>CM062804.1:715991030-717328530 GCA_031772625.1 Pinus tabuliformis
TTCCTCCAAGTAGATGTTGACCCTCTCGAGATTAGCCTCTCGATCCTCATTTACCTATTGCTCTAGAGAGGTGAACTCAATTTCTCTATGTTGGGCAGCTTGGCGATTCTCACGGATGTTCTGTAGCTCTATGATCATGTGCTGGTCCTCAAACTGTTTATTCCGCTGCTCTAGATACTTGATATATTGGGTCTTCTCTGATTCTGAAGCTGTCTCATCATGAATAGTAACAAAACTTGATGGCTCACCTGAAGGTCCCTCCTCATGCTTGGACTTCTTGCCCTTATCCTGTACCTGCGGTGCTGCTGTCGAAAGTGAGGCCCCTTCCACATGAGGTGGAGATAACACTCGCTGTGCTTATGAGGTCAACGAGACCCCTTCCACCCCGGGTGGAGATAGTACTCGTCGTGCAGATGCAAATAATGCCCTGTGACCTCGCTGGTATGTCGCATATGGAGGAGCACTTATATGCTCAATCTCGGGAATGTCTGGCTGGTGTGAAGGTCCTCCCTCATCATGAACTATCTCGGGAGGTGGCTGTAATGGTGCAAAGTAATCACGGGAGATGAAATCTTCCCAAGTAATGCCCTGCTGTGCCAACTGATGCATCACTACAATTTTAATCAATGCATAATGATAGATGCTCTTATGCTGATGTGCTGGGCTCTTCCTTTGTACTAAAGGCACCATCCTCTCTATGTTGCGACACATGAAAAACGGAATGTTCATCATATGTACCCTTGTAAAATGCATCAACAAACGGACATGGTACACATAGAGACGTGAGAATCTGCCCTCGCAACTGAAATATCGAATAATGAGTTTCATCAATGGTGCATACTCATCCCTTAGGAATCTGAAAGGAAAAACTGCAGTCAAGTGTCTTATATACCCGGGCTTGATATATGGCTCATAGTAGAATCTGTCTAACTGCTGGCGTTTACTCCATTCC
Organism: Pinus tabuliformis; assembly: GCA_031772625.1. Lineage (NCBI taxonomy): Eukaryota > Viridiplantae > Streptophyta > Pinopsida > Pinales > Pinaceae > Pinus > Pinus tabuliformis. The sequence continues at coordinate 715,991,983 of CM062804.1, forward strand.
TCCCCTACATTTGGTATCCCAGTGGCCTGAGCAATAGTCTCAGGTGACAAGGTGAAATTCACTCCGGCAAGGTTTACATGACCATCCTGCAAATGTAGAACAAATAAACGGACTAGTTCCCGATGATGCTGGATTTGTGAGATCCGCTCACAGTATTCAAAACATGATTGATACCGAAAACAGTCCATTGCAAGTGGACAAGCTTGCAATTGAGCCAAAGAAGTAGGCTCCTCCCTGACATGCTGACCACCTTTGCCACCTTTGTGATACCTCCTTGGCACATTTACCTCTGGTGTAGAATCACTATCATAATCCTGCTCATAAGCTGACTTGGTCTCTGACATGTTCTTTAAAAAAAAGGTAGCTCGAATATATATATGCTGATATACAACTGTGTGCAAAATTGACTGTAGACTTTTTCTTTTTCTCAAAATGCTGTGATTTGATGTGTGAGAAGAGGTGTTTGAGTGTGTTTTGGACAAAGTCTGGGCATAAACTTCAATGCGTCATGCGCCTCATCCAACGCGTCGTGCGCTCCTGATGCGCCTCGCGCGTGTAAGATAGCACTGGAATTTGTCGCCTGATGCGCCGCATGCCACTAATGCGTCGCGCGCCCAACCTGATGCGCCGCACGCCCTGGAAATGGCCCAATTTGCTCACAAACTCACAAAATCACCTGAGAACAATGCTCTTTGCTCTTGGAATTTGGAATGGGTTGAAAATGAGTGGAAATATCTTCATATAGACTCCTTGTTGATTTTTGCTTAACCCAAAACCCATTTTCTTATGTTTGGTTGTTGACACTTTTTCAAAATTAATAGGCTCTGACCTTTTTGGTTTCCCCTTTAAAATTGGTTGAAATAATGATTTTCTCTGATAATTTTTTGCAGGGATAGCTCTGATATGCTCTGGCAAAGGAGACCAAGGCTGCACTTGAACGATTGAAGAACTGAAAATTTTGACAATTTTTTACAAAAATGAGATGGCGACTTATCTTCAAAACAGAGTTTTGAAGAGAAGTCCTAATTTAGCTGTACAATGATGAAAATTATTGAAGTGATGATCTATCAAAGACATCCCTCTGGCCTGCTGGTCTTCTAAGACTTTTCAAGACAAAATTGACTCAACCCTAGACCTAAGACCTCAAAATTTAAAACATGATTGTAAATGATCTTTGAAGACTTATTTTAATAAACAGGCCTGAACCAGCAGTGCCAAGCACGAGGGGAATGAATGACACAAACCTCTCCATCAAAGTTATGGCATGCCTAACGAAATGCAACTGATCAAAACTGATGGGACACCTAATCATGAAATGCAAAAGAGCTTTGATCCCTGAAGGAGGGATAACTAGACCGACTCTAACAGATTTCATATCAAAGCCCTGCAAAACACAAGACACACACTTTTCTCTTTATCATTACTTTCAAATATGTTTTATCACATAAATACTCATGCACTTTTCACAAACTGTTGAGAATGAAACAAGATGGTGGAGCTTAGTGGAAAGGAGTCGCCTTCACTAAGTGGGCCCGTAGGCTGTTTTTGGAGCAAAGTCTATTTTTAGACTATGTCTATTTTTAGACATATGGATCATGGTCTATGAGTTGCAGGATGCTATTTGTGGATGATTGGTCATGTTGGTAAAAATAGATGGACTTCTATTTTTAGACATATGGGCGGAGTCTATTTTTAGACTGCCAGGCTAAAAATAGAACAGTCGAATATTATTAGCTCTTAATAATATTTGGACTATAAACATTATCTTATCCTCTTGGAGCACTTCAGCTCGAGCTACGGATGTGGCACATGCAACTGTCAGAAGGAAATACGCTTCTCTTATGGGTTAGTTGAGCTATTGCATGATGGACTTCAGTTAGAACTCAAGTGATTAAGTTTGGTGGAGTTGATTGAGGAGTTGATGGAGTTGTGTTCAGTTTGACTTGGTTGAACTAATTGTATTTAGTTTAACTGCAAATACACTAGTGATGAGTGATTTGAATTAATTATTAATTAATTCACTAATTATTAACTCATAAAGCAACTAAAGAATACATGAGTTAACTCAATGCATGGACAGTTCAGTGGAGACAGGTGTTAGAGGTGGAGATTGCTATTAGTTGTGACTATAGTTGTGCATGAGATTTGCACAATCAATGGATTGAGTAATGCCAATGAGGATTGTGTGGTTCAGCCAAAATATGAGTTTGCTTTAGCCATTCATCATTATTCTCATGCAGGATTGCGCAGTGGAGGCAGGTAAGCAGCGGAGGAGATTTGAACCTGTGATTGATTCAGATTTGAGCTAGTTTGTGTGTAATAGGTGGAGATAGTACTGAGTACTTGCGAGGATTATTTACTATGTATTGTTACATGTTCTAAATCAATATAATATACAGATAGTTGGGGGTTTTCAGCTGTATGCTTTCCCCGTGATATACTGTGTTGATATGTGTGATTGATGCTTCAATGTGGACATGCAATTGTTTCTGAATACTGCAAATTGATGATTAATAGTAGAGGAGGTTATGTATTATGCATGAATTCCGCAAATAGTGTATAATCAGGATAATCTATGTGAATAAGTGTTATATTATTCAAAATTTCTACATGGTATCAGAGTTGTTGATCATCAGATCCATTATTCAGAAAGTGTTTACATTTTATTTCGTCAGGCAGAGTCTGTAATCGGGCCAGGTAGCCTCTGGATTCATCCTTCTTTTGGAAGGTGAGATATCCGGTAAAAGCCCATAAAATCAATCTCTGTACGAGAAATAATTTGTTCTCACAAAATGTTAGATCAGAAGTAGTTGAGTTTTGAGCTGGTGGAATTCGAATTTGCAGCAGTGTTTTCTTGGTGTCAAAGTTGAAATTTCTTTCAACGGATTGCGATTGGAGTATGCCCTTGAGGACAGTTCGAATTATATTGCATGGAAAGATAGGATGGAGGCGATGTTAGATGAAAATGGGCTGAAGGGTTTCATAGAGGCTGAGGTCCCAAAGCCTACTGATGCTGCTCATGTTGAGGTTTGGCAAAAGAAGACAGCAAAGTGTCAAAGGATTCTGTTGGAGGGTGTGAAGGATCACATTGTATCCAGCCTACATGGAAAGGCTTCTCCATACTTGATGTGGAAAGCGTTCACAGATCTATTCCAAAGAAAGAGAGACCAGAGGAAGTTGGCACTCAAGGATAAACTCAGAAACATTAAGTGTGAGAATGGAGACAGTATGCCCAGGTATCTCACGAAGTTCACCCAATGCCAGGATGAATTGGGAAGTGTGGGGGTGACTGTTGATGATGAGGATTTGGTGAGCTTGGCTCTCCTTGGTCTTCTAAAGAGTTGGCATTCCTATCAGGACTCTGTCAATGGTCGGGAGAAATTTCCAGGATGGGAGAGACTTTGGTCGGATCTTGTGCAAGAGGAGATCAGACGAAGCGCGAGAGACAGTTCTTCATCTATGCATGATGAGGAGAATTGTGCCTTAGCAAGTAAGGTGAAGAATGGGAAGGAGAAGGGTTCTCTTTCCGAATCAAGTTCTTCTAATGATGGGAAGAAGTTTGACAAATCAAAAGTGAGATGCTTTCGTTGTCGTGAGTTGGGCCATTATGCTACTAATTTCCCAAAGAAGAAATCCAAGAAGGGATCCGGGGAAGGATCTGATGGTGAGGCACTTGCTTCACAGTTCGAGTTGGATTTCACACTCTTCGCATGCATGGTTTCATCCATGGTGGGAAGTGGTTGGTTTCTTGACAGTGGAGCTTCTTTCCACATGACCAGTGACAAGAGTTTGTTTAGTACTTTGGAGGAGAAATATCTCCAGATACTCATAGCAATGGGTAATGATGAGAAGTATAGTGTCTCAGGTGTAGGCACGGTTATTTTTCAGAGGGAGCACGGAGCTCACCTTACCTTGACTAATGTCAAGTATGTACTAGGACTGAAGAGAAACTTGGTGTCGATCGCAATGCTGGAAGACAGAGGCTATGATGTAGTCTTTAGTAAGGGAAAGGTTTTCCTTAGACACATCATCACTAGACAGGTGAAGCAGATTGGTTCACGGGTCAAGAACCTGTATGCTCTTGAGGTTCAAGATGCATGAAAAGCCTTAAGTAGTGAGGCAACTGATGGAGACTTGGTGGTTGAGAGGGAGCGTATATTACCTCTCAACATGCAGAGCTAGAAGAAGTCTCAGACGATTGTGGAGGAGCCACAATTGGTGCAGTAGCTTCAGGAGGTTGTGGAGCAACCACAACAAGGGAAGCTGAGAGGAGATCGATTAGAGACATCTACTCATGCAGAGACCTCCAGTAGGGGGAAACTTCGAGCCAGGTGGGCAGAGGGATCGCATGCAGCCATACCTCTAGGTAGGAGGTGGGGTGATGTGGATTGGTCGTCCCAAGGAGAGGCAGGATCCTTGAGGTACCCAACCTCTTGGATGCGACCTTGCTATGGGAGCCCCGATGTGGAGTAGTAGGAAATGACTGATTGGGTAGAGACAGATGCGGATGGAGTGGCAGAGAGAGCGACAGTGTAGGGAATCCAAGGATAGCGCATAGCTAGCAGGTTGCAGCAATGCGAGAGGCACAAGTGTTTTGCACAGTGCTACGTGGCACAGAGAAGTGTGCAATGGTGCGAGATGCATGGAGATGTTGTAGTAGTGCAGATGTCAGAGAGGGAGCACTTGTCAGCAGCAGGTAGAGCTTCAGCATCAGAGTATGTTCCTAGCCCAACGGAGTGGCCAGTTGGGAGTGTTTTTGTTCCAAGTGTTGTTGGAGCAAGTGGACCAGGAAAATGTGTTGCATGTAGAACATTCCAGAGTTGCAGGATGGGGGTTGCAGATAATCCATATCTTGTTGAGAGGGAGTTTTGAGAATGCAACAAGATGATGGAGCTTAGTGGAAAGGAGTCGCCTTCACTAAGTGGGCCCGCAGGCTATTTTTTACACAAAGTCTATTTTTAGACTATGTCTATTTTTAGACATATGGATCATGATCTATGAGTTGCAGGATGCTATTTGTGGATGATTGTTCATGTTGGTAAAAATAGATGGACTTCTATTTTTATACATATGGGCAGAGTCTATTTTTAGACTCCGAGGCTAAAAATAGAACAGTCGAATATTATTAGCTCTTAATAATATTTGGACTATAAACATTATCTTATCCTCTTGGAGCACTTCAGTTCGAGCTACAGATGTGGCACATGCAGCTGTCAGAAGGAAATATGATTTTCTTATGTGTTAGTTGAGCTATTGCATGATGGACTTCAGTTAGAACTCAAGTGATTGAGTTTGGTGTAGTTGATTGAGGAGTTGATGGAGTTGTGTTCAATTTGACTTGGTTGAACTAGTTGTATTTAGTTTAACTGCAAATACACTAGTGATGAGTGATTTGAATTAATTATTAATTAGTTCACTAATTATTAACTCATAAAGCAACTAAAGAATACATCAGTTAACTCAGTGCATGGATAGTTCAGTGGAGACAGGTGTTAGAGGTGGAGATTGCTATCAGTTGTGACTATAGTTGTGCATGAGATTTGCACAATCAATGGATTGAGTAATGCCAATGAGGATTGCGTGGTTTAGCCAAGGAATACGAGTTTACTTCAGCCATTCATCATTATTCTCATGCAGGATTACGCAGTGGAGGCAGGCAAGCAACAAAGGAGATTTGAACCTGTGATTGATTCAGATCTGAGCTAGTTTGTGTGTAACAGGTAGAGATAGTACTGGGTACTTGCGAGGAGTATTGTACTATTTATTGTTACATGTTCTCAATCAATATAATATATAGATAGTTGGGGGTTTCCAACTGTATGCTTTCCCCGTGATATACTGTGTTGATATGTGTGATTGATGCATCAATGTGTGCATGCGATTGTTTATGAATACTACAAATTGATGATCAATAGTAGAGGAGGTTATGTATTATGCATGCATTCCACAAATAGTGTATAATCAGGATAATCTCTGTGAATAAGTGTTATATTATTCAAAATTTCTACACAAACCACTTGGCTTTTTTTTTGTATTCTTGAGATAAAACTTTTTTTCTTTTTCACTTGTCACATTTAACCAAAACTAATTAGTCTTTTAATTCTTCAAGCCAAACAAAAAATTGAAATTTCATTTTTGAGAAATAAAAAAACAAATTACTTTATTTACAATATTTCTATAAATATTTCATTTTACAAAACATTATAATAAACTATAGAAAATTCGACAAATTTTCCAAAGTCAACTAAGTTTATCGCAAGGGTGCACTAAAAAATGTTTTTTATATTCCCTACTGTGGTAAGGAATAATTATATCCCTCATTTTCTTTGCTTTAAAATAAGGTATATATAAGCTATAGATAGTCGGGAATTCAAGGACCATGATCGTGGTGGGTAAACCAAAAAAACAGTGTGGTTGAAATTATTGTTCTAGGCCCTCTTCTATAGATATTCAATATGCAATAAAATTTTTCTAATAGATATCATTCAATCACATATACAAGGAGCTTAATAAAAAAATAGATCAGTTATCAAGGTAAGCTCTGTATTTTTCCCAAGCTCATTTGGTTATTATGAAGGTGTTATCATTGCAATAAACACCCTCCAAAAATTTTCCCACACTTAAATTTTGGAGCCTAGTGAGAATCTTACGATCTTTCATCCTATGGCTACTCCATGGTCATTTGATGTTTCATAAAACGTTTAAGCTTTCTTCCTAGTTTTAATTGTCAAGTCACCTTCACACACATGCTCAATCTTCGATGAGTTCGTCAGAACACTTCCTTCATCCAAGCTTGAACTAGCATGACACCATCCATCAAGAAAATTCCTATGCGATTTTTAACCTATGTCGACAATCAATGCACTCCTTAATTGATAGTCTCATTCACTTTGATGCATTTTTATTTCTATTTTGGTGAGTTTTATCAACTATCGACTTTTGCGCATTTTCGCTTTCACAATTCTTGTTTTTGCATTTGCGTCTGTCGCTTTTGCATGATTTTATTTTTATAAGTGGTGTTTTCATTTTATCTTCGCTTTGGCATTTGTCATGTTCAAGGCCATTCGTCGTAAGTTTTCCTCATGTCGAAGGTGTCGCTTTTGTGATTTCTACTCATGCATGTGTCACACCTTTGCACATCACTAAAGTTAGTTCTAGTGCACTCTTCTAAAATAGATGCTCTTACATATCATTAGAATATTCACTAGACACATTCCTTTAGCTTAGCACACTTTTTGGTCACAGTCATCACAACTTTCGTAACTTGTGTTCTAAGTGTTGTAATGTGTCATTTCAACTGTCAGACTTAGAAATACATGTCGCTTTGCTTTCATTTCAATGTGTGATTGTCATTCATGATTCCTGTGTATTATTTTGGCTTTTATTGATGGTTTTATGTGTGTGATTGAAGTTTGAGTCATGTTTGGATGCATTGCTCTTTTTTACTCAGTCTATCCCACAATTAGCCATTTCAGAGCCCTTATTGGTCCGTTAGCCCAGTGCAAGTTGTGAACCCTTTAGCCCTGTTATCAAGTGTGGATCTCCACCTATCTATAGGCCTCAATGACGCAATCCTACTCCTAAAGGTTGGTGTAATAAGTTCCTCTCAAGATTACCCCAAATTTGTTGCACATTATGATCCTCCCAAGGGCAGTCACTTGATCCATCTTGCTCATAGTAAGTCACTTTACTGAATTTTGGTCACCTCTGCCTTACATGACACATAGAGCACTCCTAGCTAGCATCATGGACCTCTTTCACTCTTTTGTAGAGGAAAAACATGCACTAAAAAGATCCTCCTATCCTCCCAATGCAGTGGAAACCATCCTGAGAAATGTCGCTTCATCCCTATGGCCTCCATCAATGAAAATTGCACTCCAAATGATCAAGCACCCACTTTTGGGTCAAACTATGCTAGCCTAGGATGAAAAGTGCATTAAAAGGAAACAATGACTCCTTGTTGAATAAAATGGCGCTCTCTCTCAAGCCTCCTCTTCCCTTGAGTGCATGGCACACTCCCGAAGGTTGAAGCTTCACCCTTCCCCCTTCCCCAATGTGCTTTGCCCCAAACCTTAGACTAATTCTTCCTCTAGAGAACATGGTGCAATAAGGAAGGATGAAAGAAGCCTCCTCCCACTTTTAACCAGTATTACACCCTCCTTGAAGTCTTCACTTCCCTTGAGCGCATGGCGCACTCCTAATGGTTGAACCTTTCACCTTCCCTCCTTCCTAATACACCCTAAGCACTCCTTTGACCCTTACTTTGAGCACATGGTGAAGTAAGGAAGGCTGAAGAATTTAATCAATCAAATTGTTCCCTAATTGAAGACTTCTTCCCCTTTGAGCACATAGCGTAGTCCTGAAGGCTCAACCTTTCACCTTCCCTCCTTTTCAATGTGTTGATGCACCCTAATCCTTCCTTTGAACCTTTGAGTGAATGGTGCAGTAGGGAAGGCTGAAGGATAACTCCCCTGACCCTCGACTAGTCAAATTGCAGTTTTTAGGATTTCCTCTCTTTTCTTTGGAGCACATGTAGCAACCATGAAGCATGAAGTTTTCCACCTTGTCCCTTCAACTTCCCTCATTGCGCTCGACCAAGGAGAGTTATTCCTCATTGTGCATTGAACAATAAAAATGAATAGTGGATCCCTCCTAAGGCACTGATGAGTTTGACTACACTCTCTTAATCAAGCCTACTTCTCTTAACCCTCTCATAGGCCTATCATGAGTATATCATTCCATGAGCTAGGAAGTGATAGAATATATGTTTTCAAGGTTTTTATTGCCTCATCATGAATGATTTCCATTGGTAATAGTAACTTCCAAACATGGAAAGTAGAGAATAGCAAGGAGAAAACATGAAGAAACACATGCATAGAGGAAGTACTAAGAGAGCTATCATGAAGACATGAAGTAGATCGTGGACCGATGACAGAGAGAAGACATTGCATGATGACTCATAGTAATCCTACATTGATCAAAGACCCTTTGGAGGGTGAATATGAACAACAAAATGGAACTTTCACGAAGATGAAGCATATATCATATCTACCATCAAGAGTGCAAGATGAAGTAGCAAGCAAGACAGTTGGGCATTGCCACCTCATCATGAAGCCCATGTCATCATTGTCAAGTTGTAATTTGTACAAGTGTTATCATAATAGTCAATATGTGTCCATGTGTCATGCTACATGATCATGTCGAATGTAATGATGTATTTTAAAGAAAAGGACAAAATGTAATGTGTGGAAGTCCAAGAGTCATATGTGAAATATGAAAAGTCATTTAGTCATATATGGACAAAATGTCTTTAGGATAAGTCCAAAAGTTATTAGAAGTCCAAAGGACACATTAGAAGTCCAAGAGTCGCGAGGGTAATTCAAGAATCATGGGGATATGAAAGGTCATTCCCCTTATTATAAAAGCAACCTAATAACTCAAGCAAATGGAGTTTTGGAGGCTTAATCTTTATAGAGCTAGTCTTGACTTCTCTACTTGACATAGTTGAGAAAACTATTCTTTGGCGAAGCAATAAGTGACTTAATGTTCCACTATTAGAACTAGTGTTCACCGTTGTAATTGATGTACTAGGATATTTCACCTTATAATTGAAGATATATGAGAAAACACATTTTCATGCATGTATCGCAAATGTTTTAGGAATATTTTTGGGATGTTTACAATATATGTTGTGTTCATATGTACCGGATAAATTGAACTATTTCGATGGCTTCGGTACTCATCTTGTTGAATGTGTGTTGTATTCACCTTAATATCGTTGTGGGAACTATTTCGCTAATGAATATTTTCATGCTCTCGTGTGCCTTTTCTAGGGTGGTACTATTACTTTCCTTGTAGAGACTCACATTTTAGCTCCCCTCGTAAAGGTTTCTTTTTACATCCTGCAATTGGTGCTTCACAACGCCATATTTCTTGCTTATTCAAGGTTTATGTATATAATATCTTATTTTATCTGTTGAAACCAAGATGAACCTTTATATTATGGTGGATGGGCCGATAATTTGGATGGGGCTCCTACTCCAAATGGTGTGAGGTCTAATTGGGACTTCACATCGGGGAGACCCCCTGTATGTTGGCGATATCCAACATTGTCAACAAAAGGTTGAGATGGGTAGGAGAAATTCCACTATTAACTCTTTAAATTCTTTTATCTTATTTTTTTGTTTAGTTTGTAATAAACTTTTTGTTTTGTAGAGATGTTATGAATCTAAAGAAAAAATCTATGGAGTATGTGTGTAAAGAATTCTATGGAGGAAAAGGCAAAGTATAGTGGTCTTATGGGTGAGGGAAAGGAGGCTCAAGTGCAACAATTTTTTTTGAATAGTCCATGAGGACATAAATATGTATAATTTTTATCAATTATAAAAGAAATATTTAGATAAAAGTTCATATATTAATACTCACAAGGCATAAAACAATTGGTCACATGGAGTTTTGTTAATGTACTCTTTGTATGAAGGCTATTGATTCAAAATCTTCTGAGTACAAAAAAATCCATCCATGTTATGAGTTGGTGTGGTGTAGGCCAAGTGTAATCCCCAAGTGATTTTGACAACTTAAATGCCCCTACGTCATGGTTTCTTTGCTAAAGGCTAGTCGTGCAAGTCATATACAAACTAGTATATATATATAGTTACGATCTAGTTAGATATCAAATTGATGTATAAGACCTCCTTTTCTGTGAGAAACCCTTTCCATATAACTATTTCACAAGTTAATTTATAAAGATGTTCATAATTTGAGATTCAAATTTATGATTTTCTTGAAGAAAAGCATGTAATCGCATCGATAGACACTCTCAGCCTAGTATGGAAGAGATGTTATGTTGTCCTGTCTTGCCCTGTTATGTAAAATTTTTGACTCAAACGAATTACATAAAAATAAAAATAAAATAAAATAAAAAATTTAAATTAATAATTAGAATAATATTGAGATAAAATTTAATATTGGCGGTTTTGGGCTCTAGCTTTTGCCAACCCATGATTTTGCCAATGGTATATATAGATATATATTCATCTTAATTATAGATCTACCAAGCATTGAGATGGATCAAAGCTCGTGAGGTGCAAACCACTTTTAGAGTGAAAAATGACTGGATCCCCTCAATACTTAGTAAAACTAAAATTAAAATGAATCTAAATTAATTTAACTATTTTTATATATAATAGTAGCCATCATCCTCTTTCAAAAAAAACTTGAAATTGAAATTAAAATTAAAAAAATAAAAAATAAAAAATTCATTCACTAAATTGCTCATAAACTATAACCATCAAAATCATGTTAAATTTGAAAAAACGACTCTATTGCCAAGATACACCTTTTAAACACCATGGGAATAAGTAACCCTTCCCTTTCTGAGCGAAGATTAAGCGTCTCTTTGTTATCAATTTCATTCTACGTTGACATTTTGTTCATTCTAATTGAATTCGTTCTCCGGTAACTCAAAATCTTCATTTGGAAGTGATTCTTCTAAATTCCCTTGGCATGTGTATTATGTATATGAAAATTATGTGCATTATCTATATGAAAATGTTTGGCTTTATATTGTTGTACATATGTTGGTTTAAAGAATGCAAATACTAAAATAAGTTTATTGATGATGATGATGGTGGTGGTGGTTAACATCTACTAAGACCAAATTGGTCTATCGGACTTATAATTTTCTTAGTTCTTAATTGTCTGGCTTCTCATCTTGCTTGGTGAGGTTGGTGCTGTAGCATTCTTTTTTTTCTCTACAGGCTTCCAATTTTCTTTATCTTGCATCTCCTTCATCTCTTCTGGTTCTTGGTACATTGGTGTTTTAGCTTCGCAATCTATTGTGTTTGTCCTTTTGAGGATAGCCGAAGAAGAAGTTTGGTCTGGGAGATCTGCTTTGCTGTTAAATGAGGATTTATTTTGTGCGATATTCGAATCCTCATAACTGTGGATGCTTGAGGCGTTGACGAGTTCACTTTTTTGTTGTTGGGCGGGGCTTTCCCCCTGCTCGTCTTGAGAGTTGTTTCTTTCTTGCCCGATTTCTTGCGATACAAAGTTTTCTAGAGAGTATTCTTCCTTGATGACAGTGTAATGTTCTTTTTGTGCTCCTTCCCACCATGTAGATCTGTGGTGATTCTTTCTAGTAGAATTTGTCTGGGACGCTTTTGCGCAATTTTTGGCTAGATGGTCTGTCTCAAAGCAGGATCAACATTTGAAGAGGACACTTTCATAATCGAGTTTCTGGTTCCACACATAGTATTTACTTGTTAGGTTTATTTCATCTAGGAATCCGGTGCTAAAGACCATTTCCACACAGATGCGTGCATAGGTGGTTCTGACATATTCCTCTGTTTTTGGGCACTTGCAGTAAAATTTCTCAATTGCATTTCCAATGGCTTTTAGCAAAGAGAAATACCAGAGATGAAAGGGTAGGTTTGGCAATTTCACTCAAACTAGTGTTGAGGTTATGATTGTTATTGAGAGATTGAATGATGGGTTCCATGGCTTCATGAATAGGTCTGAGTTTTCCCAAAACCAAGGGCCAGAATCTAGAATGCATTGTCTACTTTCAAGGTTTTCAAAATCTACTATAAAGAATGGTAGACATTAATTTTATTAGAAATGACAAGTTTCCATACCTCCGAGATCCAACTGTGGAGAGCTGTCAAGAACAACCAAAAACCATTGAATTGGGAGATTAGGGCACTTTCAGAAAACTTCAAAGCCTCATCGAGTGAGGCATGGACCACCTAAACAATGGGCGTTGGGGATTCATTGACGATATAGACAAAAGTTTGCCCACTAAAAACGTACGAAACTGAGCGAGCTGCTATCTTCATGACACCCGAAGCCATCTAAATCAAGACATGATACCGAAATTTATGTATGCCCCGATAAATTAGTGGTGGCACTAAATATTCAAATTTAATCCTTGGTCGCACAAAATATTTTCAGCGCTCCAAAAGGTGACTGTCGTCCACGGGGCACTCCATCCCTTCAACACCACTCTGGGGTTCAACCTTTGTTTCACTCGATATTTAATGGCATGGCCAACATTGCCAGAGGGCTCTCTCACCGAACTAATCCTCACAACCCCTCCTGCAATCACATCATTACAATCGCTCTTCAATCCCTCCTCTCCAAAACATTCTCACACGATGCCTTGTGCTTTCACGACCACGATCCTCATCTCGCATTCGAATACTTAAACCTTCCCAAAACCCTTCAACCCCAGAAAAAGTCCCAGCTCAAGAACTTCAACGAAGAAAACAGGAAAATAGCGGATGATAACAGTGACGATCAGTCCCTCTGGTCTCTTGACAGAAAAGATAAAACCCCTATTCACTCACCCTTACCCTTCGATTTCCAGTACAGTTACTCTGAATCAAATCCAAACATATCCCCCATTGGATTCCGCGAGAAGAATATTTCGTCCTTCGGCCTTGGTAGAATCGACAGGAAATGGACGGGCTGGTACGCTGCTGTCCCTCAAGAAGCCAAGCGGAATGCCGAGACTTTCAGAAAGCGTCGCGAAGAAATTCTCGGAGATCTTGTCATATCAGAGGAAATAGCGGAACTCATTTATGAAGTTATTTCATTTTTGTAAAATATCTAAATTTTATATGTAATGTATTTTTTGCATTTGTTTTTATTTGTTTGCTATAATATTATTATTTGAGTGTATTCCATTTATAAGAATGATTATATTGGTATTTGATATCTATAACATATAAGAATGATTTTATTAGTTTATACATGATCGTTTGATATGGATATATTTCTTGATTTATGTTTTGATATTATTATGATTATTTGATATGCACACGATATAAAAATGATCTTATTACTTTATATTATAGATGATCATTTCATATGGATATATATTTTGTAGTGATTTATGTTTTCATATTTTTGTGATGATATAGAATATGGAAAATGAGAAAATTGTTAGATGATGAAATATATTATGTCATATGATGTTATTGATAGTTTGGCAAGTGTGTAGGAAAAATTACAGGTGCGTATTGATTCGGGACAGAGTTGAGATACTTGCACTTAGGATGGGGTTGGGATATGTACGATTCACATGAGTATGATATTGGTTAGGTTTTATTCATGATTATTAGATAGTGTTATTTGATAGGTTGTCTTTATAGGTAGGTAGAGAAAAAACATTTTTCAAATAAATTTGCACATGGGTAAAAGGTTGTATGATGAGATGTGACATTAATAACATTAAGAGAGGAGGTCTAGATTACATATTCATGTCTGTTAACCTCCTTTCCATGTAACACATTGTCAAACATATGTTTTGTGTTTTTGTGTAGAGTTTACATTTTTCCATAATAGTAGGCCATGGATTTTGTCGCTTATGAGGTCTTCTTGAGGGGTGCACAATAAGGTGTCAATCATTATTCCTCAATGACCATCGGTCTCTCACTAGGGATGAATGATTTGGTTTAGTAAAGTCCCAACCATGACACTATCCCCCATCATTAAAAAAATTATACTTGAAGGGTATGCAAGAATATGGTACCTTTGGTACATACAAATAGGTAGCACTTGAAGGGCATGTAGGGGCATGGCACTAGGCTTGGTATCTTGCACTTGAAGAGTCATAAAGGTTACATGTAGCTCTTGATGTATGAATTCTTGAGGAGTTGTAGTGATCATAACTAACTTGCTATGAAGGTTATGAGTTAATTTGTTCTCACCCTTGGTATGAACTTCAACCCAATTTATGCATACTTTAGAGAAAAGTATCCTTTGGCATATGCATTTTATTTTAGCACGGGAAATTAAAAGAATTGCATGAGTGTTTTTGTTGATAATATAAACTTATGAATTTGTTTGGTAAAAAATAAATAGAATCCACTTTATAATTGGAAATGGAAATGCATTTCAAAAAGGGTGAGTTAAATAAGAAGAAAGGGGTTATATTTACCTAGAAAATAACAATTTCATGTCCAACCACTCAACAAGGAAAAACAAAAGGGACTTAGGAAACATTAGAAGGAAGGTTGGGATGTGATAAACAAATTTTATTTTACATTTTAAATTAAATAATTACTTATGCATGGAGTGACATACAGGTGGGTGAATAATACACAATTAAGTGAAATAGTTAGAACCTTGAATGATATGGAGAAATGACATGGGCCTTAAAGGTTATATAATAAAGGTGGATTGGGCTTGAGAATTGACCTTTTTGGGACATTAATGCTTAATGGATATTGTAATGTTCATTTTTTCTTGGTGAGTTGGTGTTAAGTTTAGTCTCAATACTGTGTATGCAATTGTAAAGTGGGGATGCCATATGCAATATAGGAACCACACAATCTAAATTCTAGTTTTTGTTCTCTCCTCATACAACCCATTGCAACTTTGCTGTCCCTAGAGAAGAATGGTGCCCATTTGGGAGTTGGTAGGGTGGTTATCCGATAAGATAATTTTACATTTGGCAAAGAAGAATTAGATTTAATACTTGGAGAAAGTTTGAAAGTAATGAATAATCAAAGGAGGATGCTCTGCAACCTTTAGTAAAAGGTGTGAAATTATGGAAAATTTAATTAATAGATATGTAGTTTGTAATTTGAAATTCTCTTGGGTTTTATCTATTTTTAGAGAAATTGTGAATTGGGTCTTCCACGGGAGAATTATAACATTGTAATAGAGATAGAACATAGCTTTTTAGTTGTTCTGAAAAGTAACCCAAACCCTTAGCCTTAATCGATATCTATAAGATTGTTTTTATGAAATTTCACAAGTTTTTTTCTTGTAAATTAGAGTCATACACACATCTCTTAAAAAAATAATGCATACATCTAGGCACACACTCTTTTCCTTTAGGAGAAGTGCATATACATCCTATAACATGTATTATGTATTTGAAATTACATAAAGCATGCATATCATTGTAATGAAGTGAAATAATTATAGTATTGATTCAAACATATGTATAAATTCCTAATTTTGTATGCCACATGATTTTTTCTTTGTTAAAGCTCAAAGGGGCATTACATATGGTATTGGATCAACGTTACATATGCTAGGACCTACGAACCACATTCTTAGTCAAATATATGTGTTAAATTATTAATTCCACTAGATTATATTATTTTCCTTCTAGTTGATTAAAAATTAAATTTTTCATGTCAATGTGTGCAAAAATAATAATGGATAAAGGTATTGGAAGAGGTGGAATTATGGAAAAAATAGGTTATGTTGCACCAACTCCACTTTAGCCTAGATACCTTCAACTCCTCCTATATAAGATGTTTAAGGAAATGTACCTGCATGTGTGGTTGTGTCATTAGTGCAGTCATTTTAAAGAATCTATTAGGTCCCTATAATACTAGTGTAGTCATTATATTGCTATTGTTGTGCCCCATAGAATCCCACTATTGTTATTCTTGTTCCTTTACATTATTATTTTTATATAGGTCCTAATTATGTTTTGACCTTTTAGACTCCTATATATAGTAAGCAGGTCTTGTCATTTGAATCATCCAACAATTGTTCATTTATGTGATGTAAAAGGTGGGTTCCCCATTGAAGTGACCAATTATCAAGGTGTTGATCTATCTCTTCTTCTATTTTTGTGTTATTTTTTATCTGGGTGTTTGTTTTTAAAATTGCACAACTTTTGTTTGAAAAAATAGTTTGAAGTGACTCAAAGGGAATAGTGAAGCATATATATCATTAATTAGTTCCAAAATTCCTCCCAAACAGAAAAATGCTACACCCACTATGTCCCTATAAATCCCTACTATGATGCATGGAGAAGAGAAAGAATTGCAACATGATATATCAAAATTACAAAACCAAGTGCGAGAAATTTCGCTCCCACAAGGAGAAACAAAACATGGTCTGGAAGCAATGATTCATAGTTTAAAAATAAAAATAAAAGAAAACATAAAAGGGGACATGGAAGGTTAAAAGAAAACATGGAAGGTTTGGAGGAAGGTTTGACAATGTTGCTACAAGAAAGTCTTCCTTGTGGTGACAAGGTATTCTATGAAACTCATGATGAGAACAAAAGGAATGTGAATCATGATTTTAGATACTCTAAATTTGTGTTAAAGACCAAGTACATTCCAATGAATGATATGAGGATGTTTGATAGTAAGGATCAGGTAATATGGATGCTAAAGATGGAGTAGTTCTTTGATAGACACAATGTGTAACAAACACAAAAGGTATACATTATATCTTTATATTTAGAACCCAATAATTTTATGTGGTATCAATGGATTTTTTCTCGTAAATCACTTTTCATTTGGAAAATTTTAATGGAGGAATTTATAACACATTTTGAGGATACAAAGAACAATACCTTCTTTATCCAATTGATAAATCTTAAACACAAGTGTTTAGTTGCGAAGCACATTGAGAAGTTAGAAAGATTGAATATTAAGGTAACTAATATTATAGAGGAGAAACTCACTAATTTCTTCATAGGGAATTTTCTTGAAATTTTCATGGGAAGGAAAGGAATTTCAATTTGTTGAGAAATGGCAACAAGAACTTCCAGTTTAATTTGTCCTTGAATTAAACTGAGAATTAAAATCGAATTCTATTCTCATAGAAACTTGTAAATAGTTAATTAAGTTTAATTAACTTAATTAGCTTAGGATTTCGATTTGGAAGTCTTTTTGTAGTCATGTATATGTTCTCCCTATGTTTTAGGGGTCTAGTATGAGTTTAAATTGAGTTGGGAATTAGATCACTCAGTCTACTGAGTTAAGTTTAGTTAAATTAGTTCCAAATTGTTTGAGGAACTAATAGAGGACTAACAGTCAGTTGGTGCACTAGTGCATCCAAAAGTGCTACTCTAGTTAACTAAAGATTCCCTCATCAAAAACTCACGCATGTTAGTTAAGAGAAAGACCCAATTGAGACTAGTGTCTAGGGACAATGTACTATCAGTGGTATTATTAACTGAAGTGTAAATATCATGCATGCATAAGAGATCGATCCTATGTTTGGATTGCGTAGTTTTGGAAGCATGAATTCTCTTTAAATAAGGGTTATTCATCCTAGGAATTATGCAAGAGATTAGGGGCTTGGAAAGCTGCAGAAATGGCTAAGTGTTGGCCAAGAGCTAGCTTGTGAGCTGAGAGATTTGAGCATACTTGTGTGGAATTGTTCTAGTGAGAACAAGGTTTGTATCTTCACTCCATTTCTGATATATGCAATACATATAGCAGGGTTTTGAGCAGTGGCTTTCCCCAGATACATCTTGTGTTATGTGCTATTGATTTATCTTCTTCTTGTTCATATCATTTTCATTGATCTATTAGCTTCCACTGGTTGAAAGTAGAAGTATATTCTTGTCTTGTGCTTTAGTACATTACATGAGCTTGTGAATCTACAAGATTTTCTACATGGTATCAGCGCTGAGAATAGTATACTAGAGGATATTTCAAAGTTTTGAGTTTTGGGTTATAGGTGAAATTTGAATTTGCAATACATACTTCAGGATCGGCAGATGGCGTACTACGGTTTGCGGCTCAAGTATGCCTTGGAAGGAAAATCAAATTTTAAAGCCTGGAGGGATATAATGGAGGTTGTGCTAAAGGATAATGGCTTGAAGGAATTGTTGACACCTAATCTTCATGATTGGGAATTTTATGTAAATAAATAAATTGGGAAGGTGAACAGTCATCGGGAGATGAACTGAACAATCACTCCCTATTGTATATAGCAATGGGTTACCTATGGAATAATACACCAATCAGTTTTTCTGCCTTTGGAGAGTTACTGCCTGGCCTGACATGGTATCAGAGCCAGTTCTAAAAATAGTTGTAACTCCCTTATCTCTACCACTGCCTCTGTCCTGAAATGCTCTGCCTCCATTGCATTGCATTCACCTGCTGCTCTGTCCTGAGCGCTGCTCTGCCTCCAGCTATCAATTGAGAGCTACGTTGAGCGCCCACCGTGTTGCATTCTATGTGAACGGAGATTTGGAATGATGTATAAGCCTGACATGGTATCGCTCTGAATGCCCGCTCTTTTTTCATGGGAATGTAATCTATTCCTTCTGATATGTTAGAGTCGGCCACAAAACATTGTATGCTAAGGTCCAGAATACACAGCGTCTCATAAAATTTGCATAAACAAGCAAGGATAGCTTTTTAACAACAAGTTTTATCAGTTTTTTTTGCACTGTATTCCGTTTTTCGAATTTCGTTGTCACCAAATTTGAACATTTGAATGAAGCCGAGAAAGAGCACTACTGTGCGTTTGTATTAACGTTTGAGTGCAGATGGGCAAATGGTATGGTCAGAGGAGAGGCGTGTTGAGCTTTTGACTGAAACTCATTTGTTCATTCCATTGAATTCTATCGCCAATGATGGAGGTTGGTCGGCTATGTATTAGCCCTCTACACGCTCCCACAATCAGATATTCAACTGATAGCATAAATAAATGATGCCAACTCGTATCTTGTTTTTGTTTAGGACTTCTTGATAAATATATTCAATCAGACAGATCTGTGGCCGCTGATAGTAGATTGCGATATCAGAATAAGATTAAAATAATGGTTTGGTATTATCGTTTTGATGTGTGAATGCGTTTGCATTAGTAACCCTTTTCAATTAAAGTTGACTGACATAGTATATGCCTTGGACGCTGTTCGCTTGGGTGTTTGTGTAAGTTTCCTTGGAACTATACTGCAACTGAAACATGTTATCTGTTGGAGGGAAGAGTGAAGGTATGCCCAGATGGCTACAATGACTATGTTGAGATTGGACCCACAGATTTGGTTCTGTTCTGAAGCAGTTAATAAGCATTACAGCTTTGACTAGCTGCGTATTGTGTCTCATATAAGTCTGTTAGTTATTGTATATTGTGCCTGACGTATATATCTACCTGCATTTCACATTAAAGCCATGGAATTACTGCTGCTATACTCTTAGAAGAAAAACCAACAAGTTGATTTCTTCATATGTCTTTTATAATGGCTAGTTTAATTTAAAGACGTAGATCAACCTCTGCATCCCAGCTCTTTGGTTCTAGTTGGAAACGTCTAGCTGTTTATAATATAGCTGATAACATTGACCTTCTTGGTGGATCATGAATTTATCTGATAAAGGGAGGTTGTCTTATGAATGGATCATGACTGCATTAAAATAGCTTATACATATGGAATATGGTGGATATATTATATGAGGATCCTTGGAGGGATTTGAAGAAACAGTACATAAAAGTATTTGGAATTTTTTTTTCCCTTTTGAGTACAATTTCACTGTATATCAGCAAAAGTATTTTTTCTATCAGCAGAAGTTTTTTGTTACAGTATGCATTCAAGAGAAAGAGGAAGATATTTCAGAGGCAAGGGGGGCAGACATTCTCAAGGAGAAAAGGCAGATATGCATTGCATTCGCTGCAAACGAAATGGATCACATGATGCTTCTACATGCAAGCTACCATGGGACAAAATTGAGCAGAAAAGAAACCAGCAGAAAGGTAAAACTGATGATATAGACAAAGGTAAAGCACCTGAATCCACTCACTATATTGAGGCACAATGTAACATTGGAGTAAATGAAGATTTGTTTAATGCTTCACTTGCTTCTTCGAAAAATGATTGGTTGCTTGATTCAGGAGCAATCTGTCACATGACTCATAGAAAAGATTTTTTTGAAGATTTCACTGACAATGTTGATGGAGCAGTATACTTTGCAGATCAGTAAAAAATCAAGCCATCATGGCTTGGCACAATCAGGCTTAAACTGCCTGGTCTTCCAGACATTCTTCTGGATCATGTTCTATATCTCCCAGAACTCAAGAGAAACTTGCTGTCCTTGGTCCACATCCGCCAGCAAGGTCACTCCATTCATATGTTTGATGGAAAGCTTGAGGTAAGAAAAGCATCTGACCACTCACTTGTCATGAGGGGAATAGAAGAAGAAAGAATTCTCAAACTGCAAGGAACCTCTGCTCATGCACAACATTTATCATATATTTCTCATCATGAAGAAGGTACACTTCCATCAAGTTTATTATGGCATGCTAGATTTGGACATTTAAACTATGACAGTCTCCACTTATTGAAGAAAAATGGTGTTGCTGGTTTGCCTACAATTCCTAGGAAACATAAGCAATGTGATGCTTGCATTCTAGGAAAGCATAGCAAACAGCCTTTTCATGATTCACATTCAAGATCACATAGGAAGCTTGAACTCATTCATTCAGATTTATGTGGTCCAATGCCTGTTCCTTCTGCAAATGGAAATAAATATATCATGACATTTATTGATGATTACACCAGAATGTGTTGGGTTTATTTATTGAAGAACAAATCTAATGCTTTTCAAACATTCAAGAATTTTCATAAATGGATTGAAAATGATGCATAATATCATATCGGGTCTATTCGCACTGATAATGGAAAAGAATATACATCAAATGAATTTGAAAACTATCTTTGCCAACATGGGATCAAACATCAAACAACTGTTCCTTATAATCCCTGTTACACAGTAATTTGTCACTGTCTCCCTGTCAGTCTCCCTACTGTGTCATGAGTTCAAATTAATCATGCTCATGCTCTCTAATGTTCCCAAATGACACACTTTGCCAAAGTTTTTCCCATCATCGCGACTGTTATTAAAATAACCGTGCTGACTCGCGCCTCATAACACAACGAATGCGCTGCCAGCGCGGAAGCACACGTGTTTCCTGCGCTGGTCGAATTTCATGAACCAGCGCATCTTCTATTCATATTGGGTCGCGCTGACATAACCTTCCCTGTTATTCAGATGCGATGTCAGCGCTCCAGTGCAGTTATACACCCGCGCTGATCTTGTTTGGGTGAGTTTGTTCTAATAGCCGGCCTTCCAGATGACTCCAGACCTGGTTGTTGGCCTTGTAAATGTCGCCCTCCTTTCTCTGGCATGTTTGTTTCGTCATTTGAGCCACCTTCCTTGGAGATAAGCTCATCCTCCCACCATTCATGGAGACTCCTTCTCCTATTTAAGCCTCTACCATTCACATGAGTAGCTAGTTTGGACATTGTGGAATTGATAGTGCTTAGAGTGCTGCTGCTAGTGTGTGAATTTGATAGGTAGTTGGTGTGACAAGTATGGGATTGCTAGAGAGCTCAAGGAAGGTTGTGAAGTGTTACTTTCTTGTGTAAACTTGTGTGAGAGAGAGTTTTTGTCTTGGGAGATCTACCTCCAAGGGTGAATGCTTAAAAGACTTGCTGGCTAGACCCTCTTGAGAAGGATTCGACGTCAGAACTTTGGTTGTACTCTTCTCTGTTATTGATTAATAATAGATGACTACTATTATGGTTCCACTCTCATTTGTCTTTGTAATGGTCAATGTGAGTTACGTCCTTTCTGACTGATGTATAATTGCATTTATTAGATTTCACGCTTGTGTTCGTGTTTCTCTTCGTGTGTGCAGGTGTCTATTCACGAGGATCATGGAGGATTGTGACCGGCCAAAGCGAAGGAGCGAGGACAATGTCTCTTCATCAAACATTAGCGTTGGAATCCAAGTAGGTTTTCATTGCCTACCTTTTATTTGCAATTAGGAACTTGCAGGGTAGCATTGACTGATTGTTGCTAGACCCGTTCTGGGCTAGTAGGGATCGCCTCTATCCATAGAGGGGATTTACCTCTCCAACAATTTGGCGACTCCGCTGGGGAGCTGGCCTTTGTCCCTTTTTGTTCATTCTTGCTTTGAGTTTGATTGTTGCTCTCTTTTCAAAGATTGGGGATTAGTTCTCTGCTTTTGGATTTCCTGGTTCAGTCTGGGAGGTGCCTTGATTGTTTAAAGAGTCATTGCCTTGGTTTGGGAGCTTTTGGCTTGATTGTGCCTGTTTTTTAGCTTCAGCGCGGTTTATAATAAAACAGTCGCACTACCATCGCATAGCTGTTTCTTCGACTTCGTGGTCATCGCGTGTGTACATTTAACAGTCACGATGGTTCTGAAAATCGAACCAGCGCGGTTAAGCCGTGTACTTCCGCGCTGACAGCGCTTTGTTGCTACGCGTGGTTTTTGATCAGCGCTTTGTTGCTGTGTATCACCCGCGCTGATACCTGTAGAATTGAATTTTTCTCAGTTCTGCCTCCTGAACCTGTTGGTTTGACTATCCCCTGCTCTTTCCACCTTGTTTATGACTTGATTTCTATTGTCTGAACATTGAAGCACTTATTTGGGAAGTCTTGTTGGGTGAATCTTGTTTTTGTGTCTTGTGACCTGGTGTTATCATCCCGATTTCGTTGGATTGGCTTTGTTTCGTTACTCGTTCACAAAGATTCGTTTACTACTTGCCTGTTGCTTTTGCGAAAACCTTCCTCTTTGCTTGCTTTGCTTGGTTGTTTAGGTGATTGTTATTGAACCAGTCTTCGTATTGTTTCGATTACTTCTCACTACCCGGACACGGATCACAGTTGTTTGGGGTCAACCGGTTCTTTTCACACTTGTTTGTTATTATTTCTCTTTACTCGGTGTTGCTGTCTCTCAAAATTCATTTTAAGTGCATTGTGCCATTGGAAAAGATATTGAACTAATATCTTTTGCATTCAATAGTTAATGGGAAAAAGAGCATTTCATTGATTTGTGTTCTCAAAATAAAAAGTTTCATTTCTTTGCCATTAGCTGCATTAGATGGTTTGATTGATTGTGTTCATTTTGTTTGATTGAAAATTCTTAACCCTCTCATAGTTAGAATTCATCGAACGAAATGGTATTCTTTGGCATGTAGTTTGCATCTAGGCAATTGTGAGATATCACACGGTAGGACCTGAAACCGAAACTTAATTCAAGATCAACCATAAAATAAACTGAATAAACCTAAAAACGCATTGGAACTTAATGCAAACAATTATAGGTCTAGGCTAGAGACGTGCTGCGACGTCATTAAACCTAGTCACTGTTGTTTCACACTACGGTTGGGTGATTCCTCCTTTTGTGACTCAATAGTGGTCTAGCACGAACTTGAGCTCCCACGTACCGTCGCATATATAGGGGAGACTCCACTAGGTTATCATCCTTGATCCATAGGAAGCCGAGTCTGCCGCCTTGCGAGCCGTAACGCACCGAACACAACATTCAGGAAGATTGATTGCAGTACGGAAAGTCCTTGGTTCTCATACGATTGCCAAGGTGTATAAGCAGTTTTACGGATTGCCTGGTAAATCCTTTGCCTAGAGTCTCCAGAGTAGTCACTTTTGATCCTTTTCGGACTCCTTAAAAGAAAAGGTGCTAGTGAGCGTCTTGTCACTTCGTGCTCATTAAACATTCGAAGGAGACTAGAGTCATCTTTTCGTCCTTTTCTCGACTCTTAAAACATGAAAAGGTCAAGTTTAGTTCCTGTGTCTTAAAAGTTTATTTGGCCACGATTAACGTTACCTGGTTAGATCTTGTTTGTGTTAGCTTGTGTAGGCTTCTTTTTGTTTGCCATGGCAACTTTTCTGAGGTTCACCAACCCAAGTTCCCCTCCTGATGGGAATCCTGGTCATTTCCCTCCTCTCGGGAATGTTGGTGCTCCTTATATGGCAACGTTATCCCTTCCAGGGTTAACTGTCGGGTTGCCTGTTTGGTTGTTTTCAACCTCTTTGGTCCCTGTCGTATCGGCTGCTAGTCCATCAATCCCTCCACCTGAACAACATCATGTTGATCCTAAGGTGGATCTCTCCCCTTCAACGCCTACTTCTACATCTTCCTCTTGTACTTCGCCTGGTGAAAGTCTCGATTCGAATAACCGGGTGGCTAAGAAGAAGAAGAAGAAGACCAAGAAGAAGAAGTCTCCTAAGGGAGAGGCTACAAGTATAACTGTTACTCCCTCGAGTACACCTGAAGTCGGGCCCCCTTCCGCTCCTCCGCGGAAGGTTAAGTTTCCTTGTCGATTATGCAATGGGGACCATCTTCTTCGCGATTGTCCTGGCATTCCCAGGGTACTAGAAGTATGGTCTCGTGATCCCACCCACCCCTCATCATCCTCTGAAGCTCACGACGATGCTACCTTATCAGTTGGGAATGGTAAGGGAAAAGGGAAGATTCGAATCCCCTGTAGACTTTGTGAAGGCAATCATCCCCTTCACCTTTGTCCACTCATGGATAAAGCCTCCAGTGTCTTGGAAAGTCTCCCAGCTCCCTCACCCCAACTCCCCATTGGATATCAACGTCTTTCTGTAGCTGCAAATCATCCGCCTCCCGACAATAAGATTGGTTCACATTCTTCTCTTGTCCAGGCCCCTCTTCCCGAACCCGGCTGTGTCCAGCCTATTCCAGACCAACCATTGGTCGGAAAGAGTGTGGACTCGAGTCCGCCGCTCGCTCACTTTGTTTCGGAAGAGAATCATGCCCATGTTCTTTTCGTCTCTTCAGATTCTCCTGAGTCCCGAAATGACTCTCTTAACCCAGCTGCTCCCGAAGGTTCTCCTTCAGTTCCTTTAGCACATGGGGGCAATCATACGATTCCCCCACCAAGTAGTCTGGTCGCTTCCTTTGATTGGAATCACCTAATTGCCGGTCGCCTTCCATCCCATATGCCTTTCCAGATCACGGTACATGCCTGTGCTAAGGCAGTCCCTGGCACTGTTTTGGATGAAGGGGCATCTGTCAGTCTTATGCCGTACACTACTTGGCAAGCTTTAGGTTCCCCGCAGCTTGGGCCAGTCACTCAGAATCTGTTGGCCTTCGACGGAGGAGCCTGTCCATCTCTAGGAGTTCTCCCAAAATTCCCTATTACTTTGGGAGGCAAAACCGTCTATATAGACGTCTTGGTTACCCAAGGTGTTTTAGACTTTAGTCTTCTCCTTGGTCGCGACTATGTTTACGCCATGGGGGCCCTCGTTTCTTCGCTTTTCCGTGTGGTTTGCTTTCCACACGATGGAAGAATTGTGATTATCGATTAATTGTCGTTCGTTAGTCCCCCAATGCCTCCTGCGTAGTTGTCGTCCCCTCCTAGTTTTTATCCACCAGTTGCATCTGCCCCACCGCAGATCAACTACGTGGCCACCTACCCCGTGCCTGTATCCAGTGATGACACCATCGTGCATAGTGTCCTGGGGGCATTAGGTCCTGACTTCCAAGATGTGGTCCTTTCACCGGGAGTAACACTCTTGGAAGCCCCGACTTTCTATTCATTAGGATGAAGTTCGGGTGGAGCATAGTTCACTTTCCTATGTCAAGCTCCTTAAAAAATGAAACTGGGTCTGGTGGAGCATAGTTCACTTTCCCATGTCAAGCTCCTTAAAAAATGAAACTGGGTCTGGTGGAGCATAGTTCACCTTCCTATGTCAAGCTCCCTAAAAAATGAAATTGGGTCTGGTTGGAGCATAGTTCACTTTCCTATGTCAAGCTCCCTAAAAAATGAAATTGGGTCTGGTCGGAGCATAGCTCTTATCCTGTGTCAAGCTCCTTAAAAAATGAAACTAGGTGTCACGAGGATAATTCTTTTAAGTGTGTCAACCTCACAAAAATAATGAAACATAAGCTCATGAAATTCGACTGCGATCATAATATTGTCAACCTTCACTCCATTTTTAATGGACTAAAGCTTGGGGGGCATGTACCTCGAATTGAGACATCATGCTGGGGGGGAATGCCCGTTTTCCCTGGTCTTCAAGCATAGTTTGCATATGTGTGATCATGTGTGTTTTTAAGCTTGCATAAAAATAAAATCCTTTTCCAAGCATAGTTTGCATGTGTGTTGTCGTGTGTGCTTTTAAGCTTGCGTAAAAAATTAAAATATGTGGGTCGTATGTTATGCAACTGATACATTAGATTACATTTGTGTTAGACATTTGCATAGCATATTAAAACATCATCACATGTAAAAGATCCATCCAAAATCGGTATATATATATATATATATATATATATATATATATATATATATATATATATATATATATATATATATATATATATATATATCATGTAGCGCACCAAGGCGCTCAAAAATAAGTGTATATGTCTAGATAAGGCCTGTGTTCTCAGTACATCTGAGACGCATGTCTCTCAAAAAAAAAAAAACATCAGTAGGAAATAAGACCTAGATGTCTACTGTGGTGGGTTATGCTCTCTGTATACTACAGCCGCCCGTGCCACCCGCCTCAAAAGGCGGTGCATCCTGGGTTCTACCCCCACTGTATGGATCTGAGATGCTATGGGGACCTCCTCTATCCCCTGGTAATTTGGAATCCCCACCAGTAAGCCCTCGAGGTTCTGTATCACAGTCTCCATCGTATCAACTCCTGGAGAAGCCAGGGCCAGGGCTCCAACGCCTTGTGCCTCTCTCCGCGCCTCTGGGGCCAGACCAAGGGGTCTCGTCGGTCCTACATCTGCATACCATAGCATTCATCGTAAAGACATGTACATAAAAAATTAAAAGCATTACAAAAAATAAAAAATTAAAAAGAGATCAAGTGGCTTACCACCATCGTCCCAATGCTCTCCCGCAGGTAGTGGCATGTATGGATCTCCACGGAAGTCTATGCCAGCATACGACCAGTCCTCCACAAAAATAACCTACCGATCCAGCCACTCTCGGAAATATACTCCCCATGCCACTGGTCAGTCGCCACCTCCTCGCGGCATGACATGGCCCCATCGACTAGCCCTCGTCTCTCGGGGGCCTCTGGGTGGATCCACGACCATGTCCTGTAGCTGTAATGTCGGTACCCACTCCAGCATGAGCGGGAGTAAAATTGACCCATAGCCAAACTGCTTCGACTCACCACGTCGACAGTTGCTCAGCTGTCTCTTCATACTGGTTGTTACTGTTGCTGCCTAGTTGAATATCATGGGATTCAAACACTCGAGAGCTAATAGGAGATGGGTCTTCGAAGCCTCGTGATTGGCCAAGGAGCCCACTGCCCGGGTCACCATGAAGAGTATGGTTCGAAGGATGATGTCCTCCACCGTAGGAATAGCTACCTTCCCACTCCACATTTTGCGTGCCTGTGGGCACACCCGAGCCATCAGCATATCTAGGGTTTCACCACTGGGTCACTACCCCTCCAGAATTGGCATCTCACCTCGACGTGATAACCCGGTCAAAAAATAGATATCCGTATAATCGAACTCGATATCTCGACCTCGAATCACAAACTTCCCATCAACAGGATTCCAGGCTCTGATTAGGAACTCGAGAAGATCAGGTTGTGCTCGCAGGCGCGGAGTTAGGAAGAATTTGAGTACCCCGCATGCCCGCATTGCATTACGGCACCCAGCATCGGCGAATGACGCTATATCTTCATTATCATGAGCTCGCTCTTGCCAAACAAATGCCATTTTGTCCTGCATGGCCACAAAAAATCATTAGAGCCCTGACCGTTAAAATTTACACGTTCAAATTGTTAAAAATTTAGTTTCGCTTCGTCAGCGCGGCTGTTTTTAAAACAGTCGCGCTGATAATGGCGCCCTTTGATATTTTTCTT
Source organism: Pinus tabuliformis (assembly GCA_031772625.1). Lineage (NCBI taxonomy): Eukaryota > Viridiplantae > Streptophyta > Pinopsida > Pinales > Pinaceae > Pinus > Pinus tabuliformis. Next base: position 716,020,383 of record CM062804.1, read on the forward strand.
GGGTCAGCGCAGAAGCACACGTGTTTTCCGCACTGATCTGGGGGTGGTATGTGTAAATATTATTCGATCAGCGCGAACCCGATGAGGAAATCCGCACTGACCGAGAGCGAATTGGAGTCCAAAAAATTCGCCCAAAATAGCACTTCCCACTGTGAAAATGCGGCTAAAATGCTTCAAAATGGAGCGCAGGAGAAGGAGAACTTACCTAGAACAGATTGCAGGGTGGTTGATGTCCGCACGGGATGGAATTTGGTTCGTCAACCTCGCAGCTCGACAACGTCCTCCACGGCTCAAAATGGTAACAATGGTAAAAACCTCCTTTTACCCCCCTATTTATGGTAAAATTTTTATAATTAATTATCATTTTTCATAAATGTGGGATTTTGTGATGTTTTTACTATGTGCTTGGTGCCAATGTCGTTTTACTATGTTTTTTATGCATGTGGTACATATTATCTCGAACAGATTTACGCGTGCGGTGTTTCTTTTGCAGATTCTCATACCGGTGGGGTCACGACGGTCCTACACACACTTGGTCCCGCAACGTCGTCTTTAAGCTCTTTTTCGACGTAAAGCAAGAAAAGATGGCCGAGCCCCCCTCTCGGCTCGTTAAAAAGAACGAGAGGCGGTCGCCTTTAAAGCTCTTTTTTCGACCGTTTAAACTAAAAAGATTGTCGGGTGTTTGTCGTTTCGAACTCGTTATTGGCTCCAAAACGACGTACTTCTGACCGCTTTTCTACTTTTTCGGGTCGAAGTTACTACTTACGAAAAGTACTCCTCGATCATACTGGTCGGGCGGTTCTTTCGAGCATTGTTTTATACTTTTTTGGGCTCGAGAGACACAACTTTACGAAAAAGGCCCCCCCTGGAGTTTCTTTTCCGATGTCTTTTCAAACTCTCTAAACAGGAAAAGACGTCGAGTTCTTCCTTTGTCAGACTCGTTAAAACTTAATGACATCGGACACTGTCGAAATGACACTTTCCAGGCGTATGCTATCCCCGTCAAGCTTGTCACCCAAAAATAATCGGGGTACCTGCCAGAAATGGTGGGGAAAATGGAACTGTAATAATTGTCGTGTCGGCAGTATGTCGCTCTTGAACATGGCACTAGTCTGCATTCGTGTCTGGGTGGGGATTTCTCATCTTGTTTTACACTAAGCCTCCGTGGGTTTGGGTTATCCTATTTGGCCTCTCATCTGCTCATTGTCTTGTCACCATGACCTCTGCTCATTTGATGTCAGATACTGCCAAATCCACTGTCGTGCCGCCAATATGTTCAAGAGAAGTTGACCTCTGCAAAATTACAACCTCCCTCTGATACCTCACACAAAATATCTTATCCTTCTCTGTCTCGTGTCGATGATGTAGGAAGCATTATGGCCCACCTTCGATCAAGGTTACTTCCTGTCGACTTCAACTCATTATCCAGGAAGGTGACTTAGAGACTCCCTTCAGGTGCCTTAGAGCCTGCATGCCTCAATGGCAGGTTCTTCGTGTTCGACGTGAGGTTTTCATCATTGGCCTCCGATTGAATGATTCTGCGGGTGTTCGACACTAGCTCATTGATTCACACGCCACGGATTGTACCTATAAGTACCTTGAGGACCATTGTCACTATTGGTGGTACCTCTCGCGTCTGTTAACAGTTTTCATTATTGACTGGTAATCCGACGATGTTCATGCATGTTCGACTTCAGCTCATGTATTCACATGCTTGAACTTGTACTCTGTTCGGGTCGAGATGGAGCGCAAGACCCTGGATTTTTGTCTGTTGCAATCCAGGTTGCGATTTTGTGGATTATTATTACATGACTCATTGATGGATGGCTGCGCCCATACCTGAGTCTTTTGGATGGCTGCGACCATACCTTATTATCATCATGGTCTCTTCAGCAGGGTGGCTGCATCCATACCACGGACCTTCTTCGTATGTCTTTTGGATGGCTGCGCCCATGCCTAGACTACATGTAATAGATTCTTAGAGATATCAGTTGTACATACGGGCAGATTCTTCCTGGTGGTGTTCCAGTTCAGCGAGTTTTGTAAAGCATTTCACCCCTCCCACTCTCTCGGGCTTCATGCTTTAGGGGGCATCTGTTACACAGTAGTTTGTCACTGTCTCCCTGTCAGTCTCCCTACTGTGTCATGAGTTCAAATTAATCATGCTCATGCTCTCTAATGTTGCCAAATGACCCACTTTGCCAAATTTTTTCCCATCATCGTGACTGTTATTAAAATAACCACGCTGACTCGCGCCTCATAACACAACGAATGCGCTGCCAGCGCGGAAGCACATGTGTTTCCCGCACTGGTCGAATTTCATGAACCAGCGCATCTTCTATTCATATTGTGTCGCGCTGACATAACCTTCCCTGTTATTCAAATGCGATGTCAGCGCTCCAGTGCAGTTATACACCCGTGCTGATCTTGTTTGGGCGAGTTTGTTCTAACAGCCGGCCTTCCAGATGACTCCAGACCTGGTTGTTGGCCTTGTAAATGTCGCCCTCCTTTCTCTGGCATGTCTGTTTCGTCATTTGAGCCACCTTCCTTGGAGATAAGCTCATCCTCCCACCATTCATGGAGACTCCTTCTCCTATTTAAGCCTCTACCATTCACATGAGCAGCTAGTTTGGACAATGTGGAATTGATAGTGCTTAGAGTGCTGCTGCTAGTGTGTGAATTTGATAGGTAGTTGGTGTGACAAGTGTGGGATTGCTAGAGAGCTCAAGGAAGGTTGTGAATTGTTACTTTCTTGTGTAAACTTGTGTGAGAGAGAGTTTTTGTCTTGGGAGATCTACCTCCAAGGGTGAATGCTTAAGAGACTTGCTGGCTGGACCCTCTTGAGAAGGATTCGACGTCAGAAATTTGGTTGTACTCTTCTCTGTTATTGATTAATAATAGATGACTACTATTATGGTTCCACTCTCATTTGTCTTTGTAATGGTCAATGTGAGTTACGTCCTTTCTGACTGATGTATAATTGCATTTATTAGATTTCACGCTTGTGTTCGTGTTACTCTTCGTGTGTGCAGGTGTCTATTCACGAGGATCGTGGAGGATTGTGACCGGCCAAAGCGAAGGAGCGAGGACAACGTATCTTCATCAAACATTAGTGTTGGAATCCAAGTAGGTTTTCATTTCCTACCTTTTATTTGCAATTAGGAACTTGCATGGTAGCATTGACTGATTGTTGCTAGACCCGTTCTAGGCTAGTAGGGATCGCCTCTATCCATAGAGGGGATTTACCTCTCCAACAATCCCCAACATAATGGTGTAGCAGAAAGAATGAATAGAACAGTCTTGAATATGGTACGATCCATGCTTTTCTTCAAAAATGTAAAGATAATGTTTTGGGCTGATGCTGTTCTATGTGCTGCATATATAAAGAATAGATGTCCATCTAATGCTATAAGAAACAAGACTCCTTATGAATTGTGGTATGGACATGTTCCTTCGGTAAAACATCTCAGGATCTTTGGTTCCACCTATTATGCTTTGATACCAAAGGTACATAGAAACAAACTTGGTGCTAGAAGTCGTAAGTGTATCTTCCTGGGGTATTCAAACACCTCTAAAGCATACCGCCTCTATGATGAAGTAAATAAAAAGTTTGTTCTATCTAGAGATGTCATTTTTCTTGAATCATCCAAATCTGACAATGTTGTTGAGCGGCAACTTGATCGCTTGGATAGATTCACAAAAACGAAATCATTTCAAGAATTTGATAATCAGATTCCACATCTTGAAGGGGGGATTCCTATACTAGATCAACATGTGGAATCTTCTTCTGAAGAACAATCTCCCCTGCATGAAACTCCAACAACGGATGATGCTTTAAGTGATGTAATTGATAGAATTGGGAGACTCAATCTTGATTCAGACCCAACTCAATCAACAGAGCAGCCTGGACCATCTCAGAAAGGTCCCCCAAAGTGGCTGACAAAGACACTTGAAAGTGTTCATCCTGATGGAATTGGAAAAACAGGAACCAGAAATTCAAACCGACAAAATGGAGGTGATGTAGATGACTCTAATTCACCTGTTGATATGGATGTTACTTATGATTGTGAATTGAACTTGTCTACAGATTTTGAACCAACTTCCTTCAAAGAAGCTGCTTCTCATGATGAATGGAAAGAAGTGATGCAAAAGGAGTATGATGCTGTCATAAAGAATGGCACTTGGAAGCTGGTTGATCCTCCATTTGGAACCAAACCAATTGGCTTCAAGTGGGTCTACAAGAACAAGTACAAAGCTGATGGCTCACTTGACAAGCACAAAGCTAGGCTTGTGGCAAAAGGTTTTGCACAGAAGGAAGGGGTCGATTATGAGGAAACTTTTGCCCCCACAGCAAAATGGGCCACCATCCAGACACTCTTTGCACTAGCAGCTCAGAACGGTTGGAAAGTCCATCAAATGGATGTAAAAACTGCCTTCTTGAATGGAGATCTAAAAGAGAATGTTTTTATGTCCCAGCCTGAAGGATTTGCTGTGAAAGGACATGAAGATAAAGTATGAAAACTTGTGAAATCCTTGTATGGCCTCAAACAAGCACCACGAGCCTGGTATGAAAAACTAACTGAGCATCTTCTGAAACTCAACTTCAATCATTTTGATCTTGATGATGCAACTTTATTTGTCAAGAAAGTTGGCAAAACAGTTGTGTATCTTGTGGTATATGTAGATGATGTTTTAATGACAGGGAACAATGAAAGCTACCTTGCATCCATAAAGAAGGAATTGGGGAAAAGTTTTGAAATGACTGATTTGGGCTATGTTCATTACTATCTTGGCATTGAAGTAACCCAACATACAAAATCCATATTTCTTTCTCAAAAGAAATAGATTGGAGATTTGTTAAACAGATTTGGCATGACAGAGTGCAATCCTCTTTCTACTCCAATGGAACAAAACTTAAAGCTCACATCTATTGAAGGAAAGGAATTTGAGGATGCAACAAAGTATAGATAGCTTGTAGGAAGTCTCATCTACCTCACTACTACCAGACCAAACATTTCATTTACTGTTGGAATCCTCTCCAGGTTCATGCAAAAGCCTTGTGAGGGACATTGGTCTGCTGCAAAAAGAGTTCTAATGTACTTGAAGGGAACTCAAGACCTTGGAATCAAGTATACACAGGTGGACGACTTCAGCTTGATTGGATACTTTGATTCAAACTTCGATGGAGACAAAGAAACTGGGGTATCTACTTAAGGATATGCTATGAGTCTTGGATCAGGAGCTGTCTCCTGGAGATCACGCAAACAATCAGTTCCAGCAGATTCCACAACAGAAGCAGAATACGTGGCAGCAGCTGAAGCAACGAAAGAAATTGTGTGGCTCAGGAACATTCTTGAAGATTTGCAGGTAAAACAAGTACAATCAACTCCACTCATGATTGGTAACACCTCTGCAATAAAGTTGGCCAAGAACCCAAAGTTCCATGATCGAACAAAGCATATAAATACTAATTATCATTTGATTCGACATCATGTTGAGGCCAAAACAATCCATCTCTGTCATTGTTCCACAAATGAGAAAATTGCAGACATCTTCACCAAAGCACTTGGAAGGGAAAAGCTTGAACGATTCAGAATGATGATTGGACTCACCAACATCCCTTCAGATTAAGGGGGGGAATGTTGACACCTTATCTTCATGATTGGGAATTTTAAGTAAATAAATAAATTGGGAAGGTGAACAGTCATCGGGAGATGAACTGAAAAATCACTCCCTATTGTATATAACAATGGGTTACCTATGGAATAATACACCAATCAGTTTTTCTGCCTTTGGAGAGTTACTGCCTAGCCTGACAGGAATTTTTTGATCAAGAAATTCCTAAGCCAACACCATCATATGCACATAATTTGGCCAAATGGAAGAAGTGTGTGGCGAAGGCAAGGCTAATAGTCCTTGAAGGAGTTCGAGACCACATTATCGTGAGTCTCCATGGAAAGGAAACTTTGTATGCTATGTGGAAAACAATGATAGAATTGTATCAAAACAACAGTGACCAAAGGAAATTGGCACTGAACGGGAAAATTTGAAAAATCAAAATGGAGAAAGGCGAGATGATTCCAAAATACTTGACCAAGTTCACTTAGTGTTGTGATGAACTTGGAAGTGTTGGAATCATGATTGTTGAGGATGATATGGTGAGTCTTTATCTTCTAAGACTCCCAAAGAGTTGGCATAGTTATTAGGAGTCTGCTAATGGTCAGGAGAAGCTACCGGATTGGGAATGACTATGGTCGTGTTTGATGGAGGAAGAGATCAGCAGGAACACCAGGAATGACTCTTCATCAAAGAATGATGATGAAGATAACTGCGCCTTAATGATTAAGGTGAAGAAGGGGAAAGGGAAAGCTTCCCATTCCAAATTAGATTCTTATCATGGAGGTAAGAAGGAAGACATAACGAAAGTTAAGTGCTTTCATTGTCATGAGTTGGGCCATTTTGCTACAAATTGTTCGCTCAAGAAGTCCAAGAAGAAGTCCTCAGGAGGAGCGGTGGGTGAGGCTTTGGCCTCTCAATTCGAATTAGAATTTTACCTCATTTCATGCATGGTGTCATCAATTATGGGAAGTGTATGGTACTTAGACAATGGAGCTTCATTCGAAATGACTGGCGACAAAAAGTTATTCAGTGACCTGGAGGAGAAAGATCTCCAGATGCATATCGAGATGGGTGATAAAGGGAAGTATAGTGTTACTGGATTGGGCACAATTACTTTTCAAAGGGAGCATGGGGCTCCACTCACCTTGAATAATTTTATGTATGTGCCTGGGCTAAATAAGAAATTGTTTTCCTTACCAAGCTTGAGGATAGAGGCTATGATGTGATCTTCTCGAAAGGAAACGCATTCCTTCGACACATAGCCACAGGTCAAGTAAATAAGATAGGAATTCAAGTGAGGAATCTCTATAATTTAGAGGTAGAGGAGTGTGTTTATTTGAGCACAAACGTAGAAAGGGTGTAGAGCCGAGATGTTGGCGAGTTGTGGCACAGGAAATTGGGCCACTTGCATCATGGGGTTTTGAAGATATTGTAGCAGATCTCTACCAGTCTTCCCAAAGGTATGATTGAGAAAGTTGATAAATGCAAGGGGTGTACTTTGGGAAAATACACCAAGTCTTCCTTTCACAATAGAGACAATCAAACATAGCTTATTCTAGAGCGAGTCCATTTAGATGTGTGTGGACCATTCTTGACAGCAGCCACAACCAAACACAAGAATTATATTATACATGTTGATGACTTTTCTCATAAATGCTGTATATTTTTCATGTACAAAAATGATCAAACATTCACAAAGTTTTGTGAGTTTAAAGCATTGGTGGAGAAAGAGTCAAGAAGGAAGGTTAAAGCTCTACAAAGTAATAATGGTGGTGAGTATGTCTCAAATGAGTTTAAGAACTTTTGTGCAACGGAAGGGATTAAAAAGGAGTTGATGACACCTCATAACCCTCAGCAGAATGGGGTGGCCAAGAACAATAACAGAAGCATAGTAGGGGCATCGAGGGAGATGTTCCATGATCGAGGCCTACCACTACACTTGTCGGCTGAGGCATGCAACGCAACGATTTATATTCAGAATCGTAGCCCACATTAGATACTTAAGATGAAGACATCAAAGGAGGCTTATTCCGGTAATAGGCTAGATGTTGGTCACTTCAGGATTTTTGGGTCATCGTTATGTTGCCATGTGACCAAAGATGCACAGAAGAAGCTTGAGCCAATAGTAGAGTTGGGGATATTTTTGGGGTATACTGATACACCTCAAAACTATTGGGTGTACTTTCTGACCATCAAGATGACAATGGTTCGTAGGGATGTCAGATTAGATGAGGAGAAGGCCATGCGAGTTTCCCTTGAGAGGGAGCTTTAGCTACATGCATATGAGGATATTTTAGCTCCTAAGGTTAAGGAGCCTAAGATTGATGTGGAGTAGCCACATGTAGAGGATATAGGAGTGGAAACATCTACTTAGGAAGAGTCTTCTAGAGAGGGAAGAATGTGCACCAGAGAGGATGACAGATTGTTGGATGATGCACAGGAGAATGTGGAAGCACCCACTTCTCATCACAAGAAGAGGAGGTGACCTAAGAGGTACACTGGATGCATGGCTCTTATGGGTGAATGTGTTGTGACAGATCCATCTTCCTTTAAGGAAGCAGTGCAGCAGACGGCTTGGGTTGATGCCATGGTGGAGGAGTATGACTCCATAATTGTAACAGTGTTTGGGATGTGGTCCCGAGACCGAATGACAAGTCAATGGTGAGCTACCATTGTCTTTACAAGGTAAAGCAAGCTATAGATGGTAGTATGGAGAATCATAAGGGTAGATTTGTGTCCTGTGGCTTTTCACAGGTAGAGGGGATTGACTATGATGAGACATTTGCTCTTGTTGCAAGGTACTTGTCAATCAGATCTATATTGGCACTATCAACATATATGGGATGGAAGATACATTAGATGGATGTGAAGACAACCTTCCTTAATGGCATGATTGAGGAAGAGGTGTACATAGAGAAACTTTAAGGTTTTAAGACCTTTGACTGTGAGTCGCATGTGTGTCAACTCAAGAGCATTATATGGGCTGAAGCAAGGACCCTGTGATTGGTACACCAGCATAGATAGATACTTCACCAGGTTGTGCTTCATGAAGAGTGAAGCAAATGTGAACCTATATCACATAGTGGTTGAAGGTAAATTGTTGATCTTGTACTTTATGTTGATGATCTAATACTAATAGGTGATGATCAGTTGATCAAGTCTTCCATGGAGAACCTTGCAAGAGAGTTTGAGATAAAGGACATGGGGCTCATGCATTACTTTCTTGGCATGGAGGTATGGTAGGGATATGGGGAGTTTTTTGTGTCTTGGTGAAAGTATGCCAACACGACACTTAGGAGATTCTGCATGGAGAGCAGAAAACTGAGTGAGACTCCTCTAGTAGGTAACTAGAGGAAGAGGATGCTACTTCAGGGAAGTAGTGGAAGCTATTATTTACAGACAACTTGTGGGTTCACTCATGTACTTGTTGAACACATGAATGGATATATTCTATGTAGTTAACCAAATTAATCAAGCGATGGTTAGGCCTACCAAGTTGAATTTGAAGGAGGCAAAGCATGTGTTGAGATACCTCAGGGGCACTTCTTAGTATGGATTATGGTACACATGGAAAGAGGGAGGGAAGCTTCAAGGCTTCACCGATGAAAATTGTGTAGGGATTCCATCTGACATGAAGAGCACATCAAGAGGGATATTTGGTATTGGGTCAAAGACAATTTCTTGGTACAAGAGGAAACAAAGATCGGTTGCACTTACTTCGGTAGAGGCAAAGTACATGACTGTGAGCCAGGCATCATGTGAGGCCACTTGGATGAGGAATATCCTAGTTGGTTTGTTTGGTCAGTAGATGGATCCATATGTGATTTAATGTGATAAACAAAGTTGTATCAAACTCTATGAAAATCGAGATTTTCATGATCAGTCCAAGAATAATGATATCCGATATCATCATCTCAGAGATTGCGTATTGAGGTCGATTATGTTGTTAGAGTACATTCCCATAGAGGAGAAAGATGCTGACATTTTGACAAAGGCATTGTCAAGATGTAAATTTGATTTTCACAGAGACAGGATTAGGCTAGATGATCATCCTTTTCTTGTTGAAAGGGAGTGTTGAGAAATGGCAACAAGAAATTCTAGTTTAATTTGTCCTTGAATTAAAACGAGAATTAAAATCGAATTCTATTATCATAGAAACTTGTAAATAGTTAATTAAGTTTAATTAACTTAATTAGCTTAGGAATTTCATGTTGGAAGTCTTTTTGTAGTCATTCATATGTTCTTCCTAATTTTTAGGGGTCTAGTATGAGTTTAAATTTGATGCAGGAACATCAAATGAGATAAATTACCTTTGACCTAACCGGTCAAAATTATTTACTAAAGAGGGTTGGACCTATTAAATGTTCTTATTTATTATTTGTTTGGAAAATTTATTGAAGTGCCCATATTAGAAGTGAAGTGATAGAGTTTGTTAGCTTAGGTGTGTGTTAGACCAATTAAATAGGGATTAGGTTGTTTGAGAAATTCGAATTTAAAGAGGAGCATTAAAAAAGAGAAAAACTCATTTTTTTGAGAGAGGTTGAATGTAGTTTAGGTTAGTAAGGGCCAAAACAATTTTTTTGATTGTGATTTTTCTTTTCATATTTGATTCGGTGTAGTTTCCTGGTGTATCTTATATCATCTTATGTCAAGAAATTATTTTCTTCAATTGATGAAAAATCATTATGCTATAGTTTAATTGTGGAATCATGCAGATTGATATCTAGTAAATTGTGTATCTGTGGGAATTTTGCATCCAAACGAGTTTGATCTATAGATCTGCTCAATGTTGTGAGTATTTTATACTAATTGCATGTTTTCTCAATGTTATATCTAATGAATTATTGAATTTCCATGTTTTTCTTGCTTGAAATTTCCCCGAGAAAACAAAACCCTTAGTCACAGAAGGGTCGCGTCGTGGGTCACATTTGAAATAGAAAGGTCGTGCCAAAATCAAAAGGGTCACGCAACAAACAGAAAGGTCGTGGAGTCATTGCACCTGCAGCAGAAGGGTCACGACTAAGATAGAAGTTTGTGCCAACGTACAGAAAGTTTGTGCCAGCTTACAGAAAGGTCGCACCAACTTATAGAAAGGTCACGCCAGCCTACAGACAGGTCACGTCAGTTTAGAACTATGTTTTTAATCAAATTTTAAGAACCCATTTCAAACTTTGATTTTTGGGTCAAGTAGCCCTGTCTGTCTACTCTTCTTTGAGTCATCAAACTCGACAAAATACCCAGGGAAAGGCCTCCAAAAATTGAAGTTTCCAACCTCTCTTAGAAGTAGTGTGTCTGGAAGAGAAGTTTTGGAGACATAAGTTTTTGGGAACAGAATATTGGCATGTTAGTCTTCCATCATTTGGTATTAGAGCAAGGTTTAGAGTATTGTTATGAGAACTTCAATAAATATGCCACCCAGGAGAGGAGGAGTTGGCATAGGTCGGGGAAGTCCTATAGCCAATGCAGTACTTCTTGAAGAAATTAGACATCTACGCACATGAATGGAGGCAATGAAAACTTGCCAGAGATGAGTCCTTGATGAGTAATATGCCAGTGCTGAAGAGGAATATTCTAAGGAAGAAGAAGGAGAAGAAAGTGAAACAACCAAAGTTCTCAAGATGTTGGCAAAAACAAGTGGAATACCAAAGGTAGAAATACCTCTGTATGAAGGAAATCTTAATGTGGAAGAGTTGATGGATTAGATTAGTGCATTAGATAAGTATTTTTACTATGAAGAGGTCAAAGATAAAAAAAACGTGAAATTCGCAGCTACCAGATTGAAGGGCCATGCAAGCATCTGGTGGGATGAACTACAAATATCCAAAGAAAGGAAGGGAAAACTCAATATTAAGCAGTGGGATAAAACGATGAGCAAATTGAAAGGTAAATTTATGCCCAAGTATTACCAATTAAACCTTTTTAGAAAATTACAAAACTCAAGACAGAAAGGGATGACTGTTGGAGAGAACACATAGGAGTTTTATAAGCTGAGCATTAGATCAGGACATGCTGAAGATGACATGGAAAAAGTAGCTAGATATATCAACAGATTGAGATACGATATACAAGATGAAATCAGTCTGATAAGTCTGAAGATAATTGAAGGTGCCTATCAAGCATCTTTGAAGGTAGAGGGGAAATTGTTAAGGAATAAAAGTCAGAAGAACAAAGGTAAAAATCTAGCAAGAGGAAGAAGAGCTTCCAGACCAAGATTCCAGAACTCTTAGAATGAAATAGGAGGGACTAGTAATCAACCACCATAGAGAGGAGACTTTGGTAGAGGAATATTAGGATCTAGAGGTAGAGGTAGAGGAAGGAGAATTCGGTGCTATACATGTGGAGAATTAGGACATGGGTCATGCAACTGCCCTCAAAACAAACCAAAAAATCCAAGGAATGTAAATATCACTGAGACAAAAGAAGAAATCCATTAGGTCATGGGGATATAAGAGCCACCTAAGGTGGGAGAGTCCTTATTGTTAAAACGTGTATTTCTAAAGGCAGAAAAAGAAGCCAATGAGCCAGCTCAAAGGAAAAGTATATTCAGGACTGTGTGCAAGTATAAAAAGAAATGTTGCAAGGTTGTGATTGATAGTGGAAGCACTGACAATCTTGTTTCTACAGAGATGGTGGAGAAATTAGGTTTGGTTAATATGGTACACCCTACTCCCTACAAATTGTCATGATTGAAGAAAGGACATCAACTCTTGGTGACAGAACAATTCCAGGTAGATATACAGTTTGGTACATATAAAGATGTGGTATTGTGTGATGTAATGCCCATGGATGTGTGCCATATATTGTTGGGGAGACCTTCGCAGTTTGATATGAAATTTTCTCATGATGGTAGGAGGAAAAAATATACCTTAGAGAAGGATGGGAAGAAGCATACATTCTTACCTTTGAACGGTGGAATAGAGAAAGGAATGGCTGGGGAAAATATTTTGATGATTAGTGGAAAAGAATTGCTGTGAGAAGTCAAGAAGGAGAAAGAAATGAATTTTGTTGTTGTGGGTAAACCCAAGGCAATTTTGATTTCTACCAATTTATATAATTTTCCTGTGGAAATTAAAAATATGCTAAATGATTATGTCAACATTATTGTTGATGAATTTCTAAGTGCATTGCCACCAATTAGAAGTATCCACCATCACATAGATTTAAAACTGGTGCAAGTTTACCAAACAAAGCAGCATATAGGCTAACTCCTCAGGAAAATGAAGAATATGGGAGACATGTGCAAGAGTTTTTGGATAAAGGACTAGTAAAGGAGAGCCTAAGTCTGTGTGCATTACCAGCATTGCTTAGCCCCAAGAAGGATGGTGAATGGCACATGTGCATCAATTCCAAACCAATAAATAAGATTACTATCAGGTATATATTGCCTTACCACGTATGGATGATTTGATGGATTTCTTGTGTGGGTCAAAGTACTTTTCTAGGATATATTTGGACAGTGGATACCATCAAATAAGGATTAGAGAGGGGGATGAATGGAAGACTGTGCTTAAGACTAATAGTGGGTTGTATGAATGGTTAGTGATGCCTTTTGGACTCACTAATGCACCAAGTACATTTATGAGATTGATGAATGAGGTCTTAAAAGAATATGATGGAAAATTTGTGATAGTTTATCTTGATGATATCCTAATTTTTAGTAAGAATAAAGAAGAGAATTTAGAGCATCTTAAGTTGGTTTTAAAAACTTTACAAAAACAGAAGCTGCTGATAAATCTGAAGACGTGTATTTTCATGAAGAAAGATCTTTTTTACCTAGGATTTGTAGTCTCAGAAGAAGGTTTGAAGATGGACCCAGAAAAGATACAAGCAATTTTGAATTGGCCAACTCCAAGGAGCGTATTTGAGGTAAGAAGTTTTCATGGTCTTGCAAGTTTTTTATAGAAAGTTTATAAGAAGATATAGTCAGTTTTGTGCACTAATAGTTGAAACAATAAACGAAAAAAACAACCATTTAAGTGGAAAGAGGAAGCAGAATGAAACTTCAAATTGTTAAAAAATAAGATTACTGAAAAACCTGTTTTAGCCCTACCAAACTTTGATAAAACTTTCCAAGTTGAGATTGATGCTAGTGGGGTAGAAATTGGAGTTGTACTGAGTTAGGAGTAGAGACCTATATTTTATTTCGGTGAAAATTTGAGTGAGGCCAAGCAGAAGTACTCATCCTATGATAAAGAGGTCTATATTGTTATTCAAGCTTTAAAGAAATGGAGGTATTACTTGTTTCCCAAAGAATTTATTTTGTGTTATGATAATCATGCACTACAGTTCATAAATAATGAACCAAAGTTGAGCCAAAATCATGCTAAGTGGGTGGAATACTTACAAAGTTACACCTTTGTAATTAATCACACAAGCAGTGAGTCAAATAAAGTTGTTGATGCTTTGAGCCAAGTGAATTTGGTTATGAAGGAGCTGAAGATTGGTGTTTTTGGATTTGAAGAAATGATTAACATGTACAAGAAAGATATAGATTTTAAATAAATATATGCAGTTGTTCAGAATCTTGTGATTGATAATAGAAGTCAATGGTTAGACTACCTGATTCAAGGAGGATTGTTGTTAAAAAAAAATAAACTGTGTATTCCTAAATGTTCCATGAGGGAAAATTTGATTAAACAAAAGCATAGTGGAGGATTGTTTGGACACTTTGGTCAGGATAAGACATTTGCTCAAGTGAATGATTTTTATTATTGGCAAAAAATTCAAACTGATGTCAAAAAGTTTGTTGAGAAATGGAGGATTTGTCAACATGCCAAAGGAAGGAGCCAAAATACTGGGTTATATCAGCCATTGCCAATACCAAACAAGCCTTAGGATGTGGTCATCATGGATTTTGTTTTGGGTTTGCCAAAAATTCAAAGAGGATATGACTCTATCTATGTTGTTGTGGATATATTTTCGAAAGTGGCTCATTTCATTGCTTGTAAGAAAACTAGTAATGCAACTCATATTGCTAATTTGTTTTTCTAAAAAATTGTAAGGTTACATGGGCTGCCTATAAGTATTGTTTCAAATAGATATACTAAGTTCATGGGACACTTTTGGAGGACTATATGGAAGAAGTTAGGTATAAACCTCAGTTTTAGTTTAGCCTTTCACCGTTAAATAGATGGGCAAACTGAAGTGGTGAATAGGAGTTTAGGAAACATATTAAGAATCTTGGTTTAAAAACATCCAAAATAGTGGGATTTAGTGCTTACTCAAGCTAAATTTGTTTACAATGATACTCCTAACAAGAGTACAGGAATGAGACCATTTCAGATTATTTTTGGAATGCATCCTAGAGGAGTATATGAGCTTAGAGATTTGGTAAAACAAGAGATAAGGACTGTAAATGTTGAAGAATTTGTAGAACAAATGTAGAAATTGCAGGAAGATGTCAAACAAAGGTTACATGAAAGTAGAATGAAGTATAAACAAAGAGTTTATGTGAAGAGAAGAGAAAAGGAATTCCAAGTGGGTGATTTAGTTATGGTTTACTCAAGGAAAGAAATATTTCCTATAAGGACTTAAAACAAATTAAAGATGAAAAAGATAGGACCCTATAGAATTTTAAGGAAGTTTTCCCCAAATGCTTATGAGATTAAACTGTCATAAGGAATTGGAATATCTCCTATCTTTAGTGTTGCAGATTTGTATATATACAAGGAAACAAAGGAAAAATCACAAGAGGAACCTAAAAATGAGGAATTTCATACTATAAATTTGGAGGAACCGATGCTAAGGACAAAAAAGAGAGAAGTGGAATCAGTCTTGGAGAAATGAGTAACAAAGAAAACTAGAGGACAAACATATTATCAGTATATAATCAAATGGAAGGGACAACTAATTGAAGATGCTAGTTGGATGACAACAACGGAGTCAAAGAAATATCAAGTGAATCCTAAAGACTTGATGGAACCTTCTTTTCTTCCCCAGGGGTCTAATGTGGGAGCATCAAATGAGATAAATTACCTTTGACCTGATCAGTCAAAATTATTTACTAAAGAGGGTTGGACCTCTTAAATGTTCTTAGTTATTATATGTTTGTAAAAGTTATTAGAGTTCATAGATTAGGAGTGAAGTGATAGAGTTTCTTAGCTTAGGTGTGTGTTAGGCCAATTAAATAGGGATTAGGTTATTTGAGAAATTCGAATTTAGAGAGGATCATTAAAAAGGAGAAAAGCTCATTTTTTTTAGAGATGTTGAATGTAGATCAGGTCAGTAAGGGCTAGAAAAACAATTTGATTGTAATTTTTCTTTTCATAATTGATCCAGTGGAGTTTCCTGGTGTATCTAATATCATCTTATGTCAAGAAATTGTTTGCTTCAATTGACGAAAAATCATTATGTTGTAGTTTAATGGTGGAATTCTGTAGATTGATATCCAGTGAATTGTGTATCTATGGGAATTTGGCATCCAAACGAGATTGATCTATAGATCTTCTCAATGATGTGAGTATTTTATCCTAATTTCATGTTTTCTTAATGTTATATCTATGGAATTCTCGAATTTCCATGTTTTTCTTTCTTGAAATCACCCCAAGAAAACAAAACCCTCAGTAATAGAAGGGTTGTGTCATGGGTCACATTTTAAATAGAAAAGGGTCACATGAATCAAAAGGGTCGTGTAGCATACAGAAAGGTCATGTCGTGGGTCACGCTTGTAGCAAAAGGGTCGCGCCTAAGACAAAAAGGTCACGCCAGCCTACAGAAAGGTCACGCCAACTTACAAAAAGGTCATGTCAACTTACAGAAAGGTCACGCCAGCCTACAGAAGGGTCACGTTGGTTCAAAATTATGTTTTTAATTAGCTTTTAGGAGCCCATTGTGAAATTTGATTACTGGGTCAAGTAGCTGTGTGTGTCTACTTTCTTTTGAGTCATCAAACTTGGAAAAATACCTAGGGAAAGGCCCCCAAAAATTGAAGTTGCCAGCCTCTCTCAGAAGCAGTGTGTCTAGAAGAGAGTTATGGAGACAAAAGTTTTTGGGAACAAAATATTGATGGATCAGCTTTCCATCAAAATTGAGTTGGAAATTAGATCACTCAGTTTACCAAGTTAAGTTAAGTTAAATTAGTTCCAAACTGTTTGAGGAACTAATAGAGGAATAAGAGTCAGTTGATGCACCAATGCATTTATAAGTGCTACTCTAGTTAGCTGAAGATTCCCTCATCAGAAACTCATGCATGTTAGTTCAAAGAAAGACCCAGTTGAGACTAGAGTGTAGGGACAATTTACTATCAGTTGTATTATTTAATGGAGTGTAAATATCATGCATGCATCAGAGATTGATCCTATGTTTGTATTGCGCAATTTTAGAAGCATGAATTCCCTTTAAATACATGTTATTCATCCTAGGAATTACACAATATATTAGGAGCTTGGAGAGTTTCCGAATTGGCTAAATTTTGCCAAGAGCTAGCTTGTGAGCTAAGAGAGTTGAGCATACTTGTGTGGAATTTTTCTAGTGAGAACAAGCTTTGTATCTTCACTCATATTTTTGATATATGCAATATAGATAGTGGGGTTTTGAGTAGTGGATTTCCCTAGATATATCCTGTCTTATGTGCCATTGGTTTATCTTCTTCTTGTTCATATTTTTTTCATCGATCTATTGGCTTCCATTGGTTGAAAGTAGAGGTAGATTCTTGTCCTATGCTTTAGTGCATTGCATGAGCTTTTGAAACTACCAGATCTTCTACAGAATTAAGGTGTATCATAGGGAAACCTAGGAAGTTAATAAGCTCTAATGGCATGACAAAGATTTTGAATAAGGAACAAAAAGGGTTAATTTCATAATTATGCTCACTAGATGTTCAAACATCTATGTTGTCCATTTCTCAAGATCTCTAAAGAGTCCTGCATATTCATTCCAAGGTATTTGAGACTCACGAAGGTCTCCCACCTATTCATGATCATGATCATTCTAAGTGTTCCTCCAAACATCAGACCCTCTAGATATCCCTATGCCCAGAAGAGTGAAATTGAATGTATGGTTGTAAAAATGCCAGAGGTAGGTATAATTCAACCTAGCCAAAACTATTTCTCTTATTTGGTAGTATTGGTGCACAAGAAGGATGGATCATGACGTATGTGTCTCGATTATAGAGATCTCAGCAAGCTCACTATTAAAGATAAATTTTTCATTACTAGCATTGATGAATTGTAGGATGAATTACATATTGGAATTTACTTCACCAAGATGGACCGTCATTCAAGATATCATGAAATTAGAATGAAGACATAAGATATTCCAAAAACACGAATCAAAACTCATGAAGGTCATTATAAATTTTTGGTCTTGACTTACGGAGTTATTAATGCACCTTCAACATTTTAAGGTTTGATGAATTCCACTTTCAAACCCTTCATTATATTTTCTTTTGTAGTATTTTTTGATGATACATTAATAGACAACAAGTCTCGGAAAGTTCATGTTCAACATGTTAGAGGGTGCTCAAACTATTGGAGGAGAAATAATTGTATGCAAAACCCTCCAAATGTTTCTTTGGGGTGCCAGAGGTGGAATATTTGGGCCATGTTATATATCACGAGGGTGTTAATGTAGATGCTAAGAAATTAAATCCATCAAGGAATGGAAAATCCCCACAACCTTAAGGCATTTTTTAGGATTTCTCTGTTTGATAGTGTTGAGAAATGTATCTAGTTTCAGTCTTCATAATTGTTGTACTCATTTCAATATGTATCATATGTAACATAGAAGAAAAGAAAAGAAAATAAATAATATTATTGAAACATTGGTTTCATGCTCATTATTAATGGTTTTTTAGGTAAAAACATGTTCTTCATGCTTCTAGTGTTTGTTAGGTCTTAATATTTATTCGCATGAGTCAAAGAAGTCAACATCCTATTTATATAAGACCCTTTCGAGCAATTTATAATTGTAAAAATAATTATTTTTGAGTCTAAAAAATCTTATAATCTCCAAGAGTACAAGTCAGCCCTGAGATCCTCAAGTCACCCTAAAGGAGGGAATTTGACCCCTTGAGAAGGCCATATAAAGGTAAACTCACAAGTTCGATCTACAAGAAAGAGTTTGATCTATCATTGGGTAGATGCAGGAAGGAGAGCGAAGGTCAAGAAGAAAGAATAAGGATGAAATTTCTTGGATTTTGGGCTCAATCTCTATCACACATGTGAAATTGTAGGGTTTTTGGGTTTTATGAAGAAGCCAAAGTTGCAGGTCTGAGTTATAGTAGGATGGAGTGTAGAAACTTGTAGCGAGGAGGAAGGAAACTCTGTCTAGACCTCGTTGACCTTGAAGAACTATCTTTCTCTTGGGAGGTCCCAGAAGGAGCTCATATTAAAGTTTCTCCAGGATATGCATGGCCAAATTTATAGGTCAAAATTGAAAGGTCAAAGTTGCAAGTTGGGTAGCAATATTATAGCTGGCAAATTTAAGTTGCAGTGTGTAGAAATTTTGTGTAGATTCAAGAAAGGACTTGAGGAAGGGCCTACTTGGAACTAGGAGAAGGCCTTGGTCTAGGTTTTGGGTATTTGTATCTCATTTGAAGTAAATTCTAAGAAGATAATATTTTTTGGTTTTTCCCCTTGGAGGGGCTTTACCCTAGTTGAGAGCCTACATCTATGTCCTCTTTTGTTTTTGTTGTTTCTTGATATTGTTTTGATAAAAATATATAACTAAAAGATTGTAAAGAAGAAGATAACTAAGATTCACAAGAAAGTATCAAGGCTAAAGAAAAATAAGTTTAATAATTTTCCACTTAATAATTTTCTAACATGGTATCAGAGCTAAGGTGAGAAAGGAAGGCATTCGGAAGGAAACTAGAAAGAATTGTTGATCAAGGGATAGGAAACTCTCAAGACCTAAAAGAAAAAGATTATCTCTTGAATGGATCTAGTTAGAGACTCGTTGTTAGGAGAGATTACAATCTAGGGTTTTGACATTGAAGAAGATCAGGACTACATCAATTCACAAGAAGGGTGTGGATCTCAAAAGAAGAAATTTACTTGGAAGGTATCAATATTAGAAGTTGTTCTAGGAAACATCCTTCCAAGAAATATCCTCAAGGATCTTGAAGGCATCAAGAAGGTTTGCGATATCACAGTCAAGAAGAATCGTGGTATTCATGTAAGTATCAAACTATTTCATAATGGTTGAATCTTCAAGTCATGTAAGTTAGTTATTCAGGGATAGAAATGAGCTCATTGGGGCATCAAACTGTCTAGAATGGAAGAAGAGGATTGAGTTGATATTGATACACAAGAAGTGATGGAAATGTCACTGGGAAAATTACTGAACCTAGCAAATAAAGGACATAAGAACTAGAAAAGTACAATAAAGGGGATGTGAGGGAAAAAAGGATCATAATTGAATCAGTTAAGGATTGTCTCATTCCTTTTGTTGCAAACTTGAAGAATTCGAAGCCAATGTATGACAAGCTAGTGAATTTGTACTCTGTAAGCACAATAGGGTAGAATATGTATTTGTAAAATAAGATTCATAGAAGGAATAAATAGAAGGATGAGGATACAACATCATTCCTCATAAGAGTCTCTCAATTAAGAGACCATTTGTAAGGACTTGAGGAACCAATCACTAATTCAAAGGTGACCATATGTGTTCTAAATGCACTGCACACTATAATGGAGAAACTTTGCAAGAAGTATCCACTCCAAGAAGGATTCAAATCCATTTGATGATTTGTGGGCACAATGCATACCAGAAGAGTCAAGGATCAAGGTCAAGGATGACATTGGAACAGATGAGAAATATCTAACCTTGTTAGCCTGAGTCAAGAAAATGAAGAAGGGAAATCTTGGCAAGTCCAAGAAGAAAGATATGTCCAAGGTACAATACTTCAAGTGTAATGAGTTTGGACACTATAAGAGGTATTGTACAAATCAATAGAACAACAAGAGAAATGATAATATTGAATTTGATGTAGCTGAAGCAGTGGTAGAACATGAGAAGGAGACAAATAAGGAAGAAGTGAATGATCTTTACTACTGAAAGAAGGTTCACTAACCTCCAGGTTCTTTATGAATGTTTTTATTAGTTTTAGATGTTTTGCATAAGCATATGATAGTGGTATGTTTTGAATTTACATGATTAAGTTGGTTAATAGAGATAATATAGGATATAATGTTAGACCATTTTTCATATTGATCATCTAGATATTATCTAGCATTATGTTAAAGGTTTTCATCTTGTTGAAATGGATCATCATGATTTGGGAAGGACCATCATATTGACTTTCCTTGGAAATAGAATCATGAAAATAATAGTATGTATTCTATGGAGTGTGGAAACAAATTGGTAAGGGGATGAATGAATGTAATGGGTCAACATGAAGGCTCTTTGTGAGATATAGTAATAGCTATATTATTGGATGAAACCATAGGTTTGCATGTTGGATATAAAACTTTGTATAAGATTTATATGTGTATAATATTGTGCAAATAAAGTTGGTTATAAAGTATTATGAGATATATGAATATGTAAGATGATAATTAAACATCCAAGTATAATCTCCAGAAGAAGAAGTTGTAACTTGGTAATCAAGTGCAATACTTGGGCACTCTAATGCATGAAGGAAGTATCAAGTGGTGATGGTCAATGATGATATTGATGGTATAAGAAGGTCACCATGTTGAGGTACATATATTTCATTTATGGTTAGGTTATCTAGCTAACATTTTATTTTTGTCTACTGGGAAAAGGATGTTGCAGGAATAAATGATGATAGTTGGGGCAAGGTCAACTATATGAATGAAGAGTATTAAGGGAAGCTAAATATATAGTACCTAACAAATATGAAGTCAAGATGAGTCTATCTTGGAATTGAAGAGGTAGTTGTATGAGAAGATAACTTGAAGGTCAAAGAATAACACTTTGCTAAGGAAGCTATGATTGGTTGGATGTTTAGGAATGATCAGTGCAATGCCTTCATATTGAAGTAGAAATTCATGAGCAAGAGAAGTGACCTGGATCCTGTCATAAGAATGAAGAGTAGAGATGGGTCCATGAAACTTTTAAAGGATCGGGTTCAATGCAAGAGATGTGAAGGAAAGAGGGAGCCATGTAGATATCGAGAACTAGTCTTTGATACTCTAATAGACAAGCTATAAGGCTTGTGGTGTCAACTTCCATTATTGGAAGGAAGTCTGGAATATCCTCTGGTTTTAAGAGGGCGAAAAGGAGTATCCTTGAATAAGGAGCAAGGTTCTATTATCAACAGTAAGGGAGAATAGGGATGTACTCTCTAGTTGAGAGGGAGTGATGATGAACATCACACATGCATTCTTCTCTTCAGGTGATGAAGAGATAATGATGAAGGATTGGATAAGCATATGTGGTTTTCTTAAGGATATAACATCCAAGAAAGGAAAAGTACCGACACTCTTTGAGGATGTGATAGGAATCCAAGAAAAGAATTGTCAAAGAGTAGTGATATTCTTTGAGGACTTAGGTATGGAGATCCAAGATAATAATAGTCCTAAAAGGAAATACCTTGTGGACATTCGGATGGGGTATATTCCTTAGAGAGGTAGTGGGGTATTACACATAAATCCTCCCAACATAATTCACTTGATTAAAATTGAGCTTGTTGAGTTAGGACTCAAAGATAATCTTGGTTATGGCGATGATGCATACAATATGGCTTATCAATTTGACTCTTCTTGAGAACTCTTTAGTTTGAGATATGATGTTGTACTGGTTGTACAATTATGAATACCTCCCTAGTTTAGAGGGAGTATTAATAAATGTAACTAGTTTTAGTCTTCATAATTGTTTTACTCATGTTAATATGTATTCTATGTAACAAACATGAAAAAAAAAGAAAAAAAAATATTATTATTAAAGCACATGTTTCATATTCATTATTGATAGTCTTTTAGGTAAAAGCATGTTCTTTATTCTTCTAAGGTTTGTTAGGTCTTAGGATTTATTTCCATGAGTGAAAAAGTTCAACATCATGTTTATAAGATCCTTTTGAGAAATTTGTAATTGTAAAACGAATTATTTTTTGGTCTAGAAAGTCCTGGAATCTCCAAGAGTACAAGTTAGCCCTAGGATCCTTAACTTCACTAAAGGAGGGAATTTGATCCCTTAAAAAGGCTATAAAGAGAAGTTTGACTTCATTTGGTGACACACGCACTCATAAGTTCGATGTACAAGAAAGTGTTTAATCTATAGTTGCGTAGCTACAAGAAGGAGAGTGAAGGTCAAGAATAAAGAAGAACGAAAACAATTCTTGGTTTTTGGGCTCTATCTCTCTCACACATGTTAAATTCTAGGGTGTTTAGGTTGCAGGAACAAGACAAAGTTGCAGGTACGAGTTGTAGTAGGATGAAGTGCAGAAAATTGTAGCCAAGGAAACTTTGAAGGATGGAAATTTATCTTAACATTTAGAAACCTTGATGAATCTCACTAGTCCATGATATTCCATCTATAAAATGTTTGGTTGTATTTCTATAAAGATATTCAAATTTATAATAATTTGATATAGTCTCTATATAACATTTTAGTGAATTTTAAGGCAAAATAATTGTATACTATAAAATTTGGGTGAAACATTTTTAGAAAAAATGGAAATTAACGAATCTTTTTTTTGGAAAAATCATAGAAAATTAGCCCACTTGCAAACATTAGTCGCTAAAATTTTCCCTACTTGTAGTTGGGAGGAAGGAAAATCTGTTTAGACCTCACTCACCTTAGGAAGAGTTGTATTTCTCTTGGAAGGTCCCAAAAGGAAGTTTTATTAGGGTTTCTTTAGGAGTTCCAATGCTGAAATTGCAGGGTCAAAGTTGGAGGTCGAGTAGCAGTATTGTAGATGGCAGATCGAAGTTGGAATGTGCAGCAGCTTTGTGCAAATTCAAGAAAGGACTTGAGGAAGGTCCGACTTGGTATAGAGAGAAGGACTTGGTCTAGGGTTTGGGTCTTTATATCCCATTCGAGGTAGATTTTAAGAAGAGAAGATTTTTTGAGTTTTGCCATGGAGGGGTTTTTCCCTGACTTAGAGCCTACATCTATGTCCTCTTTTGTTGTTGATGTTTCTTGATGTTTGATGAAAAGATATAACTAAAAGAACATAAAGAAGAATATAATTAAGATTCACAAGAATGTATCAAGGTTAAATAAAATAAGTTCAATAAGCTACCACTTTATCATTTTTTAACAAACAGGGTATTATCACATGTCTGTTAAGAATTATGGGAAAATAACAACACCTCTAACAACACTACTAGATAATGATGCATTTTATTGGACTCCAAAATAAACTAAGGCCTTTTAACACCTTAAAGAGGCAAAGTGTCGAGCTGTGATCTAAGATACAACATACTTCACCAAAACCTTTATTGTGGAATGTGATGACTTGGGAAATGGAATTGGTGTTATTTTAATGTAAGAAGGAAGTCCCATTGCCTTTGAAAGTCATCCAGTCAAGGGAAAGGATTTACACATACCCATTTATGAGAAGAAAATGTTTCAAATACTACATACCATGAGGAAATGAAGCCCTTACCTGATGGAAAGACACTTCAAGCTAAAAACACATAATTATAGTCTTAAATACTTCTTGGAACAAAGATTATCTTTAAAAGAGCAGCATAAATGGGTCAAAAGGATGTTGGGTTATGAATTTGAAATAATATATATAAAAGGGAAGAAAAATGTTGTTGAAAATGCAATCTCAAGAAAGGATGAGGATGTGGAGGCATTGCTCTATGCCATTTCTAACATCCAACCTGATTGGATAACTAAAGCAAGGGATGAACAGAAAAATGATGAAGATGTGTGAACATTCATTCAAAAGTTGTAGCAAGATCCCCATGCATCTGATACATTTATCTGCTAAAATGATTTACTATGGTACAAATATCACTTATATCTATGTAAGGACTCCCAACTCAAACAAAAGTTTCTTTTGGAATTACACACCTCTCCTATAGGAGGGTAATCAAGATTTTAAAAAACTTACCACAGGGTCAATAAGGATTTTTCTTGGGATTGATTTAAATATGATATTTAGAAGTTTGTGGCATAATTTTTTCTTTCCAATAAAATAAATTTGATACAATTAATTCCCCATGTATTTTACAACCATTAGCCATTCCATGTCAGTGTTGGGAGGAGGCCTTAATGGATTTTCTCATAGGTCTACCCAAGTCCAAAAAAAAGAGTGTCATCATGATGGTAGTTGAAAAAATTACCAAGAATTCACACTTTTGTGCACTATCTCATTCTTTCAAAGCCAATACAGGAGTTACCACATTTTTGGAAACATTTCAAAAGCTACATGGCAACCCAAAGATTATTGTAATTGACAAAGATCCCATTTTCACTGGAAATTTTTGGAAATAATTATTTTCTTGTCTTGGTACTCAATTGGATCGTAACTCATCTTATTATCCTCAATCTAATGGGAAAACTAAGATAGTGAATTCTGTTTTAGAAGGATATCTTTGTTTCTTTCTATTTGATAAAAAAAACAATGAGTCAAGTGGTTACCTATGGAAGAATGGTGGTATAACACTTCCTTCCATATCACAACAAAAATCACCTTGTTTATGGTGATTTATGGATATCATCCATTGTCCATCACATTGTCTCTAAGAGACAATTATAAGGTTCAAGTAGTGGAAGATCACATCGAGCATCATCAATAAGTTCTCCAACACTTAAAGGATAATCTCACTCTAGCATATAATCGAGTAAAACAACAAGCATATCAACATCGCAGTGAAAGAAGTTTGGATGTGGGATATTTGGTATTTTATGGCTACAACCATACAAAAAAAATGTCCCTCAAGCAAGCTAAGAAGGATAATAAATTATCACCCAAGTACTATGGGCATTATAAGGTGTTGGAAAAGATTGGTACTATGGCATACAAATTGGAGATATATGCATATTCACGAGTACACCCAATTTTCCATGTTTCATGCATAAACAAGCTTATAGGTGACAAGTTCCCAGTTCAAACTATATTTCCAAAACTTTATGAAGGAGGAAAATTCATATTGGATCCTAAAGCAATCACAAAAACAAGAATTTGGCAGCTACAAAATTAATCAATGTCATAGTATCTCATTATGCGGAAGAACTAACCTATTTAATATTTCACATGCGAGGATGGGTATGTTATATAGAAGCATCCAAAACTACTCAAGTGTTGAGGAATCCACCTTTTTGAAGGAGATGACATGTTTGGTCCCTATAATAGTGGTGAAGCCCCTATATTGTTATTGTTGTGCCCCATAGAAGCCCACTATTGTTATTTTTGTGCCCTTACATTATTATTTTTATGTATTCCCTAATTATATTTTAATCCTTTAGAATCCTATATATACCAAGTAGGTCTATCCATTGGAATCATCCAAGAATTGTTCATTTATGTGATGTAAAATGATGTTTCCCCCTCAAAGGGGCTAATTATGGGGGGTGGGGGGTTGATTTATCTCTTCCATTTTTGTGTTATTTTGATATGGGTACATAACATAATATTTTATGCATGGACTAATAAGTTGAACCAAGAAGAAAGTGGTACTTCCATTCTTGGAGAGGGGCCATTAAAACATCATAATGTATGTTATCACTCCCTGCAAAATTGTTCAAACGGTGCCAAATGATGTCAAAAGAATGCAAAATAGAAGAGAATATTCTAGTCATATTCCAAGCCATAGAAGGACTCAATACCTACATCAGACCCTCTCTAGTAGAAATTGCTTTGAACAAGATTTCTAATGATATGTGGAAGTCCGAAAATGGACTCCTGGATCAAAAGATATAGTTTGCTGAAGTTTCAAGGATTGAAGCCTTAGGAAGGTCTAGAATATCGACGATCACATATCGGATGTCCAGAGATATCAGCAATCACATATTGGAGGTCAGAGATATTAGTGGTTGCATTATCAACAGTCGCAATGTCATAGGTCCAATACATTGAAGCAGAAAGCATTAGAGCTCAGAGGAGATCATAACATCAACAATCGGAGGATCAAAACTTTTGAAAGTGCAAACCTTTAAAAAATTGGAATATTTTTAAAAGTTTTTATAGCATTAAAAATTGCTGGGGAGCATCAATAAGGATTAATAAAGTATTTCATTGCAAAACCAAAGATGGGTTGGAACTTTTCACTCTCCTCTAGCAGGACATGTGGCAGCATAGGATTGGCTCCGATAATGACACATGGTGACATATGATTGGTTTTGATAAGCTATAGTAGCATTTGACTTCAACATGACGTGGAGGTGTGGAAGGACAAGTGGCAGTTAGTTTTGGCATTTTGAGGGGGAATAAGAGGACAAATATGGGTGACACGTGTCACCACTTATAAGGTGCCACATGAATGATGATGTCATATCGGAGGTCATATATCAGAGGTTGAGGATGTTGGAACTTTACAACAATTGATACTTGAAAAATTCTGATAAGGGGGCTCCGATATTTGGCTAGCACACGGTCAAGAGGAAGTTAAAGAACCCTGGGCGCTAAGCACTTAACAAAGGTAAAATGGCCCCCAACAGGAGTCTAAAGGCTTAGCACCCTAATGCTAAGTGGCAGGTCACATTTAATGGCTCTATGATGAGAATAACAATGAGGGCTAAGAAAAGGGATCTCGTCAAATCGGAGGTCGGCATATTGGAGGTCAAGGATGTTAGAAATTTAGAATTGTTGGTGCTTGAAAATTTCCGATTAGTTGCAGCTCTGAAGTGGCATTATGGAAATGTTACAGGACATAGTGGCTCCGATAATGTAGCACATAAGTGTTAAAAGATGGATGAGTTAGAAACTATGTTACAGAACACCACTAAGGCCATCACAGGTGATTGCTCCTAGCTCCAGGAAATGGGGAATTGAAGTAGTTAAGGAAAAAATGACAGGTGAACCAACCAAGTATCTGAAGAAGAACATCATGAAAAAGACATGGTCTGATCAGAGGTGATGATAGGAAGTGGCATATATGATATTTTTCTATGACCATCATTCAATTTTCCTATGGTTTTTATTCTATAATTTTTGTATTTTAAAGAAAGGAGTCAAATTTGTTGCAATTAT
This sequence comes from Pinus tabuliformis, assembly GCA_031772625.1. Taxonomy (NCBI): domain Eukaryota; kingdom Viridiplantae; phylum Streptophyta; class Pinopsida; order Pinales; family Pinaceae; genus Pinus; species Pinus tabuliformis. The sequence continues at coordinate 716,048,053 of CM062804.1, forward strand.
TTGGGCGACAGAGCCTTCACACACTGAAAAATCTAGTGGATCAGACAGATGGAGATTGACTAAGGTATTTTTGTAACTATTTTTCAAGCTCTACCTCTCCTTATAAAAGGAGGGAAGAAACACTTAAATAAGGTTCAAAATTTTTGGAAAGAGCTCTTGGAAAGGGCCTTCTCTTGTTTTCATGAAGGCAGTATTATGAATCTTAATGTATGCACATTTCTCAGAAGATTGATATGATATTTCTAGTGATTCCAACTTATTGGATTACATTATGTTCATCTCCATTTGTGTTTTCTTATATGTTAAATATTATTCTCAGATTTCATGTCACATAGCTACTAGCCATATTTCTCATTAGATACAGATTCATTTCGTTCAAGTTATTCATGGAAAATACCTATATAAGATTCATTTCAATCAAGTTATTGATCGATAATTCACGTGTTGATGTGGAAATTAAGTCTTTAAAAAGCGCTCCATGTATCTTAGCATTCTATAACCATTGCATTTCTCCCATTTCTCTTTAAATCCAGATATATAGAATTCTTAAAGTTTAAGCTTTGTATGATGGATTTCTCCTCTAATGACTTCTTCCATTACATCTATATTAATAATTAATTTGTTGCAAGCTCTCAATCTAATTTAGCCACCATTTATGGAGGATTATTTCCTACGTATTCCTACGTGTATGCTGGTTCATTCATTGTATCTTTGTGAATGGTTCTGAATCATTCCTATTTTAGTTACTTGTGAAAAACTATGGTGCTACAAGTCCTTAAGACAAATTTGACAACACTAATTAATATGTCCTAGGCATTAGTCTCCTATCAACCCAGAGCTTGTCTCTAGGAGTGACAACATCTTTCTGGCACCATTTCCAAGATATTACAAGATGTGGAAGAAGAAGGAAACTCCTTGACTCGAAGGATAAATCAAATATTGGAGCTCCAGGAGAATAGAGAGCAGGTAAATCATAGGTTAATCAACTACCAGTAGAAAATGAAATATTTTTTTGATAAGAAGGCTAAATACAAACCTCTCCAGCCAGGAGATCTAGTATTGAGGTGGGATTTGAGAATATAAGAGAAGGGGAAACATGGAAAATTTGATCCCTTGTGGTTTCGAACCTTCAAGATTACCGAGGTGAAGGGAAACAATACTTTCTTGCTGGAAAAATTGGAGGGTGAAATGCTTGAGATGCATGTAAATGGGCACTTCCTCAAGCTTTACTTCTAGCACTAAGAGGTCCATTTTTCACCCATTATATATACTAGTGAGCCACTATAAAATATCATAAATACTTTTAATTCTTTATTTTTATGTTTTTGTTTTTATATACTTTCATAAAATGACTCCATGCCCAAAGGATAAAAGGCTACTAGTTTGCAAGTTCTCAACACCTTGCTAGCAAGAGAGTGTCCCCAATTGGAGCCAATGTTATCACTTACTACAAAATTGTTCGAATGGTGCAAATGATGTAAAAAGAATGAAAAAGAGTAGAGAAGGTTTCAGTCATATTCCAAGCCACATAAGGACTCAATGCCTACAACAGACCCTCTCTAGTAGGAAGTGCTCTAAACAATATTTCCAACGATATGTGGAAGTCCAAAAATGGACTCATAAATCAAAAGATATGGTCTACTGAAGTTTCAAGGATTGAATCCTTAGGAAGGTTTAGAATATTGGTGATCACATATCAGAGGTCCATAGATATCGGCGATCACATATCAGAGCTTAGAGATATCAGCGGTCGCATTATCAGTGCATCATATTATCAACAGTTGCAATGTCGGAGGTCCAATACACCGGAGAAGACAACCTTGGAGCTCAGAGGAGATATGAACATTATCAATTAGAGGATTGGAAATTATGAAAGTTGAAACCTTTAAAAAGTTGTGATATTGTTAAAAGTTTCGATAGATTTAAAAATCATTGGGGAGTGCAAATAACGATTAACAAAGGATTTCATCACAAAACCAAAGATGGGTGGGCTATTTTCTCTCTCTTCTAGCAGGACATGTGGAAGCATAGGATTGGCTCCGATAATGATGCATGGCAGCATATGATTGGTTATGATATGCTATAGTGGCATCTGATGTCAGCATGACATGGCAGTATGGAAGGAAATGTGGCAATCAGTGCTAGCATTTTGAGGGGGCTTAAGGGGACAAATGTGGGTGACACATTTCACCACTGATAAGGTGTCAGGTGGTATGATGACTTCATATCGAAGGTTGTATATTGGAGATTGAGGATGTCAACACTTTAGAATAGTTGATACTTGAAAAAGCTCCGATAAGGGGGCTTCGATATTTGGATAGTGCATGGTCAAGAGGAAGATAAAGAACCTTGGGCGCGAAGAAATTAACAAAGGAAAAATGGATGCCGACAGGAGTCTGAAGGCTTAGCACCTTAATGCTAAGTGGAAGGTCACAGGAAGCGGTCCTATGATGAGAAGCACCCTCAAGGATAATGTTGGGACATGGTCCCCTGTGGTCAATTTTGTAAATAGTTTTGTTATTATTGTAAAGTTTCCACATTTTGAGGAGTGGAGCACGAAGGTCATTAGTAGTCAAAGGGGGTTTAGGAAGGTCAAAGCCCCTTATTTTGTTAGAAGTTTAATTATTTTTTGACCCACCCATGGCTTTTGGACCATGGTATTGTAATAGAGGATGATATAAAAAGGATTCATAAAGAGTCATTAAAGATATCTAAGTTTATGTGTGTGTGAATGATCTAAGTAAGAAGTCTATTTTCTTTACTTAGGTTAAGGGGAAGGCTCCTGAAAATGTGTGCTCAAAGACCTTGGTAAGTCTAAATCTGAGTGCGCGGGCCCCTGCAACTGTGTGCGTAGGGTGTAAAGAGTATCTAATAGAAGATCTGAGCATAATAAAGGTTATTTTGGAGCAATATCTATGTATCTGTGTGTTCATGTTTACTTCTAAATTTACTGTGTATTTGCTTGGTTTACTGTAATGTATCATGAAACATGCTTAATATATGTTTTAAAGTAGTAGATCTTGTTAATCACATGATGTTATGAATGTTTATAACACTTAGCGAAGAGTTTATATCTGTTATCTGTAAGTTACAATAATTTGTTCATTTCAGGGGTTAGGGTCTGCAAAGGTCAGAATAAAGTCGTAGAAGTAACAAAAATACATCACATAGTTCTTTGGATGCATAAACCTCGTTCTAGCATCCCCTAATACTACCTCGGGTGAGATTAGAGCCTGCGCTACGTGGGTTTTTGCCGAAAGGGCTGGTAGTGTATGGTTTTGTTGGTTAGCACAACTAACTCTGAACCTGGGTCCAAGCCCCCTCAAGCCAACAGATAAGTAGAAGGAGCTTGTGAAATCGAATGTCAACATATCGAAGGTCAAGGACATCGGAACTTTAGAATAGTTGGTGCTTGAAAAGTTTCGATGAGTTACAACTTCGAAGTGGAATTATGGAAATGTTACAGGACATAGTGGGCTCCTATAACATAATGCAAAAGTGTTAAAATATGGATGAGTTAGAAAGTATGTTACAGAACACCACTAAGGCCATCATAGGTGATTTCTCTCAACTCTAGAAAATGGGGAATTCAAGCAGTTAAGGCGAAATGACAGGTGAACCGGCTGAGTAGTTGAAGAAGAACATCATGGCAAAGACGTGGCCTTATCAAAGGTGATCATAGGAAGTGGCATGGAGATATTTTACTATGAGCATCATTCAGTTTTACCATGTTTTTTATTTTGTAATTTTTTTCTTTTCAAGAAAGGCATCAAATTTGTTGCAATGATTTGGGTGTTGCAATGATTTGGGTGACAGAGCCTTTGCACATGGAGATAGTTGGCGCTTGGCTAAGATATTTTTGTAACTATTTTTAAAGCTATCCCTCTCCTTATAAAAGGGGGGAAGAAACACTTAGAAAAGGTCTAGAAGTTTTGGAAACAACTCTTGGAAAGGGCCTTTTCTTGATTTCATGAGGGAAATGTTATAAATCTTGATGTATGCACATTTCTCAGAAGATTAATATGCGATTTCTGGTGATTCCAAAATATTGGATTGGAGTATGTTCATCTCCCTTTGTGTTTTCATATATGTTAAAGAGTCTTCTCAGATTTCATGTCACGTAGCTACTTGACATAGTTCACATTACATGTAGATTCATTTTGATCAAGTTATTGATGGAAAATGCCTGTATAAGATTCATCTCGATCAATTTATTGATGGGTAGTGCATGTATTTATGTGGAAATTAAGCCTTTGAAAAGTTCTCCATGTATCTTAGCATTCCATAACCATTCCTTTTGATCTGAAAATGGGGCACTAAAGGCTTCTTGTCAGCTTACAAGAACCTCTCCCACTTCCAAAGCATAAATATTCCTAAGATCTATGCTTATGATTAACCAATTGTAGAAATAAAGGACTTGAAAGAAGTGTATGCTTATGTTTGTCTTTAGACTATTTATGTGATTTGTGTTCTGTTGCTTATGTTGATATTTAAATACAAGTAACAGTAAATAAAAGCAGAAAATAAAGAAAACACATGAGACAACAATATAATATGGAGTTAACACAGATATCTTTAGCTATGTCTCCTTGAGCTCTAATCAACTCGACTAGGCTCTTTGGGATTATGGCTGAATTCTTTTACAAGCTCCACGCTCAACTCCATTGTTTTACAAATGAACCTATGGGTTTAGAATACCATCTTATCCCGCTGGTTGTCCTTACTTTGTAGACAAATCTAGGCTTCTATGGACTTGACTCCTTCAGTTAGTGCTCTGAGCTTCTTGAGCTTCTGGCTTCTGTGACTCACTCATAATTCTTCCACTATCTCTAGAATACCTTCTATTGTGTTCAACACACTCTGGACACTAGCAACAACTTGATCATTTGATCTCTTTACTGTTCTGTAGCTTCACTACAACATCGTGGCTCTTAGAAGTCTGCTTTGAGCTCTTTGAGTTTGAGGCTCTGCCTCCAACCTCTGGTGGCTATCCCTCTATGAAGCACTATGGCTCTACAACTCTGGTGCTCTCGGCTCTCTGGCTCTTGGCTCTAGCTCTTGCTCTGGGTCATGGCTCTTACAAGCTTCTGGTTTCGCTTGACCTCCAAGCGAATCCTGACAACCTTCAACTGCCTGTGTTATCTCTTAGCCTCTATGAATCTTAGCAACCTTCAACATTTGTGCTCTCTATGTATTTTTAGCACATCAGTTACAACCCTCCATCATGGAAAACCTGACTCTTTCACCACAAGAATCTGTTTACAATGGAAAGGAACCGTCGACATGGGAAACCAGATTATTTTGCCTTCCTCTAGCCAAAATAGCCAAATAATGGAAATACACAGGAAAATGCATCATGGATCATTTAATTGGAACTTAAAATGCATTTAATCACATTGATAAATCTATCGGGTCCATCCCAATATCGCTTATCACAAGTCGCATGGCGAAATGGTAAAAAAACCCAATACGCAGGAAATACATAGAAATTTCGTAAGTCTGGATTTCAAAAATTATGAAATCGCACTTATAAACTCCATTGGGTCTGCCCCTTTATCGCTTATCACAATCGTAGTGGCCCTGGGGTCTTCCCTTCGACTATTCCGACCGCTGACCCACCGATCCGCCGATCGCTGATATCGCACATCGCATCAGCAGGGTCTATGCCTCTGCTTCTTCGATTGCCAATCTTCACAATTGCTTCATCACATTGATCAAATATCGTATATTGCTTTGGCTGGGGTCCCGATATTGGGCAAAGGCCTACCTCCGATGTGATAAGTCAGAGGTCGCAATCGGGATTCCTTCCACCTTTGCCTTAAGTCCTTCCCTTTGGCACATTTGCTATGCGATTTCTTCAATGAGCCTTTTAGGCCATTTTATAAGAATTTGTCTCCGTTTCAAAGGACAATGGCAATCTTCTTTCTGCGATATCGTCTTCATCCGAAGTCCATTTTAACCCATTCAAATTGCATTAGATTCAGATTGAAAAGATCTATGCAATGGGACTATTTTTAGAAGCATCCTTTGACTTTCATTTTTGAGTGAAAAGTCATCTAAGATCATTTTCTGATCACCTTTTCTCATCTTTCTCTCTACATCCATCGATATATATATATATATATATATATATATATATATATATATATATATATATATATATATATATATGTATATAATTCTGAAAGTTTAATCTCTGTATGATGGATTTCTCCTCTACCATATTCTACCATTACATCTATCTTAACAACTAACTTGCTGTAAGATCTCAATCTTATTTAGCCACCATTGATCGAGGATTATTTCCTGTGTATTCTTGCATGCATGTTGGTTCATACATTGTATATTTGTGAATGGTTCTAAATCAATCCTATTTCGGTTACTTGTGAAAAACTATGGTGCTACAAGTCCTTAAGACAAATATGATAACACTAATTATGATTTCCTAGGCACTAGTCTCTTATCAACCGAGAGGTTGTCTGTAGGAGTGAAAATAATGTCAATGGTTAAAGAGAATTATAAAAAATTGTATTTAGATTTTTTTGGCTCCATTAATAGAGAAGCAAATGAAGCATGGCTTCAGAATATGACCATTTATTTTTCATTGAGAAATAGACTTCTAATATCAAGGTGTGAATGGATGTCTTCCAATTGAAAGGACGTGTACTATTGTGGTGGAATACTTTGTTTAAATGAAAAAATATAAGCGTTTTATTAAAAAGGAAGGTTAGTATTCATCCTAGAACCATTACATTTCTTCAAAGTTACCAATATCCCTTACGCATTTGAGATTGAGCACGATGGCTCAATTGAAACCCTTAAATGAGTACCCCATAATATGAAAAAATTGTTCACTTTATAGCTAAAGATTTTCCAAAATTCTCCCAAGATCCAAATACATTTACATTCCATTTTTTACTACGTTTTGATTTGATTTTGACTGGCTTCTCATTTTTCTTGGAAATTTTTTTCCTCCCCTTTTTTCCAACTTGGATCCAACCCATGTTTTATACTAAATCCAAGGAGTCACCCTTCAGTGAGTGATCATTGATTTCTTTAGCACTATTTTTCATTTTCCTGATGAACCCAAGAAATGACTTCTTTCAGTCTTATTTTCTAGAGTTTGATGGGCATCCCTGATTCATATTTTGGTAGATCCTCTTTGGCATGTGTTTCTTCCCACTTGTCTTTTTCTTCCTCTAGTGGATCCTCTATGATGTTACACTCTTCCTAAATTTATTTAGATTTCTCTTTTTCCTATGTCTCTTCTTCCTTGAATACAATATAATGTTCGATTTAAGCACTGTCCCACCATTTGGGCCTTTGTCTTATTTTTCGAGCTCTATTATTATGTAATCGATTGGAGGAATTCTTGATTACATGACCTATCTCATAAAACACTCGACATTGGAATGAAACATTTTCATAATCAAGCTTGTGAACCCATATATAATCTGGATTCTCTAAATTAATTTCGTTGGGAGAACCTTTATTAAAATCCATCTCCACACATATTTGAGCATATGAGGTATTGAGGAAATTATCAGTATATGTACAATTGAAGTAAAATTTTTCTATTTCATTCTCAAGATATGTTAATGAAGGAAGCCTTACTCAAACTGGAGCCGAGGAGATTATCGTCATAATTAGATCATATGGAGGAGATCAGGGTTGCATGAAGAGATCAACAAAACCCCAGAACCAAGGTATGAAATCCCAAACAACCTTATTATTATCAGGATTATCAAATAAAGCAACAAAAAACCCCAAGCTAGAGGGTAAATATTCAAATCATCAGATAATAGAAGTTTTTAGGAATCAAATATCCACTTATGCAAATCAATCAGCCATAGCCAAAACCCATTGAATCTGCAAACCAAACCTTGATCTACATTTGTTTTTCATTGCTAAAGCTTCTTACCCAAAGGGAACATTAATGGTAGGAGCTTCTTGAACTACCAAAAGAGAAAATCCATATTTCAACATAGGATTGTAAGATACCTTGGCTTGAGTTTCCTTATAGGAATAACTTGCAGATCTAGCCATCATTCCTTCAAGGGAGGTTAATTTCACACCTAAATCATAGGTATCCATTATTTTATGTAGGATTTTGAAGGAGATCCATGTGACAGAGGGATAGTTAGGCCAAAATTCTAGCTGCCACGAGATCCTACAGAGCATGAGCCATCGTCCTAGTGAACCTTTAAACAATTTGGTTGACTTTGTGGTGGAATAGCTTATTACTATAATTGGGTATGGATAAATCTGAGACATCATAGGAAGTGTTTGAGGAAAAAATTAGTTAAAAGATAAAACTCTATGGATTTCATTAAAAGTGAGTTGAATGTGATCAAGTCGCTAAGACAAGGTAATAAGTTATTGCCATATTATGAGACTAGATTATGGATATTTTGAGGTATGGATAACATTTGAAGATATTGAAGTTGTATATCAATTAATTTTTTTTCTGGGCTCAAACTATAACATTGAATCAAAAGATTCAAATATTGAAGCTCCATATTTTGAATGAGGTAGTTCAGAGGGATATCATAATTGAGGAATAACTCATGGGAGGTGGTTAGATGATACTATCTGGACATTCAAGTTAAAGAGGACATAGATAGAGTTATCCATAAGTTATCACACATAGACTAGTGATAGAGGACAAATATATCTAAAGGGGAATGTGATAGAGACCTAAATATATTACACAAGAGTTCAAATGCCACTATCCAGACCATTGATGTAACAAGGAAGTGCTAGATCATAGCAATCTCAATAGAGTAGTGGCTCTACATTTGCACAATCTACGAGTCATAGGAAACCTCCTAAGAGGGGGCATTGGACATATGGAAGGCCATAATTTTAGAGATAACATGCACATAAGGTGAGAGGAGCTATTTAGGAGAAAAGTTATATCATTTTTGGTGATTTGGATAAATCCCACAGGATTCATGTAGCACTGAACAACTTATAAAACGAGAATAAGACGATAATGCTCAAGACTATAGGTAAGATTAATGGTATATTTTTCAATATTGATAGATATAGGAAAAATGGAAATTATTATTTCATATAATGCATTATATAGATGTGGTATGATAGCAAGTTTTCAAGAGGATATTAATAAGTTTGAAATAACTTTTGGTGTTAAACAAGGGGTAAGGTAGCTAGTTAAAATCACAGAGTCAAACTTGGGGTATGTGTCACCCAAGTTTCATTGTACACTTCCACATTAGGATTATGTGATTGGATATAAATCCATGAGCCAATGCTAGATTAATTATTTACTTCATTGATGACTCAAGACACAAAATAATTTTTGTAAGGGCTAATAGAGAAGTGTCTTTAAGACTTATTTCAATGATGAAACTAAAAAAAAGTATTGGAAGGGTTGAAAGTTATATGTTATAGTTGAAATTTATATGATATGACAACTATTAACAAGAAAGATGCTACAATGAACATAATTCAACATCCTATATTAGCGGAATTATCTAATGTGTTTCCAGGAGAGTTAATTGGATTATTATGTAAGTGGGACTTAGAGATTATAATTAAACTCAAATTGAGAATTGAGCCTGTATTGAACACTCATTACCACATGTCAACCATTTAATTGTGAAACATGTATATGAAACTCAAAGAACTACTAGAATCGAGGTTATTCATCCTAGTATGTCACTGTGAGGAGAAGTGGTGATATTTGAAAAGAAAAAATATGGATCATAGAGGTTATTTGTTCACTGTTGATAATTGAACAAAGTAACCATAACAAATCAATATGAATTATCTAGAATTGATGATCTGTTTGATTAAATGGAAGGGGAAATTTTATTTATAAATATTGATTTGAAATTGAGATATCATCAATTAAACAATAGGTAGGAGAACATTCATAAGTTGAATTTTAAGATTTGTTTTCATCATTATGATTTTGTAGTGATGTGTTGTTGTTGTGACAATTAACCTCCAAAATTATTTCCTTATTCAAATTTATATCCTACATATGTTTTCTTGAGTTGTTGCTTCAAGCTACCTTGTGTCGTCTTGTCATCTTTTCATGTTTTTTTAGTGTCGACCATCCTTTCAACATTTCTAAGTGTTGATTTTCTTTATAAGTCATAGTTTACTAAGTGTTGTATTCTTATCTTTGGAAGTTCTTTCCTCAACTTTATAAAGATAGGAAAATCACTAGCTTTTATTTGACTTAGTGTTAACTTTCTTCAGTCAACATGCACACTACACAAAAGCAAGAAAGCACAAAATTTTCTCCTGGAGAAAGCGCACTTCCTAAAATTAGTGACTACACATGCATTGTCAGAGGAAACTACTCCCCCTTAAGAAAAAATTCACTTCCTTCTTACAGTTGAGAACACTTCTGTCTCTCAGTTGAGTGAAATCCTTGTCCACAGAGAGTGTGCACTCCTTGTCAACAAAAAGTGCACACTCCTTGTTCTCAGTAGCTACACACTTCTTGTTTCTAGTCAGTGTGTACCCTTGTTTCTCACACATGCACCCTTACTTTCTTCCATGCATAACGCACTCCTAGAAAATAGGGACCCTCTCCACTTAACTTAACTAACTCATTAATCAAGTGATACGTGGAAAGCATGAATTTCCTTCTTTGCATGTAGATTTTATTTATAAGGAACTCAGTTCATTCTTTATTCTCACAATTATTATTCACCCTGGGTTGAGCACATTTTCTCATCACAAGGAGTTTTTCTTCATTCTTGGTCTCAAGTGCACTAATTCTTGGTAAGTCTTGCAAAGTATCACTTTTTTTTTATCATTTTTAGTGTCGCTTTTATTTTCATAGTGGCTTTCTCTCGCGTGACTCTATAGGATACTACTAACACTTTTTTACTAGAGTCCCATCTTTATTTCCTTTTCATGGAAGCTCCCTTTACACTTTAAACTTGGTGCCTCACAAAGCTTACATGCTTTCTACCCTACAGTTATGTGTATGATCTCTTGTGTATATTTTGAAGCCAAGGCATTCCTTTAAAATCACTCGCAATGGTGGTTGGAACTTATAGCCAAATGGGGATCCTACACTAAATGATGTGAGGTCTAATTGGGACCTCACATCAAGGAGACCCCCTGTATGTTGATAGTATCCAACACGGCCATCAACATTATGTCATTTTGATTGATAAATGTAGTTATATCAATTTATGAGTTTGATCAATGGGGTGTTTCGACAATACCTTGATAAGCTTTACCAAGTGTTTTTAGATGATATTTTGATATATTCAAAGGAGAATTAAAATCATTTAACGCTAGAATTATGGTGTATGCTAAAATATCTAGGTGCATACCTTTATTTGAATCAAAGTTTCCTTATTTGGATCACATCATTTTATGAAAATGAATGATGTGGCTCCCAAAAATATAGAACTTATTAAGGAGTGGTTGTTGCCTACAAACGTATATGAAATATGTATTTTTGTGGGCTTGGTTGGTTACTATAGGTGTTATAGACATTTTTGTGCCTTACAGCATTAAGCATGAAATGTCCATAATCTAAGGGATCCAAAGTCCCTAAACATGTTGTTCCTACCCCTAGAGGAACAAGGCTAACAAACCACAACAATTCACAGAAGTTCTCCACCAGAAACTACTCAAAAACAAGTCAATTCAGGATCAATTCAGTGGCTTCACTAGCTGTCTGCACTGAATGTCAAAGTCAACACTGGCTACCTGCACTGCAACGCAGGTAGAAGCACTACCAAGGTGCGCTGAACGAGAGTTGACAAATGGCAAGTTCATTCCAAGAGGTGTCAAGACCCAGGAAGCTTCCAGAATCTTCCTCAATGACACTTGTCTCAGTGAATTCGACTGGTGATGAGTAAGAGGTTCCCAATCTCCAAGTGGAAGCAAGAACCTCCAAGTGGAATCAAGAACTGACAGAGGGAGAGGACACTAGTCAGATCTCAAGCTGACTCATCCTCTCTCCAAACATCTATATATGGATCTCTCCTCCATGAGATCTAGAGGCTGGAATTTTGTTATTGCAAAGAATTGCTGTTGGTTTGAGACTGGAATCATTGGGTGCTTAATGCTTTGAAGGGAGGTGAAGATAGGAATTCCATTTGCTGGGAAGGAGATGCTGGATTGGAGCCCTCTGGGTTGTATCTCTTCCTGAACCTTGTTATTCATCAATAAAGCTATCTTGGTTTCTCCTATATGCTGATGTGTCTTTGATGTATGATTGCATTATTATGTTTAGTTTATCTCTAATCCTGAACTAGTTATGAATATGAATCTATGTCTTTGTGTAGTGTTCTCTTCTTGTGATCTTGTAGGAACCTGTTGAAGCTGGGCAAGCGAGAAGGCGAGTAGCTGGGAACTCTCAAAGAGAAGAGAAACCGGATCGAAGGACAAACAGAAGACATCGGTTAGTCCATCCATCTCTCTTCATTCTTAATTAATAAAGGAAGAACACTAGAATAGCTGTCTCTGTTTGTTGCTAAGGCACTGTCACACCTTAGGTGGATAGGATCGTCCTGCATAGGCATTTTTCCCCACAACAAATTGGCGACTCCACTGGGGATCGAACCCAGAATCTCCACTGGGGAGATCTGTTTAGTCATTTTATTTGTGTTTCCATCATTGTTTGTTTCATAGACTCAACATCAACAATCGAACTGCATCTGCTATTCTCAGATGCAAAGTAGACAGTTGTTGCTTTGATCCAATCACTGGATTTGTCTATGATCTGAACAATGGATTCAAAAATGATTTGATGATCCTTTGTGATAGATCTTAGTACTCCCTCAAAGCATCCCTTTGATTGTACCTTGCTTGTTGCTTTTATTTGGCCTGAAACTATAGATTAAATAGCAATCTGTGACCTAGAACCCAGTGAGAAACTCTCGTTTCTCCTTCAGTGCAGACCCTGTGAAGAGGTTCTGCATTTCAACGCAGGTCCCGTGAAGGCTACCTGCGCTGAATGTCAAAACCCCTGTGTTGAGGTTGCGCTGATCCAGTTAGGCCTTGTGCAGCTGGGGTTCTCTGCTCTGTTTTGCCTTGTTTTTATCTCTGATTTTTGCAGCCTGTAACCAGCATAAGTACCAGTCTGATAACTCCATTTCTCTGCTTAAATTCCGCCTCCTTTTGTACAAAAAGACTGTGAGTGTTTTTATGTGTTTGTGGCGTCATTTACAGTTTTCCTTTGCATGAGTGAAATAGTCATCCTGTAGCCCTTGATTCAGATCTGTTGATTGTGATCTTAGGAGAGAGTTCATTGGCTGTTTACAGTTGATTATACATTTATTTTTGCTTTTGGTTTGAGTTTGTCTCTTTTAAGTGTCGAAACAAGTATTCGTTTCGGAAATCGTTAAGTGTTGTAATCTCTTCTACCCTCTCTGATTTCGAAAAAGTAAACTTGTTTGTATTTGTCATTTAAAAGCAAATTCAAAGTTGTACAAAAAGTTTTCTTTGTAGGCATCAATACTAAGAAAGCAGAAAACAAACACCTGCATTGTGCATTTGCATCTTGATAGTTTTCATGTTTGATTTAGGAAAAGTACATTAGAGTGTGCTGATTGCTCTTTGAGAAAAGATGGTGTTTTTCTTTTCCCTTAGTAGCTAGGATTTTCATGGTTGAAAAGATATATAAAGCTTGCTTATCATCTTTAGACTGCATTTAGGAATTGTATCATACATCTCGTGGTGAACCTCAAAAGGCAAACTTCTAAAAAGATCAACCTAAAATAAATTGAATGAACTTAACAACGATTTGCAACATAACACACAACATAGAGGTCTAGGCTAGAGACGTGTTCCGGCGTCGTAAAGCCTGGTGACTGTCGATCTCGTTGATGGTGGGTGATTCCTCCTGAGAGACGATAGTGCCAGTACGGATTGTGCTCCCATGTACCGTCGCGTATATATTGGGAGACCCCTATAGGCATAAAACCTTTATCCTTAGGAAGCCATGTCGTCCGCCCTACTAATCGCAATGCACTGAACACAACATTCAGGAAGATCGACCGCCCGTACCTTAAAAAGTATTCTGCGGTTTTGCAAAAAGTTTGGCACACCCTCTGCCGAGAACTCCAAAGCAGTTCCTTTTGGCCTTTTTCAGACTCTATAACAGAAAAAGTCCATCCGAGCATTTGTCACTTCGGGCTCATTAAAACATCGAAGGAGACTAGAGTCATATTTAGCTCTTTCTCGACTCTTTAAAAGTGAAAAGCAAGTTGTGTCTAAAAGCGTCTAAAAAATTCATTTAATTCGGAAACACACTTTCCCCTTTTGTATTTTGGTTGATCGAGTAATCCGAAATCGTGGAAGAAAGTCAATTGAAACCCTGTCGTTCGCGGAGGCTTACGAGTCAACCGTCTTTGTCTCCGGAATCGAAAATGGTACGGACAAACCGAACTCGTTTAACCGGTTCAAAATCTCCTATCAAAGTTAGAACAAGTGTTCCAACGACATCTGAGATTCCGGTTACTCCAAACATTTCTGGAAACCCTGCCTCTATAGAAGAAGTTCAACAACCACAGAGGGACAGTAACACTGATCCTAGTCTGAGAGCAAATACTTTCGTTACTGAACCAGTTCCATCTGTGACCGGTTTAGAGAGTCTTGCTCCTCAAACAACTGTCGCTGTCGATTCAACCCCTTCTTCGACACCAAAAATATTTTACGGACCTGACGGTCTTCCCCTTCCACCTGGTTTGATTGCGATAGAGGAAATTGTAGAGGATCCGCAAGCAAGTACTCCAACGCATTTTTGAGTCAGGGTCACTCTATTTCCTTCGGCATCAGAAGTTAGTCTACCACCAGTGGAAGTTCCTGTAGAATCGCTAGGCAATCTATTCGATATACTCAAAATGTCTGAACAAACGTCAACATCTAGGACTGTGTCAAATGACACAGCGACAGCAGAACTCCCTGCCGTCACTCCGACAATGTTTGCCGGCACACCATCTGTCCCGACTAGCTCACAACTGCTAGAAGGAGTCCACCCAGGGACTATTTTGACAGTGTGGTTTGTTCCAGTTTGTTCCTCCGGAATAATATCCGGCAACTCTTATGTTGAAACTCGCCAGATTGATCCATTTGGAGGACAATTTGGGCAATCCAGTCCCCAAGGACAAACAATCCCCTTGAGTTCCGGATTGCTACCGTATGGGGGGCAGTATGCCCTTTCATTACCCCCTTCGGGAGGGTATCCATACGGGAGTTCACAACAGTATTCAGGTAATACTGGAGTTACATCAAGTGGTTGGGTACCTATGCTACCTCAACAACCAAGGGTTGTGTATTCTATGCAACAATGTGTACCTATGTCGAACATCCCGACCACACCGGCTATTGTGACAGTGTCGCAAGTTCAAACGTTGCCTGTTGTATGTCAACCTCAGATTTCTCAGGTTGTAATGCAACAGCCCCTTGACCCTGTGACTCAACCACAATCGCCTACTGGTGGGGTGACACAGGTCCAAATGGGTATAATTACCCCACACCTTGGTCCAACGGTTAGTATAGCACAACAGAGCATGGCTTCACAACCGTGGCTGGTGCAATACCAACAACCACAATTCCAACAAGTGTACCAAGGTTCTCAGTAGCAGATCTTTGCGAACAGTGGACAACCGTACATTCAAAATGGTCAAAATCAACCACTTTACAGTGGTCAAGTCCACCAACCGTATCAGTCATACCAACATCAGTTGCATTATGCTGGTATGCAAAGGCCAACTGCTCAGGCAATTCCATCGTACCCTGGGTATGCTTCACCTAACCTGAATCAACAGTTACCATTCGTGGAAACTTTAGAGTTACCCGATTTACACCGGTTAACAAACGATCCAATTGGTTATGCCCCTTGGTGGCCAGCGATTCCTCACAAACTTCCTTCGGACATTCCTAAATTTAATGGAAATCCAGGTGAAGACCCATCGAATCACATGATGAATTTTCATCTGTGGTGTTCATCAAACACCCTAAACGATGATTCGATAAGGCTTCACCTTTTCCAGAGGACGTTAACGGGTCTAGCGGCAAAATGGTATATTGAATTACCTAGAGCCTCGTTCGACAATTTCAGCTCCCTAGCCACGACTTTCTTAACCCATTTTCAATTACCGATAAGGTATGAAACGGGAACAGAAATTTTAACCAACTTCAAACAGACAATGGCCACTCACATATCTGATCATATACATGAGTGGCGTCGTCGTCGTAGGATGGTGAAAACGTACGTTCCTGATCAGCTATTAGCTGAATGGTTTATCAAGTCGTTACTTCCTGCCATAACAGAAGATGTGGCAAAGGGGGGAGTCGTAACAGAGGAGCAAGTTATTGCTCGTGCACAATATCTAGACTTAGTCTACACTCAGTCTGGCACGCTCTACGACAAAATACCTGATGCCCCTAGACTGGAATTCTCAATTCCTCCTCCTCCTAAATCAAATAGTGACTCTCATGCCGGCGATGGTGTGATTGGCATGACAAACGCGAAATCGACAAAGGCTTCGTCTAAGAAAGCCCGTAAGACTTCAGATCAAAATGCAAAAGAAGAAATTCTTGCTTCGAAAGTAAATGCCATATCAGCAGATAAGGGTAAAAAAACCAAACAACCAGGGAGAAAGAAGAAGCAAAACAAAGGGAAGAAGAAGAAACAGGGTGAATCATCCCCTAAAAAAACTTCTTCAAACCCTCCTGGAAATAGGAAATATCCATGTCAGATATGCGATGAGGATCACTGGACAAGGGATTGTCCATATAAAGCTGAGCTGAAGAAATTCTTCAAAAGTTTGCAAACCTCAGCGGTGTTAACTGATCCGTTTCCAAATCGAGGACAAAATCTGGTTGATAGTGGAAATGCTTCCCCGTCGCAAGTGCTTATGTTGTCGGTTTCAAAACAGCAGAATGATGCTTTGATTTCAACAAGGAACAAAGATTACGGGAATCCGCAGCTGTCGAACGACAAAGGTAAAGATCAACCAAGTAGTTCGACAACAACTTCGACAGAAGTTGTACCACCCATCATTCCTGAATTAACAATAAAACCACCAAAGGGAGTAGTACACAAGTCGACATTTAATCCTCGTGCCAGAGCGGCGCAACATTATAACATAGTGGAAGATTTGGCCCAATCGCCATCCGCTATGTTGACTCTTGAAGTACTACAAAATTGTCCATCCCAAAGGCAGGCTTTGTTATCGGCTATTGGTGGGGTTGATCCTAAGGATTCCAATCTTGTATCCTTCGACCACAAAGGATACGATCCTCAGTTACTAGCTCAATTAACTTTCCTTATCCAAGTGAAAGCCCTCAACAAAACTGTTCACCGAACAATTATTGATGAGGGGGCATCTACATGTATTATGTCGATGAGTTGCTGGAAAACTTTAGGATCTCCAACCTTGTCGCGATCTTTGACAACATTAAAAGCATTCGACGGAAGGACATATACCCCGTATGGTATCCTAAATAACTTGAAGGTTGAACTGGGGGGAAAAACAGTAGAAATAGATGTCGAAGTCATCGATGGGAATCTTGACTACAACATCCTACTGGGAAGACCATGGATATATGCCATGGCAGCTGTAGTGTCGACTTATTTTAGGAAGATCGCATTCCCTTTTCAAGGAGGGATTACGATCGTCGACCAACAAAACTTCTTCCCTAATGGTTCACAAGTTACAGGAAGCATTCCCATGATCCATGGAAGCAACCATTTACTTCAAGATATCGGAGTAGGCCTACTAAAACACCCCATGTTAATGGGAACTTTCGCACTTCCACCTCCAATCTATATAGGAGAAGTAGCGTTGGTAAGAGCCTGTAACATGATATCTTCCACGAAGATCTCAGAAGATGATATCAACATGGATCATGAAATGGTTTTGCCCCCAAGCCCTATAGAAATATTGTAGCAGTCAATGTTTTGGGCATGGGAGGCGAACCCAAGTCAACGCTCATCAAGCGTTTGGGTAGATAGGTCTAGAGAATATGGTACCCCATTAGATCCTTGGTCGAAAGTGCATGGGACTGACGAAGGAATCCTACAATCAATGTTGATTGAGGGGGCACCATGGAATGATTGCCACCATCGTTCCCTTCTTCCAGAATATGAAGAAGATACTCAACATGACCTTTACCACCCTTCAGTTTTTGAATTCCTATCAAATACTGTAAATATGGTGGATTCCGAGCGAAACTTATCCAATATTGAAGAGACTATAGCCATAAATATCTCAACTAAAACAAATGTTGTAGAGAATATTTATGTCGGCAAAGGATGTTCTCCTTCAGAACTGGAAATATATAATGCTCTTTTTCACGAGTTCAGAGAGGTCTTTGCTTGGTCATATGATGAAATGCCAGGCATTGACTCGAGTATCGTTGAACATGAAATTAAGATGTATCCTGATGTCAAACCAGTAAGACAATGGCTTCGGCAGGTGCACCCCAAGAAAGCTGCTGCCATTAAGGCAGAAGTTGAAAAACTTCTCCGTGCTGGTTTCATCTACCCGATTCCTCTAACCGATTGGGTATCGAATATTGTCCCTGTTATGAAGAAACAAGGGACAATTAGAGTGTGTGTCGATTATAGGGATGTAAACCAAGCTTGTCCGAAAGACAACTACCCTACACCCTTCATCGACCAGATAATTGATGAATGCGCCGGATGTGAAATCTTTTCATTCATGGACGGATTTTTCGGGTATAATCAAATAAATATCCGCCCACAGGACCAGTCAAAGACTGCATTCATTTGTCCGTGGGGCACATTCGCTTATCGAAAATTACCCTTTGGTTTAAAGAACGCAGGGGCAACGTTTCAAAGGGCAATGAATTATGCCTTCCATGACATCAAGAACATCGTTCAACCATATCTCAACGACCTTCCGGCTCATTCGCGAAAGCGGACTGATCATCCGCAGCATTTAAGAGCGATATTTCTACGTTGCCGACACTACAAGATAAGACTCAATCCGCACAAATGTGTATTTTGCGTCGGTTCTGGTCGTTTACTTGGCTTTGTAGTCTCTAAGGATGGGATTCGTCTCGACCGTTGCAAGGTTCAGGCAATCATTAATTTGCCTCCACCTTCAAGTTTGCTTCAGATTCAGAAACTCCAAGGGAAAGCAAACTTTCTGAGGAGGTTCATTCCAAATTACGCAGAACTTGCTAAAGGTTATACTCGTCTTTTGAAAAAGGATGTACCTTTTGTCTGGGATCAGGTGGCGCAAGCTTCTTTTGACGCTCTGAAAGATTCTCTAGTAAAAGCATCATTAATGTATGCCCCGGACTATCAAAGATATTTTAACCTATATCTGGCTGCAGCGGATACGACCATTGCAATGGTTTTAGTTCAAGAAGTCGATGGAATTGAACATCCTATATATTATTTAAGTAAAAACTTGAATGATACAGAAAGCAAATATTCTTACGTTGAAAAACTAGCGCTTGCAGCTGTTCAAGCGATTCAAAGATTTCGACATTATGTCCTCTTTCGGAAAACTACCATTCTATCAGATTGCAACCCCATGACTTATATATTGTCGCGACAGTTGCTGGGGGGCAAATATTCAAAATGGATAGCGATCCTTCAAGAGTTTGATCTAGAATTTGTAGAATCCAAATCAAAGAAAGCTTTAATTTTCGTAGCATTATTGTGCGATCTCCCATCGTCGTCCAACGATGAAACATCCGAAGAATCAATCGTGGACGAAAGTTTGTTTCTGATATCTACAAGCAATGAGCGGTATGGAGATATAATAATTTATCTCCAAACCCAAAAATTCAGGCCTAACACCTCTCACTCAGAACAGAAACGTATACGATACCAAGCAAAAGACTACATGATCGTCGGTGATACGCTTTACCGTCGTGGTATCGATACAGTTCTGAGAAGGTGCCTCACCCATGAGAAGGCCGAAAAAGCCCTGAATGAGTGTCATTCAGGTGCGTGTGGGGGGCATCAATCTGGATATGCTACAGCACAAAAAGTCTTACGAGCAAGATACTTCTGGCCAACCATGTTCAAAGATTGCATAACCGCAGTCAGAAGTTTCCATGCTTGTCAAATTTTTGATAGCAAAACCAGAAGGCCACCTGCACCTTTACAGCCAATAGTTGCTGTTGGGCCTTTCGCCAAATGGGGCATCGATTTCATGGCATGTAACCCCACCTCGACCGGGGGGCATGGGTATATTATAGTCACCGTTGACTATTTTACCAAATGGGCCGAGGCGATGCCTACATTAGATAACACTGGTGAAACAACTGCCCTTTTCTTTTTCAATCATGTAGTCGCCAGGTTCGGCATACCACAGGCTATAGTTACAGATCATGGATCACATTTTCGCAATCAGATGATGGTTGAATTAGCTGCCAAGCTAGGGCTATCTCACAACAGCTCTACCCCGTATTATCCACAAGCCAACGGACAAGTTGAAGCAATCAACAAGGTCCTGAAGCGTATGTTGCAAAGGATGATCGGAGTTCACAAAAGAAGGTGGCACCTAATCCTGTATTCAACCTTGTGGGCTTACCAAACATCGGTAAGGAATGCGACCGGGTTCACACCTTTCCAACTGGTGTATGGCCTAGAAGCAGTCTTGCCAATCCAGTGTGAAATCTCGTCTCTTAAACTCGCAATTGATCTCCTCCCCGAAACTTCAGAAGAAGAGGCCCGTTTCTTGGAATTAATCCAATTGGATGAAACCCGTCGTGATGCCGCTTTGGCTAATGAAGCCCATAAGAAACAAGTCAAGGTGTAGTTCGACAAAAATGTCAAACCCTGTGTCTTCTCAGAAGGTGACTTGGTCTTGCTTTATGACCAAGAATCCGATAAATTGGGAGCAGGTAAATTTAATTCTTTATGGATGGGCCCTTATATTGTTAAACGAGTGTTAGCAAAAGGAGCCTACGAGTTAATGGATTACGACGGAATTCCGCTGGCGCAACCCCGTAATGGGTTGTACCTCAAGCGTTACTATGCTTAAATAGTAACCTGTATGCTTTTGTTGTATTTTGTTTTTGCTATAGTATTTGTTTTGGTCGAGTAATCCACTTTTTTACATTTATTGCAGATGTCAAACCTTCTGGAGACATGTGTTGGATATGCCGACGGAGCGAGTCATAGTTCGCGGAACCTGTCCTCCGCAGCCTGGGCCATTTTTTATCCAAGCGGCGAGTTAGTAAGTTTCAGAGGTGTATGTATCGGGAAATCAACGAATAACATCGCTAAGTATAGCGCGTTGATAGAACTACTCTCTGATGCCATCACCCATGGTATACGCCGACTAATCGTCAGGCTAGACTCACAACTCATAATAATACAACTCAATGGTATATATTCCGTCCGCAACCCAGCTATTTATCGCATGTTCCTAAGGGTTAAGATTTTGGAAAGACAATTTGATTTAATTCAATACCAACATATTTCCAGAAACTTAAACACATTAACCGACTCATTAGAAAACTATGTGTTAGATAGACATTTGCGACATTTATAAAAAGGGACACATCATCAAAGTTGTACATATGGATCATATAACTCAACCAGAATAAACCCCGAAAATCAAAATATATATATATATATATATATATATATATATATATATATAAGCTATTTATCGTTTGTACATGATGTTCTGTAACCAAGACAAAAATCGGTCACATGACCCAAAAACTCAAAATGCTAGGGGGCACCCTAGCCTAGTGATGCTCATGATAGCACGTCACGGCCTGTGCAATCATGCGTAAGAGACGAGTCCATCGTCTAGGCACACCAGTAGTATGCCGCTGCAACTGTAAAGGTAACTCGTCGATCCTCACATCGGGAATTCCGAGAGTAAGGCTCTCAACCTGCTCCTGCACAGTTGTGAGGGTCTCGGCCACATCAAGGTCGCGAAGAATAACCCTCCCAGCAGTCTCCCCTGCTGGGGCAGCAACTGGCGCTCTCAGGCGAACTGCTGGACGAACAGGACCAACATCTGCATGCACACATGAGTTTGATTAAAGTCTTGATAAAGCACAAAGACATTATAAATAAAAACAGTAAACAATGATATGGTCGAAGATTTTACCAATAGCGCCCCACTGTTCGCCATCTGGCAGTACCAAGTCCGGATCACCTCGGAAATCCATGCCAACATATGGATACTCGGAATAGACCATCTCCTGACGCTCGAACCACCTGAAGAAGGTATCAGTGAAAGAAATCTGAGATTGACCAGCATGCCTAGACATGTGATCAACCCATCTCTGCATGCGTGGCTCAGTGGGAGAAGGCAAGTCGAGTGCGATATACTGAGGCTGCATCAATGGTATCTCCTCCAAGGCAAAGGCAGTCAAAATAGAACCAAATCCAAAGTTCTTCAGCTTCCCGTCCTTTACCTTGGTCAACTGACTTTTCATCTGAAGAAGTACTGCATCACACCAGTTGAATATTTTCGGTTGGAGGCACTCCAAGGCGTGCTGCACATAGGATCTGTTGGCAACATGAAGAGATGCACTACCGGCCATCCTACCAATAGTATACAGAATGGACCTGAGAAACCTGTCAGAAATCTCACAGATAATGACCTTGCCGTCTCTACTCAGCTGAGATCCTTCCCTGCAATACTGACAGACATAATCTCTCACAGAGTCATTCCCTCGGGCCGAACCTGACAAAGAAATGGGGGCACCCCGCCTCGACAAGCCAGTCAAGAAGTAAATGTCTACCACGGTCAAGGGGATAGATTTGCCCCTAATCTGAAATACTTGGTTGATAGGATCCCAAGCATCAAGCATATACTGCAGTAGGGAGATCTGTGCTCTCATACTAGAGATACGAAAGAACTTCAGCAGGCCACAGTTCCGCAGCGCGTGCACCGTGACAGGATCATGGAGGGCAATCATGTCCTCTTCTTCATGTTCTCGTTCTCGCCATGTAAGGGTCGTTTTGCTCCAATAATCTCTGAAAACAAAACATGAGAGGAGTTAGATCCTAGATTTGATGAGAAACTGGCAAAATTTTCATCAAAAACTGTGCAACAAAACTATTTTCTATGCCCAACGCAACTGGCCAGTGTTCCACCTGCGTTGAAGGTCAAACTGCCTTCATGCAACTTGACATTCAGCGCAGGTTTCGAGTGAACCAGCTGCACTGATGGCAGAGCGCCCTAACAAAACCCCAGGGGCTCAGGGGAACAGGAAAACAGGCACAGAATGGAAAAAGGAAACCATGAAAAGAAAGAGCTAGGGTTTAGCTCCTACATGGTCCAGACGGCGCCGAAAATCGTCCGCAGAATCTCCCGGAATCAGCTGATGAAAATCAAGGGTTAAGAGGCACCTCCAAAGCTCCAACAAACCAAGTTCAAATGAAATGGTAAAATGAGAGGTAAAAACACTTTTTAATTGCTTTTTACGTAGTTCAAAGCGAAATATTAGGGTTCTAATCTTATTTTCAAGCAAATGTTATTCATTTCTAACTAGTTTGATGCAGCAATTGAGGATACAATACTATCTTTGAAAAGGGCAAAGCTAGTTATGGTAAAAAATAAAAAATTTGACCATATAATATCGAGCAGTTTTAGCACACAGTTCATGCTCGTTAAAAAATAAACGCAAGATCTAAGCAGTTTTAGCGCATAGTTCATGCTCGTTAAAAAATAAACATAAGATCGAGCAAATGTTTCCACCCGCGTTTAAGCTCATTAAAAAATGAACTATCCCGGTAAATAACCACTGTGAATGTAATATCATCAGCCATTAAAGCCTTGGTCGTGTTTGCCCGTCACCTCCACTTTTCCATTGGCCGATTGTTCACCTCCATATGATTGTTTACCCATTTTGAGCAACAACTGCGAAGAGTGATTTCACTAGCCATCCTTGTGACACTGCCGTGATTGGAAAATTCCAACCTGTACCTGGAATCAGCTGCTAACCTGTTTTATCACTCGTTCCTCAAAAGATGAGTCTTCTTTAAGCTCTTTTCATCTGACTCGTAAAATATGAAAAGATTGTCGAGTCCTTGGCCGTCCAGCTCATTAAAGGGACAGGAAGTGCTATCCCTCCTCTAGATTTTAATCTTTTTGGACCTGAGGGATTATTGCACAAAAAGATCGAGCGCTTGTTTTATTTGGCTCGTTAAAACTATCGAAAACTCATCCCTTCTGTATTGTTTTATACTTTTTCGGACTTAAGGGATTAGATGACGAAAAAGGACTTTTGGAGTTAACTTTATGTACCTTTTCAGACTCTCTAAAAATGAAAAGGACCGAGTTATCTTTGTCGTTAGACTCGTTAAAATCATTAAATAACGACAAACTTGTCTTTAGACGAGAACGAGTTTCACTATCGCTAGGCTCGTTAAAACATAGCGATAGGCTTGCCCAAAGGGCAGGTTATAGAACAAGCATATGTTATCCTCCTCAAGCTTGACAAAAATAAAGAGGTACTGGTCAGCAATGACTGGGGAAAAATTGGGAGAAACTCAAGAAAACTTTGATGGTAGCAAGTCGCTCTTGAACATGACACTTTTCCTCCGTACCACAATCAGGTTGGGTTGTTTCATTCACCGGTCACATCCATGGTCTCGCCATACCATCCATATTTGGTGTAATGCTACCGATCCATCGCACCAGTGTCGCCATATGTTCAAGAGAAGTCGTTCAGAAAAAGTCAACCGTGTCCCATCCACTGGCGTACATTATCCTTCATCCTTTCATGACCGCCACCCTGAATCATATGTCACAGATCGTTTTCACCTCCATCAAAATCATTAGCTCCATTTTGTGTCATTGATGTGGGATTCATTAAGGCCCTCCTTTGACGGATCGCTTCTTGTCAACATCAGCTCATTATCCAAGAAGTTGATCTAGGAACAACCCCTTCAGTACTTTGAAGCTTGCATGCCTCAATGGAAAGTTTCTCACTTCTGGCGACAGGTATACATCAATGACCTTCGACCGAAAGATTTTGTGTGGTGTTCGACGCCAAGTCCTTTATTCACACCACGTGAATTGTACTGCAGTACCTTGAGGGTCATTATCATTATCGGTGATTCCTCTCGCGCTTGTTAACGGTTTACCTCATTGACCGGTAATCAAGCGATGTCTTTCCATGTTCGACTTCAGAACATTTCTCACATGGATCGACTTGTACTTAGAGTGAAGATCGAACGAGTTTGAAGACCCCAGATATAGTTTCATCCATCCGGGCTGCGATATATATTCAGAAAAGATAAAGACATTGACATGTACATCATTGCAGCAGATAATCATCCTACTCAAAGGATGATAATTTCGTCAAAATTATCAGTCTACCATCAGACGATTGTCTGTTCTATGTACAGAAAAATGAATTTATAAAGCTGAGCATGGGAATGCCCGCCTCAGCTAGATCATGAAAGCAGTATGAAAAATAATGTATTGTATTGTATCTTATTATAGGTCTCCTCCCAGCATTGGATGAACTTCGGATCCCCCTGATAAAGCATTTCACCCGATAAACAGCCTCATACTTTAGGGGGCAACTGTTATAGTAATTTTTGTGCCTTACAGCATTAAGCATGAAATGTCCATAATCTAAGGGATCCAAAGTCCCTAAACATGTTGTTCCTACCCCTAGAGGAACAAGGCTAACAAACCACAACAATTCACAGAAGTTCTCCACCAGAAACTGCTAAAAAACAAGTCAATTCAGGATCAATTCAGTGGCTCCACTAGCTGTCTGCACTGAATGTCAAAGTCAACACTGGCTACTTGCACTGCAACGCAGGTAGAAGCACTACCAGGGTGCGCTGAACGAGAGTTGACAAATGGCAAGTTCATTCCAAGAGGTGTCAAGACCCAGGAAGCTTCCAGAATCTTCCTCAATGACACTTGTCTCAGTGAATTCGACTGGTGATGAGTAAGAGGTTCCCAATCTCCAAGTGGAAACAAGAACCTCCAAGTGGAATCAAGAACTAACAGAGGGAGAGGACACTAGTCAGATCTCAAGCTGACTCATCCTCTCTCCAAACATCTATATATGGATCTCTCCTCCATGAGATCTAGAGGCTGGAAATTTGTTATTGCAAAGAATTGCTGCTGGTTTGAGACTGGAATCATTGGGTGCTTAATGATTTGAAGGGAGGTGAAGATAGGAATTCCATTTGCTGGGAAGGAGATGCTGGATTGGAGCCCTCTGGGTTGTATCTCTTCTTGAACCTTGTTATTCATCAATAAAGCTATCTTGGTTTCTCCTATATGCTGATGTGTCTTTGATGTATGATTGCATTAGTATGTTTAGTTTATCTCTAATCCTGAACTAGTTATGAATATGAATCTATGTCTTTGTGTAGTGTTCTCTTCTTGTGATCTTGTAGGAACCCGTTGAAGCTGGGCGAGCGAGAAGGCGAGTAGCTGGGAACTCTCAAAGAGAAGAGAAACCGGATCGAAGGACAAACGGAAGACACCGGTTAGTCCATCCATCTCTCTTCATTCTTAATTCATAAAGGAAGAACACTAGAATAGCTGTCTCTGTTTGTTGCTAAGGCACTGTCACACCTTAGGTGGATAGGATCGTCCTGCATAGGCATTTTTCCCCACAACAATAGGAGATTTCTACAAGGTTTTTCAAACATTGCAAATCGTAAAAACTAGGAAATTTATATGGACGAAGTAGTGTGAACATGCATTCAACTAATTTAACCAATTATTGATGATAATTTTCATAGTAAAGGAACCATATATGGATTAAGTTTTCCTGTTTGTATAGATGATTCAATAGAATGATTAGGCATATTAATAATGCAAGAAGGTAGGGTGATTTCCTATGCTTAATAGAAATTGAGACCAAATGAAGAGAAATACATCATGCATGACTTAAAATTTCTATAGTAGTGTATGTGTTGTAGGATTTGGAGACATCACTTAGATGGAAGAAAGATTGAACTAAAGATAAACCATAATGGCCTTTAGTATATATTTACACAAAGTAGTTTAAATACTAGATTGAGAACATGGTCAAGTTATTGAGTGAATATGGTTTCAACATGAGATATAATACATGAATGCTAAACAATGCAGTAGATGCCTTGAGTAGAATACCCAAGAGCTTCTTAATGTTACCTTTATAAGCAAATATTAGAGAAATGATATTTAAATTACAAAATAAAATTGGAAAGTGAAGTAATGTAAATTCCAAACTATGAGGGATCTACTTCAAGTAATGATGGATTATTGAGATATCATATAAAGATTTATAATGAATAAATTTCTAAGATGATACTTAGGGAAGCACAATGGACAATATATATGTCTCATTTTGGAGGGAAAATAATGTACAGAGATATAAAACCACTAATAGTTTGTATTAGAATGAGGAAATACATAGTGGATTATGTGGCTCAATGTATAGAATGTCAACACATCAAGGGTAAGAATTAACTTCCAACAAGACAATTGCAGCTACATGTAATACCATAATCAAAATTGGAATTGATTATGACGGAATTCATAGTGGGATTTCCTATAATTTCAAGGAGATATGACTCAATCTTAGTTTTGACAAAAAGTGTGTGTTTAATTCTAGTAAAAAACACCTATCAACCATTAGAGATAGTGAGGGTTTCTATAAATGAGACAGTGAGACTGCATGGAAATTTGAAAAAGATAATTTTAGATAGAGGTTCAATATTTACAATAAGGTTTTGGACTAGTTTCCAAGATGCCTTAGTAAGTCAACTAAAATTTAGTACAACATATTATCCTAAAATAGATGGACATAAAAAAAATAGTAAATTAGGTGTTAGAAGATATGTGTTGTATGTATGTAATGGGTCAACATAATCAATGGGAATAATATTTTCCTCTTGTGGAGTTTGCATATAATAATATTTATTAGAGTTTTATAAAGACGACAACATTCACATTTTTGTATTGTATGTCCTACCTATCTCCTTTTAGTTAGGATATACTTGATGTGAAAGTTCTAATTGAACCAAAATGATTCAAGAAATGAAACAATATGGGAAAGATTTAAATAAGTTCAAACAAAATAGAAAAATTATATCAATTTGCATAAAAGAGATAGAAGTTGTAAAGAAGGAGGAAACATATATTTGTGAGGTAGAATACAAAAGAGTTCAACTAAATATGGCAAGGGAGCATTGTAGCAGCTACAACCACCCTCCAAAATTTTCCCTATGCTTCGATTTTGGAGCCTTCCTTCTCAACAACAATAGTTCATCTTGCACTTATCTAGGTACTTATGCTTTGACTGAGCCTTATTATTTGCATCTTGGCTTGTGTTTTCTCATTTAGTTCATCTTTTAACCCATAAGCCGATCTCTTACCTTAGTCCTTTGAAAATTTCAAGCTTGCCTTAAAGAACTGTGGAATTCTTGAAGGAAACTGGCCTTGCTCTTGGGAATTGGCAGTCCCGACTATTAGTGAGCCTTGATCTCAGGAAATGCAGAGTACTAGATCGCAATCGGCCTTGAGTTGGGAAATTTCGCAGATAGGAGAGGCAGCCCAGAGCCACTCAACTCAAAAATTGCGCAAAACCCACTGTGCTTAGAAACTACTTAGTGGAGCCAGAGAGTTGTCAAGGCCTTCCCAGAACTATGCAATATTTCTGGGCATATCTAAAAGATAGGGATCTATCTTTTGCAACTGAAGGAGGCACTTGAGTCATTTTTAGAAACTTTTTCCAAGTGTCATTTTTTCCTTATTTTTGGCATGCACGTAATAAATCCTAACTTGACAAAATATTTTTAATCGATGTTGTTCGAGTTCATTTTCACATTTGATCTAGGAGATATGGCATTCCCGAGGAGATCAAGGAGCCTTTAGTGCGATTGTCGTGTTGTGGTAGTCAAAAACCCCCCATTATCTTTAGGCTTAGGAGAGAATAATGGGGACCCTTTAAAATTTTTACGATAGAATCATTCCGTGTTTAAATAAAATAGGATAAGTTTTATTTTTACTCTTTGTTTTTTTAATAAAACAAAAAACTTTATAAGGTCATAAAATCTTTTAGGAACCCTTTTGTAGTTTTAAAAGATGAATTACAAGTCTAAATGAATCTTGAAATTAATGAAAAATCTATCAAAGAGTACATCTTATTAAATAATACGAATAATATCAGTGATTTCAAAGGTCAGCTGCAAAGCTAAAACTGTGAAAGGCCGAAATGTGAACTTGCGAAATTGCGATAAGCCGATAAGTCAAATACAAATGCGAAATGAGAAATTGTGAAATGCAAAATTGCAAAATGTCGAGCCAATATTTCATTTCGTCAAGAGTTGATATCGCATTCTGTCAATTGACGAATGTGGGTCATATCACGTTCTATTAAATTCCAGTCTTTCACTAATATAGATCTCGCGCCTATATACTTTTCGAAAATCACAAAATCGCTATTCTATGTAACGTCACCTGATACCACACATAGGTAAAAGATTTTCCGGTATAATGAGAAGTGTCAGTATCATGTGAAAAAACTTTTGGAAATTTAATGACCACTCTCTGTAGTTCTAATTTTGATGTTTTTATTGATAGGTAATAATTTTTAGTTAATGTGAAGGGATTTCCATATAACTCACATTGAATTGATATGACGATTTGCATCCTTCGAAGCTCTTGTTGCTTATCTTGGTTTGTTTCTTTACAGGTAAATTATAATAAAGAGCAGTTAAAGTACATTTCAAGAATAATCAAGGCAAGGAGGAAGTCTGTAACACGATAAGAACTAGTCTTGCGACCTGAAGAAGTGTCTAAAATTTCTCCATTGTTTATAGATACTACATGCACTCTGGATGCAAGTTCTGCCTCCTGAGAGGTGATATACAAACTATTCGAGGATAAAAATCCAAGGGTATTTGTGAAACAAACTACTACTATTGATGATTCTCCTCTAACTAACGATGCCACATGGAATGATGTGGCCAATTCATTTCTTCATAGAATTGTTGCTTGCCCTAAAATCCTACCATATCGAGATATGGTGAGATGGGTTGTCAACGAACTGGACATTACAGAAATAATGCTTATAATGCTGAGGAAGATAGTTAATGGATCTTTTAAAGTTGAGGATTTAAGGAAAATGTATCATCTACCTCCACCTCAAAAGAGGTATGATACAAAATTCGTCCAGAAATCCATGCAAGAGAATCTGAACCCTACAGACCTGATCAAATAATGGAGAAGGGACCCGAACAAACACAAGTGAGAGGACAAGGTTATGTATTCATTAGTCTCCATTGTTGGCCCTTTCTCTCATATTTCTTCTATGTTATGTCGCATCTATGGTTATCCAAATACGCAACAATTCTCTGAATAATGGGTTTCATTGATAGAAACCTATGATAATGGCTATATCATGGATTGAGCGACTATATTATCCAACAATTTGACCACCCAAATCCTCAATTACAGACAAAAGCACAATTTTCTTGAAAGAATGGCTCCTCCTTTATTTACGAGTACCTATGTCATGGACGTAATTTATTTTTCTTATGATTTTCCATCTCTTGGATGGAAATGGACAGACCAATTTCCTAGCCCTATTTTTGTTTATCTCGATATCCTTTGGGAATTGAAATACCATGCTCACTTCTACAAAATATGTCATGAAGTCATGCTCCCCATCCACCAAGAAGTCTTTGGCAGAAAAGCCCCTAGACTTACTGTAGAAGCCAATAAAGACCTAAAGCCTATAGGAAAGTGGTTTGGGGAAGAATAATTTACCTACATTCCTATTTTTGGTAGCCTTTCCCATCATCATGTTATGCCCCTTTTTTTCCCAGATAAGTTGTTGGCCAAAGAGGTCGGTTATCAAACAATTGGAAAGGGCTTATCTAAAATACTTAAAGATGCCAAGAAATTCACCTGACCATGTTTTCCTATTTCTTGTGGTATCTATGCCTTAGAAAATTTCAAGAATTCTTCAATTGAGATTGACCAATTAAGAGCCTTTGATTTTCCAACCATATTAAACAGACCATATGACCCGCATGGTGTAGTGAAAGATGTTACCACACAGTCTAAGCTCAAATCGTTTTTAAACGAGCTTGACAAATTTCATGATTTGTTTGAAATGGTTCCAGAATATTATATGGTAGAGAAATTAGTACCAAACAGTCTAAGTCCTGATGAATTGATTAGATTCAATCAATATCATCAGCGAAGAATAACCCATTTTCCTAAATCCCTCTTAAATCAATTCCAATAGAATTCAGAATCTTCAAATGCATCAACTTCCTCCTCAAAATCTCCAATTACATCCCAAGTCTCCAAAACAACTACTATGGTTATTAAATAATGAATCCATATAGGTGAGAAAAGTTTTAGATAGAGGAGGAATGACCTGTTATAGAGTTTTATAAACCCAACGTTTTGGACTACCAAGTGAGTCCATCATCACGGGATGTGTCAATAGATATTCTGAAGATATTAATGATGTATCCGTGAGTTGTATTTCAGAGTATATATATGGGTTATGAAAGAAATAATATAAGAAATTTAGTCGGCCATTATCTGATTAGTTTTTAATATTTAGATTTTTTTCTTCTTTTAATTAATTCATAGATATATATATCAGGGATTTGATTAACTACATTTAATGTAATTTATTAGTTAAGTAGTTTAGATTTGTTTATAATTAGAGTTATGAAAGTTTATTACCCTTTTTTTGATATAAATTTATAGATAACTTATAATTAATAAATATGTTTTTTTTTTTTTTTTATTATATATCTATATATATATATATATATATATATATATATATATATATATATATATATATATATATATATATATATATATATATATATATATATATATATATATAAAGAATTCTGAATTTTAGAATAATAAATGAATAATTATGAAATTTAAATTGATTTTAAGTCATTAAGGATTTCGTTAATTAATTCACTATAATCTAATTGAATATATAAACTCTATTGTTTACTCAGCTTTGATTTATTATTAACTTGAATTATTACAACCCTTTTATTATAATCTAGAAATTCACATTATAAAAGGGTTGTAATAATTCAAAGTTAATAATAAATCAAAATTGAGTAAACAATAGAGTTTATATATTCAATTAGATTATAGTGAATTAATTAAGGAAATCCTTAATGATTTAAAATCAATTTAAATTTCATAATTATTCATTTATTATTCTAAAATTTAGAATTCTTTTATATATAATAATAATAATAATAACAAGTTATCTATAAATTTATATAAAAAAAAGGGTAATAAACTTTCATAACTCTAATTATAAATAAATCTAAACTACTTAACTAATAAATTACATTAAATTTAATTAATCAAATCCCTAAAAATACACACACACATATAAATAAATAAATAAATAAAATAAAATAAAATTAATTAATTAATTAAATAATTAAATAATAAAAAAATCTAAATATTAAAAACTAATCAGATAATGGCCGACTAAATTTCTTATATTATTTCTTTCATAACCCATATATATACTCTGAAATACAGCTCACGGATTCATCATTAATATCTTCAGAATATCTATTGACACATCCCCTAATGATGGACTCACTTGGTAGTCCAAAAAGTTGGGTTCTTAAAACTTTATAACAGGTCATTCCTCCTCTATTTAAAACTACTATAGCTATTGAGCAGACAAGAGAAATCAAAGAGGAGAACAAAGTAGATGAAGTATGGGAGGAGTTCAACCACGTTTTGACAACAGAAGAAGCTCGAGTTACATATGTCTCAACTGATATACAAACATAACAAGTTTGCAGTCAACAGAGAGATAGAGGACGTTCCAGAGACTACAGGGACAACCTCATTTACTGTTGAGGCTTACCAAGAGGACAATATTCCTAAAAATATCGAGAATAATATTAATGCTGAGATTGTCAAACAATCAAATGTTGCTGGTGTGTTGAGGGCCTCAGATTTCTGCTGCCCCAACATGGAGGATAACCACCCTATCTAGACCTTAAGACAAATCCTTTTCCATTTAAAATGGTTGCTCCAACTAGGGATAATGGGACCAATTTCCCAGTGTAGTTTCTAAGATGAGAGTGGGGGGTTCATGAGAATTTGCAATAGAATAATGATAATCTAAATGACCTATTCTATCATGCAAATATCTAACTAACTTATTCTAAGATAAACCCGGGTATTTCTGTGTGGTATGCGATCTACAAGGATATCTTCTTAACATGTGATAATAAAATTTAATCATGCATAAACAAAGATGATAGCGCATAAGATAATTTCTTTGACTAAATAGTTAGTCAAAGAAATTTATAAAATATATCACATATATGATGAATTATATATATGAAAATAAACAATTTCATCTAGGCATCATACAATAGTGCAATTAACGCTTAACAGAAAGAACAAATCTCACATACAATTCATGAAAGTAAAGTGTTGTCACTGATTAAAAGAAAACATAATCAATCATACAAGATAATAGTACCATATGTGAGAATTTATGTCAATTTAACTAATGACATGGATCAATTCCTTTCTTCAAATCACATTATCTCCCAAGAACACAACAATGCATCAACAAAGGAAAGTAGTCTGATATCTAAAAGAAACGATCATGTTCCATAATTTCACCAAAGCATTCAAAAAATTACAAAAGTGCATTCTTTGCAAATGTTTTTGATAAAATTATGAACCCTTCTCTAAATGCATGAGAAGGGTATAAATACTATTCTAACTAATGTGCAAAAATAGATTATACAAAATTTGAATATGTTTCAAACAACCTTCCTCCTAACTAGTTAACTAACTCTAAAAATAAACAGTGGCTTGATGAGAAGAACTAAGATGATAATTTGATGTCTACCAGCTTGTCCTTCAAATCGCATATATCGGTCATTGGTTTGTGTTGAGGATGTGCTCCAAAATGTGTCTTGAGTTGTCCTATGAAAATCGCATCGGTGAGAGGTGACAACATCCATAGAGTCGAACGAAGTGAGCAATTAAGGGTCATGATCTAGCTATGCGGCTTCACGAGGTATTTCCAATATGACTCCCAGTTGGGCTTGGTCAATTTTGCGATTGCTTGCCTTTGAGTCCCTGTCTTTTCCTGCTAGCTTTTATGCAAAGCACCTAAATCAGGCATTTCTTTTAAATTTCCTTCCTTTATCAGGTTGGTGACAAACAGAGTGTGGTTCACTGCCTTGATTATACTATTCGATACCCCAACTGCCCTTGCCATTGCTAGCTCAACTTGCTTGATCCTCACATCCCAATCTGTGAAAAGAATGTCTTTGTTTGTTTCCTTGATTTCAGGGAGAATGGCTTTCCTTCCATCTTTTGTTTCCTACCATTTGATGAACTCAGAGATTCTGGTGTTGAGATCAGTAAACTCAGTTCTCTGGTCGATTGCCTTATTTGTTAGCTGGTTGCTAGTGATCAGATAAGGATTAATGTGTGACAATTTTTGGTAGAAGTGCTCTTCATGTTTCATTAGGAGGGAATTTAATTCTAGCGCCTCTTTAACGAACTCCTCGGTAGTAGGAACATCCTTATAATTTTCCATGGCTTGTTGTAATTCTTGGAGTTGCATATTTTTATCTGATATATCATCTTCCTGGTTTATTTTCAAGACCTCCATGCTCTATTGTAATTGGGAAAGCTGCTCAACTTCTTGCTTGTTCATACTTACTTTCTTTGTTTCGAACTGCTGCTTGAGCTGTGAAATCCTCTCCTCCCTTTCTCCCAACAAAGTAGAGACCCCAATGGCTTTGTCCATGGTGTCCGTTGCATATGCTCTAGTGAACTATGGCAATCTAGTCAATTTCTCAGCTTGGTTGAAAGGGATGTCCCTCTAAACTATGTGCATTGGCTCATTTCTAGGTGAGAGCTCGAGTGTTTCTACCCTTTTCCTTTTTCTTTGTCTTCTTATTATAGCCTTGTGGAGCGGGCTATAGAACACATCAAGTGGAGGGATTTCGGTCGCTTTCAAGACGATCTCTGATGTGGGTAGAACAAGGATAATCTTAGTCTGTTGGGATGTTGTCACTTGCTCATCCATAGGCTTGGACTTCTCATCCATGGGTTTGGACTGTATGTCCATAGACTTGGACTCTGTATCCTCTTGAATATGCAGAGAAGTTTGACACTCCATTGTCTCTTGGGTATTTATCGTTTCAGGGGTGTCTTGCAGTTTCTGATTAAACTGATCCCACTCCTACTCCAAACTGCTTCCTTTTAACTCTGAACTGATTTATTTAGGTTGGGTGCTTAGAACTTGTTTCTCAGTTGACTTCCTGCTGGACTTTGCTGTAGTATTTGTCTCTGGGGCCTTCCCTGTATCTGGTGTTTTCTCAGTATTCACTTGAGACGCTATGCGAGAACTAGGTCCTTCAATGTTAACAATCACACTTGGTGTAGGCTTACCTTTGATCTTCAACAAGTGCATTGGGATTATTTCAAGCCTTTCATTTCTGAATTCCCGAAATCTTTCAAAATTTTCAGGACTCTGGTTCACTTTAGCCCATTCAAATGCTTGTTCGAAGTACTCGGCCGACTATAATAGGTCTTCAAAATTGTTATCCTCATGGTTGTATGGCTTGAGCTTTACCATAGTAGTGATGTTATGCGCTACCTTTTCTGGATTGTTATCACCTGGATTGAACCTCAGGCGGAAGGAAAGGAATGCCAGGGTAACCAAAAACCACGCTTAGCGAAGTAGCTAGCCCTATTGGGCCAGGAGAGGGCTCTCTCTATAATGATCTTAGCCAAGATGATTGTATAAAGAAAATGATATTAGGCTAGGTATAGTAGCACAAGATTTGATTTGATTTTGAAGGGGTTTTCTAGATCAGGAGGATCCAAACAGTTAGGGCAAGGAAATTAGGTCAAAATTGTAGGGTGTTCGATGGGGCAAGGTAGGAACAAGGCTCATCACTCTAGGGTTTGACGGGTGAGGTGATTCAAAGATAAGTGAGTAGCTAGAAAGAGCATGTAAGCAACATGGATTCCTCCTAAACTGAATAAAACATAGACTGTGGATATTTTCCCAAAACAGAGAATAAATATTATGGGTTCTGCCTATCAACTTGAAAACATTCACTTAAAAGTAATGAAATGATTGATGAGGTAAAAAAAACATTCTAACATATGATCACAATAGAGAACACTAAACTGAACATCATACCACATGGATCCCAAAGAAATAGCTACAATTTTTCATTAATCTCCTGCTAAAAACTGATACAAAATGATGTCTATCAAAGCCTAAGAATCCCACTGATTCCAACCCTCTACAATGATAATAAAGAAGAATATATAGACATTGATTCAACCTCCTCCCATCCTCAGGGGTTGAATCCCTGAAATGAGGAGCTAATCTAACCAAAACTGAACTAGAAACTCGAATCTAGGCATCCTAACAACTTGCCTCTAAAAGTGAGGAAACTGGTTCATTTGTCCTCAAGATGACTTTTAATCTAATGGATGTACCTTCTAGTACTTATTATCAATCATTTATACATTCATAGTCATCATTTACATCAAGAAAACACCATCTATGACAGGAAACCCAAAATTACAGTCAAGGCACAATGAAATAGACACTCAGCACAATTTTTGTCCTATGTGCAGCGCCCAAGCCCTATGCATAACACTTTTTGTAGGTCCATTTTAGAGGCCTTCCCGGTGTCCACATTGAGCTCATGATAGCTCATTGGAAAGAGATGCAAGTCTTCTTTCCATAACATCTTGTGTCTTCTTTAAGCTCATTTGACTCCTCAACAACGGAATATCCCAAGACTGCTTCTGTGTGTCCAAAAAAGGGCAGAATGGTCATTTTTTGGGTGTTTTTTGAGCTTTTGGTTGACCAGTTTTGCTTTAAAAGCTTAGAAAATGCTTAGGGTGCATGTACCATCATTTGGAATCTAAAAATTCTGACCATTAGCTCATTGGATGCCCCTAGGAAAAGTGCAACGCCATAGAGCCAAAATTTATGTGTCAAAAATTGACAAATTCTTCAAAACGAAAAAATTCTTCAAAAATTGCTAAAAATTTGTGGAAAATACCACCATTAAGTATCTTGATCAGCAAAGGAAGCTTCAACAAGCAACCTAAGCCTATCATCCTCCTTTTTTCCT
This sequence comes from Pinus tabuliformis, assembly GCA_031772625.1. Taxonomy (NCBI): domain Eukaryota; kingdom Viridiplantae; phylum Streptophyta; class Pinopsida; order Pinales; family Pinaceae; genus Pinus; species Pinus tabuliformis. The sequence goes on from CM062804.1 coordinate 716,085,143, forward strand.
TTGAGTGCTTGTTTTATCCTTCTTTTCATTCGCTTGACCCTTATGTTGCAAATCTTGTTCCAGGTCTTGTAATGGCAAGCCATGTGCCTCATGATTCGATTGTCCTTATTGGCCTTTTGTAGAAGCTTATCCAAATGAAATTTGACCCTCTTAAGCCAAATTTCTCTATCCTCCTCAATTTCATTCTCAATTCTTTGTTTTGCAGTCAAGGTAGTCGGCGTTTCTTCCTCTTGCATTGTTGATTTGCCCTTGTCACTTTGCCTCTTTGCTTTGAGAAGTTCCAGCTCCATGAGGACTTGTTTGTCACTTAGTTTCTTCTCTCACGCTCAAGGTATGAAATGACATACTTATCTCTTTCCAAGTTTTCCATCAGTTCTTGGATCTGTGCATCTTTTTCCTTTATGGTGATGCTTTTGTTTGTTGCCTCATCTTGATCCGCCAAGTCAGCTATCTAAATGCCATGATGGATGCATGGTTGTTCTGGTTCATCATCTTCCATCAAATCAAAATTCCTTTCCTCCTCATCATCAAGGCTTTCCTCCAACACCTTTTCTTTCCCTTTATGCAACTGCTACACCTATTGCACCTGTTGTGTTGATGAAGAAGGCAAAGCCCCTTCCACATTTTGTGGAACATGCATTTGCCTATGAGTTGATGAAGAAGGCAAGGCCCCTTCCACATCAAGTGGAGTAAACACTTGCCTAACTACTAAAAACAATTTTCTAGCCCCTCTCTAATATGTCTTGTAGGTTTCTGGCTCCTCAACAACTTTAGTCTCTTTAACCTTCTCATCTTTCTTTACTTTGGCACTGATGGAAGGTCTTTCTGCTTCTTGAGGCACGGGTGGAGGAACCTGAGGACCCTTGAAGATGTCATTGGCAATGAATGTCTCCCAGGAGATGTTAAGGAGGTTGATATTGTTATCGATAAATCTAGTGTCTATGCAAAGCTGCTAGTCCCACTAAGGCTGGTAGCTTCCTTAGAAGCAAACAAACTAAAACCAGTTTCATTTTCCTTTATGAGAAGTAGATAAGAGGGGAATAAAGGAGACCAACCTCTGTCTTGCGCTTGGTTCCTTGCTTGATTCCTCTCCCTTCTGATAGATCTTTGCCACTCGCTTCCTCATCTACCCAGCTTCAAAGAGCACCAGTAGAATCAAAGCAGCATAACACTATCCAAGAACATAGATCTACTATCATAAACAATATAGGACCATATATATTCACCACACAAATGCATATATCATCAATCATACAAGAATGTGAAGGAACACTTGAATAGCTTTATTAATAATCAAGAATAGCAAAGAGGATTACAACCAATTGTTCTGACCCAACATCATCCTCTCAGCAAGAAAGACCTTCTTCACCTCATGAAAAGCTTAGATCACCAACACTATAATGTTGCACCAAGAAACCAGTAGCACTTCCTTACAAGATACAAAATTCCAGCCTCTGGATCTCTGGAATGAGGGATCCATATATAGATGTTTGCAAGGGGGGTGAGTCAGGTTTTGAGATTTGATTAGTGTCCTCTCTCTGATAGTTCTTGATTCCACTTGGAGATTGATGATCTCCTACTCATCCCTGGGCGAATGCAGAGAGGCAAGTGTCACATGAGAAGTTTCTAAAAGATTCCATGATCCTCCACCTTGCAGATTGACCCTGCCATTTGTCCACTCTCACCCATCGCACCCCATAGAAGGGATTTTCAGTATGCATCACACCTCCCTTGTGTATTTAGGTGGGATGCAGTGCACTTTGACCATGGAGCAGGTGAGATGGTCCAGTTTTGACCAGTTCTGAGCAGTTTTTCATGGAGAACTTCTGGGAGAAGATGTAATCAGTTGACCTTGTTCTTTTAGAGGTTGGAACAAAACTTTTAGGGACTTAAGAGCTATTATTTTATGGACATTTATGATTAGGGTTGCGGTGCCCAAAAATGTCTATAACAGTTGCCCCCTAAAGCATGAGGTCATTAATCTGTTGATGTCAGGTGAAATGCTTTATCATGAGGATCTGAAGTTTTTTCGAGCTGGAAGGCAACCTTTAATAAGATAAAATACAATACATTATCTTCATAATATTTTCATGATCTAGCTGAGGCGAGCATTCCCATGCTCAGCTTTATAAATTCATTTTAATGTACATAAGATAGACAATCGTCTGAGTGTAGACTGATGATCCTGGTAGAGCCATCATCACTTAGGTTGGATGATTATCTGTGCAGTAATGATGTACATTTGATGTCTTTATTTTCCTGAATATATATCGCAACCCGGATGGATGAAAATAGATCCGGGGTCTTCAATCTCATTCGATCTTCACTAAAAGTACAAGTCGATCCATGTGAGAGATGTTCTGGAGTCGAACATGGAAAGAAAACGCCTGATTACCAGCCAATGATGTAAGTTGTTAACAGACGCGAGAGGAATCACCAATAATGATGATGACCCTCAAGGTACTACAGTACAATTCACGTGGTGTGAATAAGGGACTTAGCGTCGAACACCACGCAAAATATTTCGGTCGAAGGCCATTGATGTAAACCTGTTGCCGAAAGTGAGAAACTTGCCATTGAGGCATGCAAGCTTCAAAGTACTAAAAGGGTTGTTCCTAGATCGAATTCTTGGATAATGAGCTGATGTCGAAAAGAAGTGATCCATCATAGGAGGGCCTTAGTGAATCCCACATCAATGGAAAGGAACGGAGCAAATGATTTTAATGGAGGTGAAAACGATCTGGTGATATAAGGTTCAGGGTGGCAGTCATGAAAGGATGGAGTGTGAATGTATTGCAGTGGATGAGACACAGGTGAATTCTCTGAGTGACTTCTCTTGAAAATATCGGCGACCCTGACATGATGGATTGGTAGCATTAACCCCAAATATGGATGGTGTGATGGACCCATGGTGATATGACCAGTGAACAGAACAACCCAACCCAACTCGGATGCGGAGTGAAAGTGTCATGCTCAAGAGCGACTTGCTACCAATAAAGTTTCTTCAGGTTTTCTTCCCAATTTTTCCCTAGTCATTGCTGACCAGTACTTCTTTATTTTTGTCAAGCTTGAGGAGGATAACATATGCTTGTTCTATAATTTTCCCTTCGGGCAAACCCATCGCAATGTTTTAACGAGCCTAGCGATAGTGAAACTTGTTCTTGTCTGTATGGACAAGTTTGTCGCTATTTGGTTTTAATGAGCTTAACGACAAGGATAACTCGGTCCTTTTCAATTTTAGAGAGTCTGAAAAAGGGACGTAAAGAAATATCCAATAATCCTTTTTTGTCACATAATCCCTTGAGTCCGAAAAAGTATAAAACAGTACAAAAGGGATGAATTTTCGATACTTTTAACGAGCCGAACAAGACAAGCGCTCGATCTTTTTGTGTAATAATCCCTCAAGTCCAAAAAGATTAAAATATAAAGGAGGGATAACACTTCTGGTCATTTTAACGAGCTGGAGAGGCCAATTGCTCAGCAATCTTTTCATATTTTAGGATTCAGTTGAAAAGAGCTTAAAGGAGACTCGTTTTTAGAGGAACGAGTGATAAATTTGGGTAGCAGCTAATTACAGGTAAGGTTTGGAATTTTCCAATCATGGCAGTGTCACAAGGATGGCTAACAGGATCACTCTTCGCAGCTATTCCTCAAAAAGGGTAAACAATCAAATGGAGGTGAATGATCCGCCAAAACAAAGTGGAGGTGATGATGAGAACACAACCAAGGCTTCAAAGGCCGATGATAATACATTCACAAAGGTTATTTACCGGAAAATGGTTCATTTTTTAATGAGATTAAACTTTGGGGGAACATTTGCTCATTACTTATGTTTATTTTTTAACGAGCTTGAATTTCGAGTTAAAACTGCTCGTTCCAGTCGTATAATAAGGATGTCTCATATAATTGGCATTTTTTCAAAGCTTTGCCCTGCATCCTTTCTTTATGCAAGTTAGGAAACGACCAATCCTACGAGTTTAAAGGGTTAGAGGACCTACAAATTTAAAAAATAAATGGTCGCTCTTCGCTTGCATGCCGAAAGGTTTGCATGCCCCCAGGTATAGCGAAGTAGAGTTTCCTAGGTTACCCCTCAATTTGTAGACAAAACATCTGTTTTATCGGGAAAGGCATACCTTTTACAGGTTACCCCTCAATTTGCAGACAAAACATTTTCTCTATCGGGAAAGGCCTACCTTCTGACAGAGGTATCTTATTCCGGTCTAATCTCATAAACTAGTCATATATCCTTCAAGGAAACCTACCCTATACCCAAGGTTTTCCTGCCGAAACAGACTAGGGTGCATGCTCCTTGGGTTTCAGTCATATCCTCCGAATCACTCGCGCTCATCAGGAGGATGGAATGGGGATTGATGAGACATTCCTTGTGTGAAAAGACCATTCAGGGACGGTATATGACTATTTGCTATGTGTGAACCGGGGAACGAAAGCTTGTCTATGAGCTTAACCACTCTTCCTTCATGCGGAAAACACATTACTCTAAAGAGTGAGGAGACAATGGCTCCCATGCAATAAATATAGTCACGTCCAAGGAGTAGATTATTATCCAGGGGTCATTGGACTACCATTACGTTCATGTGAATGGTTTTCCTTCTCAATGTTATTGGCACATCGGGAAGTATCCCTAAAGGTCGACTGGTTCCTTTGTCAAAGCCTATTAGATTTCTCATTTCAGGCAAAATCGATGGCGAACCAAGCGCTTTCCAAGCATTTGAGGAAAGGGTACTCACAGAAGCCCCTTCATCTATGAACCGGCCATGACCATTCTGTATATTTGAGCAATGGTTCGAAATGGTACACTAGCTAGTAAGCGGGGTCTGCCTAGTAGATTCCAATCGAAGGAAACAACTAGGTTGCTTGGATGTGGGACCGAATAGACGGCCGGATATGACTCTAATGAACTTCCTTCCTATTGTAAAGGAATAGGTGGATTGCCCCCATGTTCATCGGAGTCTGTGCTTACGAAGAGAATTTGGTCAGTGTCGTTTTTGTTCTCTCTGGTGACTGTATCATCTGAAGATGGGTCCTCTGAAGGCAAGACCGGGTCAACTGCCGCCTCGACCTTTTGACTTTCGTCTGGTGTGGATTCAGATGGTTTATCTTCAATGATAGATGCTTCGGCTGACCACAATGGCGTGTCAGTCGGATTTTCAACTAGTGACGAACTCGGCAAGAGTTTCTTATATCGAGGAGGAAGTCGTAATGGTGAAACCGGACGGTCATCCAAAACTCTTTTAGCCTCGTCTAAGAAGGGAGAACGGTGGACGGCGTGATCGCCTTCACACAGTTTACAAGGAAATTTACATTTTCCTTTTTGTCCAGGGGCTTCACTTTCACTAGTTGACGGTGTATTTTCAACATGATCATCAGAGGTTGACAACACCAGATTGTGCAAACGAGGAGACCAGTCCCTTAAGATCCGAGGGATGCAAGGACAATCTCGATGATAGTGGTCTCCTTTGTAAATGACACATGTCGATTTAGGCCTGGACAGTGCAGTGTGTGGATTTTCACTAGACGATGCTTGGTTGCCCCTTTTTGCCTTTGGCTCCTTCTTCTTCTCCTCTTTCCTCTTCTTCTCCTTCTTCTTCTCGGTTACTTTATTTTTAGCTTTACTAGCTTCATCAAGCGAAGAGGAAGGAGGAGAGGAAGAATTGGACGAAGTAGAGGTTGGAAGGTAACTTTGGTATCATTTAGTCGTTGACTTCGTTGTTCATGAATCACGGTGTTCTTTATGACAAAGGTTGAGAAGAGCCATACGGGTAAGCCGATTGTCAATCCTGGAAGCGACAATGTGGCCATATGGGGCGCACCAACATCTCCCCAAGAGGAGAAAGGACTAGGATTTCCCCCAAGGGGAACTCCTTGGTTGGTGGACTCCATTTTCCTTAACCTAAGACCAATGTAGGAAAGGTGATATTTATTCCGATTAAAATAAATTTTAGACGCTTTGACACAACTTGTTTTTTCAATTTTTGAGAGTCGAGAAAAAAAAAATATGACTCTAGTTTCCTTCGATTTTTAATGAGCCTGAAGTGACAAGTGCTCAGATGGACCTTTTCCTTTAAGGAGTCTGAAAAGGAATGAAAGAGACTGCTCTGGAAATCTAGACAGAGGGATTACCAAACATATCACAAAACTACATAATAACTTTTACGGTACGACAGTCAATCTTCCCGAATGTTGTGTTCAGTGCATTGCGATCGATAGGGCGGCAGACATGGCTTCCTATGGATAAAGGATAAAGCCTATTGTGGTCTCCAAATATATACTTGACGGTACGTGGGAGCACAAGTCCGTACTGACACTTATCGTCTCAAAGTGGAGGAATCACCCAACCATCAATGAAAACAACAGTTACCAGGCTTTATGACACCGGAATACGTCTCTAGCCTAGACTTCTAAATGTTGTGCGTTAGGTTCCAAAGCGTTTTTAGATTCATTAAATTTATTTTAAAGTTAATCTTGCTTAAAAAATTTGCCTTTCAGGTTCACCGCGTGATGTAGATGTACAATTCCTAAAATGCAGTCTAAGATGATAAAAAATCGTTTAATCTTCTTTTTGCAATGAAAATCCTAGCTACTAAGGAAAGAGAGATGACATTCTTTCAACATAGAGCAGAGAGCACACACTATATACACTATCCTAAATCAAACCAACAAACAGTCTAAATGCAAATGCACATGCATGTATTTTTTTTCAGCCTTCTTAATGTGTGAATGATAGAAAGAAAGCTAAGCACAAATTTGGATTATTTTTCAAAGCGACATTACTAACAAGTTTTTTCTCAAGACAAAATGAAGACAATGATGACACTTTGCGATTTGGAATTGAAAACTTGCTTTCGACACTTGAAAAACTACTAATTCAAATTAAATACAAGAGTAACAGTGTAATCGACTATCAAGAACAATCAGATTCTCTTCTATCACTGAAAACGACACTTGCGACACTTTCAAATCAAGAAACGACAATTCAATTACGCTACTTCTTTGTAAAGAGAACTGAAAATGGACCACAATACATAAAAACATTTACAGTTCATTGCACAATGGAGGTGGAATAATGGTAAGGAAGGGGGTTTCAACAGAGGTATACTGACTACAGATAGCAAAACTCCTAAATAGAGTTGAAAAGAGTGAACACAGAAACCAAAATCTAAGAGCAGAAGAGGCCTTGTCTAATCAACGCACCTGTAACACAGAGAAAAAGAGATGCAGCGCACCAACTACACTCGGGAAGTGTGATGCATCTAGAATCCAAAGAAGAGACAGTGCGATGGTCCAGGGACGAGACTTCAATTGGGTTCTGGGTCACAGTTTGCAGCTCAGTTCAGGGATTTAGGCCGAGCAAGTGGTAATCAGTAAATCAATCACAGGGGTAGACCTAAGGAGGTTACTAGAGCCACCACAAGGGAAATTAGGGAGCTTGTAAATTGGTTTTTCAATTCATAAACAGAACTCGGAGATACACTGAAGTAGCATTGATCTACTTTTCACTTGCATAGAAAATATAGTTCGAAGGCTAGCTGGCTTGACTTCAGGCTCCGTCTGTAAGTTTATAAAGTAAAAAAATATAGACAAACAAACAATCTATTCGCTCCCTAGCGGAGTCGCCATTTTGTTATCAGGAAATCTAGTGTCTATGTATCGGGAGTCCCACTAAGGCTGGTAGCTACCTTAGAAACAAACAAACTAAAACCACTTTTGTTTTCCTTTATGAGAAGTAGATAAGAGGGGAATAAAGGAGACCAACCTCTGTCTTGCGCTTGGTTCCTTACTTGATTCCTCTCCCTTCTAATAGATCTTTGCCACTCTCTTACTCATCTACCCAGCTGCAGAGAGCACCTGTAGAACCAAAGTAGCATAACACTATCCAAGAACATAGATCTACTATCATAAACAATATAGGACCAGATATATATTGACTACACAAATGCATATATCATCAATCATACAAGAATGAGAAGGAAAAATTGAATAGCTTTATTAATAATCAAGAATAGCAAAGAGGATTACAACCAATTGTTCTGACCCAACATCATCCTCTTAGCAAGAAAACCCTTCTTCACCTCATGAAAAGCTTAGATCACCCAACACTATGATGTTACACCAAGAAACCAGCAGCACTTCCTTACAAGATACAAAATTCCAGCCTCTGGATCTTTGGGGTGAGGGATCCATATATAGATGTTTGCAAGGGGGGTGAGTCAGATTTTGACATTTGATTAGTGTCCTCTCTTTGATAGTTCTTGATTCCACTTGGAGATTGATGATCTCTTACTCATCCCTGGGCGAATGCAAAGAGGCAAGTGTCATAGGAGAAGTTTCTAGAAGATTCCATGATCCTCCACCTTGCAGATTGACCCTGCCATTTGTCCACTCTCGCCCATCGCACCCCATAGAAGGGATTTTTAGTATGCATCACACCTCCCTTATGTATTTAGGTGGGATTGCAGCGCACTTTGACCATGGAGCAGGTGAGATGGTCCAGTTTTGACCAGTTCTGAGCAGTTTTTCATGGCGAACTTCTGGGAGAAGATGTAATCAGTTGACCTTGTTCTTTTAGAGGTTGGAACAACAATTTTAGGGACTTAAGAGCCCTTGTTTTATGGACATTTATGATTGGGGTTGCAGTGCCCAAAAATGTCTATAACAGAGATGATGTAGCACAATCATTTTGATCAGGGAATAGTGATAGAGACTACTCATCTACTGGGGGTATGGCTTTTTTTGTACAATGTAGGCCATCTTCTCAATGTTCCTGAATAAGAAATAAGATATTCTCAACATTTTCACTCTTGTAAAATGCATAAGAATCCTAATGTGACAGGTGTACAATCTAGAAAATCTACCCTCACATGTGAAATATTTCATAATGATCCTCAGCATAGGGGCATATTTGTCTTCAAGGAACTTGAAAGGTCCTCTTCTTTTCATTTCAGCACCTAGATTTGATATATGGTTCGTAATAATGCTCATCCAAATCTTGTGCCTTATACCATTTTTCCCCCACATTTGGAATCCTTGTAGCATCAGCAATGATGGAGGATGAAACTATAAATGTCACCCTGGAAAGAGTTACCTTGTTATCACGGAGATTGGCTACAAAAACCCTGGTCAACTCAGGATGATGTTGAACTATTTCCACCTACTCACAAAACTCATAACACCCTAGATGCCTGAAACAAGTTACAATCATAGATAAACCTGTAATTCTCTGATTTTTGATGGTTCCTCCCTGATAATTCTACCTCCCTTGTGTGGTTTTCTCTGATTCTGAGGTTCATCTCCCAAACTCCCACTACCATTTTGTTCCTCCTCCTCATAATCTCTATCCTCTTTGTCCATGTTTGTCAAATTTGAAGTTGGGTAACCCTGGAGAAGGTAATGAAGGAGTAAGTATTGGTGGTTAGGGATAAGGGAAGGGGAGATGAACTTATGTGGTGTAGGATGGAATATATATAATATGAAAATGAGAGGGAGGGTATTTTTCTTTGATAGGGATTGTTTAGTAAATAGGGTTTAGGGTTTTGCTTTGGGGATTAGGGAATAAGGGATATGGAGGGATTTGTAGGAAATCTAAGGTTTTATTTTCGAAATAGGAAACTAACTTCAAACTAATGAATTGAATGCCAATAGGATAGCTTAGAGATTAAAATTACTTGTCTATAGGCTATAGAAGGAAAACAACAAGTTTTGAGTGGCCGACAAAGTGTTTTGGCACTTACTAGCCTAATGTGCAACGCCACCTACAGGTGCGCGATGCTCTGACTCTATGCACAACGTTGTTCAAATTTGTAGTGGAGAAATTGCCCTATGTGCAGCGCTCCACTCCTATGTGCAACGCTCCAGCCTCTGTGCATAGCGGCTCCTCCAACTGCTCTGTGTGCAACGCCTTGTCTCCTATGTGCATCGCTTCTTCTCCATAGCAACTAATTGGCCTTAATTCCCCTCTCTCCTTCAATGCTCTTCTTTCTCCTTGTCAATGAGAGTGATGAGTTTGGAAAAGGAGTGTGACATCTTATATACAGATTGATTTTGATTTTTCATTAGGAAAACCCACTTTCTGATGTTTTGAAACCTTTTCTTCTTTCCTCCAAATCTTTGTTTAATACCTTTCTCTCATTGTCTCTTTATAGGTCAATGATGCTTGGATTGAAATAATTTTTGCAATGGTTTCATTTTCTTGCAGCAAGGAGAAATGTTTGGGGCAGCTAGGAACACTTATTACACAAAATGGATTGATTTACATCAAAAGAATATAAATCAACTAAAAATACTTTGTTTTCGAGAATTACATTAGTGACAATGATATTTATACAATCATCATGACTTATTGAAAATTACTCTATGTTTATTGGTCATCCTCATACCTTTGTTGCCCTTTATTCACACTTGAAATCATGATTTTTGACCTTGGAAATGAACCCTAAGACCTAATGGAAAGACAACTGCCTTGACACCTAAAGTAACATATTTGAAACCTCAACTGAATACAACATGGAAATGGGTCGGCAAATGTACCTCATGAGGGAAGATTTGATTTTATAAGAAAAAGACAACCATCAGTGGACCATTTTAACATGACCTAATGGAATGATCCAAAATTCAGTATGAGACACCTAAAATGAAAATGGAAAGAGCAGATTTGATCCGTGATGGAAGTATTCATATACTGACACTAACATGGATCAAATTTCCTTTTCAGCAATGTATGAAGCCTGTGGGCTTCCATGTTTACTGACTCCTTAATGGCATGATTAAAATTTGCTAAAGAAAAATAACCGCACTTGATAGGAAAAGAGGGCCATAATAACTTGTTGTTTTCTTTGAGGACTTTAGTTAGGCCTTTTCCCATGGTCTAGTGGGCGATTTCTCTTGCTAAAAATTTATTAGAAACATAGAAAGGATGGACATGTGCTACCAAAAACCCTATTGTAGGTGAACTATTCTTCAATAAAATATTTGTCAACAGCTAGAAGGTCTGTTGCGGCTTCTTGGGAAAACTTGGGGGCTTTCTTATTGAAAATTATTTGATGCAGCAGAAAAATAACAGAATGAAATCTTTTATAGAAATGGGGTATATAATGGGATTCCCATATTTTCTTATGGCTGATATGGATAGGCTAGGGGTCCTGTAAGGTCCATTTCCAACCCATAATTGAAAATGTAGTGCAGAAACAAATGGCGTCCATAATGTAGGCACTACAGAATGGGGGAAGGGTCTTTGGAGAGGAGGATCTATTCTATCGATATTCTGTAATGATGGTGGCTAGGTTATCAGAGAGGATGGTGGCCCAATTCATGATGTGGGAATTAACGCAAGCATCAATCAGAGGAATCCATTCTATGGAAAACTTAGAGTTATTAGGCAACCCATATAGTCTACATAACATAAGAGCTGCATAGTTATAGGGGTTTGACAAAGAGTCTATAGCATACATACCCGATTTGTCAAATTTGAATTTGCTATCCAACACTCTCCAGCCCTGAATCAGCTTGAAGGGGTCTGGGTTATTCTTTGCGAAGCTAGCCACGTACATCTTATCATATATATCCTGAGGATTAGGTATATGGTACATTTTATTCATGTCCTCTGCTCTAAATGATCCCATGAGTTCCTTTCTTGAATTGCTTAATTTACTATGTTCAATGGTGAGGTTTTCTACCACCCACCTGATCATATCTTTGTATGGGAGGATTTTAGCCCTCGCTCCTATCCTATGTAGGAAAGAACAGGTAGCGTCCTTGAATGAAGCCCTGAAGGTCTTGTTGAGTCAGCTGTTGGTCTTGTGACAGTAATATTGGGACGCTCGTCCTGAAGCCTACTGTATATTACCTTCCAAGCTATTTCCCCTCCATCAGCATTGTAGACTGTATCATAGAATATGGGATCCATATTTGTAAACTTGGATTCAACAATGCTCTGCTTTTTCTATTTTTGCATCACCTTCCTCAATGACATGTATTTTGTAGCTTGCCTGAAATGGACAAGATATATCAATGCAGACAATATCACGAAATTAATATTGAAAGATTTTCTGAAATGACTTTGGATTGTGAGAAAGGTTTAATGAGATACTCAACATTAACTACACATAAATTGGATAATGATTAGCTCTCCTCGGGCCGCTAAATATTTATTAACCTGTCAATTCATTGTTTTTGTATTTAAAACGCAATTATTTCACATGCTTACTGCTCTTATTCACACATCACAATCTTTAAATGGATACAATATAGTATTGTGCTTTCTATAAGGCGAAATGTGACTGCGATTGTCGCAATATCACATTTTGCAAATCATTAATGAGCGTTGTAGTGGCATAGCTTAATTACCTGCAAAGTTTGCGAAGTGTGATTTTCGAAATGACAAGTTTCTTATAATTGGGATATCACAACGGGAGGTTTGATCACGCATCGCCAATTTTTAAAGGTGTTTTATGATAGTCACATGGAAAAGCGCGATTTGCAATTTGCGATGAGGATCTCATCCTTGGGTTGTTTTACAAGATTTTTCAAGGCAATTTCTTAGAGTTAGGTTTTATTATCCTAAGACTAAAAATTTAAAAAGGGTCCTCATTTATATATCTAACCTTAGCTATTGTTATTTATAAATGGGGGGGTTGTTTTGTAGTACAACAATTGGCTATTCACATGGGAGAACCAGCTATCTATGAGTAGTTTTCTAAAATTTCTAAAACTTTCAAAGTAATTAGAGTTATAGGAATAATAATAACATGAGTTATAAAGTAAACAACATTTCTCTAGAATCATCATCACTTACTCAATCTATTTATTCAACTACTCTACTCTTGTAATGATATAGATACAAGTGCTTGCATCAATCAATAATAAGAGTTAAAGTGATATAGCAAGTGTTTTCTACAGATTAGTTTTTCGTGTTTACTCATTTATCACAGATAGAGCCTCTACTGCCAGTAGGCATTCATAGCCTCGATAGGGTTATCTTTTAACCAACAATGATTCATTATCCCATCTAAAGCAATTTTCAAATTTCAAAATGATATTCACTTGCTTTGAATCTGACTTGGATATTGTCCCTTTTTCCTTTATAATATAATATTTTCTTTTAGGTTTCTTAAAAGACATCACCTAAGCTTGGTAACCTAACAATGACAATGTCATTCACTGGTTGTAACTAAAGTAAACAAGTTGTCTCTTGATGATACCCCTTGTCTTCTGATCGATGAGATCATTAGCTATTACCCTATTTCGATATGTAGTATTGGTAATATGAGTTTAATTATTTCCCTACGACCATGGTAAACAAGCTCATAATGAGACTTTTTATCTTCCAAGTTTTGTATATTTTAGAATTACACTCTAAAAAAGGAGAATTTTATTAGATGGGGTGAATCATTGGTTCTTTTGAGAGTTTTGGATGATAATGATAGAGTTTTAAGATACTCATTTGTAGAAAATCCTTACTAGGTTAAAGATTCTTTGCTTGATAGATAACAAAACATTCATACTCTAAAAAGATCAGAGTTTGTTCATAGAATACGTTTTTTTTAGCAAGATCTAGTTTTTCCAAAAAAATCAAGTTTGCTTTGGTAATTGAATGTCCTAATTGTTTCTTTTAATTTTTACTTACTTATAGAAGCAAAAAATTAGAAATATTATCAAAGATTTTATTTTGAAAATCCAAAAGTAAATACTACTTAAACTTTATTTTCCTAAGAATTTTAAAGGGGACATGATACAAAATTGGAAGAGGCTATCTTCTAAGAAAAGTATTTTTTCAATATTTACCCATTAACTGGAAAAAATCCTTCTTACCTAATAAGTCTTGTAGAATAAGCATTGATTGTCCAAGTTTTCAATAATCTGAAAAGGGCCAAGCCATAGTCTTTGAAATTTAGTATGTTTACCTTTTTCCTCATGTGATTTGTCCCATTTCAAAACCAAATCACCTACTTCAAATTTTTTTTGACTGGTAGAGGTTGTATCAAAAGAGGCCTTGACTAATTTTTATGATGGAAGTGGGTTGCTTTGGCGTTTTCTCGTTCTTCTTCAAGCTTAAGAATTTGAAACTATCTAGATTGGAGAGAAGAAGAAGGGTTTTCATTGATGAATTGTACTAGGGCAAGAGATGGGATTGCTATGTTTGTGGGAAGAACAAATTATTTTCCATAAACTAAAGCAATAGGAGAAGAACTGATAGATGCCTTCTGTGTAATTTTGTCTGCCCATAGAGCAAATGTCAATGCTTTGTGCCATTTCCTATGATTTTGGTCACTAGTCCTATTGATAATTCTGATGAGGATTTTGTTCATTGATTCTGCTAATCCATTACCTTTTGGATAATAGTTGGCTGAATATTTTAGATTAAAACCTCACTTTAGAGAAAATTCTACCATTGCATTTCCCGAAAAGTAAGATGCATTATCAAACATTAAAGTTGAGGGTAAGCCAAACCTGGTAATTATGTACTGATCAATGAAGTCCATAATTCTTTTTGTATTGGATATCCTTAAGGGGATAGCTTCGACCCATTTTGTAAAATAATCAATAGCTGTAAGGATGAATCTATGCGGTTTGGAGGAGTTAGGAACAATCTCACCAATTATGTCTAATCCCCATTGTTCAAATGGTTGTTGGATGTTTACTGGTTGCAAAGGGAATGTTGGCTTCCTTTCTCTTCTAGTTGTAGTTTGACAAGTTTTACACTTCTTTCATATTCATGTGCATCCTTAAATATCGTTGGCCAATAATATCTTGCATGCATGATTTTGTGAGTTGTGATATTTCCTCGAAAATGTCATCCAGCTGGTCCACCATGTAATTCTTGCATGACCTTTTCAGCTTCGGGTTTCTCAAAACATCTTAGTAATAGTGAATCATAATTTTTTCTAAAAGTACATCATTGACTAATTCATATTGATTTGATTTCAACCTTAAAGCACGCTTTGTTTTATAATTAAGATGCATAGGAGCATATATGGTCTTTAAATAAAATTTCAAATCAACATATTTTGATTGTGTATCATTGAGGATTACCTTTGATATTTGTACTTCATTACCTTGATGTTCTTTTGGTGATAACTGGGAAGCTCTTGTTAACATCCTGCAAAAACCTTGGCCCCTAACAATTTTAGTTGGCCGGATTTCTACATCATATTCTTGAGGTGCAGTAACCCAATTAGCTCTTTTCTCCCCTACTTTTCTTTAGATTAATAATTTTCTTACTACGGGGTAGGGTACTATTATCTTTGTATGGGCTTTAAGAATAAAATGTCTCAAATGTTTCAAGGTTTTAAAAACAAAAAATGCTTGTTTCTTGGCAGCCGAATAATTTAACTCAGCACCTTGCAAGTTAGAATTGAAAAAGGAGATGGGTGCCTCGATATTTTCATCATTTAGTTGTGTTAGAACTGTTGCATATGATGTATTAGATGAAAAATTATATAATACAAAAGGTTTGAGAAAGTTAGGAGTTGATAGTAAAGGAGCATTAATAATGGATTTTTTAATCAACTCAAATGACTCCCTTTCATGTTTTCCCCTTTTGAAAACTGTGTTTTTTTGTATCGTTGTTTGAAGGGGTAGGACAATCTGTGAAAAATTTGGAACAAATTTTTTTTAAAAATTAATTTTGCCTAGGAACAATTGCATGGTATTTTTTTATGTGGGAGAGGAATCTTTTCAATCTCTTCGAATCTATCGAGATAAATGTAAATCCCTTTCTTGGATACTATAAACCCAAGGAGTTTTCCTTCTAGTAAGGCAAAATAAGATTTTTTTGGATTTAAGGAAATGCCATATTTCCTACATCTTTCAGAAATGTGCTTCAGGTCACTTAAATGATTATTCCGATCCTTATAAAAGATTGTGATGTCATCTAAGTAAATAATAACTAATTTATTAATCAGACCTTTAAAAGCAATATCCATAGCACATTGAAATGTAGCACCTACGTTAATGAGTCCAAAAGGCATCTTCGGATAGGCGTATGTTCCCCACTTTGTCCTGAATGTTGTCTTTAATCTATCATCTGGATACAAAAGAATTTGATTATATCCCAAGAATCCATCTAGAAAAGACATTAATTCGAAACCTGCAACTAATTGTAATATCTATTCCATGGTAGGCAAAGGAAAGTTATCTTTTTGACAAGCTTTATTCAGGTTCCTAAAATTGATACAAATCCTAATATCACTGTTCTTTTTCCTTAAAGTCACCATATTCGATACCCACTTAGACTGTCTAACACGGAAGATAATTTTGGATTTCAGAAGCTTGCTTTATTCGGATTTGATTTGACTTTCAAGGTTTGGGTGAATTTTGCGAAGCTTTTGTTGAACTGGTTTTTTGTTCGAAGTCATAGGTATGGTATGTTGAATCACATAGGTAGCATAGGTTTTCAGATTTGTGTAATCCTAGGCAAAGACACCTTTGTATGTTTTCAACAACCTAATGAATGATATTATTTCTTTTGATGATGGGCTAATACCTAGGATGACATTTTGAGGTTTTTCAGTTGACCCTAAGTTAACTACAAATCTCAAAGTAGAACTTTGAGTTTTGGAGTTAGTAAGTTTCTTGAATCTATCGTTTAGATCATAGAGATCTTCCCTATTAACTACAAACTTCAGGATTGGGTTTTGATTATGGTAATTTTTAATTTGCAGATCATGCTCTTGTTCATATATAATTTGTTCTACATAGGACCCTTCTGATGTAAGGAAATTAACTATATCCACATCATTATTGAATACTCTCCAATTTGTTACATTATTGGAAATAGATGGCCTAAATATTAACTCTATTGAAAATATGTCTGGATTGATTCTTTTAAGGGTATAATACTGGATGCCACATTAGCAAGTAAGTCAGCACTTGCATTTTGCAGTCTAGGAACTGAAGAAATGTTAAAAGCAACGAAGTGAGAAGTCAAATTCTAGGCTAATGATTGATAATGTTTAAGGTGCCTAGAGACACAATGAATTGTAATTCTTACCTACCTCACAATTATTTCAAAATCACCATAGAACTGCAGATATTTTACATTAAGGCCAATGGCTTTGTACAGTCCTTGGATCAATGCTTCATATTCAACGACATTATTGGTGCACTGAAATTCAAGTCTACCGGCTAAAATGGTTTTCTCTCCTTGCGGATTGATCAAAATGCATCCTGCTCCTGCATCGTCTTCAGATTTGGAACCATCAAAATAGAGAGTCCAAAACAAAGAATTATTTGAAATTTTATCTACTAAATTTACACAATTGGAAGCATCTGTCTGTGAAAAATTTTCTATTTGAGACACTACAACATTATCTAGAAAGGGAGACCTTTGAGCATTAAAGGATCCCAAAAATGACTCAATCCAGTAATTTCCAATGATGTTATTGGTGAAGGAAACAGGTTCATTACTTCTGTCAAGGTCAGTGACTGTATATTTCATGAAATTTTCTCGGTCTACCCTGATTTGGTTTGGTTTACCATTATGTGACAACCACATGTAAGACCAATCAGTTGTGAAGTAACCATGAAAATTTTCAGACCAATCCCTACTTAGGATTAAACCATAAATTTTAGGGATATCAACCACTAAAATATCAATTATTTGCAGAAATTTTGGATTAAAGGAAAGCCCAATTGAATTTGATAATATTTCTCCAAGTACCCCTACTTTTGTCCTGTCTAATTGAAGAATCATTGATTAACCTACAAATTAGTGCACAAGATAACAACAATCAAGTAAACACATAACAACACTCATTAAATAAGATTCATAACTAAAGCAATGAAGTAGTTCATTATCTTTAGTATTAATAACGTAAACATTTACCATAAACATCTAAAGAATAGTCTTATAACATTTGTGATACATTCATGAAAGAGTGTTGGCTCCAAGAGCTTATGATAATTATCGAAATATCCAAGTGCATTGTTACATTAATGAATCACTTGCCCCATTAGTGGAACATGAATCTACTACTTGCTTCTCCAAAGAATGATCTTCTCCCCTATTCAAAACTAGCGAATCCAAGGCCAATTCTCTAAAATTCCAAGCCCTTTTTTTGAATTTGGAGGTCTTATTTATAACAAATGATAATGACTTTTGAGCTTCCTCATGACTCTTCGACTTCTACAACCTATGGATTTCTATGTTACTCTTCATATTCCACATGTGTCTCCTTGATTTATTTTACATTAAACTTATTATTCATAAAATAAAAATTACATCAAAATGGTGATTATATAATACAAATTATAATAAGACAAAACTCCTCATGTAGGAGAAAAATACAAATCAATGGCTTGGGAATGGAGTTCCTTTGTATGTAGGAGTGCCATGCTCTGAAATTTGTTGTGATAACTTGAACTATGACTGGAAGATCTACAATTTACTGCATCTTCACTTCTAATTCATATGATAATAGAGATTAGGGGTTTTATTGGATACTACACCACAACATTGATAACTTCATGTGAATCTTGGTTGACCTAATTGCATATGGTAGAATAACATTCTTGGTCACTTCCAAGATCTCTTGACTTGTTTCTCACTTGATTTTTTCAACGATCTCTTTTAACTCCCACATGAAGAAATCCTTACTCCCTATTTCACCAAGGGAACCCACAAAAAGTATCCTATGTTTTTTTCCTGAGACTCCAAAGTACTATACTGTCGAACATAAGAAGATATGGTATTGGTTTCCTATTCACCAAGGTGACTATAGTTTTGACTATGTAGACTTAACTTTTCTTTTTCCACCTTGGCTGCTATCCTATATTTCTTGACCAATCGCTCACGAATGTTAAGATACTTAATGCCCCAATCCTGTATCAAATCAAATATTGTTCCCATAACCTTCAGGATCTCTTGATAGTTCTTCTGAATTTTGACCAGGGGCACCACCACTTCTTGTAAGAGAACCATATCACTGTACATCTGTTTCATGTTGTATTCCATCAACTTCAAATCTTCAAGTATGGCCATCCACATATCTGTCGTGATGATACTGGTAGAAGAAAACCATTATTTTTTTGTTGCAAAATGATCGATCTACTGTTTTGAGGCAGCGAGCTATTTTTTTAGTTGTGAATTCATTCAGGTAGTAATTGGTTCAATGTCTTCATCCTCTTCCATTTCAACTTCTATATCACAACCCATTTGTTCTTCCTCCATTACTTGTACAAGTTCTTCTTCCTATTTTTTCTTTGAATCTTCTTCCTACAACTACTTTTTTTGTGCCCCTTCTTCTACTCTTTTCCTTTTCCCTTCTGCTTCTTCTTTTTCAAGAGTTATTCTTGTTGTCTCCTTTGCAGCTCCTTTGCTTTCCTTTTCTTCAGAAAGTCAACTTGCTTATTGTTTTTTTGTGCTCTTCCTCTCTCTTACATTCTTATTCATGTTGCTTTTCTTCTTCTAACCTCTTATTATCCTCTTCCCTTTGCTTGTTTTTTTTGTCTTCCTCTATTTCACCTTTGCATAGTGGATTAGCCTTGAATTTTCTGTTACTCTCTGCTACTATATCATGCTTTGGCCCCTTCTTTCATATTACAATTTCAACTTGGGTAGTAACTACCTGTTGAATCTCTCCCATTTGTACATATGGTACCTATAGAACATGGGAGGGCCCTGCCTCATCTCCGGGCTTGTTCTTCCTCATGAATTGTACTAGTTCTTAATTTTCTCATCTTTTTGAATGGTCATATGTACATACAACCAGGTGTACCATATCTTAGTACATTTTTTCCTGAATTTTTTTTTAGTATCACATCTATTAAAACTCATTGTTACAAAATGAATATGCTTGAGTTCTTCAATCTCAACATTAACCACCTTGAGGCTCTTAATCTCATACAATCCAATACGTGAAGGAAAAAATGGCCAAGGAGATTTCTTCTTCCTTTGTATATGTGTAGACAAACCATTTTTCTACTAATAGGCTACATCCTGCAATACCACCCTATTGGTCACATATCCTGGCATAAGATTAGGGATGGTATGGCACCAAAAAACATTGATGTATGTTCCTTGTGGTGAAACGAACCAATATGAAACCTCATAGATTTCCTCCTTCACCTGACCTGTCATTATGGGAGGCTCTATATCAAATATCATCTTAAACAACACCACAAATAAATTCTCAACCAAAATCATATAAACTCCTCAGAAATTGACTTCTGGTAATAATATTTAATGGAAATAGATAACCAAATTCACCTTAGGGGTCTAGTTCCACTTCATCCATGTGAACTCATAACAGGCACAGACTCCATCCAGCAGATAAGAGGACATGTAGAACTCTGTTGATTATTTGGCTTGCAAAGTCTCCTTGGAATTTTGTATGTGACATTATAGTTCATCAGAGAGAGTATGATTTGAGTTGAAGTCTTTTCCTCTAGAAACAACTAGGTTGAGCAAGTAAATCCAATTTTGTTCAAATTATTCAACATTCTTCCTTCTATGAAATTTGTAGCACATCTCCATAAGATATTGATAAACCTTTCTTAAATATTTAGTCGTGTACACTGCACTTGGCTTCTGGTAGAATTTTGCAGTCTCTTTCCAACAATACTTGATGATCTCCTTGGTATTCATATTATCTCAAGATGCATAAAACTATGTGTTCAAATAATTCTTGCGAGTTACCATCTTGTAGTAGAAACGTATGTCATGCAGATGGTAGGTGCGAATCGCCTTGTCACTTTCACTGCTAAGTACTAGATTCTTGCAAGCATATTTTATGTCCTTCCACAAGACCTTGATAGATTTTTCAATGAAGCACTTTGTGTTTGATAAGGTGGGAACAATTGGCTTAGTATATTCCACTACCTCCTTAGTGTTATTCTTTGAAGTTTCCTTTGATGTAGCTTGTTGAGTTGTAGGAGACATTATCTTTGTAGAGGATGAAAGACAAATGTATTATGTATAATTAGCACCTGCAAGTGGAAAATCACTCATGGAAAAAAACACAAGTTTCTATAAATCTGCTAGCTATCATATGAAAATTATGCAAATGCTAATGATCAAGGAAATATATGGGAAAGTTGGGAGAAGAAGCCTATCAAATGTGTGATAGAGTGGCTTTACTAGCCAATGGAAGTGAGAACTATGATAAGGAAAGAAAGAGGGGGAATATGTTAGGATCATAGTGGGAAGGCCAAGCTTGACTGAGGCTTAGAACTGTGCCATGCTCTCTTGTGAGAGAGAGAGACTTCTTGGGCATAGGTCACAATTATAGTGAGTAAGATCGGTCACATTGTTGCTTGGAAGTGTGTAGTTTTCCATGGAGGCTCATGATGGATGCAAGTCTCGATTGCAGTGGGAAGGGATGCCCCATTGTGCCTTGAATGTGTGTTATGTGCTTTGGAAAGGAGCCTTATCTACTGGAATCAACAAGACAGTTATGAACATTCCTGTTGAAAATTTCGTAAGTGAGCAGAAATGGAGGAATATGAGAAATAGATCTATCACCAATTAGGACTAAATCTGAAGGATCTACTTTGTTGGAAGATGATGGAGGTTTCCCATACTGTAGGCATCTTGAGTGACTACAACAAATGGCAGAGGGGATATAGGAACTGCTTTTAATTCTCTTAATAAAATTTTCTATTGTTGCTTGAGTTTAGTGAGTTCATGTAATGAAATGTTTGCTGTAGTCTTTTTCATATCTTCGACTATGTTGTATTCCACTATATCTAAGATTACAATATTTTGGAAGCATTTGGAGGATCTAATGGAATAGAGTCAGTCTGACTAGTCTTAGACTTTTTAGTTATTGTTCTCTCCTTTACAAGAGTAACATTTTTTTGTTTTTTGGTTTTTGATACACATGTCAAGAGATTTTTTGCTCCTTGTAGTCACTAGCATAGCTAGTGCCTCTTCTTCAATTGGGAGGATGAAATCCCACATTCCATTTAATTCAACTTCTTCTTCCATTTTAGCTTCCTCTTTGACTGGTGAGTCTTCTTATGTTTCTTGATTAGACTCAGAATTTGAAATGGTGTTCAGGGGTGGTGATGCAAAAGAAGGATTCTGTTTAAATGAGCGAAAAGGTTTCTTAGGGGAAGAGGATTCTGCAATCTGCTTCTTGATTTCAACCATTTCATTAGACATTGTCTTTAATACTTTCTACAGCCCTTCAAGATCGAAAGGGTCCTTTGAAGCTTTCTTTTTAGAATCATCCTTAAATGTTACTTTCTTTGACCTCCTCTCATATGTTGTGATCTCTTTTCCAAAGCTATAATCCTTCTTTCTACAGACAGGGCTTCATTCATGTTTTCTACAAGGGTAGTCTTATTGGCTCTATCTACGAAAATTTCAATATTAGAGGGAAGAGATGATATGTACAATTCTATTTGTACATCTACAATAGGTTTTGAGGTAGCTGGGATTTTATTTAGCAACTTGTTAAATCTGGAGTTCAAGTCTTTGATCCTTTCATCTAAGTTAGATTTTAAATTAGAAAGATCATTGATCAAGGATGCTATGGTCCTATAATCACCGAATTTTGCAAGAAATACTTCTAGAAAAGTATCCCAGTTCCTAATTAAACCTACTGGAAGGGGAAAATACCAAGCTCCAGTAGATCCTTGCAAGGTACAAGGGAACAATCTAATTACAACATCTTCATGTGCAATTCCATTAAGATTCATGCCCAACATAAAGTTATTTATATGTTCTTCGGCTGGAAGACCATAGTCGGGATTGTACTTGGGTAGCCATTTTTCTCAGGTTGCTGGGAGTGCGTTTGGATTTGCAACCAGGAAAACACCAGGGTTTGTCAAAGGTTGAGTGGGTTGATTGGCCATAACTTGAGTTGGAGATTGAGAAGAGGGGAAGGTCGGTCTAGAAGTAGTTATAGATGGCAATGAACTTACTATTGGGTTAGTACTACTAGTGGCAATACTAATTAAAGACGTGGATAGTTGATAATTAACTAGAAGTGAATGGATGGAAAGGTTATGTGATCTCGCTGGTATCTGATTCAGATCTTGGTGAGGTAACTTTACTACCTCGTGGAGGTATGGGGAACTCAAAAGGGGTTACTCCAAGCTTTCCCTTTGCAATCTAGTTAATACACCTGTTGTTGTAATAAGGAAGTAACACTTTCATCAGAAACTCCGGGCCTCTATGGCTTCTCAGCAGAAATGGATATATGTTCCAGTTTCTGTATCAAAGAATGGACTTCAGGAGACTCAGGAGTATAATCTAGGAAAGGTGGTTTTCTTACTACTTCAGGAGATGAGGGAGATGTTACTATAACTTCAGTTTTCTGATCAGGAGATTTTGAATGAGATCTACAAGGTGTAGAAGTTGTGGAGGGGTTTTGACTCTTATGAATGTTTTTCTATTAATATTTAGGTTTATATACCATTCATAGTTAGATGGCCCTCCTTCTAGCATGAAAATGTTGAGGGCTTTATATTTCTATTGCCCCAACATCGGGGATAACCACCTAGTCCGGACCTTAAGACAACTCCTTTTCCATTTAAAGTGGTGGCTCCGACTGGGGATAATGGGACGAGTTTCCCAATGTAGGTTTTAAAATGAGAGTGGGTGGTTCATGAGCATTTGCAATAGAATAATGATAATCTAAATGACCTATTCTATCATGCAAATATCTAACTAACTTATTCTAATATAAACCTGGGTATTTCCGTGTGGTATACCATCTACAAGGATATCTGCTTAACTTGTGATAATAAAGATTAATCACACATAAATAGAGATGATAGTGTATAAGATAATTTCTTTGGCTAAATAGTTAGTCAAATAAATTTATAAAATATATCGCATATATGATGACTTATATATATGAAAATTAACAATTTTATCTAGGCATCATACAATAGTGCAATTAACGCTTAACAGAAAGAATAAATCTCACATACAATTCATGAAAGTAAAGTGTTGTCACTGATTAAGAGAAAACAAAATCAATAATACAAGATAATAGTACCATATGTGCGAAGTTCTGCTCATTTAACTAATGACATGGATAAACTCCTTTCTTCAAATCAAATTATCTCCCAAGAACACAATAGTGCATCAACAAAGAAAGTAGTTTGATATCTAAAAGAAACGATCATGTTCCATAATTTCACCAAAGAAATCACAAACTTACAAAAGTACATTCTTTGCAAATGTTTTTGATAAAATTTTGGACCCTTCTAAATGCATAAGAAGGGCATAAATACTATTCTAAATAATGTGCAAAAATAGATTATACAAAAAATTGAGGAGGTTTAAAACAACCTTCCTCCTAACTACTTAACTAACTCTAAAAATAAATAGTGGCTTGATGAGAAGAACTAAGATGATGATTTGCTATTTTTCAACTTGTCCTTCAAATCACATATATTGATAATTGGTTTGAGTTGAGGTGGTGCCCCAAAATGTGTCGTGAGCTTCCCTGCAAAAATTGCATCGGTGAGAGGTGGCAGCATCCACTGAATCGAATGAAGTGAGTAGTTAAGGGTCATCATCTGGATGTACAACTTCACGAGGTATTTCCAATACAAATCCTAGTTCATCCTAGTCAATTTTTCGATTGCTTCCCTTTGAGTCATTGTCTTTTCCTGCTAGATTTTATGCAAAGCACCTAAATTGGGCATTTCTTTTAATTGCCTTCCTTTATCAGGTTGGTGACAAATAGATTGTGGTTCACCGCCTTGATTATATTCTTTGATACCCCAACTACCCTTGCCACTACTAGCTCAACTTACTTAATTCTTGCATCCCAATCTGTGAAAAGAATGTCTTTGTGTGTTTCATTGATTTCAGGGAGATTGTATTTCCTTCCATATTCTATTTCCTGTGATTCGATGAACTCAGAGATTCTGGTGTTGAGATCAGTAAACTTGGTTCATTGGTTAATCACCCTATTTGTTAGCTGGTCACTAGTGATCAGATAAGGAGTAATGTGTGACATTTTTTGGCAGAAGTGCTCTTCATGTTTTATTAGGAGGGAATTTAGTTCCAGCGCCTCTTTAATGAACTCCTTGGTAGTAGGAACATCCGTATATCTTTCCATGGCTTACTGCAATTCTTGGAGTTGCACGTTTTTAGCTGATATATTGGCTTCGTGGCTTATTTTTAGGACATCCATGCTCTATTGCAATTTGGAAAGCTGCTTAACTGCTTGCTTGTTCACACTCGCTTTCTCTGTTTTAAGCTGCTACTAAAGCTGCGTAATCCTCTCCTCCCTTTCTCTCAAAAAGGTAGAGATTTCAGTGGCTTTGTCCATGGTGTTTGTTGCATCTTCCCCGTGAACTATGACAATCTAGTCAAGTTCCTAGTTGGGTTGAAAGGGATGTCCCTCCAAACTATGTCCATTGGCTCATTTCCAGGTGGAAACTCAGGTGTTTCTACCCTTTTCCTTTTTCTCTATCTTCTTAGTACAGCCTTGTATATCGGGCTGTAGAACACATCAAGTGTAGGTATTTCAGTCACTTTCAACATGATCTTTGATGTGGGCAGAGTAGGGATAATCTCAATCTACTGGGATGTTATCACCTGCTCATCCATAAGCTTGGATTGCTCATCCATAAGCTTGGACTGCTCATCCATGGGTTTGGACTACACATCTATAAACTTGGACTCTATATTCTCCTAAATATGTAGAGGAGTTTGACACTCCATTTTTTCTTGGGTATTTGTCATTTTGGTAGTGTCTTGCAGTTTCTGATTAAACTAATCCCACTCCTACTCCAAACTACTGCCTTTGACCTTTGAACTGATTTCTTTAGGTGGGGTGCTCAGAACCAATTTCTCAGCTGACTTTCTGCTGGACTCTATTGTATTATCTGTCTCTTGGTCCTTCCCCGTATCTGGTATTTTCTTAGTATTCACCTAAGATGCTATGTGAGAATTAGGTCCCTCACTGTTAACAGTCACACTTGGTGTAGGCTTATCTTCATCCTTCAACAAGTGTATTGGGATTACTTCGAGCCTTTCATTTCTAAATTCCCGAAATCTTTCAAAAAGTTTAGGACTCAGGTTCACATTAGCCCATTTGAACAATTGTTCGAACAACTCGGTGAACTGTAACAAGCCTTCAAAATTGTTATCCTCATGGTTGTATGACTTGAGCTTTACCGCAGTAGTGATGTTATGTGCTACCTTGTCTGGATCAAATTTCCTTTTTGGCAATGTATGAAGCCTGAGGGCTTCCATGTTTACTGATTCCTTAATGGCATGATTAAAATTTTATAAAGCAAAAGAACCGCACTTGACATGAAAAGAGGGCCATAATAACTTCTTGTTTTCTTTGAGGACTTTAGTTAGGCCCTTTCCCATGGTCTGGTGGGAGATTTCCCTTGCTAATAATTTATTAGAAACATGCAAAGGAAGGACATGTGGGTCGGTTGTGCTACCAAAAACCTTAATGTAGGTGAACCATTCTTCAACAAAATATTTGTCGACAGCTAGAAGTTCTGTTGCAGCTTCTTGGGAAATCATGGGGGCTTTCTTATTGAAAATTATTTGATGCAGGGGCAAAATAAGTGAATGACATATTTTATAGAAATGGGGTATATAATGGGATTCCCATATTTGCTTATGGATGATATAGATAGGGTAGGGGTCCTCTAAGGTCCATTTCCAACCCATGGTTAGAAATGTAGTGCAGAAAGAAATGACATCCATAATGTAGGCACTAAAATAGAACAGGGGAAGGGTCTCTAGAGAGGAGGCTCTCTTTTGTCGATATTCGATAATCATGGTGGCTAGGTTATTAGATAGGATGGTGGCCCAATTCATGATGTGGGAATTAACGCAGGCATCAACCACAGGAATCCATTGTATGGAAAACTTAGAATTATTGGGCAACCCATATAGTCTACATAACATAGCAGCTGCATAGTTATAGGGGTTTGCCAGAGAGTATATAGCATACATACCTGATTTGCCAAATTTGCGTTTTTGGTTTAACACTCTCCAGCCCTGAATCAACTTGAAGGGGTTTGGGTTCTTCTTTGTGAAGTTGGCCATACATGTATTACCATATATATCTTAAGGATAACGTATATCATACATTTTCTTCATGTCCTATGCTCTGAATGATCCCATCAGTTCCTTTCTTGAACTCCTGAATTTCCTATCTTCAATGGTGAGGTTTTCGACCACCCACCTGATCATATTCATGTATGGGAGGCTTTTATCCCTCACTCCTATCCTATGTAGGATAGTATAGGCAACATCCTTGAATTGAAGCCCCGAAGGTCTTGTTGAGTCAGTTGTTGCTCTTGTGACAGTAATCTTGGGATGCTCATCCTCAAGCCTATTGTATATGACCTCCCAAGCTGTTTCCCCTCCATTAGTTTTGCAAACTCTATCAGAGAATATGGGATCCATCTCTATAAAATCAGATTCAGCAATGCTCTACCTTTTCTGTTTCTACATCACCTTCCTCAATGACAGGTCTTTTGTAGCTTGTCTTAAATGGGCAAGATATATCAACGCAGACAATATCGGTTAATTAAGATTGAAAGCTTTTATGAAATGACTTTGGATCATGAGAAAGGTTTAATTAGATACTCAAAGTTAACTACCCATAACTTGGAAAATGATTAGCTCTCCTCAAGCCGCTAAATATTTATTAACCTGTCAATTCATTCATTTTTGTATTTAAAGCACAATTATTTCACACACTTACCGCTCTTATTCACACATCATAATCTTTAAATGGATACAATATAGAATTGTTCTTTCTATAAAGAAAAATGCGATTATGATTGTCGCAATATCGCATTTCGCAAATCATTAATGAGCGTTATAGTGGCATAGCTTAATTACTTGCGAAGTTTGCAAAGTGTGATTTGTGAAGTGACAAGTTTGTTATAATCGGGATACCACAGTGCACAGTTTGATCGCGCATCATAAATTTTTAAAGGTGTTTTATGATAGTCACATTGAAAAGTGCAATTTTTGATTTGCGATGAGGATCTCATCCTTGGGTTGTTTTGTAAGATTTTTCAAGGAAATTTCTTAGAGTTAGGTTTTATTATCCTAAGACTAAAAATTTAAAAAGGGTCCCCATTTATATCTCTAACCTTAGCTATTGTTATTTATAAATGGGGGGTTTGTTTTATAGTACAAAATGATGATATGGAGATAATTCTTGCATTTCCTACTACTAAGATAGTCCTCAAAATTGAATAAATCCTGCCTTTGGACGTATTTTATAGTTCAAATCATAAAGCAGTAATGAGCAATTCAAGGAAGAAAACAAAGCTAGAACATTCGCAAGCACTAGTTACAAATGATACTCCTTTTCAAGTTCTTTGGAAAGGAACTCAAATAGCCTGAGATGAAGAATTGAACAAATTATCTCAGTTCACAGGAGCTTATGGTAGTTTTACCATCGACAAAGCTACAAAAATACAATTTCTAATGAAGGAAAAGGATCAAAGGATTGTCTAGTTGGAACAAACCTTTCAAATAGAAAAGCAAGCAATTGAGAAACAGTGGCAAACAAATCTTACCAAGCTGCAAAAGATCTTTAATGATTTAAAGATACAATTTGAAGCTGAAGTAAAGGACAAGCATGAATAGATATTACAGTCACAACAAAGAATAGACCAACTGAGAGAAAATCCAAATATAAATGAAGTTCGCAATGAAGAATAAGAACTGGGAATACTCTTAACAATGCAGTAGACCAATTTCTGTCACAAATTGGTCTTAGTTCATGACTTATCGAAGACTAGTGATTCTTTAGTAAATCATTTTTTTTGACTTGATGACATCTTATGAAGATATCGATGAGAAAATGTCATAGAGTATATAGATTGGAAAGATAGTGCTTAGGGAGGATCATGTGAGATTCCTCAAATTGAAGAATCTTAAAATGATATCGTATTTAGTGACTAGGATATCAAAATGAAACGGGCAAAGATGGCTATTATTAGGGCTAGAATTGTTGCCTCAAATTTCACCGAATACATCACAGATACCTTATGGCAAGCCAATCTAATTCATGAATGCCCAAAGGACACCTTTCAAGATGTCACAACATTGAAACAATGTTGGCAATAAACATCTAAAATGAAGGTTCAAGACATTCAGAGTTTATTGCAAGAGAACATTAAAGGTTATTGGAATTTTCTAGTGAAGCCTCATAGTCAGTGGCTTGTGCTAAGGTGTCTCCAAAATGAAACAATACAGTTTCTTCCGGCACTTAATGATGTATTTTTTACAGGAAAATTTTTAATGCAGCTAATACATCCCCCCCAGATGAAGCCACTCACGAATATATACAATCTCAGAGAGCAGATAAAGAATCAATCTATAGCACGGTCATGAGTTCTTCTTGCAACATATCACAAATTTAGTTGTCCTTTATCTTAGCTTAGTTTGTTAAATCTTTTTTGACGACTTTTATTTTAAATTTACTATTTTTTGTAATATTAATAGGTTATTTAAATCCATCTCATGCATTTAGAAAGAGGTCTAGAATTTTGAGAAGACAACTTTTGAGCTTGCACTATTGTTTGATTCAAAGTTATCTAATTAAGAAGCTGAGATTGAAAGCTATATTTTTCATAGGCAGAGTGATAAAGCATCGGGTACTATTATCTTTTTGATATTGTTATGTATGGTTGATTTGGATAGTGAACCTATTATGTGTTATTTCATTATATAAATGCTTTGAAAAGAATCAGTCATTATCACTATTGATGTGTAGGATTGGATGATTTGTGATTATGTATGAGATAACGAGATCTTTCTATGTGATTGAGTTTTATTCAACTAAATTAATTAACTATTTAATTAATTTCTTTCATCACATATGCTTTCTATTCATTACAATATTGAATGATCTATATTGTTATTTTCTTTGTGAAATATTTCTTTGAATCACATGTGAAGATGTATTATCTCGGGAAATAAGTAGAATACGTTTATTCAGTAATTTTACCATTAGATATAAAATATTTCATAAGGTTTTCATTCTATTACTATATTAAATCTCCTTAAAACGGGAACTGGTCCCTTTATATCTAGTCTGACCCACCAATTTCAATGGAAATGGAGTTGCTTTAAGCTCCCGACCAGGTGGTGTTCCCCGATGTTGAGGCACTCAAGTTCCAGCCTTCAACATTTTTGGTGCTAGAAGGAGGGTCCCTAACTATGAATGCAAATAAACTCTAATCCAAAATAAAAATTTCATAAGAAGAGTCATTCGCCTTCAAAATATCCCTCGACTTCCAGATCTCACTTGAAATCTCCAACCCCTAGACCAGAAGTTATAACTAAATCTCCTAGTACATGCCCTAAGACAAGAGATCAACCTCCTTTACAGGAGTTACATGAATTTCAGGTTTTAGTTGAGAAATTAGAGGGAATCTCTATTTCCCAAGAAAATACTCAACATTCAGAGTTATTTGAAGGTAGCATATCCTCGTCCTTTCCCACTTCACATATTTTGACTCATTCTCAATGTCAGAAATTTGTGATAGCTGCATTTGAGTTTCTCTTACCTTCTCACCAAAGAAGAACCCACAAATCAGAAGTTAAATCATCCACTAGTGATATTTTATATTCATCTCTACCAAAAACACCATTATTTCACTCTTATTCATTCATTTCTTCCCATACAATTGATCCATTCATCCTTATCATTCATTCCCAATCAAAAAGTGCTAGTTCAAGTGGTGTTAGCATAGGGGCTACTTCTTCCACGTAGTCAACCTGTTCTACCACTACAACTTCTTCTTTTCAAATTCCCATAATGGAAGGTAGGCAACAAAACCCACCAGCGGCTAGACCATGGACTAGTCTTGGAGTTGTTTAGATGGCAGGACCTATCCATCCCCTACCTAAGAATCTTGAAAGATGGTTACCAAAGTTCAATCCTAATGATGGAATTACCGCTGGAGAAAATCTCCATAATTTTATGCTTGCCATTAATATTAATGGAGTAGTGGAAGAAGATTGTGTAGTGAGATTATTCCCATATACCCTTGAAGGGTCTACAGGTTTGTGGTACTTCTCATTACCACTAGAATCTATCACTAGTTGGGATATATTTGAAGAACAATTTTTGACCAAATTTGGTGATGATCGCACAACTGCTACTCTAATCAATGATGTATCCAATCTTAAAGCCAACCCCAATGAGAAAATCAAAGATTTCAATTCTAGGTTTAATAAATTGTTAAATAAAATTCCAGATACCTCTAAACCTAACGTTGATGTTCAAATTGATTGGTATATTTCTGCTCTTCCTTGTAACATTGCAATTTTTGTAGACAGGGTTAATAAATCCACTTTAGTTGATAATATGAAAGAGTCAGTAAATGTAGAAAGAAATATTCTCGCTTTAGAGAAGAAAGCTTCTCAACAAGAGAGGAAATATAAGAAAGTGACTATTAAGGAAGAGCCGAAGAAGAAAACTCCTAAAGATCAAATTGATCTTGAAGGATTACAAAAAGTTCTTAAAACTATGTCAAATGACGTGGTAGATATAAAAAAACAGGTAGTTAAGTCTTCTAAAAAACCTTTTCGATCTTTTAGGAGATTCCAAAAAACAAACCCTCTACCTCCTAATTTCATATCAAATGTTAAATCTGATCAAGAGGAGGAAGAGGAAGAAACAACAATATCTGCTGACGAATGCCGAGAGGAAGAAGAGCTAGTCGAAGCACATGGATTATGGGATTTCATCCTCACTACATCATAAAATGAGGAAGAAGAAGAAGCCTTACCTGTAGAGACTATATGTAAAAATTCTATTGGTTCACCTTCTTCAAGTGAAAAACAGAGACCAGTTACTCCAATCAATAAGGATAAAAACACTATGAAGAAGTCTCCTCCCAAATCTACTGAATCCATCCCAGCCTCTTCCAATTATCCTTCTACATAAAAAATTCTTATTATTTTTGATAAATATATCGAGTATAATATTGTGGAAGATATGAATAAAGTGAAAGCCAATATTTCCATGTATGAGGTAAGTAAAATTAAGCAACAACAAAAGGTTTTGCTAAAAGAATTAAATGTTGTCCTTACATCTCCTTTTTCAACTGAAAAAACATCATTAGGAAAAGGAAAGCCTCCAAATGATACTCCTATCAAGATTAATGCCTCAAATGCAATTTTAATTGGAGATCGGTCTAATTCTCATACCCATCCTTTCTTATTGACGTTTGAGATTTTCAATAAAAATGTTCACAATTGCGTAATAGACTTAGGTGCTTCTTCAAATATAATGCCATATTCAATTTGTCTCAAACTGAACATAACACCCGAAAAGTCTGTTGTGAAAATTGTGCAATTAGATATAACCAAATTGAAGGTCTTAGGATAATTGAATTCGGTTTTAATAATATTATCTTCAAATACAAGGGTTTGTCAAATTATTGATATATTGATTGTTGATATTCTTGAATTTTACGGTCTTATCTTAAGCAAGGATTGGTCTGAGAAATTACATGGTTATTTCACCACAGATTGGTTTCATATCTTGATTCCTTATAACAACAAACCAAATCAGATTCAGGTAGACATAGAAAAGCATATGAAACACTAAGTTACTAATTTGGATAAAGAGAACGAGCCTATATTTTTTATGAATAACATCCTTGGCAATTATTCTTCGGAATATTTCTTTGGAAGTTTTACAGCTCAAGAATCTCCTTTTTTAGCAAACTTTCTTTCTTCTCAAATTGAAAATTATTTGCAAACAGATTTTTCTCGATATATTAATGTTGTAGATATTGTTGTAAATAAACATGAACCTTTATTTTGGATCCTTTAGTTTGATGGTTCTAAATATAGTGAAGGCACAAGAGCTAGATGTATATTAATAAGCCCTATTGGTGAAAAAACAATGCTAGCACGTAGACTAGAATTAGAATGTACTAATAATATTACAAAATATGAAGCATTAGTACAAGGATTGTATAAAGTGATAAATATTGGTGTTGAATATCTTCAATTCTTTGGTGATTCTAAAATCATTGTAAAACAATTCAGAAACAATATTCATTGTGTTTCAAACCACCTTAGACATTATCAATCCTTAATTCAAAAACTTACCTCACATTTTGTAGCATTCAATATTTCTCCAATACCAAGAATACAGAACGTTAATGTTGATCTTTTGGCTAGCGTTGCATCCAAATTAATCCCTTTTAAGATTTTAGTCTAGACATATTTTCTATAGATTTTTTTCCCCATCCATTCCAGATAATGTCACCAATTGTCGAGTATTCAATGATGATAAAGATATCCTAGATTTTTAAACATCCGAAGAATCCTATCTTGACCAAGTAATTGATGAGGATGAACATGATTCTTAATTGAATAAATCAAAAGACAAAAATTCTTTGTCGAAACCTGTAGTTAAGCTTGAGGATCTTTATGATCTTAAAGACAGATTTAAGAAGGTCAACAACTGCAAAATTCAAGGCTCAACTTTGAGATTTGAACGAGTTAACCTAGGATTTGATACAAAACCCCAAAATATTAACTCAGGTCGTGGTCGCTCTTTTTTTTTTTAAAGCTGTGGTTCATGATCACTGAGTGGCCGCTACATCCACGGGAAAATATCGGGGCAGATCCACCCAAAGGGATCTTCTCGTCGGCCAATCTTAACAGGCCTAACCCCGAGGGGTTTGAGGAGATTTGACCCCATGACCTCCCAAACTGGGAAAGTGCTTTAGCGATGGGAACTCAACCATTTGATCTATCCCTTGGGGCTAGGTCATGGTCTCTTATCTGAAGAAAGAAATGTATGTATTCGTTTGTTAAAGAAATATAAATATATATGTGCTTGGAATTATCAAGATAAAAAAACATATGATGCCTCCATCATTCAACATATCATCCCAATGGTACCAGATGTTAAACCCATTCAGCAAAAACTTAGGAAGATGCATCCTAAATTGGAAACTCAGATTAAGGGCGAGTTGAATAAAATTTTAAAAACTAAAATCATATTTCTAGTAAGTGTTACAGGGAAAAGTGTCTATTTAGAACTGCTCTATCCCACTAAGGTGTGACAGCTGCCTTAGAAACAAACAGAGAAAAGCTACTTTTGTTTTTCCATTATGAATTATAGATAGAGAGGAACAAAAAGACCAACCTCTGTCTTGCGCCAATCTCCTGATTTGATTCCTCTCTTCTTTGATAGTCCTCAGCTACCTGCTCCCTTAGATGCCGAGCTTCACAAAGTACCTGTAAGATCACAGAAGCATAGCACTATACAAAGACATGGATCTATAATCATAAAAAATCTAGGGTCAGATGTAAATTGACCATACAAATGTAACAATCATCAATGATACAAAAGCATGGAGGAAAACTCAAATAGCTTTTATTGATAAACAATAAAAGAGCCAAGAGGAGTTACAACCGGTTGTTCCAACCCAGCATCAACCTCCCAGCAAAGAAGCCCCTCTTCACCTCAAACAAAGCTTATATCACCCAACAATCTGATGTTTGTCTCAGGAAACCAACAACAATTCCTTACAATATGCAAAATTCTAGCCTCTGGATCTCTGGGATGAGGGATCCATATATAGATATCTGAAAGGGGGATGAGTCAGCTAGTGATTTGATTAGTGTCTTCTCTCTGATAGTTCTTGCTTCCACTTGGAGACTGATGGCCTCTTACTCATCCTTGGTCGAATTTAGTGAGGCAAGTGTCATAGGAGAAGATTCTGGAAGCTTCCATTGCCTCTCCACCTCACGGAATGACACTGCCATTTGTCATTTCTCGCCCATCGCACCCCACAGAAGGGAATTTTGAAATGCAATGCACCCTCACAGTGTATTTAGGTGAGATGCAACGCACTTAGCCAGTGGAGCAGCTGCAATGATCCTGTTTTGACCAATTCTGAGTAGTTTCTCATGAACTTCTGGAGAAGCTATAATATGTTGACCTTGTTCCTTTAGGGATTAGAACAACACTTTTAGGGACTTAGGAGCCCTTGGTTTATGGACATTTCATGCTTGGGGTTGTAGGGCCCAAAAATGTCTATAACAGTTGCCCCCTAAAGTATGAGGCCGTTAATCTTTTGGTGTCGGGTGAAATGCTTTATTATGAGGATCCGAAGTTCTTTCAATGCTGGGAGGAGACCTGTAATAAGATACAATACCATACATTATCTTCATACTATTTTCATGATCTAGCTGAGGCGGGCATTCCCATGCTCAGCTTTATAAATTCATTTTCATGTACATAGGACAGACAATCGTCTGAGTGTAGACTGATGATCCTGATAGAGCCATCATCCTTTTGAGTGGATGATTATCTGTGCAGCAATGATGTACATTTAATGTCTTTATTTCCCTGAATATATATCGCAGCCCGGATGGACGAAACTAGATCCGGGGTCTTCAATCTCGTCTGATCTTCACTCAAAGTACAAGTCGATCCGTGTGAGAAATGTTCTGAAGTCGAACATGGAAAGACATCGCTTGATTACCAGTCAATGATGTAAACTGTTAACAAGCGCGAGAGGAATCACCGATAATGATAATGACCCTCAAGGTACTGCAGTACAATTCACATGGTGTGAATAAAGGACTTGGCGTCGAACACCATGCAAAATCTTTCGGTGAGAAACTTGCCATTGAGGCATGAAAGCTTCAAAGTATTGAATGGGGTGTTCCTAAATCAACTTCTTGGATAATGAGCTGATGTCGAAAAGAAGTGATCCATCACAGGAGGGCCTTAATGAATCCCACATCAATGACACGGAACGGAGCAAATGATTTTAATGGAGGTGAAAACGATCTGGTGATATAAGGTTAAGGGTGGCGTTCATGAAAGAATGGAGTATAATGTATGGTAGTGGGTGAGACACAGGTGAATTCTCTGAATGACTCCTCTTGAACATATCGACGACACTGATATGATGGATTGGTAGCATTAACCCCAAATGTGGATGGTATGGCATGACCATGGTGATGTGACTGGTGAATGAAACAACCCAACCCGACTCGGACACGGAGTGGAAGTGTCATGTTCAAGAGCGACTTGCTACTAACAAAGTATCTTTAAGTTTTCTTCCCAATTTTTCCCCAGTCATTGTTGACCAGTACCTCTTTATTTTTGTCAAGCTTGAGGAGGATAACATATGCTTGTTCTATAATTTTCCCTTCGGGCAAACCCATCACTATGTTTTAATGAGCCTAGCGATAGTGAAACTCGTTCTCGTCTATAGACAAGTTTGTCGCTATTAAACTTTTTAACGAGATTAACGACAAAGATAACTCAGTCCTTTTCAATTTTAGAGAGTCTGAAAAGGAACGTAAAGGTAACTCCAAAATTCCTTTTTCGTCATCTAATCCCTTAAGTCCGAAAAAGTATAAAACAATACAAAAGGGATGAATTTTCGATACTTTTAACGAGCCGAACAAAACAATCTCGCGACCTTTTTGTGTAATAATCCCTCAGGTCCAAAAAGATTAAAATCTAGAGGAGGGATAGCACTTCCTGTCCCTTTAACGAGCTGGAGAGGCCAATGGCTTGGCAATCTTTTCATATTTTACGAGTCAGTTGAAAAGAGCTTAAAGGAGACTCATCTTTTGAGGAACGAGTGATGAAACGGGTAGCAGCTGATTCTAGGTAAGGTTTGGAATTTTCCAATCACGGCAGTGTCACAAGGATGGCTAGTGAAATCACTCTTCGCAGCTGTTCCTCAAAATGGATAAACAATCAAATGGAGGTGAATGATCAGCCAATGAAAAAGTTGAGGTGACGGTGCAAACACGACCAATGCTTTAATGGCTGAAGTACTACATTCACGATGGTTATTTGCCGGGGAATAGTTCATTTTTTAACGAGCTTAAACGCGGGGGGAAACATTTGCTCATGTCTTGTGTTTATTTTTTAATGAGCTTGAACTATGTGCTAAAAATGCTCGATTAATCCAGTCGTGTGATAAGAATGTATGATATGAAACGAAAAATTTTAGAGTTTTGCCCCACATACTTTCTTTATGCAAGTTAGGAGACGACCAATCCTAGGAGTTTAAAGGGTTAGAGGTCCTAAAAATTTAAAAAATAAATAGTCGCTCTTCGCTTGCACTCCAAAAGGTTTGCATGCCCCCAGGTATAAAACAGAGTTTCAAGGTTACCGCTTCTTTAGTCCGTTAAAACATTTGTTTTACCGAGAGAGGCCTACCTCTTACAGGTTACCCAAAGATTGTTCTATTCATAGCGCAAACAAAACACTTCTCCGGCGATGTCTACCAAGATAAACAAAGGTGAGCAGCGATGCCACCAACTCACATAAATTTGACAAGAGAATCTTGTTCTAGTCCAACTCCCTCTTCCAATCACGGACGGGAGTACGGAGGTCATATTCTCTCGCGGAAACCTACCCTATACTCGAAGTTTTCCTGCCGAAGCAGACCAGGGTGCATTCCCCCTAGGTTTCAGTCATGTCCCCCTGAATCACTCGCGCTCATCGGGAGGACGGACTGGAGATTGAGACATTTCTTGCGTGAAAAGACCATTCAGGGATGGTATATGACTATTTTCTCTGCATGATCCAGGAAATGAAAGCTGGTCTATGAGCTTGACCACTCTTCCTTCGTGCGAAAAACACATTACTCTAAAGAGTGAGGAGACAATTGCTCCCATGCAATAAATATAGTCTCGTCCAAGGAGTAGATTGTAATCCAGGGGTCCTTGAACTACCATTACGTTCATGTGAACGATTTTCCCTCTCAATGTTATGGGCACATCGGGAAGGATCCCTAACGGTCGACTGGTTCCTTTATCAAAGCCTGTTAGATTTCTCATCTCAGGAAAAAGTGATGGTGAACTAAGCGCTTTCCAAGCAGTTGAGGAAAGGATACTCACAGAAGCCCCTTCATCTATGATGGTACCAACCATAACCATTCTATATATTTGAACAATAATTTGGAATGGTACACTAGCCGGTAAACGGGGTCTGCCTAGTTGATTCCAGTCGAAGGAGACAACTAGGTTGCTTGGAGGTGGGGCCAAATAGACGGCCGGGTACGACTCTGACGAACTTCCTTCCTGTGGTAAAGGAACGGGTAAATTTCCCCCATGTTCATTGGAGTCTGTGCTTATGAAAAGAATTTGGACAGTGCCATCCTTGTTCTCTTCAGTGACTGTATCATCTGAAGATGGAACCTCTGAAGGCAAGACCGGGTCAACTGCCGCCTCGACCTTTTAACTTTCGTCTGGTATGGATTCAGATGGTTTATCCTCAATGATAGATGCTTCGGTCGACCACCTGAGCGGGCCAGCCGAATTTTCAACTAGTGACGGACTCGGCAAGAGTTTTTTATATCCAGGAAGAAGTCATAACGGTGAAACCGAACGATCGTCCAAAACTCTTTTAGCTTCGTCTAAGAAGGGACAACGTTGGATGGCATGATCGCCTTCGCACAGTTTACAAGGAAATCTATATTTTCCTTTTTGTCCTAGGGCTTCACTTTCACTAGTTGACGGTGTGTTTTCAACATGATCATCAGAGGTTGACGACACCGGGTTGTGCAAATGAGGAGACCAGTCCCTTAAGATCGGAGGGATGCAAGGACAATCTCTGTGATAGTGGTCTCCTTTGCAAATGACACATGTCGATCTAGGCCTGGTCGGTGCAGTGTGTGAATTTTCGCTAGACGACACATGTTTGCCCCCATTCGCTTTTGGCTCCTTCTTCTTCTTCTCTTGCTTCTTCTTTTCCTTCTTCTCCTTAGGCACTTGAATTTTGGCTTTACCAGCCCCATCAAGCGAAGAGGAAGGAGGAGAGGAAGAATTAGAGGAAGTAGAAGGTTGGTGGGTAACTCTGGACTCGTCTAGTTGCTAATTCGATTGTTCAGGAATTGTGGTGTTCTGAATGATAGAGGTTGAGAAGAGCCATACAGGCAAATCAATTGTCAGTCCTGGAAGCAACAACGTGGCCATATGAGGTGCACCAACATCTCCCCAAGAGGAGAAGGGACTAGGATTTCCTCCAAGGGGAATTCCTTGGTTGGTGGACTCCATTTTCTCAACCCAAGATCAACGCAGGAAAGGGTAATGAATATTCCGTTTAAAATAAATTTTAGATGCTTTGACACAACCTTTTTTTATTCAGTTTTTAAGAGTCGAGAAAAAACAAAATATGACTCTAGTCTCCTTCGATTTTTAATGAGCCTGAAGTGACAAGTGCTCAGATGGACCTTTTCCGTTAAGGAGTCTGAAAAGGAACGAAAGGGACTGCTCAGGAAATTTAGGTAGAGGGATTACCAAACCAATCGCAAAACTGCAGAATACTTTTTACGGTACGACAGTCAATCTTCCCAAATGTTGTGTTCAGTGCATTGCGATCGATAGGGCGGCAGACACGGCTTCCTATGGATAAAGGATTAATCCTATTGGGGTCTCCCAAAATATACTCGACAGTACGTGGGAGCACGAGTCTGTACTGGCACTTATCGTCTCAAAGTGGAGGAATCACCCAACCATCAGTGAGAACAACAGTTACCAGGCTTTACGACGCTGGAATACGTCTCTAGCCTAGACTTCTAAATGTTGTACGTTAAGTTCCAAAGCGTTGTTAGATTCATTGAATTTATTTTAAGTTGATCTTGTTTATGAAGTTTGCCTTTCGGGTTCACCACGAGATGTAGATGTAATTCCTAAAATGCAATCTAAGATGATAAACAAACTTTTTATCTCTTTTATGCAATGAAAATCCTAGCTACTAGGGAAAAGAAAGACAGAATCTTTTCACAAAGAGCAAAGAGCACACTCTAAATGCACTTTCCTAAATCAAGCCAATCAGACTGTCTATATGCAAATGCACATGCATGTATTTGTTTTCGAATTTCTTAGTATATGAATGCTAAAAAGAAAGTTGATGCACAAATCTGAATTCCTTTTCAAGCGACAAATATCAACAAGCTTCTTTTCGAAATCAAAAAATGGAGACGATTACAACACCTTACGATTTTGAAATGAATACTTGTTCTTGACACTAGAAAATTACAAATTCAGACCAAAAGCAATAGTAACAGGATAATCGACCATCAACAACAATCAAGCTCCTTCCTACGATTGAAATCGACACTTGCGACAGTTTCAAATCAAAGGACGACAGTACGATTACGCTACTTTTGCAAAGGAGGACTGTAAATGACTCAACAAACACACAAAAACATCTATAGTTCTTTTGTACAAAGGAGGCGGAATAACAACAAGGAAAAGGGGTTTCAAACAGACATATACTGATCACAGGCAGCAAAATTCAAGAATAGAACTGGAAATAATGAACCACAGAAGCCACAACTGCACGGAGCTAGTCTAATCAGCGCACCTGTAACATAGAGAATTTGAAATGCAGCGCAGGTTGTCCACTCGGGAAGTGTGCTGAAATTCAGAATCTCTGAACAGTACCTGCGCTGGGCAACAAACGAGACTCTGTTCGGGTTCTGGGTCACAGTTTGCAGTTCAGTTCTTGGGTTTTGGCCGAGCAAAAAGCAATCAGTAATGCAACAATCAGGGGTAGATCTAAGGAGGATCTAAGAGCTATCACAAGGGCAATCAGATAGTTTGTAAATCAGTTATTTAAATCATAAACAGATCCAGTAGATGGATTGAAGTAGCAGTTGTCCACTTTGCATTTGTTATGGCAAATGTAGTTCGAATGTGTTAGAAAATTATATATTACGGAGCAATGGAACACATATAATATTGCAGAAATATAAACACAGAAAATGCACAAAACAAGAGAGACATAGATATACGTGGTTCACCCAGTTTGGGCTACATCCACCCCGAACAGCCAGTCCTTCCTTTCTATTATCCAGCAAAATGAAGAGATACAACCTACAGCAAAACCATTGTAATATCCTCTGTTTTCTCTCACAGTCTCACCTCTATGTTTCTCGCTCACCGAATACACATCTATATAACAGCCTCAAATACAATGCCCTCATATAAAGAGAGGGGTTGCCTTCTAGGGCAAAAAACCCTAAACTAAACATAAGTTCTACCGTCAGATCATCCGCCTAATGAACGTCCCAGATTAACTAGAAATTACTATACTTTTACAAGGCAATTTTACAGTTGTTTTTAGCTTCGGGGGCGCTGCCCCCGAAACCCCCCGCCAGGGGGGGGCTCCCAAAAGTCGCTGCCGCCCTCCCCTGGACCCCCCATGGTAGCGATTATTTTACGGGCGGCGTTGCCGCCCCATTTTGAACTAGGGTCCAATATGCCGGTACTATAGAAGATAATCAGGCTCCACAACCAACAGAATGCTACTTGTAAGTTTATGAAACAAACAACAAAGAATGATAAACAAACAAACTAATTACTTCCCCAGTGGAATCGCCATTTCGTTACAGGGAAAAGTGTCTATTTAGAACTGATCTATCCCACTAAGGTGTGACAACTGCCTTAGAAACAAATAGAGAAAAGCTACTGTTGTTTTTCCTTTATGAATTATAGATAGAGAGGAACAGAAAGACCAACCTCTGTCTTGCGCCAATCTCCTGATTTGATTCCTCTCTTCTTTTATAGTCCTTAGCTACCTGCTCCCTTGCATGCCCAACTTCACAAAGTACCTGTAAGATCACAGAACCATAGCACTATACAAAGACATGGATCTATAATCATAAACAATCTAGGGTCAGATGTAAATTGACCATACAAATGTAACAAGCATCAATGATACAAAATCATGGAGGAAAACTCAAATAGCTTTTATTGATAAACAAGAAAAGAGCCAAGAGGAGTTACAACCGGTTGTTCCGACCCAGCATCAACCTCCCAGCAAAGAAGCCCCTCTTCACCTCAAACAAAGCTTAGATCACCCAACAATCTGATGTTTGTCTCAGGAAACCAACAACAATTCCTTACAATATGCAAAATTCCAGCCTCTGGATCTCTGGGATGAGGGATCCATATATAGATAACGGAAAGGGGGATGAGTCAGCTAGTGATTTGATTTGTGTCTTCTCTCTGATAGTTCTTGCTTCCACTTGGAGACTGATGGCCTCTTACTCATCCTTGGTCGAATTCAGTGAGGCAAGTGTCACAGGAGAAGATTCTGGAAGCTTCCATTGCCTCTCCACCTCGCGGAATGACATTGCCATTTGTCATTTCTCGCCCATCGCACCCCATAGAAGGGACTTTTGAAATGCAACGCACCCTCACAGTGTATTTAGGTGAGATGCAACGCACTTAGCTAGTGGAGCAGCTGCAATGATCTTGTTTTGACCAATTCTGAGTAGTTTCTCATGGAGAACTTCTGGGAGAAGCTGTAATCTGTTGACCTTGTTCCTTTAGGGGTTAGAACAACACTTTTAGGGACTTAGGAGCCCTTGGTTTATGGACATTTCATGCTTAGTGTTGTAGGGCCCAAAAATGTCTATAACAGTAAGACAT
Source organism: Pinus tabuliformis (assembly GCA_031772625.1). Lineage (NCBI taxonomy): Eukaryota > Viridiplantae > Streptophyta > Pinopsida > Pinales > Pinaceae > Pinus > Pinus tabuliformis. Next base: position 716,127,510 of record CM062804.1, read on the forward strand.
TCTAAATGGGTTTCCAATCTTGTACCGATTAGAAATAAACATGGTGATATTCACATTTGTATTGATTTCATGAATCTAAATAAGGCATGTCAAAAGGATAGTTTTCCTCTCCCATCAATGGAACATGTTTTGGAATTAGTTGCCGGTTCTAAATTAATGTCCTTTTTAGATGGATTTTCAGGATACAATCAGATCATTGTTTATCCATAAGACCAATTAAAAACTACATTCAGAATGAAGTGGGTAACATATTCATATCAGAAAATGCCTTTTGGATTAATGAATGTAGGAGCTATGTTCTAGAGAGCTATGGACATTTCTTTCAAAGGGTTTCTTAATAAAATTGTTATGGTATATCTTGATGCTATTACCATATATTCAAATAAGAGAAATAATCATTTGCATGATTTAAAGAATATATTTGAAAGGTATAGAAGGTATGGAATTTCTCTAAACCCCAATAAATCATATTTTTCTCTAAGTGAAGGTAAATTCCTTGGTATTATTGTTTCAGAACGTCGAATTTATATTGATCCAAAAAGAATTAAAACCATTTCTGAAATTCCATTACCACATACCAAAAAACTGATGCATTTGTTTCTTGGCCAAATCAATTTTGTTATGAGATTTGTCCCCGAATTTTCTCAAATTGTCCTACTGTTACAAACAATGATAAAAAAGATTCATTTTTTAAATGGGGTAATCATGAAAGCATTGCATTTGAAGTAAAATAAGTTGTTATTGTTGCTCCTTCTCTATCAACCCCCAAATTTTCTGATCAATTTATTTTGTATACTTTTGCCTTTGAGTTATCACATGCAACAGTCTTAACGCAAGCAAATGAAAATAAAGTGGAAGCTCGTATAGCTTTTTTCAATTCAAATTTTCAAGGAGATGAATTAAATTATCCAGGAGTAGAAAGGTAAGCCTTTTCAGTTTACGAAGATATAAAATATTTTAAACCTTTTATTCTAAAAACTCATGTTAAATTTATTGTTCATTTCTCATAAGTGAGGCAATTACTTATTCAAAAGGAGTTAGGAGAAAAGATAGCTAACTGGGTGTCTTCATTACAAGAATATTATCTAGAAATTGAACCCGCTAAAATTGTAAAAGGTCAAGGTTTTTGTAGGTTAGTCACAAAAATTAATGATACACCAATAAATGAAGTAACATGTAATATTCAACAAATCACAGAAGTACTCCCTATTAGTACTCAGTCTCAATATGTTGACTTAATCTTTTGTTTTAAAAATGGTTATGCTCCACTTCAAATGGATGTTAAGAAAAATAAAGCCTTGAAATTGAGAGCCAATCAATATCAACTCATCAACGATGTATTATTTAGAAAAATTATGATTATGTGTTATTAAGATGTTTGGAAAAAACTGAAGCAAAAAAGTCTTACAAGAAATGCATGATGGACCAGCACTTGGAAATTATAGTAGAGATACGACTACTCACAAAATTTTGCATGCTAGATATTACTCTCAAAATTTATTCAAAGATACCCACATGTACGTTAGAAAATGAAAAATTTGTCAAACCACTTTAGGTAGATAGAGGAAACCTTCCATGCACTTTCAACCAGTCAACATCAAACAACCTTTTGAGCAATGGGGATTGGATATAATAGGTGAGATCATTCCTCGTTCTTCCAAACAACATAGGTACATTTTGACTGCAACAGATTATTTTACGAAATGGGTAGAAGTAATGCCCTTGAAGTTAGCCAATTTTGAGAACATCATTGAATTCATTGATCAATTTATTATTACCACGTTTGGTATCCCTCATGCTCTTATTTTTTACAATTCTTCTTATTTTTCTTGAATGCAATGACTGAATTTTCTTTAAAGAGGGGATTTAAACTTATGTATTTTGCAAATTATTACCCTCAAGGAAATGGATTAGCAAAATCCACAAATAAAAATCTTATAAGGATCATCAAACAAACTATCAATAAAAATCAAAAGAACTGGCACAAAACTTTAATACTTGATTTCTGGGATGATAGAATAATCAAGAAAACCTCAATAGGTATTTCTCATTTTCATTTGGTATACGGGAAAGAAGCTATTCTACCTCCAAATCTAGCTATCCCCTCCTCAACCCTGGTTCAATTTATTAAAGAACAACATTCTTCCACGTTGCAATTATGAATGTCTCAAATCCTAAATCTAGAAGAAGAAAGAAATAAAGCTAAGCTAGTCCATGCTCACCATCAACAATTGGTCAAAACTTCATTTGATGCCAATTCAGTCAAAGATAAAAAATTTGAAATCAGAGACTTAGTTTTGAAATGGGATAAAATGCATGAGGACAAAGGAAAACATACAAAATTTCAAAAACTATGGCTTGGTCCCTTTTATATTTTTGAGAAGATAGGTCCATCAACCTTCATTTTGCAAGATTTACAAGAGAAGAAGGAAATTCTTCCTGTTAATGGACTTATACTAAGAAATTATTTTTCTTCAAGGAACGCATGTTCTTTTGTACACTATGTAAATATGTTTATATATCATTTCCTTTTGTTATTAAAAGTACTATACATTTGAAAAAGACATTGGAAGTTTCTCTTTATTTTTTAATTGTTAAACTTATTTAAGGGACAATTTAGAAAGAAAAACTTTCAATTGGAATCTAAGTATTGAATCTGTTTTAAATCTTTGAAATAAGATAATTATTTAATTATGAAATATTTTGGTTTCAAACTCTTTAAAAAATATATTTGTTGTGAATTGGTTTTGAAAATTTATCTTTATAAAAGTAGAAATTACTATGAAGTCTTTAGCATATTTTACTTAAATAGGTCATCCAAGACTTCTAAAGAGTAAATGAAACCTTCCCATCCATTTATTTAAGAAAAAAATCAGTGTAATTCAAAAATATAAAAAGCTTAAAAGTTAAGATGTCTCATCACGAGCCCACTTACCATGATAATAGGAAACTAATGAAATTGAAATTATCACTATTGGCAACCAAACCAAGATAGTGGCTCTTAGTCACCAGGCTTTGAGACAAGAGATCTCATCATGAGTTGTCTTGTTCAATTTTATTACAACTTGTGAATGGAATTATAATTTTATGCTACCAAACCAGGATAATGACTTTAAAGTAAAAAAATAATAAAAAGGAAAAAGGAAAAAGGATCTTCATTGCCTCTAAAGAATATTATTATAACATGGATGTGATACTAGTTCATTTTGGTTAAATGGTAACCATGTCAAGGCTATGAATGCCTGCTGGCAACAGTGGCTCTACCAATGACTTATAAGTTTATTCAATACGCTAAGCTTCTAATAGTTTTTACTTTATATTTTCAACCTATTAGCTACTGATTTACACAAAAAATATTTTCATCTATCACAAACCTTGAGAAGCTTTATGATGAGACAAATTATTTCATTTCAAAGTTATCTATATCGATCTAGATTTCAAGCGTTTTTAAACTTTCTAAAGAAATTTCTTCATAAATATTAACATTTTACAGAGATTAATTTTTTCATCTAGTGTGTCACCAATTGTTGTGGTACTCAACAACCCCCCATTATCTTTAGACTTAGGAGAAAGAATAATGGGGACCCTTTAAAATTTTTAGGATAGAATCCTTCTTTGTTTAAATAAAATAGGATAAGTTTTATTTTTACTCTTTGATTTTTGAATAAAACAAAAACGTTTATAGGGTCATAAAACCTTTTAGGAATCCTTTTGTAGTTTTAAAAGATGAACAACAAGTCTAAATGAATCCTGAAATTAATGAAAAAGCTATAAAAGAGTAGGTATTATTAAATTATAAGCATAATATCAGTGATTTCAAAGGTCAATCGCAAAGCTAAAATTGAGAAAAGCTGAAATGCGAACTTGCAAAATTGCTATAAGCCGATAAGCCAAATACAAATGTGAAATGCGAAATTGCAAAATGAAAAATTGCAAAATTGCGAAACTGCGAAATGTGAAATTGAGATAAGCCAAATTGTGAAATGTTGAGTCAATATCGCATTTCGTAAATTGACGGATGAGGGTCATATCATGTTCTGTTAAATTCCGGTCTTTCATTAATATAGGTCCCGTGCCTATATACTTTTTAGAAATCACAAAATCACTAAGCTATGTAATGTCACCCAATACCACACGTTAACAAGATATTTTCCAGTATAATGGCAAGTGTCAGTATCACGTGAATAAACATTTGGAAATTTAATGATCACTCTACATAGTTCTAATTTCGAGGTTTTTATTGATTGGTAATAATTTTTAGTTAATGTGAAGGGATTTCCATATAACTCGCATTGAATTGATATGACCATTTGCATCCTTCAAGTCTCTTGCTTCTTATCTTGGTTTGTTTCTTTACATGTAGATTCTAATAAAGAGTAGGTAAAGGAAATGTTGAGGACAATCAAGGCAAGGAGGAAGTCCATAACACAGAAAGAACTAGTCCTGCCACTTGAAGAAGTGCCTAAAATGTCTCCATTGTTTATATATACTATATGCACTCCGAACGCAGGTTTTTCCTCCTGGGAGGTGATATACAAACTATTCGAGGATGAAAATCTAAGGGTAATTGTGAAACAGACTGCCACTGCTGATGATTCTCCTCTAAGTAATGGCCCTCTATGGAACGATGTGGCCAATTCATTTCTTCATAGAATTTTTGCTCGCCCTAAAATCCTACCATATACAGATATGGTGAGATGGGTTATCGACGAGTTGGACATTACAAACATAACATTTATAATGCTGAGGAAGACAATTATTGGGTCTTTTAAATCTAAGGTTTTAAGGAAAATTTATCATCTACCTCCACCTCATAAGAGGCATGATATGCAATTCGTCCATAAATTCACGCAAGAGAATCCGAACCCTACAGACATGATCAGAGAATGGAGAAGGGACCTAAAAAAACACAAGCGAGAGGACATGGATATGTATTCATTAGCCTCCATTGTTGGCCCTTTCTATCATATTGCTTCTATGTTATGTTGCCTCTATGGTTATCCACATATGCAAAAATTCTCTGAAGAATGGGTGTCATTGATAGAAGCCTCTGTTGATGGCTATATCATGGATTGGGCGACTATATTATCCAACAAGTTGACCACCTAAATCCACAATTACAGTCAAAAGTGAATCTTTCTCGAAAGAATGACTCCTCCTTTCGTTATGAGTGCCTATGCTATGAAGGAAATTTGTTTTTCTTATGATTTTCCATCTCTTGGATGGAAATGGACAAACCAATTTCCTAGCCCTATTTCTGTTTATCTCAATATCTTTTTTGACTCAAAATACCATGCACACTTCTACAAAATATGTCATGAAGTCATGCTCCTCATCCACTAAGAAGTCTTTGGCAGAAAATCCCCTAGACTTACTGTAGAAGCCAATAAAGACCTAAAGCCTATAGGAAAGTGGTTTGGGAAAGAATCATTTACCTACATTTGTGTTTTTGGCAGCCTTGCCCATCCTCATGTTTTACCCCTTTTTATCCCAGATAAGTTGGTGGCCAAAGAAATCACTTATCAAGCAGTTGCTAAGGGCTTAACTAAAGTAATTGGAGATACCAAGAAATTCACCTGGACATGTTTTCCTATTTCTTGTCGTACCTATTCCTTAGAAAATTTCAATCATCCTTCAATTGAGATTGACCAATTAAGAGCCTTTAATTTTCCAACCATATTAAACATACCACATGACCCACATGGTGTAGCAAAATATGTTACAACACAGACTAAGCTCAAATCATTTTTAAACAAACCTTACAAATTCGATGATTCATTTGAAATGGTTTTGGAATATTATATGGTAGAGAAATTAGCAGCAGACCATCTAAGTCTTGTCGAATTGATTATATTCAATCAATATCATCAACGAAGAATATCCCATTTGCCTGAATCCCTGTTAAAGAAATTCCACCAGAATTCAGAAACTTTAGATGCATCAACTTCCTCCTCAAAAGCTCCAATTACTTCCCACGTATCCAAAATAGATACTATAGTTGTTGAGCACACAAGAGAAATCAAAGAGGAGAAAAAATTAGATGAAGTATGGGAGGAATTCAACTGCATTTTGACAACAGAATAAGCTCAGCTTACAAATGTCTTGGCTGATACACAAGAAGAACAAGTTGTAGTCAACAGAGAGACAAAGCAGGTTCCAGAGACTACATGGACAACCTCATTTACTGTTGAGGCTTCCCAAGAGGATACTATTCCTAAAAATCTTGAGAATAATATTAATGTTGATATTGTCAATTAATCAAATATTTTTGATGATATGGAGAATTCCTGCATTTCCTACTATCGAGATAGTCATAAAAATTTAAGAAATTCCACCTTTGGACGTATTTTACAGTCCAAAGCATAAAGCAGTAATGAATAGTTGAAGGAAGAAAATAAAGCTAGAACAGTCACAAGCACTAGTTACAAATTAGACTCCTTTTCAAGTTCTTTGGAAAGGAACTCAAATAGCCCTGGATGAAGAATTGAAAAGATTATCTCAGTTTGTAGGAGCTTATGCTAGTGCTACCATCGACAAAGCTGCAAAAATACAATTGCTAATGAAGGAAAAGGATAAAAGGATTGTCGAGTTGGAACAAACCTTTCAAATAGAAAAGCAAGAAATTAAGAAACAATGGAAAAAAAATATTACTGAGTTGCAAAAGAGCTTTAATGATTTAAAGATACAATTTGAAGTTGGAATAAAGGACAAGGATGAATAGATACTACAATAGCAACAAAGAATAGACCAGCTGAAATAAAATCTACATATAAATCAAGTCCATAAGGAAGCATCATAACTGGATATACTCTTAACAAAGAAGTAGACATTTTCTATCACAAATTGGCCTTAATTCATGACTTATCAAAGACCAACGATTCTTTAGTAAATCAATTGTTTGACTTGAGGAAATTTTATGAATATATTGATGAGAAAATATCTGAGTATATAGATTGGCAAGACAATGCTTATGGAAGATCATTTGATCTTCCTCGAATTGAAGAATCATATAAGGATATCGTATTTGGTGACTGGGATATCAAAATGAAATGGGCAGAGATGGCTATTATTAGAACCAAAAATCTTGCCTCAAATTTCACTGAATACATCACAAATACCTTATTGCAAGCCAATCTAATTCAGGAATGCCCAAAGGACACCTTGTTAGATGTCACAATAAGGTTCAAGACATTTATAGCTTATTTCAAGCGAACCTTGAAGGTTATTGGCATTTTTCGGTGAAGCCTAATATTCAGTGGTTCATGTTGAGGTGTCTCTCAAATGCAACAATATAGTTTCTTCCAACATTTAATGATGCGGTGTTTACGAGACAAATTCCCATGAAGTCGATATATCCCCCCTAGCTGAAGCCACTCACAGACATAGACAATCTTAGAGATGAATAATCAATTTGGAGCATAGTCATGGGTTCTTGTTGCAACAGATCACAAATTTAGCTGTCCATATTCTTAGCTTAGTTTGTTAAAGTTTTTTTGAAGACTTTTATTTTAAATTTACTATTTTTGTAATATTAATAGGTTATTTAAACCCCTTTCATACATTTAGAAAGAGGTCCAGAATTTTGAGTATACAACTTTTGAACTTTCACTATTGTTTGATTCAGAGTTATCTAATTAAGAAGTTGGGCTTGAAAGCTATATTTTTCATAAGAATTGCGATAATTCATCGGGTACTATTATCTTTGTGATATCGTTATGTATGGTTGATTTATATAGTGAATCTATTATGCGTTATTTCATTATATAAATTCTTTGAAAATAATCAGTCATTATCACTATTGATGTGCAGGATTGGATGATTTGTGATTATGTATGAGATAACAAGATCTTTTTATGTGATTGAGTTTTAATCAACTAAATTAATTAACTATTTAATTAATTTAGTTTATCATATATGCTTTCTATTCATTAAAGTATTGAATGATCTATATCGTTATTTACTTTATGAAATATTTCTTTGAATCACACGTGAAAATGTACTATCCCAGGAAATAAGTAGAATAAGTTTATTTAGTAATTTTACCATTAGCTATAAAATCATTTTATCAATTTTTCATTATGTTGCTATATTAAATCTCCTTAAAACGGGAAACTAGTCCCTTTATATCTAGTTAGACATGCCAATTTCAATGGAAATGGAGTTTCTTTCAACTCCCGACTGGGTGGTATTCCCTGATGTTAATGCATTCAAGTTCTAGCTTTCAACACGTCGTTGTTTTTCTGGGTGAGTTTCTCTTTTCTAGTCTTTTGCCATTTTTTATGTCACTTTTTGTTGTTTATCTTATGAGTGTGTTTTTTAGCTTGTGATAGTGGTTTTTCACTTGTTTCTTTGAAAAAATTATGGCATTTTAACTCATTTAGCATTGTAGAAGTATTGTTTCAAGTTTTACATTACCTTTTCTAGGTGTCACATGAGTTACCCTGCTTTCGCACCAACATTTGCCATTGTGGTGACTCTCTTCACATGCTTAATTTTCCTTCAATTTAATTGATTCTTGCACTTTTTTAACATGCATGCATCATCACTTAGTCAGATCTACACTTAGCATGATACCATCCTTCATATCTGCTTGATTTTCACATTCCCCATGGGAAGATCTAGGTCCCCTTGCCTAGGTCTCACACTTCACTGCATGCAATGCACAATCTGGGAGCTCAAGGCCTTTGCCTCAACTTCTAGAATTGTGTAGAGCATGTATTAGGTTGGCTTCAACTATGCACTACGTAGTTCCAAGAGAAAGCCACCCAACTTGGCCACTGAGACTGCACAATGTGTAGTGTTTACCAGCCTTGGCCTAGACAGAATGACACATTGCATGGTTCTAGTCATCAAGCTTCCGGACTGACTTTTCGGACTGCATAATGCTTAGTTCCAAACTTCATTGAGTGACCTTTGTCAACCAAAATTGCACAATCTTTCCTATCATGAGCCCAAATTGTTGCTTGATCCTGTCTTGAATTTTCTTTGGTTTTTAACCTGACATTTTCTTTCCGTGAGTGTCCTCTTTGTCCCACAAGAACATCAATTGTTGAGTACCTCTCTAATAGTTAAAATTAACATGGCATCCTAGAGAGCCACATCAAAGTAAAGCATTGAAAGAATTATTGGGGAAGCAGTTCAGGAAATATCAGTTGCTCTACCAGTTTACGTAGATACTCATTTTTTCATTGAGAAGGGTATAACACTCACATGGAAGCAAATCAAAGATAATTTCACGGAGAACTTCAAGGAAGACTTAGAGGACCGATAAGTGTATCTTAGTATTCATTGGTTAGGCTTATACAAGGATGCATGTAGATACACCGCCTTCCCATGTGTGGACATTATCAGTTGGATTTTTGTTGGGTTGTGTTATATTATTTCCAAGACTAGCCCACGTAGTTAACAGGGGGGTTAGAGGGGGGGTGGAGCCCCCCCTTCATTGCACCAATTGCGTAGAGGGGTTCACAGGGGGTTTGAAGGGTGTAAGTAAAAATTTTGGTTTTGGAATCTATGTTAGGTTGGGGGGACCCACCTATGGTTTTGTGCATGATTTTCGCACATGTTTTTGGATGCGATGGTTTTCGATCCATGGTTTTGGACACGATGGTTTTCGATCCATGGTATTAGATGCTTCGACATGTATAAATATGTATTATAACATTGAAAGGAACATAATGAAAAATCAAGCTGGTAGTCTCGGTTTTGGATCCAAGGGAAAATCTCTGTGTATATGTGTTTTATGTGTTATGATCTCGCATTGTTTATTTTCTATGTTTTAGAATTCATATGTAGGTGATTTCTGTATGGGGTTAAAACCTACATTTGGTATCAGATCTTTTTTGGCTTCAAGGGAATGCCTTTGTTGCTGAGGGGTTTCACTCGAGCCCGTGGTAGATCCTGTTCAGTGGGAGATCTGCAAGATCAATTTTGGTGGTGAAAGAAGATGGCAAGCAGTGGAAAGATAAAGATCAAGAAATTTAATGGTTAGAGTTTTGAGTTGTGGAAACTCAAGATAAAGGATACGTTGGTGGATAAAGATTAGTGGATCATGGTAGATCTGGGTACTAAACCAATGGGAGTGTCTAATGAAGAATGGAAGAAGTTGGATCAGAAGTTAAAGCGCATAATACGATTGTGTGTCTCAGATTCAGTATTGTTGAATGTATCACGAGAAGCTATGACAAAGACTTTGTGGGACAAGTTAGGGACTTTCTACCAATCTATGTCTCTGGTAAATAAACTGTTCCTGTGGAAAAGGTTGTATAACCTGAGGATGAACGATGGAGACTCAGTGATAGAGCATGTGAATTCATTTAATACTGTGGTAAGTCAGTTAGCATCTGTTGATATTAAACTTTCAGATGAAGATAAGTCATCATTTTGTTGTGTTCTCTACCAGATTCATGGGATAGTCTGGTTATTACAATAGGTAGCAATGCAACTACCTTGTAGTTTGATGAAATAGTCTCATCCTTGTTGACGGAGGAGATGAGACGGAAAAATATGGAGAGCCAGAATAGCAATGCCTTGTTTGTACGAGGATGGTCCCAAAACAAAAACAAAAATAAGTCATCGAGTGGGAGATCTAAATCTCCAAGAAAACTGGTGGGCCCCAGTATTGTAGCAATAATGCTACAACTCCTGGAGCTTCCTATCTCTAATTTTATCAACCCGGTAGTTCGTAACAAACTTGGAAGCGACGGTGCTGTATGCACAAGTACTAGCTCTTGGCGCAGCTGTCACTTTGTCCGCTGGCACAAGTCCGCTAGGGGCTCAAGCCAACTTCTATGAGCTCTTAGAAGAAGCTTTTTAATTGATGGATGAAAGCTAACTCGAAGGAAGCTATTCTAATTGCAAAAAGAAACTGAAAGCCAAAAAGAAATACAAACCCTAGCAAACCCTAGCAAACCCTAATTCTACCAACTAGTCCTACTGATGCAAAAATGAGAATGCAAACTACGAGAAGAGATGCCATTACTTCTAGGAAGGTAAAATGCATGTGTCTAAGTTATCACTATCTGAAGAAAACATATTTTTGTATTTTTTCTTAAGTTGTTGAAATTATCATGCATGTGCTTCTAACTAGTTTTCCACTGTGCAGGGATGGATCAAGGGATGAAATGCTTTGGGAAAGGTTGGGATGGTACAGAGAGGGTCTAAGGGATCCCTAACATTCTTCCTAAGAGTTTCACAAAGTCTGGATGCCATGCAACCGTGTTTATGAACTTCTACAGGAAGTCTGCAGGGGTTTCTACAGGAAGTTCTGTAAGTCTTCTACAGGATGTTTCGAAATGGGATTTTGGAGCATGGATGGAGGGAAAAAGATGGAGGAATGAGTATGGAGGTGAAATAGGGATGTGAAGAGGTCTAAGGCTCAATGGATGAGGCTAAGGAGCGATTGGATTTGTTCAAGGGAGAGTGAAGCAATGTTGCACAAAAATTAGGGTTTTGGGAGCGAATGGCAAACGTGAAGCAAGGGTTCTAAGTAGAGGATGGAGCAGGTAGGTTGGATGGAGTATGTACAGGTAAGGAAGGGTAATAGGTACTCTGCAAGTGGTTTTCCAAACTGAACAAACAAAGACATGCAAAAAAAACAAAGATCTAGTTATGCTACCCTAATATGATCTAGCGAACAGTAATAAGAATGGACAACAACTTTATTTGCAAGGAGACCATGTATATTAACTATGAAATGAAGCATTCAAAGATCTGAACATGTAACCAACTTCTACAAATGAAAACCAAACACTAATGATTGCGTGGTAAAGCAAAGTCAGTGTTTTTGTGGGCAGCAAAGTCATCCTAGTCACAGCTCCTGATCCCACTAAGGGAGAGGTGAAACCACAGATGTTTGTTGGCCCTTTTCTTGAAGCGTTTTCTGTTAACAACCTATCAAATAAATCTGAGCATGAAAATCTATTTTACTCATCAAAAAAACAAACTAGATAACAAAACAAGATTTAGATCTAAATAGCAAATTTTATTCTAAGAATGCAGCAAAGACACATAAAGATAATCAAAGGAGGTATTGGGCGCTTGAGATGGGCCCAACCCCAAGAGCTATAGCCTCCTAAGAGAGATTTAGAGCTGGTGCAAAGCTGGATTCATCTTTATTGATCAAGAAATGAAGAGTTACATCAAAACTGTCCACAAGAAGAACTTGAAAATGAGCTGACAGCAAAACTAATCTATTGCATAAAAATCGAACTACAAACTAGCTAACTAATGGCTAAAACAAAATGACTAACTGGCTACAAAAATGACTAACCACTAGCTAACCAAAATGAGGCCCCAATCCTTCTTATTTATACAATTTGAGGACCCAACAGTCCTCCTAAAATTTAGGGACTTGGCTGACCAAGACTTGTAGTTAACAGCAGTCCTACTTGACTTGCTTGGCTGCCCTTGTGCTCATTGATTTGGTGGCCATTGAACTCTGAGCTGATGGTGGAGAATTTGAGGTAAGGGCCCATAAATGAGGGGGACACCTTCCTACAAATCCTCTAGCTTGTTCTCCCACGAATTTGGCTGCCAAGTGCTCATTAAGACCTTCATTTTTGTCTCCAAGTTGACCAAAAAGGCTACACAAAGCACCCATTAGACTTGTTGGCATAATGACTAACCAAATTCACTCTATTAACATAAAAATAATAAAAAACATGCAATAAACCAATGAGAATGGTGGATTAAGTCAACTTAGGAGGTTGGATGAGCCCAAATAATTGTCCATTTTTGGGGCTCATCAAAAACCTGTAAAGGTGGTGTGTTGGAAAAGCAGAAAGGAAGGGAACTACAAAAGGGATTGTAAATCTAAAGCTCCTGATAAAGGAAAGGTATCTGATGATGCTCCTTCTAGAGGCAAAAACCACCTCAGATGAAGGTGGGGATGTGTACTTATCTTCTTCAAGTACACATGTAGATCATGAGGCATGGTTGATTGACTCAGGTGCATCCTTTCACTTCACTCCCCATGGAGAGTGGTTCCGCGAGTACGAGAAATATGATGGTGGTGATGTTTTCTTAGGGGATGATAGGAAGGCTAGAATCATTAGTTGTGGAAAAGTAAAGTTGAAGTTGCAAGGTGGAAGGGTCAAAACACTTCCAGGTGTTTTGCATATTCTTGCATTGGCCAGAAATCGACTTTCTGTAAGCAAGTTGGATGATGAAAGTGTAAAAACAGTGTTTGAGAAGGATACCTGCAAGATGGTTTGGGGAGCATTGGTATTGATGTGGGGAGTTTGCATTGGAACTTTGTACAAGATGTAATGTAGCACAGTTGTTGATGGGTGCAACAGTTTTGTGGTTCCTGAAAGTGGAGCAAAAATTCTAGTGGTCTCTGGAGAGAAAACCATGCTACGGCATCAAAGGCTTGGACATATTGGAGAGAAGGGCCTTTGAATACTTCATGGTAAAGGTATGGTAGAAGGTATGAGTAATAGATCTCTAGATTTTCATTTCTGTGAAAATTGTGTATATGGGAAGCATAATCGGGTAAGTTTCCCCTCTGGTGGTAAGAGGGCGAAACATATATTAGAGCTTGTGCATAGTGATGTGTTTGGACATGTGAAGGTTCCATCACTGGGTAAGTATGTGTACTATGTATCATTTATATATGACTTCTCAAGGAATACATGGATATATTTTCTTAAGGAGAAATTTGAAGTCTTTGACAGGTTTAAAGAATTCAAGGCTCTGGTGGAAAAGCAGACAGAGAATAAGATAAAGGTGTTGAGAACAAATAACGGTGGAGATTTTTGCAGTATGGAATTTGAATAATTCTGTAAGAAGTGTGGTAGATGACGACAGAAGACTACTCCATATACACCTCAGCAAAATGGAGTTACATAAAGAATGAACAAGATGTTGATGGAAAGGACAAGAAGCACGCCCAGTGGTGCCAAGTTATGATAGGAATTCTGAGAAGAGGCGGTGGAGACAACATGTTACCTGGTCAACAGATCACCTTCATCATTGTTGGAGGATAAAACTCCACAAGAGGTATGGACTGGTAAGAAACCCTGTCTTTCACACATGAGGGTATTTGAATGTGATGTATATGTACATGTTCCAAAGGATAAACAAACCAAGTTAGATAGTAAATCTGAAAAGTGCATCTTTATTGGGTATAAGGATGGTTTAAAGGGTTATAAGATTTGGAACCCAGTGACAAGGAAGGTTGTGTACAACCGAGATGTGGTGTTTAGAGAGGTGAAATATGTTATTAAACATGAAGTCCAATGAAAGGAACCTGAGAAGATAGAGTTTGAGCTAAAGGAGGAAGAATCAAACTCTACAACAGAGGAGGAATCAATAGATGAAGAGCCACAAACTCCAGGTGTGAGAAGATCAGTTTGAGAAAGAAGGCATCCAGAAATGTATAGTCCATCTACTTTTTGCTCAAATTTTGCTTTATCTATTACTGATGATGATCCCAGAACTGTGAAGGAAGTAGTATATTCAGAGGATGGAAAACTCTGGAAAGAGGCCATGGTTGATGAAATGGCATCTTTGCACAAAAATGAGGTTTGGAATCTAGTGGAGTTGTCAACTAGAAGGAAACCCATTGGTAGCAAATGGGTGTTCAAGAAGAAGACAAATGTAGAAGGAAAGGTGGAGAAATACAAAGCGCAGTTGGTTGCAAACGGTTATTCCTAGGTGCTGGGAATTGATTTTGGTGATCTCTTTTCTCTTGTTGCCAAGACAACTTCTATTAGATTAATTTTATCTGTTGCTGCTGCTTTTGATTTTGAGGTAGAACAGATGGATGTGAAGATAACGTTTCTTCACGGGGATCTGGAAGAGGAAATATACATGAAGGAACCTAAAGGCTTTGCGGTGAAGGGTAAGAAAGAACGGGTATGCAAGTTAAAGAAGTATTTGTATGGGTTAAAATAGTCACCAAGTATGTGGTATTAGAAATTTGATACATTTATACGAGGACTTAGCTTCACCAGAAGAAAAGAAGATCACTGTGTGTATTTTAAATTAATTGGTGACTATGTTATTTATTTGGTATTCATTGTGGATGATTTGTTGCTAGTTGGAATGACAAAGAAATTATCCAGGATTTGAAGACCCAATTGTCCTCCAAATTCGACATGAAAGATCTTGGTGCTGCAAACTATATTTTGGGCACAAAAATTAAAAGAGATCGGGCAAAGAGGAAGCTCTGGTTAAACCAAAGCAAGTATGTCGAGACAATATTGCAGAGCTTTAATATGCAAGACAGTAAACCAGTGAGGGTTCCTATTCATGTAGGTGTAAAGTTATCTACTGAACAGTGTCCCAAGACAGAGGAAGAGGAAGAGGACATGTCCTGTGTTCCATATGCAAGTGCAGTTGATAGCCTGAGGTATGTAATGGTCTATACTAGAAAGGAGCATTGGATAACAGTGAAGCGGGTTTTCAGGGATTTGCGTGGCACTAGTGATTATCGTTTGTGCTACCAAGGAAGACGAGGATTGGATAGAGTGTTGGATATTCGTGGCTTTGTTGATGCAGACTGGGCTAGAGATCTGGATCAAAGAAGATCTACAAGTGGGTATGTGTTTAACTTATTTGGAGGTGTGGTCAGTTGGATGAGTAAGAAATAATCTGTAGTGGAACTATCAACTACAAAGGCAAAATACATGGTAGCCACTCATGCAAGCAAGGAAGCAATTCGGTTGCAGAGATTGTGTTCAAGTATGGGGTTAGTACAGGGAGCTATAATGATAGACTGTGATAGCCAAAGTGCAATTTTCTTGGCAAAGAAACCTGTGTATCATTCAAAGACAAAGCACATTGATGTTCAGTATCACTTTGTGAGGGATATGATAGAAGACAAAAAGGTGTTGCTGGTAAAGGTGGACACTTTGAAGAATATTGCAGATGCATTGACAAAATCTGTGAGGTTTGAGAAGTTCTCTTGGTGTAGAGAAACAATGGGCATTGCAGGGCTGGATAAATGACTGAGCTCTCTTATGGCCCCCTGTCGAAAGAAAACAACAAGTGGGA
Organism: Pinus tabuliformis; assembly: GCA_031772625.1. Classification (NCBI taxonomy): domain Eukaryota; kingdom Viridiplantae; phylum Streptophyta; class Pinopsida; order Pinales; family Pinaceae; genus Pinus; species Pinus tabuliformis. The sequence goes on from CM062804.1 coordinate 716,143,509, forward strand.
GAATTTTGGGTTGTGTTATATTATTTCCATGACTATCCCACGTAGTTAACCGAGGGGTTAGAGGGGGCGCAGAGACCCCCCTTCGTTGCACTGATTGCATAGGGGGGGGGTCACAAGGGGTTTGAAGGGTGTAGGTAACCCCACTCTATGGGGTTCGGGGTAGCGCCTTGGAAAATTTTGGTTTTGGAACCTATGTTAGGTTGGGCGGACCCACCTATGGTTTTGTGCATGACTTTTGCACATGTTTTTGGACACGATGGTTTTCGGTCCATGGTTTTGGATGCGATGGTTTTCGGTCCATGGTATTGGATGCTTCGGCATGTATAAATATGTATTATAACATTGAAAGGAACATAATGAAAAATTAAGCTAGTAGTCCCAATTTTTGGATCCAAAGGAAAATCTCTGTGTATATGTGTTTTATGTGTTATGCTCTCGCATTGTTTATTTTATGTGTTTTAGAATTCGTATGCAGGTAATTTTTGTACGGGGTTAAAACCTACAATTTCTTCACACATAGATGAATAGACTATAACACTGACCAGTGCCAGTGGGAGAGAGATTTCTACCTTTAGTGCAGAGAAACTGTTGGGCATAACCCAAGTTGGCCAGATTTTGGGGAGATTTTGGGCAAGAAATCTAAGTTTTGTGGATCGCGCAGTAGAAATGATGTTGCAGAGTACGAAGTGGATGTGCAGTAGAGTAGTGGACCACAACAAAGACCATGCAACAAAGTCACCGCACAACATACTAGGATTTGTGATGAATCCTTTATCTTTTTGTAAAAAGCATAAAATGTTGTAAAAGTTCATGGTTTTGGCCCATAGTCCCTTTTATTTTGGAAACCATGGTATCGGGTCCATGGTAATGTAACGATGTAATCCCTCAATGTAATAGTATATATAGGGATCAATAACAAAGAATAGGATCATATTAGGATCATATCATGTATTGAATGGTTGAATCTTTGTGATTGGTTTTTGTGATGAAGGAAAGAATTTGTAGTTGAGTGCACAGAGGCCTAAGTTTACAGCTGAGTGCGTAGACGACTTGCAGTTAAGTGTGTAGGTCAAGAACTATTTGTTGTGTAAATTCTATATTATAAGAAAAAGTTTTTATGGACGTAGTCCCACATTGGGATGACCACGGTAAAATCTATGTCTTCATGTGTTTTGCTTATTATCTTCCTCAGTACTATGAAGTTATGAATGTTTAAGTAATGAATGTAAGTCCGTGAAGTAATATATAAGTGTGAAGTAGTTCATGAATGTGAAGTAACATGTTGTAGCATAAAATTTTATTGCAATTACATGTATTCATAGCACAGTAATGTTATAATGTGGCATAGTAATACGAATTAGTTATAAGTGATAAATTATAAAAAGTACAAAAGTGCCACATCACAACATCCCTCAGGTTGCAAAAACATAGTTCTGCAATCTCCCATAGTCACTTCGGGTGAGATTGCGACTTGCTTGTAGATCATTTCCGAAAGGCCCAGTGATTGAGGGTTTTGTTGGTGCACAACAAATTCCAAACCTAGGTCAGCCCAACCTAAGCCAAAAAATGCTTCTATTGTGGGGACAGGGATCTGTTTGAGGGGTGTTTATGTGCCATCCGTCTAAGAAAGAAATTCAAGATTGGGTAGAACAGAAGGAATGAGAATTTGCAAAACAAGAAAATAGAAGCCCTCATTTGTCAACTAGGAGGTGGTTGGAGAATTATATTTTCAAATATCAATACGGAATATTCTTAAACTCATTCCATGTGGAGCTATACAAGTGGATATCAAGGTTGACTAAGAGAAAAGACTGTTTTAAAGGAGACAAACCTAAGGAGTGGACTCCTGAACTAATATAGTGACTCAGGAACATTGACAATAGGATCTCAAGAGCTATTGACAATAGATTGATATCATCTTGGGAGGATTCATTATTGAGTTTGCAGTAGAGTCGATTGTGTCCTATAGCGAAGAAAAACATAATTTTTTCAAAGGACCAAGAGGTATGTTCTTTAAATATCTAAAACTTTGGATCTGAAGAAGATCTAAAGAAGAAATTGGAACAATGCAATGTGGGAAAAGATATAGAATAGACACTAGGAAGAGATCTCGTGGCCAAGATCCAATTAATTTTATAGAAACTGACTATAGTCCCCTATTGAGTGAGTCTGAAAGCGAAGAAAACTGCCCTAAGAACACCAAAGGAACTTTGCAGTATTCACCCTTCCATCTTGAAAGTTCACCGAATCCATAATCAAGTAGTAATCAGGGTGATTTTGGCTTTCCACATCACCCTACCCCCCATATCCCCCTTCCCCTTCCCCTTATGAATCCCTCTCCTCCACCCCTTCCCCCTCCCACTACAAGAAAAACTGTGGCCGATAATATTAAGCTCCCTATCTTCAAAGGGATTGGATCAAAGGATCTAGAGTAGTTCTGGTTTTTATGCGAAGAAATATGGACAACGAAGCAACTCCATAATGAAATTGTAAAGAAATCACAACTTTTCATAACAGTACAAGATAAAGCATGGACATGGTACATGAAATATTTGAGCAATCATATCAGATCATTTGAAGACATCAAAACAACAATGGTAAAAGAATTTAAGAAGTTTAAGTCTGAGTCACCGTGCATCACAGAGCTAAAAGAAATCAAACAAAATCTTGTTGAGTCTGTATGGGAATTTAAATAAATATTCAATATATTATTGGATTAGGTGAGCTTCGAAATAGCTCTGCAGCAACATAAAGAATGGTTTATAGTTGCACTTCTCCCATATATAAGATTTCCTTTATCACAATAGTAGATACAAACTCGAGCCAAAACTTTAGAACTTTTGATGAAATTAGAAGCTTCATCTATAGGGGATACCAATGAAGGTATGTATCAGATCCATAGTCAGCTGGAAAATTTGACTTTGTAGATACAAGACATGAAGAAAAGTAAGGAAGTCTGCAAAGAAGTATGGTGTACAAAGTGCAAATCAGAAGGTAAATCTAAGGAACAATGTCCTCTCTTTAGAAATTACATGGCTAGTGGAGCACCTAATCCTTTGAATCCCGAATCCATATTATGGTATGAGATATGTAAAAATAGTGGTGAAAATGAAGAAAAATATTGCTACCTATTACAAAAGTATATCCAGACTCCAAGAAACTTATATTGCAAATTATGTAAATCAGTAGGGCATGATGAGAACAACTGTCAAGCTTATGAATTAATGATGGAGCAAAGTACTGATTCCTATAGAACTCAATATTAGGAACATGGACATTATAGTGCATGAGGTGGTTATGAAGGCGAAGGTCGAGGTACTGGTTGAGGTGGTGAAGATGGTTGAGGTTGCGGATAGATTATTTGTTGCAAATGCAGTCATGCAAGTCACTTTGCAAGAGATTTCCAGAATCCTACTACGACATGTAAATATTGCAAATCATTCAATTATGTAATTTAGGAGTGTCCGGTACTTATGGAAAAATGCAAGAAAAGAAAAATCAACATCTGACACAAAACATTTAGATGATGACTACAGAACCAAGGACCAATGAACCTCGCATTAATATTGAAACAAGGAGTGGAGTTGCTACTCGAAATGATAAAATCGATGGAAAAAAGGAAGCTAAAGCTAAATGGGTTAGAAAGACTACTAAAAAAGGCCCTATGATTGATATTCAAAAGGAAAAAGAAGTCTTTATGGAAGTGAAGCAAATATTTATGGATGTAGGAGCTTCCACATCTAGCGTGTAGCAGAATCAAAAGAATAATTGTGGTGTATCATATTCACACCAAAGCCAAGCTCTAAAAATACAGGAACAAGATGCATCATATAAGGTAGATAGTTTAAAATATTTCCTTCAAACTTTTATGAAATTGTTGTGAGATCAAAGAGTTGTAGAAGGACTATAGGAATTGATAAATTGTTGTGCATCTAAAGAAGTATTGCAGAGTGAGATGGATAGAAGAGAACTAGAAAGGAAATGAGGATTAGTGCACAAATAGGAGAATATGACATGGACCAAGCTATTTTAGATCTAGGATCTGAAGCTAATGTCCTGACAAAGAGAACATTGGAGTTAATGGGTAAACTGAAGTTGCAGTGGTCACCTGTTCAGCTAAGAATGGCGAATCAACAAAATACTGTTCCTCTAGGAAGATTATTAGGCATTATAGTGTACATTGAAGAGGTGCGTACGACTACTAATTTTGAAGTAATAGAAATTGTGGATGACAATAACCGATACCATGAATTACTTGGGCTAGATTGGAAATTTTCCAACATGGCTATAATAAACTTAAATAAGAGGCAAAGTATATTTGAAAGCAACAATATGAGAGTTATCTTTCCCTTGGATCCATCAGAAGGAGCAAGGTATAATGAACCAGTTAAAGAGGAGTGCAACACAGTTGATATAGATAACATCTACCAGAGGAAAACAAATGAAAAACACTGTGTTAACCCTACTAAAATCAAGTTGAGTTAGGGGCATGATAGTTCATGTGCTTCAGATTCAGAAGAAGAATTGGAAAATTGGCAAAATGGGTTACATGAAGTATCTACAAGGTGATGTGCAAGAGTTACTAAAGGAGTTCGTTGTATGACAACTGAGGTATGTTAATGTGACTTACCTTTTTATAATGGTTTAGCTGATATAAATACATTTCTTGAAGAATATGAAGAATAGGTACCAGAGTGTCAAATTTTTTTATCCCTAGATATAGCCCTAAGAGCTACTCCGGCTAGATGGTGGGATACTCATAAGAACAATATAGGAACTTGGAAAGAATGTCAAAGGTTGATTTGGATAAGATTTGGTCAGGTAGAAACAGAGTTGGAGGATAAATATGATGGTCAAACAGATCTTAGAGAGCACATCCAGCTCTGCATGACAACATGGAGGGAGATTCCACAAGAAGAATGGGTGTATGGGTGCATCCATACATTAGAAACAATCGCTCAAAACCGATGCTTGGAAATAGAACTTCGACATGGTACTGCAAACTAGGAAGAGATGGATGATGGGTTTATATTGACATTTAGCTTTGAAGATGATTGTCCATGTATAGATTTAGCCCTTCATATAGTTAAAAAGAAGATTTTGGAGAATATAATTCCACTCACTTGGCAGCCTGATTGGGCTGCGCAGCTACAGAATGTACTGGAATGATACAAAATCACTGTAGAAGAATATGAAGACCCTCGCAATATTGACATAGCAGAATCTGAAGGTTACCACAATGTGAATGGACCTGAGTTAGAAATTCCTGATATAATAAAGCCTTTGAAGACAAAGAAGGTGAATATAGGATCAAAAGAGGAACTGAAGTTTGCAACGATATGATATTATTGGGATGAAGAAACAATCAACAAAGTGACAAATCTTCCTCATAAATATCAAGAGCTATGTGCCACTAACTTCTCAGATATGAAGGGCATAGTAGGAGATTGAGGAGTTATGAAGATTCCTCTAAAGCTTGATGCGAAGCTAGTTAAGCAAAGGCTTTATTGAATGAATCCAAAATACAAAGAAAACGTAAAGAACGAACTTGAAAAAATGATAACAGCTAGAATCATTGAACCTCTGCAAGAATTAGAGTGTCTAAGTCCTATTGTAGTACAAGAAAATAAAATACAAGGAGAAATCAAGATTTGTGTTGCTTTAAGGAAGTTAAATGATGCATGTATACATAACCCATTTCCTACTCCTTTCACTGACAAAGTATTGGACAATATAGGAGGTCAGGAAGCTATTCATTTACAGATGGATTTTCAGGATACCATCAAATTAGAATTGCACCAAAAGATTGACATAAGACCACCTTCACTACAGAATGGGGTTCATATCAGTATAAAGTGATGCCTTTTGGACTAAAGAATTACCCTACATATTTTCAAGAGTTGTGGTTGTAGCTTGAAAAGAATATATTCACAAGTTTTTAGAAGTATACTTCAATGATTGGATAGTATTTGGGTTATTGAAGAAACATGTTTTGAGCTTAAGATTGATGCTCAACACATGAAGGCAGTATCCAATCTATCTGAATATCAAAAAATCATTATTTTGTGTACCTTTCGGTATTTTACTAGGACATATTGTTTGCAAGCAATGATTCATGGTGGAGCTCGCAAATATTTCTATTATTGTGAATTTACCCCAACCAAAGATAGTAAGACAACTTCACACCACATTAGGACATAAAAGATATTACAAAAAAATTATCAAAGGATATGCACAGATCAATATGCCTATGGTGAAGAAAGATGTAACTTTCCTATGGAATGAAGAATGTAAAAAGAGCCTTGACACACTAAAAGAAAATATTATAACTGCTCCTATACCGGTATTGCCAGATTGGAATAAGGAATTTCATGTTCATGCAGATGCTTCATGCATAGCATTAGAAGTGGTATTGACACAAACTAGTGCATGATAAATTGATCACCCTATAGCTTTTTCAAGTAGGAAACTGTCTAAAGTAGAGAAGAACTATATGACTACAGAAAGGGAAGGACTGGCTATGGTATATGCTTTACAGAAGTTTAGACATTATTTGTTGGGATCACATTTCAAGATGTTTGCAAATCACTCTATGCTAAATTACTTGGTCAATAATCCTCTTTTAGGAGGAAATATTTGTAGATGGATATTATTGTTTCAGGGATATGACTTCGAAGTTGTTCTTAAGCTAGGAAGAATAAATGTTGGACTTGATCATTTATCAAGGTTTGAAATAGGAGAAGAAGAAATGAATATAGGGGATAATATTATTGATGTGCATGTGTTTGCAATCAGGATTGCAAATGATCACTTCATTGATGGCCCCTTCAAAATACACTACACAACAAAAGAAAGAATTGGTGGTTAACACTAATAGCAGGACATTTGTATAAAATGGGACCAGAAGAAATACTACGTTGGTATCTTCCGAAGCACGAATGTCAGATAATTTTAATAAAAGCTCATAGTGGTGTAGCTAGAGGATATTTTGCAGGACAACCCACTGCGAAGAAAATTTTAAGAGTAGTATTATGATGGGCTACACTACAAAAAGATGATGAAAAGGAGTATTGTTGAGTTTGTGATATCTATCAAAGAATAGGAAAACCTTCAAGAAGAGATGAAATGCCACTAGTGCTACACATAACATTGCAGGATTTTGATAAATGGGCTATTGATTTTGTTGGACCTATTAATCCACTAGGAAAACGTACTGGTGCGAGGTATATAATCAATGCAACAGATTATTTGACAAGTTGGGCCAAAGCATAGCCAGTGAAGGATTGCAGTGCAAAAACTGCTGCAAATTTCATCTTTGAATACATATTGTCCATATTTGGGTGTCCAAAAATATTGATGATTGATGAAGGATCATATTTCTTGAATAAGACCATTGAAGAATTAACTAAGGAATTTCAATTTTACCACCAAAAGAGCACTCCCTATCATCCTCAAGAAAATGGAACTGTGGAAGAATTCAATAAAATTTTGGAGAATGAATTGACAAAGGTATGCAATGTAAACATGAATGATTGGGATCTTAGGATTCTAGCAGTATTATGGGATTATAAGACTACATGAAAAAAGTTGACAGGTCAGACACCCTTTAGGTTGGTCTATGGGAAAAAAGTCATGATTCCCATGGAGTACCTTGTCCCCGACCTAAGAATTGTAACTTTTAGAAATATGGCAGACCCCAACATAATGGAAGAAATGTTGTCGCAATTACTTGCTCTGAAAGAAGATAGGTTTATAGAAGGATTTCATCAACAAGTACAAAAAGCAAGAGAAAATGCTTGGCATGAAAGGCACATTAAGAAAAAGACATTCCAGATATGAGACCTTGTTCTCCTCTACGATAGTAAGTTTTTGAAATTCCTGGGGAAATTCAAAACACATTGGTTAGGCCCATATGTTATTAAGTATATTATTGATGGAGGCGCAGTGCAATTAACGAAATTAAATGGATAATTAATTCAGGGAAAAGTAAATGGTAGTAGGTTGAAGTTGGATAGGGATAACCCTTCCCCTATAGCTTCACCGTAAAGAATAAATGAGGAAAATATTAGTGTCAAATGTAGTTGAAAGTGTGAACTGAACTATAAAATATGCTATAGAAAGAGCTTCGACGAATAAAGTACTTCGCTACAGTCAAGAATATGCCGAAGTTAGCAGGAAGCCGTGACTTAAGATAAAGGTGTGCTATAGTAGGGGACGTGTCAAATTTCACAAGAAAAATAGAAATATGACTGTTAAAAGGGAAAATACAGGTGCAAAGTTTCATTTAAGACGATAGGTTGGCATAATTTAAGGATATATACGCATTTAATGAATAAATCTAAATAGAATTGGGACATAATCAAATCTAATGATGAGGTTTGAAGTTCAGAATTGTTATAAATAGCTGACTCCCACTTAGATTAAGAACTTTGTTGAATCAAGAGCTCACATTATTAACAGTGCGAAGAAGTTGTAGGAGACTCCATTGTGTATGTCGACTGAGCGATCTTAGGAGGAGATTGTGTGAATTTTTCATGAGAAAGGAATGCCTGGAGTTATGGATTCCACATCAGAATTTAAAACACCCACAGTAGCATCACCCATAGTAGCACCACCACCACCATAGAAGTCACAAACATCACAAAGGTAGAAGAAAACCATGTAAGTAAGAACCAAGAAAAAGCAAGACAAGAAGCCTGCCAAGCCTATGAAGCCTTAGAAGAAACCTCAACAGGTTGATATCGAAAAAAAAGTGGAGGAAATTCAAGTGGAGGAACGTGGTGCAACTTTCAAGTCACCTCTGCCCTCATATATTCCACCAACATGGAAAATTTTAGGGGCGAATTTTTGCCCTTGGGTGAAATTAAGGGGTTTAAAATTTTAATTGGGCAAATCTTTTGTATAATAGTACATTGTTACAAATCACCCCAATTTTTTTATAAAAAAATTACGTCTGGAGGTTAGCCCACCTTATTTTAAAGGAGAGGTGTTGAGCATTAGAAAAGGTATGTGATTGCCACTTATTTCGTTATCTTTTCCTTTAATTCATAACTTCTTTACATTATGAAATGGGCATATGATGAAGGATTATGATAAAGTTTAAGAGATTTGTGAGTAATATGGAATAACTAATTATTACCTTTTTCTATGCAGAAAATGAAGAAAATGGAAGATCGCCATTTCAAAGGAAAAGACAATGCAAAACCAATTGCTGCCCCTTTTATAGGGAACCACATCCAAACGAGACAATCCAAATCAGAGCGCATAAGCCAGGAAAAGGAAGAAGAAATACCAAATCAGCGCAAGAGGACAAAGATATAACTGAAGGATAACGATATGGAAAATCCCTCAGGATCCTTTGATCCTGAGGGATTGCTACCTTAAGAATATCTGTATCTTTTATATTTCTGTCTGGCCACTATAAAAAGGGACAGTGTTGCTAGCCTAAGAGGTGGACGATTTTTGTTTTATAGAATCTACTTTGTAAACCAAACTTTGATCATCGACTCTCTTTAAAGAGTGATTACTGTAACTTTGTTTCCATGACTAATATATAAACTTTTTGGTTGTTTTGTCTTTGATTCTAGAGTAAGCGCAGGAGTGCGTCCGTGGAGGCTAAGGGCCCAGCCCTAGTGGATCACTTGCTTCCTGTACCATTATTTTCCAATTCCAAGTCATGTGTGGTTTGATTTCTTTTATTTGCTTCATTCAGTAATCTGTTGTTCCTTATCATTTCGTGTACTAGTTCTATCATATTTCATTCATATTTGAATAGTAAGGTTATCTTTTGCAACTAAAATGTTATGATGTCCATTCTGAAATTGTATCACATTTTTTTTCCCTTACAAATTGGCATTATTGTGTAACATTGTTGTTCCTTTACAGATTAACTTTACTATTCGTTTACAGAGTAACAGTGCTATGCATTTGCAGATCGATATTATTGTTTATTTAGCTACGGTTTACCTCTAAGTGTGATTGTTGTTCATTTGGATTATCGTTCCATTGTAACCGCAATTGATGTTTCTATATCATAGTGGTTAATATTTATTATGCTAAAGACTCAGATTACTGGTTTCATCACTATAACTTCATTGTGTGTTAACATTTGATTTAGTTTGCTATGCTTTTACCTTCGATTCAGCTACAGACTTACTTTAGTTTGTTGTTCCACTCTTGGTTTGTTGTTCCAACCATTTCTAAAGTTAAAGATTGTTGCTTAATTCCTTTAGATTACGATTGTTGTTTAATTCATTTCCGTAAGTTAAAGCTTGTTGTTCAATGTTTTCAACAGATTAGTTGTTATTCCATTTTCTGTTAATTGAATTATCATTTCAAGTAATTGCTTTGGTATGAACAGAACAGTCTGCAAATATAGTGAACATTGACTATTGCCATCTGGTTCCCAGATTGGAGATCTTCTCTTTGATTGCTTTTCATTTGCATCAATTTACAAAGGGAAGAGTTATCGTTACTACACCCTTGACTGATGAAGTGCTGTAGTTTCTAAATGAATGATTTAGTTACAAATAATTTCCATTTCTTTCCATTACATTTAGAGTTTGTTTCCAAAATTTATTCACTCTTGTAAAAGCACTATACTACTAGCATTGCTCTTGACAAGTGTGTTATAGACATTTTTGTGCCCTACAGCATTGAGCATGAAATGTCCATAATCTAAGGGATCCAAAGTCCCTAAACATGTTGTTCCTACCCCTAGAGGAACAAGGCAAACTAACCATAACAATTCACAGAAGTTCTCCACCTGAAAACACTCAAAAACAAGCCAATTCTGGATCATGTCAACTGCTCCACTGAGCATCTGTGCTGAATGTCAACTACTCCACTGTTTGCCTGCGTTGAATGTCAACTCCAACAAAGGCTACCTGTGCTGAGCGTAATTGGACAAGTGGCAGGCTCATTCCTCAATGTGTCAGTGCCCAGGAAGCTTCCAAAATGACACTTGCATCAAGGAATTCGACTGGTGATGAGTAAGAGGTTCCAAATCTCCAAGTGGAAGCAAGAACCTCCAAGTGGACTCAAGAACTGAGAGAGGGAGAGGACACTAGTCAGATCTCAAGCTGACTCATCCTCTCTCCAAAATAACTATATATAGATCTCTCCTCCATGGGATCTAAAGGCTTGAATTTTGTTATTGCAAAGAATTGTTGTTGGTTTGTGACTGGAAACATTGGGTGCTTAATGCTTTGAAGGGAGCTGAAGAAGGAATTCCATTCTGCTGGGAAGGAGATGCTGGATTGGAGCCCTATGGGTTGTATCTCTTCCTGAACCTTGTTATCAATCAATAAAGCTATCTTGATTCTTTCCTATATGCTGGTGTATTTTGTATGATTGCATTAGTGTATTTGATTTACTTCTAATCCTGAATCATTTATGAATATGTATATTTGCCTTTGTGTTGTGTTCTTCTCTTGTCGCAAGTAGTTGTTCTCTTGTCACAGGTAGTTGTTCTCTTGTGATCTCATGGGAATCAAGTAGCTGTTCTCTTGAGCAAGCGAGGAGGCAAGTAGCTGTGGACACCCAAAGAGAAGAGGATCTAGATCGAGGGACAACCGGAAGACAACGGTAAGTCTACCAATCTCCCCTCTTTCACATTTCATAAAGGAAGGAATCATAATAGCTGTATTCGTTTGTTGCTAAGGCACTGTCACACCTTAGGAGGATAGGATCGTCCTGCATAGGCATTTTTCCCCATGTTGTGGGGAAAAATGCCTATTTAGGACGATCCTATCCACCTAAGGTGTGACAGCGCCTTAGCAACAAACGAATACAGCTATCATGATTTCTGCCTTTATGAAATATGAAAGAGAGGAGATCGGTAGACTTACAGTTGTCTTTCGGTTGTCCCTCGAACTAGATCCTCTTCTCTTTGTGTGTCCACAGCTACTTGCCTCATCGCTTGATCAAGAGAACAGCTACTTGAATCCCACGAGATCACAAGAGAACAGCTACCTGTGACAAGAGAACAGCTACTTGCAACAAGAGAAGAACACAATACAAAGGCAAATATACATATTCATAAATGATTCAGGATTAGAAGTAAATCAAATATACTAATGCAATCATACAAAATACACCAGCATATAGGAAAGAATCAAGATAGCTTTATTGAAAGTAACAGGGTTCAGGAAGAGGTACAACCCATAGGGATCCAATCCAGCACCTCCTTCCCAGCAGAATGGAATTCCTTCTTCAGCTCCCTTCAAATCATAACACACCCAATGTTTCTAGCCACAAACCAACAACAATTCTTTGCAATTACCAAATTCCAGCCTCCCCAGACCTCATGGAGAGAGATCTATATATAGGAGTTTTGGAGAGAGGATGAGTCAGTTTGAGACTGGTCTGAGACTGACTAGTGTCCTCTCCCACTTCAGTTCTTGAGTCCAATTGGAGGTTCTTGCTTCCACTTGGAGATTTGGAACCTCTTACTCATCACCAGTCGAATTCCCTGATCCAAGTGTCATTTTGGAAGCTTCCTGGGCATTGACACCTTGAGGACTGACTCTGCCACTTGTCCAAACTCGCTCAGCGCAGGTAGCCTTCTTTGCAGTTGACATTCAACGCAGGTAGACAGTGGAGCAGTTGACATTCAGCGCAGATGCTCAGTGGAGCAGTTGACATGATCCAGAATTGCCTTGTTTTTGAGTGTTTTCAGGTGGAGAACTTTTGTTAAGTGCTGTGGTTAGCTGGACTTGTTCCTCTAGGGGTAGGAACAACATGTTTAACGACTTTGGATCCCTTGATTATTGACATTTCATGCTCAGTGATGCAAGGCACAAAAATGTCTATAACAGTTGCCCCCTAAAGTATGAGGCCATTTATCGGGTGAAATGCTTTATCTAGGAGGGTCCGAAGTTCATCCATCTGCTGGGAGGAGACCTGTAGTAAAATACAGTACAATACACTGTGATTCATACTACTTTCATGATCTAGCTGAGGCGGGCATTCCCATGCTCAGCTTTATAAATTCATTTTTGTACATGGAACAGACGATCGTCTGATGGTAGACTGATAATTTTGGTGAAATTATCATCCTTTGAGTAGGATGATCATCTGCTGCAATGATGTACATGTCAAATGTATTTATCTTTCTTGAATATGTATCGCAGCCCGGATGGATGAAACTAGATCCGGGGTCTTCAAACTCGTTCGATCTTCACTCTAAGTACAAGTCGATCCATGTGAGAATTGCGCTGAAGTCGAACATGGAAAGACATCGCTTGATTACCGGTCAATGATGTAAACCGTTAACAAGCACGAGAGGAATCACCGATAATGATAATGACCCTCAAGGTACTGCAGTACAATTCACGTGGTGTGAATAAAGGACTTGGCATCGAACACCACACAAAATCTTCTGGTCGAAGGTCATTGACGTATACCTGTTTCCGGAAGTGAGAAACTTGCCATTGGGGCATGCAAGCTTCAAAGTACTGAAGGGGTTGTTCCTAGATCAACTCCTTGGATAATGAGATGATGTCGACAAGGAGCGATCCATCAAAGGAGGGCCTTAATGAATCCCACATCAGTGACACGGAATGGAGCTAATGATTTTAATGGAGGTGAAAACAATCTGTGACATATAATTCAGGGTGGCGGTCATGAATGGATGAAGGATAATGTATGGCAGTGGATGGGACCCGGTTGACTCTTTCTGAACGACTTATCTTGAACATATGGCGACATTGATGCGATGGATCGGTAGCATTACCCCAAATATGGATGGTATGGCAAGACCATGGTGATGTGACCGATGAATGAAACAACCCAACCCGAATGTGATACGGAGGAAAAGTGTCATGTTCAAGAGCGACCTGCTACCATCAAAGTTTTCTTGATTTTTCCCAATTTTTCCCCAGTCATTGCTGACCAGTACCTCTTTATTTTTGTCAAGCTTGAGGAGGATAACATATGCTTGTTCTATAACCTGCCCTTCGGGCAAGCCCATCGCTATGTTTTAACGAGCCTAGCGATAGTGAAACTCGTTCTCGTCTAAAGACAAGTTTGTCGCTATTTAATAATTTTAACGAGTCTAACGACAAGGATAACTCGGTCCTTTTCATTTTTAGAGAGTCTGAAAAGGTACATAAAGTTAACTCCAGAATTCCTTTTTCGTCATCTAATCCCTTAAGTCCGAAAAAGTATAAAACAATACAGAAGGGATGAGTTTTCGATAACTTTAACGAGCCGAATAAAACAAGCGCTCGACCTTTTTGTGCAATAATCCCTCAGGTCCAAAAAGATTAAAATATAGAGGAGGGATAGCTCTTCCGGTCCTTCAACGAGCTGGAAGGCCAAAACTCGGCAATCTTTTCATATTTTACGAGTCAGTTGAAAAGAGCTTAAAGAAGACTCGTCTGTTGAGGAATGAGTGATAAACAGGGATAGCAATTGATTCCAGGTACAGGTTGGAATTTTCCAATCACGGCAGTGTCACAAGGATGGCTAGGTGAAATCACTCTTCGCAGCTGTTCCTCAAAATGGGTAAACAATCATATGGAGGTGAACGATCGACCAAATGAAAGTGGAGGTGGCAGGTGCAAACATGACCAAGGCTTTTATGGCTGATAAATTTATGATCACAGCGGTTATTTACCGGGATAGGTTCATTTTTTATTTAAAAATGAGCTTAAACTCTGGAGGAAACATTGCTCACTGCTTATATTTATTTTTTAACGAGCATGAAGACCGCGTTAAAACTGCTCGGATCTTGCGTTTATTTTTTAACGAGCATGAACTTTATGCTAAAACTGCTCGATCATATAATCAAAATTTTGATTTTTACCATAAATAGCTTTTCTCTTTTCAAGGATAGTACTACATTCTCAATTGCTGCAACAAACTTTGTTAGAAATGAATAATATTTGCAGGAAAATGAGATCATAACCCTAATATTTCGCTTCGAACTATGTAAAAAGCCATTAAAAGGGGTTTTTACCTCTCATTTTACCATTTCATTTGAATTTGGTTTGTTGGAACTCTGGAGGTGCCTCTTCCCCCTTGATTTTCACCAGCTGATTCCGGGAGATTCTACAGACGATTTTCAGCACCGTCTGGACCAGGTAGGAGCTAAACTCTAGCTCTTTCCTTTCATGGTTTCTTTTTCCCATTTTGTGCCTGTTTTCCTGCCCCCATGAGCCCCTGGGGTTTCATTAGGGCGCTCTGGCATCAGCACAGGCAGTCCATTCGAAACCTGCGCTGAATGTCAAGCTGCCTTAAGGTAGTTTGACCTTCAACGTAGGTAGGACACTTGCCAACTGCGCTGATCTCAGAAAAACAGCTCTGTGCACATTTTTTGATGAAATTTTGCCAGTTTCTCATCAAACTCAGGAACTTACTCCTTCTCTTGTTTGTTTTGCAGGGATCTTTGAGCAAAATGTCCCTTACATGGCGAGAACGAGAACATGAAGAGGAGGACATGATTGCCCTCCATGACCCTGTCACGGTGAATGCGCTGCAGAACTGTGGCCTGCTGAAGTTTTTCCGTATCTCTAGCATGAGAGCACAGATCTCTGTACTGCAGTATATGATTGATGCTTGGGATCCCATTAACCAAGTATTCCAGATTAGGGGAAAATCCATCCCCTTGACCATAGAGGACATTTACTTCTTGACTGGATTTTCAAGGCGGGGTGCCCCCATTTCTTTGTCAGGTTCGGCCCGGGGGAATGACTCTGTGAGAGATTATGTCCGCTAGTATTGCAGGGAAGGCTCCCAGCCGAGCAGAGACGGCAAGGTTGTTATCCGTGAGATCACTGAGAGGTCTCTCAGGTCCATTCTGTATACCATTGGTAGGATGGCCGGTAGCGCATCTCTACATGTTGCCAACAGATCTTATGTGCAGCACGCCTTGGAGTGTCTCCAACCGAAAGTATTCAATTGGTGTGATGCAGTACTTGCTCAGATGAAAATTCAATTGACCAAGGTAAAGGACGGGAAGCTGAAGAACTTTGGGTATGGTTCTATTCTGACTGCCTTTGCCTTGGAGAAAATACCACTGATGCAGCCTCAGTATATCGCACTCGACTTGCCTTCTCCTACCGAGCCACGCATGCAGAGATGCGTTGACCACATGTCTAGGCATGTCGGTCAATCTCAGGTTACTTTCACTGATACCTTTTTCAGGTGGTTCGAGCGCCAGGAGATGGTCTATTCTGAGTACCCATATGTTGGCATGGATTTCCGAGGTGATCCGGATTTGGTGCTACCGGATGGCGAACAGTGGGGCACTATTGGTAAAACTTTTGACCATATCATTGTTTACTGTTCTTAATTATAATGTCCTTGTGCTTTATTCTATCAAGAATTTAATCAAACTCATGTGTGCGTGCAGATGTTGGTCCTATTCGTCCAGCAGCTCGCCCGAAAGTGCCAGTTGCTGCCCTAGCAGGGGAGACTGCTGGGAGAGTTATTCTCCGCGACCTTGATGTGGCAGAGACTCTTACATCTGTGCAGGAGCAGGTTGAGAGCCTTACACTCGGCATTCCCAATGTGAGGATTGACGAGTTACCTTTACAGTTGCAGCGACATACTACTGGCGTGCCTAGACGATGGACTCGTCTCTTGCGCATGATTGCACAGGTCGTGACGTGCTATCATGAGCATCACTAGACTAGGGTGCCCCCTAGCATTTTGAGTTTTTGGGTCATATGACTAATTTTGTCTTGGTTACAGAACATTGAGTTATGTGATCCATATGTACAATCATTGATGATGTGTCTCTTTTATAAATGTTGCAAATGTCTATCTAACACATAATTTGCTAATGAGTCGGTTAATGTGTTTAAGTTTCTGGAAATATGCTGGTATTGAATTGAATCAAACTGTCTTTCCAAAATCTTAACCCTTAGGAACATGCGATAAATAGCTAGATTGCGAACGGAATATATACCATTGAGTTGTAGTATTATGAGCTGTGAGTCTAGCCTGACAATTAGTCGGCGTATGCCATGTGTGATGGCATCAGAGAGTAGTTCTATCAACGCGCTATACTCAGTGATGTTATTCGTTGATTGCCCAATACACACACCTCTGAAACTTACTAACTCGCCGCTTGGATAAAAAATGGCCCAGGCTGCGGAGGATAGGTTCCGCGTACTACGACTTGCTCCGTCGGCATATCCAACACATGTCTCCAGAAGGTTTTACATTTGCAACAAATGAAAAAGGGGGATCATTTGACCAGAACAAATACTTTTAGCGAAAACAAAATACAACAAAAGCATACAGGTAAGAATCAAGATAGCTTTATTGAAAGTAATAGGGTTCAGGGGAAAAATGCCTATTTAGGACGATCCTATCCACCTAAGGTGTGACAGCGCCTTAGCAACAAACGAATACAGCTATCATGATTTCTGCCTTTATGAAATATGAAAGAGAGGAGATCAGCAGACTTACCGTTGTCTTTCGGTTGTCCCTCGAACTAGATCCTCTTCTCTTTGTGTGTCCACAGCTACTTGCCTCCTCGCTTGATCAAGAGAACAGCTACTTGAATCCCACAAGATCACAAGAGAACAACTACCTGTGACAAGAGAACAGCTACTTGCAACAAGAGAAGAACACAATACAAAGGAAAATATACATATTCATAAATGATTCAGGATTAGAAGTAAATCAAATATACTAATGCAATCATACAAAATACACCAGCATATAGGAAAGAATCAAGATAGCTTTATTGAAAGTAACAGGGTTCAGGAAGAGGTACAACCCATAGGGCTCCAATCCAGCACCTCCTTCCCAGCAGAATGGAATTCCTTCTTCAGCTCCCTTCAAAGCATAACACACCCAATGTTTCTAGCCACAAACCAACAGCAATTCTTTGCAATTACCAAATTCCAGCCTCCCCAGACCTCATGGAGAGAGATCTATATATAGGAGTTTTGGAGAGAGGATGAGTCAGTTTGAGACTAGTCTGAGACTGACTAGTGTCCTCTCCCACTTCAGTTCTTGAGTCCACTTGGAGGTTCTTGCTTCCACTTGGAGATTTGGAACCTCTTACTCATCACCAGTCGAATTCCCTGATCCAAGTGTCATTTTGGAAGCTTCCTGGGCATTGACACCTTGAGGAATGACTTTGCCACTTGTCCAAACTCGCTCAGTGCAGGTAGCCTTCTTTGCAGTTGACATTCAACGCAGGTAGACAGTGGAGCAGTTGACATTCAGCACAGATGCTCAGTGGAGCAGTTGACATGATCCAGAATTGCATTGTTTTTGAGTGTTTTCAGGTGGAGAACTTTTGTTAAGTGCTGTGGTTTGCTGGCCTTGTTCCTCTAGGGGTAGGAACAACATGTTTAGGGACTTTGGATCCCTTGATTATTGACATTTCATGCTCAGTGATGCAAGGCACAAAAATGTCTATAACACCCCACAACAAATTGGCGACTCCGGTGGGGAAGAACTTGTTTATTCATTTCATTTGTGTTTTAGTCATTTGTTTACTTCATAGACTTGACATCAACTATCGAACTGCATCTTTCCCGGATGCAAAGTAGAAAGTTGCTGCTTTGATCCAGTTTGCTGGACTTGTCTATGATCCAAACAATATATCCACAAACGATTTGATGATCCTTGTGATAGTATTTAGTACCCTCTCAAAGCATCCCTCTGTTTATACCTTGCTTGTGTTTCTGATTTGGCCTGAAACAGTTGATTTTTGAGCATTTTGTGACCCAGAACCCAGGGGAAACGAGAGTTTCTCCTTCAGCGCAGGCACTTTGAAGGCAGTCTGCATTTCAACGCAGGCCCCGTGAAGGCTACTTGTGCTGAATGTCAACTCCACAGTGTTGGACTTGCGCTGAACCAGTTTAGCCTTGTGCAGCTGGGGTTCTCTGTTGTCTGTTGCCCTGTTTTGATCTCTGTTTTTTGTAGCCTTTAACCAGCATAGGTACCAGTCAGATCACTCCTTTTCTTTGCTTAGATTCCGCCTCTTTTTGTACAAAAAGACTGTGAATGTTTTTATGTGTTTGTGGCGTCATTTACAGTTTTCCTTTGCATGAGTAAAGTAATCATTCTGTAGCCTTTGATTCAGATCTGATTGTTAGTGATCTGAGAAGAGAGTTCATTGGCTGTTTTCAGATTGATTATAGATTTACTTTTGTCTCTTTCAAAGTGTCAAAACAAGTCTTTATTTCGAAAATCGCAAAGTGATTGTAATCTCTTCTACCCTTGTTGATTTCGAAGAAAGTGAACTTGTTTGTATTGATCTTTTTAAAAGCAAATTCAAAGTTGTGCAAAAAGCTTTCTTTGTAGGCATTTATACTAAGAAAGTGGAAAACAAACACCTGCATTGTGCATTTTGCATTTGATAGTTTGCATGTTGGATTTAGGGAAAGTGCATTAGAGTGTTCTGATTGCTCTTTGAGAAAATATAGTATCTTTCTTTTCCCTTAGTAGCTAGGATTTTCAAAGTTGAAAAGATAATAAAGCTTGCTTATCATCTTAGACTGCATTTAGGAATTTGTATTATACATCTCGTGGTGAACCTTGAAAGGCAAACTTTAAAAAGATCAACCTAAAATAAACTAAATGAACCTAACAACGCTTTGTAACATAACGCACAACATAGAGGTCTAGGCTAGAGACGTGTTCCGGCGTCGTTAAGCCTAGTGACTATCGATCTCGTGGAAGGTGGGTGATTCCTCCTGAGGGACGATAGCGCTAGTACGGATTGTGCTCCCACGTACCGCCGCGTATATATTGGGAGACCCCTATAGGCATATATCTTTTATCCTTAGGAAGCCGTGTTGGCCGCCCTACTGATCGCAATGCAGTGAACACAGCATTCACGAAGATCGACCACCCGTACCCTAAAAAGTATTCTGCGGTTTAGCGAAAAGTTTGGCACGCCCTCTGCCTAGAACTCCAGAGCAGTTTCTTTTGGCCTTTTTCAGACTCTATAACAGAAAAAGTCCATCCGAGCATTTGTCACTTCGGGCTCGTTAAAACATCGAAGGAGACTAGAGTCATCTTTAGCTTTTTCTCGACTCTTTAAAAGTGAAAAAGCAAGTTGTGTCTAAAGCGTCTAATAAAATTCATTCAATTCGGAAACACCAATTTCCCCTTTTTGTATTTTGGTTGATCGAGTAATCCGCAATCGTGGAAGAAAGTCAATTGAAACCCCGTCGTTCGCGGAGGCTTACGAGTCAACCATCTTTGTCTCCGGAATCGAAAACAGTATGGAGAAAGCGAACTCGTTTAACCGGTTCAAAATCTCCCATCAAAGTTAGAACAAGTGTTCCAACTACATCTGAGATTCCGGTTACTCCAAACATTTCTGGAAACCCTGCCTCTATAGAAGAAGTTCAACAGCCACAGAGGGACAGTAATACTGATCCTAGTCTGGGGGCAAATACTTGCGTTACTGAACCAGTTCCATCTGTAACCGGTCCAGAGAGTTTTGTTCCTCAAACTACTGTCGCTGTCGAAACAACCCCTTCTTCGGCACCAGAAATATTTTACGGACCTGACGGTCTTCCTCTTCCACCTGGTTTGATTGCGATAGAGGAAATTGTAGAGGATCCGCAAGCAAGTACTCCAACCCATTTTGGAGTCGGGGTCACTCTATTTCCTTCATCAGAAGTTAATCCACCACAAGTGGAAGTTCCTGTAGAATCGCTAGGCAATCTATTGGATAGACTTAAAATGTCTGAACAACCGTCAACATCTAGGACTGTGTCAAATGACACAGCGACAGCAGAAGCCCCTGCCGTCACTCCGACAATTTTTGCCGGCATACCATCTGTCCCGATTAGCTCACAACCGCTAGAAGGAGTCCACCAAGGGACTATTTCGACAGTGTGGTCTGTTCCAGTTTGTTCATCCGGAATAATATCCGGCAACTCTTATGTTGAGACTCGCCAGATTGATCCATTTGGAGGTCAATTTGGGAAATCCAGTCCCCAAGGACAATCAATCCCCTTGAGTTTCAGATTGCTACCGTATGGGGGGCAGTATGCCCTTTCATTACCCCCTCCGGGAGGGTATCCATACGGGAGTTCACAATAGTATTCAGGTTATACTGGAATTACATCAAGTGGTTGGGTACCTATGATACCTCAACAACCAAGGGTTGTATATTCTATGCAACAGTGTGTACCTATTACGAACATCCCAACCACACCGGCTATTGTAACAGTGTCACAAGTTCAAGCGATGCCTGTTGCATTTCAACCTCAGATTTCTCAGGTTGTAATGCAACAGCCCCTTGACCATGGGTCACAACCATAATCGCCAACTGGTGGGGCGACACAGGTCCAAACAGGTACAATTACCCCACACCTTGGTCCAACGGGTAGCATAGCGCAATAGAACATGGCTTCACAACCGTGGCTAGTGCAATACCAACAACCACAATTCCAGCAAGTATACCAAGGTTCTGAGCAGCAGATCTTTGCGAACAGTGGACAACCGTATATTCAAAACGGTCAAAACCAACCGCTTTACAGTGGTCAAGTCCACCAACTGTATCAGTCGTACCAACATCAATTACATTATGCTGGTATGCAAAGGCCTACTGCTCAAGCGATTCCATCGTACCCTGGTTATGCTTCACCTAACCTGAATCAACAGTTACCATTCGTGGCAACTTTAGAGTTACCCTATTTACACCGGTTAACCAACGATCCGATTGCTTACGCCCCTTGGTGGCCAGCGATTCCTCACAAACTTCCATCTGACATTCCTAAATTCAATGGAAATCTAGGTGAAGACCCATCGAATCACGTGATGACTTTTCATCTGTGGTGTTCATCAAACACCCTAAATGATGATTCGATAAGGCTTCACCTTTTACAGAGGACGTTAACGGGTCCAGCGGCAAAATGGTATATTGAATTACCTAGAGCCTCGTTCAACAATTTTAGTTCCCTAGGCACGACTTTCTTAACCCATTTTCAATTACCGATAAGGTATGAAACGGGAACAGAAATATTAACCAACTTCAAGCAGACAACTGCCACTCATATATCTGATCATATACATGAGTGGCGTCGTCGTCGTAGGATGGTGAAAACATACGTTGCCAATCAGTTGTTAGCTGAATGGTTTATAAATTCGTTACTTCCTGCTATAACGGAAGATGTGGCGAAGGGGGGAGTCGTAACAGAGGAGCAAGTTATTGCTCGTGCACAATATCTAGACTTAGTTTATACTCAGTCTGGCATGCTCTACGACAAAATACCCGATGCCCCTAGACCGGAATTTTCAATTCCTCCTCCTCCTAAATCCAATAGTGACTCTCATGCCGGTGATGGCGTGATTGGCACAGCAAACACGAAATCGATAAAGGCTTCGTCTAAGAAAACCCGTAAGAATTCGGACCAAAATGCAAAAGAAGAAATTCTTGCTTCGGAAGTAAATGCCGTATCAGCAGGTAAAGGCAAAGAAACCAATCAACCAGGAAGCAAGAAGAAGCAAAACAAAGGGAAGAAGAAGAAACAGGGTGAGTCATCTCCTAGAAAAACTTCTTCAAACCCTCCTGGGAAAGGGAAACAAATTTATCCATGTCAAATATGTGACGAGGAGGATCATTATACAAAGAATTGTCCATTCAAAGCTGAGTTGAAGAGGTTCTTTAAAAGTTCGCAGACCTCAGCTGTGTTAACTGATCCATTTCCCAACCCAGGTCAAAATCTGGTTGATAGTGGAAATGCTTCCCCGTCGCAAGTGCTTATGTTGTCGGTTTCAAAACAGCAGAATAATGCTTTGATTTCAACAAGGAACAAAGATTACGGAAATCCGCAGCTGTTGAATGACAAAGGTAAAGATCAACCAAGTAGTTCGACAACAACTTCGACAGAAGTTGTACCGCCCGTCATTCTTGAATTAACAATAAAACTGCCAAAGGGAGTAGTACAAAAGTCGACATTTAATCCTCGCGCCAGGGCGGTGCAACATTATAACATAGTGGAAGATTTGGCCCAATCGCCATCCGCTATGTCGACTCTTGATGTATTACAAAATTTCCCATCCCAAAGGCAGGCTTTGTTATCGGCTATTGGTGGGGTTGATCCTAAGGATTCCAATCTTGTATCTTTTGATCATAAAGGATACGATCCTCAGTTACCAGCTCAACTAGCTTTCCTTATTCAAGTGAAAACCCTCAACAAAACTGTTCATCGAACAATTATTGACGAGGGGGCATCTACATGTATTATGTCAATGAGTTGCTGGAAAACTTTGGGATCTCCAGCCCTGTCGCGATCTTCGACGACATTAAAAGCTTTCGACGGAAGGACTTATACCCCGTATGGTATCCTTAATAACTTGAAGGTTGAACTGGGAGGAAAAACAGTGGAAATTGATGTTGAGGTCATCGATGGGAATCTTGACTACAACATCCTACTGGGTAGACCATGGATCTATGCCATGGCAGCTGTTGTGTCGACTTATTTTAGGAAGATCGCATTCCCATTTGAAGGAGGGATTACGGTCGTTGACCAACAGAACTTCCTCCCTAATGGTTCACAAGTTACAGCAAGCATTCCCATGATCCATGAGAGCAAACATTCGCTTCAAGATATCGGAGTAGGTCTACTGAAAGACCCCACAATGATGGGAACTTTCGCGCTTCCACCTCCTATATACATAGGAAATATAGCGTTAGTAGAAACCTGCAACATGATATCTTCCATGAAGGTCGCAAAAGACGATGTTGACATGGATCATGCAATGGTTTTTCCGCTAAGCCCTATAGAAATATTGTAGCAATCAATGTTTCGGGCATGGGAGGCGAACCCAAATCAACGCTCGTCAAGCGTTTGGGTAGATAGGTCTAGAGAATATGGTACCCCATTAGATCCTTGGTCGAAAGTACATGGGACTGACGAAGGAATTCTACAATCAATGTTGATTGAGGGGGCACCATGGAATGATTACCACCATCGTTCCCTTCTTCCAGAATATGAAGAAGATACTCAACATGACCTTTACCACCCTTCAGTTTTTGAATTCCTATCAAATACTGTAAATACAGTGGATTCCGAGCGAAACTTATCCAATATTGAAGAGATTATAGCCATAAATATCTCGACTAAAAGAAATGTTGTAGAGAATATTTATGTCGGCAAAGATTGTTCCCCTTCAGAACTGGAAATATATAACGCTCTTTTTCACGAATTCAGAGATGTCTTTGCTTGGTCATATAATGAAATGCCAGGCATAGACTTGAGTATCGTTGGACATGAAATTAAAATGTATCCTGATGTCAAACTAGTAAGACAACGGCTTCGGCAGGTGCACCCCAAGAAAGCCGCTGCCATTAAAGCAGAAGTTGAAAAGCTCCTCCATGCTGGTTTCATCTACCCGGTTCCTCTAACCGATTGGGTATCGAATATTGTCCCTGTTATGAAGAAACAAGGGACAATCAGAGTGTGTGTCGATTATAGGGATGTAAACCAAGCTTGTCCAAAGGACAACTACCCTACACCCTTCATCGACCAGATAATTGATGAATGCGCCGGATGTGAAATCTTTTCATTTATGGATGGATTTTCTGGGTATAATCAAATAAATATCCGCCCACAGGACCAGTCAAATACTGCATTTATTTGTCCGTGGGGCACATTCACTTATCGAAAATTACCCTTTGGTTTAAAGAACGCAGGGGCGACATTTCAGAGGGCAATGAATTATGCCTTCCATGACATCAAGAACATCGTTCAACCTTATCTCGACGACCTTCCGGCTCATTCGCGAAAGCGGACTGATCATCCGCAGCATTTAAGAGCGATATTTCTACGTTGCCGACACTACAAGATAAGACTCAATCCGCACAAATGTGTGTTTTGCGTCGGTTCTGGTCGTTTACTTGGCTTTGTAGTCTCTAAGGATGAGATTCGTCTCGACCCTTGCAAGGTTCAGGCAATCATTAATTTGCCTCCACCTTCAAATTTGCTTCAGATTCAGAAACTCCAGGGGAAAGCAAACTTTCTGAGGAGGTTCATTCCAAATTACGCAGAACTTGCTAAAGGTTACACTCGTCTTTTGAAAAAGGATGTACCTTTTGTCTAGGATCAGGTAGCGCAAGCTTCCTTTGATGCTCTGAAAGATTCTCTAGTAAAAGCATCATTAATGTATGCCCCAGACTATCAAAGAGATTTTAACCTGTATCTGGCTGCAGCGGATACGACCATTGCGATGGTTTTAGTTCAAGAAGTCGATGGAATTGAACATCCTATATATTATTTAAGTAAAAACTTGAATGATACAGAAAGTAAATATTCTTATGTTGAAAAACTAGCGCTTGCAGCTGTTCAACCGATTCAAAGATTTCGACATTATGTCCTCTTTCAGAAAACTACCATTTTGTCAGATTGCAACCCCATGACTTATATACTGTCGCGACAGTTGCTGGGGGGCAAATATTCAAAATGGATAGCGATCCTTCAAGAGTTTGATCTGGAATTTGTAAAATCCAAATCAAAGAAAGCTCTAGTTTTCGCAGAATTATTATGCGACCTCCCATCGTCGTCCAACGATGAAACATCCGAAGAATCAATCGTGGATGAGAATTTGTTTCTGATATCTACAAGCGATGAGTGGTATGGAGATATCATAATTTATCTCCAAACCCAAAAGTTCAGGCCTAACACCTCTCACTCTAAACAGAAATGTATACGATACCAAGCCAAAGACTACATGATCGTCGGTGATACGCTTTACTGTCGTGGTATCGATACAGTTCTGAGAAGGTGCCTTACCCATGAGGAGGTCGAAAAAGCCCTGAATGAGTGTCATTCAGGCGCGTGTGGGGGGCATCAATCTGGATATGCAACAACACAAAAAATCTTACGAGCAGGATACTTCTGGCCAACCATGTTCAAAGATTGCATAATCGCAGTCAGAAGTTGCCATGCTTGTCAAATTTTTGATAGCAAAACCAGAAGACCGCCCACACCTTTACAGCCAATAGTTGTTGTTGGGCCTTTCGCCAAATGGGGCATCGATTTCATGCAATGTAACCCCACCTCGACCGGGGGGCATGGGTATATTATAGTCGCTGTTGACTATTTTACCAAATGGGCCGAGGCGATGCCTACATTGGATAACACTGGTGAAACAACTTCCCTTTTCTTTTTCAATCATGTAGTTGCCAGGTTTGGCGTACCATAGGCTATAGTTACAGATCATGGATCACATTTTCGCAATCACATGATGGTCGAATTAGCTGCCAAGCTAGGGCTATCTCACGACAGCTCTACCCCGTATTATCCGCAAGCCAACGGACAAGTTGAAGCAATCAACAAGGTCCTGAAGCGTATGTTGCAAAGGATGATCGGGGTTCATAAAAGAAGGTGGCACCTAATCCTGTACTCAGCCTTATGGGCTTACCGAATGTCAGTAAAGAACGTGACCGGGTTCACACCTTTCCAACTGGTGTATGGCCTGGAAGCAGTCTTGCCAATCCAGTGCGAAATTTCGTCGCGTAAACTCGCAATTGATCTCCTCCCCGGAACTTCGGAAGAAGAGGCTCGTTTCTTGGAATTAATCCAATTGGATGAAACCCGTCGTGACGCTGCTTTGGCTAATGAAGCCCATAAGAAACGAGTCAAGGCGCAGTTCGACAAAAATGTCAAACCCCGTGTCTTCTCAGAAGGTGACTTGGTCTTGCTTTATGACCAAGAATCCGATAAACTGGGAGCAGGTAAATTTAATTCCTTATGGATGGGCCCCTATATTGTTAAACGACTGTTAGCAAAAGGAGCCTACGAGTTAATGGATTATGACGGAATTCCACTAGCGCAACCCCGCAACGGGTTGTACCTCAAGCGTTACTATGCTTAAATAGTGACCTGCATGCTTTTGTTGTATTTTGTTTTCGCTAAAGTATTTGTTCTGGTCGAGTGATCCACCTTTTTCATTTGTTGCAGATGTCAAACCTTCTGGAGAAATGTGTTGGATATGCCGACGGAGCGAGTCGTAGTTCGCGAAACCTATCCTCCGCAGCCTGGGCCATTTTTGATCCAAGCGGCGAGTTAGTAAGTTTCAGAGGTGTGTGTATTGGGCAATCAACGAATAACATCGCTGAGTATAGCACATTGATAGAACTACTCTCTGATGCCATCAACCATGGTAAACGCCGACTAATTGTCAGGCTAGACTCGCAACTCGTAATACTATAACTCAATGGTATATATTCCGTTCGCAATCCAGCTATTTATTGCATGTTCCTAAGGGTTAAGATTTTGGAAAGACAATTTGATTCAATTCAATACCAGCATATTTCCAGAAACTTAAACACATTAACCGACTCATTGGCAAATTATGTGTTAGATAGACATTTGCAACATTTATAAAAAGAGACACATCATCAATGATTGTACATATGGATCATATAACTCAACCAGAATAAAACTCGAAAATCAAAATATATATAAGCTATTTATCGTTCATACATAATTTTCTGTAACCAAGACAAAATCGGTCATATGACCCAAAAAATCAAAAATGTAGGGGGCACCCTAGCCTAGTGATGCTCATGATAGCACGTCACGGCCTGTGCAATCATGCGCAAGAGACGAGTCCATCGTCTAGGCACACTAGTAGTATGTCGCTGCAATTGTAAAGGTAACTCATCAATCCTCACATCGGGAATGCCGAGAGTAAGACTCTCAACCTACTCCTGCACAGCTGTAAGAGTCTCTGCCACATCAAAGTCGCAGAGAATAACCCTCCTAGCAGTCTCCCCTGCTGGGGCAGCAACTGGCGCTTTTAGGCGAGCTGCTGGACGAACAGGACCAACATCTGCATGCACACATGAGTTTGATTAAAGTCTTGATAGAATAAAGCACAAGGACATTATAAATAAGAACATTAAATAGTAATATGGTCGAAGATTTTACCAATAGCGCCCCACTGTTTGCCATCCGGTAACACCAAATCCGGATCGCCTCGGAAATCCATGCCAACATATGGGTACTCGGAATAGACCATCTCCTGGTGCTCGAACCACTTGAAGAAGGTATCAGTGAAAGTAATCTGAGATTGACCAGCATGCCTAGACATGTGATCAACCCATCTCTGCATGCGTGGCTCGGTAGGAGAAGGCAAATCGAGCGCGATATACTGAGGCTGCATCAGTGGTATTTTCTCCAAGGCAAAGGAAGTCAGAACAGAACCATACCCAAAGTTCTTCAGCTTCCCGTCCTTTACCTTGGTCAATTGACTTTTCATCTGAACAAGTACTGCATCACACCAGTTGAATACTTTCGGTTGGAGACACTCTAAGGCGTGCTGCACATAAGATCTGTTGGCAACATGTAGAGATGCGCTATCGGCCATCCTACCAATAGTATACAGAATGGACCTGAGAGACCTGTCAGTGATCTCATGGATAACAACCTTGCCGTCTCTGCTCGGTTGGGAACCTTCCCTGCAATACTGGCGGACATAATCTCTCACGGAGTCATTCCCCCGGGCCGAACCTGACAAAGAAATGGGGGGCACCCTGTCTTGACAACCCAGTCAAGAAGTAAATGTCTACTATGGTCAAGGGGATGGATTTTCCCCTAATCTAGAATACTTGGTTAATAGGGTCCCAAGCATCAAGCATATACTACAGTAAAGAGATCTGTGCTCTCATACTAGAGATACGAAAGAACTTCAGCAGGCCACAGTTCCGCAGCGCGTTCACCGTGACAGGGTCATGGAGGGCAATCATGTCCTCCTCTTCATGTTCTCGTTCTCACCATGTAAGGGACATTTTTCTCAAAGATCCCTACAAAACAAACAAGAGGAAGAGTAAGTTCCTAGATTTGATGAAAAACTGGCAAAATTTCATCAAAAAAAAAAAAAAACTGTGCATAGAACTGCTTTTCTGAGATCAACGCAGTTGGCAAGTGTCCTACCTGCGTTGAAGGTCAAACTGCCTTAAGGCAGCTTGACATTCAGTGCAGGTTTCGAATGGACTGCCTGCGCTGATAGCAGAGCGCCCTAGCAAAACCCCAGGGGCTCATGGGAACAGGAAAACAGGCACAGAATTGAAAAAGGAAACCATGAAAGGAAAGAGCTAGGGTTTAGCTCCTACCTGGTCCAGACGGCGCTGAAAATCGTCCGCAGAATCCCCCAGAATCAGCTGGTGAAAATCAAGGGAGAAGAGGCACCTCCAGAGCTCCAACAAACCAAGTTCAAATGAAATGGTAAAATGAGAGCTAAAAACACCTTTTAATGGCTTTTTACGAAGTTCAAAGAGAAATATTAGGGTTATAACCTCATTTTCATGCAAATGTTATTCATTTCTAACTAAGTTTGATGCAGCAATTGAGAATGCGGTACTATCCTTGAAAAGAGAAAAGCTAGTTATGGTAAAAATCAAAATTTGACTATATATTCGAGCAGTTTTAGCATAAAGTTCATGCTCGTTAAAAAATAAACGCAAGATCCGAGCAGTTTTAACGCGGTCTTCATGCTCGTTAAAAAATAAATATAAGTAGTGAGTAGAGTTTCCTCCAGTGTTTAAGCTCATTTTTAACTAAAAAATGAACCTATCCCGGTAAATAACCACTGTGAATGTAATATTATCAGCCATTAAAGCCTTGGTCGTGTTTGCACCTGCCACCTCCACTTTTCATTTGGCCGATGGTTCACCTCCATATGATTGTTTACCCATTTTGAGGAACAGCTGCGAAGAGTGATTTCACCTAGCCATCCTTGTGACACTGCCGTGATTGGAAAATTCCAACCTGTACCTGGAATCAGTTGCTATCCCTGTTTATCACTCGTTCCTCAAAAGACGAGTCTTCTTTAAGCTCTTTTCAATTGACTCGTAAAATATGAAAAGATTGCCGAGTTTTGGCCTTCCAGCTCGTTAAAAGGACAGGAAGAGCTATCCCTCCTCTAGATTTTAATCTTTTTGGACCTGAGGGATTATTGCACAAAAAGGTCGAGCGCTTGTTTTATTCGGCTCGTTAAAATTATCGAAAACTCATCCCTTCTGTATTGTTTTATACCTTTTCAGACTTAAGGGATTAGATGACGAAAAAGGAATTTTGGAGTTAACTTTATGTACCTTTTCAGACTCTCTAAAAATGAAAAGGACCGAGTTATCCTTGTCGTTAGACTCGTTGAAATTATTAAATAGCGACAAACTTGTCTTTAGACGAGAACGAGTTTCACTATCGCTAAGCTCGTTAAAACATAGCGATGGGCTTGCCCGAAGGGCAGGTTATAGAACAAGCATATGTTATCCTCCTCAAGCTTGACAAAAATAAAGAGGTACTGGTCAGCAATGATTGGGGAAAAATTGGGAAAAAATCAAGAAAACTTTGATGGTAGCAGGTCGCTCTTGAACATGACACTTTTCCTCCGTACCACAATCGGGTTGGGTTGTTTCATTCACCGGTCACATCACCATGGTCTCGCCATACCATCCATATTTGGGGTAATGCTACCGATCCATCGCATCAGTGTCGCCATATGTTCAAGAGAAGTCGTTCAGAAAGAGTCAACCGGGTCCCATCCACTGCCATACATTATCCTTCATCCATTCATGACCGCCACCCTGAATCATATGTCACAGATCGTTTTCACCTCCATTAAAATCATTAGCTCCGTTCCGTGTCACTGATGTGGGATTCATCAAGGCCCTCCTTTGATGGATCGCTTCTTGTCGACATCAGCTCATTATCCAAGAAGTTGAACTAGGAACAACCCCTTCAGTACTTTGAAGCTTGCATGCCTCAATGGCAAGTTTCTCACTTCCGGCGACAGGTATACATCAATGACCTTCGACCAGAAGAATTTGCGTGGTGTTCGACACCAAGTCCTTTATTCACGCCATGTGAATTGTACTGCAGTACCTTGAGGGTCATTGTCATTATCGGTGATTCCTCTCGCGCTTGTTAACGGTTTACATCATTGACCGGTAATCAAGCGATGTCTTTCCATGTTCGACTTCAGCGCAATTCTCGCATGGATCGACTTGTACTTAGAGTGAAGATCGAACGAGTTTGAAGACCCCGGATCTAGTTTCATCCATCCGGGCTACGATATATATTCAGGAAAGATAAGGACATTTGACATGTACATCATTACAGCAGATGATCATCCTACTCAAAGGATGATAATTTCGCCAAAATTATCAGTCTACCATCATACGATCGTCTGTTCTATGTACAAAAATGAATTTATAAAGCTGAGCATGGGAATTCCCGCCTCAGCTAGGTCATGAAAGCAGTATGAATCATAATGTATTGTATTGTATCTTATTACAGGTCTCCTCCCAGCAAATGGATGAACTTCGGACCCTCCTGGATAAAGCATTTCACTCGATAAACGGCCTCATACTTTAGGGGGCAACTGCTATAGACATTTTTGTGCCCTACAGCATTGAGCATGAAATGTCCAAAATCTAAGGGATCCAAAGTCCCTAAACATGTTGTTCCTACCCCTAGAGGAACAAGGCAAATTAACCACAACAATTCACAGAAGTTCTCCACCTGAAAACACTCAAAAAACAAGCCAATTCTGGATCATGTCAACTGCTCCACTGAGCATCTGCACTGAATGTCAACTGCTCCACTGTCTTCCTGCGTTGAATGTCAACTCCAACAAAGGCTACCTGCGCTGAGCGTAATTGGACAAGTGGCAGGCTCATTCCTCAATGTGTCAGTGCCCAGGAAGCTTCCAAAATGACACTTGCATCAAGGAATTTGACTGGTGATGAGTAAGAGGTTCCAAATCTCCAAGTGGAAGAAAGAACCTCCAAGTGGACTCAAGAACTGAGAGAGGGAGAGGACACTAGTCAGATCTCAAGTTGACTTATCCTCTCTCCAAAATAACTATATATAGATCTCTCCTCCATGGGATCTAAAGGCTAGAATTTTGTTATTGCAAAGAATTGTTGTTGGTTTGTAACTGGAAACATTGGGTGCTTAATGCTTTGAAGGGAGATGAAGAAGGAATTCCATTTTGCTGGGAAGGAGATGCTGGATTGGAGCCCTATGGGTTGTATCTCTTCTTGAACCTTGTTATAAATTAATAAAGCTATCTTGATTCTTTCCTATATGCTGGTGTATTTTGTATGATTGCATTAGTGTATTTGATTTACTTCTAATCCTGAATCATTTATGAATATGTATATTTGCCTTTGTGTTGTGTTCTTCTCTTGTCGCAAGTAGTTGTTCTCTTTTCACAGGTAGCTGTTCTCTTGTGATCTCGTGGGAATCAAGTAGTTGTTCTCTTGAGCAAGCGAGGAGGCAAGTAGTTGTGGACACCCAAAGAGAAGAGGATCTAGATCGAGGGACAACCGGAAGACAACGGTAAGTCTACCAATCTCCCCTCTTTCACATTTCATAAAGGAAGGAATCATAATAGCTGTATTCGTTTGTTGCTAAGGCATTGTCACACCTTAGGTGGATAGGATCGTCCTGCATAGGCATTATTCCCCACAACAAAGTGACCACCTCAGACTAAGTACACTCTTTGAGATAACAAATCGTACTTGGATTGATAATTAATGTAGGGTAAATAGAGGTGAAAAAGACCCTGTTTTCTGCTCAACATTTTGGTGTCGTTGCCGGGGAAGAGTGTAGCCATTTGTTTCTTTCGAGAGGAGTGTAAGTACTTGCTAGGAGAGAGTTGGGTTCTAAAAGCAAAAGGTAAGAACCTACGTACGGAGCATGTAACATCCCTGCTCCCCTGCCCGCTTTCCTATAGATTTGCTATTGTTTTGGGTAGAAATCGGCATTTGATTTGTGTGCATGACTAAGCAGAAAAAGCCTGAAAATAATCCTAAACCATTACCCAAGCCTGATAAAGCTAAAGGGTCAGTGACCCTTGGCCGATCGACCTTTATAGATGAAATCCTTAAAAAAACAGAATCTCAGCCTTCAGTAGGACCTAGAAAAGCTGCTTCTAGACAACCTACTAGTTCACTTCATGCCACAAGATCACCATCTGTAGCCTTTGCTGAGGTGCACAACCAAATAGAGGAGCAATATTTTCAAGAAATTGAGAATTCTAGCTCAAAATCATTGCAAGAAGGGAATCTTAGTAATCTCTGTGAGGGAAGAGGAAAAACAAGGGAAACTGAAGAGCCAAAATCTCCTCTTGGAATAGTTCAGCCATTAAGCAGCCCAGATAAGGAAAGTGCTGTAAAAATCATCCAGAATGAAGTCGAAAACCCTGAAGAGCTAGAAACCCACCACACATTAATTCAGCACAGAACGCTCATCATCCGAGACCAAGAAAGTGTTGTTAAGGCTATTCCTATTAAGGTCGTTCCTGCTCCTTCTAACCAGCCTAGGAATACCCTCCTAGAAACCCTAGAAGGTTATTGGCACATATTTGACCAAATGGCCCACAACCAACAAACCCCCCAAACCTCTACACTGCAATATCCCATTGTAGATACTGCAGTTAATGCACCTATGAAGGCCATTCCTTTCCAATACATCCCTACATTCCATGGCCTAACATCAGAAGATCCAGATGCATTTTTATTTGAATTCAATGTGTTGTGCAGAGGATACGACTATACCACCAATGAAACTATTTCCCCCTACATTGAAAGGGGCTGCTTTATAATGGTTTATGGGATTGGGTGGAGGTGTTATAAATGACCGGGATCAGATGAAAGGTGCTTTCCTGAAGAAATATCAGGATTATTGTAGGTCTAGAGAGTTAAAATATGAAATATTTCATATGGTAGCTAGACCTAATGAGACATTAGAAGAATATGTTGAACGTTTCCAGTATAATCTTCAAAGATCTCCTTATGCATCATTACCCTTACCTGACAATGTATTAAAAACAACACTAATTAAAGGCATGAAGGAATAATGGGTTGAAACACTAAATATTATTGGAAAGGGAGATATTTATCAAGAAAATTTTGCTAACATCATTGATTTATGTATCAAGAGCTCATGAGGCAGCACAAGGCTAAAACCAGTAGAACATGACAGGTTTATAAGGGACAACAAAATCTCTGGAGAAGGAGTAACTCGCACAGAAATTGGAAATTTACTAGAAAATTTCAAAACTGATATATTGGGGACTCTGACAATGTAGCTCGATATTATGCAAGTGAAACAAAAAAAAGTAGAAGCAGAGCAAAATATGGCAATATTCTGTCCCAGATGTAGAAGGAACTACAGCCAAAAAGAGTGCCCACTAGATTCAGTTCAAGTTTGCGCTATTTGTACAAAAGACCACTGTACGGAGAGCTGCCCCTCACTTCCTGGTTTGAAAGCAGTATACAAAGAAGTGGAAGAAGAACCAAAACCGATGTACCTACTTAATCAGCGCCACCAATGGTAGTTGTGACAGTCAGGTATGTTCCCCGATCCATCTTCTTCATTCTAGCCTCCACAATATCATGCTCAACAATATAATGCAATGTGGAAAAATCAACCTCCCTTCTCAAATTGGTGACAACAAGCATTTCCTTCATCATCTCTATGGCTAAACCAAACAAGACAATCTAATTGGCCTAATTTCCCCTACACTCCACCATATTGGCAAAACAATGCATATCCAACACAATGGTCCCCTCCCACTTCACAGAGTCAAGCTTGGCAGACAAACTGGAAAAGACCGATGAATCAGCCAGTAGGAACCATTCCACTCCCTCAATCTACACTACCAGCACTACAACAAAACCCCCAGTCCAACTTAAGACTACAACTCCCAGCCCAACCCAAGCCGAACCCATATAACATATCAGTTCAATCTATTCAAATAATTGAAACACCAGAACTAGAAACCAATCCAAGGGAGTGCAACAACCTTCAATTAAGGTCTGGGTGTATTGTAGAAACCAAGGGAGACAAACAGGCCCAAGTTGAAAATTAGTTACCTATATAACAACCATTACAAGAAGAATATGTGGTCAGACAACAAACTCATGACCAAGCAACCACATCTTCTCCCCCATTCCCAGAACGATTAATCATACCACGCCCTACAGAACATCCTAACTATGATATTCTGGGAGAACTAAAGAATTTGTACATAAAAATCCCACTCCTCCAACCTATCCAAGATACCCAAATATACGCAAAAACCATTAAAAAACTCTGTATAAAAAAACCAAGGAGGAGAATAACAAATAACCCAGCAGTGCAAGTAGTTGGCACCCTATCTGATCTATTATCTGGAAGAGAAGCACCTGTCAAATATGAAGACCCAGGAAATCCAATAGTGACAGTGCAAATCAATGGACACACCTTTTCAAATGCCTTAGTTGATTTAGGGGCTGAAATTAATATTTTAACAACCACCACTTGTCAAAATTGGGCATTACATTAGTATAACCAACCTCCACCTTATTAGAACTGGCTAACCGATCAGTGGTTAGGCCAAAAGGTACAATACATGATGTCATGGTATCTGTTGATTCCTAGGAATATCTTGCCGACTTTCTGATAATAAACCCCAAAAACCAACTTGATGGGCACCCATTGATTTTAGGCAAACCTTGGCTTGCGATCGTTGATGCTTACATTGGCTACCGACAAGGCAGTATGACCATAACTAGAGGGAGTAACATCAAGAACCTAGCCTTATACCCTCTAGCCTAGCTAAGTGTAACAATAATAAAAACTAACAAACATCCTGTATCATACCTCACCAAAAACATTAGATTCCCATTAATCATAGAAGATGCCCTCGATTTTAAAGATCAAATAGAGGATGATGTCATTAACAAATTCATTAACCAAGCTGAATCTAGATCTCGCATACAATGTCACATGATAGAGGCAGAATTTGACAATGAACTAGAAGAAGATCCTTTCAAAGACACCCATGATCAATCAATACCCACTACCTCTATTTCAAACAACAAAACTATAGAGATTGAGTGATGAAAAACCTTAAACATCAATAATAACCTGACTCTTGAACAAGAATAGAAGCTGATCCAACTACTAAGAAAATATAAGGAATCTTTTGCATGGGATTATCCAGACATGAAAGGAATCGACCCCCAGCTTTGTACACACCACATTTATACAGAAAAACATGCGAGACCTATTCACCAACCCCAACGGAGACTCAACCCTCACCTGAAAGACATTGTGAAAACCGAATTACAAAAACTTTTGGATGTAAACTTTATTTATCCAATCTCCAATAGCAAGTGGGTCTCTTCGCTAGTTGTGGTGCTAAAGAAGAATGGAAAGTGGAGGATTTTTGTAGATTATAGAGAATTAAACAAATCCACCCAGAAATACCACTTCCCCTTCCATTCATTGATTAGGTATTAGACATATTAGTAGGAAAGGAATTATTTTCTTTCATGGATGGCTTCAATGGATACAATCAGATTGAGATTGCCCCTAAAGACTAGGAACAAACCACTTTTACCTGTCCTTGGGGAACATTTTCCTACAGAGTCCTACCCTTTGGCCTACGCAATGCCCAGTTGGCACCCTATCTGATCTATTATCTGGAAGAGAAGCACCTGTCAAATATGAAGACCCAGGAAATCCAATAGTGACAGTGCAAATCAATGGACACACCTTTTCAAATGCCTTAGTTGATTTAGGGGCTGAAATTAATATTTTAACAACCACCACTTGTCAAAATTGGGCATTACATTAGTATAACCAACCTCCACCTTATTAGAACTGGCTAACCGATCAGTGGTTAGGCCAAAAGGTACAATACATGATGTCATGGTATCTGTTGATTCCTAGGAATATCTTGCCGACTTTCTGATAATAAACCCCAAAAACCAACTTGATGGGCACCCGTTGATTTTAGGCAAACCTTGGCTTGCGATCGTTGATGCTTACATTGGCTACCGACAAGGCAGTATGACCATAACTAGAGGGAGTAACATCAAGAACCTAGCCTTATACCCTCTAGCCTAGCTAAGTGTAACAATAATAAAAACTAACAAACATCCTGTATCATACCTCACCAAAAACATTAGATTCCCATTAATCATAGAAGATGCCCTCGATTTTAAAGATCAAATAGAGGATGATGTCATTAACAAATTCATTAACCAAGCTGAATCTAGATCTTGCATACAATGTCACATGATAGAGGCAGAATTTGACAATGAACTAGAAGAAGATCCTTTCAAAGACACCCATGATCAATCAATACCCACTACCTCTATTTCAAACAACAAAACTATAGAGATTGAGTGATGAAAAACCTTAAACATCAATAATAACCTGACTCTTGAACAAGAATAGAAGCTGATCCAACTACTAAGAAAATATAAGGAATCTTTTGCATGGGATTATCCAGACATGAAAGGAATCGACCCCCAGCTTTGTACACACCACATTTATACAGAAAAACATGCGAGACCTATTCACCAACCCCAACGGAGACTCAACCCTCACCTGAAAGACATTGTGAAAACCGAATTACAAAAACTTTTGGATGTAAACTTTATTTATCCAATCTCCAATAGCAAGTGGGTCTCTTCGCTAGTTGTGGTGCTAAAGAAGAATGGAAAGTGGAGGATTTTTGTAGATTATAGAGAATTAAACAAATCCACCCAGAAATACCACTTCCCCTTCCATTCATTGATTAGGTATTAGACATATTAGTAGGAAAGGAATTATTTTCTTTCATGGATGGCTTCAGTGGATACAATCAGATTGAGATTGCCCCTAAAGACTAGGAACAAACCACTTTTACCTGTCCTTGGGGAACATTTTCCTACAGAGTCCTACCCTTTGGCCTACGCAATGCCCCTGCCACATTTCAAAGGGCCATCCTCAACATATTTTCAGATTTAATAAATGAAGGGCTTGAAGTATACATGGATGATTTCACACCATACGGAGATGATTTCGACCCAACACTAGATACATTGGAAAAGGTGCTGCAACGATGTATTTCCACCAGGTTCTGCTTGAGCCATGAAAAGTGATATATGATGATGACCGAAGGGCTCATCCTAGGTCATTATATCTTAGTAGCTGGAATACAAGTAGATCCGACCAAAATTTAAATAATTTTGTTAATACCTACTCCTACCACATAGACAGAGGTACGCAGTTTTCTTGGATTTTCTGGTTATTATAGGAGATTTATAGAACATATTTTTCAAATAGCTGCACCTCTATATGCACTAACAAGGATGTTGATTTTGTTTGGATAGATAAATGTGACCATGCTTTTGAGGATTTGAAAAAGCTTCTGTCAACAGCCCTAGTGCTCAGAAGTCTAAATTGGGACCTGCCATTTCAAATTTCATCAAATGCTTTAGACACAGCTATTGGAGCAGTCCTTGGGTAGGAAGAAGACAAAAAACCATATGCAATATATTATATTAGCAAGAATTTGTCTCCTGCTGAGCTAAACTATATTGTCACTGAAAAAGAATTTTTAGCTGTAATTCATGCTGTAAATAAATTTAGGCATTATATCACTGGATATCCTATTGTTTTATATACAGATCACTCTGCCATAAAATATTTGGCAAATAAACCAATTTACAAACGATAGAGTAACAAGATGGTTGATTATATTGCGGGAATTCGACATCACAATAAAATATCGACTTGGGAAAGAGAATCATGTAGCTGACTTTCTCTCATGAATGCCAAAGCCAGTGGACGCAATAGCAGTCGAAGATCAATTTCCAGATGAACATTTATTCACTGTTACTGTCGAAACACCTTGGTATGAGTTGAAAATAATTATATTATTTTGTATTAATGGAGAAAACGGTTACATATTTGTAACGTATCTCCCTAGTTTAGGATTAGTTCCTAGAGTTTAGGGGTTTGGTTGCAACTTCCTAATTCCTAGTGTTGTACTTAAATGATGTAATATTTCATTCATGAATAATAGAGGGTACGAGAGTGATCTCTCTGTTCTGAGTTTAGTCTCTAGGTGTAGGCCTCACCTGTGAGCTACATCTCCTTCATTTTCAATTCTGTTCACATTTTATCTTGGTATCAGAGCTTAGATTGGGTGAGCTTGATCTTGTATCACCTCTTGTGACTTAAGTGCCTTTATGGCCAGCTTGCCTTGTGGCAGAATTGCCTATGTGGTTTGAGGTGCCTCTGTGGCCGCGTGTACACAAGAGCTTTGTGCTCATTTGAGCAGGTGGACTGCAGAACACTTGGCTCAGACTCATATGTTTTTTTTTCTCTAAGTAGAAGGGAATTGGCGTGCTTTTCGTGCTGACAGTAGTGCCAGGAGCGGAATTAGTGCGACTATTCATCTATTAATCGCGCCAGAGCACCAA
The DNA here is from genome assembly GCA_031772625.1 of Pinus tabuliformis. Lineage (NCBI taxonomy): Eukaryota > Viridiplantae > Streptophyta > Pinopsida > Pinales > Pinaceae > Pinus > Pinus tabuliformis. Next base: position 716,182,699 of record CM062804.1, read on the forward strand.
AATACCAGATTGGCATGGAATATCCTGGATCTCTCGTGCCAGGAAATTTTACTCTAACCGATTTTATTTGGGCATGGTTTTTTCGCTCGGGAACGCGCCAATCTGCTCGAGAACGCGCCAATCCACCTTCAAGGGGATCTGCGGGAAGCCTCATCTTTGTTTGACGATTTGCGAAGGGAGCAGATCAGAGAAGTTGCGGATCTATCTGAGAGAGGCAGATCGGATTAGTTTTGATCAGATCGATTTTTCAGATGTATTGAAAAACGACGGATTTTCTCAACGGAGCGGGATTGATTTTGCTGAGTTGTCAAATATTGCCGGATCTGAATCAGTGAGAAGATCACGAGATCAGCAGATTAGGGACAGATCGATTTGAAAGGTATCGATTTTTTGTTACTATTGGGTAGATTCATTTTTTAAATCTGATCAGAATGAGTAATACGATGGAATCTTACCTCCACGAGTCTAGCAAACTTGATGGATCTAACTTCACGAACTGGAAGTTTAAGATCCAGACCTTGCGAATGCTTGGTCCATAGTTACAGGTGATGAGCAGAGGGTGAATGCAGGGATGCAGGAGAAAGACTGGGATAAGCGAGAGAACAAGGCGAAAATTTTGCTGAAAATTTCTGTGAAGGACAATGTTGTTCTGCACATCAAAGATTGTAAAACATCCGTGGAGATCTGGACGACCATTAAAAATCTGTATCAGACCCAGAACACAAGCCGAGTTATGGCACTTAAAAGCAAGCTATTTTCGATGAGGATGAATGAAAATGAGACTGCTGTTGCATTTGTTGTGCGAATCAAAGATGTGAAAGATGCATTGGGAAACATCAGAGAGGCGGTGTCTGACTCTGATCTTGTCTCAATCACACTGAATGGGATGTGAGATGAATTTCAAATGTTCATCATTGGATTGGCGGCAAGGGATAAAGCACCGACATTTTATGATCTGACAGGGATCTTGCTGCAAGAGGAGGAGCGATGGCAAAAATTGAACCCCCAGAGTGATGATCTTGCGCTGATGGCGAAACGGTGATCATTCAGAGGGAAGCAGCCACAGCAGCAATCACAGCAGAAAGAAGGAACATCGTAGAAGAGTCCACATAAAGGTATGATTGAAAATAATTTTGTAAAGGAATGTTATTATTGTGGAAAGAAGGGCCATGTGCAGAATGTATGCTTTAAGAAGCAGGCTGATGATTCAAAGAGGAAGCGGGGAAAGCACAGAGGATACTTTATTGAAGAAGATGTTGAAGAAGATAAAGATTTCAATCATGAATTTCGACTGTTCATAGTCGACCATGCCCTTTCAGCATCTGATGAGGGCGATATATGGTATGTTGATGCCGGAGCATCCTCTCACATGACAGGTAAAAAGGAATTTTGTGATAGTGTTGAAGAAAGTACATACGAATCAAAAATCTATTTAGGAGATGATAGTGGATACGAGATTAAAGGTTATGGGGTTATTCCAGTCAAGTTACCAAATGGAAAAATTAGTCATCTTCAAAATGTTTTATATGTACCTGGAATTAAGAAAAATCTGATATCTGTATCCATGATAACTAATCAAGATATGCAAGTCGAGTTCTTCAAGACTCATTGTGTGATAAAGGATTGCAGGGAAGAAATAGTTGCAACAGGCGTGCATGTTGGAAGCCTATATAGACTAGATGTGAAGAGTATATCAAAGCGAGCCATGGTTTCAGGAGGATCGACAGCCGAACAACTCCAACATCAGAGATTCGGTCACTTGAATTTGCAGGACCTCATGCTATTGCAGAGAAAAGGTATGGTTGACGGGCTCCCTATCTTTTGTAATATTCAGCTAAATTGTGATGGATGTGCCTTAGGTAAAATGCATAGAGAACAATTTCCTCTGCATGATAGGAGGAAGGAAACATATATTTCAGAACTAGTGCACACTGATATATGCAGACCTATGCAGACAAGGTCGCTAGGTGGAGTGTATTATTTTTTGCTATTTACTGATGACTACACTAGATACTCATGGGTTTATTTTCTGAGTAAGAAAAGTCAGACTTTCCAGTGCTTTAGAGAATTTAAAACCTTGGTAGAAAAACAATTTGGTAAGAATATAAAAATTCTCCGATCCGATCAAGGGGGAGAATACAAGCTAGGGGAATTCATGAAATTCTGCAAATCTCACAGGATTGTTCAGTAGTTTATAGTGCCACATACACCACAGTAGAATGGAGTTGCAGAACGAAAAAACAGAACCTTAGTGGAGTGCGCAAGGAGCATGTTACAAGGTAAGGATCTATCTAATAGTTTTTGGGCAGAAGCTATTAATACTGCTGTATATTTGAAGAATAGAAGTCCTACCAGGTATCTTAGCTTCAAAACTCCTTTTGAAGCTCTATATGGATTCAAACAAGCAGTAAATCATCTAAGAGTATTTGGGTCAAAAGAATTTGCCCATATACCCAAAGCTGACAGGAAGAAATTAGATCCTAAAGCTGTGAAATGCATCTTTGTTGGTTATGGCACAAAATTTAAAGCATATAAATTGTTTCATCCTGAGACTCATAAGATATTTGTAAGAAGGGATGTAGTTTTTCATGAGCAAGTACAGGAAAAAGGTGATAAAGCAAGCCCATTTAGAGCCGAAGAAAACAAATTGAGGTAAGTCCCCTACCAAGGAGATTTGGTAGGAAGACTAAAAAACCATTAAAATTGAGAGTCTATGCCTTGACATCAAATGTTTTGAACATTGTAGAGCCCACTAATTACAAAGAATCTAGTCAATTTAAGGAGTGGAGAGCTGCAATGAATGAAGAGATGGAATCAATTCTTAGAAATGACACTTGGGATTTAGTTGAACTGCCTAAAAATAAAACACCCATAGGATGTAAATGGATGTTTAAACAAAAAATGAATGCAGATGGAAGTATAGAGAAATTAAAAGCTAGGCTGGTTGCAAAAGGATATTCACAGCAGGAAGGTATAGATTTTGATGATACTTTTGCACCTGTAGCAAAGTTAAATACAATCAAAATGCTTATTGCTTTAGATACTAAATATAATTGGGAGCTACACTAGCTTGATGTCAAATCTGCATTTTTAAATGGTGAATTAAAAGAGGAAATTTACTTAGTACAGCCGGAAGGGTTTGTAAAGCAAGGGCAGGAACATCTTGTTTGCAGATTGAAAAAGGCTTTATATGGTTTAAAACAAGCACCCAGGTCTTGGTATGAAAAGGTTGATTCTTTATTTTTAGAGTATGGCTTTCATAGAAGTTTGAATGACCCAAATTTGTATACCAAGTACAATAAGCAGGGGCAGATTATTCTGATTTCTTTGTATGTAGATGACATGATTATAACAGGAGATGCAGATGATTTAATTAGAGGAATCAAAAGGATTATGCCACAAGTTTTTGAGATGAAAGATCTTGGAAGACTTCATTACTGTCTGGGATTAGAGGTATGCAGAGATACTGGGCAAACTTTTCTTACCCAAGGGAAGTATGCCAGAAATCTGTTAGAAAAGTTTGGTATGGATCAGTGTAGATCAACAGCAACACCTTTGCAGCAGAATTTGAAGTTGAGCAGTGACGATGGCACTAAATAGTTTGATGCTACAATGTAAAGACAACTGGTTGGCAGCTTGATATATCTTACAACAACTAGACCTGACTTAGCATACTATGTTAGTGTGTTGAGCCAATTCATGTCAAAACCGCTTGAAAGTCACTGGGTAGTAGCAAAAAGTGTGTTGAGGTATCTTTGTGGTACTGTTAACTATGGCATTTTATACACTGACACATCTAATGTTATTCTAGCAGGTTTTTCAGATTCAGACTGGGCAGGTAACTTGGATGAGCGAAGGTCCATCACAGGTTACGCATTCAGCATAGGATCCGGGGTCATAGCATGGAGCAACAAGAAGCAGAGTACTGTAGCTTTGTCTTCGTGTGAAGCTGAGTATCAAGCATTGTGTGCAGCGACGTCTGAAGCGATCTGGTTGAGAAGGCTTCTCAATGATGCAGGAAAAGAACAGAAGAATTCGACTTCCATCAAAAGCGACACCAAAGCACCATTAAATTGGCATACAATCCAGTGTTTCACAAAAACACCAAACATATAGACACTCAATTCCATTTTGTCAGAGAGAAGATACAATCAAAAGAAATTACTATTGAATATTGTAAAACTTGTGACAATATGGCTGATATTTTTACAAAGCCTCTTGGAGGTGTGAAATTTGAATTGTTTAGAAGGATGATAGGAGTCCAGGACAACCCTTTATCCATTAAGGGGGGGAGTTGAAAATAATTATATTATTTTGTATTAATGGAGAAAATGGTTACATAGTTTTAACGTATCTCCCTAGTTTAGGATTAGTTCCTAGAGTTTAGGGTTTTGGTTGCAACTTCCTAATTCCTAGTGTTGTACTTAAATGATGTAATCTTTCATTCATGAATAATAGAGGGTACGAGAGTGATCTCTCTATTCTGAGTGTAGTCTCCAGGTGCAGGCCTCACCTGTGAGCTACATCTCCTTCATTTTCAATTCTATTCACATTTTATCTGTATGTTGATGTCGTGAATTATTTAGCAGTAGTAAAATTACCAAAGCATCTAACCCCCAATGAACGAAAACATATTGTGTAGCGTAGTACCTGATTTTCTTGGATTTGGGGCTACCTATTCCATACAAAGGCAGATATGCACATTAGAAGATGCGTCCGTGAAGATAAAATATTTGACATTCTAAAATCCTGTCACGACGGACCATGTGGTGGACATTTCGCAGATCGAAGAATTGGTCACAAAGTTCTGCAAACAGGGTATTACTGGCCCACAATCTTCAAATATGCAAAGAAATTTGTTCAAGCTTGCGACAATTGCCAAAGAGCAGGATGCCCTGGATAGTTCGACGAAATGCCTTTGAATCCACAACTAGTCATTGAACCATTTGAGTGTTGGGTGCTCGATTTTGTTGGTCCGATCAACCCATCATCAAACCAGAAAACATATATTTTGGTAGCAACAAAATATGTGACCAAAAGGGTTGAAGTAGAGGCACTTCGAAGAGCCACAGAGGACTCTGTCATTCATTTCCCATTCTAGATATTTGTTCGATATGGCCTCCTAAGAGACATAATCACAGATGGAGGACCATAGTTTGCTAGTAATAAAATTGCTGCAACATTAAAAAACTATCATATTCAGCACAAGATTACCACTCCATACCACCCAGAGGCAAATGGTCAAGTAGAGAGCACGAATAAAGTAATAGAAGCAATATTAACAAAAACCATTGCATCACACAGATGCGATTGGGCTACAAGATTGTCGGAAGACTTGTGAGAATACCGAACAATGTGGAGAAACACCACCGGTTATTCACCATATCAGCTAGTATTTGGAAAGGAACCCATCTTTCCAATAGAGTTCGAAATACAAATGTTGAGAACAGCACAAGAAGTTGGTCTAGATTTAAATGAGCCCAGATTAATAGACTACAGCAAATCAATGAGCTAGATGAAATCAGGCTCTCCACTCTTCAACATACTGCATTAATCCAACAACAGAGAGCAAAATGGAATGACGCCCTCATCGAAAAGAAAGTCTTCCACAAAGAAGATTGGGCACTCCTATACGACTCCAATTTTCAAGATTTTCTGGGTAAACTTCAAACTCACTGGCTAGGACCGTATGAAATCTAGAAAGTGCATGATAATGGCACCATTACTTTAACTACCATTGACGGGTCTGGACATACCTTTAAATAAAATTTCCACTGAGATTGACTGTACTGCAAACCACTTACTCAGGAATCCTTCTACCAGCAAATTTGGAAAGACTTTGACATGCAAATTCTGGCTGAGGAAGAAGACTCTTCCTCACCTTTGGTTCACTAAGTAATTTGATTGCTTTCAAAATTTTGTACATAACTTTTGCTATTCTATTTGTGTAAATTATTTTCTGTATAGATTTCTTCATTTCCACACATTTTTACATTTTCTTGTTCCTTTTCGAAGGAACAACATTTTCACCCCTTTGTTGTTCCTTTTCGAAGGAACAACACTGCTGCATTTTGATGTTCCTTTAGGAAGGAACAATAGTTCACTGCTTTGCTATTCCTTTTTGAAGGAACAACACTTCAACCTTTTTGTTGTTCCTTTCCGAAGGAACAACATTTTCACCGTTTTGTTGTTCCTTTCCGAAGGAACAACACTTTCGTATTTTGTTGTTCCTTTCTTAAAGAACATCATTTTCACTATTTGTTGTTCCTTTCCGAAGGAACAACATTTTCGTCGTTTTCTGTTCCTTTCCGAAGGAAAAACACTTTTGCATTTTGTTGTTTCTTTCTAAAAGAACAACATTTCCATCTTTTTGCTATTCCTTTCCGAAGAAACAACACTTTCATGTTTTGTTGTTCCTTTCCGATGTAACAGCACTTCCGTATTTTTGTTGTTCCTTTTCAAAGGAACGACACATTCATTTTTTTTGTTCCTTTCCGAAGGAATAGCACTTTCGTTTTTTGATGTTCCTTTCTAAAGGAATGACACTTTTTTTTTGTTCCTTTCCGAAGGAACAACACTTTAATTTTTTGATGTTCCTTTCCGAAGGAACAACACTTTCGTTTTTGTTGTTCCTTTTCGAAGGAACAACACTTTTGTTTTTCTGTTGTTCCTTTCGAAGGAACAACACTTTCGCTTTTGTTGTTCCTTTTTGAAGGAACAACATTCCCGCATATTTTGTTTGTGCTTGCTTTATTTTCTTTTTTGATTAAGGAACAACTGTTGTTCCTCTCAAGGAACAGTAGCTTTGAGCATGTTTTTTTCCTTTTTTCTTGCCGTTTTTGCATGCAAATATTCTTTTTCTATCCCTCTAAAGAAACAATAACTATTCCATCTTGAGAACAACACTTTTGGAGTGCATTCTTTTTTCTTTTTGTGTGTATGTGTGAGGATTTTTGTGAGGGATGGTAATTTAAGGCACAACTATACATTTATGCAAGAATACAAAAACTAGAGGATGTTGAAATCAACTAATCAAAGAAAAATCGTCATCTTTAGAAGAAATTGCTTTGAATTGATAAGAGAAAAGAGGAAAGGAAACAACTATTTATATCACCTTTTTGTCATTATTTCCACTAATACCAATATGATTGATTATTTTTTATCATGACGGTTCTTTCTAAATCCCCATAATTCTCTTTGATCATTATTATTGAATAAGAATAAGGGCATATTTTTCTCTATTGAGATGTTCAAACTTCTTCCACCATCCCTACACTTAAGGAGTGTTGAGCCACCCTCTGTATATAAATATGAAAATTTCTATATAAAAGAAAAAGAAAAATAAAAAATGTTTATCTATATGATTACTAACATGATTTGTCAGATGAAGGATAGGGGGTCTCATCAAGAGTCAGCCTACCATGATCATAAGGAAGAAACTGAAGTGGCATTCCCATAATGGCCACCACACCAAGGATATGATCCAAGAGTCACATCATAAAAATAAAAAAGTCCTTGGAACAGGAGGTCTCATCATGAGCCAGCCTGCCCACCTTTCACTCCTTCCTAGTGAATGGCATTGTGATTCATCTGGTTATCAAGCCAGCACAATGGCCTCCATTCTGACATTGCACAACACTTTCCTAGGCATACACAAAGGATTATGGTTCCAAGGGTGAAATAAACAACTCTGTCAAGGTTATGGACACCTGTGGGCAACAGAGCTCTGTTGATGGTATTGAAGTCATATTTCTTATACACCAATAGTCATTATAAAACCCTTCTTCTTATATCTTTATAAATGGTTTCAAATGAGATTATGTATATAACCCTTTCGAACCTTTGATACATGAAAATCATTTACAAATCAATCATGATGGTAAAAGTTGATAATGACTGCATAAGAACTTTTATTCATGTCAGCTGTCCTATCCTCCATTTTTCGTATCATATCACGACATTTCCATATTTATTAGTGATTCTTTAATATGCCTCGATTTGGGTAATCCCCTTATTTTTGTAAACATGTCATACATCTATAGGTTGTTCTTCTATTCCACTGTACGATGGCATTTCAGCATGCTGCTCCTTTATTTGATCGCCGAGGACGGTCTATCACATTATAGGGGGGCGTGGGTGATCTCCATAATTTGCTAGCATACGTGTCAGCTCATTATTCAGAGGTATTATGACTCAGTAATAGCAAGCCTAATGGTATTTTATTTCCCAATATTCATGGCTTGCTATTCTGATGCCATTTCCATGTTTTGCTATGCAAAAAATAGCAGTAAGTTAGAAATTTGAACAGCTTGTTGTTCCATCATCTTCTCTATGTTTTCTTAACAATGAGCTAAAAATTTGAACAACCTGTTGTTCCATCGTTGTGTCTGTGTTCATGAATAAGATGGGAGGAAGATCAATTCATAGTAAGCCATAGGTGTTAATGGTCTCTGATGCTGCACGAGAAATTCTAGCAAGGGAAGAATTGATAGCTTACCTTAACTGTCTACAACAATCCAATGAGACAGTGGTAATCAAGTTTCTGTAGAACTTGCAAGAAAATCATTCCATGGTTGTTAGAAAATTATATATATTACGAAGCAATGGAACACATAAAATATTGTAGAAATATAAACACAGAAAACACACAAAACAAGAGAGACACAGATATACGTGGTTCACCCAGTTTGGGCTACGTCCACCCTGAACAGCCAGTCCTTCCTTTCTATTATCCAACAAAATGAAGAGACACAACCTACAACAAATCCGCTGTAATATCCTCTGTTTTCTCTCACAATCTCACCTCTCTATTTGTCGCTCACAGAATACACATCTATTTCACAGCCTCAAATACAAATACCCTCATACAAAGAGAGGGGTTGCCTTCTAGGGAAAAAAAACCTAAACTAAACATAAGTTCTACCGTCAGATCATCCGCCTAATGAACGGCCCAGATTGACTAGAAATTACTATACTTTTACAAGGCAATTTTACATTTGTTTTTAGCTTCGAGGGCGCTGCCCTCGAGCCCCCGCCGGGGGACCGCTGGCCCCCGGACCCCCCAGCCGGGGGGGATCGGCCCCCCCAGACCCCCGCGGGGGGACAAGTCCCCCCGCACCCCCCGCGTGGAGGGGTGTATAAACTTCCTGGGGTATACATCGGGCTGAAACAAAGACCTCTGAACAATCATGCTCCACACACAACAATCTCCCACTTGGAGAATGATTGTAGAAACTCCACCACTGTTTCATTTGCTGGACAATGACTCCTCTTTGGACCTAGCTATTTCTCATCTTCATCGTCATCCTTGAAGACCAATTGAAATTGATCATATTCTCAGTTTCTCCCTGGTTACAACTTTTATTAGCATATTTGCAGGATTCTGGCTAGTGTGTATATTTTCTAGCTTCAACTCTCCATCTTCCAACACTGATCGTATGAAATGGTACTTGAGCTGTATGTGTTTAGTCCTAGAATGAAATTCTAAGTTCTTTGCAAGATGAATGGCACTTTGACTATCATTGTATAACGTGCCCATATCATGCTCCTTACCCAATTCACCCATAAACCTTTGTAACCAAATCATTTCTTTACTATCCTCTGTAGCAGCAACATACTTTGCTTCTGTTGTTGAAAGTGCAACAACACTTTGGATTTTTGAAATCTAGCTGACAGCTATTCCACCAACAGTAAATACATATCCTGTAGTGCTCCTCTTGTTATCCCTGTCACCTGCCATATCTGCATCAACATATCCCTGTAGAGAAATGTTTGCACCACCAAAGCATAATGCTTGATTTGTGGTACCTTTCAAATATTTGAGAATCCATTTTACTGCCATCCAATGTTCCTTTCCTGGATTGTTCATGTACCTGCTTACAACTCCCACTGCATGTGCAATATCAGGCCTTGTGCAGACCATTGCATACATTAAGCTTCCAACTGCTGATGCATATGGAACTTTAGACATATAATCCATGCCTTCTTGGGTCTTTGGGCACATTTCCTTTCTAAGTTTGAAATGGCTAGCAAAAGGTGTACTAACTAGTTTTGCATTGTGCATATTAAATCTTTTCAACACCTTTTGTATGTACTCATTCTGAGACAATGTTAATTTGCAATTTTTCCTGTCTCTAGTGACTCTCATACCAAGGATTTGTTTTGCAGCTCCCAAATCCTTCATTGCAAATGAATTTGACAATTTTCTTTTGAGTACATTTATTTCCTGCATGTTAGATCCTGCAACAAGCATGTCATCCACATACAATAACAATATAATATAGTTGCCATCATTTTGCTTTTTCAGATAAACACAATGATCAGAGTGACATCTAGTATAACATTGTTCAGACATAAACTTGTCAAATTTTAGATACCACTGCCTTGGAGCCTATTTTAAGCCATACAAGCTCTTCTTCAACCTACACACTAGTTTCTCCTTCCCTTTCACCTCATATCCTTATGGCTGCTGCATATATATCTCTTCCTCCAAATCCCCATGGAGAAAGGCTGTCTTTACATCTAACTGCTCAAGATGCAAATCTTCAGCTGCTACATGACTTAAAATAGTTCTGATTGAAGTCATTTTAACAACATGAGAAAATATTTCATCAAAATCAATACCTTTCTTCTGTGCAAACCCCTTCACCACAAGTCTAGCTTTGTACCTCTGTTTTCCTCCATCTTCTTCCTTCAGCCTGTAAACCCATTTATTCTTCAATGTAGTTTATCCTACAGGCAACCTGACTAAATCCCAAGTGTGGTTATGCATTAAGGAGTCCATCTCTTCTTCCATGGCTACCTCCCACTTCTTCCTGCTTTCAACCTGCATTGCTTCTTCATCACATTCGGGTTCACCAGAATCAGTCAACAATAAATAATATAATGAAGGAGAGTATCGTTCAAGGGGTCTACTTATCCTGGTAGATCTTCTAACACCACTTTCAGGTGTTTGGGGTGCCTGTTGTTGTTGTGGTGGTTGTTGTTGTTGTGGTTGTTAATTATTATTATTTTCAGGCACCTTTCCTTTTTCAGTGATTTCATCAAGAACTGCGTATTCCTTGTTTTCCTTTTCCTGTTTCTTTTCCTACAACTGATTCTTATACAAGACCTTTTCATTAAATATTACATCTCTGCTCCTAATGATTTTGTGATTTTCGTAATCATATAAGCGATAACCAAAATCATTAACACCATATCCAATAAAGGTACATTTCTTTGACTTTGCCTCAAGCTTTGTTCTATTTTCTTTATCAATATGGACAAAGGCCTCACAACCAAAAGGCTTTAAAAAAGAGTAGTTTACCTTTTTACCTATCCATGCTTCCTCCGGAACACCACCATCCAAGGAACTTGAAGGCCCTCTGTTTATTAGATAAACAACAGTATCTACAACATCTGCCCAAAATTGTAAAGGAAATCCTACATGCAATCTCATGCACCTTGCACGCTCCATGATTGTTCTGTTCATCCTTTCTGACACACCATTTTCTTGTGGTGTTCTTGGAACTGTCTTCTCTCTGCGAATTCCATGCTCTGAACAGTACCTATCAAACTCTTTGCTGCAATATTCACCTCCATTGTCTGATCTAAGACACTTCAATTTCTTTCCTATCTCAATCTCAACCAAAGCTTTCCATTTCTTGAAAGTATCAAATACATCAGATTTATTCTTAATACAATAAATCCAAGTTTTTCTAGTTGCATCATCAATAAAAGTAACATAATAACGAGATCCACTGAGAGATGATACCTGAGTAGGTCCCCATACATCTGTATGCACAAGCTCTAATTTTTCATTCTTCTTTTCTTTCCCAACTCTGAGAAATCTGACTCTCTTATGTTTTCCATAAATGCAATTCTCACAGAAGTCCAAATCAACATTCTTCAAACCCAGCAACAAATTCCTTGAGTGAAGAATCTTCATCCCCTTTTCACTCATGTGTCCGAGCCTATGATGCCATAATGCTGCATCTGCTCCTTTGGAAGTTAAAGCATTAATAGAGTTAGAAATACCATTGCATAAATACAATGTACCAACCTTTTCGCCTTTTGCTATTATCAGGGCTCCTTTGGTGACCTTCCAAGCTTTATTTGTGAATGTTGTCACACAACCTTCACCGCCTAACTGCCCTGTTGAAATCAGATTTTTCTTTAGATCTGGAACATGCCTTACCTCCTTTAATAGCCATTGGTTTCCATTCTGTTGTTTTACAAGAACCTTACCCATTCCAATGATTTTATAGGGTTTATCATCACCCATACGAACTTGTCCAAAATCTCCTTGAACATAGTCATAAAATTATTTCTTATCAGGTGTGGCATGGAATGAGGCCCCCGAATCTACCACCCATGAATCAGTAATATTTTCGAAAGAAAGAATCGAAGCATCTTGTAACACCTCACATGTCACATTTGCTTCATGATTGTTTTCTTACTGTGCATCTCCTTCTTTTCCCTTCCGAGATCTATAGTCTTTCTTTAGGTGTCCTTTCTTTCCACATTTCAAGCACACTATCCCCGATCTGGACTTGGATCTGCCTTTCCTTGATTTACTGCGATATCCTGAGATCTTTCCTCTTTCCATTTTTCTTCCTCTAGACTCTGCACTCAAAGCATTTCCCGATGTCTCACCGAAGCTTTTCCGTCGCATTTCCTCGCTAAGGATAGCACCGAAAACATCATCAAACTTTAAAGTACTAGATCCAAAAACGGAGTTACTAATGGCCATTAACAAACCATTCCAACTTTCTGGTAATGAGCACAAGAATAACAGAGCTCTAACTTCATCATCAAAGCTTACCCCTACAGAACTTAACTGACTTGTAACTGTATTAAAATCATTTAAATGGTTTGCAACGGATCCACCTTCTGACATATTCATATTAAATAACCGTTTCATAAGAAATACTTTGTTTGAGGCCGAGGGTTTTTCATATAGTTTCGACAACGCCTGCATTAAACCCTCTGTCGTGGTTTCCTTCGAAATGTTGACAGCGACTGACGCAGCAAGGCACAACCGTATTGTTCCGAGTGCCTTTCTATCGAGAAGGTTCCATTCTTCGTCTTTCATACCCGTCGGCATCTTTGTTTTTCCGCCCAATGGTAGGTATAGATCTTTCTGATACAGATAATCTTCCATCTGCATCTTCCACAGCAAGAAGTTTTGGCCGTTAAATTTCTCGACCCTAAACTTACCATCTTCCTCCATTGCTCCCACTCGAACCAGGAACCCTTCTTTCCTCCGAGTTTATCAGCCAAATAGACCTTTGGCTCTGATACTAGTTGTTAGAAAATTATATATATTACGGAGCAATGGAACACATAAAATATTGCAGAAATATAAACACAGAAAACGCACAAAACAAGAGAGACACAAATATACGTGGTTCACCCAGTTTGGGGTACGTCCACCCTGAACAGCCAGTCCTTCCTTTCTATTATCCAGCAAAATGAAGAGACACAACCTACAACAAATCCACTATAATATCCTCTGTTTTCTCTCACAGTCTCACCTCTCTGTTTCTCGCTCACAGAATACACATCTCTTTCACAGCCTCAAATACAAATACTCTCATACAAAGAGAGGGGTTGCCTTCTAGGGCAAAAAACCCTAAACTAAACAAAAGTTCTACCATCAGATCATCCGCCTAATGAACGGCCTAGATTGACTAGATATTACTATACTTTTACAAGGCAATTTTACATTTGTTTTTAGCTTCGGGGGCGCTACCCCCGAGCCTCCACCGGGGGACCACTGGCCCCCGGACCCCCCAGCTAGGGGGGATCGGCCCCCACGGGGGGGACAAGTCCCCCCCGCGTGGAGAGGTGTACAAACTTCTTGGGGTATACATCCAGCTGAAACAAAGACCTCTGAACAATCATGCTCCACACACAACAATGGTGAGAGGGAGACAGATAGCAGTCACAGATGACATAATTGCTGAATTTTCGGGACTACCAGCCGTTGGACCTGCGTGGACTCTAAAAAGGGTGAGATTGCGAGACGCCATAACCATCTTCTAGGGTGAAGGGTAGAACCTTACTGTCAAAGGGAAAGGAGCCTTACCAGCAACCCTGGGTGAGCCGTGGGCAAAATTGGCGAGAATTATCCAAAGCTACATCACTTTCAATGGCAAAAAAGACATGGTAATACCATGCCATCTCAAAATTTTAGTCGTGTTAAAGAAAAATGTGTTATGGATTTGTCTGCGTTCTTAAATTTTTTATTACATGATGTTTCCCGAAGCCTGAGGAAATCTCGCCATGTAGAGTCAGTAGTAAGCCACCATGGGTTAATTCGACTGATAGTTAGTTACAGTCTTGCCCAGTAGAAGAGTAGTTGGGAAGAATTGATTTTCTCGATAGATGAGGGACTAGCTTTTCCAGCCCCAAAACGAAAACATATCGCCAACACATCGAGCAGACCGCTAAAATGAAGACAATCTGTTAGATTGGTGAGGAGCAGAGGAATGATGGGAGATTCCCAGGGAAACACTAGCCAACTTGTGGAAATACATGATTTAGAAGATGAAAAACCCCCACAATTAGAAGGTGGGGAGAATGAAGAATAATTGGAGGAAAACAAGGAAGAAGAACTGGAGGAGGAGACTGAACAATCCGATCTAGAAGAAGGGGAGGAAACAGGGCAGTGTAGTGAAAGTCCATTGCAAAACCCTCTGCAAGAAGATGAATTGGCCCAAATTTTGCCCAATATGGGCGAGTATGTCCAATCTCACATCCCACTCAACCTCCATACCGAAGAAGAACTGCAGGAGCACTTTGCTCATGATAAGAGTGTATCTGGGGAAAAGAGTGATGAGGATGAGGAAGAGGAACAATCTGTTCCAAGTCAGAATACACTCAAAGAATTCCATGATGAGGAAGAGGTAGAAGAATAAGCTGCCCAGGAGACAACAGAACAAGTAGGGTTTCTACCCTTGAAAAACCCAATCAGCAAGACACTGAAGAAGTGTTCCAAGAAGGAAACATGGAAATTGGCCAAGACAAAGGTACAATGCTTGAGGTACAAGGCCTAAGCCTAAGAAACCAAGTGGTTGTTCCTTCTAAGAAAATGGAAGAAATTAAAAGATTGCAAAAGGAACAACAGAGATTGCTTAACGTAATTAAGCAACTTCGACAACAAATAAGAGTCTTAAAAATGGGGAAGAACTCAAAAGGAACCTCTGGGGCAAAGCGTGCAACCACCCAGGAAAAACCCCTTAAGAAGAATACCAACAAGACTCAAGTCCAACCTGTTATTCAAAATCAAAAGGAACAACATTTGGCTGTTGCAAATGCAGAAGCACAAACGGACAACGCACCAACCTGTGATAAGGAAATCCAGACAGAGGCACTGTCCTCTAGTGAGAAGGGAACTCAGACCATAAAGACTAGATGTCGCAATAAGGAGATCTAAGTAGATCTCCAGCCCAAAATTATCATGATGGATAATGACCCGAGAATAGTAACTCTGCAAAAATATTTGGCACAAGCCCAGCAAAAAATAGAGAAACTCATAGAGGAAACTGTTCCTTAAGAAAAATACCAGAAGTTACAACAGCAGCTGAAGAACATCAATGCATCGGAAAGCTAGGCCTTTGAAGGATGGCAAAAGGTAGAGGAAAGAGTCAAAAAGGTAACCCATAGACTAGACACAGTCATAAATCAAATGGATACCTTATGTTCTCTATATACTGATGTTCTAGCGTGTAGGGCACCCGCCAAAAATTATGCTTTATTTTTTATGGAAAGATATTTACAATTGAAAATTAAGGCTGTCAAGGCAGGAGTACCTATAGAGATAAAAACCATTGATGATTTCATAAACTGTTGTAAGCATTATGGGGTGAAAGTTCAACGATTGTTATGTGAATTTTATTTGCACAATCTTGTGTTAGATGGAGAAATAGAATAGAACCCTAGCCCTTTTGTGGGTGATGTCCAACTTCAGGCATTTATTTCTTTTAGTGTTAATCAGATAAAGTGGCTTAAAGCCTACAATGTCTTTCAAAGATAGGAGAATGGATTAGATCTATGGGTGAGGGGTGAACCTAGAGACCCATTACAATTATGGAATAAACATAGGAGCCTAATGAGAACTCAGGGTGTGATCTAGACATTAGGACTTATTCACACAACAGTCATCCGGGAAGGGGTAGAATACTTCTTTATTATCAAATACCTTGCCATAGCAATAGCTAAATTCCGATACCAAACTTCTAATCAGAATATCGTAAATAGAGAACCGTTTGATTATGAGAATTTTAAGCTAGCTTCTGACCACTTGGGTATCTACAGTGACCTCATTTTGAGAGAAGGCCCGTCTTGGTTAGGCTACAGGTTCCTTAGTCCAGCCATTTGGTATCCTGCACCAGGATATAAAGCCTTATATGAATTTCCTGAAGGTCAGACAGGGCATATTTTTGAATTCTTAGCTAGGAATCATGGTTGTAGACCACTGACTGAGAACCCCTCTCCAGCCTATTCCCTAACTGCCTTGCATGTCAATTACAATGTTTTCAAGAGGGAATGAAAAAGAGTAAGCAGGGGGGTGTGTTTAGCATTAGAAAAGGGATGTGATTGCCACTTATTTCATTATCTTTTCCTTTAATTCATAACTTCTTACATTATGAAACATGCATATGATGAAGGATTATGATAAAGTTTAAGAGATTTGTGAGTAACATGGAATAACTAATTATTACGTTTTTCTATGCAGAAAATGAAGAAAATGGAAGATCGTCATTTCAAAGGAAATGACAAGGCGAAACCAACTCCTATCCCTTTGACAGGGAACCGCATCTAGACGAGACAATCTAGATCAGAGTGCGTAAGCCAGGTAAAGGAAGATGAAATACCAAACCAACACAAGAGAACAAAGAGATAACTGAAGGATAACGATATGGAAAATCCCTCAAGATCCTTTGATCCTGATGGATTGCTACCTTAAGAATGTCTATATCTTTGATATTTCTGCCTGGCTGCTATAAAAAGGGACAACGTTGCTAGCCTAAGGGGCAGACTATTGTTGTTTTATAGAATCTACTGTTGTAAACCAATCTTTGATCATTGACTCTCTTTAAAGAGTTATTACTGTAACTCTGTTTCCATGATTAATATATAAACTTTGTTGTTGTTCCCTCTTTGATTCTGAAGTAACCACAGTAGTGCGTCCCTGGAGGTTAAGGGCTTGGCCCTAGTGGATCACTTGCTTCCTGTACCATTATTTTCCAATTCCAAGTCATGTGTGGTTTTATTTCTTTTACTTGCTTCATTTAGTAATCTATTGTTCATTATAATTTCGTGTACTGGCTCTGTCATATTTAATTCATATTTGAATAGTAATGTTATCTTATGTAACTAAAATGTTATGTTGTCCATTCTGAAATCGTATCGCATTGATGTTCCCTTACAGATTGGAATTACTGTGTAACATTCTTGTTCCTTTACATATTAACATTACTGTTCGTTTACAGAATAACGGTGTTGTGCATTTGCAGATCAATATTATTGTTTATTTAGCTATGGTTTACCTCTAAGTGTGATTGTTGTTCATTTGGATTGTTGTTCCATTGTAAGTGCAATTGCTATTTCTTTATCACAATGGTTAATATTTATTATGCTAAAGACTCAGATTACTGGTTCCATCACTATAACTTCGTTGTGTGTTAACATTTGATTTAGTTTGCTGTGTGTTTACCTTCGATTCAATTGCTATTCAACATTTTGTAGACTTACATTAGTTTGTTGTTCCATTCTTGGTTTTTTGTTCCAACCATTTCTGAAGTTAAAGGTTGCTTCTTAATTCCTTTAGATTACGATTGCTGTTTAATTCATTTCCATAAGTTAAAGCTTGTTGTTCAATCTTTTCAACAGATTAGTTGTTGTTCCATTTTCTGTTAATTGAATTATCATTTCAAGTAATTGCTTTGGTGTGAACAGAACGGTTTGCAATTGTAGTGAACATTGATTATTGTCGTCTGGTTCCCAAATTCGAGATCTTCTCTTTATTGCTTTTCATTTGCATCATTTTACAAAGGGAAGAGTTATCGTTACTACACGCTTGACTGATGAAGTGTTTTAGTTTCTTAAATGAATGATTTAGTTACAAAGCATTTCCATTTCTTGCCATTACATTTAGAGTTTGTTTCCAGCATTTATTCACTCTTGTAAAAGCACTATACTACTAGCATTGCTCTTGACAAGTGACCACCTTAGACTGAGTACACTCTTTGAGATAACAAATCGTACTTGGATTGATAATTAATCTAGGGTAAATAGAGGTGAAAAAGAACCTGTTTACTGCTTCACAAGAGGATAAAAAAAAATATCCCACCTTATTTTAAGGGAGAGGGTAAAAAAATTAAATTTAGCCCACCTTATTTTAAGTGAGAGGGTAAAAAAAAAATTAGCCCTTGCAATTAGGAGTTACAACCTTCCATTTGCCCTAATTTTCAAGAATAGGTATTTATGATAGTTATTCCCCCTCCCCATTCAATATATAAAAGATAAAAAAATCTTTCATTTGCCCATATTTCATGGTATTGAGATTAATTTCGAGAAAATGACCCTCATTTTTTGGAACAAATGGTCACAAAAGAGTAATTCATTTTTATTTAAAAATTCAAGTCTCTTATTTTCATGTCTATTTAAATATTGAATAGTGCTCTTTCCATATTCCAAGTTTTCATCTGTTTAATGATAATCATATACGAGGGTTGTTCACAAAGTTGTAGAATTTGAATAGTGGTACAAGGTTAAGGTTATTCGCAAAGTAGTGAAATTTGAATTAATACGTCAAGAATCAATGTACAATGGTATAGGTAAGACTATGTTTTAATGAATTTTTGGTATATATAATTATTAATTTTATAATATATATTTGTCATTTTCAAATATTATTTAAATAATAGATTTTTTTAATTTTCAATCCCGTTAAAATAATTGATGTTTGATTCTTTCTTTTTAGCTTCCACCCATTACTAAGTCAACATCTGTGAAAAAATTAAAAATCTTTATTCGAAAAAAGTAATCCCTTACCTTCCAAAATCGATACAATCCAAATTCCATCATTAATTTCGTTACTTGCCCTTTATTTTAAATGTACACTCTATGTAAATTACGATTCTATGAAAAATGATAAAGTAGTTGTTACTATTTGAATACCGACAGTTTGAAAAAGTCTACCAGAAGAATGCTTGTTGGAAGACACTCTATTAAAAAACAATTTTTTGCTAAATTTGTTTAAATTTTATCGATTACATTTCTACTAGGAATTGATAAAGTAGTTGTTGTTATTCTTGGAATAGTAAGGTGCTCATCATCTGAAAAAATCACTTGGAACACAATTAAATGGATGTTCCAATTGAATGGAAGTCCGAAGACATGTTATTAAAAAATACCAGATATATTTAAAATAGATGTATTATCAAAACAAGGACTTTGAATGGATGTCTAAAGACATATTGTTATAAAAATATATATATATATATATATTTAAAATAGATGTATTATCATAAGAAGGAATTTCATCCAAAGTTTCAAGATTGAAACAAAAAATGTTATATTAAAATGAGAATTCAAGAAAATGAATAATAAATTTGAAACTATTTACTTCAAATAAATTTCATTAGCAAGATGAAGATGGAGGAGATAATTTGAGTGATTTTATATGCATAGATGCACTGCAATTATTATTTACTGGGTGTCCTTAGAAATCAACAATCATTGACATCCTATTCGTATATATGGTAGCCATAAAGAGGAGAGATATTTAACATTTTGAAGACATTAAAAAAATTGCATGTGGTGTGTGTCTGTATATATATATATATATATATATATATATATATATATATATATATATATATATATATATATATATATATATCCTTTACTCCACCATTCATTTTGTTACACATGAACTCTTCCATCTTGGAGAGATGGCTGAGCAGACCAAAGTGGCGAATTGCTAATCCGTAGTACGGATCATCCGTACCGACGGTTTGAATCCCTCTCTCTCCGTTCGTCCACTATTGATCCTGAAAACAAATAACCTCGAATCTTTCTACGGAACGGAAAAGACCCATTAACCTAGAGACTTTTTTCACTATTCTTTACGTCCGAGATTACATCCTGGATCGTTCGATAGAAATCCAAAGATAAAAAGAGAAATGAAAAATACCACTATTGCATTCGTGCGATAGAAATCCAAAGATAAAAAGAGAAATGAAAAATACCACTACTGCGTAAACGAGCAGCTTAGGAGTAAGCATTACGTAATCTCTGGAATCCTGATTATAAGTACAACAGAATAGATCATCAATCTTTGTACCATATATGGATACTTGAATACCAAACAATAGTATTATTGTTACAAATCACGAAATTATTTCTCCGAAAGTTTTCGTATATATGGTAGCCATAAAGAGGAGAGATATTTAACATTTTGAAGACATTAAAAAAATTGCATGTGGTGTGTGTCTATATATATATATATATATATATATTGAGATATTTAACATTTTGAAGACATTAAAAAATTTGCATGTGGTGTGTGTCTATATATATATATATATATATATATATATATATATATATATATATATATATATATAAGGTTTCTAGAGGGATCAAACCTGTCGAGTGCAAATTTTTTAGTCAAATTTTCCATTGTAAATAAAAAATATGGGCTATAAAAAAATGGATATACATGTTATACTCTTACTCTGAACCATAAATAAAATATTTCAATGTCCATATGAACTATCGTAATCTTATACCAATTTTATAGAGAAATAAATTAACTAAAACTAATTAGAAAATGTTATACTTTTGAGTACAACAAATTGTACAATTTTTATACTTTCTAAAATTATTTGAGTACCTGACTTAATTTTTATTTTTTTTTTAATTTAGTACATGACTGAAATAATTTTTTTAAATATGCATTTCTAATAATTTATTTCAATCTCAACTTCATGCATATGTATATCAAGAGAGCGTAAATGACTAATTATTTTAATGTTGATCATAATAAAATATTTCAATGTTGGAAGAGGAGTAAGTAAAAGTAAAAAAGTTCAAGGATATATGTATTTTATTTAATTATTAATATCAAATTAAAATGCAACATTTAAAAATATATAATTAATAATAAAATATTCAATGTGACTAATAAATAAAATATTTTAATATGGAGGGTTAATTAATATTGAAATGTATTCAAAAATATATTAATAACAGAAAACTCATTTTAATGTGGAAAATATATTCCACAGATAAAATATTTCAAGAGAAATATTTAAACGTGTATATATTATATATGATTAAAGAAAACTATATATTCATTATATAAAGCAATCGAAAAAAATATTTTTGTATGCCTAAAACATTTTAAATAGTTCAATGTGGCCCCTTTTTATGAATATTTTTTGGCCAAATTTGTTTGAAATCAAGCAAAGATGTGTTAGAATTGCAAGTTTAAGGTATGTAGTTGACACAATCCAAGTTCTCAAGAAATGTTTGAAGACATTGAACTCATTTTACATTCAAAAATATAATTTAAACAATGAAAAATTATAGGCGGTGTGTGTGTGTGTTGATATATATATATATATATATATATATATATATATATATATATATATATATATATATATAATTAATCAATTAGCTTTCCATATTTGTTGTGTGCAAATGTTTTTGTCAAAAGTTTCACTGTAAAATAGGTCTTCCTGGAGCTACAAGATTGTCTTTCTTGCCCAAAAAAATCCTATATACTCTCTCTCCAAGATTGAAATCCAATTTAAACCAACACAAACATGTACGTGTACAGTGATTTGATCAAGTGTACACAAATTTGTTGTTAGTTCCAATTACTGCGGTTAAGTTTCTAATTAAAGAGATGGTCATTATATCCCACGGATGCAACCATACACGCAAACAAAAAAATCACCATGATCGCTACCAATAAGAATTTGAGGCATTGTACATATGGATTTTTATCTAAAATGCTCAAAAAGCACTTGGAGAAAGAAAAATATTCATGGATAGTCTGGTTTTCAAAACCCTGGGGTATAGAGGAACTATGTCTTTTTGACTTTTCCCTTACATAATTATATTTTATATCTAATTTTTTGTTACATTAATTTTAATCAAAACAATTATTTAAAATGGTCTATATTTGTTTTACGTCTAGTTTGGTGCATAACAAGTGAGTTCTTATTTTAATAAAAAATGATCAAGGTAAATGGGTATGATTAAGTAAATAAGGAAGAATATATACCTCTAGTTTCATGCATAACATTAGCAAAGAAAGCACATGTTCCATCCCCAGTTCATTATTCCCTAATGGTATCCTATAACCATAATATCGATTCACATAATATGTTCATCAAAAGCTATAATCTTTTGGATGTTTATTAGCACACTCACATCCAAAAATAAATAAAGATAATGATACTTAGTAAAAATGTTGTACCATTATATAAAATTCCATTTGCGAGAATTACAATGTTACATATAATATTTGTTTCCCATTATGAATAAGTAGTAAACCTATAGCAATATTCAACGTTCAATATTCAAATAATAAAAGACTTGGGAAAACTGCATTATATTAATCAATTGAACAAACAAACTAAAGGAAAAACTTATCTATTTTAAAGTTGAAGGCCAATATTAACTTAGGTAGATAAATGTTCCACCCAACCACAGACTCTATTGCACTTATTCATTTTATATTAGGTAAGCCAAATTGAGGCTATGCTACCACTAAGGAAAATTAGAAATTTTTAATGGAAATCATTATATCTTACGACAAAAAGGTATCTATCCCATTGTCTCACCACTATGTTTTTTTCTTGGAACAACACAAATATTTTGGCGACACATTGTCCTTACATAGAAAAACAAGAATATCGCCTTTATCTACTCAATATTCCCTCAAAGGTCTTTGAGTTCTCCCTTTATGTGTGCATAGAGAGTCTAGATACTATCCATTAACTCCAACAAAATTTACTTAGTTCTTGACCTTTTTCAAGTTTTAAGGGATTCCTTGATTGGTCGTTCAACCCACACTATGATTTCCTCCTTATATTCTATACATGGCTTCTCCATCACATAGCTTGATATATTTCTTGGATCCCTTTCCAACCTAAATTTTGAATCTCTCTATGTTCTTCCTCTCTATAATTCGCTTCTTTTCCAAGGAATTAGCTTCTAACCATTTGAATCTCTTCCTCATCTATTTTCATAATCTATACATATTTATGTAGTTATCATCACATGAATTCAAAATGGTCTCTTTCATTCCTTGATCAGCTTCCTATTATGAATCAATACCTCTAAAACTACTTTCATGGATGTTATCATCAACTAAGAGAGAATGGATTTACCTCTCCCTCTATTTCTTTCTCTCTTATAACCTACTTCTCTTCTATACGATTTTTCTTCTCTATTGTGTCTAGCCCCATGCATCTCTCTTCAATATTCTTTGCATGAGTTCATAATGGTCACACACCATTCATGTGAGTGTGAAATGGCATCCACAGTTCACCTTAGAATTGAAGGTGGTCATTGTATTTTACTATGTTGGTTGTCTGAGTCCAATAATGACCAATAATGAATCATTCCTTCTTCCCTACAACTATTCATATACATGCCTCTAAGACTACATGAATCATTGCCTCTCTACAATCAATTTCCTAGATTCAATTGTGACTTTGTTCCCTCCCCATCAACCACATGTGTGGGGGGTATAATGTTGAATGAATGAATCGAAAAATCACCTCGTCCCCAAAACCCCATGAGACCTCATTTTACCCCTTATTGTGGGGACATGATCTTTTTCAAAGAAGATGTGATAGAATATAGGTTTTACCACTCCTCTCATAATTCCCACTATTACCCTCTCACCCTTCCCATCTCATGCTATCATAACCCCTTTTTTATGTGATTCTATATTAGGTAGCTCTATTATTTTACTAGATTAAATAAATATAATACATACATGATTCAATGTAACATAAAATTTCTTCCTCATGGTGTAAAAAAAGCATGGTAATTAAAATATATGTTCTAAACAAAATTGAACATTTAATCATAATTAAGTATATTTAATCAATGGGATTCAATACTAGGATATTATATCATATCCCCCTTGGAATAACACAATCATAAATATTATCTTGTCATTAACAACACTTCTTTCCCAATTCTTCAGTTGTATTTGCAGTGCCATCCTATTCACTATCTTGGTATACCACTAGACTTCAACATTCCAACATATGCCTATATTAGTAATCAAGTAAGCATACATATTATAGCAATTATCACGAAACACTTATCTTATGCACAAGATTTTTCAATTCCATGATGTAAGTATCTATTAAAATATATGCATGTACCTTTTATCTAATACTTATCTCTATAGATATGCATCTATCCCATATAATGGCTTCCATAGTAAATAATTAATTTCATTATCCTTTCTAACTCACCCAAAATATTCTAGCCACCATCCCACATGAACTGTTAAGTTTCCTCCTTGATACACTTACCGTCCAGTCTTATATTTCCCCTTCTCTACTAAATGATCCCTTAGGGGATCCATCTTGTCATGGATTTCTCGTGTAAGGAGAGCACTAACTAACTACTAGACATCAACTAGTAGTATATAACATGTGGCAATCACAGGGTTCCTTTTCCCTAACAATGGAATTTATTCGAGGGTTTCAATATTTAATAGCCATCATCTACCATGTATCATACACATAATTAACATAGATATATTCATAATAATACAACTTATAAATTCCAAGTCCAATTCATAAAGAATAGCATATTTCATAAGTATGAGATTCCTTCTCACAATGTTCAGGTCTTGTGTGTTACAACACCTAATCTTTCTTATAGAATTACACTCATTTCATATTTTAGACCATTCTACCTACAATCTAAACTTTTCAATCAACCAAATGAAAGTGAGTATCTATGCATATAATCCTTTCTTTCAATATTTACTACCATCGATGAGGTGTTCTAGAATAATATTAACAAAATAATAATTCATTCATTTTTAGTTGTTAATCATACTCATTGAAATGGAACTATGATTCAAATGTACATGGGTTACTTAACATACCTATCATTACAAGATGAAACCAAATATTTATTCCAATAAACCAATGTGCCAATACTCATGACCACATCTACTCAATCAATATTTGTCGCTTGATATCAAAATACTACATTTCTATACCATGTATTCCACCATCATCAGTTGGAAGGTCTAGCCAACACCTCAACACATCATCGAGTCATATCCCATCTATACCTTAGGCATAATACAAGGAAATTCCCTTATCTACTCTATATTACCTTAGGAACACTCTGCTCTATAGGTGATCCTCACTGTTTGCATGAAGGTTAAATTCTACAACACCAATACAAGTAGGGAGATAATTGGACACTTGTGCAATATTATATCCTCCCATATCCACCAACAACATGGTCTCATGCATTATCTCTATTGGCATTCACTTTCATATGTTATACAAATTCATAACATGATTAATGTAGGAGCATCCAGCTCAGGGAGGTCATGGCTGGAGCGTTTGTCTTTGCAAACATATATGTTTCAGTTAGTTTTTATTTTCATTTAAATTTCTAGGAACGACTGTCTCAACCCACTATTATTTTTTGCTTACGTTCTTTCTATTTTTAGTTTTATTTAAACTTTACTTTTATATTACAATCAAGAAAGGATAGTTATCCAGAAATAACCAATTGTAACTACTGGCAGTTTGATAAATGTCCAGTGATCTTTACAAAACAGAGAAGGGAAACAACTATTGGAATATTTGGAAACATCATAGTATTGAATAGAGAGAAGAACATAAACATTCTGAAGAACAAATACATCTGAACCCATATATTGAAGCTTAAGTATTTTATGTGCAATTCAATTAAATTCATTTTCTTTTCCATAGCATAATGATGACAGACAGTGAACAGTAAGCACAGAAGCAAGAAGAGCATCCAGACAAGTTCAACAAGATAACGGAGCGGGTTTGCAGAAGAAACTAGAAGATCACTATTGAAGGAATAAGCAAACATTCACAGGTACCAACAGAATTCAAATCCTTTTCATTTCTATTTAATTATAAAATGAAATCACTGTATATATATATATATATATATATATATATATATATATATATATATATATATATATATATATATATATATATATATATATATATATATATATATATATATATATATTAGTATCGAATATCAACAGTCCAAAATACAGTCACCAAGCACAGGCAAGCCCGAGAACAAGGTTCCTCCATTAATAGTGCCAAACACAAACATCAAGTCACCATAGGACTGATAACATTACAAAACATAAGTTGAATAGCGGAAGCGTAAACACCCAGCGAGGCTATAGCCATAGTAAGGCTAAAGCCAAACCTCAACTATAGACCCATAAAACCCTACGGACAGCAAAATACTTCGAACAGACAAACAAAGAACTATCAAGGAGCGACCCTACCCAGTTCAAGCATAGGAGTCAGGGCGTGAGGTCGACAAATAGAGCCCAGTCGCACACCTGCATGGCCAAAAAGCAAGCCATTAGAACCAGCAAAATGAAACCATAGATACAAGTTTGGAAATAGAGGGAGAGGTTACTAAGGAACTCGCTGAGAGAGTCGAGCCCATGCGAACCAGAGGAGAAGCCATGGACTAAGGTTAGGGCCATACAGTGATCACTACCCACAAGGAGAAAGAACAGTCAGAGACAGAAGAAAACAAGGCAGAAAAAACTAGCACGAAGAGAGGACTTACCTCTGGATAATCGTCGAATGAGATTCAAGAGCCGAGCCACTTCGTAACCATGACCTGTGACAAAAACCAAGTGAATAATCAAATAGTGGAGCAAGTGCATTGAGAAAAATAGCATATAACAAAAGCCTACAACTGAGAACGTAACCAGAGCCGAGAAAAACTGAAACTAGAGACCGAGACCAAGGGTTCCAGACCTAGAGCCTCAAAACCGAGCTCAGAACAGGAAGCATTGTCAGCACACGCAGGTGGAAACCCTCACAGGAATTCATGCCCAGGGTTAGTGAAATGAAACCCCTATAAAGCAACCAGAGCCAGAACCCTCATTTCGCGGAGCAGCAGAGTGAAAGAACCAGAGACCTCACCTCGCAAGCAACATAGTGAAACAACAGTGAAATGACCCAGCTTAGGGTTTCGTGGGTATGGTAAGAGGTGGGAAGGAATGAGCCCCAAGGCCAGGACACTTGTCCTCAAAACAATTAAACCATAGTACAGCACCATAAAGTCAACCAACCACATAGTTAATAATAAATCAATCAGCAATTAATTGTTAATCTGCAGGTGTAAAGGGTTGGTCCCATCAAATTTTGGTATTAGAGGAGGTTATAGTTAATTGTTTTTATTTACAAAATGGAAGCCAAAAGAAGAGGTCATAACAGAGCTCTTCAAAGAGTAGTAGATGAAGGATTGAGAGAAGAGATTAGGATCCTGAATGCCCATTTGGCAGAAGTAGAAGCAGGAAGGATAAGGGAACCAGAAGTAGGGGATGACAGTGATGAAGAAGCTATAGTTACGATAGATGGAGTAGATGAGGAAGGACCTAAAATCAAATTATTAAGGTCAATTTTGTTGGCTAGCAGTAATCCAAAGCCTGAGATTCCAAACTATTATGGTAGTTTGTCCACAAAAGTGTTGTTGGACTGGATTAGTGAGTTAGACAAATACTTTGAATGTGAGGAGATCAACGAAGATAGCAAAGTTAAATTCACTGCCACCAAGTTGAAAGGACACACGACCTTATGGTGGGACAATGTCCAAGCAGAGAGGAGAAGATTAAATAAGTTACCCATTAAAAAGTGGACTATAATGGTCGCCAAGATGAAGGGTAAGTTTTTTCCCAAAGATTACTAGATTGGTCTATATTGGCAGGTGCAGAATTTGAAGCAGAGAGGAATGACGGTGAAAGAATATACCGAAGAATTTTATTGAGTGAATCTAAGAGTTGGTTATACTGAAGACACCCCAGAAAAGGCAGCAAGGTTTTTGAATGACCTAATGATGGAGATATTGGACGATATAAGTATTCTTTCTCCAAAAACCATAGAGGAATCATACCAAACTGCCTTAAAGGCAGAAGAAAAGATCGCAAGGAAGCAGAATGCTAGGAGAGGACGTCGAACTGGCAGAGGGAAAGGACAATCCTTTGGCATAGGAAGGACTACTAGCAACAGTGAAGAGGGCAGCAGTTCAAAGACCTCAGGGATAGCAAAAAAGGAAGGTAGCACTAGGGGAGGAAGGCTATACAAGAGAGGAAGAGATAATGGCAGGGGCAGAGGAGCTGCCTACCAGTGTTACAAGTGCCACAAGTGGGGGCACGGGTCCTTTGAGTGTCCTGAAGGTGAACAAGCTGGACAAAGAGGAGCATATGTTGCTCAAATAGAGGAAGTGGAGGAACCATCGCAAGAGGTAGAGAATGTACCAGAGACAGGAGAGGCCTTAGTCTTGAATAAGGTACTGTTGAAGTTGACAAAGGAGATAACTGAACAAACCCAGAGAAAGGCATTATTCCAGACTGTGTGTAAGTCACATGGAAAATGCTAAAAACTAATTATAGACAGCGGAAGCCCTGATAATCTGTTTGCAACAGAGATGGTGGAGAAATTGGGTTTGAAAAGGTTGAAGCACCCAACTCCCTATAAGGTGTCTTGGTTACAGAAAGGTCACCAACTGCTAGTTGATGAGCAGTGTGAGGTGCAATTCCATACTGACAAGTATAGGGACAAAGTGATTTGTGACATCATGCCCATGGATGTGTGTCAAATTCTGCTAGGTAGACCATGGCAGTATGATTGAAAATTTTTTCATGACAGGAAAACAAACTGTTACAAGTTTGTCAAGGATGGGATTAAGCATACGCTAGTACCCATCAAGGAAGAAGAAACAACACAAACTGGTGGGACAAAAGTGTTGCTGGTGGGTGGAAAAGAATTTCTAAAATAGATTGAAGATGGCTGGGTAAAGTATGATGTTTTAAGGAGACTAAGAGCAGTGCTGTTGCACACTAAAATTTCTGAATTACCTGAAGAAATCCAGGATTTGTTGCAAGAATTTAGTAACATTGTTGTGGATGATTTACCAAATAAGTTACCACCAAAGCAAAGTATTAGTCATCACATAGATTTCCTCCCTGGAGCTAGTTTACCGAACAAAGCTGCTTATCGGATGAGTCCTAAGGACAACGAAGAGATCAGGAAGTAGGTACATAAATTGTTGGACAATGGCTTGATACGAGAAATTTTAAGTCCCTGTGCAGTTCTGACAGTTCTAGCTCCCAAGAAAGGAGGTGAGTGGCAGATGTGTACAGATTCACGAGCAATAAATAAAATTACTATCAGGTACAGGTTTCCATTGCCACGAATGGATGACATGATGGACTGCTTGAGTGGAGCAGCATATTTTTTGAAGATAGATCTGAAGAGCGGATACCACCAGATTAGAATAAGAGAAGGGGACAAATATAAAACTACTTTAAGAACTAATGAAGGACTGTATGAATGGCTGGTGATGCCATTTGGGTTGAGTAAAATCCCTAGTACTTTCATGCGCCTGATGAACAAGATGTTGAAGGAGTTCATTGGGAAATTCATAATTTTGTATCTTGACGATATACTGATTTTCAGCAAGACCAGGGAAGAACATTTTTGACACACTCGATATGTTCTAGAGAATTTTTAGAAAACAAGTTGTTGATAAATTTGAAAAAATGTTCTTTCTTTTAGAAGGATTTAGTCTATTTGGGTTTTGTGATTGCAGAAAATGAGCTGAAAATGGACTTAGAAAAAGTTGCAGCTATACTTAGCTGGCCATCCCCTAAAAGTATGTTCGAAGTTCGAAGCTTTCACAGGTTGGCAAGTTTCTATTGTAAATTTATAAATAATTTTAGTGGAATTTGTGCACCTATGTCGGATACCATCAAAAAGGAAAGTCAGCCTTTTTATTGGACTGAAGCTGCAGAGAAGAGCTTCCAGATATTGAAGAAGAAGATCACTTAGAGGCTAATTTTGAGGTTGCCTAATTTCAACAAACTTTTCCAAGTTCGTTGTGATGCTAATGGTACAATCATTAGAGCCATACTAAGCCAGGAAGACAAACCAGTAGCCTATTTCAACAAAAAAATAAATGAAAGTAGGCAAAAGTATACGTCTTATGACAAGGAGTTTTATGCCATTCTCCAAACCTTGAAGCATTGGAGACATTATTTGTTGGGTAATGAGTTTTTCTTGTTTTCTGATAATTCTGCATTATAGTATGTTATGCAACAACATAAGTTGAATCACAAACATGTAAAATGGGTGGAGTACTTGTAGAGTTTTACATTCATATTGAAGCATATCAGTGGTCAAGCGAAAAAGGTAGCAGATGCACTAAGCAGAAGAGTTTTACTCTTGCAGGAGAGCATGATACAAGTGTTGGGATTTGAATGCCTGAAGGAATTGTATCAAACAGATGCAAATTTCAAGGAGGCTTATGAAGCCTGCCAAAATCCTTTGTTGAGGAACAATAGTCCATGGCTAGACTATAACTTACAGGAGGAATTGCTATTCAAGGGAGGACAATTGTGTGTTCCAGAATGTTCGATGAGGGAGAAAATCATCCAGGAAAAACATAGTGGAGGTCTAGCTGGACATTTAGACATTGATAAGACCTTGGATCAACTCAGTCATTTCTATTACTAGCTGAAGATGCGAAGAGACGTGCAACGATATGTGACCAGGTGTAAGATATTTCAGTTGGCGAAAGGGCATAGTCAGAACATGGGGTTGTATACACCCTTGCCTATTCCAAACAAACCGTGGGATTCAGTTAGTCTAGAATTTGTCCTAGGTCTGCCAAAAACACAGTGGGGTTTTGATTCCATCATGGTGGTGGTGGACTGATTCTCGAAGATGGCACATTTCATCCCTTGCAGGAAAACTAGTGATGCTACCCATGTAGCACACTTGTTTTTCACTGAAGTCGTCAGACTGCACGGCTTACCCAAGTCCATTATTTTGAACAGGGATGTGAAATTCACAAGACATTTTTGGTGCACCTTATGGAAAAATTCAGATACGAAGTTAAATTTTAGCTCTTCTTATCACCCACAAACTGATGGGTAGATGGAGGTAGTGAACAGAAGCTTAGGAAACCTACTACAGAGTCTAGTTGGAGAAAATTCATGAATGTGGGATCGTGTACTTTCCCAAGTAGAATTTTCTTACAACAATTCACCAAATCAAAGCACAGGAAGTAGTCCTTTCCAGATCTTGTATGGAATGCATCCCCAAGGAGTGCATGAGCTACGAGATTTGGGACAATTAGAAAGAAGAAGTACTGACGAGGAAGACTTTGCAAGAGAAATTAACGACCTACATGAGCAGGTGAAGTCAAAATTACAGGACAACAGTCAAAGGTACAAACAAAAAGCAGATTTGAAATGACGAGATGTACAATTTAATGTAGGGGATCAAGTTCTAGTGCATTTGCGCAAGGAAAGACTCCCTAAGGGTGAATACAATAAGTTGAAATTCAAAAAAATCAGACCTTGTAAAATTCTGTGTACGTTTTCTTCAAATGCCTATGAGTTGCAATTGCCTCTAGGTATAGGAATATCGCCTATCTTTAATGTGGCGAATTTATTCCCATACACTACCAGTCTGGAAGAGGACAGTTCGACACAACCAAAGCGGGATAACCGGGAAGAGAGTAGTTCATGGATGACACAAATGCCTTCAGCTCATCCACTTGAAATCGAAGGAATCCTCGATACATAGGTGGCCAGGTGGACTCGAACAAAAGAGTACATACAATACCTCATCAAGTGGAAGAACCACCATATTGAGGACTGTTTGTGGATTGACGTAGGACAGATACAACGTGAAAGGTATTCTATCGAGGAGCTCATGGAATAGAGCCATGAATTTTCATCTACCCCAGGAACCTGATGTAGGAGCATCCAGCTCAGGGAGGTCATGGCTGGAGTGTTTGTCTTTGCAAATAGATATGTTTCAGTTAGTTTTTATTTTCATTTAAATTTCTAGGAATGGTTGTCTCAGCCCACTGTTAGTTTTTTCTTACGTTATTTTTATTTTTAGTTTTATTTAAACTTTACTTTTAGATTACAAGTCAAGAAAGGATAGTTATCCAGAAATAACCAAATGTAACTACTAGCAGTTTGATAACTATCCAATGATCTTTACAAAACTGAGAAGGGAAATAGCTATTGGAAGCTTTGGAATCATCATAGTATTGAATAGAGAGAAGCACAGAAACATTCTGAAGAACAAATACATCTGAACCCATATATATTGTAGCTTAAGTATTTTCTGTGCAATTCAATTAAATTCATTTTCTTTTCCATAGCATAATGATGATAGATAGTGAACAGTAAGCCAAAAGAAATAAGAGCATCAAGACAAGTTCAACAAGATAAAAAAGCGGGTTTGCAAAAGAAACTAGAAGATCAAAATCGAAGGAATAAATGAACAGTCACAGGTACCAACAGAATTCAAATCCTTTTCATTGCTATTTAATTATAAAACAAAATCAATGTCTATATATATATATATATATATATATATATATATATATATATATATATATATATATATATATATATATATATATATCAGTATCGAATATCAACAGTCCAAAATACAGTCACCAAGCACAGGCAAGCCCTGAGAACAGGGTTCCTCCATTAACAGTGCCAAACACAAACATCAGGTCACCATAGGACCGATAATATTACAAAACATAAGTTGAACAACGGAAGCATAAACACCCAGTGAGGTTGTAGCCACAGTAAGGCCGAAGCCAAACCTCGACTATAGACCCATAAAACCCTACAGACTGCAAAATGCTTCGGACAGACAAATAGATAAGTATCAAGGAGCGACCCTACCCAGTTCAAGCGTAGGAGTCAGGGCATGAGGTCAACAAACGGAGCCCAGTCGCACACCTGCATGGCCAACAAGCAAGCCATTAGAACCAGAAAAATGAAACCACATATACATGTTGTTAGAAAATTATATATTACTGAGCAATGGAACACATAAAATATTGCAGAAATATAAACGCATAAAACAAGAGAGACACAGATATACGTGGTTCACCCAGTTTGGGCTATATCCACAGAGAAACAACCAGTCCTTCTTTTATTATATTATCCAACAAACTGAAGAGATACAACCTATAGCAGATCCACTGTAACATGCTCTTTGCTCTCAATCTCCTCTCTCTTCCTCACTCAGAATACAGATATACATTGACGCAATACAATTCCCTCATATATAGTGAGGGGTTGCCTTCTAGGGCAAAAAACCCTAAATTAAACATAACTTCTACCATCAGATCTCCGCCTAATGAACGGCCTATATTGACTAGAAATCAGTATACTTTTACAAGGCCATTTTACATCTATTCTTAGCTTTGAGGGTGCTACCCCCGAAACCACCTGCCAAGGGGGGGCTCCCCAAAGGTTGCAGCCACCCCCCTTGTAGGGAATATTTTACGGGCGGCATTTCTGCCCCATTTCGAGCTAGGGTCCAATGCAGCGATACATTTGAATGTAGAAGATAATCAGGCTTCACACCCAACAATCTCCCACTTGGAGACTGATTATAGCAACTCCACCACTGCTTCATTTGCTAGACAATGACTCCTCTTTCGACCTGGGTGTTTCTCATCTTCTTCATCATACTTGAAGATGAATTAAAACTAATCATATTCTCAGTTTCTCCCTGGTTACAGCTTTTGTTAGCATATCTACAGGATTCTGGCTAGTGTGTATATTTTCCAGCTTCAACTCTCCATCTTCCAACATTAATCGTATGAAATGGTACTTGAGCTGTATGTGTTTAGTTCTGGAATGAAATGCTGAGTTCTTTGCAAGATGAATGGAACTTTGGCTATCACTATATAACGTGTCCATATCATGCTTCTTACCCAATTCACCCATAAACCTTTGTAACCAAATCATTTCTTTACTAGCCTTTGTAGCAGCAACATACTCTGCCTCTTTTGTTGAAAGTGCAACAACACTTTGGATTTTTGAAACCCAACCGATAGTTATTCCACCTACAGTAAACACATATCCTATAGTGCTCCTCCTGTTATCTCTGTCACCTGCCATATCTGCATCAACATATGCATGTAGAGTAATTTTTGAACCACCAAAGCATAATTCTTGATTTATGGTACCTCTCAAATACCTAAGAATCCACTTCACTGCCATCCAATGTTCTTTTCCTGGATTGTTCATGTACCTTCTTACAACTCCCACTCCATGTGCAATATCAAGCCTTGTGTAGACCATTGCATACATTAAGCTTCCAACTCCTGATGCATATCGAAATTTAGACATATAATCCATGTCTTCTTGGGTCTTTGGGCACATTTCCTTATTAAGTTTAAAATGGCTAGAAAAAGGTGTATTAATTAGTTTTGCATTGTGCATATTAAATCTTTTCAACACATTTTGTATGCACTCATTTTGAGACAATGTTAGTTTGCGATTTTTTCTATCTCTAGTTATTCTCATACCAAGGATTTGTTTTGCAGCACCCAAATCATTCATTGAAAATGAATTTTCCAATTTTCTTTTGAGCACATTTATTTCCTACATGTTAGACCCTGCAACAAGCATGTCATCTACATACAATAACAATATAATATAGTTGCTATCATTTTGCTTTTTCAGATAAACACAATGATCAGAGTGTATCTAGTATAACCTTGTTCAGACATAAAATTGTCAAATTTTAGATACCACTGCCTTGGAGCCTGTTTTAAGCCATACAAGCTCTTCTTCAACCTACACACTAGTTTCTCCTTCCCTTTTACCTCATATCCTTGTGGCTGCTGCATATATATCTCTTCCTCCAAATCCCCATGGGGAAAGGTTGTCTTTACATCTAACTGCTCAAGATGCAAATATTCAGCTGCTACTAGACTTAAAATAGTTCTGATTGAAGTCATTTTAACAACAGGAGAAAATATTTCATCAAAATCAATACCTTTCTTCTGTGCAAACCCCTTCACCACAAGTCTAGCTTTGCACCTATGTTTTCCTCCATCTTCTTCCTTCAGCCTGTAAACCCATTTATTCTCCAATGTAGTTTTACCTGTAGGCAACCTGACTAAGTCCCAAGTCTGGTTATGCATTAAGGAGTCCATCTCTTCTTCCATGGCTAGTTCCCACTTCTTCCTACTTTCAACTTGCTTTGCTTCTTCATAACATTCGGGTTCACCAGAATCAGTCAACAATAAATAATATAATAAAGGAGAGTATCATTTAGGGGGTCTACTTATCTTGGTAGATCTTCTAACACCACCTTCAGGTGTTTGGGGTGCCTGTTGCTGTTGTGGTGGTTTTTGTTGTTGTGATTGTTGATTATTATTATTTTCAAGCACCTTTACTTTTTCAGTGATATCATCAAGAACTGTGCATTCCTTGTTATCTTTTTCCTGTTTCTTTTCCTGCACTTGATTCTTATACAACACCACTACATGGAATATTGCATCTTTGCTTCTAATGATTTTGTGATTTTCATAATCATATAAGTAATAACCAAAATCATTAACACCATATCCAATAAAGTTAAATTTCTTTGATTTTACCTCAAGCTTTGTTCTATTTTCTTTATTAATATGGACAAAGGCCTCACAACCAAAAGGATTTAAAAAGGAGTAGTTTACCTTTTTACTTGTCCATGCAACACCACCATCCAAGGGACTTGAAGGCCCTCTATTTATTAGATAAACAACAGTATCTACAACATCTATTCAAAATTTTAAAGACAATCCTGCATGCAATCTCATGCACCTTTCGCGCTCCATGATTGTTCTGTTCATCCTTTCTGACACACCATTTTCTTGTGGTGTTCTTGGAACTGTCTTCTCTCTGCGAATTCCATGCTCTAAACAATACCTATCAAACTCATTGCTACAATATTCAACTCCATTGTCTGATCTGAGACACTTCAATTTCTTTCCTGTCTCAATCTCAACCAAAGCTTCCCATTTCTTGAAAGTATCAAATACATCAGATTTATTCTTAATACAATAAATCCAAGTTTTTTTAGTTGCATCATCAGTAAAAGTAACATAATAATGAGATCCAATGAGAGATGATACCTGAGCAGGTCCCCATACAATAGTATGCACAAGCTCTAATTTTTCACTCTTCTTTTCTTTCCCAACTCTGAGAAATCTGACTCTCTTCTGTTTTCCATAAATGCAATTCTCACAGAAGTCCAAATCAACATTCTTCAAACCTGGAAACAAATTCGTTGAGTGTAGGACCTTCATCTGCTTCTCACTCATGTGTCTGAGCCTATGATGCCATAATTCTGCATCTGCTCCTTTGGAAGTTAAAGCATTAACAAAGTTAGAAATACCATTGCATAAATACAATGTACCAACCTTTTTGCCTTTTGTTATTACCAGGGCTCCTTTGGTGACGTTCCGAACTTTATTTGTGAAAGTTGTCACACAACCTTCACCGCCTAACTACCCTGTTGAAATCGTATTTTTCTTCAGATCTGGAACATGCCCTACCCCCTTTAGTAGCCATTGGTTTCCATTCTGCTGCTTTACAAGAACCTTACCCTTTCCAACAGTTTTATAGGGTTTATCATCACCCAAACGGACTTGTCCAAAATCTTCTTAAACATAGTCATGAAAGTATTTCTTATCAGGTGTGGCATGGAATGAGGCCCCTGAATCTACCACCCAGGAATCAATAATATTTTCGAAAGAAAGAATCAAAGCATCTTGTAACACCTCACCTATCACATTTGCTTCATGATTGTTTTCTTGTTGTGCATCTCCTTCTTTTCCCTTATGAGATCTATAGTCTTTCTTTAGGTGTCCTTTCTTTCCGCATTTCCAACAGACTATCCCCGATCTGGACTTGGATCTCCCTTTCCTTGATTTACTGTGATATCCTAAGCTCTTTCCTCTTTCCATTTTTCTTTCCCTAGACTCTGCATTCAAAGCGTTACATGATGTCTCACTGGAGCTTTTCCGTCACATTTTCTCGCTAAGGATAGCACCGACAACATCATCAAACTTTAAAGTACTAGATCCAGAAACAGAGTTACTAATGGCCATTAGTAAACCATTCCAACTTTCTAGCAATGAGCACAAGAATAACAGAGCTCTAACTTCATCATCAAATTTTACCCCTATAGAACTTAACTAACTTGTAACAATATTAAAATCATTTAAATGGTCTACAATAGATCCACCTTCCGACATCTTCATATTAAATAAATGCTTCATATAAAATACATTATTTGAGGCTGATGGTTTTTCATATAGTTTCGCCAACGCCTTAATCAAACCCTTCGTCGTTGTTTCCTTCAAAATGTTGAAGGAAACCGACGCTGGAAGGCAGATGCCGTACTGTTCCAAGTGCCTTTCTATCAAGAAGGTTCCATTCTTCATTTGTCATACCTGTTGGCATCTTTGTTTTTCCACCCAATGGTAGGTACAGATCTTTCTGATACAGATAATCTTCCATCTACATCTTCCACAATGATAAGTTTTGGCCGTTAAATTTCTTGACCCTAAACTTACCATCTTCCGCCATTTCTCCCACTCGAACCAGGAATCCTTCTCTCCTGCGAGTTTGTCAGCCAAAAATACCTTTGGCTTTGATATCAGTTGTTAGAAAATTATATATTACAGAGCAATGGAACACATAAAATATTTCAGAAATATAAACGCATAAAACAAGAGAGACATAGATATATGTGGTTCACCTATTTCGGGCTACATCGATGGAGAAACAACTAGTCCTTCTTTTATTATATTGTCCAACAAAATGAAGACATACAACCTACAGTAGATTCGTTGTAACACCCTCTTCGCTCTCAATCTCCTCTCTCTTCCTCACTCAGAATAAATATATACATAGATGAAATACAATTCCCTCATATATAGTGAGGGGTTTCCTTCTAGGGTAAAAAACACTAAATTAAACATAAATTCTACCGTCAGATCTCCACCTAATGAATGGCCCAGATTGACTAGAAATCACTATACTTTTACAAGGAAATTTTACATCTATTCTTAGCTTCAGGGGAACTACCCCCGAAACCCCCCGCCAGCGGGGGGGCTCCCCAAAGGTCATAGCCGCCCCCCCTGGACCCCCCCTGTAGTGAATATTTTATGGGCATTTCGAACTCGGGTCCAATGTGGCGATACCTTTGAATACAGAAGATAATCAGGCTTCACACACAACACGTGTTTGAAAATAGAGGAAGAGGTTACCAAGGAACTCACCGAGAGAGTTGAGCCCATGCGAATCAGAGGAGAAGCCACAGACTAAGGTTATGGCCATAGAGTTCTCACTACCCACAAGGAGCAAGAACAGTCAGCAACGGAAGAAAATGAGGCAGAAAAGACTAGCATGGAGAGAGGACTTACCTCTAGATAACCACTGAATGAGAGCCGAGAGCCGAGCCACTCTGCAACCATAACCTGTGACAAAAACCAAGTGAATAATCAAACAGTGGAGCAAGTGCATTGAGAACAACAGCGTATAACAAAAGCCTACAACCAAGAACGTAACCAGAGCTGAGAAAAATTGAAACCAGAGACCGAGACCAAGGGTTCCAGACCTAGAGCCTTGAAACTAAGCTCAAAATAGGAAGCATTTTCAGCACACGCAGGTGGAAGCCCTTACAGGAATTCATGCCAAGGGTTAGTGAAATGAAACCCCTGTAAAGAAATTAGAGCCAACACCCTCATTTCGCGAAGCAACAGAGTGAAAGAGCCAGATACCTCACCTTGTAAGCAGCATAATGAAACAACAGCGAAATGACCCAGCTTAGGGTTTTGTGGGTATGGTAAGAGGCGGGAAGGAACGAGCCCCAAGGCTAGGACGCTTGTCCTCAAAACAATTAAACCATAGTACAACACCATAAATTCAACCAACCACATAGTTAATAATAAATCAATCAGTAGTTAATTATTAATCCACAGGTGTAAACGCCTAGTCCCATCAATGATTATGTGACCCATTCGCTCATTATCTTGTAACTCAATCATGAGATCCTAATTCATGGTTGAATCAAAATTATTATAACAATCTTGCCATACAAAAATCTTCTTCCTTCATTATATCCCACATAGGTATCATTATCATACATGCATTCCATCATAAGAAAATAAATTAATATATAAAGTATGCCTAAATGAATCCTTACACCAATCATTTCAAGTCATATATGTTGGAATGATTACTTTTCATACTTGGATAGTTTCCTCCAACATTCCTAACGTTACTTGTTCAGTTGATGTCTCATGGGAACCCACATGATCCCTTAATCAA
Source organism: Pinus tabuliformis (assembly GCA_031772625.1). Classification (NCBI taxonomy): domain Eukaryota; kingdom Viridiplantae; phylum Streptophyta; class Pinopsida; order Pinales; family Pinaceae; genus Pinus; species Pinus tabuliformis. The sequence continues at coordinate 716,222,153 of CM062804.1, forward strand.
CCTATTCACAAGAATCCTATCATATTTATCCTTTTCACAAGGTTTTCTATCATAGGCCACTTCATCGTAAACATTTTCAACCATTGTTAATATTTGTTTTGGGATAAATTGTGTGTTAATATTAGAAATGTCCAATATCTGAGTGGAAAATCCACCCTTCATCAAGGAAAAATAAAGAAAGAAAATATGAAGTGAGTTTAGCAATGAAAAGAGAATATAAAGGTAATGGAAAGGAGTTAACCATGAAAGAAGAAAATGGGTTCCAAGAAATGGAAAAGATATTTAAATCATATAAAGAATAATGTAGACATTATGAGAAATTTGAGCCATAAAAGATAAATTATTTTCTTTATATATTTGATTATTTAAGGAAAGTTTTTTTTTCCTTTCAATTTGTGGTGTCACAAAATAATCTTTGCCTTTTATAATCTACTATATTTGTTTTATATTTTCTTTGAAAATACTTATTGTTTGTTAAGAAAGGAAAATGAGATTTGCTTAGTTAACTGAAGAAAAAAATTCTCTATGCACTAAGATCCTATGTGTTCATCATAGGAGTCATATTATCATGAGACTGACATTCATATAATGCAATTATACTTTTTCCACCAATACAAAAAAAGAATCACATGCTATTAGATGAAAACGATAGACTCTTTAGTGCACTACCATTCTTGAAGTGAAAAATCCCTTGATGATTATTGTTTTGTGAGATATTTTTCCAAGTAATGAACATGCAGAGACTATTGTTTATATTTTTTAACTCACCAACTGTATCTTTTAATGATTTTGTTTTATTACCTTATTTATTTTTTCATCATGTAGGGAATTAAGTTTCAATATTTATTTATCTTCCATTCATTTTCATTTTTCATTTTTTGTGATTTCAAATAATTGCCTACCAATTCAACATTATTAGAGTTGCCAACTGTGGAATAAAGTGCAACAACTACTACAATAATTATGATCCAAAAATTAGGTTAAAAACCAACATATGAAGAGGAACCACCATATTTTAAAGTTGTTGGTTTGTTTGAACTCGGTGAATTGGAGAATTATCTACCTTCTAGAAAAGCGATATATGAGAAAACAAAAGAATTTTGATGTAAATATTCATGATTTCAATATAGCTATTCATAGACCTTATTTTCATGCAAAGCCTACAAAATATGAATTACATTAAATATGATTGAGTTATCTATATGCATCAAGACCAAGTTTGAGAAAAATAATTTATTTACTTCAACATCACATGCCTTTGGGGGTGTCTTTCCAACTAGTTCCCCCTTGGGATGTGACAAGACCCTTATGGTAAAACATGATAAAAAAGATGAAAAATTTTTTGCAACAATCTATAAAATAACCTAGAGTAACATTACTCGTGATTTTTGTTTTCCAAAACATGGAAAATTAGTATATTATAATTTAACTAAATAATTTTATTATTATTATATATATTTTTATACATTATCAAAGAATCACCAATATTTTACATTGTTTTCTATTTTTTTAGAATATTAGTCAAGAATTTGCAATACCATATAACCTAGTGAAAATTTCACCAAGATTTAACAAAATTTTATAATTCAGTGAAAGATTCGCCAAAAATTATATATGTATATTATATCAATTAAGAAATATCCTATAAATATTTTGGTATTCCATGGGGATTCGCCCATTTATTATACATATAAATTTGGGGGGTTTCTTAAAATTTTCCCTATCCACCAAGGAAGCCAAATGCTAAACCAGTAAAGGATTCCAAGGACGCAAAGTATGGGACATTCACACCATTATTTCCGGAAGATGTGCCATTTGAGGGGGCGATTTTAGGAACAATTCCGTACCTAAAATTTACATAAAATGATTTTAATGACCGTATGAAGTACCCTCTTTTCGCACCAGACTAAGCAGGTTCACTACGCAAATAAATAAGTGATGATATTGGAGACACAATAGTGGTAAAATGGGTTGGCACGGTCAAGATTTCTCAACATATTGAATGTTCCACACTTTTGGCAGAAGCTCAGCAAACACAACATGTGTATGTCAATTGTTGGTATTGATACATGATGGACACCTGTGGATGGGGAATAAGATCCCCATAGACCAAATGTTTATATGGATGATCACTAGATTGCCGTACCAAGGGCTGAACCCCGCAGAGGATTTTGTGGGAAAGGATCAGGACCATGCTGTGGTGAAGAATATGGAGAACAAGTACGGTCTCGTCAAAGGAAATAGGGGCTATGACATAAACTAGATTGGAGATCAAGCAGTCCACTTCACTGCACATATTTTGGCTCGAACAATTATAAGGAAGTGTCGCACAAATGAAGTTCCTATGTCGGTGGTGTCTTTAGACGCTCAATATGCAAATGGAGTCCAGTATAACTTGGATGTGTATTTATGAAAGGAATACCTGTATGACTGTTGCGAGGTCCAAGAGAAAGGTACATATTTCCATTATGCTTGGTTAATCTTGGTCATTGCTATGTTGGCATGGAAAGAGTCAGAGGATACACAATTTCCTCTGATAGAAGAAGATGTATGTCAGGTCATGAGGTATGTTTCACTATGGCATACCACTCAACCATCATGAGTGAAAGAGAATAAGATATTTTTTATATTATATCAAATGGATCTACACATGTTAGTAAACTAACAGTTGTGCCTTTCGCCGAGTTTGCATAAACAATACAGCCCTGTTGTGAGGTTCAAGGTGGATTTTCATAGATTGTACACACAGGTGCGTAGAGACATGAAGAACGAATGGCATGCATTGCCATATATGATCAAATAGGATGATCTTGTAGAAGTAATACAAACATGGCCCATAGATTGGACAACTCCACCAAAGGAGGTAGGAGATAACGCAACAGAAGAAGAAGAGCTGGAAACTTTGCAACATGGCAAAGGCTGTGGAAAAGACAAGGAGGAGCAAGAGAAAGAGGAAGAGGAAGAATAAAATCATGAAGAAGAACACCATGGCAAAGAACATCATGAGGAAGACCCTAAAGGAGGCGAGGATATGACAAAGCAGACAAAGAAGGCAGAAACAAAGAAATCTTCTATAGAGAAAAGCATGAGCCAAGGCGAAGCTTCCATCAAGGCCAGAAAGAAGCATAAGGAGGATAAATCAAAATATATCACACCAATGGTTCTCACTGAGGAAGACTTGGACCAAATTGGACACAAGGTTTAGGAGATCACTGTGGAATCTTTGAACAGGGTGGAAAATTGCTATGGCGAGCTTATCGTAGGTGTATAGGAGAGGATTGCAGAGTCAAAGATTTTGGAATTAGTAGTTAGACAACCTGCACAAATACAAGAAATGATTATAGAAGGAAGGTCAATCATGCATACCATTTCAGCGAGGCTGACACAAATACCTGCAAGGACTCTATAGTTTGAATGAGCATAAATTCAACAATAGGCCAAGGAGTGGACACATATAAACATGACCATCACAAGAGTGTCTCTACCAAGGTTACATAAGCTACATGAGGAGATTATAAAAGAATTAAAGCTAAGGGAAGAGTTCACATCGCAGCTTAAAATAAAGGTGGAAAAGGATCGGGTTGCATTGTCACAGAAGCTTGACCAGACATTATAAGAGAGAGATCAGATAGAAAAATAATATCAATAGATGAAACACGTAGCAGAAACAACATGTAAGCAAATTCCGGACATGGAGGTCCGTGAAGAGGAATCGACTGAAGATAAGTTTGCGAAGCTAGACCTTGTAGTCAAGGAATCCAAGAAGAAAATTACAGATGTGCAATTTGAGTATGAGTTAAAGTTGTAGCCGACTACGCCACTAGATGTAAGAAGTCAGAGGGAGGCTGACCTAAATTTAGCCATGGTTAGCATCTCTACAACATTGGTGGAATACAACAAACTACTAGATGAAAGTTTGCAAATTTGGACTTCACTGCAGGAAGATCCAAATATTCAGAAACTGCAAGAGGAAATGTAGCAAAGGCAGCAATAGTTAGAGGAGAGTTGAGAAGTTGTGAAGAAATTGCCTATATTGCAAAATCTTGCAAAGATCATTGAATCAAAGGTGCTGGAAACCAGGATCCAAAATATAAAGAGGGAAGAGTAGACAATGATAGAAGGAACTCAACCTTGTAAGGATGAGGCCCTTCAGCTCTCTTAGATAGTAGATAAGAAGCTTTAGGAGCTTTGACGGAAGGAGGTAGCATTGCTACAGAGGGTTGTAGATCATGTAGCAAAAGCATTGTTGGAGGAAGCATGCAACGAGGATAAATAGATGACATAAGTGATCCAACAGTTCAACAAGGCCTACAATAGCATTGCAAAAAAAATCAGAGGCAAAGTAGCAAAGTGACTCAGGACGAGTCACATGTGATTGTTAGTGGCCTATTGGGCGCAACCCAACTTGGCCGTATTTTGGGCAAGAAATCGAAGTTTTGTGGAGTGTTTAGTAGAAAATATGCCATGGAGTATGAAGTGATCGTGCAGTAATGTAGCGGAGAAAAATGAAGATTGTGCAGCAAAGTCACCGTGAAACATAAAGGGCTTCGTGGTGAAGCCCCTCCCTTTTTGTCAAAAGCATACAATATTGTAAAAGTTGATGGTTTTGGACCATAGTCCCTTGTATTTTGGAAACCATGGTATTAGGTCCATGGTAATGTGGCGACATAATCCCTCAATGTAATAGTGTATTTAGGGATCAGTAATAAAGAAGAGCATCATCTTAGGATCATATCGTGGCGAAGGAAAGGCTCTACAATTGAGTGCACAGAGGCTTAAATCTGCAACTGAGTGCACAGATGACCTGCAGTTGAGTGTGCAGATCAAGAACTATTTGTTGTACAAATTCTATATTATAAGCAATAGTTCTTGTGGACGTAGTCCCACATTGGGATGAAACATGGTAAAATATGTGTCTTCATGTGTTTTTCTTATTATCTGCACTTTATTTCAATACTACGAAGTTATGAATGTTTAAGTAATTAATGTAATTTTGTGAAGTAATATATAAGTGCGAAGTAGTTCAGGAATGCGAAGTAGCCTGTTGTAGAATAATCATTTATTAAAATAACATGTATTCACAGGAAAGTAATGTTTATAATGTGGCATAGTAATACGAGTAGCTATAAGTGATAAAGCATAAGAAAGTACAAGAGTGCCACATCATTTCATCTCTTAGGATGAAAAAACCTAGTTCTGCAACCTCCTATAGTCACTTCAGGTGAGGCTGGGACTTGCTTACAGGTCATTTCCGAAAGGTCCAGTGATTGAGAATTTTGTTGGTGCACGGTAAAGTCTGAACCTAGGTCAGCCCAACCTAAGCCAACAAAACTTTCAGCAAAAGTATCATTTACCTGAGCCGGTGAAGCACATGAAATCATTTTTCTATGCCACCTGTTGGGTGTGGAGCCTAATTATCTTCTATATTCAAAGGTTTCAGCCGGATGTATACCCCAGGAAGACTGTACATCCCTCCACGCGGGGGGGTGCAGGGGGGACTTTTCCCCCCCGCAGGGGTCAAAGTGGGTAAATCCCCCCCGGCTGAGGTGTCCGAGGGCTAGCGGTCCCCGAGCGGGGGTTCGGGGGCAGTGCCCGCGAAGCTAAAAATAGATGTAAAATTGCCTTGTAAAAGTCTAATATTTTATAGTCAATCTGGGTTGTTCATTAGGCAGATGATCTGACGGTAGAAGTTATGTTTAGTTTAGGGTTTTTTCCCTAGAAGGAGACCCCTAACTATATATGAGGGAATTGTATTGCGTCTATGTATATCTATATTTGAGTGAAGAAGAGAGAGGAGATTGAGAGCAAAGAGGGTGTTACAGTGGATCTGCTATAGGTTGTATCTCTTCAGTTTGCTAGATAATATAAAAGGAAGGACTGGTTGTTTCTCCGTGGACATAGCCCAAACTGGGTGAACCACATATATCTGTGTCTCTCTTGTTTTATGCATTTTTTGTGTTTATATTTCTGCAATATTTTATGTGTTCCATTGCTCTATAATATATAATTTTCTAACAACTAGTAGCAGAGCCGAAGATCTATTTGGTTGATAAACTCGCAGGAGAGAAGGGTTCCTGGTTCGAGTGGGAGCAATGGCAGAAGAAGGTAGGTTTAGGGTCAAAAAATTCAATGACCAAAACTACCAGCTGTGGAAGATGAAGATGGAGGATTATCTGTATCAGAAAGATTTGTACCTACCATTGAGCGGAAAGACAAAGAAGCCGACGAGTATGACAGACACAGAATGGGATATTCTGGACAGAAAGGCACTTGGAACAATACTGCTATGCCTAGAGGCATTGGTAGCATTTAATATTTGAAAGGAAACGACAACACAGGGTTTAATGTTGGCATTGGTCAAACTATATGAAAAACCCTCGGCCTCAAATAAGGTATTTCTTATGAAGTGTTTATTTAATATGAAGATGTCAGAAGGTGGATCTATTGCAGATCATTTAAATGATTTTAATACAGATACAAGTCAGTTAAGTTCTGTAGGGGTAAATTTTGATGATGAAGTTAGGGCTATGTTATTTCTGTGCTCATTGCCAGAAAGTTGGAATGGTTTAGTTATGGCCATTAGTAACTCTGTCTCTGGATCTAGTACTTTAAAGTTTGATGATGTTGTCGGTGCAATCCTTAGCGAGGAAATGCAACAGAAAAGCTTCGGTGAGACATCAAGTAATGCTTTGACTGTAGAGACTAGTGGAAGAAAAATGGAAAGAGGAAAGAGTCCAGGATATTGCAGTAGGTCAAGAAAAGGAAGATCCAAGTCCAGATCGGGGATAATGTTCTGGAAATGCGGGAAGAAACGACACCTAAATAAAGACTGCAAGTCTCAGAAGGGAAAAGAAGGAGATGTGCAACAAGAAACTAATCATGAAGTGAATGTAACAGGTGATGTGTTGCTATATGCTCTGATTCTTTCATTAGAAAATATTATTGATGCCTAGGTGGTAGATTCAAGGGCCTCATTCCATGCCACACCTGATAAGAAACATTTGCATGATTATGTTAAGGGAGATTTTGGACAAGTTTGATTGGGAGGTGAAGGTTGGGTAACTACTTTCATAGATAAAACCTGGAATGTCACTAAACGATCCCTGGTAATAGCAAAAGGAGAAAAGGTTGGTACATTGTATATATGCAATGGTATTTCTAATTCTGTTAATGCTTTAACCTCTACAGGAGAAGATACGACATTGTGGCATCATAGGCTTGGGCACATGAGTGAGAAGGGGATGCAGATTCTTCACTCAAGAAATTTGTTGCCAGGTTTGAAGCATGTTGATTTAAAATTCTGTGAGAATTGTGTTTATGGAAAACAGAAGAGAGTCAGATTCCTAAGAGCTGGGAAAGAAAAGAAGAGCGAAAAATTAGAGCTTGTGCATACAGATGTATGGGGACTTACTCATGTATCATCTCTTGGTGGCCTTCATTATTATGTTACTTTTATTGATGATGCAACCAGAAAAACCTGGATTTATTGTATTCGAAATAAATCTGATGTGCTTGATATTTTCAAGAAATGGAAAGCTTTCGTTGAAAATGAGACAAGGAAAATGTTGAAGTGTCTCAGATCAGATAATGGAGGTGAATATTGCAGCAAAGAGTTTTATAGGTACTGTTCAGAGAACGGAATTCACAAAGAGAAGACATTTCCAAGAACACCACAATAAAATGGTGTGTCAGAAAGGATGAACAGGACAATCATGGAGTGTGCAAGGTGCATGAGATTTCATGCAGGATTGCCTTTACAATTTTGGGCAGATGTTGTACATACTGCTGTTTATCTAATAAATAGAGGGCCTTCAAGTTCCTTGGATGGTCGTATTCTAGAGGAGGTATGGACAGGTAAAAAGGTAAACTAATCATTTTCAAAGACTTTTGGTTGTGAAGCTTTTGTCCACATTAACAAAGAAAATAGAACAAAGCTTGAGGCAAAATCAAAGAAATGTACCTTTATTGGATATGGTGTTAATGATTTTGGTTATCGCTTATATGCTTATGAAAATCACAAAATAATTAGGAGAAGAGATGTAATATTCAATGAAAAGGTCTTGTATAAGAATCAATTGCAGGAAAAGAAACAAGAAAAAGAAAACAGGGAATACACAGTGCTTGACGATATCATAGGAAAAGTGATGGTGCCTAAAAATAATAGTGATCAACAGCCAGAACAACAACCACAACAACAAAAAGCACTTCAAGCACCTAAAAGTGGTGTTAGAAGATCTACCAGGATAAGTAGACCCCTTGAACGATACTCTCCTTCATTATATTAGGTATTGTTGACTGATTCTGGTCAACCAGAATGCTATGAAGAAGCAGTGCAGGTAGAAACCAGGAAGAAGTGGGAGCAAGCCATGAAAGAAGAGATGGATTCCTTAGCACATAACCAGACTTGGGACTTAGTCAAGTTTCCTACAGGTAAAACAGCATTGCAGAATAAATGGATTTACAGGCTGAAGGAAGAAGATGGAGGAAAACAGAGGTACAAAGCTAGACTTGCGATGAAGGGGTTTGCACAGAAGAAAGGTATTGATTTTGATGAAATATTTTCTCCTGTTGTTAGAATGACTTCAATTAGAACTATTTTAAGTCTATTAGTAGCTGAAGATTTGCATCTTGAGCAGTTAGATGTAAAGACAACCTTTCTCCATGGGGATTTGGAGGAAGAGATATATATGCAACAGCCACAAGGATATGAGGTAAAAGGGAAGGAGAAACTAGTGTGCAGGCTGAAGAAGAGATTGTATGGCTTAAAACAGGCTCCAAGGCAGTGGTATCTAAAGTTTGATAGGTTTATTTTTGAACAAGGTTATACTATATGTCACTCTGATCATTGTGTTTATCTCAAAAGGAAATATGATGGCAGCTATATTATATTATTATTGTATGTAGATGACATGCTTGTTGCAGGTTCTAACATGCAGGAAATAAATGTGCTCAAAAGAAAATTGGCAAACTCATTTCCAATGAAGGATTTGGGTGCTGCAAAACAAATCCTTGGTATGAGAATAACTAGAGACAGGAAGAATCGTAAATTCACATTGTCTCAAAGTGAGTACATAGAAAAGGTGTTGAAAGGGCTTAATATGCAGAATGAAAAACCAGTTAGTGTACCTTTGGCTATCCATTTCAAATTAAGGAGGCGTGTCCCAATACTCAGGAAGAAATGGCTCATATGTCTAAAGTTCCATATGCATCAGCAGTTGGAATCTTAATGTATGCAATGGTCTACACAAGGCCTGATATTGCACATGTAGTGGGAGTTGTAAGCAGGTACATGAACAATCCAAGAAAATAACATTGGATGGTAGTGAAGTGGATTCTCAGGTATTTGAGAGGTACCACAAATCAAGCATTATGCTTTGGTGGTTCAAACATTGCTCTATAGGGATATTTTGATGCAGATATGGCAGGTGACAGAGATAACAAGAGGAGCACTACAGGATATGTATTTACTGTAGGTGGAACAACTATCAGTTAGGTTTCAAAAATCCAAAGTGTTGTTGCACTTTCAACAACAAAAGCAGAGTATGTTGCTACTACAGAGGCTAGTAAAGAAATGATTTGGTTACAAAGGTTTCTGGATGAATTGGGTAAGAACCAGGAGTTGGGTAGGTTATACAGTGATAGCCAGAGTGCCATACATCTTGCAAAGAACTCTGCATTTCATTCCAAGACTAAACATATATAGCTCAAGTACCATTTCATATGATTAGCATTGGAAGATGGAAAGTTGAAGCTGGAAAAGATACACAGTAGCCAGAATCCTGCATATATGCTAACAAAAGTTGTAACCAGGGAGAAACTGAGAATCTGCTCAGTTTCAATTGGTCTTCAAGTATGATGAAGAAGATGAGAAACAACCAGGTTCAAAGTGGAGTCATTGTCTAGCAATGAAGTAGTGGTGGAGTTGCTATAATTAGTCTCCAAGTGGGAGATTGTTGGGTTTGGAGCCTGATTATCTTCTGTATTCAAAGGTTTCAGCCAGATGTATACCCCAGGAAGACTGTACACCCCTCCACGCGGGAGGCTGCAGGGGGGACTTGTCCCCCCCACGGGGGTCTGGGGGGTAAATCCCCGCCAGTTGGGGGGTCTGGGGGCCAGCAGTTCAGGGGTAGTGCCCCCGAAGCTAAAAATAGCTGTAAAATTGCCTTGTAAAAGTCTAGTAATTTCTAGTCAATCTGGTTCATTCATTAGGCAGATAATCTGACGGTAGTAGTTATGTTTAGCTTAGGGATTTTTTCCCTAGAAAGAAACCCCTCACTATATATGAGGGAATTGTATTGTGTCTATGTATATATGTATTCTGAGTGAAGAAGAGAGAGGAGATTGAGAGCAAAGAGGGTGTAATAGCGGATCTGTTGTAGGTTGTATCTCTTCAGTTTGCTAGATAATATAAAAGGAAGGACTGGTTGTTTCTCTGTGGACGTAGCCCAAACTGGGTGAACCACGTATATCTATGTCTCCCTTGTTTTATGCATTTTCCATGTTTATATTTCTGCAATATTTTATGTGTTCCATTGCTCTGTAATATATAATTTTCTAACACCACCCATATCTTTGTGAACACTAGAGATATTTTCAAGCATTGGGTGAAAGATTCATCAAAGTTTAGATAGACACCCACTCATGTTTACAAGACAAAGTCCCTCAAGAAGGATTATTAGTTCTTGGTCATCTTTTCCTACAGAATATATGGTCAAGAGAACATAGAAACCTTTTCTGAAGGGTTGGTAGTTGTACTGGACCAGTTGGTGAGTGATGGGAAGCCATTAAACTAGTCATATTTGTTGGCTCATCAGTTGAAGATCCATGTGACTAATGCTCAGAATCCACCCAAGAATGAGAAAAAGAGGTTTTACATGTCCACATACTTATTGGATTCAATTTGTGACCAACAATAGTTCCCTGGCATGAACTAGACATGCACACCAAAAGAGATTGTCACCAACATCTATTGCAAGTTGTTTTCCAACTACAACTATTGAGGACTGATGAAAAAGGATAAGTAACCATTTTATCATCTTGTTGTACAAGCGTATCTTTGATCAGGATCCACCTTGCATGTCCTGAGAATTTATGGAGGAAATAGCAAAACTTGCAGAATCGTATGCCTCACCAGGTGGCACCTTCATTAGAGTGTTTGGCGAAGAGAAGCCTCTACATGTTCTACGATAAGTAACCATTTTATCATCTTGTTGTACAAGCGTATCTTTGATCAGGATCCACCTTGCATGTCCTGAGAATTTATGGAGGAAATAGCAAAACTTGCAGAATCGTATGCCTCACCAGGTGGCACCTTCATTAGAGTGTTTGGCGAAGAGAAGCCTCTACATGTTCTACCAAGTTTTGTCACTGAGAAGATGATCATGCAAGAATTTTCATATCACCTCTCTACAGGGTTGTTAGTAGGATTGCATAGGAAGAAGAAAGTTCCATGGCCTTCTCTTCCTTTGCAGATCATATTATACGAGATTAAGAGCTTGAAGGATGTAGATGTCGAGGCTAAGGAGATAGTGAAATTGAATTTCAGCACTAGATATTTTAATCCATATGATCCCCACGGTATTTGCAAGGACCACTGTGTGATATTTCACATTCCATGGATCAACGGGGCATGTCACTGGCTAGAGGAGGACCCTTGGAGGTACTGTTACAATGCCTCCTGTTATGTTCCTATACCAATAGGTCTCATATTTCATGATTGACTGGTTGAAATCCCTGATATGTTCATCATTTCCCTACTGTAAAGATTTCCATATTGTGAAAAATTCAAAAAAATTCAAAAATGAAAAGAGGGTATACCCTAAAAAGAAAGATCAAAGGGAAAAAAAGAATGAAATGGTCAAAAAAAAGAAAAAGAAATGAACCCCAAATGAAAGGACCAAGAAAGTGTGCAAGTCTAAATGCCACTACTTTTTTATGCTGTCAATAAAGCATCATATACAGCTTGTTGAAACCTTTTTCCATAGTTAATGAATGGCCAAAAAGCTTAATCTTGACTAGTTCATGTTTGAATTTCCTGTTTTAGTGATAGAGAATAAAATTTGTCCAAACTATTTCAAACTTGGGAGATAATTAGATAGGTAGAGAAGTAAAGGAGCCCAACAACCTAATCTGAGCCCTTAGATGAAATAAGTGTAGACTTAGATAGGCTTGGCATGTAAAGAAAAGAAAATTTATAAGGGTTTTTTAGTCTTAATGCACCCATGGAAGAAGAAGAAAAAATGTTAGGTATAATAGGCCGGGTAGGCAATTTTGATGTTGCAGAAAGAAACTTGTGATAAGTTTTGTCTCTCAAAATGATTAAATCTTACTTTTATCACAAGTACCGCTCAAGTGAGGCATGACTAACTCCCCTTCACACTTCTCCCCAATCACTTACTAATTCCCCCCAAGGATATTAAGATCTGCTTAATATCACTAAATCACTTCATCTCGTTTCATAAAAAGCCTAAGTAAAACCACATTCTTACTTTAGGCAAAGAAGCCACATTTCTTGTGAAAAAACCCCTTTTTTCCCTATAGCCTAAGCTCATCACTCATCGCTTCCCAGTTCATAAACCATATTCATATTAACTGCTAAAAATATTATGTTAATTCCCTTGCAAGATTACCCTTCCCCGTATTCATATAAATATGGAATAAAACCCCAAAGTACTAATATTCCACCCCTGTTCGATTACGACCATATTACTGTTCTAAAGCAGGGATTAATGGTTCATTTGGAACCTTGATAACCTAACTCGCCACGCACCCAAAGGAGTTAAATAACCACCCGAGTTAAATAATAACCTAACTAAACTCACCCTACTCATCCAACAAGCCCCGAAACCATTAAAACATTTAATCTAATATATGGGCCCCGTGCATTAAACCTCAACCGTCTCTGAAGAGTTCCCACCATCAGATCTAGGCCCGCTCATCCAACGACCCATGATCATATCGCGACCCGCCTATCTTCTACACTTTAATGCCCGGGGGATTGGTGGTATCGTGCCCGTACCTTGGACGTGTTGCACATTACTGCCGTTCTCGCTGCCTCTCCACCCCAAACCACTCTGGCCCATAAGCGGCGCGGCCCAAAACCGCTTACCACCCTCCTGCTGGCCCCCACTGATGTCACCACCATGTCACTGCCACGTCACCCTTCCGTACCCTCTGCTACACGACAAACCATCCCATCCCGATGACGTCATACCACAAATTAATGGCAAAATCACCCGCCAAAGCCAAATTTTGTTCAATTTTCGGGGAAAATGTCATTTTCATTCATTTTCTCTGTGAACTGTTTACATGCAAAACACGTACGGTTGATTGCTCGAGCGTCCAGTCTGCCACCCGACCAACAGATTTCAACGTCATGCTCTACAGCTCATCAACCAACCAGTGAATTGCACTGTTTTGCCTTTTGAACACAGGTATTTACCCAAATTACCTCCCGAACCTGTAATTTTGTTTTTCCTCAGTCAATTTTACCCAACAAAGCCAAATTCCAGTAAATTAAGTCCATAGCTCTCAGAGAAAGACACCCAAAACTGCTCTTTTTCCCATTTTTCCACAAAATCCCGACCTCCAACTTGAAAACACAAGAACCAAAGATGGAATCTCCCGTGGCCCTAAACATCATGCCCCTTAATGCACCTCATAAATACCTGGATTGGATACCCTTGGCTGATAGATATTTTCAAATAAAAGAGTTATCAGGTGACATGAACCATCTCCAAACATTTTGCCGAATTAGGAATAGTCATCTGAGCAACTCTGATATCTATGGAATATGGGAATCTAATCTTCCTAGGTATTACCTTCCCTCAGTCAATGTGTTCCCAAATATTATTCACCAATGCTGTGCCAACTATGACCCTGTCAGTAAAGCAGTTTTGACCCCATCCTCTGCTAGAACTTCATAGCAGCCTGTACAAGAAACCAACACACCAGTTACAAGGTCTTCTAAGGGCAAGGAAGTGGCAAACACGGAGCAGAAATCAATGACTGATCAACAGGGCAAATTCCTTTGGTCCAAACCAACGCAACAGAGATCCCAGCTTTGCAGACTCCTCTAAATGAGGAAAAGGGAAAGAAGAGAGATAGAGAAGAGACCACACCCATTAGTGGACCTGGAGAACAACCGGGTGCAAAGAGGTAAAGATTGGATCCTCTGTCAAAAGAGGAAATCTTTGAAGAAACAACTGAAAGTTTAAAAGGGGAAAAGATAGCTAGCCAGCAGACATCCCCGGTGGTGGAGACATCAACTAGATCACATAGGCAGGAGCTAGAAAGGTAGCATAGTGTGGAAGTTTCATCCACTAGGCCACCAAGTAAGCAGGCCTCTGACATCAAAAGGAAATTTACAGAGATAAAGGCTAGAAACGACCCACTGAGGCTTCAAATTTACAACCAGTATCTTAAGATGGCCCCCACAAAGCAACAAAGATTAATGTCAGCATATGACATAAAAGAAGGAAAGATGATCATGAGTTATTTCAAGCCCAAGGTGGGGCAACCACAACCAGCAGCTGATTATATCAGGACAAATCTAGAGGTTTTGGCCAAGGATATTCATCCAATATACCAGATTGAGCTTCATAAATAGACTGGAGCGATGGTCTACTCTACACTGACAGATAAAGCTATGTTAGCACATAAATTGTAAAACTCCTTGAATAATACCTCTGCTCTGTTATAGACATTTTTGTGCCTTACAGCATGGAGCATGAAATGTCCATAATCTAAGGGATCCAAAGACCCTAAACATGTTGTTCCTACCCCTAGAGGAACAAGGCAAACTAACCACAGCAATTCACAGAAGTTCTCCACCTGAAAACACTCAAAAACAAGCCAATTCTGGATCATGTCAACTGCTCCACTGAGCATCTGCGCTGAATGTCAACTGCTCCACTGTCTGCCTGCGTTGAATGTCAACTCCAACAAAGGCTACCTGCGCTGAGCGTAATTGGACAAGTGGTAGGCTCATTCCTCAATGTGTCAATGCCTAGGAAGCTTCCAAAATGACACTTGCATCAAGGAATTTGACTGGTGATGAGTAAGAGGTTCCAAATATCCAAGTGGAAGCAAGAACCTCCAAGTGGACTCAAGAACTGAGAGAGGGAGAGGACACTAGTCAGATCTCAAGCTGACTCATCCTCTCTCCAAAATAACTATATATAGATCTCTCCTCCATGGGATCTAGAGGCGGGAATTTTGTTATTGCAAAGAATTTCTATTGGTTTGTGACTGGAAACATTGGGTGCTTAATGATTTGAAGGGAGTTGAAGAAGGAATTCCATTCTGCTGGGAAGGAGATGCTGGATTGGAGCCCTATGGGTTGTATCTCTTCCTGAACCCTGTTACTTATCAATAAAGCTATCTTGGTTTTCTCCTATATGCTGGTGTATTTGTATGATTGCATTAGTGTATTTGATTTACTTCTAATCCTGAATCATTTATGAATATGTATATTTGCCTTTGTGTTGTGTTCTTCTCTTGTCGCAAGTAGCTGTTCTCTTGTCACAGGTAGTTGTTCTCTTGTGATCTCGTGGAATCAAGTAGCTGTTCTCTTGAGCAAGCGAGGAGGCAAGTAGCTGTGGACACCCAAAGAGAAGAGGATCTAGGTCGAGGGACAACCGGAAGACAACGGTAAGTCTACCGATCTCCCCTCTTTCACATTTCATAAAGGAAGAAATCATTGTAGCTGTATTCGTTTGTTGCTAAGGTACTGGCACACCTTAGGTGGATAGGATCGTCCTGCATAGGCATTTTTCCCCACAACAAATTGGCGACTATGCTGGGGAAGAATTGTTTATTCATTTCGTTTGTGTTTCCGTCATTTTTGTTTACTTCATAGACTTGACAGCAACAATCGAACTGCATCTTTCCCGGATGCAAAGTAGAAAGTCGCTGCTTTGATCCAGTTACTGGACTTGTCTATGGTCTAAACAATAGATCCCCAAATGATTTGATGATCCTTTGTGATAGTCTTTAGTACCCTCTCAAAGCATCCCTCTGTTTATACCTTGCTTGTGTTTCTGATTTGGCCTGAAACAGTTGATTTTTGAGCATTTTGTGACCCAGAACCAAGGGGAAACGAGAGTTTCTCCTTCAGCGCAGGCACTGTTAAGGCAGTCTGCATTTCAACGCAGGTCCCGTGAAGGCTACCTGCGCTGAATGTCAACTCCACAGTGTTAGACTTGCGCTGATCCAGTGTGGCTTTGTGCAGCTGGGGTTCTTTGCTGTCTATTGCCCTGTTTTGATCTCTGGTTTTTGTAGCCTTTAACCAGCATAGGTACCAGTCTAATAACTCCTTTTCTTTGCTTAGATTCCGCCTCTTTTTGTACAAAAAGACTGTGAATGTTTTTATGTGTTTGTGGCGTCATTTGCAATTTTCCTTTGCATGAGTAAAGTAGTCATCCTGTAGCCTTTGATTCAGATATGATTGATAGTGATCTTAGAAGAGAGTTCATTGGCTGTTTTCAGATTGATTATAGATTTACTTTTGCTTATTGGTTTGAATTTGTCTCTTTCAAAGTGTCAAAACAAGTCTTTATTTCGAAAATCGCAAAGTGATTGTAATCTCTTCTACCCTTGTTGATTTCAAAGAAAGTGAACTTGTTTGTATTGATCATTTTAAAAGCAAATTCAAAGTTGTGCAAAAAGCTTTCTTTGTAGGCATTTATACTAAGAAAGTGGAAAACAAACACTTGCATTGTGCATTTTGCATTTGATAGTTTTCATGTTGGATTTAGGGAAAGTGCATTAGAGTGTGCTGATTTCTCTTTGAGAAAAGATAGTATCTTTCTTTTCCCTTAGTAGCTAGGATTTTCAAAGTTGAAAAGATAATAAAGCTTGCTTATAATCTTAGACTGCATTTAGGAATTTGTATCATACATCTCGTGGTGAACCTTGAAAGGCAAACTTTAAAAATATCAACCTAAAATAAACTGAATGAACCTAACAACGCTTTGTAACATAATGCATAACATAGAGGTCTAGGCTAGAGACTTGTTCCGGCGTCGTTAAGCCTAGTGACTGTCGATCTCGTGGAAGGTGGGTGATTCCTCCTGAGGGACGATAGCGCTAGTACGGATTGTGCTCCCATGTACCGTCGCGTATATATTGGGAGACCCCTATAGGCATATATCTTTTATCCTTAGGAAGCCGTTTCGGCCGCCCTACTGATCGCAATGCAGTGAACACAGCATTCACGAAGATCGACCGCCCGTACCTTAAAAAGTACTCTGAGGTTTTGCGAAAAGTTTGGCACACCCTCTGTCTAGAGCTCCAGAGCAGTTTCTTTTGGCCTTTTTCAGACTCTATAACAGAAAAAGTCCATCCGAGCATTTGTCACTTCGGGCTCGTTAAAACATCGAAGGAGACTAGAGTCATCTTTAGCTTTTTCTCGAATCTTTAAAACTGAAAAAGCAAGTTGTGTCTAAAGCGTCGTTAACAATTTATTTTAAACGGAACAATCACCCTTTAATTCCTGCGTTGATCTTTAGGTTGAAAAGATGGAGCACACCAACCAAGGAATTCCTCTTGGTGGAAATCCTAGTCCCTTCTCCTCTTGGGGAGATGTTGGTGCGCCCCACATGGCCACATTGTCGCTTCCGGGACAGACAATTGGCCTACCAGTTTGGCTCTTTTCAACCAGTGTCATTCAGAACATCACCATTCCTGAACAGTCGAGTCAACAGTTAGATCAGACAAGAGTTGCCTCCCAGCCTTCAACTTCATCTTCCTCCCCTCCTTCCTCTTCGCTTCACGGAACCGGTTGAATTAAAAACCAGGTTCCTAAGGAGAAGAAGGAGAAGAAGAAGAAAGAGAAGAAGAAGAAGGAGCCTAAGGCGACTGGGGGCAAACAAATGTCATCTAACAAAGATCCACACACAGCACTCGTAAGGCCTAAATCGCCATGTGTCATATGCAAGGGAGACCACTTCCATAGAGATTGTCCCTGTATCCCCCGGATACTAAGAGACTGGTCCCCCCGTTTGCAAAATTCGGTAGCATCGACCTCTGATAGCCATGCCAATTGCTCACCGTCAACCAGTGGGAGTGAAGCCCCAGGACAGAGCGGGAAAGCTAAATTTCCCTGCAGACTGTGTGAAGGCGATCATGCCATCCACCGTTGTCCCTTCTTAGACGAGGCAAAAAGAGTTCTGGAAGATCGCCTGATTTTACGAGCGCATCTCCCTCCTAGATATCAAAGACTCCTGCCAAGTCCCTCACTAGTTGAAAACCCGGCTAACCCGCCCAGGTGGTCAGCCGAAGCACCTGTCATTGAAGATGAACCGTCTGGATCCATGCCTGACGAAAGTCAAAAGGTTGATACGGCAGTTGACCCAGTTTTGCCTTCAGAGGCTCCATCTTCGAATGACACCATCACAGAGGAGAATAAAGACGACACCGTCCAGATTCTCTTCATCAGCACTGACTCTGATGACCAAGGGGGCAATGCTACCATTCCTTTATCACAGGAAGGAAGTTCATCGGAGGGATATCCGGTCGTATATTCGGTCCCACCACCAAGCAACCTGGTTGTGTCCTTTGATTGGAACCAACTAGGCAGACCCCAGTTGCCAGCCAGTATACCATTCAGAATTATTTGTCAAATATACAAAATGGTAATGGCTGGCACTATCATTGATGAGGGGGCATCTGTGAGTATCCTTTCCTCTATTGCTTGGAAAGCGCTTGGTTCGCCAACGCTTTTGCCTGAGATGAGAAGTCTATCAGGCTTTCATAAAGGAACCAGTCGACCTTTAGGGATCCTCCCCAATGTGTCTATAACATTGAAAGGGAAGACCGTTCAAATGAACGTGATGGTCGTTCAAGGACCCTTGGATTATAACCTACTCCTTGGATGAGACTATATATATTGCATGGGAGCTGTAGTCTCCTCACTCTTTAGAGTAATGTGTTTTCCGCATGAAGGAAGAATGGCCAAGCTCGTGGACCAACTTTCGTTTCCCGGATCACACATCGCAAATAGTCATGTGCCATCCCTAAATGGTCTATTCATGCAAGAAGTGTCTCAACCCACAGTCCGTCCTCCTGATGAGCGCGAGTAATCCGGGAGGATATGGCTGGAACCCAGGGGGCATGCGTCCTGGCCTACTTCGGCAGGAAACTTTGGGTATAGAGTAGGTTTCCGCGGGAGAATATGACTAGTCCGTACCCCGTCCGTGGATGGAAGAGGGGTTGTTCTAGAAGAGGATTCTTTTGTCAAAGTTACGTGTTTGGCACCAGAGTCATTCACCCTTGTCTATTTCGGTAGACATTGCCGAGGAAGTGTTTTGTTTGAAAGATTAACGAGACAATCTTTGGGTAACCTGAAAGAGGTAAGCCTCTCCCGGTGAAACGAAAGTTTCGATGGCAGAAAAGTAGAGGTAACCTTGAAACTCTATTTTATACCTGGGGGCATGCAAACCTTTTGGAGTGCAAGCAAGGGGTGACTATTTATTTTTTAAATTTTTAGGTCCTCCCTTTAAACCTGTAGGTCTAACCCTTTAAACTCGTAGGATTAGCCGTTTCCGAACTTGCATAAAGAAAGGATGGGGAGAAAAGCTTAGTGAGATGAAGCTCCATAAAAAATAGAATCTTGATGAGACACTCTTATCTTATGACTGGGTAATCGAGCAGTTTTAGCATAAAGTTCATGCTCGTTAAGAAATAAACGCAAGATCCGAGCAGTTTTAACGCGGTCTTCATGCTCGTTAAAAAATAAATATAAGCAGTGAGTAGAGTTTCCTCCAGTGTTTAAGCTCATTTTTAACTAAAAAATGAACCTATCCCAGTAAATAACCATTGTGAATGTAATATTATCAGTCGTTAAAGCCTTGGTCGTGTTTGCACCTGCCACCTCCACTTTTCATTTGGCCGATCATTCACTTCCATATGATTGTTTACCCATTTTGAGGAACAGCTGCGAAGAGTGATTTCACCTAGCCATCCTTGTGACACTGCCGTAATTGGAAAATTCCAACCTGTACCTAGAATCAGTTACTATCCCTGTTTATCACTCGTTCCTCAAAAGACGAGTCTTCTTTAAGCTCTTTTCAATTGACTCATAAAATATGAAAAGATTGCCGAGTTTTGGCCTTCTGGCTCGTTAAAGGACAAGAAGAGCTATCCCTCCTCTAGATTTTAATCTTTTTGGACCTGAGGGATTATTGCACAAAAAGGTCGAGCGCTTGTTTTATTCGGCTCGTTAAAATTATCGAAAACTCATCCCGTCTGTATTGTTTTATGCTTTTTCGGACTTAAGGGATTAGATGACGAAAAAGGAATTTTGGAGTTAACTTTATGTACCTTTTCAGACTCTCTAAAAATGAAAAGGACCGAGTTATCCTTGTCGTTAGACTCGTTAAAATTATTAAATAGCGACAAACTTGTCTTTAGACGAGAACGAGTTTCACTATCGCTAAGCTTGTTAAAACATAGCGATGGGATTACCCGAAGGGCAGGTTATAGAACAAGCATATGTTATCCTCCTCAAGCTTGACAAAAATAAAGAGGTACTGGTCAGCAATGACTGGGGAAAAATTGGGAAAAAATCAAGAAAACTTTGATGGTAGCAGGTCGCTCTTGAACATGACACTTTTCCTCCGTACCACAATCGGGTTGGGTTGTTTCATTCACCGGTCACATCACCATGGTCTTGCCATACCATCCATATTTGGGGTAATGCTACCAATCCATCACATCAGTGTCGCCATATGTTCAAGAGAAGTCATTCAGAAAGAGTCAATCGGGTCCCATCCACTACCATACATTATCCTTCATCCATTCACGACCGCCACCCTGAATCATATGTCACAGATCGTTTTCACCTCCATTAAAATCATTAGCTCCGTTCCGTGTCACTGATGTGGGATTCATCAAGGCCCTCCTTTGACGGATCGCTTCTTGTCGACATCAGCTCATTATCCAAGAAGTTGATCTAGGAACAACCCCTTCAATACTTTGAAGCTTGCATGCCTCAATGGCAAGTTTCTCACTTCCGGCGACAGGTATACATCAATGATCTTCAACCAGAAGATTTTGCGTGGTGTTCGACGCCAAGTCCTTTATTCACACCACGTAAATTGTACTGCAGTACCTTGAGGGTCATTATCATTATCGGTGATTCCTCTCGTGCTTGTTAACGGTTTACATCATTGACCAGTAATCAAGCGATGTCTTTCCATGTTCGACTTCAGCGCAATTCTCGCATGGATCGACTTGTACTTAGAGTGAAGATCGAACGAGTTTGAAGACCCCGGATCTAGTTTCATCCATCCGGGCTGCAATATATATTCAGGAAAAATAAAGACATTTGACATGTACATCATTACAGCAGATGATCATCCTACTCAAAGGATGATAATTTCGCCAAAATTATCAGTCTACCATCAGACGATCGTCTGTTCTATGTACAAAAATGAATTTATAAAGCTGAGCATGGGAATGCCCGCCTCAGCTAGATCATGAAAGCAGTATGAATCATAATGTATTGTATTGTATCTTATTACAGGTCTCCTCCCAGCAAATGGATGAACTTCAGACCCTCCTAGATAAAGCATTTCACCCGATAAACGGCCTCATACTTTAGGGGGCAACTGTTATAGACATTTTTGTGCCTTACAGCATGGAGCATGAAATGTCCATAATCTAAGGGATCTAAAGTCCCTAAACATTTTGTTCCTACCCCTAGAGGAACAAGGCAAACTAACCACAGCAATTCACAGAAGTTCTCCACCTGAAAACACTCAAAAACAAGCCAATTCTGGATCATGTCAACTGCTCCACTGAGCATCTGCGCTGAATGTCAACTGCTCCACTGTCTGCCTACGTTGAATGTCAACTCCAACAAAGGCTACCTGCGCTGAGCGTAATTGGACAAGTGGCAGGCTCATTCCTCAATGTGTCAATGCCCAGGAAGCTTCCAAAATGACACTTGCATCAAGGAATTCGACTGGTGATGAGTAAGAGGTTCCAAATCTCCAAGTGGAAGCAAGAACCTCCAAGTGGACTCAAGAACTGAGAGAGGGAGAGGACACTAGTCATATCTCAAGCTGACTCATCCTCTCTCCAAAATAACTATATATAGATCTCTCCTCCATGGGATCTAGAGGCGGGAATTTTATTATTGCAAAGAATTGCTGTTGGTTTGTGACTGGAAACATTGGGTGCCTAATGCTTTGAAGGGAGATGAAGAAGGAATTCCATTCTGCTGGGAAGGAGATGCTGGATTGGAGCCCTATGGGTTGTATCTCTTCCTGAACCCTGTTACTTATCAATAAAGCTATCTTGGTTTTCTCCTATATGCTGGTGTATTTGTATGATTGCATTAGTGTATTTGATTTACTTCTAATCCTAAATCATTTATGAATATGTATATTTGCCTTTGTGTTGTGTTCTTCTCTTGTCGCAAGTAGCTGTTCTCTTGTCACAGGTAGTTGTTCTCTTGTGATCTCGTGGAATCAAGTAGTTGTTCTCTTGAGCAAGCGAGGAGGCAAGTAGTTGTGGACACCCAAAGAGAAGAGGATCTAGGTCGAGGGACAACCGGAAGACAACGGTAAGTCTACCGATCTCCCCTCTTTCACATTTCATAAAGGAAGAAATCATTGTAGTTGTATTCGTTTGTTGCTAAGGTACTGTCACACCTTAGGTGGATAGGATTGTCCTGCATAGGCATTTTTCCCCACAACATGCTCCGTTAGATTTGGAGAAAGCTTCTTCTCTAGCAAAGGACAACAGGATCAAATCCTTGGAAGAAATTATCATTGAACTAGGACATGATCCCAAAGATGCCAAAGGCATAAAGGCACTGATGAGGAAGAAAGAAGAGGACATCGCTACATTGAGAAAACGGTTTAAAATGCCTCCTTCCATGCATCAATAGACTGCAGACGTTGTACAAAAGAAATCTGAAGAAGACATGATGGACCTGCTCATGAGACTGAATGAGAGATTGAGTGGGATAGAGCAGGCATTGGATAAAGCTCTACAAGAAAAGCAGGGAGATTCGACCTCCCAACCACTTGAAGTAGTCCCAACAGTCACTACTACCCCCTCCACACTTATAATAGCATTGCCTCCCATTGTCCCGACATCAACAACAGGGATCATCACAGGTACCTCAACAACAACAACAGCACCAGGCAGTATTACTACTATGACTACATAACAGCTAATAAAAGCCATGGAAGAATTAAAGCTGCAAGTATCAGAATTGAAACTGGTCAAAGAGAAATTGGAAAAGGTGGAAAAGAATTATGATAAATCCAAGATGAATGTGGTGGAGAAAACAAGGGAGGTCAAAGCATTAGAAAACAAAGTGAGAGCATTATAAAAGGATCTCTCTCTGGATAAACCTCTAGCAGAAATCAGAGGAATTTTGTGGACCACCATCAATTAATCCCTTGGTGATGTGTAGAGGTCTATCCAAGTCATTTATGAGTAGATTGACTTGATAAGAGTGGCCCAAATGGAGATTCAAAAAACAAGAGCTTTATTGGGACAGATGCCTGAACAAGCTAACCGACTGATACATTTTTTGAACACCAAGACCAGCGAGGAACTGGAAGCACTGGAAATCAGAGGCAAAACAAGCACCATTCTAGACATCAAGAGAGTTCTAACCATGAGAACTCTAATGCAAAATTTGGAAAGAAAATGCCAGGACATGTAGGTAGAGATTAATTCTTTCACAGAAAAGTTTACAGGCTTGCATAAAAAAGGTTTGCCAAGTCCATTGGGAAGTAATGATCGTCTGATGAAACACAAAGACTATGTACTTAAATTGAATACGTATGTTGTGGATCAAGTTAATACATCAGCAAGTACTTCAGGAGAGAAGGCACTTCCATCTGGCCAAGCCCTCTACGACAGCCTGGAAAATTTGTTCTACATCGAGCACGAGGTGAAGCATCTATTCACCATCCCACCTAATTTCTTCAGGTACACAGAGACTGATGAAACTTTGAGGAAGCCTCAGAGACATAAATTACCAGGACTAGAGTGGTGGAAAAGTATGTTAGAAATTATATAAACTTATCTTTGGTATCCTTGGTCAATTGAAAATTTTGAACCATCTACTATAATGCAGAGAAACATAAATGAATCAGAGTCATGCGCATCAAAGCGCATCACATCAGGATCAAAGAAAGTCTGGCCAAGATGGAACAACCAGCACACAGTATCAGTGGATGGCAGCTGCAAACCAACTCGCAGCATCAGCCTCCAGTACATCTCATAAAGAGGGAGCAGCTAGCACAACATCAATTTATTGCATCAATTTATTGTTCCCTTGTTTTTGAGATTGTCTATCTCTATCTTTGTAAAATGCATTAATCATCTCCAGATATTATTTCTATCAGATACTTTCTAAGATACTTGATATTTTTGTACAAATACCCCCCCAAACGAAGTATTTCGGTTTGGTTGCTGGATGTTCATAGTTCTTGACTGTAATACTAAAGCTTTCTAGAATAAAAGGTTGTTAGAATCATTTTTGTCTGGCTTACTGAATGAGGAATTGACGCTGAGGACCATGTTACAGAATTCTTGAATCATCTTATGGATCAATAAGTCCCTAATAACTTGTGTTTTACAGTTTCTGTGCTTATTATATCATCTATGTTTCATGATCTTAATAATAAAGAAAAAGAATAATTCAGAATTTGCTTGACTGCACTCTGTCTTCAATCTTTATTGTTTTCTATGTTTTCTTCAGAATTAGAATAAACAGTGAATTCTTAATTGCTCCTGTTTCCCCTTATTCTTTCATTTTTAATATTTGCTAAGGAATTCTTAATTGCTCCTTAACAATAATCATTCATTTTCCCTCTGTCAAACATGATGAAGGATTCTTAACTGCCCACTTGACCCCACTCCATTTGATTCGAACCTTTACATTGTTCCATATTTTTGTACCTTGCTCTGTGATACCTCCTCTGTTAAGGAAACTAATCCAGGAAGCTATCCTTCTTTGACTCCATCATGCCCAATGGACTGAAACTCTTCCATTTTACCTCACTTTTCTATTGAATCTCCATCCCTCCAACCAAAACTCAAAACAAAACCCTTCCACTTCATAGCTAGCCTAATATACCTCAAAACAAAGCTAAATCATAAAGAGAGAGACCTCTCTGGATGCAGGTTGGCTAGAATCTGTATCTAAAAGATTGGTTTGTGGTTACCTCTGCTGTATTCCCTTTCTTACAACTTTAGGGAACAACCTGAGTGATAACATCATTGGCGACTCCACTGGGAACTGAATAATTGTTTGTTACTGCTGTCTAGTTCATAAGCTACAGATGAGCCTGAAGTAGGCCAAGTAGCCTTTGAAACTACTTTTGTTTTGCAATTGCAGGAGTAGATAAATGCTACTTCAGTCTATCTCTAGTCTAGTTTCTGCTTCGAACAGTTGTCCCAAATACTTGATCAGTTCCTTGTTTCAATAGATCTTTAGGAAAGCTCATAATCCCCTCATCTAAAATTTCCTAGAAGATGTTCTTAAATTTGTGTTATTAAAACTATTTCAAGAAAAACCAAAAACATACTCAGAAGCTGGCTCCAAAGAAAAATATCCATTACACTAGATCAAATCTTGATCCAAATCCCCCACCTATCTTTGGAAATCCTAATCTGATTCCTAAGATGCTTAGAAGCCAAGAGAGCCAAGAAAATTCTACTAGCTCTCCCCTTGACAATCATTTGCAGAACCCTATCCAAACTAAGCTTACTTGTGGAAAAACACCAATCCTTTCTGCCATTACTGCAGCGTCTTCAAGCTTACCATCGGTACCCCAAACCCTCCTTTCCACTCCTCCATCCACAGCCTACATTTCCACTGTTATCCCTGTTCTTCTAGCTGTTACACTTATCTCCGCAAACATGGCAAACCGTTATGCTCCCCTGCAACTACCTACAAATCCAGGGGCTATGCCTCAAGAATATTAAATCAAAATCACCTATTTTGATGGTACTGGCACTTACACAGCTCAAAAACATACTAAGAAGATGACAGACTATTTTGAAAACTATGAGATTGATGATGATGATGTCAGAATGAAGGTCTTTGTTCAAAGTTTAACTGGAGATGTAAGGACCTGGTTTAGAGCACTCCCTGCAAACACTATCAATGACCCAGAAGCTCTTTATCAAACCTTTTTGAACAGATGGGAAAAGAAGAAATATCCTCTCCACATTTTATCAGAATATAAAAACTTGAAGAGAGGCCCACAAGAAACTATTTAAGATTACTGTACTAGATTTAATAATGTATACAATGCTATTCCTCAAAATCTCAGACCTCCTCTAGATTTGGCCTTAATTAAATTCCCTGATGCATTTGACTCTGATATGGCATACCAACTTAGGGAAAGAGCTCCTCAAAGTTTAGAAGACATGCAGAGTATAACTGTCAGCGTTGAGGCCAACCTGATTTCTAAATGAGCTCGAGCTAGAGCTGAAAGGAGGACACTTTTCAAAGAAGAACCTTCTGCATTTGAACAAAAATTAGATGCTATTATCAAAGGAATGGATAGACTTGGTGATAAAGTAGAAATAATTGATATGAAATCCCCTTGGGATGGTCAACTGAGCAACACTGGGAGAAATCCAAACTTCTGAAAAAACCAGAATTCTAATACTGGAAAGGTTGGCCCTGACCAAAACATTAGGCCTCCATTCTAGGAAAACTATGCTGAAGCTTCAACTTCTAGTGAGCCAATAGAACATATTCAAATCAACTTAATGGGTTTCAATAGTGAACAACAAATTTTCTTGACCCAAGAAGACCAAAAGGCTCACACTCTTAATCAATTCCAAATTCAATCAGGTGAATCGTTTGATTTTAGGGAGGGATATGACACAGCCATCTATGAAGTCCACAAGCAATATAATCTGAGGAGCAGAAGGATAGATGTCCCTAAAAACAATAAATAGAAAGAAACTAGGCAACCTAACAAACCTAAGGTCAAGAACACCCTTGTAAAAACCCTTCCTAGAATGGGTCCTAACCCAAATAGTCTGACAGTTGAAGATGTATTAGACAATCAACAACCTTCCACTTCCACTCCTCCCAGGGAAAATGTGGAATAACCTCCAGAAATTGAGTTAGAAGCAACTTCAGCCCATAACAACACTCCTATAAGAGAAAAAGACACAGAAAATACAGTAGAAAAGGAAAATATCACTGCCCGAAATGCAAAAATGAAAACAGAAAAACCTTTCAACCTTGATACCGAAATAGGAAAATTAAAGATAGCCATTCCATTGTCAGAATTGGCTAAGCATGATGTCTACAGAGATCAAATTAGCAGATCACTTCAGATTTCAAAAAACAAAGATGCAGTAAATGTCCTTGATGACCAACCAGAATTAATTTTTGGCCCTGAGGTAAATGGTAAATTAGTAGATGGATGGATTCCTCCTTTCTATGTGAGTCTGAACATTCATGATAAAATACTTCATAATGCCATGTTTGATTTTGGTGCTTCTCATAACTTAATGCCTAAATATTTAATGGAGAAGTTGGACCTAGATATTACTAGGCAATACAAAGACTTACTCTCTTTTGATTCAAGTCAAGTCAGATGTCTAGGATTGATCAAAGATTCATGTGTATCATTAGTTCAATACCCTACCAAGACCATTTTAATGGATGTAGTGGTAGCTGACATACCACCAAAATATGGCATGTTGCTTTCTAAATCTTAGGGTGCTAAACTCCAAGGATCTTTACAATTGGACATGGCCTATGCTACTATTTCTGTATTTTGTCAACCAAAGAGATTGTATCGAGAAGCTTTAATGAAATACATGGTAAGCAGTTAGGAGAAACCCTAGATTTTTCCCATCTATTCCATGCATTCTGACATGGACTCCTTCATCCTATACAATGCTGAAATTTATCCCCCAACTGATGTCAAGGCTTTAGCATTAGAACAAGAAAAATTCATAAATGAAAAATCTAGTGATCAAACTCAAGAAATTTCTGAAATAATTGATATAACAGACACTCAAGAGAAACCAGATGAAACTAAAAATCCAGATTTCCCTAGTAAGCAAATTTCTAAGACTCATGATACTAACCATGAACATGAGATCATATGGTATTTAGAATTTGATGGATCAGTCAATAAACTAGGAGCAAGAGCAGGAATTTGGGTTCACAATCTAGAAAATTATTATGTTGAAGGGCATGTTTACAGACTAAATTTTAAATGCACCAATAATATGGTTGAATATGAAGCCCTCTTGCTAGGACTTAAATTGATAAAAAAATTAGGGGCAGTTAGGATATCAGTTTTGGGATACTCTGATTTAGTCATTCAACAGATAAAGGGAAACTTCCTCACAAACGATCACAGATTAAAATCTTACAGAGGGGAAGCAATCGAAATACTCAATACATTTCTAGAAACATAGCTTGCCAAAATTCCAAGGAAACATAATTTTCATGCTCACAGCTTGGCAACATTTTCCAGCACTTGTAAATTACCTTTTGAACCTAATCATTAGTTTACAGTTGAGATTAGGCATAGGCCAGCCATACCAGATAATGTAAAGACCTGGCAAATGTTTGACAATGATGTTCATATTAACAAGTTCTTGACCCTAAAGGAAGAGTTTTGTAACACTAATATGGACACTGACACTATTGGTGAAGTTGATCAAATAGACAAAATTGAAACAGAAATTTCAGCAGAAACTGCAACTCAAATACTTCACCCAACGAAATTTACCACGAAAAAGTTACAAGATCTTAAAGAAATAGACATTGATGAGATTATTGAGGGGGAACCTAAAGTTATTGATTTAAAAGACAATTATTTTCCCACAGGATTAACTTCTCTAGAAGACTTCTTTGATTCTAATGACATCCCAAGGAAACCCAAAATGCATCCTCTAAACACAGACATTGAGGACTGTAACATAGGAACTGAAGAAAATCCTAAAACAATAAAACTATCCAAAACCCTGCCTCCTGAACAAAAGCTTAAATACGTTAAACTGTTCAAACAATTCCAAGATGTTTTTTCTTGGAGCTATGAAGATCTCAAATATTATGACACCTCTATGATTCAACATACAATACCCCTCAAAGAAAATCAGAAGCCATTCAAACAAAAAATCAAAAGGGTTAACCCTGTGCTACTCCCTTTGTTTGAAAAGGAAGTCAAAAGAATGTATGAAGCTGGGATAATTGCTCCTATCAGATTTTTAGAATGGGTGTCTAACTTAGTGCCCACTAGGAAGAAAACAAGAGAAATCAGATTGTGTGTTGATTTAAGGAATGTTAATAAGGTTTCTTTGAAAGATGACTACCCCTTACCTAAGATGGACCGCATTTTACAAAGGGTAGTAGGTGCCTCTATAATTTCACTGTTGGATGGGTTTTTGGCTTCAACCAAATTCTAGTCCATCTTGATGATCAGGAAAAGACTACCTTTACAACCCCATGGGGAGCTTTTAAATATGTAAAAATGCCATTTGGACTGAAGAATGCAGGGGCAACCTTCCAACGTGCAATGGACATAACTTTTGCTAAAGAAATTCATGATTTTCTAGTCATATACTTAGACGATCTCACTGTATTTTCCAAATCAGATCAACAACATCTAGATCATCTAAGATAGGTGTTTTCAACATGCAGAAAATATGGCATATCACTAAATCCAAAGAAATCCTTGTTTGGTCTAGAGGAAGGTAAACTATTAGGCCATATAATATCCAAAGATGGCATCAAAATTGATCCTGACGGAATAGAAGCCATCTTACAAATACCCCATCCCAGAAATATCAAAGAACTTCAAGCCTTCCTAGGGAAAATTAACTTTTTAAGAAGATTCATACCCAATTTGGCTGAATTAATCAAATTGTTGAACAACATGTTGAAAAAGGATTCCAAGGTTAAATGGACAGTTGAAACTAAACAAGCATTTGAAGAAATCAAAATGGCTTTGACGAAGACACCAGTCCTTACAAGCCCAAAGTTTGACAGAGACTTCATAATATTTTCGTTTGCATCTGAACATACTATTGCTATTGTTTTACTATAGAAAGATGATCAAGGATGTGAAAAACCCATAGCATTTTTTAGTAAAGCACTCAGGGATGCACCGTTAAAATACCCAATCATGGAAAAACAAGCTTATGCACTTGTGAAATCCATCAAAGATTTCAGAGTCTACATATTATACTCCCATATAATAGCTTATGTATCAAGCACTGTTGTCAAAGGTATCCTGACCCAAGAGGGGATTGAAGGCAAAAGAGGTGAATGGATTGCTACTATATTAGAGTATGATATTGAAATAAAACCTACAAAGCTGATAAAAGGACATGGATTGGCTAAACTCATGACTAAAACCAATTGCCATGCCCTGGATATTAATGAACTGAATAATGAACAGTAGATGGAGACTCCACAAATCAGCCAGGCCTTCCTAAAATCACCTTGGTATGCTAATATATGTTATGTATTATTAAACCTGCAGGCTCCTCCAGGGTTATCCAGAACAAAGAAAAGGTTTTTGAAAATGAAAGCTTCAAAGTTTTGTATTTTAGATGGTTCTCTTTTTTGGAAAAAACATGAAGGTGTTCTATTAAATTTTCTAACAAAAGATGAAGCTGACAAAGTGCTCAAATAATTTCATGCAGGGGACTGTGGTGGACATCTTTACTGGAAATCAACTGTAGATAAAATCCTAAGGGTTGGAGTTTATTGGCCCCCCTTGTTTACTAATGTAAAAAAGTTTGTCATTGCTTGTCATAAATGTCAAATTTTTGAAGGCAAGATGAAACTTTTACCTCTACCCCTTAGACCAATTTCCACTGAAAGACCATTTCAA
This sequence comes from Pinus tabuliformis, assembly GCA_031772625.1. Taxonomy (NCBI): domain Eukaryota; kingdom Viridiplantae; phylum Streptophyta; class Pinopsida; order Pinales; family Pinaceae; genus Pinus; species Pinus tabuliformis. The sequence goes on from CM062804.1 coordinate 716,253,010, forward strand.
CAATGGGTTTTAGACTTCATTGTGGAAATCCATCCTCCCTCTTCTAGCCAACATAAATGGATCCTGACTACCACAGATTATTTTACCAAATGGATAGAAGCTATCCCTTGTAGACAAGCCAATGACACAGTGATCATACAATTTTTAGAAACCAACATCTTGTCTAGATTTGGCTATCCTGAAAAAATTATAACTGACAATGTTGTTGCTTTCAAATCCAAGAGAATGATCAGTTTCTGTCACAAATACCACATCACCTTAGGCAACTCCATAGCTTATTAGCCACAAGGTAATGGTCTAGCTGAGTCCTCCAATAAAAGCCTGATCGATATCATTAAGAAACTATTGGAAGAAAATAAGAAAAATTGGCATAATAAGGTTATAAATGTAGTATAGGCAGACATATTAACTACCAAGAGATCCATTGGAACTAGTCCTTATGAGTTATTATATGGTATGGATGTTGTATTTCCTTCATCCTTAGAGGTCCCTGTAATGAAATTACTGCAAGAAGCTCAAGTGGAACCCAATGACATTCAAAGAAGGATAAATCAGACTATCCATTTGCAACAGACTAGGGAAGAGGTATATCAAAGATCCCAAGTGTTACAAGAAAAACTCAAGAAAATCTTTGATAAGAGGACCAAGGAAGAGGAATTCTACATGGGTGACAAAGTTTTGAAAAGGGATTCCAGAAGTGAAGAAAGGAAAACATGGGAATTTTTACTTCCTATGGAAGGGACCTTTTATTATCAAGGTTGTACAAGGAAACAATACTTACTTTTTGCAAAGCCTAGATGATACAGGAATAGAAGAAGGGCCAATCAATGGTCAAATGCTAAAACACTATTTTGATCCAATTTGTTGACATATCATGACTCTAACTTGTACATAAGGTAGTTTAGTTTCTGCAGTTTATTACAGCAATAAGAATAGGAAGAAATGGGCAGAAAGTTTTGAGAAACAGTAAAGGAATTTTATTATTCTTGTTTTCAGCTCAAGAGAAATGTATAGGTTTTACATGGTCCTTTGTACAGTTTTGTTTACTCACAGCAAAATAAGATTTCAGAGTGCAGCAAGAATTGTACATAAGGCCATCTGTCCTGTTGTTCTTGACTTTTCACCAGGATAATCCATCCCCAAGTGGAGCCAGTGTTATACTCCTATACCAATAGGTGTCATATTTCATGATTGACTAGTTGAAATCCCTAATATGTTCATCCTTTCCCTACTGTAAATATTTCCATATTATGAAAAATTCAAAAATTTAAAAAATTAAAAGAGGGTATACCCTAAAAAGAAATATCAAAGGGAAAAAAATAATGAAATGGTCAAAAAAATAAAATAAAAAATGAACCCCAAATGAAAGGACCAGGAAAGTGTGCAAGTCTAAATGCCACTACTTTTTTACGCTGCCAATAAATCATCATATACAGCTTGTTGAAACCTTTTTCCACAGTTAATGACTGGCCAAAAAGCTTAATCTTGGCTAGTTCATGTTTGAATTTCCTATTTTAGTGATAGAGAATAAAATCTATCCAAACTGTTTTAAACTTGGTGGATAATTAGATAGGTAGAGAAGTAAAGGAGCCTAACAGTCTAATCTGAGCCCTTGGATGAAATAAGTGCAGACTTAGATAGGCTTGGCATGTAAAGAAAAGAAAATTTATAAGGGTTTGTTAGTCTAAATGCACCCATGGAAAAAGAAGAAAAAATGTTAGGTATAATAGGCTGGGTAGGCAGTTTTGATGTTGCAGAAAGAAACTTGTGATAAGTTTTGTCTCTCAAATTGATTAAATCTTACTTCTATCACAAGTACAACTCAAGTGAGGCATGACTAAATTCCCTTCACACTTCTCCCAAATCACTTACTAATTCCCCCCAAGGATATTAAGATCTACTTAATATCACTAAATCACTTCATCTCATTTCATAAAAAGCCTAAGTAAAACCACAATCTTACTTTAAGCAAAGAAGCCACATTTCTTATGAAAAAACCCATTTTTTCCCTATAGCCTAAGCTCATCACTCAGTGCTTCCCAGTTCATAAACCATATTCATATTAACTGCTAAAAATATTATGTTAATTCCCTTGTAAGATTACCCTTCCATGTATTAATATAAATATGGAATAAAACCCCAAAGTACTAATATCTCGCCCCCAGTCGATTACGACCATATTACTGTTCTAAAGCAGGGAATAATGGTTCATTTGGAACCTTGATAACCTAACCCACCGCGCACTCAAAGGAGTTAAATAATCACCTAGGTTAATTAATAACCTAACTAAACTCACCCCACTCATACAACAAGCCCCGAAACCATTAAACGTTTAATTTAATATATGGGCCCCGTGCATTAAACCTCTGCCGTCTCTGAAGAGCGCCCACCATCAGATATGGGCCCACTCATCCAACAACCCACGATCATATCACGACCTGCCTATCCCCTACACTTTAATGCCTAGGGGATTGGTTGTATCGCGCCCGTACCTTAGATGCGTTGCGCATTCACGCTGTGCTCGCTACCTCTCCGCCCCAAACCACTCTGGCCCATAAGCGGTGTGGGCCAAAACCACTTACTGCCCTCCTGCTGGCCCTTGCTGACGTCACCACCACGTCACCACCACATCACCCTTCCATACCCTCCGCTATGCAACAAACCGTCCCATCCTGATGACGTCATACCACAAATTAATGCCAAAATCACCTGCAAAAGCCAAATTTTGTTAAATTGTCGGGGAAAATGTCATTTACATTCATTTTCTCTGTGAACTGTTTACATGCAAAACACGTCCGGTTGATTGCTCAAGCATCCAGTCCGCCACCAGACCAACAAATTTCAACATCGTGCTCTGCAGCTCGTCAGCCAACCTGTGAATTGCACTGTTTTGCCTTCTGAACACACGTATTTACCCAACTTACCTCCCGAACTTGTAATTTCGTTTTTCCTCAGTCAATTTTACCCAACAAAGCCAAATTCCAGTAAATTAATTCCATAGCTCTCAGAGAAAGACACCCAGAATTGCTATTTTTCCCATTTTTCCGTAGAAGCCTGATCTCCAACTTGAAAACACAAGAACCAAAGATGGAATCTCCCGTGGCCCTGAACGTCGTGCCCCTCAATGCACCTCATAAATCCCTGGATTGGTTACCCTTGGCTGACAGAGATTTTCAAATAAAAGAGTTGTCAGGTGACATGAACCATCTCCAAGCATTTTTCTAAATTAGGAATAGTCATCTGAGCAACTCTGATATCTATGGAATATGGGAATCTAATCTTCCCAGGTATTACCTTCCCTCAGTCAATGTGTTCCCAGATATTATTGACCAATGCTGTGCCAACTATGACCTTGTCAATAAAGCAATTTTGACCCCATCCCAAACTGTTCTCTTTTACATAACTACTGAATCTATCAATGGGATGTTATACTTCCATCCCACTCAGCCCCTTGCTCCTCTTTCCATGGGATTTTTGCTTGAGCAAGGCTCTCAATTGTCCAATTCAGAAATAACCCGGATTGCTCAATTATTCATGAAACCAGATTTCCAGCCCCAAGGCCCACCTCCCTATGTACATTCCTGGTTCACTGAAATAGGCAGGCTTATTCTTGACATGATATCCTTTATCTTGGGATTCAAAACCAGTGAATTTGTTGATGAGACCATCTTATTTATGTTGTCAATGTTTACTCCAGGGCAGCCCCCTGCTATCAAATATGATTATGCCTTTCTCATTGCCAATAAAATCAATGAGCAATTCATAAATCTGGACAGAGAAGGAGTCTTCAAGTACATCTCATTCATATACCACCTTATACTATATTATCAGCCGGACATCTTTTCATTTCCATCAGGAAATTAGATTCCAAAGGAGAGCGGAGGTCTATGATCTTTTGGACCTCGGTCTTCCACAATGTTTGTGAATCCCCTTATACCTACTATGAATTCATTGACTTGTTTATACATCCAGCCTCCACCCTGTTGATAGGAGCTCCTCCTCCTAGAATTTCTGGTGATATGAGGAAAATTTTATAGCTGTCCAAATAGTACAAGATAGGTGACTGGTACCTCTACCAAAATCACATTGAAATTAGAATATATGGCTATGAACTATGCCCCTTCAAGTTGCCCAAATATGTGCCCATGAGACTATTTGCACTAGAGTATTTCAGGCAGCTTATCAATGCAGATTTAACCCACTTTTGAAATGTAAGGAAAAAGGCTCAGCTGAGAATAAAAAAACAGTTAGGCCATTTTATCATCAATAAGAGGGAGGAATGGGAAGATGCTGATAGGGTCTTAGGGGAAGACCTTACATTGAAGAAAAGTTTCTTATGGGTGCCATATGACCCAAATAGATTTATAAGTGACAGAAAAGTAAGAAACAGGCTATCGGCTTATATACATCATAGGATCCCTAAAATTGAACAGTTTGCTAATCAGGATGAGTGTGTAGAGGGTACATTAATAGAAGAAATTACTGAATAAGAAAAGATGGAAAGAGCTATGAAAGATCTTGAAGAGACCCTTGACCTGGACTCTTTTGGACAGGTATCTTTCAAGTTGCCTCGGAAAACCAGAGTGGGTACATCCTTTGCTGGAAATTCACAGCAGCCTGTACAAGAAACCAGCACACTAGTTACAGGGTCTTCTAAGGGCAAGGAAGTGGCAGACACAGAGCAGCAAGCAATGACTGATCAGTAGGGGAAAATTCGTCCGGTCCAAACCAAAGCAGTAGAGATCCCAGCTTTGCAGACTCCTCTAAATGAGGAAAAGGGCAATAAGAGATATGGATAAGAAACCACATCAATTAGTGGACCTGTAGAACAACCGGGTGTAAAGATGAAAAGATTGGATCCTCTGTCAGAAGAGGAAATCTTTGAAGAAACAACTGAAAGATTAAAAGGGGAAAAGGTAGCTAGCCAGCATACATCCCCGGTGGTGGAAACATCGACTAGCTCACATAGGCAAGAGCTAGAAAGGTAGAATAGTGTGGAAGTTTCATCCACTAGGCCACCAAGTAAGCAGGCCTCTAACATCAAAAGGACATTGACAGAGATAAAGGCAAGAAACGACCCACTGAGGCTTCAACTTTACAACCAGTATCTTAAGATGGTCCCCACAAAGCAGCAAAGATTAATGTCAACATATGACATAAAAGAAGGAAAGATGATCATGAGTTATTTCAAGCCCAAGGTGAAACAACCACAATCAGTTGCGATTATATCAGGACAAATCTAGAGGTTTTGGCCAAGGATATTCATCCAATAGACCAGATTGAGCTTAATAAATGGACTGGAGAGATGGTCTACTCCACACTGACAGATAAAGCTATGTTAGCACATAAATTGCAAAACTCCTTGAATAATACCTCTGCTCATTTAGATTTGGAGAAGGTTCCTTCTCTAGCAAAGGACAACATGATCAAATCCTTGGAAGAAATTATCATTGAACTAGGACATGATCCCAAAGATGCCAAAGGCATAAAGGCACTCATGAGGAAGAAAGAAGAGGAAATCACTACATTGAGAAAAGAGCTTAAAATGCCTCTTTCCATGAATCCACAGACTGTAGATGTTGTACAACAGAAATCTGAAGAGGACATGATGGACCTGCTCATGAGACTAAATGAGAGATTGAGTGAGACAGAGCAGGCATTGGAGAAAGCTCTACAAGAAAAGTAGGGAGAGTCAACCTCCCAACCACCTAAAGTAGTCCCAACAGTCACTACTTCCCCTCCACACTTATAACAGTATTTCCTCCCACTATCCCGACATCAACAATAGGGATCATCACAGGTACCTCAACAATAGAAACAACACCAGGCAGTAGTACAACTATGACTACAGAACAGCTAATAAAATCCATGGAAGAATTAAAGTTGCAAGTATCAGAATTGAAACTGGTCAAAGAGCAATTGGAAAAGGTGGAAAAGAATTATGATAAATCCAAGATGAATGTGGCAGAGAAAACAAGGGAGGTCAAAGCACTAGAAAACAAAGTGAGAGCATTAGAAAAGGATCTCTCTCTGAATAAACTTCTAGCAGAAATTAGAGGAATTTTGGGAACCAACATCAACCAATCCCTTAGTGATGTGTGGAGGTCTATCCAAGTCATTTATGAGCAGATTGACTTGATAAGAGTGGCCCAAATGGAGATTCAAAAAACAAGAGCTTTATTGGGACAAATACCTGAACAAGCTAACAGGTTGATACATTTTTTGAACACCAAGACTAGTGAGGAACTGGAAGCACTGGAAATCAGAGACAGAATAGGCACCATTCTAGACATCAAGAGAGTTCTAACCATGAGAATTCTAATGCAAAATTTGGAAAGAAGATGCCAAGACATGCAGGTAGAGATTAATTCTTTCATAGAAAAGTTTACAGTCTTACATAAAAAAGGTTTGCCAAGTCCTTTGGGAAGTAATGATCATCTGATGAAACACAAAGACTATGTACTTAAATTGAATACATATGTTGTGGATCAGGTTGATACATCAACAAGTACTTCAGGAGAGAAGGCACTTCCATCTGGACAAGCCCTCTACAATAGCCTAGAAAGTTTGTTCTACATTGAGCATGAGGTGAAGCATCTGTTCACCATCCTACTTAATTTCTTTAGGTACACAGAGACAGACGAAACTTTGAGGAAGCCTCCAAGACATAAATTACCAGGACCAAAGTGGTGGAAAATTATGTTAGAAATTCTATAGAATTATCCTTGGTATCCTTGGTATCCTTGGTCAATTGAAAATTTTGAACCATCTACTATAATGCAGAGAAACATAAATGAATCAGAGTCATGTGGGTCAAAACGCATCACATCAGGATCAAAGAATGTTTGGCCAAGACAAAACAACCAGCACAAAATATCAGTGGATGGCAGCTACAAACCGACTCGCAGCACCTACCTCTGGTACATCTCATAAAGAGGGAGCAGCCAACACAACATCAATTTATTGCATCAATTTATTGTTCCCCTATTTTCGAGACTGTCTGTCTCTATCTTTGTAAAACGCATTAATCATCTCTAGATATTATTTCTATCAGATACTTTGTAAGATACTTGATATTTGTACAAATACCCCCCCAAATGAAGTATTTGGGGTTGGTTGTTGGATGTTCATATTTCCTGAGTGTAATACTAAAGTTTTTGGAATAAAAGGCTATTAGAAATAGTTATTTCAGGCTTACTGAATGAGGAATTGACATTGAGGACCATGTTACAGAATTCTTGAATCATCTTATGGATCAATAAGTCCCTACTAACTTGTGTTTTATAGTTTTTGTGTTTATTATATCATCTATGTTTCATGATCTCAATAATAAAGAAAAAGAATAATTCAGAATTTGCTTGACTGCACTCTGTCTCCAATATTTGTTGTTTTCTATGTTTTCTCTAGAATTGGAATAAACAATGAATTCGTAATTGCTCATGTTTCCCCTGATTCTTTCATTTTGAATATTTGCTAAGGAATTCTTAATCACTCCTTAACAATAATCATTCATTTTCCCTCTGTCAAACATGATGAATGGTTCTTAACTACCCTTCACCCAATTGACCTGACTCAATCTAATTCCAGCCTTTACATTGTTCCATATTTGAGTACCTTGCTCTGTGATACCTCCTCTGTTAGGGAAACTAATCCAGGAAGCTATCCTTCTTTGACTCGATCATGCCCAATGGATTGAAACTCTTTATTTTTACCTCACTATTCTATTGAATCTCCATCCCTCCAACCAAAACTAAAAAAAAAGCCCTTGCACTTCATAGCTAGCCTAATATACCTCAAAACAAAGCTAAATCATAAAGGGAGAGCCCTCTCTAGATGCAGATTGGCTAGAATCTGTATCTAAAAGATTGGTCTGTATTTACCTCGGCCGTATTCCCTTTCTTACAACTTTAGGGAACAACCTAAGTGATAACACCTCCAAACTCCATGAGATGGTCAATATAGCATCAACTTGGAAGGTTTCTCTGCAGACAGGAGCAGTTCTGGAAGCAGCAACAACAACAGTTATAGGCAGCAATCTAATGAAGTACAAGGGAAAGAGGAAGGTTTTTGAGGACCCAGAGAGGGGGAAAAGTTGCAAGATGAAGGAATATCCTATCCTAAAGAAGGAAACTTTAGCAGTGGAAGAAAATAGGGGGCAATATATAAAGAGAGAAAAGCGAAGGAAGAGAGAAAAGTAGAGGTTGTAGGAAGTAGAATTGAAGTTGCAGGAGACAAATAAGAAGTTGAAGGAAGAATAGGAGCTAAGGAGGAGAGAAAGAGAAGATAAGTAGAAGCAAGAAAAGGAGAAAAGGAAAGGTTTGATGATAGAGAAAATAATTCCCATATGGGTTGATGATTCGGAACAGCCTGCAGCTAAGGAAGAGGGTGAAGAGATGAAGGATCAGGAGCTTTCTCAGTTGATTGAGAAACTGGTTGAAGTGACATACATGGAGTTGGAACAAGAGCCACAAAATGAAGACACTAACCTATGCTGAGAGCACCAGAGGTCATCTCTCAGTCTCCACCACCTCTAGTGTCAGAGCTAGTCCCGAGAGAGAAAGGATATATTGTTCTCCTTGATGATGATCTAGTCATGGATGTGTACAATCTATAATTTGACAAGTTGTAGAAGAATATTGTACAGACACAGAGGAAGCACTTTCTGGATGATCACACATCACCTACATTCATCAGGGAAAGGGTGATATTGTCAGTCACTAGGAAGCATCCAATTACCCTTATCAAAGCCATCATGGCTTATGGAGGAGAAACAAGCTCAAATGTTAAGTACATGACGGTCGAGAATGAAAAATTGGCAAAGAACTTGCAGGCTTCCATGCAAGAGATAGAACAACTCTGAGCATCAATGCAGAATGAAGTTTTCGAAATGGAGGAGATAAGGAACAAAATACTCATATCAACACTTGAGGGTACCATGCGGAGGCTCTATGGAATATTTTTCATTGTGCATAAAGCATTTTTCCATGTGCAAGGCCTATAACAGTGAAGCAAAGATCTTATTCAAACTCTCAAGAACATTTCATCTTTGGATTTTCACTATAATTTTTTTCTATGAGTCTTCAAAAGGTGAAACTTTGACCACATGGAGTAGAATATTTATGAACATTATGTGAAAATTTCAGATCTTGGTTCACTATTTTTTAAAAGATATGGCCAAAAGAAATTAGGGTTTTTTAATGCTTCTAAATTTTGTAACAAATAAGTGTTTCATGGAAAATCATATTAACTTCCTATTTGAGCATTAGATTTTAATTTCATAAAAAGTGACTGAAATTTCACATACTATAGTTTTTGGGTACAATTTTTAAGGTTGAAAATTAAAACAGTGAGATGTGGCAGTGTGTACAGGTTTGTTATACTGAACTAGTCCATAATTAGGTTATCGTGGGAGATTTGACATAAATTTATCTTGAAGAATTCAATCTCAGTCTAACTTGTGTGGTTGGAAAGAAGACACAGGTAACTACCTAAAGATGAAATTTTAGACCTTGGGATGCCAAAATAATAGAGATATAATTGTTTTAATGTCAATTAGATCAAAAAGCTAAAAATCAAACTCTTAAAAACAAAAAAGGTGCATGTTTTTAAAATTGCATAACTTTTGTTTGAAAAATCTGTTTGAAGTGATTCAAAGGGAATAATGAAGCATATATATCATTAGTTAGTTCCAAAATTCCTACCAAACACAAAAATGGAACACCCACTAAGTCCCTAGAAATCTCTACTATGATGCATGAATAAGACTAAGAAATGCAACATGATATATCAAGATTACAGGACCAAGTGCAACAAATTTCGCTCTCACAAGGAAAAACCAAAGATGGATTGGAAGCAATGATGCATATTTTAAAAAAATAAATAAAAGAAAACATAAAACGGGACATGGAAGGTTAAAAGTAGGCATGGAAGGTTGGGAGGAAGGTTTGACAAAGTTTCTACAAAAAAGGCTTCCTTGTGGTGACAAGGTATTTTATGAAACTCATGATGAGAACAAAAGGAATTTGAATCGTGATTTTAGATACTCTAAATTTTGGTTAAATACCAACTACATTCCAATGATTGATATGAGTATGCTTGATTGAAAGTATCCGGTAACATGGATACTAAATATGGAGTAGTTATTTGATATACACAATGTGAAACACACAGAAAAGGTATGCATTATATCTTTATATTTAGAACCCAATAAGTTTATGTGGTATCAATGGATTTTTTCTCACAAAATCACTTTTCACTTTGAAAATTTTAATGGAGGAATTGATAACACATTATGAGGATACAAAGAATAATATCTTCTTTATCCAAACGATAAATCTTAAACAAAGGTGTTCAATTGCGAAGCACATTGAGAAGTTCTAAAGATTGAATATCAAGGTAACTGATATTACATAGGAGCATCCGACTAGCGCCTTCATAGGGGATTTTCTTGAAATTTTCTTGGGAAGGAAAGGAATTTGAATTAATGGGTATCGTAGGGAAACCTAGGAATTTAATAAGCTCTAAAGGCATGCCAAATCATTTGAAGAAGGACCAAAAAGGGTTAATTGCACAATTATGCTCACTAGATGTTCAAACATCTAAGTTGTCCATTTCTCCATATCTTTAAAGAGTCCTTCGTAGTAATTCCAAGGTACTTGAGTTTCCCACTTATTCATAAGCATGATCATGCTACTCACTTGATTCTAGGAAGTGTTCCTCCAAACATCAGACCTTCTAGATATCCCTATGCCCAGAAGAGTGAAATTGAATGTATGCATGTAGAAATGCTAGAGGCGGGTATAATTCAACCTAGCCAAAATCCTTTATCTTCTTTAGTAGTATGGTGCAAAAGAAGGATGGATCATGAAATATGTGTCAAGATTATAGAGAGCTCAACAAGCTCATTATTAAAGATAAATTTCCCATTCCTATCATTGATGAATTGTTGGACAAATTACATATTGAAATTTACTTCACCACGATGGATCTTCATTTAAGATATCATTAAATTAGAATGAATACATAAGATATTAATAAAAAACCATTCAAAACTCATGAAGGTCAATATGAATTTTTGGTCATGCATTTTGGACTTACTAATGCACCTTCCACATTTCAAGGTTTGATGAATTCCACTTTCAAACCCTTAGATTTTTCTTTTTAGTATTTCTGTATGATACATTAATCTACAAAAAGTCTGGGAAAGATCATTGTAGTGTCCCACCTTGAAAATCTTAGTTTCGTGACACTTAGAGAGGGTGATTTTGATGTAATGATATAAGATTATGCATACTTATGTACATGCTTATATGATATAGACCTAGTTTGGGTCACATGGTTACCATGTGCTTATGATAATATCTATGGTTGTGTGTATAAGAACCGCTTTTGGTTAAGAGCATACTATCGATGTTTTCTCTTTCGGTACCCTAATTTGGACACAGGTGTATGACATGGATGGTGATTCAATATTGAGACACATAGATCCATGGATGATCATGGTTAAGTGAACATACAATTAATTATGATTTATGGATGATATATGATTTGTATGATTATATAAGCATAATATTGTACTAAGAAGTATGCGGTAGGGGACATGGTTATTTGAAAATAAGGATGCTCAAATTGTAAATGATTGTGGAAGTCATGACACATGATTTGTATGGTTATATATGTTTGATATTGTATTGAGAAATATGTGTCAGGGGACATGGTTATTTGCAAACAAGGATGCTCAAATTATAAATGACTCTGGAATTCATGATACATGATTTTTATGATTATATATGCTTAATCGTGTATTGAGCAGGATGTGATAGGGGAAGTGGTTATTTACAAACAATGATGTTCAATTTATAAATGGTTGTGGAATTCATTTTTCCAAAATGAAAATGAATGTGGAAGTTGTTAGTGTCAGTCTTTCCAGCCTTCCTCCAGTGATCAAACGTGCTCTTACAAAGTGATTTTGAAGTGTCAAGGTCAAATTTTGTCATTTCAGTGAGTCTTCAAGCAAAATTTGGTCACTAGGCATTAGGTCTAGGGTTTGCTCTCACTCTTTTCAAAGTTGCCCAAATGCCAATCTATGTCACGATTCAGCTGAGTCTATCATCATTCATAGGGTTGTCATTATCATGCCAGTGTCTAATGAGTCATTTTACACCTTGTTAATGCTTCAGTTGCGCCTAGGTAAGGTCATTTCCCTCTCCTAGGGTTTTGGAGGTAATTTCTCTTGGATGGTCAAATCATTAGAAAAAATTGTATCCAGATGTTCATACACCTTCCCCTATCCTTCATGTATCTTATCAAACACTTTCCATCACTGAGATCCCCCAAATTCCTCATTTTTCCACAAACACTAGTTTCTTGCTACAACTTGGCAATTTTCTAGGTTTGGCCTGTGTTTTGCCCTTTTGGACCCCTTCCCCTCGCTCAATCTCTGAGATTCTACTTTCCCCTGCTTCCTAACATCCCTCCCCACTCCCAAAAATTTCCCCAAGAATTTAGAAGCCTCTTATCCCCTTCATTTCGCTTCATTTCCACAAAATTCCTTGTTTCACACATCGGGATAAGTTTCACTCAAAAGATGTTTCAGAGCAATAAAATATGAATTTTGGAAAACTGAGAGAGGTTTTTGTCCACAACATGCCAAAGAAGAAAAACCTCCTTCACTTTTTGCACAGGTGTCATGGTTTTAGAGAAATGTCAAAAATACAATCGCCAGATCCAAGGAGGTTGAGCAAAGCATTAAAACGGAGAAAAAGGCCCGATCCACTCCAAATTTTGGCCAAAGCCTCTTCGAATGAGCATGGTACTTGATTGGGGACTCCCAGCCCAAAGTTTAAGAAATTTGGAGAAAATTTTGTCAATTGTGAATTTTTTGTGCCAAACACAGGTTTTTGCCCTCAACACGTCGCGCGCCGCGCGCGACCCTTTCGATGGGAAACTCCATTTCGGGAAAACTCAGAATTTTTGGATTTTTCATGCAAGATACACCTGCTCAGAAATTACCTAGAGAGTTCATCAAATTTTGAGCCTCCAGAAGGTCAAAAAAAAGCAAAAAATGACTTTCTGCCACCTTTTTGACACACGGGAAGCAGTCTTGGGAGATTGGAATTTTGGAGGGGCAAATGGCCACAAAATTCAGAAATTCCACTTGGGTTGGAAATTAGACATCCAGAACTTTCCAAAAATCCCACGTTTTCCTCATTTGGACACCTGGAAGTTCCTCAAAAGCAGCTCCAAAGCCGACGTGTTGGGCAGTTTTCACAGAAATTCACCTACAGCTCAGCAAAACACAGTTTTGACTGGGTTTGACTTTTTGGAGTAGATTTTGATCCTCCTTGTTGTAAATGATGTAATTTTATGATATTTTGACACTTATTTATCTCTTCTAGAATATTCATTCATGATATAGGCAAAAATTTAATGAATGAATTGGTTTCCTAGCTTATAGAGGCAAGTTGTTTTGACTGCCTAGTTTTTAGTGCTCAGTTTAGAATTGGTTGAAACAACTCCTAGGATAGTGAGCTCGACCCCTAGAGGCAAGGAAAGATGTTAGATTGCCTATATTATGTACTTTCTTGGTCACTTTCATGGTTGGACTCTTGAGGGAGAAGCTTCTATTGTATTACTCATTGTATCTCTGCAATTTTGGCAAAGGAAGAAAGACTAGGGTTTTGCAGTCCTTTTTGGGATTCCTGTGGTTACATGTATTGATGGTGTGTTTCTCTTTGTACTTGTAAGTTTGTTATGTGAATCATCTTCTTACTTTTCCTTCTGCAAATTAGGAAAATGAAGTGTTAAAGTAGAATTCATGATTGTCATGCTTTGCTTTTAAGTTTGCTTAATATCAATGTTTTCATCTGTTTAAGGAGAACTCAAGGTGTTTACTTGCTCTCCTTAGCTCCTCACCAGTCATTATTGCCCATCTGACTCTTTCAAAGGTATCAATACAGTCTCCTACCTTGCCCCAAAGAACCCCCTGCAAAAACTGTGTCCAATCCCCGCACCCAAAATTTGCCTTTCCCCGATTTTCCACCAAAATCCCAAAAATCTCAAATCAAACCTTTTATCAGTTTACTAGCCTAAAATCAGTGTTCTTTATTGGTTATCTCCGCCCTTTGAAGATCTTTGCCAAGATATACCGGAGAGAGCCCTCTCCTGCCCCGTAGGGCTAGCTACGAGGCTAAGTGGTTTGATGTTGCCTTGGAGTTTGCCTTTCTCAGCCTGAGGTGAAATTTCAAGCGCTAACAGAAGTCGTGCACAATATTTGATAAAATTTGAATAAGTTAATTGTGAAATTGATTTGATTGCTTTGATCTATGACAATTTGATGTGTTCAGGTCTTGGAACAAAGTCTTACTAATGAACCATCATATGGGTATACGCTCACAATCAATATCTTAAGGTTTAATGTAGGCTTTCAAAGTAGAGTAGATGATAAGCCATGGAAATTAGGACGCAGAGCCCTATATCCATGAAAAATAAACATGTGGATTCTTGGATATATAATAAAAGGACTAGGACATGGAGTCCGAAATATTTAAAAGATCAAGGTGTGTAATCTTGGATCCTTGGAGTAGATTAGGGTGTAGAGCCTTCAATCTACTAAGGAAAGGAAATGTATCCAATAGGGATGTGGTATCCCTATTATTCAGAAGGAAAATACCACTCACGGGTAGCTCATGGATGAATTTCCTTAATAAAATGTTATTTCTAACAATGCTATAGTGATTTTATAAAAATAAAAAGTCATGTCTAGCATCTCAAGTATGAATTTCCAAAAATAATAAATCACCTTCAATCACTGGGTAATCAAGTATAGTTGAAGTAAATCACTTAACTTATCATTAATCAATCCTAATAGTTGAACCTCGACTTAATTCTCAATATTACTAATATTATTATTATCTTTTATGAGACTGTGATATTATTATTAAAAGGGAATTACAAGTCACTTTCATCTTCTCAATCACTTCACACCTCTCTCCTTGATGATTCTCATAGATCTATGTAACTCTCTCTCTCTTTTAATAATACATTACACTCTTTTTTATCCACTCATAAAATAGTGCCATATTCCTCTTACACTCATTAAAGACATGTCATAAAATATTCCTCTTACACTTTCTTTAATGCACATGTTACACTCTCCTAAACTAAGGCATGCATACCTCTCTTTCATGGCATGAGTTACACTCCTCTAAATGGATTACACTACATGCATATTTGTTTTGGGAATAAGTTCCCTAGGACTTTGGGTTAGAACCCCAACAAATCAGAAGAAAACTACAACAAGAAGCACTCATACAACTCAGGAAAAATGCTTATGTAATCAAACTACGTAAGAGCGACCACACCTATATTTCCTTCGTTCGAGGAGGTCCTGTAGGGTTCAGACCCTCTACAACTCCCAGTGTTCTTCAAACCTGAAATTCAATCAATTCGAACATACATAGCAGTATAGAAGTAAATCATATTCATGAAATTTGACTTTATATCATATAAAAAAATGATTGATCATACATCAAAACAACATTCATATATGAATTACAACATAATTTGATGCATAAACATAGTTAATTTCAGAAACAAGGCAACATTTCTTTTATTGCAATAAGCTATAAATAACATCGAGAGAATTCACCTGAGTCTTCTTCTTCCAGCTCCAAGCAAAACCATCCCCCGGATTCATCATATGCCAGCCTTCATCAATCTTCTTCCATAACCATCACCATGATATGTCAAGCAACAGGGAGAATATCTATAATCAAGAAAACAAGGGTTTCATGAAGCTTCGGGAAGTGCATGAGGCATAGGGATTCATCAGACTCAATCAGGGATAATCTCAGTATAATAAATCTATCTCTTCTCCTCCTTTAGGCTTTCCCATAGAAGTCTATTTATTCATCATATCCCAGCCTTCATCAATCTTCTTCCATAACCATCACCATGATATCTCAAGCAACAGGGAGAATATCTATAATCAAGAAAAAAAGGGTTTACTGAAGCTTCGGGAAGTGCATGAGGCATAGGGATTCATCAGACTCAATCAGGGATAATCTCAGTATAATAAATCTATCTCTTCTCCTCCTCTAGGCTTTCCCATAGAAGTCTATTTATACTTCTCCCAATTATTTTTTTAGTTGGGAAACAATTGAGCCATGGGAAATAAGAGGTAATCAATAGGTAAAACCCATGAAATCCGCCCATAATTAAGGATTTTTTTTTTTTTTAAGTGTTTTAACACATATACGTGGGTTGGGTATTGACTGACCCACATGTACACGCTTTTGTCTCAGGGAAAAGTAGTGTACAGGGAATAAAACATTGTTTTTAATATATTTGGACCAAGTCTGGAAGGACGGGTTGCCCTAGGCCATAAACCAAGCATCACAAATACAAAGGGTGGTAAATGGTGTTATAAAAGATGCCCCCTAATATATGAGTTCAGAACGGGTACATGATGGTCGAAATGTATTAAGTGTATGGAAAGAATCTTGTCGAGACTGAGAAGGACTTCACCAAAATTCAGCGTGCCAAGCCATCAAAAGAGATCAAAAATAAAATGTTGTTTGAGGCGGGCATACCCATGCTCAGAAAACGTAAATCATGTCCGCATATCAACTATAAGTGGATTCAAAATATATACAAGTATAAAGAACTGAAAGTACATGATGGATCATCTGATCACAATCGAAAAAAGTACATGTCTGAATATCACACATAAAAAGATGATCAATGATGCTGAATGATGAAGTTGGTCACTGATGTCAAAAACTGATCCCAATAGTACCAAATGAACATGATGGAATAAAATGATACTACATCGCAACTCGGATGCCAGCATATAGGATGTCGTTGTGAAGAACTGCAACATATAATGTGGATGGTGTCAACTAGCAGCAAGAGGAGCAACTGACAAGTGAACCAAAACATGATGATGCAACCCAAGGTCTTCACCGACCGCCGCGATACACAATGGTAATAAATGATCTGAGGTCTACCATGTGAGAAATCATTTGATTACTGGTCATTGATGTATAATGTTAACAAACACGAGACTACTCACTGATAATGATAATCAGAGTCAAGGTACCCAGTACAATCTAACAAGTGCGAATAAATGAGCTGAAGTCGAACACTTGAAAGAATCTATTAATCAGGAGAAAATGATGGTTTCCCACTGTTGATAGCGAAGGAATCTGCCACTAAAGGCTACAAAGCCAAGGTACTGCCAAATGGACTCTAGATCTTTGTCCTAGAGAAAATTAGCTATAGTAGATAGGAAAAGATATTCTAGAAGGAAGCCATTAAGGCATCCTTCATAAATCTAGTGCGAGTGTAACTCGTAGGCCAATAATGTGGAAGGAATCGGAAAAAAAATTTGTAGTAACCCAACCGAAGCATGTTTCTGATGTACACAAGATGTAGCTAGCGTATGATAGAAACCCTCTAAACCAACCAATAATGAAAGCTGAGACAGAGGCGAGGAATCCACCAATAGGTTCAAATGGAAACCAAGGCACTGCACGAATCCCAATGTGTGATAATGAAAGTTGATGTCGAACACAAGGGAAACCACTCAGTCAAAGACCCATGATACTAATCGATGTTGAGCACAAGGTGACCTATCAATAATGAAAATATGGCTAGGGTGCGGCTCTAGGCCTGCCCTCAAAGCAATATGTTGTCATCAATAAGGACAAGACCCACCAACAAGAATTCAATGGAGACCTTCTCAAACCAACACAAGAAAATGACCAATATAACTGATGTGATGACAAACATGACACTAAAAACCAGGGATGGCCGACTAAAAAATAGGTCAAGAGACACCACAGAGAGGCCGACTCAGGCTTACTTCCCTTGAACAAAATCACGACTCAATGATGACTATATGGCAGCATATGATAACTCTATATAAGTTCGTCATGTAGGAGGCATGAGAAAACTATCCATATGATTGGAAGAGGTAACCAATCTAAGGAGTACTGACTCAATAACAAGGTTAAGGCATACCTAAGTCAAACTAAATCCTACCCAAATGGAGGAGAGACTTCTTTTTGAGTGCTTTGTTTGAGGGCAACATGACTAACTCTAACTGCCAACAAAATATGGAAATGTTGTCCCACTCCCGCTCTTTTTGGAATATACAATTTTTTTGTCTTTTTCTTTAAGCTGGAAAAAGAATAAAAGAATTTTGTAGTATAATGGAAAGAACGAGTTTCAAAGAAACAAATGATCTAGTTCTTGGGAGGGGAACATTCCTATGCTTAATGTAGGGAGGCAGAAATGGTCAGGGACACTCAAAGGGATGCTCTTTGCATGGGTAAAAGGATGTGTCAAGTTGCAGAAGCTAAGTGATTGCATGGTTGATTTTGCAGAAGACATGGTTAAATAAGTGGCTTAAGCATGAGTCGAAGTGAATGCGGCTCAAGGAAAAAAAGGTGCAAATAGTCAAAATGAAATGCAACAGTACAACTCAACACAAAGGAGTCTCTAGGGTATAAGGCTAGAAATCATCGCGGAAGAAAGGAGAACGTGTCTTCAATGCATAAGTCATGGCGAGACTAAAGAGGACTCCCGAGCCTACTCAGTATAGCAGCATGGGCAAAAGGGACGGCTCTACCATTGCATCATGATTTCAAAATCGGTGAGTGAAATGGTTTGCTAACCAAGATACGATGGGGTCAACCCTATGGCTAACGTATCGATGAATGGAGGCTAGTATGCAAGATGCAGCGGAAAATAGTTTTCCCTAACCTAAATGACATTGATTGAACGATACCTGCCATGATGGGTCAGTGGTCATGGGACCAAAATAACATCTTGAAGAAGTCTCCAAAATGTCCTTAAAAAACAACCCACTCTTGACAATCCAAGCCCATAGGTCAAATAATCCATGAGACAAAAATCAATTTTTGAAAAAATATTTTGCAATTTCAAAGTTATATAATGACTTTTGGACTCACAGTTTTTTCATTTCTATTTGGAGCAAAGAGCTATGGAGAAAAATAGAGTAAGCTTTCCTCTGAACAATTGGACAGTTCAAATCACCCCAAAGATATCAGATAACCCTCAAATCATACTTGTAATGTTTTGTGATATTTTTTAGAAATTTTCTTAAAGTTTTGATCATGGGAAACTATGCCCAAAAATCCAACTCTGCGTACACACAGGTTGGATATGATCAATGTGTGTATACGATGGCCCTACATGCGATTGTGTGTAAAGGGAACCCACGTGTACACGAGTTCAAGTTTGAACATAAAAATTAATGGTTGAAACTCTAATTTTTTGCAAGATGACTATCACATGGAGGGAAAGAGAGCATACCACTATTGATAATAAGGAAATGAATGACCAAAATGCACTAGACACTCTAAGAGGCTGTGGCTTATTAAAATTCTTCAAAATGCCAAACATGAAAGCCAATACGTGCTTGCTCGAACTACTGATCCAATACTGGAGTGCAGAGGATGATGCCTTCATGATAGACCAGATGCCTCTATGGATTGAGGTCGAAGACATCTATTTTATTACAAGTCTCTCCCGAAGAGGGGAGGTCATGCATTCGACTGGTAGGACAAGAAGTAGTCTTTCAGTAGAAGACTATGTCCATATATACTGTCCTGGACATCCAAAGAAGATTGGAAGTCAAATTCCAATCAAACATGTGGAAATTTTATCCTTGAGGATTCTGCTATTTACCATTGCATGGGTAAATGGGTCAGCTTTGCTGCATCAGGCATCACAAGTGTCCATGAGCCTAGTAGTGGAATTTCTTATCATGGTATTTGACTGGTGCACACCTCTTTTGACTAACATGAAGAGCCAATTGACCTCTATACAGAAGGGTCAAACGAAGAATTTTGGATATGGGAATATCTTATTCTCATTCTTCTTCAAGAAGGTACATGTGCTATGTCCCAAAGTATCAGTGTTCATCAACAGCCCTAGAGATCCACTAATGGGTATATGGGCAGACTTGATGAAACACCTTGGAGGCGGGGACATGCCTAGAATGAATTTTGATGATGAGTTTTTCACCTAGTGGGACCAATAGATCATCGCAATTGACGATTACCTGTATGCCAGTATAGATTTTCGAGGAGATCGAGACTTATTGTTACCACCAAATGTGGCATGGGGAGACATAGGTAACAATTTTTAAGGTTTTCTGGATTTTTAAGATTTTTTGGATTTTCAAATATGACATGAACATAGAAATATTTTTGATTAGACAAAATATTGACAAAAGTACCATGTTCCAGATGTGGGTCCAATGAGACCAGATGGATTTCCGAGGCACAAGCATCGTGGAAAAGGGGCCAAAGAGGTAGTAGCTAAGAGAGAGAGTCGTATATGCAGCTCAGAGAAACTTGGTGAGACTAACTCACTAGGTACCTATGATAACCATAGAGGATCTACCTGAGGAGATGCAACACCACGTGGTAGGGGTACCACGGGACTGGGTCTAGATACTTCGGTGTGTATCCAACACGGTGGTTAACATTTTAGTCGCTCATCCTGAGCTAGGTCATTATACAGACCTATGTATGACTGGACATGATTATGGGCATGAACCCAAATTTTGAGGGCATCTTGTCCTAATTTTGTATATTATTTTTTGAACACTCTATCTATATACATGCAATTTTATGATATATATATAGATTCAAATTTTTTGATGTTATTTAATTAAATGAATGATTAATGTGCCAATCTAATGCTTGATTAGCAATAGATTCTACTAATGAATTCTTAGATCATGGAATGTGAACATATGTAATATAAATAAATGATCATTGCAACATTCTCACTCTAAAAAATTGGAGATATAAATAAGGATAACGAACCTGATAAATGTTATTTAACTGTGACACCGCCAGCTATGAGTCTAGATAAACCACTAATGAATCAATCCCATAAGAAATTGCTCTGGATAGTAAATTAAGAACAACAGTATATTCAGAAATGTTATTCGAAGCAGGGCCAATACATACTCCCCTCTACACCATCAATTGGCCAGATGGTTAATAAATCACCCAAGCCGTGGAAGCAAGATTCTGAGTGTGCCAATTAGAACCATCGGTGAACCTGAAATATATCGAATCATCTATCAACGCCTGCCAAAGCAGATAAAAAAATGTCGAAATCAAAAAATTCCAGACAAATATGTACAAAGATACAATATATAAAAATATGCAATTTCTCAGTCGGAGCCTAAGCAAAATACTTCTTAAGGTAGAGCCCATTTCGGGGCTCTGCCACTTTATTCCCTTCAAAATCAATTAATTCATAGGCCCCTCTTCCCAAAACTCGCTTGACTATAAAGGGACCATACCACATAGACTTGAATTTGCCTGCCCCCAGGGCATCTTTGTCTTGGTCATAGACTAAGACAACGTCACCTTTAGAAAATACCCGAGGACGAAAAAAAGTGGAGTTGGATGCACATGCATTTTCCGGTTATAGATTTGACAAGGATGGCAATGTTTGACCACTTCAATACAGTCTTTGAAAATTGAAGGCAAAAGTAGCCTGCACGCAAAATTTTCTGGACTATTGCAAACCCTGATAGATGACCACCACAAGCTCCACTGTGGCAATCATTAAGTACAGACTCAACTTCTTCCAAAGTTAAGCAACACCTAAGGATTGAGTCAACCCCTCTGTGATATAATGTATCAATGATAACATAGTTTTTGGCAAGGTGACATAACTTTTGACGCTCATCTTTGGAGAAAGCAGGTGGGAACTTCAAAGTTTGGAGATATATAATGATATCTCCGTACCAATGATCTTGTGAAGAAATGAGGAATAAATGTTCTTCGGGAAAATTTTCCTCATAAACAATGGCTTCCTAACAAGGTAGCTTTGAAATTAATTCTACAAAAACTAATGAATTCTTAGATTTGGCTTATAAGAACTCGAGATCAAATTCTTGAAAAATAAAAATCCATCGATTATACTTGCCCCCCATCACTTACCTGTTGAGGACAAACTGAAAAGGATTGATAGCCACTATGACGAATATTTTGCACAGCAGAATGTAATGATGAAGCTACTGGACAACATGGACAGTTGTCAAGGCCAATTTCTCGATGGAAGAATAGCGTAGCTTAGGTCGTACAAAGCCTTGACTCAAGTAGTCGATTACATGCTCACTGAGAGCATCATCCTCCTGAACCAGAACCATACCAATGGTTGATTCTACCGCAGCGAGATACAAAATGGAATCTCTGCCATAATCTAGTGGAGTCAATAATGGAGCAAAGGTTAACGCCTTTTTCAAAGCATCAAAAGATCATCACGTGAAGTCGTCCCATAAAAATGGAACTCCCTTCTTAAGAAAACGTATAAATCCTTTGGTAATCTCAAGTAATTTTCTATAAATCTCCTCAATAAATTTTCCTTTCCTTGGAGACTTTGAAGTTGATGAATGGAATATGGGGGAGGAAACTAAATTATTGCCTCAACCTTGAAAGGATCAACATGAATCCCTTCAGTTGATACAATGAATCCTAACAGCCGACCATATGTGACCCCAAAAACACACTTATTCGGATTCAACCGAATTTTATAAAAACGACATCTCCCAAAAACTAACCGAAGGTAGCTAGGATGATCAATTCTCTTACGAGAACAAGCAGCTAAGTCATCCAAGTATGTTTCGATAACATGCTTGATGTCGTGGAAAGCAGAATACATGGCCCGCTGAAAAGTATATCCAACATTTTTTAGACCAAAAGGCATCTTTTTGTATGCAAACGTGCCCCAAGGACAAGTAAAGGTTGTCTTGTGTTGATCATCTGGACGGATAGTAATTTGATTGTAACCAAAGAATCTGTCCATGAACAAAAAAATTTCATTACCCACACATCCATCAACAATTTGATCAATAAAAGGTGTGGGGTAATTGTCTTTTGGAAAAGATTTATTTAAATCCCTAAAGTCAATACATACTCGGATCGTTCCTTGCTTCTTATCTACTGGGACTGTATTGGAAATGCACTTAGTTAGAGGAATGGGGTATATGAAACCTACCTTAAGTAGCTTTTCAACTTCAGCTTTAATAGTTTCCACTTTCCAAGGATTGACCAGTCGAAGTTTCTGATGAATAGGTTTTTCGTTTTCGTATGTCTTCATCTCATGTTGGACTATAGATGGACCAATTCCAGGCATTTCCTGATAAGACCAAGTGAACACATCTAGAAATTCTTAAAAGAGGTTGGTGTAGATTTGAATTTCTTCAGGGGAACAATCAAAGTTGATGAAGACATTTTCTGTTATGTTAGGATTCCTAGAGATGTTTACAGGTACAGTTTGTGAGATAACTGACATGTTACCTTCGGCAAAAAATTGTGCTGGAGCGAAAGTGTTTGAAACTGTACAAACATAACTAGTAAACAAATTGGAGAACCTATATTCAACTTCATGCAATGGAGGAAGAAAATATGGATGATGATGTAAATCTTCCAATGGTCAATCTACACCCATCATTGCCTCCAAAATTTCTTCTTCATATGGTAAGGGTGTATCCAAGCAATCCAGAGTTGAAGTAGAATTGATGGTCCAAGTCAGAGCTATATCACCATATAACTTCTCTTGTGAAAAAGGAGTGGGATGGGTTTTTATAGAGTTAATGGTAGATTGATAGCTAAGTTTCACTATATACATGGGAAACGCCATTCCACTAACTTTCCCTCCATCAAATGTGGTGGTAAAGGTCAGGTCCAAGGGTCTGGAAAATAATGAGTTCAAAAGAACTCTTTCCATGAAGGTACCCTAGAGGATGAAATTGCATTAATTCTAGCTGTAGGAGTAGGAAGGTCAAATATTATATCCATTAACTAAGAGTACATCCTAACTCCTAAATCCTCAATAGGTTGACGAGGATTATCCACCAATGGAATGGTAGAATCCAAAGTTGCGTGGGAGTCACTGGAGAATAATCCAACTGATCCATTTTAACAAACCTCCCCTCATGAGGAAAACAAAGGATGCGGAATAAATATGAAACTATTGAATCCATATCATAAATCAAATTCTTGCCTAAGAGGAGGTTATAATCCAAGTTGGCATTGATGATTTCTACCTCAATCTTTACAACCTTTCCCCCAACACATATAGGAAAGGTCTGGATAATTGCGTGTGGCCTATGAGAATGTCAATCAAATATCATCAAGAGAGTCAGTGAAGGAACAACTGAAGGTGATCCAATGGCCTTCCAACATGACATAGACATTACACATGTGGAAGCTCCCTCATCTATAACTATCCGAAAAATATTGGTCTTTCGGTAAGTGGACTTTATCTGGAAATCCATATGGTGAGGAAGTCTCTTTTTGACATTTAACATATCAAGAGTAAGCACTAAAGAATTATTTGGATTTGCTGCACTGATTACCAAAATCAAAACACTTCTCTCAGCAGGGCACGGCTGGAGTACCTCCAATGCAGACATAGCACAAGGAATTTGAGCCAAATCTTCTACAATCGAGTAGTTCTGGGCTACCCTAGCATTAGGGTTAATAGTCGAGCACTTTGCGAAACCTTTTGGTATCCAAGGTATAGAATTAATAGAGGATCGCTCAATATGAAGTGGATCTATGGCGTCGGGAATAGATTTAGCCTTAGATGTTTTGGTTTCACCATAATCACGTGCTCGTGTAGCGACGTCGATATCAGAGCTCATCATATAAACATTTGAGGAATTTTCCCCTTCTTGGTTGCCCCTTGCGAAGGTACCAGCGTTTGAAATCGTGCGAGAAAGTAATTGTTGCCCTTGGGGAAAATGGTTAGTTAGAACAACTTGGGAGCTAGAGGACCCTTGCTACACTAATAAGCACTGAGCATCTTGTATCTTAGGGCAGAGGCGAATCAGATGATCTCCATTGCATAACTTGCATGGAAACTTTACCTTTTTCTTGGACTCTTTTCTACCTTCACTAGCACCATTGTCCGGTATGTTTGCATTGCCTTTCCCTTCCTGGTTCTTCTTCTTACTTCATCCCTTCCTCTTCCCATTGAATTGTTGATTTCCTTTGGGGTTAGAGGCCTAGACAGTGTTTATAGAGGTAGGTTGGGAAGGTGTAGGTGTAGACGATGCTGATTGGTTAGAAGAAGCAGTTTGTAGAGACAACTGCTGCAATTGATTCAAATAGTTCACCATGTTAACATCAATTGATCCGACTATACCATCAGTGTGGAGGCCTGGATTTGGCTTGGCTAAACTAGCCTTAGATCTAGGAGCATCAAGTAGAATTTTCTGAAGAGTCCCAGACTGATAATATATCAGTTCTAATTGTTGGGCTCGAAAAATAGCTTTCTCTTCTGAATAAACATCGAAAAGAGACACGTCCTTTGAGATCTCAAGTTGTAATGATTTGAGAAACCATTCGAGAAGGAATCCTGGTGGGATTTCAGCTTTCATAAGCCTTTTTTCCTTCTCCATTCCTGGGTGTGATCCAAAATGTGAGTTGTGGTGTCTTGCTAAAAGTTAGCCAGAAGTTCAGTTCTGGCTTCATATTAGACAGGAAACTGAAAATGGTTTAAAAAGATATTAGCCAAATTAGAGAAAGAAGTATAGGTGCCCCCTGACAACTCTATATACCATTTGGCTACATTTCCAGTTAGGGTGCACTAAAATAACCTCAACCTGATCGAATCATTTGTTAGGGAGTTGGAGGAGCACCATCCGTGAAATGTGGTCACATGGTCTCTCGGATCTTCACCACTTTTCCCCTCGAATTTTGGGAAATCCAAGGGAAGTTTTGCTCGGACTAGAGGCCAAGTTGGATTGTACCGCATTAGATCATTTGTCAATTTAGTTAAGTATGGAAAGTTAAGTGTGGCCAGAAAGGGAATTGATGGGTGACCCTGGGAATTCCATCTGAAAAGAATGACCTAGATTTTGATAAGCACCAGGTTTCTCGAAGTAACTTGTAGAGCTTACTGAACCAAAAGGAGGTCCTTTTGGTCCAGCAAAATTCGAAGTTTGACCAACTCCTACCAAAAATCCTCTATAACCAGTGAAGTTACCCCCTAACGAAGTATTGAAAGGAGTTGACAGCACCTGATAAGGATTCCATGCATTAGAAAAAGGTGGAAAATTCTGAAATGAATTAACCGAAGAATACGACACATTCCCTTGTTGGCCAAAAAATTGATTCCCAACTCCTATCCCAATAACCGCAGGGTTTTTCCAACTCTAGAAGGGGTTACTACCTTGACTAGTAAAAGGAAAAACACATTGACCCTACTGTTGGATTGGAATGTGGTATATGACCGCTTCCAAATGGGAAACCCTAAAAAGAAGTTGATCCACTCATCATGGATGTAGAGGCGGTCGATGGTATTTCCAAAGGAATTGAAGGAATCTTGTGAGACGACATTCCATAAGGGAAAAATCCAAAATTGGATGTAGTAGCCTGAGAACTTCCACTCATTGACAGAACATAAGTAGACCCAAAAATAGTTGTGCCAGGAGTAATAGAAGGGATGGAAATAGTCCCTCCCCCTTGTACAGATATGGCAGTTTGCATGCTTGCAACACTTGTCATAGATGCCATGCTTCTAGTAGTGGTCATCGAAGAAATAGATGTATGTAAACCTGGACTCGAAGGCCTGTGAGTTGGAGTTCCGATGTACAATATAACATCTAGATGGTCAGGAGCAAGAGGAGAATTCGAAGCCACAACTGACTCTGAAAGCTCTTCAACTTCGATATTATATTTTGAGTGAAAGAGTACTCGAGAAAGAATTGGTGTGTTCCTCTCTAACTCTCTACTAGTGCCAGGTTTATCTGAATTAATTACCCCAAGCGGAGGATCAATCTCTAATGCATGTGATACCATTGGAAAAATCACTCCTATGCCTTCTAGGAGAAGGCTCAGTACTTGTAGGTGATAGCCCTCAAAGTCTCCTAGACCATCGAGATGGTCGGCCAGCCACTTTGAATTATTTAAAAGATCTACTTAAAGACTCAAAAAATTATAGAGCTAGGTCAACTAGGAGAAAATAACACTCACTAAAAAGTCCCTAAAGATATCAGTAATCAAACAAATCTCGAGTATTTCCGCTCTAGGTGATTAGGACCAGACACCAAAATACAACAAAGTTAATAACAAGGGCTTTCCAAAAATAGATTGGTGTAATTATGCCCTAGGCCTACTAGTGAAGGTATTAGAGGTAGTTACACTGACCTCTAGACAATAGCCTTTTCCAGTGTAAGCCCCCAAGCTTCACAAGGGTGCCCTCTAGAAGTACTGTTGAACGTTATACAACGTCAACCTTAGGTGCCACGAGATTCCTCTCTGCAACCACTTGTGTGGTGCCTAGGATAGGCAACTATGGTCACCAACTCATATCAGAAGTCGAGCGAAGCAGTCATGAGGTAGGATCCGACACGTAATAGAAGGGGTATCTCTCATCCTTATCTTCACTCACCCTCGTGCTTTACTCCCAGTTACAGAGCTTTCTCGATCTCCCTAACGCTATTGGATTTCGCTCATAAATCAAAATTCTATGTTTTGTAATTTGGAGCGGCCTTGGAGAGTTAACTCTCCTCTCGCCTAATCCAAGGCCCCAATAAACCTAAACTTGTTGGTGTACTTTGATGACAATACAAAAGTTATAGTTTATTTTAATTAAGCGCTTGATTTTAATGGTTGTTCTTTAAGTCAAGGGTATAGATGGAAGTGAAACCAATGGTGTTTGTATGACACAAAAGAAATTAATGAAAAACTAACTACATGAATGCAATCATTTTTCTTTAGATGAAAAGAGATCTCTATATGGGTTTTATGAAACTTCTGTAAAGCAAAATACTTTTCTTTTCTTTTCTTGAAACACACTTCACACACCCAAAAACTAAAAGACTATGAATGCTTTAACAATGCAAACTACCCTAATTCAAGATATAATGGAGATGAAAAATCTTAAATTACTCAAAAAAGTGAAAGCAATTGTTCATAACTATCAATGAGCCAACTTAAGTTGAAGAGGATACAAATTTTGAACACAAAATTCTCTCCAAACAAGAAGGATTGATTGTAAAAAATCACAATTCACTTTCAAAAATGAAAAGAAACCAAAATCAAACTTGGCAAAAGAAAACGAAAACAAAGTTTTTTTACATCTTTTCTTTTTCAAGAAACATTAACCAAAATAACTTTTTGAAATCACGCAAAATGCTACTAAAACTCACAGATCGAAAAGAGAGCACAAGGAGTCTTTGCAAGTTACAAACTCGAAAATGAACGAAAACTTGAGCAAAAAAGCTTCAACTTGTACTAAACGACCCAAATAGCATCAAAGAGCTTGAAAAACTGACCAAGAAGCTAGAAAAGAAATACTTTAAAATTCGTTAAAAAGACTTTCAAAAAGCAAGAAAAGCTATAAGGCCAGATAACGAAGGAAAGCAAAGCAAGTAGATCTAATACTAAGCTTGACACTGAAACTGAAAACAATCTCATGTTCTGGAGGACTAGAACAATCAAGAACTTCTGAACAATGCCTTGTGTGCCAAAACACCAATTACAAACTTGCTCAAAAAGAAAACCTAGGCCAAATCTTTTCAATGACGAAGAGACTTCAAAATAGTAAGCTTGCAGAATAATTAAATTCTTCATATAAAAATTGACCACTCAAAAACTAAAAAGACTAGGCAACAAATCTATCTGGGTAGAGGGACTTGAAAAAAAAATGCAAAAATTAGTATACGCAATAGTGTTCAGACATAGAGGCGTGTACACGCACTTCTAATTTAGGAAACTTGCATATACGCAGGTTTACTTCACATAAACAAGCGTGTGTATGCTACTGTAAATAGAGTAAAAGGCATATACAAAGATTTGCAAGAAAAATAAATAAAAAAATCCAAATCAAAAAGATCAGACTTAAGTTCTAAGACTCTTGTAGACCAAATAAGACTGTGACAGCAAGCAAACCAAAGACTGAGCCTTGATTGACACTGAACAACCCAAATTAGGAATAGCAAGATTGTTATCCCTAGTTGAGTCTCCAATTCTGTTTCAGGAATAAGTACCCTAGGGCTTTGGGTTAGAACCCCAACAGAGAAAAATCAAACTACAACAAGAAACATTCATACAACTGAGGCAAAATTCTTATATAATCAAACTACATAAGAGCAACCGTACCCGGATTTCCTTTGTTCGAGTAGGTCCTGTAGGGTTTAGACCCTCTGCAACTCCCAGTGTTCCTCAAACCTGAAAATCATTCAATTCGAACATACATAGTAGTATAGAAGTAAATCATATCACGAAATTTGACTATATTTCATATAAAAAAATTATTGATCATACATCAAAACAACATTCATATATGAATTACAACATAATCTGATTCATAAGCATAGTTGATTTCAGAAACAAGACAACATTTATTTTATTGTAGTAAGCTATAAATAACATGGAGAGAATTCACCTGAGTCTTCTTCTTCTGGCTCCAAGTGGAACCGTCCTCTGGATTATTCCTATCCCAGCCTTCAACAACATTCTTCCGTAACCAACACAATGATATCTCAAGCAAGTGTGAGAATATCTATAATCAAGGAAAGAAGGGTTTCCTGAAGCTTGGGGAAGTGCATGGGGCACAAGGATTCTTCAGACTCAGTCAGGGATAATCTTAGTATAATTACTCTATCTCTTCTCCTCCTTTAGGCCTTCCCATAGAAGTCTATTTATACTTCTCACAATTATTTTTTTAGTTGGGAAACAGTTGGGCCATGGGAAATAGGAGGTAATCAATAGGAAAAACTCGTGAACTCTACCCATAATTAAGGAAATTTAATTTTTTAAGTGTTATAACACATATACACGGGTTGGGTATTGACTGGCCCACATGTACACGCTTTTATCTTAGGGAAAAGTAGTGTACATGGAATAAAACACTGTTTTTAATATATTTGGACCAAGTCTAGAAGGAGGGGTTGCCCTAGGCCATAAACCAAGTATCAAAAATACCAAGGGTGGTAAATGGTGCTATAAAAATATTTATCCTCCTTTATGAAAATGTTTTGTTGCTCCTCCTATATATGTGTCTCATGTATTCTCACTTGGGGGGGAAGTGCATTGTAATACCAAGAATTAGAGAGTCTTGGAGAGTATCTAAATGTTGTCAAAATGAATCTAAATTCCTAAAAAAAATTACTAATTAGTTCTACCAGGTTGAGTTGTCCATGAGTGGTATTGAGAGGAAGTGAAACTTATCTTCCTCATTTTGCCTTGTATATCTCTCTATTGTTATATTTTGGTACTACTTGGGAGCTCTTACAATTCAAGGGTTCCAGGGGGAGAAGTTCTCCCTGGATATGGTTGGGTAGAAAACAAGATGGTTCAAATGAGTTGGTTAAAGGATCAAATATGGATCATATTCTCACTGATTGGAGTTGAATATCTCTTCAGGTATAATTTTCATTGTCCTAAAATTGTAGTATAGCTTTATCATAAAATAAAAAGTATAAATTTAAATTGTTGTAAGCATCTAATTTTGGTTTAATCTTATGTTATCTAAAATCTTATTGGCTAGTTGAAAATGAAGACTGAGAGTGGTCTATATGTGTGGATGTTTAGATATCAAGTTGTTATGGAATTATTATTGGTGTATTTGATTGTACTAACCTTGGTATTCTAGAATTTTAGAAAGGAAAGCCAAATATTGTTGAAGGTAATTACAATAAAGAAATTCCAAAATACTTGGGTAAGAATTTCATGAGTTATGGTTTTGTTTCAGGTAATTATATGCATGTCTTAGAAAATGTTTCAAAATATTTTGTAAAGTGTTTGACAAAATCCATGAATGAGTAATGTTATCAATTTATATATGCATGAATAAGTTCTAACTTGTAGCTTACCATAGAAGTAAGAAAATAGACATATACCCAAAATATACTTGGAGGAATTAAAAAATCATCCCTTAAAAGAAAACGCAAAAAATAATGGCAACTAAAATATGGTTTGGCAGATCAAAGGCTTGAGGTAAATTTCAGTTATGGCTTATGTTTCATATTCTTATCAATAATTCAATGTTTTTTTATTCAATTTTCTGTTATAATACTATTAGAATTTTGGCAAAAAGCCTTAATGGTTGTAGCATTTAGGGCTGCCATGTGTTTGTCAAATTGTAGTAGTGGCTACAATAAGGTTGAAAAATTATGTCAAAGGAATTAGCTTGTCAAATTATGTTAAATGTGTGAATTCAATGAGCATATCTTAGTAGCATAAATCTGAGTTTTCTTTCCTCATTTAGATTTGTAGATGAAAGTTTGCATTCCATGTGTTTGGAAAAACTCGCAAATGAGACATTAAGGATCTACATTTTTTTGCTTTAAAGAATCACATCCCTAGGCGTTCTGGATGTGATTCAGCCCAACATCAAGGAGTATCCATGCCTTATGATCCAGTAACCCCCCATTTAATTCCAAAAAAATAATTTTCAGAACTGAGATCATAAATATGGGCGATTTTGCAGATTATTGCTACCAACTGTGTGTGCCTATTCTCAAGTTTTTGGTGAAGGATTATGATGATTTGTTTCTATTTTAATATACCAATATTTTAAGTTTTAAATTATTAATTTTATGAGTTAAATAGGTTGTGTAAGAATATTATATTCATGTTTCTAATGGTTGTCAATATTGTCAAAGAGATGATGGCCGCCAAGTGTTTGAAAAAATGCCTCAATGGTTGTATATTGTATGCTTGCAAACTATTTGTCATAATGATTCAATGGTTGTAGCTATTTAAATTTATATATTTTCTGTAAAAGTACATTCTTAAGTGAAATTAGGATTTGTAACCAAGATGTTCTTGAATGTCTCAATGAATATGCATGATAATCACATTGAGTTAAAATTTATGCTGATAAAATCAAATTTGGATGCCACTCCTATTGAACTAAATTCTCCTTTTAAGTAAAGAATTCATAAGCATGATATTTAAAATAAAATGAAATTAGTCACTCATGAACACATTTAATTGCAACAGAAGTAAATGATTATCTTGCTGGAAATTGTGGCTCATAAAGTTTGATATTTATTCATCCCACTAAATACTCTTTCCTTAGGATGATTTTTTAGCTTGAGGATCAATTGATGGTTGTTGTTTGGTAGTTTGGATTTGTGGTTTGAGCGAGACATTGGCTTTGGGCTTGTCTTGGCAGTTGGAAAAAAAAATATCGCGTTTTGAGTCTTAGTGTTCAATATTTCTTTATAATATTGATGGTTGGTAAAGTGAGACCTTACATAAGGTTTGAGAGCCAAGTTAAAACACTAGGGCCTAATGGGTGAGCATGCTTGCTTGTAGGTTTATGCACGAATGTTGGTTTTTCATGCATATTGAATTATTGTGTATGTTTACTTGGAAGAATATTGGTTGCATAAAAGATATTATTATTATTATGTCATTTAGAAACTCATGAAAGAAAAATAATACCTTCTCATATTCCTTTATATTTTTATTTAACACAAATTACTAGAAATTTGATAAAGGACTTAAAGACATGTTGGGAAAGGATGTTCTTGAGAAGTTGGGGTTAAACCCAAAGCATGTGAATGGATTTATTGTCAATGAGAGTGATATATGTGGAGTGGATTCATGGTTTCATATATATTTAATGCATCATTATCAATGTGATATGGGCCTATTATCCATCTTTACTAGCTGAAATTATATCTACCAAGAAAAATATTGGCCTGTTATAGACATTTTTGTGCCTTACAGCATGAAGCATGAAATGTCAATAATCTAAGGGATCCAAAGTCCCTAAACATGTTGTTCCTACCCCTAGAGGAACAAGGTCAGCAAACCACAGCACTAAATATCAATTCTCCACCTGAAAACACTCAAAAACAAGCAAATTCTGGATCATGTCAACTGCTCCACTGAGCATCTGCGCTGAGTGTCAACTGCTCCACTCTGTACCTGCGCTGAATGTCAACAGTAATGAAGGCTACCTGCGCTGGGCGAGATTGGCCAAGTGGCACAGTCATTCATCAATGTGTCAATGCCCAGGAAGCTTCTAAAATGACACTTGGATCAGGGAATTCGCCTTGTGATGAGTAAGAGGATCTAGATCTCCAAGTGGAAGCAAGAACCTCCAAGTGGACTCAAGAACTGAAGAATAACTGAAGTGGGAGAGGACACTAGTCAGCTTCATGCCAGCCTCAAGCTGACTCATCCTTTCTCCAAAACTCCTATATATAGAGCTCTCTCATGAGGTCTAGGGAGGCTGGAATTTTGTGACTGTAAGGAAGTGCTGTTGGTTTGAGTATAGAACTATTGGGTGATTTGCTTGAAGGAGGTGAAGAGGAGATTTCTTTCTGCTGGGAGGTGTTGCTGGATTGGGCCTCTTATGGTTGTAACACTCTCAGAACTTTACTTCTTCCATTAATAAAGCATTTGAGGTTCTTCTATATGCATGTGTCTCAATGGCGTATTGATGCTTGTATATTTGATTTATTCTAATCCTTGAATCAATTACAGATGTATGCTTCTTGTAGTTTCACTTTCTTGTGCTTTTGCAGGATCTTCGTGTAGCTGGGCCAGTGAAAGAGCAAGGAGCTGGGAGCAAGCAGCAAAGAGGGAAGATTGGATCAATCATTAGTGGAAGATAATGGTTAGTGGATCTCTTTCTCCTCTCTCTTACATCTCATAAAGGAGTAATCTTGAATAGCTTTGCATTCGGTTGTTGCTGAGGTACTATCACCCTTAGAGTGGGATAGGGTCATTCCGTATTGGATACTTTTCCCAACAACAAATTGGCGACTCCGCTGGGGATCGTATCTTGTTGGTTGTTTGTGTTTTTGCTATTGATTTCATAAACACAGGGAGTACCGAATCGAACTGCATTTGGATCTTTCAAA
Source organism: Pinus tabuliformis (assembly GCA_031772625.1). Lineage (NCBI taxonomy): Eukaryota > Viridiplantae > Streptophyta > Pinopsida > Pinales > Pinaceae > Pinus > Pinus tabuliformis. The sequence continues at coordinate 716,286,905 of CM062804.1, forward strand.
TGCAAAGTAGAGGGCAGCTACTCTAGCTCAGTTTCTGGGCAAGTTAATGATTTGAAGAGCTGATCCACAAGGACTCTAAATAGCTCTTAGTGATAGCTTTTCATCCTCCTTTTCATCCCTTAGTGTGTACTTGACTGATAGCTTCTGATTTGGCCAAAAACTGTGAATTTTTGAGCAATCTGTGACCCGGAAACCAAGAGAAACGAAAGTTTTGTTCTTCAGTGCAGGCTGTGTGAAGGCTGTCTGCATTTCAGCGCAGTGGTTGGGTGATTCCTCCACGGTGAAGCGATAAGTATCAATACGGACTTGTGCTCCCACGTACCGTCGCGTATATATTGGGAGACCCCTATAGGAACAAAGCCTTTATCCATAGGAAACCGTGTCGGCCGCCCTACTGATCGCAATGCAGTGAACACAGCATTCACGAAGATCGACCACTCGTACCGTAAAACGTATTCTGTGGTTTTGCGAAAAGTTTGGCACACCCTCTGCCTAGAACTCCAGAGCAGTTTCTTTTGGCCTTTTTCAAACTCTATAACTGAAAAAGTCCATCTGAGCATTTGTCACTTCGGGCTCGTTAAAACATCGAAGGAGACTACAGTCATCTTTAGCTTTTTCTCGACTCTTTAAAAGTGAAAAAGCAAGTTGTGTCTAAGCGTCGTTAAAATTTATTTTAAATGGAATAATCATCACCATTCCCTCGTTGATCTTTGAAGTTAGTCTATTGGCATCGTAAGTTCTTGTAGAATCGCTAAGAAATCTTTTGGATAGACTAGATATGTCTGAACAACCGTCGACATCTAGGACTGTGTCATCCGACACAGCAGCAGCAGAGCCTCCTGCTACTACTCCAACGATGTTCGCTGGTATACCATCTGTCCCGGCAAATTGTCAACAACAAGCCGGAGTCCAATCAGGGACGACGACATGGTTAGTTCCTATTTCTTCATCCGGATTATCATCTGGTATTTCTTATGTTGAAACTCAACAAATTGATCCAATGTGTCTTCAAAGGCCAATTTACCCTTTAAGTACTAGATTTCCACCATATGGAGGGCAGTATGCTCTTTCATTGTTCCCTCCCAAAGAACAACCATATGGGAGTTTACAACAAAGTTCAGGTCAAACTGGAATTACATCCAGCGGTTGGATACCAATACTACCTCAACAACCAGGGGTTGTATATTCAATGCAACTAGTATACCCTGTGTCGAATATTCCCACCATACCTCCTATAGTGAATCTGTCGCAAGTACAAGCTCCACCTGTTGTATGTCAACCCCAAGTTTCTCAGGTTGCAATACAACAACCTCTTGTCTCAACGACTCAATCACAATCTCAGGGAAGTGCCTCCTTATCTGGAGCGACTCAAGCTCAAACAAGTACTGTGACTCCTCATCTTGGTCAATCATCCAGTATTGGTCAACAACAAATGGTCCAACAACCAGAGCTGGTTCAATCGCAACAACCGCCATTCCAGCAATCATATCAAGGACCTGAGCAACAAGTCTTTGTAAGTAATGGGCAACCATACTATAATGGTTATGCCCATCAACCTTGTCAGAGTTGCCAACATTATGCTGGTTTGCAAAGACCCATTGCTCAGGCGATCCCATCTTATCCTGGGTATGCTTCGCCTAACCTGAATCAACAGTTGCCCTTTGTAGCAACTCTAGAATTACCAGATCTAAACCGGCTGATGAATGATCCAATTGCTTATGCCCCTTGGTGGCCAACGATTCCACATAAACTTCCGTCAGATATTCCTAAATTTAATGGAAATCTGGGTGAAGACCCGTCGAATCATGTGATGACATTCCATCTATGGTATTCATTGAACACCCTGAATGATGATTCGATAAGACTTCGCCTCTTTCAGAGGACATTAACGGGTCCAGCAGCAAAATGGTACATTGAATTGCCTAGAGCTTCGTTCGACAACTTCAGTACCTTAGCCACAACCTTTTTAACCCATTTTCAATTACCAATAAGGTATGAAACGGGAACAGAACTCCTTACCAACTTCAAACAGACGACTGCCACCCACATATCTAATCATATACATGAGTGGCGACGTCGTCGTAGGATGGTAAAAACGTACGTTCCCGATCAGCTATTAGCTGAATGGTTTATCAAGTCATTACTTCCTGCCATCACAGAAGATGTGGGAAAGGGGGGAGTCATAACAGAAGAGCAGGTTATCGCTCATGCGGAATATCTGGACTTGGTATATACTCAGTCCGGCATGCTCTACGACAAAATACCTGATGCCCCTAGACCGGAATTCTCAATTCCTCCTCCTCCTAAATCAAACGATGACTCTCACACCGGCGATAGCGTGATTAGAAAACACAAAATTTCTAGTCAAAATGCAAATGAAGAACTTCTTGCCTCAGAAGTAAATGCCATGTTGACCAACAAGGGCAAACAACTGAAGCAACTAGGGGGCAAGAAGAAAAAGAAAGGGAGAAAAAGGAAACCCCCGGTAGGGTGTCATACATGCGATGAGGATCATTGGACGAAAGATTGTCCACATATAGCTGAAGTTAAGAAACTCTTTAAGAGTTCAAAAACCCCAGCAGTATTGACTGATCCGTTTCCCAACCCAAGTCAAAATCTGGTTGCTAATCAAAATGTTTCCCGATCCCAAGTGCTAATGTTGTCTGTCTCGAAGCAGCAAAATGATGCTTTGACAAGGAATAAAGATTACGGGAATCCACGGCTGTCGAATAACAAGGCTAATGAACAACCTAGTAGTTCGACGATGACTTTAACCAAAGCTATGCCACCCAACATTCCTGAACCAATGATAAAGTCGCCAAAGGGAGTAGTACACAAATCGACATTTAATCCTCGTGCCAAAATAGCACAAAATTATAATATAATAGAGGACCTGGCTCAATCGTCGTCCGCTATGTCGACACTTGAGGTACCGCAAAATTGCCCCTCCCAAGAGCAAGCTTTATTATCAGCAATAGGTGGGATTGGCCCAATGGATTCCAATCTTGTGGCCTTTGATCATAAAGGATATGACCCTCAGTTACCAACTCAACTAGCTTTCCTTATTCAAGTGAAAGCCCTCAACAAAACTGTTCATCGAACAATTATTGATGAGGGGGCATCTACATGTCTTATGTCGATGAGTTGCTGGAAAAATTTAGGCTCACCACCCTTGTCGAAATCATCAACTACGTTAAAAGCATTTGATGGACGATCATACACTCCATATGGGATTTTAAGTAACTTGCAAGTTGAACTGGGAGGCAAAACAGTAGGAATTGATGTTGAAGTAATTGATGGAAACCTCGATTACAACATCCTACTGGGAAGGCCCTGGATATATGCCATGGCCGCAGTTGTGTCGACCTACTTCAAGAAGATTGCATTTCCCTTTCAAGGAAGAATTACTGTCGTCGACCAACAAATTTTCCTCCATGACAGTTCACAAGTTACGGGAAGCATTCCAATGATCCATGGAAGCGATCATTCGCTTCAAAATATTGGGGTAGGCCTCCTAAAAGACCCTGCCTTAATGGGTACTTTTGCCCTACCGCCTGCAAGTGATCTGGCGGAAGTGGCCACAATGGAAACCTACAATATGAAATCTTCTATATCCAATGGATTCAGAAGATTCCTAAATATTTTGTCGGCATGGATCATCGCCCTAATAGAAATACTGTAAATACAGTGGGCTCCGAGGACGGTTCTAATCTCATGTCAACCTCGTTAAAAAATGAAACAAGGAGTCATGAGGATAGTTCTTTTACTGTATCAACCTCATTAAAAAATGAAACAAACCCCCTTTACAAATCTCAAAGGTAAACCTTCATTCCAACCACCGAGTTGAATGCAATGAAGCTTGGGAGGCATGCACCTCGATTTGCATTATTATGCTGGGGGCATGCAAACTTATCACCGAGCAGTTTTAGCACATAGTTCATGCTCGTTAAAAAATAAACATAAGATCGAGAAGTTTTACCGCGGAATTTATGCTCGTTAAAAAATAGAAAAACGAGATCCGAGCAGTTTTAACGCGGAATTCATGCTCGTTAAAAAATAAACACAAGCATTGAGCAGTGTTTTGGCGCATTCAAGCTCATTAAAAAATGAACCCATCTCGGTAAATAACCATTGTGTATGTAACCTGATCAACCATAAAAGCCTTGGTCGTGTTTTGCCCCTGCCACCTCCACCGTCATTTGGCCGATCGTTCACCTCCATATGATTGTTTACCCATTTTGAGGAACAGCTGCGAAGAGTGATTTCACCTAGCCATCCTTGTGACACTGCTGTGATTGGAAAATTCCAACCTGTACCTGGAATCTGCTGCTATCCCTGTTTATCACTCGTTCCTCAAAAGACGAGTCTTCTTTGAGCTCTTTTCATCTGACTCGTAAAATATTAAAAGTTTGCCGAGTTTTGGCCTTCCAGCTCGTTAAAGTGACCGGAAGAGCTATCCCTCCTCTAGATTTTAATCTTTTTGGACCTGAGGGATTATTGCACAAAAAGGTCGAACGCTTGTTTTATTCGGCTCGTTAAAGTTATCGAAAACTCATTCCTTCTGTATTGTTTTATACTTTTTCGGACTTAAGGGATTAGATGATGAAAAAGGAATTTTGGAGTTAACTTTCTGTACCTTTTCAGACTCTCTAAAAATGAAAAGGACCGAGTTTTCCTTGTCGTTAGACTCGTTAAAATGATTAAATAGCGACAAACTTGTCTTTAGACGAGAACGAGTTTCCCTATCGCTAGGCTAGTTAAAACATAGTGATGGGCTTGCCCGAAGGGCAGGTTATAGAACAAGCATATGTTATCCTCCTCAAGCTTGACAAAAATAAAGAGGTACTGGTCAGAAATGACTGGGGAAAAAATTGGGAGAACCTCAAAGCTTAATGGTAGCAAGTCGCTCTTGAACATGACACTTTTCCTCCGTATCACATCGGGTTGGGTTGTTTCATTCACCGATCTCATCACCATGGTCTTCGCCAAACCATCCACATTTGGGGTAATGCTACCGATCCATCACATCAGTGTCGTTATATGTTCAAGAGAAGTCGTTCAGAAAGAGTCAACCGTGTCCCATCCACTGCCATACATTATCCTTCATCCACCCATGATCGCCACCCTGAATCATATTTCACAGATTGTTTTCACCTCCGCTAAAATCATTAGCTCCGTTCCGTGTCACTGATGTGGGATTCATTAAGGCCCTCCTTTGACGGATCACTTCTTGTTGACTTCAGCTCATTATCCAAGAAGTTGATCTAGGAACACCCCCCTCAGTACTTTGAAGCTTGCATGCCTCAATGGCAAGTTTCTCACTTCCGGCGACAGGTATACATCAATGACCTTCGACCAGAAGATTTTGCGTGGTGTTCAACGCCAAGTCCTTTATTCGCACCACGTGAATTGTACTGCAGTACCTTGAGGGTCATTATCATTATCGGTGATTCCTCTCGCGCTTGTTAACGGTTTACATTATTGACCGGTAATCAAGCGATGTCTTTCCATGTTCGACTTCAGCGCAATTCTCACATGGATCGACTTGTACTTAGACTGAAGATCGAATGAGTTTGAAGACCCCGGATCTAGTTTCATCCATCCGGGCTGCGATATATATTCAGGAAATATAAAGACATTTGATATGTACATTATTACAGCAGATGATCATCCTACTCAAAGGATGATAATTTCAGCAGAGAATTATAAGTCTACCATCAGATGGTCGTCTGTTATATGTACCAAAATGAATTTATAAAGCTAAGCATGGGAATGCCCGCCTCAGCTAGATCATGAAAGCAGAATGAAAAATAATGTATTGTATTGTATTTATTACAGGTAACCTCTCAGCGATTGAATGAACTTCGGATCCTCCTGATAAAGCATTTCACCCGATAAACGACCTCATACTTTAGGGGGAAACTGTTATAGACATTTTTGTGCCTTACAGCATGAAGCATGAAATGTCAATAATATAAGGGATCCAAAGTCCCTAACCATGTTGTTCCTACCCCTAAAGGAACAAGGTCAGCAAACCACAGCACTAAATATCAGTTCTCCACCTGAAAACACTCAAAAACAAGCAAATTCTGGATCATGTCAACTGCTCCACTGAGCATCTGCGCTGAATGTCAAATGCTCCACTCTGTACCTGCGCTGAATGTCAACAGTAATGAAGGCTACCTGTGCTGGGCGAGATTGGCCAAGTGGCACAGTCATTCCTCAATGTGTCAATGCCCAGGAAGCTTCTAAAATGACACTGGGATCAGGGAATTCGCCTTGTGATGAGTAAGAAGATCTAGATCTCCAAGTGGAAGCAAGAACCTCCAAGTGGACTCAAGAACTGAAGAATAACTGAAGTGGGAGAGGACACTAGTCAGCTTCATGCCAGCCTCAAGCTGACTCATCCTTTCTCCAAAACTCCTATATATAGAGCTCTCTCATGAGGTCTAGGGAGGCTGGAATTTTGTGACTGTAAGGAAGTGCTGTTGGTTTGAGTATAGAACTATTGGGTGATTTGCTTGAAGGAGGTGAAGAGGAGATTTCTTTCTGCTGGGAGGTGTTGCTGGATTGGGCCTCTTATGGTTGTAACACTCTCCGAACTTTACTTCTTCCATTAATAAAGCATTTGAGGTTCTTCTATATGCATGTGTCTCAATGGCGTATTGATGCTTGTATATTTGATTTATTCTAATCCTTGAATCAATTATGGATGTATGCTTCTTGTAGTTTCCTTTTCTTGTGCTTTTGCAGGATCTTCGTGTAGCTGGGCCAGTGAAAGAGCAAGGAGCTGGGAGCAAGCAACAAAGAGGGAAGATTGGATCAATCATTAGCGGAAGATAACGGTTAGTGGATCTCTTTCTCCTCTCTCTTACATCTCATAAAGGAGTAATCTCGAATAGCTTTGCATTCGGTTGTTGCTGAGGTACTATCACCCTTAGAGTGGGATAGGGTCATTCCGTATTGGATACTTTTCCCAACAACATGGCCTAATCTAAAATGTAGTATGATGACCTTGGTGTGTATGCTTTGAGAATGTGTAACAAGTGTAAGGCAAAGATTCACTTAACATGATGATTGATTTCATCATGTTAATTTTGACTCTTTTCTTACCTACACTAATGGAAAATTAGCAGAAGCTACCTTGAAGGATGTCACTTTTAACTATGAATGTAGATTCAAGAGTAATGTATGTGCATTAATTTGATGTGTTAAAATATGATTTGGGAATACATTATTGATGAGTAAGAATGAAATTCTATGATTTCTTTGACATTATTTTGTGTTGTTTTGGTTGACATTATGCATCAAATAACTTGAATTACTCAAATACTAGGTTGAGGTATGACCTTCCTAATAAACAAGAGGCTTAAATGGCTGGTGTATGAAGGGTTGGGGAAGCCATTTTGAGGAACACTTGAAGGTAATGCTTTCCTTAAGTTATGTATGGGTGTGGAATCCATACTAGAATATATCTATGAGCAAATGTATGGGTTTGGAATCCATACTAATATATATCTATGAGCTAAGTAATTACTCTGGTTAGAATGAACAAAAATATTTTGATGGAATCTCATAGACATGATTAAGGAGGGTTGATTATGTGTAATTAAAGTTAAATGGATAGATATTCGTAACATGAATTTTCTTGAGATTTAAATCCATTATTTTATTTTTATTACAAATCAGGATACAAATATTGGTATACTGAACACCATTAAGTGGTTTAGAATGTTTGGAATAACTGATTTTGATTAACGGAGTCAAGTGTGAACTAGATATCTATCCTCTAGTATTGTAATTCTTTTGTATGTGTTGGACTAAAATGATTTTCAAATTCTTGAAATGTAGAAAAAAATTATTGTGACAAGTTGATGAAATATATTTTCTATTGCCTTAAGACAAATTAGGTCCACGAAAGCCATAATAGTATCTTTAATGATTTTGTCAGTTGAATATTGGTTTAATTCTATTTAACCAAATTAATTAGAGAAACTATGAGGATTGAACTCATGAAATTCTCTAAACTATTGTTAGTTAGGCAATCAAGTCAAAATTCATATTGTTTATGAACTTAATGAACTTCTTTCTTGGAATGTGATTAACTTGTAATTTGTTAAGAGAATAACATGTTTACAAGATAAACATTTTATGTGGCGAGAACTTTGTTTTATTTGAACTTAAAGAAAAAAGTATGTGAATAATGAAAATCTTAGTTGAGTTCTTGTTTTACAATAATATGTGCTTGTGATATTTTTGAGGGAGAAATTGAAGGAGAGTGAGATCACATTTTTTTTGAATTGGAATTATTGCATGATTTATGTTGGACATGGAATCCCCCATAGCATGGTTTGGGGCTCAACACCCAAGTTTTGAGTAATCTTGTTGTAAAAACTTCGCGAATTGCGGGCATGGAGCATGAATTGGATGTTAGAGTCATAGGGTTGTCCACCCTAAGTTTTGAATGTAGTGTCGGCCTACCCATGGTTTTCAGACCATGGGATTGTATAAATAGAGCGAGGCTCTAAGTTGTAAAGTAGTGAGGGAACGAATGGATAGAGTCTGAAATATAGCGAGCATAGAGCAAGAGTCTAGTATCTTGGGTCGTAGTAGTAGGAAGAGGCTCTGAAGTTGTGTGTGCAGAGGCCTAGTAGAGTCTGCAGCTAAGTGCGCAGACCCCTGTAGCTGAGTGCGCAAGGTGGAGTCGAGTCTGTAACCAAGGAAGAAGAATAATAAAGAGAATTTTTATCTGAATTTCGTCTATCCATTATTATGTTATTACATGTTTGATATCAAGTGCAATTATATTGTTTATTTACTACACGCTTTTGTATGAAAGGTGAATATTGTTAAGTATAAATGAAAGCATATAGGTAAGCTATGTTAATCAACTAATATCAGGTTTCTAGTAAGGATTTGGGTAATAACATTGTTCTACCCCTGAGTAGGGTTGCGCAAAGGTAGCATCAGCAGCTGCGAGGCACTGATAAGTGTGCATAGCGACATGCGCGTAGGGTCAAACCGCGGACCACTGGAACCCATCACACATCCCCAGGGTGCAGAAACTTGGTTCTAGCACCCTCCCATACTACTTCGGGTGAGACCTCAGTCCGAGCTTCATGGACTATTGCCGAAAGGGCCAGTAGTACCGGGATTTGTTTGTCTAAATCATCTCCGAACCTGCGTGAGGCCCTAAGAAGCCAACAAATGGTTCAATTGTTGGGACTAGGATCTGCATAAGGGATGTCTGATGTCATGTCACTAGAATCCAATGAAGAAAGAAATTGAAGGGTGGTTAGGCAGAAAGATTGATGAGTTCGCAGTGTAGGAAAACAGGAATCTAGGAGTATCAAAGGAATAGTGGTTGGAGTGCTACTTATATATGGAAATCCATGAAATTTTATTTAGATCCTTTCCCTATGAGTTGTATGAGTGGATCACAAAGCTAGAAGACAATGAGGGAAGGTGTAGGATCGACAAAGCTATTGTGTGGACTCCAAAATTAGTGTGTAGATTAGAAGCATCAGAGGATAAGATCGTGCACGTTGTGGACCCTTGGCTTGATCAAATTATAGGGGGGTTTATCACCGAATTCACTGTAGACACAACGGTTAGCTACAGTGAGTCAGAACGATGCTTCCTCAAAGGACCACGAGGTAAGTACATTAAATCTCTGAACACTTGGATTAAGATGTTATTGTGTGAAAAGCGGGTTATGCGAATAAATTGATGTTTGTGGCTATGCGAAGTGGGAGGATCTATAGAAATGAAGGTAGCGCAGAGATAGAGAATAACGTCTTGATTTCGCCTCAGCAGGAAAGCGAGGAAGAGCTTGTGAAAGTTTCTCCGAGAAGCGTGGTCAGTCTGATAAGGCAGCGAATTAGGCACCTACCACCTCCACCTACACCACCACCAGTCTCACCATCCTCACCTCCATCTCTGCCCACACCACCTCCACCACCAACATATTTCAATATGGCTAGCGTGATAAAATTGCCAGTATTCAGGGGAGTAGGGAATGAAGATCTGGACCAATTTTTGTTCGTGGTAAGGGCTGTATGGGAAGCAAAAGGAGTCATGGATGACAATATAAAGAAGGCAATGTTGGTGATCACATTGTAGGATCATGCACTAACATGGTAAACTAAGCATTCGAATGACCATCCAAATGATGGGACCGCAGATATCTAGGCCATGCTAAACAGGGAATTTAGTAGGCCAAAGTCAGAGACACAATCAATTATTAGGTTTAAGGAGATCACAGTGCTTCGAGGTTAGACCACATGGGATCTAGATCAGAGACTGAAGAGTATGATTCACGAAGCCAACATGACCTTGACAGATGGGCAGCATCTCGCATGGCTTTTAGCATCACTAACACCGCATCTAAGAATGGTGATGTCACAGCATAAGTTATCCACCCATGCCAGATATTTGGAGATTGCAATGAGACTATACAAGACCCCAATACAAGATCCTCACATGGGAGTCCAAAAAATCCTTGTGCAACTTCAAAATTTGTGTATGGAAATGCAGAGTTTGGAACAGGACAGGAAAACTTGCCCAGAAGCGCGTGAGGAGGTATGGTGCATAAAATGCAAAGGCAGGGGCATGACAAGGACCATTGTCCAGTCTTCATGAAATACTTGGTTGGAGGAGGGCTGATGCCATTAAGACCAGAGGCACAAGCAAGACCTAGCGCAATGCCTACATTATGGTGCATGATCTACCAAATATGAGGAAAACATGGTACGGATAATTTTTATCTATCGCAGAAGTATACACAGACATCCCAACAATTGTTTTGCAATTTTTGCAGGTCGGTAGGCCATGATGAGCGCACCTGCAGAAGTTATGAGCTAATGATGGATCAGACTCCTGCCTACAAGGTACAAGTTGAAACACGAGCTCTCGACCCAAATGCAGGAATGGCATGCACTAGATTTCAGCGGCAGGGACGAGGTCGAGGTGGAGTGGGACCAGGAAAGGGTCGTGGACAACTAATTTGTTACAATTGCGGAGAGCCAAGGAACTATGCCTACGATTTTAAAAATCCGACGAGAACATCATGCTTATATTGTACTCAATTTGATCATGAGGTAGAGGACTACCCTACACTAATAGCGATGCTGCACGAAAAATGGGTACTCCAGTCTCCCCCGACTCAGAATTTACAAATGATGAGGTCTGAGTTGTGCGAAGAGGACCCGAACGTAAACATAGTGCTCAGAAGTGGTATCATGGTAGGAGATGACAAAGGTAAGAAGCCTGAAGAAAGTGCCTGGGTTTGCAAGGCTCCTACAAAGGAGCATGAATTTGATTTAGAGCGCGCGAAGGAGACATTCATGGAAGCTAAGAAGAGCTTCACGAAGGCCTCCACTTTAGGTAGTAAGGATCAACTAGAGCCGGAGATGGATCCTTCAATGATCACTACCTTTCTAGAGACATGCATGAAACTACTATATGACAATAAGGTTGTGAAAGGACTACAGGAGCTTATCACTAGGTGCACTGGGTCAGGGGAACTGCGCGTATTTCAAAAGCTTGGAAAGCACACATTGCAAATAGGAAAGGAAATGAGATAGACTACGCAAATCGGGGAGTATGAAATGGATTAAGTAATTTTAGATCTAGGATTGGACGTGAATATATTGCCAAAACAAACATGGGAACGCGTGGGTAGACCCATGCTACAATGGTCTCCTATTCAATTGTGAATGGCGAACCAATAGAAGATCTGATCCATGGAAAGATTGCAAGGAGAAACGGTGGATATTGAAGGTGCAAGTGCGCTGATGGATTTTGAAGTGATAGAGATTTTCAATGACAACAATCCCTATCTCGCGCTATTGCGAATAGACTAGGCCACTAATATGAATAGAGTAATAAATCTAAAGAATAGAAAAATGATTTTTGAGAAAAAGTCACTATGCGTAGTAGTGCCTTTAAACCCTGTGGAAGGAGCGTGCTACATAGAGCTAGTGCGCAACGACGATAGTGACAACGAGCTAGAATGTATCTATAAGATAATCGCTCAGGAATAGGACTGAGTGAATGCTACAGCGAATGGCCAGAGTTTGTGGGAGCGCAAAAGATCCTGCACATTAGATTCGGATGAGGAAACAGAACAATGGTAGAACCGATTACGCGAGGTAACCATGCTCAATTGCAACATGATGGTAAGATGACTTCACTACGTGACAACAGAGGTAAGGGATCTGCCTATGTATGATGGGTTGACAACAGTGGATGAATTCCTAAGCAAATTTGAAAGCGCAGTGCCATAACAACAATGGTTCGATGCTCTAAAATGGGCATTGTGTGCAATGCCCGCAAGGTGGTGGGGTATGCATTAGAGAAGTATTGAGAGATGACATGAATGCAGAACGGGGATGCTTATACGATTTGGAAAATCTTTACTACGGATGAGAGCTGGTTATGAGGGGAACAATAGCTTGTGTGCCTACCTTTCCAGATGGGTACAGGCTTATGGTATGCAGCCTGCATGAATGCACACCGCTATCACAATAGAAAATAGGAACAAAATGCAGAAGCAAACAAGACATGTGCGTGAATGATGAAGCATGATAAAACCTAGTGTGCCAATCATCATACATGGGGAAGCCCTTGACAATGTGTGTGAAGTGCTAAATAGGGTCCACCACGTGAGATTCATCGACTGAGTCCTGTATGTGCCAGTAGTTGTATGGGCTTATAGGACCATGTGCAAAACTCTGACCACGCAAGTGCTTCCGAAGCTAAAGTATGAAGCAGGGGTTGTAGTCCCTGTGGAGCATGCAAAGATGAGTCTGCGGATAACAGCACCTATAGATACGATGGCCCGTGCCAACCGGAACGAAGAAATCACATAGTTGTGTGAAATAGACCATATAAGACTTGAGGAAGAAATCTAACGAGGAAACTTTAGACTTCGTAAACTTGAAAAAGACCGAGTATGGATAAGAGAGAAAACCGTTTTAATGGACATAGAGGTTAAGAAGCTAGAAAATGAAATAAAGGAAGCATTTCTTATCAAGAAATTGAGGACGGCAAGGCAAGTTCCATACAGTCATACTGAAAAATTGGAAGTCTGTTGTCGTAAATTGGTTAGTCTACTACCGTGGTTGAGACCGCATCTTTCCAAACATAGCGACGAGGGCAGCACAGTGTAAATAGTAGTGTGTGCAATGCCGATCACTACAAGGGAAGATGGGGATTCTCCACGAACCATGGTGGAGGACAAGATGAAGCCCCGCATGGGTGGTGCGCCCACCTGACTAGCCATAGGAAGGATATTCTTAGTGCTCTAGGTAGTTGAAAGGGAGCGCGGGAGTATAAAATATTCTACCTGGAAGCTCCACGATATGAGAGATGCGCACAGGAGCAGGATGTCACAGAGTTCGCGACCACACACGGAGGGATGTGCTACCATGTGGGTTAGCTGGGAAGTGACTGTTGGTGTCACTGTTCATGACAAGATGTCCAATTTGAGGCCAAATGGAGCAGGTAACGAGCATTTAAGGCGAAAGTTATGGGTAAGATTTGGAAAAATTTGCTGCCAAGGAAGCATTGATGTCCCGAAATTGGGGGGAACGATTGAATTTGAATTCAAAAGGTGCTATAAAACTCAACGTACTAGCCAAAATATAACACTTAGTCATTTGAGCATTGAGCAATTAAGCAAAGCACAGAGTGTTGAGAGCTGAGCAATACTAGAGCCCTTGAGTTTGCGAGAGACAAAATACTATGTAGAGATGATGACGACCACTAAGGATGGATTGGGAATTTAGGAAGGAACCGTCGGTGAGACCACTCAGACCTCCATGGCACAGGATGTTTGCAAAGGCACTGGAGTTGTGACAGAAATCCTCAAATCACTGTGGACGCCAAGGCTGAAGAGGGGTAAGTAGGCAATGGGACCTGTATGCATGTCCCCGAGGAATCTATGACATAGCAAGTTATCAATGGAAGAAAAAGGGAAGGCAGTCACAATTGAAACAGATGAGGAGGAAGAATATTTGCAACCCGTGATTGTCGCCATAGAAGAAGAAGAAGACATGGAGGAGGACATCCAACCGTTGCACTCTACAGAAAAATTGCCTGCGTATGTCCCTCCGTGGAAAGGGAAAGCCAAAGTACCGAAGGATCTAGATGCAACAATGAATTCACTCCAGACCCTGCTCCTCCCTAATGGAATTATATTTGAGGGATCGCACCTAGGCCACATGCCAACCATGAAATTTGAAGACTGGGACCTCACGGACAACAAGAAGTTCCCACACTTAGAAACAAAAAATATGATGAAGTCGAATATGGAGGGGTCGGTGATAGCGTTAGAGTCGCGAAAATGGCTACGTGGTGTGGAAAAGGTCGAGTTGTTGCACTTGTTAGGGATTCCACATTTGCACTACGTGCCCATCACCATTTTTGTCATCAGGCAGCTACTTTGCCTGCTGCATGATGGGTATCTATGGCTAGAGGAGCCTATTCCCATCATGGCAGACCTCATCCACTGGATTTCTCAGCTTCCCTGTAAGGGAAAGAACCCTACGACGATAGCCAAGAAAAATAGCGATTTGGCTCTCGTAGAGGCCATGAAGGCAAAGTATAACCTGGAGAAAAAGAAGAGGGGCTATGCCATCTCCAGCATCAAGGATAAGGTGGTGCATGTAGCCACCCAACTCCTGGTCAGTAAAGTGATGAGAAAAATGTTGCGCCGATGAGCTACCAATGCCAGTGGTTGCATTGGTCGAATAATGCATAGAGGGGGTCCAGTTCAACTGGGTCAAGTTCCTCTATGAGGAGTTTTTGTTAAACTATCATGAAGCCCAGGAGAAGGGTAAGACCTTCCACTACACATGGTTGCTCTTATCCATGTTGCTGGTAGCCGGAGAAATGCTAGAGGATATTCAATTCCCAAACATTGACTGAGACTTAACGGAGGTTGCAAAGTACGATTCGCTCTAGGCCACCAAGGACACAAAACAGATTCATGATATAAAACTTTTCTGGGTGCTCATGGAGGTGAGCATTTAAATGCGGATCAACAAGAGGCTGTGCCTGTCACCTACAGTGCCCAATAGTCTGCAGAGTTGTGCAGACTTCAAGGTGGATATGTACAACGTATAAATCAGGGCGTGGAAGGATCTGATGAAGAAGTTGATGAAGCTACCATTTGTAGCCAACGATGATGTGATCTTTACAGTATTGGAGACATGGCCTCTTGAGTGGCGTGTCTCAGATTTGGCGGAACTGGAGAAAGCAGTAGCACACAAAAAGAAGGATGATGTCAAGCTCCATGTCACCCAACTGGCCGTGAGAGGGCGGAACGAAAAAGTGTTAGTTGAGGTAAGAGCAACCCGCAAAGTGGCATAGGAATCCACGGAGCAGAAGAAGTCATAGAAGCAGCAGCACTAGTGCAGACAGTAGAGGCCTCAATGGTACAAGTAGAGGAGGGCCAAGCAACATCTTCAGGGCTAGAAGCAGAGAACACAAAAATAGTAGAAGGGAGCGTGGACCCAAGTACTGGGTCCACACAACTCAAACGGTCGCGCATCACAGAGAGATCGGGTCCAAGGAAGAAGGTCAAGGCCTTGAAGCTGGCCATTGACCAGATCACCTTAACTGAAGGTGTTCTCCATGACATCGGTGAGACAGTCCATTATGTCACCAACGAAGTGCTCTAAGATTTTATGACAGAGAACTAGAGTGTTTTGGGGGCCCTTAGGGTGCACCTGCAGGAGTTTTAGGTGCAGGCCCCTCAAGAAGGTACCCTATCTACCCACGTCATAGCAGGCACTTCAGTAGCAAAGCAGATGCTGCACGCAAGGATGGCCAACACAATATTTTTTCCAGAGGGAGCATTAGTATCATCAGATGCAATGGACCGAATAATGGTTAGCATGATGAAAGGTTTTGGCCTTAATCTAGCTACCCTTCCTCGGGAAACACTTTATCAGCTACATGGTGGAATAACAACAGAGCTGCACGATACGGAGAACTGCGCGATCCAAGTTCTTAGTGAAAAGAAGATCAATATGGAGTAGCTCTGCTTACAGCGCGACGAGTTGGTGTCGCAGAACCAAAGGTTGGTGAAGACGATAGATGATGCTTGTCGATGTGTCCCAGAGCTGCCTATCGTAGCAGATCTACCGGTGGAAGTACAAATCCACAGTTTCGCCAATGAGGTCCGTGACGTGAGAGAAGAGACAATAAGGGTGTAGCGGGAGCTGAATCTCTAGATCATCAATCTGTGTTTGAAGGCGTGGCCTTCCACTCCCCCGAATATCAAAGAACAATGTGCCAGCTTTATTACAGCAGCGTTGGAAGAGATTGGAGGTGCAGTGCGCAACTGTACCAACATGTTGGAATAGGCACTTGAGGTCCTCATGACGTTGTAGGAGAACCCCAACATCCAGCAGCTGGAGACAGAGGCATGCGAACTCCAGCAACAGTATGACAACATTAGGGGGACCGCACAGACAGTAGTCCTTACTCAGTTGATTGCAAGGATGCAGCAAACCAAGGAACTAAAGGAGAAGGTGGACGAAGTATGCCATAAGGAAGCAGTTCTCAAAGTGCATGTCCAATGATGGATTGACAAAGCCTTCACAATCACAGCAAATGTTGAAGGAAAGGTTGCACAGATTCAGGGGATGCAACCACAAATGTAGCTCAGCACGCCGAAAAACAGAGGGCTCAGAAGAGAAAATGCAGCAAGTACAGTAAGCAGTAGCTCAGTGTGTTGCAGAGATCAAGACCATTCAGGACTAGCTAGAGGGACTCCGCACCAAGATCACCATGCCCACAGAGTGACTCTGGGGTGAGTCACAATGTTTGTGTTGGGGGCTTGCTGGGCATGGAATCCTCCCACAGCATGGTTTAGGGCTCAAAGCCCAAGTTTTGAGTAATATTGTTGTAAAAACTCCGCGAATTGCGGGTGGAGCACGAATTGTATGTTAGAGTCATAGGGTTGTCAACCCCAAGTTTTGAATGTAGTGTTAGCCTACCCATGGTTCGCAGACCATGGGATTGTATAAATAGAGCGAGGCTCTAAGTTTTAAAGTAGTGAGGGAACCAACAGATGGAGCCTAAAAGATAGTGAGCATAGAGTAAGAGTCTAGTATCTTGGGTCATAGTAGTAGGAAGAGGCTCTACAACTGAGTGCATAGAGGCCTAGTAGAGTCCGAAGTTTAGTGCGCAGGGCAGAGTCAAGTTTGTAACCAAGGAAGAAGAATAATAAATAGAAGTTTTATCTGAATTCTGTGTATCCGTTCTTATGTTATTACATGTTTGATATCAAGTGCAATTATATTGTTTATTTAGTGCGTGCTTTTGTATGAATGGTGAATATTGTTAAGTATAAATGAAAGCAAATAGATAAGCTAAGTTAATCAACTAATATAGGGCTTTTAGTAAGGATTTGGGTAATAACACTGTTCGGCCCCCAAGTAGGGCTATGCGAAGGCAACATCACCAACTGTGGGGTAGGGATATGCGCGCAGGGTCAAACTGCGGACCACTAGAACCCATCAGACATCCCCATGGTGCAGAAACCTAGTTCTAGCACCCTCCCATACTACTTCGGGTGAGACCTCAGTCTGCACTCTGCAAACTATTGCCGAAAGGGTCAGTAGTATTGGGATTTGTTTGGCTAAATCATCTCTGAACCTAGGTCAGGCCCCAACAAGCCAACAATTTAGAAGCCTAATTGATTGTATTATATGTGGAATGGAAGAGTGATGGATTTAGGAGTTTTGTGCTTGGATGTATAATTGTATGAGTAGTTAGTAATCCCGCAAAAGGTTATAATCTTTTGAGAGGTAGTAAAAACAAAAACAAACTTATCTTTAGGCTAGAAATTCCTTTATGATAGTAAAAATCTTATTTAAAATCAACAATATTCTTCATAGTTTGAGAAATGTATGTTTTTCATAGCTTGTTTTTTGTGTGTGTATGTATTAATAGTAAGGAATAAGACATGAAACCAAATGAATTGATTAATTATTGAATAGAAATCATGAGTGATTTTGTATAGGCAAAACAAGTTGATTTACAGTTATCAAGATAGATTCAATAATATAGATATTGTATTTGTATAATTACGAAACTTGTTCTTGATTACAAGGCACTTTTGAAAATATTTATTTAATTGTTTTTGGAATGAATATCTTCTAACTGAGTCATTCATAATTGATTCTCAAGTAAGAGAAGTGAATAATAATGAATATTATGGGAATTCAAGGAATGGTCTATAATATAAAAGTGGGTCAATAAGCACTAAATGGAACCGTAGCTTGTTAATTTAAAAAAAAAAATACTATGTCTTGAACCTCAAATTGTGATTTTTCCTAAAGAGTAAACATTTAGTAAAAATTTGTAGGTAGAACTTAAAGATTTTGATTGAAAGGGTGCCTTATGGAATGAAAAAGGGAAAACATGTATTGAGAAGACATAAATCAAGTGGGATGTAAGACATGATTTGATGCTTCTTGTATCCAAATTTCATTGTGAGATGGGATGGACCATCATTGTTGTTTATACAACTAATGTGGGAGTTATTTGTGAGTTGGCAAGCTCATTTTTCTATAGAACCCAAGAGAATGAGACATGAAAGATTATTGAATTCTTAATGCATTACATAGGGAAAAGACAATCATGTGTAATATGAGACCATTGTCCTTTATATGAATAGATGTTTTATATGTTATATCATTTATAGATAATAGTACCTAGATATAATATGCTTGTTTAGATTATTGTTTTGATATAGTATATATTGTGGTGTATGTAAAAATCTATGTATGGCATAACTATACATGGTACTTGATTAATAATGGCATGTTTTGTCTTCATAGACAACTTGATTGGACTTTAGAAAGATATATATAAAATAAATAGATATCTATATAAATAGATATCTGACAACTATAAGAAAACTTTGGGCCAAGTTTAATCCAAGAGGGGGAGTATGTAGTGTCCCACCTTGTCAAGGTTAGTTTTGTGGCACTTAGAGAGGGTAATTTTGATGTAATGGTATAAGATTATGCATACTATGTACATGCTTATATGATATAGACCTAGTTTCGGTCACTTGGCTGCTATGTGCTTATGATAATATATATGGCTATGTGTATAAGATTTGATTTTGGTTAAGATAATATTATCAATGTTTTCTCTTTTGGTACCCTAATTTGGACATAGGTGTATGACATGGATGGTGATCCATGATTGAGACACATAGATCCATGGATGATCATGGTTATGTGGAACCTATGTTTAATTATGATTTATGGATGATATATGATTTGTATGATTAGACATGCATAATATTGTACTAAGAAGTATGTGGCAGGGGACCTGGTTATTTGCAAATAAGGATGCTCAAATTATAAATGATTGTGGAAGTCATGCACAATCTTTGGTAAAATGTGAATAAGTTAATTGTGAAATTCATTTGATTCCTTTGATCTATGAGATTGTGATGTTTGTAGGTCTTGGAACAAGGCCTTCCAAATGAACCATCAGATGGGTATGAGCTCACAATCAATACCTTAAGGTGAAACATAGAGTTTTAAAGTAGAGTACATGATAAGCCATGGAAATTAGGGTGCGAAATACTAAATCCATGAAAGATAAAGATGTGGATTCTTGGATATATAGTAAAAGTATTAGGATGCAGAGTCCTAAATATTTAAAAGATCAAGTTTTGGAATCCTTGATCCTTGGAGTAGATCAAGGAACATAGTCCTCAACATACTAAGGAACATAGATGTATGCAATAGGGATGCATAATCCCTATTATTCGGAAGACAATTACCGCTCATAGGCAACTCAGGAATGGATTTACTTAATAAAATCTCATTTCTAACAATTATGGAGTGACTTTCTAAAAATAGAAAGTCATGTCTAGCATCTCAAGTATGATTTTCAAAAAATAGTAAATCACCTATGATCACTGGGTAATCAAGTATAGTTGAAAGAAATCACTTAACTTATCATTAATAAATCCTAATAGCTCAACCTCGACTTTATCCTCAATATTATTAATATTATTATTATCCTTTATGAGACTATGATATTATTATTAAAAGGGAATTACAAGTCACTTTCATCTCCTTAATCACATCACACCTCTCTCCTGGATGATTCTCATAACTATATGTAACTCTCTCTCTCTCTTTTAATAATACATTACACTCTTTTTTATCCACTCATCAAATAGTGCCATATTCCTCTTGCACTCATTAAAGACATGTCATAAAATATTCCTCTTATGCTTTCTTTAATGCATTTGTTACACTCTCATTAACTAAGGCATGCATACCTCTCCTTAATGGCATGAGTTACACTCCTTTAAATGGATTACAAGGCATTCATATTGCTCCTCCTTTATGAAAATAATCTGTTGCTCCTCCTATATATGTGTCTCATTTATTCTCACTTGAGGGGGAAGTGCATTGTAATACCAAGAGTTGGAGAGTCTTGAAGAGTATCCAAATGTTGTCAAAATGAATCTAAATTCCTAAGAAAAATTACTAATTAGTTCTACTTGGTTGAGTTTTCCATGAGTGGTATTGAGAGGAACCGAAACGTATCTTCCTCAGTTTACCTTTTATATCTCTCTATTGTTATATTTTGGTACTGCTTGGGAGCTCTTATAGTTCGAGGGTTCTAGGAGGAGAAGTTCTCCCTGGATATGGTTGGGTGGAAAACCGAATGGTTCAAATGATTTGGTTAAGGGATCAAAGATGAATCATATTCTCACTGATTGGAGTTGAATATCCCTTCAGGTATAATTTTTGTTGTCTTAAAATTGTAGTATAGCTTTAGCATAAAATAAAGAGTAGAAATTTAAATTGTTGTAAGCATCTAATTTTGGTTTAAGCTTATGTTATCTGGAATCTTATTGCCTACTTGAAAATAAAGACTAAGAGTGGTCTATGTGTATGGATGTTTAGATATCAAGTTGTTATGGAATTATTATTGGTGTAGTTTATTGTACTAACCTTGGTATTAGTAGCATTTGAGAAAAGAAAGCCAAATATTGTTGAAAGTAATTACAATAAAGAATTTCCAAAAGACTTGGGTAATAATTTCATGTGTTATGGTTTTGTTTTAGGTAATTATATGCATGTTTTAGAAAATGTTTCAAAATATTTTGCAAAGTGTTTGAAAAAATCCATCAATGAGTAATGATATCAATTTATTTATGCATGAATAAGTGCTAACTTGCAGCTTACAAGAGAAGTAAGAAAATAGACATGTACCCAAAATATACCTAGAGGAATTACAGAATCATCCCTTAAAAGAAGAAGCAAAAAATAATCGAAGTTGAAATATGGTTTGGCAGATCAAAGGCTTGAGGTAAGTTTGAGGTAAATTTTAGTTATGGATTATCTTTCATATTCTTATCAATAATTCAATGTTTGGTCATTCAATTTTTTGTTATAATACTATTAGAATTTTGACAAAAAGACTTAATGGTTGTAGCATTTAGGGCTGCCATGTGGTTGTCAAATTGTGGTAATGGCTACAATAAGCTTTTCAAATTATGTCAAAGGAATTAGCTTGTCAAATTATGTCAAAGGAATTAGCTTGTCAAATTATGTCAAATGTGTGAATTCAATGAACATACCTTAGTAGCATAAATATGGGTTTTCTTTCCTCATGTAGAGTTGTAGATGAAATTTTGCATTCCATGTGTTTGAAAAAAGTCGCAAATGAGACATTAAGGATGTACTTTTTTATTGTTTTAAATAATCACATCCCTTGGTGTTTTGGATGTGATTCAGCCCAACATCACAGGGTATTCGTGCCTTATGATCCTGTAACCTGCTAGGTACCTATGATGCTAGTGTATTCCCTCATTGTTATTAGTGTAGCCCCCTTATTGTTATTGTTGTGACCCATATAAGCCCACTATTCCCTCATTATTATTAGTGTATCCCCCTTATTTTTATTAGTGTGCCCCATAGAATCCCACTATTGTTATTGTGGTGCCCTTACATTATTATTGTTATGGCGTCTTTGATTATATTATTACCCCTTAGACTCCTATATATATGAAGGACATTGTGTCATTTGAATCATCCAATAATTGTTCATTTTTGAAATGTAAAGGAGGTTTCCACCTTGACGAGATTGATTTTGGAGGCGTTGATCTATCTTTTCTTATATTTTGTGAGCTGGTTGCATAACATTTGGTATCAAATATTTTGGATTCTAGGATTTCGCTGCTTCAAACAGGTCATTGTGGAATTTTCACTATAACTTGTTTTTTGCGATATTTCAGAAGCTAACCCAAAAACCCATTTGAGACAAAATCTAGTTGAACCTCAGGTCCAAATTTCATATCATGGATAGCTATATTTTTGGACATATGATCCAAGGAAACCAGGGTTTTTGTAGGATCTTGAATTACATCCCAAACACGTGACCTTGGGAAAATTGTTATCACTTTCTCTCTGAGTATCAGATTGAAATTTCATAAGAAGTTACATAAAAGGGACAGAATATAGTTTTCTTTTTAGTGTTTTTAGTTCTGAATGTGGAAATAGTGATATGTGGAACTTCATACAAGTTTTCTCTACTAAATAAGTCTATAATTAGGTCAGTGTGGGAGATTTGGTCTAACTCTTTCTTGAAGAAACAAATCTTGATCAGAATGGTGGGGTTCGAAAGAGGTTTTAGAAGGATACCATAGAAACAAATTGTAGACCTTGGAGATCCTATATTCTAGAGATACAATAGATTCAATATCGATCTCTTACGAAGCAAAAAAATGTGTGTAGTCTTTTTAAAAGTTTGCATAAGTTTGGTTTGAAAAATTAGTTTGAAGTTATTCAAAAGGGCATAGTTAAGCATAATTATCATTAATTGATGATCCAAAGAAATAAAATGGCAACACCTAGTAAGAAACCCGCAAGATCCATTATGACACATGAAGAGGAGGAAGAAATGCAACATGATATATCATAATTGCAAGACCAAATGCAACAAATTTCACTCTTGCAAAAAGCAAAAAAAGATCAATCGGAAGCCATGATGAATGTTAAGATAGATGGTATAAAAAGGGACATGGTATTTTTGAATTATGGTTTAAAATTAGACATGGAAGCAATGATGAATGTCAAGATAGAAGGATTGAAAGAAAGTTTGGCAAAGTTGCTAGAAGAAAGGTGTCCCATTGGTGACAAGGCAATCCATGAAAATCATGATGAAGATAAAACAAATATCAATCATGATTTTAGAGACTCCCATGTGGGGATAAGAACCACCACATTCCAAATATAGATATGAGGAAATTTGATGGCAAGCATCCAGTAACTTGGATACTACAGATGGAGCAATATTTTGATCTACATGATGTGCAACCCTCACAAAAGGTACGTATTACATCTTTATATTTAGAACCCAATTAGTTTGTATGGTATAGATGGATTTTTTCTTGTAAACCACTTGTCACCTAGTTAATTTTTACTGAAGAAATGATAGCACATTATGAAGATACAAAGAGCAACACCTTCTTTAGCCAATTATAAATCTCAAACAAAAGGGTTCAATGGTGGAGGACATTGAAAACTTCCAAAATTGAATATTAGGGTAACCGATATTCCAGAGCAACATAGGATTGATGTCTTCATAGGGACTTTAAAAGATAACATCCAACATGAGGTTCACCTTTGGGAACCTAATTCCTTGGAGAAGGCATTCAGGGTGGCAAGAAAAGTTGAAAGAAAAATTATGGAAGCAAGGAAGTATACCAATCACAACTATAAAGATGGAAGTGTTATTGGTCCTAGTCTTCCACAACATACAACAACAAAAATTGGAGGCCTTTGTTGCTTCTGGAGTCCATGAAAATGCATCTTTCATCAATAATGTTGTTAGAGGTTCTACTATTCTCCAATAATTCTTAACAAACTTGCAATAATACCCTGTCAACCAAAGAAATCCTTGTAGATGATTTATGGATGTGGGAATTTTCCATTCCTTAATGGCTTTAATTTTTCTAGGGTTTACCTTAAAACCTTCATGAGATACAATATGACCCAGATATCCACCTCTTGTACTCCAAGGAAACATTTGGAGCTTTTTACCATAATGCGTCTTCTCCAATAGCTGTAGCACCCTATCAACTTGTTCAACATGATCCTTTCAAGACTTGTTATAGATTAGTATATCATCAAAAATACTAAGACAATTTTTCTAAGGAACGGTTTGAAAATGGAATTCCTCAAACCTTGAAATGTAGAAGGTGCATTGGTAAGGCCAAAAGGCATGACCAAAAATTCAAAATGACCCTCCTAAGTTCTAAATGTTGTTTTTGGAATGTCTTCGGTCTTCATTTTGATTTGATGACACCCTGAAAGAAGATCCAACTTGGTGAAGTAAATTGATCCATGCAATTCATCCAATAATTCATCAATGATAGGAAAGGGAAATCTATCTTTAATAGTGAGCTTGTTTAGCTCCCTATAATTCAGACACATGTACCATGCTCCATCCTTCTTGTGCACGAATACTACTGGAGAAGGTAAAGAACTTTGACTAGGTTTAATTATACCAGCCTCTAGCATTTCTGTAACCATACATTCAATTTCACTCTTTTGGGCATAGGGATGTCTGTACAACCTGATGTTTGGAGGAACACTTGCTGGAATCAAATGAATAGCATGATCATGATCACGAATAGGTGGGAGACCTTTGGGAGTCTCAAATACCTTGGAATGATTGTCCAAGGCTTCTTGGAGATCTGGTGAAATAGATGATTTTGATGTGGAAACATCTAGCGAACATAATTGTGCAATTACTCCTTGTTGTTCCTTTTTTAGAAGCTTTGTCATACAGTTAGAGCTAATTATCTTTCTCGGTTTTCCTACAATACCCCTTAATTCAACTTCCTTTCCTTCCACAGGAAATTTCATGAAAGGTTCTTGAAAATTAAAAAATATTGTACCCAAGGATTGTAGCCATTGGACTTCTAGTACAACATCAACACCTCCCATTGGAATGGAAATCATTGGGATATTCAATACATATTCTCCCATGGATAGCTTGATATTATGGCACTTTCAAGAGAAATTTATGGTTCCTCCACTTGCAACCATCACTTGACACTCTGGTGATGGATATAGGAAGAAATTCAATTCTTTTCCTATCTTACAATGAATAAAATTGTGGGTACTTCCTGAATCAATCAACATTATTACCTTTTTCTTCTTTATATGTCCTTCTATCTTGATAGTTTGAGGAGTGGTAATTCTAGCTAATGCATTACAATATATGGTCGGATTCATTTCTTCTTTATCTAGGGATACCATACAAAATGATTTGGTTCCAAATATAAAGTTGCAATACGTACCTTTTGTGTGTTTTGCACATTATGGAAATCAAAAAATTGCTCCATTTGTAGTATCCATGTTGCGGGATCCTTGCCATCAAACTTCCTCATATCGATTTTTGGAATATGGTGGCTCTTCAATCCAATATTAGAGTCTATGAAATGACGATTAACGTTTCTTTTGTTCTCATCATGAGTTTCCTTTAATACCCTTTCACCATTAGTGACCATTTATTGTAGCAACGTATTCAAATTTGTCTTCAATTCTTCCATCTTATTGTCCATGCCATTCATCTTAGCTTCCATGCCATCCATCTTAGCTTCCACACCATTCATATTAACTTGCATTCCATTCATATTAGCTTCCACGCCATTGATCTTGGCTTCATTTACCTTTAGTGAGAGTGAAATGTGTTGTACTTGGTCTTGTAATTTTGATATATCATGATGCATTTCTTCCTCTTCTTCACGAGTCATGCTAGAGATTTTAGGTTGCTTACTAGGTGTTTCCATTTTCTTTCTTTGGGGCATTAATTAATGCTAATAATACTTCATTATTCCCTTTGAATTCCTTCAAACTAATTTTTCAAACCAAGTTTATGCAAAAATTTAAAAAAATCTACACACCTTTTTTCACTTTGTGGGAGCTCGATATTGCATCTGATGTATCTCTGTAATTTCAGATCTTCCAGTTCTTAAATTGCGACCTACCGTAGCCCTCTGTGTCCTCTTTCGAATGCCACCAGTCTGATCAAATTTAGATTCTCCAAGAATGAGTTATGCACAATATCCCAATATGACCTGATTATATACCTTTTTAGAATAGCAAAATTGTATGAAGTACCACGTGTCACTGTTTTGACCCTAGTATCTAAAAATATACACATGAAACTATAGTCTATCCTCTTTCTGTAGCTTCTTACAAAATTTCAATCTGACGCTCAAAACAAAAGTTATGAAAATTTTCCCTAGGTCACTTGTTTGGAATGTAATTTGGGAGGCTACAAAAAGGCCAACTTCCTCAGATCATATCTCCACAAATATAACACAAAATCTAGGAAATGTAGACTCGAGGTTCATAACGATTTCAACCCAAACGGGCTTTTCTTAGCATCTAAAACATCATAGAAAGAAAGTTATAGCACAAATTCCACGATAACCCGTTTGGAGCAACGAAACCCTAGAATCCAAAGCTCTGATACCTAATGTTATGAAACCAACTCCCAAAAAGATAGAAAATATAGTTGAACACCTTAGAATTTAGCCTCTTCGAGGGGGAAACCTCCTTTACATTACACAAATGAACCATTCTTGGATGATACAAATGACAAAACCTCCTTTCTATATATAGGAGTCTAAGGGGACACAATATAACCAAGCCGACCTAACAATAACAATATAAAGCCACAAAAATAACAATAGAGGGATTCTATGGGGCACAATAATAAAAATATGGGGGAAATAGGGGTACAACAATAATAATAAGGGATACAACGACAATAGTAATGGGGGAATCACTAGTATTATAGGGATCTAACATATTTTTGGGAAGGAAAGGAAGTTGAATTAAGGGGTATCGTAGGGAAACCAAGAAAGATAATCATCTCTAATAGCATGAAAAAGATTCTAAAGAAATAACAATGGGGCATAATTTAACAATTATGTTGTCTAGAGGTTCAAACATCGAAATCATCTATTTTTCCAGATCTCCAAAAAGTCTTGGACAATCATTCCAAGGTATTTGAGACTCCCAAAGGCCTACCACCTATTCATGATCATGATTATTCTATTCATTTTATTCCATGAAGTATTCCTCCAAACATCAGGCCTTACAGATATCCCTATGCCCAAAGGAGTGAAATTGAACATATGGTTGCAAAAATGCTAGAGGTGGGTATAATTCAACCTAGTCAAAGTTCTTTCTCTACTCCAGTAGTATTGGTGCACAAGAAGGATGGATCATGGCTCATGTGTCTAGATTATAGGGAGCTCAACAAGCTCACTATTAAAGTTAAAATTCCCATTCTTGACATTGATGAATTATTGGATGAAATACATGGATAAATTTACTTCAACCAAGTTGGATCTTCATTCAGGGTATCATCAAATAAAAATCAAGACTAAAGACATTCTGAAAACAACATTTAGAACTCATGAAGGTCATTATGAATAGTCACACCTTTTGGCCTTACCAATGGACCTTCTACATTTCAAGGTTTGATGAATTCCATTTCCAAACCCTTCCTTAGAAAATTTGTTTTAATATAATATTGATGATATACTAATATAAAAAAATTCTTGGAAGGATCATGATGACCATGTTGACAGGTTGCTCAAGCTATTAGAGGAGAAACAATTATATACAAAAACCTCCAAATGTTTCTTTGGAGTACAAGAGCTAGAATATCTGGGTCATATTGTATTTCATGATGGTGTTAAGGTAGACCCTAACAAAATTAAAGCCATTAAGGAATGGAAAATCCCCACATCCATAAAGAATATGCGAGGATTTCTGTAGTTGACAAGGTATTATCGCAAGTTTGTTAAGAATTATGGGATAATACCAGCACCTCTAAAAACATTACTGAATAAAGATGCTTTCTTGGACTTCAGAAAAAAATAAGGCCTTTGAGCATATTAAAGAGGTAATGTGCCAAGCACCGGTCTTAGTTAAACCAAAGTTCACAAAAGCCTTTATTGTTTAATGTGATGCCTTGGGAAATGGAATTGGTGTTGCTCTAATGCAAGAAGGAAGACCCATTGCTTTTGAAAGTTGTCCAATCAAAGGAAAGTATTTACACAAAGCTATTTATGAGAAGGAAATGTTGGCAATATTACATGCACTTAATAAATGGTGACCTTACCTAATGGGAAGGCACTTCAAGGTAAAAATAGATTGTGATATTCTTAAATACTATTTAGAACAAAGATTATCTTCAGAGGAACAACAAAAAATGGGTCACAAAGATGTTGGGTTATGAATTTCAAATCATATACAAAAAGGGAAGCAAAATGTTGTTGCAGATGCACTCTTAAGAAAGGATGAGGATGTGGAAGCATTGCTTTGTTTCATTTATATTATCCAACCAGATTAGATAACTGAAGTGAGGAATGAATCGAAGAATGACAAAGAAGTGTGGGCACTCATTCAAAATTTGCAGCAAGATCCTAATACATCTGATACATTTAGCTAGAAAAATGATGCATTATGGTACAAATATCGCTTATAACTTTGTAATAATTCGCAACTCAAACAAAAGATTCTTTTGGAATTGCACACCTCTCCCTTAGGAAGGCACTCAGGATTTTTAAAAACTTACCATAGGATTAAGAAGGAATTTTTTGGGATGGCCTTAAATCTGATATTTAAATTTTGTGGCAGAATGTTTAGTTTTCCAAAAAAATAAAGTTGAGACAATTAAGACCCCGGGTCTGTTACAACCTTTATCCATTACAAGTAAACGTTAGAAGTAGGTTTCAATTAATTTTATCGCAGGTTTACCCAAATCCAAAGGAAAGAGTGTCATCATGGTGGTAATTGATAGAATTACCAAGTATGCACACTTTTGTGCATTATCTCATCCATTTAAAGCCAGTATAGTTGCAATTGCATTTATGGAAACAATTCAAAAGCTACATGGAAACCCAAAGATTATTGTAAGCAACATAGATCCTATTTTCACTAGAAATTTTTGGATGGAATTATCTTCTTGTCTAGGTACTCAATTAGCTCATAGCTCATCTTATCATCCTCAATCAGATGGGAAAAATGAGATAGTAAACAAATGTTTGGAAGGATATCTTTGTTTCTTTATATCTGATTAATAAACAAAATGGTTAAAATGGTGACCTCTAGTTGAATGGTGTTATAACATTTCCTTCCATACTACAGAAAAATGACCCCACTTATGGCACTTTATGCATATCATCCACCATCCATCACGTCATCTTTAAGAGAAAATTCTAAGTTTCAAGCAATGGAAGATCACATAGAGCATCAACAACAAGTTCTCCAACCCTTAAAGGATAACCTCACTTTGGCACAGAATAGAATGAAACAACAGGTGGATCAACATCGCAGTGAAATAAGTTTTGGTGTAGGCAACTAGGTATTTTTACGAATACCATACAAACAAATGTCCCTCAAGCAAGCTAAGAAGGATAATAAATTATCACCAAATTATTATGATCCTTACAAGGTCTTGCAAAAAATTGGTACTATGGGATACAAATTGGAGCTTCCTACATCTTCCCGAGTGCACCCTGTTTTCCATGTTTCATGCTTAAATAAGGTTATAGGTGACAAGCTCCCATTTCAAACAAATTTGCCAAAACTCAATGAGGAAGGAAAAATCATATTAGAACTTGAAGCAGTCATGGAAACAACAACTCAACAGTTCCAAAATCGATCAATTTCAAGGTATATCATCAAGTGGAAGAACTTACCCATAGAAGATTCCACATGGGAGGATGAGAATTTTATACAAAATCATCCAGAACTACTCAAGCATTGAGGACAATGCTTTTTTTGAATGAGAGGGGCATGTTAGATACCTATAATACTAGTGTATTCCCTTATTGTTATTAGTGTATCCCCCTTATTGTTATTTTTTTGCCATAGAAGCCCATTGTTCCCTCATTGTTATTAGTGTCCCCCATAGAATCCTACTATTGTTATTGTGGTGCCCTTACATTATTATTGTTATGTCGGCTCTAAAGTGTATTGTAAAGGAGGTTTCCCCCTTGAAGAGACTGATTTTGAAGGATTCTATCTATCCTTTCTTCTATTTTGTGAGTTGGTTGCATAACATAACCCCCCATTTAATTCCAAAGAAATACTTTTGAAAACCTAGATCGTAAATCTAGGTGATTTTGCAAATTATTGTTGCCAACTCTCTGTGTTTGTTCTCAAGTTTTTGGTGAAAGATTAATATGATTAGTTTATGTTTTAATATGCCAATATTTTAAGTTTGAATTTATGAATTTTATAAGTTAAATAGGTTGAGTAAGAATCTTATATTCATGTGATTAATGGTTGTCAAAATTTTCTTAAGAGATGATGGTTGCCAAGTGTTTGACAAAATGCCTCAATGGTTGTATATTGTATGCTTGCAAACTTTTTGTCATAATGCTTCAATGGTTGTAGCTATTTAGATTTATGTATTTTCTATAATAAAAAAATCTCAAGTGAAATTAGGATTTGTAACAAAGATGTTCTGGAATGTCTCGATGAATATGCGTGATAAGCCCATTGAGTTAAAATTTATGATGATAAATCAAATTTGGATACCACTCCTATAGAATTTGAATTCTCCTTTTAAGTAAATAATTCATAAGCATGTTATTTAAAATAATATCAAATTATTCACTCATGAACACATTTAATTGCAACAGAAGTAAATGATTAGCTTGTTGGAAATTGTGGCTCATAAAGTTTGATATTTTTTCATCCTACTAAAGACTCTTTCTTTGAAATATGATTTTTGAGCTTGAGGATTAAGTGATGGTTGTTTTTTGGTATTTTGTATTTGTGTTTTGAGTGATACATTAGCTTTGGGCTTGTATTGGGAGTTGGAAACAAAAAAAAATAAAATAAAAATATCGTATTTTGAGTCTCAGTGTTCAATATTTCTGTGTAATATTGATGGCTGGTAAGGTGGGACCTTACAACCATGTTCAACATGTTGATAGGGTGCTCAAACTACTGGAGGAGAAGCAATTTTATGAAAAACCCTCCAAATGTTTCTCTAGGGTGCAAGAGGTGGAATATTTGGGTCATGTGGTATCTCATGAGTGTTTTAAGGTAGACTCTAAGAAATTAAATCCATCAAGGAATGGAAAATCCCCACAACCTTGAGGCATCTTTGAGGATTTTTCTCCTTGATAGTGTTGAGAAATGTAACTAGTTTTAGTCTTCATAATTATTTTAATCATTTAAATATGTATCCTATGTAACATAGAAGAAAAGAAAAGAAAAGAATATTATTATTAAATCATGGGTATTTTTAGGTTCCTATACCAATAGGAGTCATAGTTTTTGAATGGCTGAGATTAAAACTGTAATATGTACATACCTTTGCTTTCTGCAAATGTTTTCCATATTCAAAAAATAAAAAAAATAAAAAAATGTAAAGAGGGTATGTCCTAAAAGAAAAATCAAAGGACAAAAAGATTAAAAAAAGGGTCAAAAAAGATGAAAAATTAACCCCAAGAGATAAAGAAAAAGACCATGAAAGTGTGCAAATCCAAATGCCACTTCTTTTTACTTTTTTTCATAATAATGATTTTGTGAAACTTGTTATTGATGCCACAATCCATGGTAACCAAACAGTTTAATCTTGGTTATTCCATGTTTTGAATTTAATGTTTAGAGATAGAGAATAAGATCTGACCAAACTTTGTAATCTTGGCAGATAAGTAGATAGGTAGAGAAAATAAAAGGAGATCAATAGTTTAATCTGATCCCTTGGATGTAATAAGGATAGACTTAGTTAGAATACCATTGTAAAAGAAAAGAAAAAGGTTTTGATAAGGGTTTTCCAGCTTAAGTGCACCCTAATAAAGAGTATAAAAAATGGTAGGATGAGTAGATGGGTAAGTAGTTGAATGGTTGTAGAATTGTGATGAATGATTAGTTAAGACCATATCATTTACTTTCATCAACAAGTTGCTAAAGCATGGAGGATAATTGGACATTTACACGAAGTCAAGTGATTAATTTCCACATTCATATTACCTTTAATTTTACTAATTTCCCATAAGTAAAGACAAAAGTACCTAAAACCTTAAGTTAAGGGGGCTCAGAGCATTTCTCTAACTTTTGGAGGGACCAGACCCTCAGCACAATAACTTATAGGGTTAAGTACTAAAGTCCCCTCACCAACATTCAGCCCCTCCATAATTCATTCATTTCCTCTAAAAAATACCTTTTCCTAAGGTAACATCACTATTTTCCTAGGGAAAGTAATTAACCCCATACAAAACCCCTTTTTTCCACAAAAACCCACAAATACTCATTTAGCCTAAGTTATAATGTTTAAATATGAAAAGAAAATAAGTTAAATATACAATATACTTATCGCATTTGATTTTTCCGCTTTCATTTCTTATTGACTTCAAACATTATTTATTAAATCCCGAAGAAGAACCCCTTTCTCATATGTTTTATTAAAAATCCCATATGTTAATATCCCACCCCAAGGTTTGAAACATAAGCCTTACTAATAAACTAATTAAAGGGATTAATTAAGTCAATCTGTGACTAATTAATAACCATAAGCCATCACCATATAAAGAAATTAGTTAATCAATCAGTGATTAATTAATAATCTTTCCCCACTAATCAAATCACTCCCGACGTCATTATGCCTCCCTAATCCGAAATTAGTTAATCCTTCCACTCATTAAAACCTCGTTGGACCCCTCCATTAAACCTCACATCAAATCATCACCCTGATCACCGTGCAATTTGACCCCTTCAGATCCAACGGTCGACACTCATATCAGGTAGCCTCTGAAGGCCGACCTTTACCCGCCCAATGTGAGTGGTTTCACTGTTCACCCCATCGCAACGTGGCACCGGATGAATGGCATCGGGAGGCCTTCCCCCAAAACCACTTTATCTCAAAAAGTGGTGTAATGGATTCTCTTAACACCTCCACTACACGCCAAAATGTCACATCCCTCGTTGGCGCCAACTGTCCTTTTCCCAATATACTTGCCAAATTCATTGAATTTATGAATAAAACCAAAAAACTTATAGTTTTTCATTTTATTGTGAAAATAGAACATTCTGACCTCCATGCAAGCACAAAGTACGTGCAACCGTCAACCTGCTACCAACCACCAACTTATTGAACCTGCTGAAACTCTCGACCACCTTTCAGTCGCGTGCGCTTCCTGCAAACAGTGCACAGTGGCCATTACTCAATTCAAAATCTAAAACTAGGTATTTACCCCAAAATTACTTAGAAACCCTAATTTATTGCCGAACTTGAACTAAATTTCTTCAAATACTAAGTAATTTACTAGAATAAGTTTCCTGGTGACTATATAATACCCTGAAATAGACTAGTTTTTCCCAATTTCACTAAAACCCTTTTCCCCCATACTTGAATCCACAAGAACCAAGGATGGATGCCCCAATTGCATTGAATGTCATGCCCATTTCTACTCCTCACAGGGATTTAGACAATCTCCCACTAGCAGACAAAGATTTCCAGATTAAAGACACTTCTGTCCAAGGATCCCCTTTGAAACTATTCTGGAGGTACAGAGACCAGTACTTGAACCATGTAGACTAAATTGGACTTTAGGAATTAGGTTTACCCAAGTACCAGTTCCCCAGAGTCACATCTTCCCAAGGATTGTACATTACTGCCACATGAACTATGATCCCATCCAAAGGGCAGTAAGGACCCTTAACCAATCTGTGTTATTTACCATCACTGCTGAGTCCATTAATGAAATTCTACAATTACAACCAAGCCAGATCCCGACTCCTATTTATATTGGAGATATGCTAAACAGATACCCTACTCTCACCTCAATCAAACTTGCTAGGTTATACCAGGCCTTCATCAGAGAAGAACAATACACCCCAAAGGACATTTCCCCTTACCTTTAGACTATATTCTCTGACATTGGCCGAGACATCATAGACATGATATCCAGTGTGCTACGGTATACTACAAGTGAATTTGTTGATGAAACCATTATAGCCTTTATGTCTATCTACTCTCTTGGGAAACCACCAGCCATCATGTTTGACTATGCTAAGTTCATTGCTAATAAAATGCACGATCAATTCTTGAGGTTGGATAATGAAAGAGTGTTTAAGTAGTCTTCAGTTCTATATCATTTATTCTTGTATTATCAAGCTAATATATTTCCAATCACCCTCCAAAAGCTTGATACCAGAGGCAACCCCAGATCAATGATCTTTTGGACTTCATCAATCCATCAATTTTACTTTCAATATTCTTATTAAGATTTCGTAGATCTCTTTGTGTACCCAGTGACAACTATGCTACTAGGAATCCCTCCCCCCAGAACCAGTGCAGACATCAGAAGGGTCCTATGGTTATCCAAGCAATATAAAGTAGGGGTTTGGTACTTGTACCAAAACCACACTGAAATCAAAATCTATGGATGTGAGATGGCTCCCTACAAATTGCCCAGATACCTCCCTATGAGATTGTTTGATTTGGAGTATTATGGGCAAATTATCAATTCAGATGAGGTGCATTTTGTGAAAGCCAAGAAGAAAGCTCAACTTAGGATAAAACATCAGCTTGGCACATTTATATGTAATAGTAGGGAAGCAGGAAAGGAAGCAGAGGAAATCCTCCAAGGTTTGAGACTAAAACAAAGTCTTATCTAGAATTATGACCCTTTAGAATTCATTTGCAATAGGAGATAGAAGAATAAATTGTCTCCTTACATCCACCATAGAATCGCTGAAATTGAGCAGTATGCTAATCAGATTGAATGGGTGGAAAACACTCTGGTAGACC
This sequence comes from Pinus tabuliformis, assembly GCA_031772625.1. Classification (NCBI taxonomy): domain Eukaryota; kingdom Viridiplantae; phylum Streptophyta; class Pinopsida; order Pinales; family Pinaceae; genus Pinus; species Pinus tabuliformis. The sequence continues at coordinate 716,321,765 of CM062804.1, forward strand.
AAGATAGCACATAAACTAATGTCAATAATGTATTGATTGATTTAGATAGAAGGCTTGATGAGGATACATTTGCACAGGTTCTAAGAGAAATTCAATCTCAAAGGCAATCACAGGAACATAGTGGACAAATAGCAAAAGAAAGGCCATTAGAGAAAGCAGGGCCATCAGAGCAACCAGAACCTTCAGAGCAACCAGAGGAATCAGAACAGCTTGAGATTTCAGAGGAACTTGCTCAACCATAACAAATCATGAGCAATCCTCCTGTTTTGCAGACACCTCTAAATGAGGAGAGGAACCTCAAAAGAGATAGAGAGGAGGCCACTCTTTCCAGTAGACCTGTTTCCAAAACCTATGCTAAGAGGCAAAGGTTGAATCCATTTTCAGAATAGGAGTATACTGAGAGACAACAGGAACTATAGGTGCAGAAAGAATAGAAACCAGATAGTCCACACCTTCAGGAGGTACACAAGAACCTTCCACCTCACAGGCTCAAATGCTAGAAAGGCAACAAAGTGTGGAAGTATCCTCCTTCAAGGCTCCTACTGGCCAAAGCCAAGATATTAAAGTGAAGTACAAATAAATCAAGGCAAGAAATGAAATATTAAAGGCTAAAAGTTATGCACACTACTTGAAAATGGCTCCAACAAATCAAACAAGGCTAATGTCAGCTTTTGACATAAAGGAAGGTTGGATGCAGATGAGCTATTTGAAGCCAACCACACAGCAACCCAAATCAATGGCAGATTATCTGAGAATAGACTTTGAAGTATTGGCAAAGGATATCCATCCTATTAACCAAATTGAACTATATAAGTAGACTGGGGAAATGGTTTACTCCACTCTGACCAGCAAAGCAATTGCAGCCCACCAAATCCAGAATTCTCTAAATAATATAGCAACACAATTCCAGTTGGAGAAGGCCTCTTTGTAGGCTAAGGACACCAAAATAAAGTTCTTAGAGGACTTGGTCATAGAACTGGGACATGATACCAAAGATGTGAAAGAAGTAGAAAATCTTATCAAGAAGAAAAGCGATGACATAGTTGCACTGAACAAGCAGCTTAAAATTCCTCCTCTACATCATCCTAAAACAGTTGAACTGTTGGAAACAGAGAAGGAGGAAGAGCTTATGGACCTAGTCCTTAAGCTGAATGAACAGTTAAATGATACAGAGAAAAAATTAGATAATTTGATACAGTCCAAATAGAGTGAGTTGGCCACCACTCCTCAGATTTTAATCCCTACAATCTCTATAGCAGTACCCTCCACCTTGGTTGCTGCCTTAGCACCCACACTTCCACCTGCTACAACTTTGCCAGTAATAAGTACATCAGTAGGCACAGGGGCATCTACAAGCATAGGTACTTCCATAGAACAAAAATATGAATTGGTAAAGGCCATGGAGGAAATGAGTATCCAGGCCACAGAATTTAAGAAACTCAAAGAAAAATTGTCAAATCTAGAGACTGACTGTAAACTTGCCTAGATACAACAAAATGAAGAAGTTCAGAAGAACCAAAGGATGGTAGAAAAAATTAAAAGTCCTTGAAAAGGACCTGACATTGTAAGAGCCATTGGGATACATGAAAGAAATTCTTTGGGCCAACATCATTTATTCCATCAATTATTTTTGGCCTTCTATTCAAGTTATTTTTTAATAGACTGAACTAGTAAAAGTGGCTACAGAAGCAGTCCACAAGACAAGAGAAGAATTGGGGGATATCCCTAAAGCATCCAACCAATTGATCACATTTTTGAACAACAGAAATAGGTACCAACTTGATGAACTAGAAATTGATGATATAACAACAACCATCATTGAAATAAAGGAGGTTCTCACCAAAAGGAACCTGATGCTAAATCTGGAGAAGAGGTGTCAAAGCATTCAAGAAGACATTGATAGTTTTATGATAAAGTATGGCATCTTAAGAGAAAAAGGTCTTCCCAATCCTATGGTAATACATGACAAGCTGATGACTCAAGAGGATTATATTGAAAGATTAAACAAGCTAGCCAAAAACCAAGCTAGTACTTCAGGGGTGAAATCTTTGCCCACTAGAAAGGTACCATATCATGGCCTTGAAAATCTGTTTTACATAGAGCATGAGGTTAGGCACTTATTTACAAGCAAGTCAAATTTTTCTAAGTATACAGAAGCTGATGAGATATACAGAAAGATGATAAGGATGAAGTTACCTGACAGTGAATGGTGGAAAAAAATTAGTAATTTACTATAAAGTTATTGTAGTAAATCTACATCGTAAAACATGGCTGCCAAGTAAAACAGGTAATACAGAGTCAAAGCAGAATAGGTAAAGAGTATCAGTAGATAGAAGATAAAAAGTGATTCCAGCACATAAGTACAAAGCAACTAAAAGAGCCAAATCCAAATTACAACACCCAGCACAGTCACAATAAAAGGGACAGCAAGAAGACAGTTCTCCATTTGTCTCTATCTTCGTGTTGAAGATATTTTATGTTTCTTGGAATAAATCTATATTGTTATGAGATATTTTGTATCATTTTTTATATAAATACTTCAAAAATTGAAGTAATTAGTGTGGATTAAAACACACTTATGTAGACATTTTATATTGAGCGAAGCAGCTATTGTACTTGAGACTGGACTAGTTTTGCTAGATATGAAATAAAGCTAAGGACATTTCGCTGGATTCTTCTGCACAGTTGGAACAAATAAGTATTATAGCTTCATGTTTAAATATTGTTTTCTCTTCATGTTATAAATATTCATATGTGTCTCTTATAAAATCTTTAAAGTAAACAAGGAATGATATCTCAAAATTAGCTTAAATGCTCTTTGTTTTAACTGTTTACTTTCTATATGTTTTCTACTAAACTATCTTGGTCTGGGAATTCTTAATTGCTCCCTTACTTCCGTAGTTTACCCCCCCTTTGGTCCATAGTAAAGGATTCTTCATTTCCCTTTGCTACTAATCATCCTTCCTTTCTTCATCTTAATCCTGGTTAAGGATTCTTCATTTCCCTTTCCCCTAGTTAGGACTACCTCATCCATTTGAACCTGCAGATTTGCTTTTTGCTATGCTAGCCTACCCTGTGAACTCTTACCTTAGTGATTGATCAGATCCAGTTAAGCCACTCTTGATTGACTCCATAGCCCAATGGCATGAATACTTGCTCTTCCCATCTGTTTTCTTAATTCCACCACCTAATCAAAACAAACAATCATGAACACTAAGAACTAGCCTGAAATCTTATTTAAAACAAAGTTAAATTATAAAGATATAGCCCTCTCTGGACTTAGATTGGCTAGAACCCGGGTCTAAAAGATCAGGTTTTTGGTTACCTCGGACTATTCCTTTTTTGATAACTTCTAAGGAAAAAATCTAAGTAATAACATAGTGGCAACCACAGTGGGGAGTTCAAAACCCTCAGTCTTAATAAACCTTTGAGAAGTTCAATTTTTTATTTTTAAGCCTCTTAAATGGTTATTAGAAGTTATTCCAAAAAATTCATAAAAAGCAAAATAATTAGAAAAATCTCGAAATATGGCTTCAAGGAGAACTCACTATACCAGGGCCAACCTTGATCCAAATCCTCCCACTGTATTTGACAATTCCAACCTTATTTCGAGAATTATCATAAGACAAGAAAGTTCAGTAAGTCCTAGACCTTTATTCAGATCCAATTCATGTACTGATGAGTGGTTGTTCCTAGAAGGCCTCCCTTTTGACGAGTATTTTGACAATTCCTTATTTAGAACCAAGTCTGAGAGTGAACTTGAGGACACAGTTCTAGATCCAGAATTTATAGCAAGACTTGAAGTCCAATGAGAAAACTTGTTAATTGATCAGTACCTTTTGAACTCCCGTTAGTCATCCCTTACCACTGATAGAATCCCTAAACTTTCTGAAATAGCTTCAACATCTTTTAGCTCACCATCATTTCCCTAGACCTTTGAAGATCATCCCTCATCTCCATTCATACCTTCACTCCCCCATCAACCCATCACTACCCTTCAAATACCCATTACCCCTATTACCCCAACTCCCCTTGTTGTCCCAAATCCTCCTGTTACCCCAACTCCTATTCTCAATCCTGTCCAACTTAGAGTTATGGCACTTAGATATGCCCCCCTTGTGATGCCTACTCCTCAAGGTACCTTACCAGCATATTATCAGAGTAAAATCACCTTATTTGATGGCACTGGCACTTACACAGCATAACAACACACAAAGAAAATGACAAATTATTTGGAACTGCATGAAATTGACATAGGAGATGTCCAAATGAGAATCTTTGTCCAAACTCTAGCTAGAGAAGTGAGAATAGGGTTTAGATCTTTGCCTCCTCAGAGTATAGATAGTTTAGAAGTTCTTTACAAGCAATCTTTAAATAGGTGGGAGAAGAAAAAAACCCCCTTCAAATTCTTTCTGAATATGAAAATCTAAAGAGAGGACCAAATGAAACTGTTTAGGACTATTGTACTAGGTTTAACAATGTATATAATGCAATCCCAGTTGACCTTAGGCCTCCACCAGGCTTAGCCATGTTTAAGTTTCCAGACGAATTTGACAGAGATATGGCTTTTCAACTTAGAGAAAGGAATCCCCCAACCCTAGAAGATATGCAAAGTGTAGCATTAAGTGTAGAAACTAATATGCTATCCAAAAGGGCTAGGGCTAGAAACGAAAGAACACCCCTCAAAGATGACACTTCACCCTTTGATCAAAAAATGGATGCTTTAGCTAAGGGAATGGAAAGGTTGATGGATAGGATAGAAGTCATTGAAAGGAAACCTCACTGGGATAACCAACAGGTGAATCCAGTAAGGAATCCAAACATTAGGAAGAACCAAAACCAAAACACTGGTAAAAACGGGCCTGTTCAGAACATTACACCACCTTTCCAAGAAAATTATGCTGAAGCTTCCCATCAATAAGACCCTAAGACAGACACCCAAATCAACCTAATGGGATTAGATGATGAAGAGACTATCTTTCTTATTCAGGATTATCAAGAATTATACATGCTTCAATAGTTACAGACTCAAACTGGAGAATCTTTCGACTATAAGAAAGGGTATGACTCTACTATTTTTGAAATGCATAAAAAATACAATTTAAGAAGCAAAAAGAAAACTAATGTTCCAGATCGAAAAAAGAAAGCAGTTCCTAATCAACCTAAGAAAGTAAAAGCTACAAATCAAAATACTCAAGTTACAAAAACTCTACAAATCCTTTCTAGACCACATCAAAACCCTCCCAGTCCCACCATTGAAGATGTAACAAATGACCAACCTTGAATGAGAAACCTTCCACTTTAGTCCCCCTTAAGGGAACAATGGAACAACCTCCAGAAATCATTTTAGAAAATCCAATTAAGAACACTCCAAACAACGAAAAAGAAGAAAAGACTAATCAGAACTTTCTTGCTAAAATTTCAAATATTCAAACAGACAAATCCCCTCTACCTTTCAACTTGGGAGCAGAGATGGCAAAACTAAAAATCTCAATGCCTCAGACAAAATTGGTTAAACATGAAACTTACAGATCTCATATAAGTAAATCTTTAAACTTCGTTTGAGAATCAAGACTCTGTGAACCTATTTGATGATCAACCTGAGTTCATTTTCAGACCTAATGTTAATGGAAATCCAGTGGAAGGAGGGATACCACCCTTCTACATTAGCCTTAACATCCATGATAAAATCCTACATAATGCCATGCTAGACTCTTGGGCTTCACACAATCTTATGCGTAAATCCATTATGGAGAAGCTAAACTTGGAAATCACTAGACCCTACAAGGATCTGTTTTCCTTTGATTCAACCCAATTTAAGTGCCTAGGACTTATAAAATATCTGTGTGTTTCCCTAGTTCGGTACCTTGCTAAGACCATAGCTATAGACATAGTTGTTGTTGATATACCACATAAGTATGGTATGTTGTTGTCTAGATCTTGGGGTGCCAAACTCCATGGATCTCTGCAACTTGACATGTCATATGCTACCATATCAGTCTTTGGACATCCTAATAAACTGTATAGAGATACTCTGATGAAGTATGTAGTGAGTACCCATGAGAGGCCTCAAAACAATCCTATATATTTAGTACATTATTATATTGATTCTTTCATACTTTACAATGCTGAATCTAATCAAGAAGACACTTCAAACAACATAATAGCAGAACCAAAAGAAATTGCACTATTAAAAGAAAATCAAAATGTCCAAATTCATGAGATTTCAGATAACAAAGATGACCTAGATACCTTAGTCAAAGAATATTTTGTACCCCCAGACAGTAAGCATTATGAACATGAAATTCTTTGGCATCTTGAATTTGATAGGTCAGTCAAAAAACTAGGTACAAGAGCAGGTGTATGGATTTACAACTTAGAAAATGATCATTCAGAGGGTCATGCCTATAGATTGAACTTCAAATGTACAAAAAACATGGCCGAATATGAAGCACTTATGTTAGTTCTGAAACTGGTCAAAAGGTTAAGAGCCATAAGAGTCTCTATTATGGGAGATTCTGAGTTGGTAATCAAACAAATTAATGCTATTTATATGACTAGGGATCCTAGGTTAGGATTTTATAGAGGTACAGCTGTAGAAATACTTAATACTCTTTTAGAAACCAAGCTTGTTGTTATTCCAAGAAAACACAATATGCAAGATCATAGTTTAGCCATGTTCGCTAGTACTTGCAAGTTGCCATTTCAGCCCAACCATCAGTACGCTACTAAGGTTAGGAATAGACCTGCCATTCTTGACAACTTAAAGAACTGGCAAGTATTTGAGAATGATAAAAAAATTAGCAATTTTTTTACTTTAGATGAGGAATTTGTAAATAGCAACATAGAAATATACATAGCATTATATTTTGATTACACTTATCAAGTAGACATTAACAAAGTAGAAGATGATTAGATAGATAGATTTCATCCCAGAAAGTTTACAAAATGAAATATCCGAAACCTAAAACAAATGGAAATTGATGAAGCAATCGATGAAGAATATGAAGTCATCAACCTTAAAGACAATTTTTTGCCGAAAGGATTAACTCCTTTGGAGGACTTATTTGATTCAAACGATATTCCTAAAAAGCCTAAAATGGAACCCTTGAAATCAGACATTGAGGAATGTAATATAGGCTCTGAAGAAGATCCAAAACTAATAAAACTTTCAAAATCATTACCTCCCAATGGAAAAGTGAAATATATGGAATTGCTAAAAGAATTCCAAGATGCTTTTGCCTAGAATTATGAGGACCTTAAGTCCTATGATACCAGTGTAATACAACACACCATTCCTTTAAAGGAAAACCAAAAGCCTTTTAGATAGAAGCTTAGAAGGATTAACCCTGTTCTATTGCCTTTTATCGAAAAAGACATCAAAAGAATGTATGAACCTAAGATTATTGCACCAATTAGATTCTCTGATTGGGTTTCTAATTTGGTACCTACAAGAAAGAAAACTGGTGAAATTAGACTATGTGTTGACCTTAGGAATTTAAATAAAGTTTCACTTAAAGATAACTATCATCTTCCTAAAATGGATCACATATTACATAGGGTAGTAGGTTCCACTAGAATCTCACTGCTAGATGGGCTTTCTGGTTATAACCAGATCCTAGTCCACCCAGATGATCAGGCAAAAACTGCAGTCACTACACCATGGGGCACTTTCATGTATGCAAAAATGCCATTTGGGTTAAAAAACATAGGGGCCACCTTTTAAAGAGAAATGGACATAGCATTTGCTAAGGAAATCCATGACTTCCTGGTAATATACCTAGATGATATCACAGTATTCTCTAAATCAGATCAGCAACACCTGGATCATATTAGGCAGGTCTTCACCAAGTGTAGGAAGTATGGGATCTCTGTAAATCCTAAAAAAAAAAAATATTTTGATTGGAACAGGGGAAATTACTAGGCCACATTATCTCCAAATATGGTATCCAGATTGACCCAACAAGAATTGAAGCCATTTTGTAGATACCACACCCCAGGAACATCAAAGAGCTTCAAGCAGTTTTAGGAAAAATAAACTTTTTGAGAAGATTTATCTCTAATCTAGTTGAACGGATTAGATTACCAAACAACATGTTAAAGAAAGATTCGACTATTAAATGGAATATAGAGGCTAAAAATTCATTTGAGGATATAAAGTTAGCCTTAACACAAACACCAGTTCTCATCAATCCAATGTTCGATAGGGATTTCATCATTTTTTCTTTCACCTTAGAACATACAATTGTTGCAGTCCTACTGTAGAAAAATGATCAAGGTTTCAAACAACCAATAGCCTTCTTCAATAAATCCCTGAGAGATGCACCTTTAAATTATAATATAATGCAAAATCAAGCTTTTTCTCTAGTTAAAGCTATAAAAGATTTCAGAGTTTATATCTTGTATTCTCATATAGTAGCTTATGTTCCCAATGTTGTAGTCAAAGACATTATAACACAGGATGGAGTTGATGGAAAGAGAGCGAAGTGGATAGCTACCATACTAGAATATGATTTAGAAATTAAACCTACAAAATTGATCAAAGGCCAAGGTTTAGCCAAGCTCATGGCTGAATCAAACTGTCAGGCCCTAGACATAAATTTCATTGCAGAATTGGATAACAAAGAGGAGATGGTGACTCCACAGATCAGTCAAGCCTTTATAGATTCACCATGGTATGCTAACATTATATAAGTTCTACAAAATCTTCAAGCTCCTCCATAGTTATCCAGGACTAAGAGTAGGTTCTTAAAAATGAATTCTTTGAAATTTTGCATAATTGACAATGCTTTATTTTGGAAAAATCATGAAGGCATCCTCCTAAATTGTTTGTTAAAGGAAGAATCTGACTAAATCTTGTAAGAGTTTCATGCAAGTGACTGTGGGGGACATATTTATTGGAAGACAATAGTTGATAATATCTTAAGAGCTGGTTTTTACTGGTCCACTCTGTTTGCTGATCTAAAGAAGTTTGTAACCTTATGCCACAAATGTCATATTTTTGAAAGAAAAAGAAAACTACTGTCATTACCTTTGAAACCTATATCTACTGAAACACCATTTCAATAGTGGGGTCTTGAATTCATTGGTGAAATTCATCCCCCTTCCTCTGCCTAACATAGATGGATCTTAACTGCCACAGACTATTTTAGAAAGTGGATAGAAGCCATACCCTTAAGACAAGCCATTGATACTGTCATAATAGGTTTTCTTGAGGCCAACATTCCGTCTAGATTCGGTTTCCCTATCGAAATCATCACAGAAAATGCAGTAGCCTTTAAATCAAATAGGATGATTGATTTTTGCAACAAATATCACATACCCTTGGTCACTCCACACCCTACTATCCCCAAGGAAATGGACTTGCAAAGTCTTCCAATAAGAGCTTAATGAATATTATCAAAAAATTATTGGAAGATAACAAGAAAACCTGGAATGAGAAATTAGTAAATGCTTTGTGGGCAGACAGGCTGACCACAAAGAAATCCATTGGTACCAGTCCCTATCAGCTATTCTATGGAATGGAGGTTGTCTTCCCATCTTCTTTGTTAACACCAGTGATGAAATTACTCCAAGAAGCACAGGTTGAGCCAAATGATATTCAAAGGAGGATCAACCAAACAATTCACTTGTAGCAAACCAGGTATGAGGTGTATATTAGATCCCAGATTGTGTAGGAGAGAATCAAGAAAGCTTTTGACAAAAGAACCAAGGTAGAATATTTCTATCTAGCAGAGAAAGTTTTGAAATGGGACTCAGGAAGGGAGGATAAAGGTAAACATGGTAAGTTTGACTTCCTATGGAATGACCCTTATATTATTTATGCTTTAAAAGGTAATAATGCTTACTTCCTCAAAGAATTGGATGGTGTAGAACTAGAAGGAGGACAAGTCAATGGTCGAATGCTCAAGCACTATATAGACCCCAGTCATTGATTTCACTAATCACTTGTACATAATATATCCTTCACAAAGTTTAGTGTGGATTGGATGGTAAATTTTGGAGTTGAAGCCCAAAGAGAAGGCCCTAAGCTTTAAAGATTTCAATATCATAAGTATCAATAAAGCAGCAGGGTAAAAGGGAAAGTTGTAGAGTAAAATCACAGTAATTCAGAAGGCCATTGATCTACTAGTTCTTGACATTTCACCAGGAAATGTGTTAGGTCCCTATACTACTAGTGTAACCCCTTATTGTTATTAGTATAATCCCCTTATTATATTGTTGTGCCCATGTAGTCCCCATATTCTTATTATTGTGCCACATAGAAGCCCACTATTGTTATTATTGTGCCCTTACATTATTATTGTTATGTCGGCTCTGATATATTATGACCCCTTAAACTCCTATGTATAGAAAGGAGGTCTTGTCATTTGTATCATCCAAGAATTGTTCATTTGTGTAATGTAAATGAGGTTGCCCCATCAAAGAGGCTTATTTCTAAGGCATTGATATATCTTTTCTATCTTTTTGTGAGCTGGTTTCATAACATTTGGTATCAGAGTTTTGGATTCTAGGGTTTCACTGCTCCAAAAAGGTCATCGTGGAATTTTCGCTATAAATTTTATTCTGCAACATTTCAGAAGTTAAAAAAATAACCCATTTGTGAAGAAATCGTTCTGAATCTCGTGTCCGAATTTCAGATCTTGACTCACTATATTTTCGGATATATGATCTGAGGAAGTTAAAGTATTTGAGAATCCCAAAGGCCTCCCACCTATTCATGATCATGATCATGATATTCATTTGATTCCACAAATTTTTCTTCCAAACATCAAGCCTTACATATATCCATATGCCCAAAGGAGTGGGAACTCATTCAAAAGTTGCAGAAGATCCTAGTTCAAATAGTATTATGAGAACTTGACAAGGAAAGAAAAATCATACTGGAACCTGAAGCAGTCACAGAACCAAGAAATCCAAAGCTACGAAATAGATCAATTTCAAAGTATCTCATCAAGTGGAAGAACTTACTCATTGAATATTCCACATGGGAGGACAAAAATTTATACATAAGCATCAAGAACTACTCAAGCATTGAGGACAACACTTTTTGAAAGAGAGGGACATGTTAGGTCCCTATACTACTAGTGTAACCCCTTATTGTTATTAGTATAACCCCCTTATTATATTATTGTGCCCATGTAGTCCCCGTATTGTTATTATTGTGCCACATAGAAGCCCACTATTGTTATTATTGTGCCCTTACATTATTATTGTTATGTTGGCTCTAATTATATTATGATCCCTTAGACTCCTATATATAGAAAGGAGGTCTTGTCATTTGTATCATCCAAGAATTGCTCATTTATGTAATGTAAAGGAGGTTTCCCCCTTGAAGAGGCTTATTTCTAAGGCGTTGATATATCTTTTCTATCTTTTTGTGTGCTGGCTTCATAACAAAATACCATCCCCAAGTGGAGCCACTCTTAGGTTACTATACCAATAGGAATCATATTTTTTGAATGGCTGAGATTAAAATTGTAATATGTACATACCTTTGATTTCTACAAATGTTTTCCATATTCAAAAAATCAAAAGAATAAAAAAATGTAAAGAGGTATGTCCTAAAAGAAAAATCAAAGGACAAAAAAATTTAAAAAAATGTCAAAAAAGATGAAAAGTGAACCCCAAGAGAGAAAGAAAAAGACCATGAAAGTGTGCAAGTCCAAATGCCACTACTATTTACTTTTTTTCATAATAATGATTGTGTGCAACTTGTTATTCATGACACAATCCATGGTAACCAAACAAATTAATATTGGTTATTCTATGTTTTGAATTTCATGTTTAGAGATAGAGAATAAAATCTGACCAAAATGTGTAATCTTAGCAGATAAGTAGATAGGTAGAGAAAATAAAATGAGCTCAACAGTTTAATCTAAGCCCTTGGACGTAATGAGGATAGACTTAGTTAGAATACCATTGTAAAAGAAAAGAAAAATGTTTTGATAAGTGTTTGCCACCTTAATTGCACCCTAATAAATAGTAGAAAAAATGGTAGGATGAGTGGATGGATAAGTAGTTTAATGGTTGCAGAATTGTGATGAATGATTAGTTAAGACCATATCATTTACTTTCATCAACAAGTTGCTAAAGCATGGAGGATAATTGGACATTTACACAAAGTCAAGTGATTAATTTACCCATTCATATTACCTTTAATTTTACTAATTTCCCATAAGTAAAGACAAAAGTACCTAAAACCTTATGTTAAGGGGGCTCAGAGCATTTCTCTGACTTCTGGAGGGACCGGACCCTCGGCCCAATAACTTATACGGTCTAAGTACTAAAGCCCCCTCACCAACATTCACCTCCTCTATAATTCATTCATTTCCTCTAAAAAATCCCTTTTCCTAAGGTAAAATCACCATTTGCCTATGGAAAGTAATTACCCCCATACAAAACCCCTTTTTTCCAGAAAAACCCACAAATACTCATTTAGCCTAAGTTATAATGTTTAAATATGAAAAGCAAATAAATTCAATTAGGGGTGATTTTAGGGGCGAATGTTCGCCCTTTGGCGAAATTAACGGGTTTTAAATTTTTAGTGGGCGAATATTTTGTATCATAGTACATTTTTACAAATCACCTCAAATAGGCCACCTTATTTTAAGGGAGAGGGTAAAAAAGGTAAATTTAGCCCTTGAAATTAGGAGTTACAACCTTCCATTCGCCAATTTTCAAGAATAGGTTTTATTTATGTGAATTCATTCGCCCATTTTCAAGAATAGGTTTTATTTAAGTGAATCCTATGGGCCAAAGGCCCAAATACCATATTTATAAAAGAGGTATGGTAAATTAATAAAAATATAAATAAATGAGAGGTATGGTAAATAAATAAAGCATTTTTTATATTTACTCCATAAATCACCTTATATACATGCAAGGGTGTAAACAAATAAAAATATAAGTAAAGTGGAGGTATGGTAAATAAATAAAACGTCCTTTTATACTTACTCAAAAGGTATGGTAAATAAATATAAATATAAATAAACTAGACGCATGGTAAATAAATAAAACCTCTTTTTATATTTAGTCCATAACCCTAATTCTATTTATGAAGGCTCAAGAAAGAGGTTTTATTTAAGTGAATCCTATGGGCCAAATACCATATTTGTAAAAGAGATATGGTAAATTAATAAAAATGTAAATAAGCGAGAGGTATGGTAAACAAATAATTTTTTTTTTTATATTTACTCCATAAGTCACCTTGTATTTATGAATGATATGGTAAATTAATAAAAATATAAATAAACGAGAGGTATGGTAAACAGATAAAACATTTTTTTATATTTACTCCATAAGTCACCTTATATTTATACTATGGGACAAATACCATGGACTAGATTGTTATTAATACCATGCAAAAAAACGTTATTAACCATAATATTAGTATTAATAAAAATAAAAATGGCACATGGTATTGATCCATGGTATTCACCAAAATGGCACATGGTATTGTGTTGGGTCCCTATAATACTAGTAATTACCCCATTACTATTGTAGTTATACCCCTTATTTATATTGTTGTGCCCCTATTACCCCCATATTGTTATTTCTGTGCCCCATAGAATCCCTCTATTATTATTTTTGTGGCTTTATATTATTATTGTTAGGTCGGCTGGATTATATTGTGACTCCTTAGACTCCTATATATAGAAAGGAGGTTTTGTCATTTGTATCATCCAAGAATTGTTCATTTATGTAATGTAAAGGAGGTTGCCCCCTCGAAGAGGCTGAATTCTAAGGCGTGGATCTCTCTTTTCTATCTTTTTGTGAGCTGGTTTCATAACATTTGGTATCAGAGCTTTGGATTCTAGGGTTTCGCTACTCCAAACAGGTCATCGTGGCATTTTCGCTATAACATTTTTTCTGTGACGTTTCAAAAGTCGCAAAAAAAACCCATTTGAGAAGAAATCGCATTGAACCTTGGGTCTGAATGTTAGAGCTTTTCGCATGATATTTTCAGAGATATGATTTGAGGAAGTTGGTCTTTTTGCAGACTCCTGAATTACACGCAAAACAGGTGACCTGGGGAAAATCGTCATAACTTTCTTTCTGAGCATCGGATTGAAATTTCGTCAGAAGGTACAGAAAGAGGACGGACTGTAGTTTTCTTTTATATATTTTTCAGAGTCAAAGTTTGAAACAGTGACACGTGGAACTTCATACAAGTTCGCTCTACTGAACTAGTCTATAATCAGGTCACTGCGGGAGATTATGCATAACTCTTTCTTGGAGAATCCAATTTGGATCAGACTAGTGGCATTGGAAAGAGGAAATTGAAGGATACTACAAGTCACAATTTCAAAACTGGATGATTCGAAGTTACAGAGATACATCAGATTCAATATCAGGCTTCTACAAAGTAAAAAAAAGGTGTGTAGTTTTTTTTAATTTTTGCATAAGCTTGGTTTGAAGGAATTCAAAGGGCATAGTAAAGCATTATTATCAGTAACTGATGCCCCGAGGAAAGAAAATGCAAACAACTAGTAAGGAACCTGAAAGCTCTAGCATGACTCATGAAGAAGAGGAAGAAATGCTACATGATATATCAAAATTACAAGAACAAGTGCAACAGATGTCACGCTCACAAAAGCTAACAGAAGCTAAGATAAGTGGCATGGAATCTAAGATAAATGGCGTGGAATCTAAGATAAAGGGCATGGAAGCTAAGATGGAGGATTCGATGGAAGAATTGAAGAAGTTGCTACAAGAAAGGGTCACTAATGGTGAAAAGGTAGTAAAGGAAACTCATGATGAGAACAAAAGAAATGTTAATCATGATTCCATAGACTCTAATGTTGGATCGAAGACTCACCATGTTCCAAAAATCGATATGAGGAAGTTTGATGGCAAGGATCCCGCCACATGGATATTACAGATGGAGCAATTCTTCGATCTCAATAATGTGCAAAACACACAAAAGGTACGTATGGCAACTTTATATTTTGAACCAAATCAGTTTGTATGGTATCAATGGCTTTGTTCTCGTAAACAATTTATCACTTGGGCAATTTTTACGGAAGAATTGATAGCACATTATGAGGATACAAAAAGCAACACTTTTTTTAGCCAATTGATAAGTCTCAAACAAAAGGGTTCAATAATGGAGCACATTGAGGAGTTCCAAAAATTGAACATAAGGGTAAAAGATATTCCAGAGGAGCATAGGATTGATGTGTTCATAGGGTCTTTAAAGGATAATATCCAACATGATGTGCGCCTTTGGGAACCTGATTCATTAGAGAAGGCATTCAGGTTAGCAAGAAAAATGGAAAGCAAAATTATGGCAACTAGGAAGCATACCATTCACAACTATAAAGATGGAAGTGTTGTTGCCCATAGTATTCCACAACCTACAAGGTTGACACCACAACAATTGGAAGAGAAAAGAGCAAAAGGGCTTTGTTATTGTGATAGAAAATACACAAAGGGTCATAAGTGTGGTGAGAAGAAATTATTCTACATAGATTGTGAAGAGGAAGAATAAAAGGAGCAAGAAAGGTCAAAAGAAGAGGAGATATTCCAGGAACAAAGCCTAGATGAAGAACAAATAAATCCGACCATATCTTGTAATGCATTGGCGGGAATTACCACTCCTCAAACCATCAAGATAGAAGGACAAATCAAGAAGAAAAAGGTAATAGTGTTGATTGATTCAGGAAGCACCCACAATTTTATTCATTGTAGGGTAGCAAAAGAATTGAATTGCTTCCTATATCCAGCACCAGAGTGTCAAGTGATGATTGCAAATGGAGGAACAATAAATTGTTCTAGAAAGTGCCATAATATCAAGCTATCCATGGGAGAATATGTATTGACTAGCCCAATGCTTTCCATTCCAATGGGAGGTGTTGATGTTGTACTAGGAGTCCAATGGCTACAATCCTTGGGTACAATATCTTTTAATTTTTCAGAACTTTTCATGAAATTTTCTGTGGAAGGAAAGGAAGTTGAATTAAGGGGTATTGCAGGGAAACCAAGAAAGATAATCAGCTCTAATGGCATGACAAAGCTTCTAAAAAAGGAGCAAAGAGGTGTAATTGCACAATTATGTTTGCCAGATGTTTCCACATTGGAATCATCTATTTCTCCAGATCTCCAAAAAGTCCTGGACAATCATTCCAAGGTATTTGAGACTCCCAAAGGTCTCCCACCTATGCGTGATCATGATCATGCTATTCATCTAATTCCAGGAAGTGTTCCTCCAAACATCAAGCCGTACAGATATCCATATGTCGAAAAAAGTGAAATTGAACGTATGGTTGCAGAAATGCTAGAGGCTGGTATAATTCAACCGAGTCAAAGTTCTTTCTGAGCTCCAGTAGTATTGGTGCACAAGAAGGATGGATCATGGCGCATGTGTCCAGATTATAGAGAGCTCAACAAGCTCACTATTAAAGATAAGTTCCCCATTCCTGTGATTGATGAATTACTGGATGAATTGCATGGATCAATTTACTTCACCAAGTTGGATCTTCGTTCGGGATATTATCAAATCAGAATGAAGATTGAAGACATTCCGAAAACGGCATTTAGAACTCATGAGGGTCATTATGAATTTTTGGTCATGCCTTTTGGCCTTACCAATGCACCTTCAACATTTCAAGGTTTGATGAATTCAATTTTCAAACCATTCCTTAGAAAATTTGTGTTGGTATTTTTTGATGATATACTAATCTACAGCAAGTCTTGGAAGGATCATGTTGAACATGTTGACAAGGTGCTACAACTATTGGAGGAGAAACAATTATATGCAAAAAGATCCAAATGTTTCTTTGGAGTCCAGGAGGTGGAATATTTAGGTCATATTGTATCTCATGAAGGAGTTAAGGTAGACCCTAGCAAAATTAAAGCCATTAAGGAATGGAAAATCCCCACATCCATAAAGCATCTGCGAGGATTTCTTGGGTTGACAGGGTATTATCGCAAGTTCGTTAAGAATTATGGGCGAATAGCAGCACCTCTAACAACATTATTGAAGAAAGATTCATTTTCATGGACTCCAGAAGCAACAAAGGCCTTTAAACATCTTAAAGAGGCAATGTGCCAAGCACCGGTCTTAGCTACACCGGACTTCACAAAAACCTTTATTGTGGAATGTGATGCTTCAGGAAATGGAATTGGTGCTGTTCTAATGCAAGATGAAAGACCCATTGCTTTTGAAAGTCGTCCAATCAAGGGAAAGTTTTTAGGCAAAGCTATTTATGAGAAGGAAATGTTGGCAATACTCCATGCACTTAAGAAATGGCGACCCTACCTAATGGGAAGACACTTCAAGGTAAAAACGGATCATGATAGCCTTAAATACTTTTTAGAACAAAGATTATCCTCTGAAGAGCAACAAAAGTGGGTCACAAAGATGTTGGGTTATGACTTTGAAATCATCTACAAAAAAGGCAAGCAAAATGTGGTGGCAGATGCACTCTAAAGAAAGGATGAGGATATGGAAGCATTGTTGTGTGCCATTTCTATTATCCAACCAGATTGGATAAACGAAGCAAAGGAGGAATGGAAGAATGACGAAGAAGTGTGGGCACTTATTCAAAATCTACAACAAGATTCCAGTACTTCTGATACATTTAGCTGGAAAAATGATTCGTTATGGTACAAAGATCGCTTATACCTCTGTAAGAATTCCCAGCTAAAACAAAAGATTCTTATGGAATTGCACACTTCTCCCTTAGGAGGGCACTCAGGATTTTTAAAAACTTACCACAGGGTTAAGAAGGAATTTTTTTAGGATGGCCTTAAATCAGATATTCAAAAGTTTGTGGCGGAATGTTTGGTTTTCCAACAAAATAAAGTTGAAACAATTAAGACACCGGGTCTATTAAAACCTTTATCCATTCCAAGCCAACGTTGGGAGGAGGTTTCAATGGATTTTATCATAGGTTTACCCAAGTCTGAGGGAAAGAGTGTCATCATGGTGGTAGTTGACAGACTTACCAAGTATGCACACTTTTGTGCATTATCACATCCATTTAAAGCCAGTACAGTTTCTACTGCATTTATGGAAACAGTTCAAAAGCTACATGGAAACCCAAAGATTATTGTAAGTGACAGAGATCCCATTTTCACTGGAAATTTTTGGACAGAATTTTTTTCTTGTCTTGGTACTCAGTTAGCTCATAGCTCATCTTATCATCCTCAATCTAATGGGCAAACTGAGATAGTAAACAAATGTTTGGAAGGATATCTTCGTTGCTTTGTATCTGATAAACAGACACAATGGGTCAAATGGTTGCCTCTGGCTGAATGGTGGTATAACACTTCCTTCCATACAGCAACAAAAATGACCCCATTTATGGCACTTTATGGGTACCAACCACCATCAATCACATCATATTTAAGAGAAAATTCTAAGGTTCAGGCAGTGGAACATCACATCGAACATCAACAACAAGTCCTCCAACTCTTAAAGGATAACCTCGTGTTGGCACAAAATAGAATGAAACAACAGGAAGATCAACATCACAGTGAAAGAAGTTTTGATGTAGGTGATTGGGTATTCCTACGGCTACAACCATATAAGAAAATGTCCCTAAAGCAAGCTAAGAAGGATAATAAATTATCACCAAAGTATTATGGTCTGTACAAGGTGTTGGAAAAGATTGGTACTATGGCATACAAATTGGAGCTTCCTACAGCTTCTCGATTGCAACCAGTTTTCCATGTTTCATGTTTAAAGAAGGTCATAGGCGACAAGCTCCCAGTTTAAACAATATTACCAGAACTTGACGAGGAAGGAAAAATTATATTGGAACCGGAAGCAGTCACAGAAATAAGAACTCGACAACTACGAAATCGATCAATTTCAGAGTATCTTATCAAGTGGAAGAACTTATCCGCTGAATATTCCACATGGGAGGATGAGAATTTTATGCAGAAGTACCCAGAACTACTCAAGCATTGAGGACAACACTTTTTTGAAGGAGAGGGGCATGTTGGGTCCCTATAATACTAGTAATTACCCCATTACTATTGTAGTTATACCCCTTATTTATATTGTTGTGCCCCTATTACCCCCATATTGTTATTTCTGTGCCCCATAGAATCCCTCTATTATTATTTTTGTGGCTTTATATTATTATTGTTAGGTCGGCTGGATTATATTGTGACTCCTTAGACTCCTATATATAGAAAGGAGGTTTTTTCATTTGTATCATCCAAGAATTGTTCATTTATGTAATGTAAAGGAGGTTGCCCCCTCGAAGAGGCTGAATTCTAAGGCGTGGATCTCTCTTTCTATCTTTTTGTGAGCTGGTTTCATAACATATTGACCCATGGTATTCACTTGGAATGTAGCCTATTTAAATGGGGGAATGAAACCAGCATAGATCCATCTTTACTCTAGATCTACTAACCCCCGAGAGGTATCAAATATCGTGATATGCAAACTAGCATAGAGTGAAAAAATATTTGATCCGATTAGGAGTACAAATGGATGTTGTAATTTAATGTATGTTAAACATTTTAGCTTGGTTAAAATAAAAAATAAAATAAAAATCAACTATTAATTTTATTAATTTTTATAAATTACTAATAGTAATTTTTAAGCTCTACGTTTATGATAACCCATGGTATTGACCCATGGTATTCATGTGAGCATAGACTATTTAAAGGGGAAATTCTATCTTAGATCCATCTTAATTCTGGTGTCTACCAAGTGCTCAGAGGGATAAATAGATTTCATCCCCCTAAGAGTAGTAGATGTGGAGTTAAGATGGATATAGGTTGGTTTTTATGATAATGAAGATATTAAATAGACTTAGGAAATTATATGGTAAAAACATCTTAAGGTGAATGGTTAAAGCATAGACATTGGACAAGTATATTTGTATACTTCTGTTTTAAACTGAAACAAATCCAGGGCTAAAAGGAATGGATTGATTGCACTAGTCATCCTTCTATAACTTTCCAACTTATGTTGGAGTAAATAGATTGTAATTTGGGTAATTTTTCTAATTGCAAACGGAAACATACTTGTGTATTGGCAGGGTGGTTACGAGGTCCCTAGAAGTGGAGTAAACAGATTGCAATTTGGGTAATTTCTCTAATTACAAACAGGAACATACTTGTGTATTGGCAGGGTGGTTACGAGGTCCCTAGAAGTGATGAATTTGAATTTTTCTTGGTTTTATATATAGTATTAGGTGTTTTTTCATGCTTTCTGTGAATGGGTTATCGATATGTAATTTCGGTGATTTTGATTTCAAAAGATATTTTAAAGAAATGCAATGATTTCATTTGTGTATTCAATAAACACAAGATTTATAATTGAGTAAAATATTCGCCATGCCTGGTGAGAGATTCGCCAAAAAATTATATATACATATCATATTATTGATAAAATCGCCTTCCATTTTTCCTATATACCATGGAGATTCGCCCATTTATTATACATGAAAATTTAGGGGGGGTTCTTAAAATTTTCCCTGAATTCAATATACAGTATACTTAGTGCATTTGATTTTTCCGCTTTCATTTCTTATTGACTTCTAATATTATTTATTAAATCCCGAAGAAAACCCCTTTCCCGTATGTTTTATTCAAAACCCCATATGTTAATAACCCGCCCCAAGGTTTGAGACATAAGCCTTACCAATAAACTAATTAAAGGGATTAATTAAGTCAATAAGTGACTAATTAATAACCATGACCCACCACCGTATAGAGAAATTAATTAACCAATCAGTGATTAATTAATAATCTTTCCCCACCAATCAAATCACTCCCGACATCATTAAGCCTCCCTAATCCGCAATAATTAATCCTCCCGCTCATTAAAACCCCACTGGGCCCCCCCATTAAACCTCACATCAAATCGTCGCCCCGATCACCATGCGACCTGACCCCTTCAGATCCAACGGTCGACCATCATATTGGGTGGCCTCCAAAGGCTGACCTTTACCCGCCCGATGTGAGTGGTTTCACTGTTCACCCCGCTGCTACGTGGCACCCAATGAATGGCATCGGGCGGCCTTCCCCCAAAACAACTTTATCCGAAAAAGCAGTGAGATGGATATCGCTTACCACCTCTACTACATGCCAAAATGTCACATCCCCCATTCGCACCAACTGTCTGTTTCCCAATATACCCGCCAAAGTCGATGACTTTACGAATAAAACCAAAAAACTTATAGTTTTTCTTTTTATCATGAAGAAAGAAAATTTTGACCTCCATGCAAGCACGGAGTATGTGCAACTGTCAACCTGCTACCAACCACCAACTTACTGAACCTGTTGAAACTCTTGACCACCTTTAAGTCGCGTGTGCTTCCTGCAAACAGTGCATAGTCACCATTACTCTGTTCAAAAGCCAAAACCAGCTATTTACCCCAAATTTACCTAGAAGCCCTATTTTCTTACCAAACCTGAACTAAATTGCTTCAAATACTAAGTAATTTAGTAGAATAAGTTTCCTGGAGACTCTAAAATGCCCTGAAATGGACTAGTTTTTCCCAATTTCATTGAAACACTTTGCCCCAGTCCTTGAATCCACACGAACCAAGGATGGATGCCCCAATTGCATTAAATTTCACGCCAATTTCTACTTTGTTATGAAACCAGCTCAATAAAAGATAGAAAAGATAGATCAACGCCTTAGAATTCAGCCTCTTCGAGGGGGCAACCTCCTTTACATTACATAAATGAACAATTCTTGGATGATTCAAATGACAAAACCTCCTTTCTATATATAGGAGTCTAAGGAGTCACAAAATAATCCAGCCGACCTAACAATAATAATATAAAGCCACAAAAGTAACAATAGAGGGATTCTATGGGGCACAGTAATAACAATATGAGGGCAATAGGGGCACAACAATATTAATAAGGGCTATAACTACAATAGTAATGGGGTAATCACTAGTATTATAGGGACCCAACATGCCCCTCGCCTTCAAAAAAGTGTTGTCCTCAACGCTTGAGTAGTTCTGGATACTTCTGCATAAAATTCTCATCCTCCCATGTGGAATCTTCAGCAGATAAGTTCTTCCACTTGATAAGATACTCTGAAATTGATCAATTTCGTAGCTGTCGAGTTCTTGTTTCTATGACTGCTTCTGGTTCCAATATAATTTTTCCTTCCTCATCAAGTTCTGGCAATATTGTTTGAACTAGGAGCTTGTCACCTATAACCTTCTTTAAACATGAAACATGGAAAACTGGGTGCAATCGAGAAGCTGTAGGAAGCTCCAATTTGTATGCCATAGTACCAATCTTTTGCAACACCATGTACAGACCATAATACTTTGGTGATAATTTATTATCCTTCTTAGCTTGCTTGAGGGAAATTTGCTTATATGGTTGTAGCTGTAGGAATATCCAATCACCTACACCAAAACTTATTTCACTGTGATGTTGATCTGCCTGTTGTTTCATTCTATTCTGTGCCAACATGAGGTTATCCTTTAAGAGTTGGAGGACTTGTTGTTGATGTTCGATGTGATGTTTGACTACCTAAACCTTAGAATTTTCTCTTAAATATGATGTGATGGATGGTGGTTGATACCCATAAAGTGCCATAAATGGGTCATTTTTGTTGCTGTATGGAAGGAAGTGTTATACCAACATTCAGCCAGAGGCAACCATTTGACCCATTGTGTCTGTTTATCAGATACAAAGCAACGAAGATATCCTTCCAAATATTTTTTTACTATCTCAGTTTGCCCATCAGATTGAGGATGATAAGATGAGCTATGAGCTAACTGAGTACCAAGACAAGAAAATAATTATGTCCAAAAATTTCCAGTGAAAATGGGATCTCTGTCACTTACAAGAATCTTTGGGTTTCCATGTAGCTTTCGAATTGTTTCCATAAATGCAGTAGAAGCTTTAAATGGATGTGATAATGCATAAAATTGTGCATACTTGGTAAGTCTGTCAACTACCACCATGATGACACTTTTTCCCTCAGACTTGGGTAAACCTGTGATAAAATCCATTGAAACCTCCTCCCAACGTTGGCTTGGAATGGATAAAGGTTTTAATAGACCCGGTGTCTTAATTGTTTCCACTTTATTTTGTTGGCAAACCAAACATTCCGCCACAAACTTTTGAATATCTGATTTAAGGCCATCCCAAAAAAATTCCTTCTTAACCCTGTGGTAAGTTTTTAGAAATCCTAAGTGCCCTCCTAAGGGAGAAGTGTGCAATTCCATAAGAATCTTTTGTTTTAGCTGGGAATTCTTACAGAGGTATAAGCGATCTTTGTACCATAATGAATCATTTTTCCAGCTAAATGTATCAGACGTACAGGAATCTTGTTGTAGCTTTTGAATAAGTGCCCAAAATTCTTCGTCATTATTCCATTCCTCCCTTGCTTCGTTTATCCAATCTAGTTGGATAATAGAAATGGCGCACAACAATGCTTCCACATCCTCATCCTTTCTTGACAGTGCATCTGCCACCACATTTTGCTTCCCTTTTTTGTAGATGATTTCAAAGTCATAGCCCAACATCTTTGTGACCCACTTTTGTTGTTCTTCAGAGGATAATCTTTGTTCTAAAAAGTATTTAAGGCTATCATGATCTGTTTTTACCTTGAAGTGTCTTCCCATTAGATAAGGTCACCATTTCTTAAGTGCATGGAGTATTGCCAACATTTCCTTCTCACAAATAGCTTTGCTTAAAAACTTTCCCTTGATTGGACGACTTTCAAAAGCAATGGGTCTTTCATCTTGCATTAGAACAACACCAATTCCATTTCCTTAAGCATCACATTCCACAATAAAGGTTTTTGTGAAGTCTGGTGTAGCTAAGACCGGTGCTTGGCACATTGCCTCTTTAAGATGTTCAAAGGCCTTTGTTGCTTCCGGAGTCCATGAAAATGCATCTTTCTTCAATACTGTTGTTAGAGGTGCTGCTATTCTCCCATAATTCTTAACAAACTTGCGATAATACCCTGTCAACCCAAGAAATCCTCGCAGATGCTTTATGGATGTGGGGATTTTCCATTCCTTAATGGCTTTAATTTTTCTAGGGTCTACCTTAACTCCTTCATGAGATACAATATGACCCAAATATTCCACCTCCTGGACTCCAAAGAAACATTTGGATCTTTTTGCATATAATTGTTTCTCCTCCAGTAGTTGTAGCACCCTGTCAACATGTTCAACATGAT
Organism: Pinus tabuliformis; assembly: GCA_031772625.1. Taxonomy (NCBI): domain Eukaryota; kingdom Viridiplantae; phylum Streptophyta; class Pinopsida; order Pinales; family Pinaceae; genus Pinus; species Pinus tabuliformis. The sequence continues at coordinate 716,345,895 of CM062804.1, forward strand.
CCTTCCAAGACTTGCTGTAGATTAGTATATCATCAAAAAATACTAACACAGATTTTCTAAGGAATAGTTTGAAAATTGAATTCATCAAACCTTGAAATGTTGAAGGTGCATTGGTAAGGCCAAAAGGCATGACCAAAAATTCATAATGACCCTCATGAGTTCTAAATGTTGTTTTCGGACTGTATTCAATCTTCATTCTGATTTGATGATATCCTGAACGAAGATCCAACTTGGTGAAGTAAATTGATTCATGCAATTCATCCAGTAATTCATCAATAACAGGAATGGGGAACTTATCTTTAATAGTGAGCTTGCTGAGCTCCCTATAATCCGGACACATGCGCCACGATCCATCCTTCTTGTGCACAAATACTACTGGAGAAGAGAAAGAACTTTGACTTGGTTGAATTATACCAGCCTCTAGCATTTCTGCAACCATACATTCAATTTCACTCTTTTGGACATAGGGATATCTGTATGGTCTGATTTTTGGAGGAACACTTCCTGGAATTAGATGAATAGCATGATCATGATCACGCATAGGTGGGAGACCTTTGGGAGTCTCAAATACCTTGGAATGATTGTCCAGGACTTTTTGGATATCTGGAGAAATAGATGATTCCGATGTGGAAACATCTAGCGAACATAATTGTGCAATTACACCTCTTTGCTCCTTTTTTAGGAGCTTTGTCATACTATTAGAGCTAATTATCTTTCCTGGTTTCCCTGCAATACCCCTTAATTCAACTTCCTTTCCTTCCGTAGAAAATTTGATGAAAAGTTCTTGAAAATTAAAAGCTATTGTACCCAAAGATTGTAGCCATTGGACTCCTAGTACAACATCAGCACCTCCCATTGGAATGGAAAGCATTGGGCTAGTCAATACATATTCTTCCATGGATAGCTTGATATTATGGCACTTTCCGAAGCAATTTATTGTTCCTCCATTTGCAACCATCACTTGACACCCTGGTGCTGGATATAGGAAGCAATTCAATTCTTTTGCTACCTTACAATGAATAAAATTGTGGGTGCTTCCTGAATCAATCAACACTATTACCTTTTTCTTCTTGATTTGTCCTTCTATCTTGATGGCTTGAGGAGTGGTAATTCCCTCCAATGCATTACAAGATATGGTTGGATTTATTTTTTCTTCATCTAGGCTTTTTTCCTGGAGTATATCCTCTTCTTTTGACCTTTCTTGCTCCTTTTCTTCTTCCTCTTCATAATCTATGTAGAATTTCTTCTCAGCACACTTATGACCTTTAGTGTATTTGCTATCACAACTGTAACAAAGCCCTTTTTCTCTTTTTTCTTACAATTTTTGTGGTGTCAAACTTATAGGTTGTGGAAGATTATGGGCAACAACACTTTTGTCTTTATAGTTGTGAGTGGTATGCTTCCTGGTTGCAATAATTTTTCTTTCCATTTTTGCTGCTAACTTGAATGCCTTCTCTAATGAATCAGGTTCCCAAAGGCGAACATCATGTTGAATATTATCCTTTAAAGACCCTATGAACACATCAATCCTATGCTCCTTTGTAATATCTTTTACCCTTATGTTCAATTTTTGGAACTCCTCAATGTGCTCCATTATTGAACCATTTTGTTTGAGACTTACAAATTGGCTAAAAAAAGTGTTGCTTTTCGTATCCTCATAATGTGCTATCAATTATTCCGTAAAAATTGCCCAAGTGATAAATTGTTTACGAGAGCAAAGCCATTGATACCATACAAACTGATTTGGTTCCAAATATAAAGTTGCCATACGTACCTTTTGTGTGTTTTTCACATTATTGAGATCGAAAAATTGCTCCATCTGTAATATCCATGTTGCGGGATCCTTGCCATCAAACTTTCTCATATCAATTTTTGGAATATGGTGGGTCTTTGATCCAAAATTAGAGTCTATGATATCATGATCAACATTTCTTTTGTTTGCATCATGAGTTTCCTTTACTACCTTTTCACCATTAGTAAGTATTTCTTGTAGCAAATTTGTCAAATCTGTCTTCATATCTGTCATGCCTGTCTTCAAGTTTGTGTTCAAATCTATCTTCAATTTTTCCGTATCTACCTTCAAATCTATCTTCCAATCATCCATCTTAGCTTCCATGCCCTTTATCTTAGATTCCATGCCATTTATCTTAGCTTCTGTTAGATTTTGTGAGCATGACATTTGTTGCACTTGTTCTTGTAATTTTGATATATCATGTAGCATTTCTTCCTCTTCTTCATGAGTCATGCTAGAGCTTTCAGGTTCCTTATTAGGTGTTTACATTTTCTTTCCTCAGAGCATCACTTATCGATAATAATTCTTTACTATGCCCTTTGAATTCCTTCAAACCGAGCTTACACAAAAATTTAGAAAAAAAAACTACACACCTTTTTTCACTTTGTAGAAGCCTGATATTGAATCTGATGTATCTCTGTAATTCTAGATCCTCCGATCCTATAATTTCGACCTGTAGTAGCCTTCTGCGTCCCCTTTCCAATGCCACAAGTCTGACCCAAATTGGATTCTCCAAGGAAGAGTTATATGAAATCTCCCACAGTGACTTGATTATAGACTAGTTCAGTAGAGTGAACTTGTACAACGTGCCACAAGTCACTGTTTCAACCTATGAATCTGAAATATGCATAAAAAAAACTAAAGTCCATCCTCTTTCTTTACCTTTTGACGAAATTTCAATCTGGTCCCCAAAGAGAAAGTTATGACGATTTTCCCCAGGTCACCTGTTTTGAATGTAATTCAGGAGTCTGCAAAAAGACCAACTTCCTCAGATCATATCTCCACAAATATCGTGCGAAAAGCTATGAAATTCGGACCTGAGGTTCAGCACGGTTTCTTCTCAAATGGGTTTTTTTTTTGAATTCTGAAACGTCATAGAAAAAATGTTATAGCGAAAATTCCACGATGACCTGTTTGGAGCAGCGAAACCCTAGAATCCAAAGCTCTGATACCAAATGTTATGAAACCAACTCAGGAAAAGATAGAAAAGATAGATCAACGCCTTAGAATTCAGCCTCTTCGAGGGGGAAACCTCCTTTACATTACATAAATGAACAATTCTTGGATGATTCAAATGACAAAACCTCCTTTCTATATATAGGAGTCTAAGGAGTCACAAAATAATCCAGTTGACCTAACAATAATAATATAAAGCCACAAAAATAACAATAGAGGGATTCTATGGGGCACAGTAATAACAATATGGGGGCAATAGGGGCACAAAAATATTAATAACGGGTATAACTACAATAGTAATGGGGTAATCACTAGTATTATAGGGACCCAACATACTCCTCACATGGATTTATACCATCTCGCACTAGCAGACAAAGTTTTCCAGATTAAAGACACTTTTGTCCAAGAATCCCCTTTAAAACTATTCTGCAGGTACAGAGACCAGTACCTGAACCATGTAGACTACACTGGACTTTGGGAATCAGGTTACCAAATTACCAGTTCCCCAAAGTTGACATCTTCCTAGAGATTGTACATTACTACCACATGGACTATGATCCCATCCAAAGGGCAGTAAGGACCCCTGACCAATCTATATTATTTACCATCACTGTTGAGTCCATTAACGAAATGCTACAATTACAACCAAGCCACAGCCTAACTCCTCTTTCTATTGGAGATATTCTGAACAAATACCCTACTCTCACCTCAATCAAACTTGCTGGGTTATACGATGCCTTCATCATAAAAGAACAATACACCTCAAAGGACTCTCCCCCTTACCTATGGACTATATTTTTTTACCTTGGCCAAAACATCATAGACATGATATCTAGTGTGCTAGGCTATACTACAAGTGAATTTGTTGATGAAATCATTATAGCCTTTATGTCCATCTACTCTCCTAGGAAACCACTAGTCATCATGTTTGACTATGCTAAATTCATTGCTGATAAAATGCATGATTAATTCATGAGGTCGGATAATGAAAGAGTGTTTAAGTATTATTTAGTTCTATATCATTTATTCTTGTATTATCAAGTTGATAGTTTTCCAATCACCCTCCAAAATCTTGACACCAAAGGCAACCCCAGATCAGTGATCTTCTGGACTTCATTAATCCATCAATTTGACTCTCAATATTCTTATACTAATTTCATAGATCTCTTTGTGTACCCAGTGGCAACTATGCTACTAGGAAGCCCTCCCCCAGAATCAGTGCAGGCATTAGGAGGGTCCTGTAGTTGTCCAAGCAATATAAAGTAGGGGATTGGTACTTGTACCAAAACCACACTGAAATCATAATCTATGGATGTGAGCTGACTCCCTACAAACTACCTATATACCTCACTATGGGATTGTTTGCTCTGGAGTACTACAGGAAAATGATCAATTCAGATGAGTTGCATTTTGTGAAAACCAAGAAGAAAGCTCAACTTAGGATAAAAGATTAGCTTGGCCAATTTATATGTAATAGTAGGGAAGCAGGAAAGGAAGCAGAGGAAATCCTCCAAAGGTTGAGACTGAAGCAAAGTTTTATCTGTAATTATGACCCTTTACACTTCATTTCCAATAGGAGACAAAATAATAAATTATCTCCTTACATCCACCATAGAATCCCTGAAATTGAACAGTACGCTAATCATCTTGAATGGGTGGAAATCACTCTAGTAGACCGGGATAACATAGAAACTGATGTTAATAATGTATTGATTGATTTAGATAGAAGACTTGATGAGGATTCATTTGTACAGGTGCCAAGAGAAATTCAATCTTAAAGGAAATCATAGGAATGTAGTGGACAAACAGCAGAAGCAGGGCCATCAGAGCAACCAGAACCTTCAGATCAGCCAGAGGAATCAAAACAGCTTGAGATTTCATAGGAACTTGCTCAACGAAAACAAATCATGAGTAATCCTCATGTTTTGCAGACTCCTCTAAGTGAGGAGAGGAACCTCAAAAGAGATAGAGAGGAGGCCACTCCTTCTAGTAGACCTATTTCCGAAAACTATGTTAAGAGGCAAAGGTTGAATCCATTTCCAGAACAGGAGAATACCGAGGAGACTGCAGGAACTTCAGGTGCAGAAAGAATAGAAAGCAGGCAGACCACACCTTTAGGAGGTACATAAGAACCTTCCACCTCACAGGCTCAAATGCTAGAAAGGCAAATGAGCGTGGAAGTATCCTCCTTTAGGGCTCCTACTAGCTGGAGCCATGATATTAAAGAGAAGTACAAATAAATCAAGGCAAGAAATGAAATACTAAAGGCCCAAAGTTATGCACACTACCTGAAAATGGCTCCAACAAATCAAACAAGGCTAATGTCAGCCTTTGACATAAAGGAAGGTAGGATGTAGATGAGCTTTTTGAAGCCAACCACATAGCAACCCAGATCATTGGAAGATTATTTGAATGCAGACTTTGAAGTATTGGCAAAGGATATCTATCCTATTGACCAAATTGAACTACAAAAGCAGACTGGGGAAATGGTTTACTCCACTCTGACCAACAAAGTAGTTGCATCCCACCAACTCCAGAATTCTCTAAATAATATATCAGCACAATTCTAGTTGGAGAAGGCCTCTTCATAGGCCAAGGACACCAGAATAAAGTCCTTAGAGGACTTGGTCATAGAACTAGGACATGACCCCAAGGATGTGAACCCAGAAGAAAAGCTTATCAAGAAGAAAAACGATGACATAGCTGCACTAAAGAAGCAGCTTAAAATTCCTCCTCTACATCATCCTCGGACAACTGAAGTGTTAGAAACACAGAAGGAGGAAGAGATTATGGACCTAGTCCTTAAGCTAAATGAACAGTTAAAGGAGTTAGAGAAAGAATTAGATGATTTGATACAATCCAAACAGAGTGAGTTTGCCACCACTCCTCAGACTGTAATCCCTACAGTCTCTACAGAAGTACCCTCCACCTTGGCTACTACCTTAGCACCCACACTTCCACCAGCTATAGCTTTGCTAGTAACAGGTACATCAACAGGCATAGGGGCACCTAGAAGTGCAGGTACTTCCACAGAACAAACAACTAAATTAGTAAAGGCCATGGAGGAAATGAGTATCTAGGCCACTGAACTTTAGAAACTCTGAGAAAAAGTGTCAAATCTGGAGACTGACTATAAACTTGCCTAGATACAACAAAGGGAAGAATTTCAAAAGAACCAAAGGATGGTAGAAAAAGAAAAAAAGTCCTTTAAAATGACTTGACATTGCAAGAGCCACTAGGAGACATGAAAGAAATTCTTTGGGACAACATCATTGATTCCATCAATGATGTTTGGCCTTCTATTAAAGTTATTTTTGAACAGACTGAACTAGTAAAAGTGGCTACAGAAGCAGTCCACAAGACAAGAGAAGAATTGGGGGATATGCTTGAAGTAGCCAACCAATTGATCACATTATTGAACAGTAGAAACAGGTACCAAATTGATGAAATAGAAATTGATGATAGAATAGCAACCATCATTGAAATAAAGAAGGTTCTCACCAAAAGGAACCTAATGCTAAACCTGGAGAAGAGGCATCAAAGCATTCAAGCAGACATTGATAGTTTTATGATAAAGTACATCATATTAAGAGAAAAAGAATTTCCCAGTCCTATGGTAATACATGACAAGCTAAAGACTCAAGAGGATTATATTGAAAGATTAAACAAGCTGGCCAGAAACCAAGCTAGTACTTCAGGGGTGAAATCTTTGCCCACTGGAAAGGTAGTATATGATGGCCTTGAAAATCTATTTTACATAGAGCATGAGGTCAAGCACTTATTTACAAGCAAGCCAAATTTTTCTAAGTATACAGAAGCTGACGAGATATATAGAAATATGATAAGGATGAAGCTACCTAACAGTGAATGTTGGACAAAACTTACTAATTTACTATAAAGTTACTACAGTAAATCTACATAGTAAAACATGGCTGCCAGGTAAAATAGGTAATACAAAGTCAAAGAAGAACAAGTAAAGAGTATCAATAGGTAGAAGATAAAAAGTGATTCCAACACATAACTACAAAGCAACTGAAAGAGCCAAATCCTAATTACAACAACCAGAAAAGTCACAATAAAAGGGATAGCAAGAAGACAATTCTCCATTTGTCTCTATCTTCATGTTGAAGATATTTTCTGTTTCCTAGAATAAATCTCATATTTTTATGAGATATTTTGTATCATTTCTTGTATAAATACTTCGCAAATTGAAGTAATTAGTGTGGATTAAAATACATTTCTGTAGACATTTTATATTGAGCCAAGGAGCTATTGTACTTGAGACTGGACTGGTTTTTCTAGATATGAAATAAAGCTAAGGAAATTTCACTGGATTCTTGTGAACAGTTGGAACAAATAAGTATTATCTCTTCATGTTTAAATTTTTTTTTCTCTTCATGTTATAAATATTCATATGTGTCTCTTATAAAATCTGAAAAGTAAACAAGGAATGATATCTCAGAATTAGCTTAAATGCTCTCTGTTTTATCTATTTACTTTCTATATGTTTTCTACTAAACTATCTTGGTCTAGAAATTTTTAATTGCTCCCTTACTTTCGTAGTTTACCCCCCCTTTGGTCCATACTAAAGGATTTTTCATTGCCCTTTGCTACTGATCATCCTTCCTTTCTTCATCTTAATCTCGGTTAAGGATTTTTCATTGCCCTTTGCCCTTGTTAGGACTACCTCATCCATTTGAACCTGTAGATTTTCTTTTTGTTGTGCTAGCCTGCCCTGTGAGTAGTGATTGATCAGATCCAGTTCAACCACTCTTGATTGACTCCATAGCCCAATGGCCTAAATACTTTCTCTGCCCATATGTTTTCTTAATTCCACCACCCAATCAAAACAAACAATCATGAACACTAAGAACTAGCCTAAAATCTTATTTAAAACAAAGTTAAATTATAAAGAGAGAGCCCTCTCTGGACTTAGGTTGGCTAGAACCCGAGTCTAAAAGATTAGGTTTGTGGTTACCTTGGACTATTCCTTCTTTGATAACTTCGAAGGAAAAAATATGAGTGATAACAGGTTTCATGCTCCTTATTGATAGAATTCTAGGTAAAAGCATGTTATTCGTGCTTCTATTGTTTGTTAGGTGTTATGATTTATTGTCGTGAGTCAAAGGAGTCAACATCATATTTATAGGACCCTTTCAAGCAATTTGTAATTGTAAAAATAATTATTTTTTAGTATAAAAAATCCTATAGCCTCCAAGAGTACAAGGCGGCCCTGGGATCCTTAAGTTGGCTTAAAGGAAGGAATTTGACCCCTTAAGAAGGCTATATAAAGAGAAGTTAAACTTCATATAGTGACACACACACTCACAAGTTCGATCTACAAGAAAGAATTTGATTTATATCTAGGTAGATGCAGGAAGGAGAGAAAAGGCCAAGAAGAAAGAAGAAGGATGAAATTTCTTAGTTTTTGGGCTCTATATCTATCACACAGGAAAAATTCTATGGTTTCTAGGTTGTAGGAAAAAGTCGAAGTTGCAGGTCCAAGTTGTAGTATATCGAAGTGCAGAAACTTGTAGCTAGGAGGAAGGAAACTTTATCTAAACCTTATTGAGCTTAGGAATAGCTATATTTCTCTTGGAAGGTCCCAAAAGGAGTTCATATTAGAGTTTCTTTAGGATATGCATTGCCAAATTTATAGGTCAAAATTGCAATTTCAAAGTTTCACGTTGAGTATCATTATTGTAGCTGGCAAATTAAAGTTGTAGTGTGTAGAACTTTTGTGTAGATTCAAGAAAGTACTTGAGGAAGGGCTGACTTGGTACTAAGAGAAGGACTTGGTGTAGGGTTCGAGTATTGGTTTTCCTCTTGGAGGGGTTTTACCTTGGCTGAGATCCTACATCTGTGTCCTCTTTTGTTGTTATTGTTTCTTGATATTTTTTGATGAAAATATATAACTAAAAGAATGTAAAGAACGCGATAACTAAGATTCACAAGCAAGTATCAAGGCTAAAGAAAATAAGTTTAATAATTTTCCACTTTATCATTTTCTAACATGGTATCAGTGCTAAGGTGAGAAATGAAGGAAGTCGAAAGGACAATAGAAGAATTGTTGATAAAGGGATAGGAAACCCTCAAGACCTAAAAGAAGAAGACTGGCTCTTGAAGGGATCTAGTTAAGGACTTGTTAATAAGATAGCTTCCAATCTAGGGTTTTGAAATTGAATAATATCATGATTACATCAATTCAAAAGAAGGGTATGGATCACACAAGAAGAAGTCTACATGGAATGATTCAATATTAGAAGTTGTTCTAGGAAACATCCTTCAAGGGAATATCCTCAAGGATCTTGAAGGCATCAAGAAGGTTGGAGATATCATCATCAAGAAGAATCGTGGTATTCAAGTAAGTATCAAACTATTTCATAATGGTTGAATCGTCAAGTCACGTAAGGTATTTATGCAAGGAGATAAAAAAACTCATTGGAGCATCAAACTATATGGCATGGAAGAAGTGTTGAAAATAATACTGAGAGGGGCGGGGTGAATTAGTATTATCTAATCAATAAAACTTTTTCATTTCCATATTCAGATTCATATACGCTACTTCAGTTAAGTAAAACACCGTGTATACGCAACACTGTATAATGGAACCAACGTATATGCAGTAAACTTATATATCAGTTAGTTTCTTCTTAATGAGTGCATCAGAACATTATTTAACCATATGATCAGTAAACAGGAGCAGTAAATCAGAGAAAATCATCACACATAATCAACACATAGGAACACCAAGACGTAAGGTGGAAACCCAATGTGGGTGAAAACCACCTGCTGCAATTTGTCTCTATCTTCTTTTAAATTAGAAACTTCCTTTTACAATGATTCAGTACTGGTGCAGTCTTATACTAGTACGTAGGCTACTACCTGTAGAAGACTACAACCTTCTCTCATTCTCCAACTTCTCCTAGAAGGGAGCTACAACCCCCTTTTCTCTTGTACTAGATGAGGTACTAGTACATAGGTGCTGACCTACAGAAGGTTACAACCTTCTCTTTTCTTCCAGGGACCACATTTCATAAATTTTCAGACTGGATCCATGAATATCAATCAAACATCAAGTATATATGCATTAACCAAACTCCTTTGTACAAACAAATACTGAATCAATCAATAACTTCTCAGAATGTTGTAACCAGAAAATAGTACCAGTAACCAAACACCAATTTTGAACCCAGAACACTGCAACAATAAACAAAAGCAGCTAAAACATATTTCATGAGATATATGCTACTTCAATATGTGGAACCTGTATTCATACACTTTTGTATCAAGGCCATCTGACATATATGTTGTTTTAAGTTAGTGAACCAGCATGTATATGCACCTTTGCTATGCCGAACCTGCATACAGATCTATAAAAGATAATTTATCCTTTTCACTTATTCATACATTAGTTATACCTAGATTATCATATTTATAGATCACATCATGCACCAAATATAACAGATCAAAAAATACACAAAGATACTTCTCTTCAAACTGCCTTAATATCTTGACCCATCAATAGAACTTATCCTTCTCCTTGCACTCAGGTTCCTCCTTGATTCTGATCTAGTTATGCACCATAACCCAATGAAAATTCTAGATCTTGATCTTCATAAGATATTCAATCCTTCAGTTCATTCCCTTGTCAAATGATCTCCTTCCCTTTTTATAGACGTAGGCCTTACTCAAACCATGGTCCAAAACCATAGAGATCCAATACTAGGGACTCAATACCTGGGTTCAACACTTGGATGCAATACCAAAGACCAAAACCATAGGTTCAAATATGTCAGACTAAATACCATGGAGAAAACATAATTTTTCCCACATGTACGCGCTTTTCTTTGCATGAAAGTGCGTGCATACGTATACTCGCCTTTTGATCGGTACACCTGTATGTATACAAGATTTTGTTAACAGGAACCTGCGTATACCTCATTTTCTTTTATTCTGAGAGCCTGAACTGTGATCTTCCCTTTGAGTGAGTTGCCATCAAGGACAACACCTATGCCATATTACCAAACCTGTGCCATAATGCCAACAATCTCCCCCTTTGGACTTGATGGCAACCCCAAGTCACTCAAAATCATTCTCCCCCTTTGACATCAAGGGCAAAGGGTTATGCTCCCCCTGAATACATGCTGAATTCTCTGCTCTGCTATGTTGTCCAAGCTCCCCTTCACTATAGGCAAGGTCTGCAAGAAGATGTTCTACAAAAGAAACATGACTTTATACACTATAAATGACCTTCCTATCACCAAAGAATCATACATACATCCATCTCCCAACCAAGTGGGGACTGACACATCTACCCAATCAAGTGGGAATACACCAAGAATTTACACATGATAACAACAAGAACATTACTTCATAAATCCCAGGCATAGTGGGGAAACCAAGATAGGCCATTACATGGCCTTGATAAGACAAGAAATACATGACATAGAGATGAAATATCTACAACAAGACTAGTGTCTGCTAATCATCAATCATCATAACCCTCAATCATCATTCAGACCAGCAACCATGCTCTTCCTCATGCACCTGTTACACCTGAAATTAAAACAAATGTAAACCAAGATCTTCTAAGATAATGCCAACAATGCATTATTAGAAGAGTATATGCTCCCCCTGAACCTGTTCCAGATGGTCTCTGCCAGACCTATATCAGACTCTCTTCATCCTGAAGTTGGCCCACTATTTTTCTTTAAACCAACATATACGCGACTGTATCTTCATAAACCGGCGTATGTACATGGATCCTCCTCATTAAACTTGCGTACAACCACTTTTCTCTGAAACAGACAAGATTCAGTAGCAAGATGATGCATCAACTACCCCCAACTTCTGTCTGAGGTATTCAAATGTCTCCCTGGGCAGTGGTTTGGTGAGTATGTTAGAAACTTGTTCCTTAGAGGGAACATACTCCAATTTAGCCTTTTGTTCAAGCACTTGTTCCCAGAGAAAATGATACTTGATAGGTATGTGCTTAGTCTTTGAATGCATGACATGATTCTTTGAAATACTGATTGCACTTGTATTATCACAAAAAATGGAGATAGGTGGAGTACAAGTTATTTGTACGTCTTTCAATGTTTGCATCATTCAAAGGATTTGTGTGCAGCAAGATGCAGTAGCTACATATTCTACTTCAGTTGTAGATAATGCAATTGAACTCCGTTTCTTGCTGAACCAAGATACTAACCTAGGACCCATGAAGAATGCACCACCACTAGTGCTTTTTCTGTCATCTATGCTTCCTACCCAATCTGCATCTATATATGCATGAAGTGTGAGATCTGTACTTCTAGGATACCATAAGCCATAGTTTTGAGTTCCTTGAAGATACTTGAAAATTCTTTAACTGCCTGAAGATGAGTTTCCTTTGGATTTTCCTGAAACCATCCAACTATTCTCACTACATGCATAATGTCTGGTCGGATACCTGTTAGATAGAGCAGACTACCAATCATGGATCTATAGGTTGGTTGAAGCACTACTACTGATTCGTCATTTGCACTGAGGCTGCATCCTGTTACCATAGGGGTACATACTGGTTTCGAATCCTCCATCCCATATTTCTTCAAGATCTACTTGAGATACTTGGTTTGTGATAGAAAAATACCGTCTTTGCTTTGTTGGACTTGTAAACCAAGAAAATATGTGAGCTCACCAAGCATGGACATTTCAAACTCTTTTTGCATCACCAAGGCAAAATTTTGACTCATGTCTTCTTCATTGATACCAAAGATGATATCATCAACATACACAACAAGTATTAGCAACTTATCATTGTCAATTTTTATATATAGATTGATATCTGTTGATCCTTTTGTAAAACTCTGTTGATGGAGGTACTTATCCAACCGATAATAGCAAGCCCTTGGAGCCCGTTTAAGGCCATAGAGAGCCTTTTTGAGTCTGCATACAATTTTTGGATCATTTCCAAGAATAAACCCATCTGCTTGCTCAATATATACTTCTTCATCCAAGTCTCCATTCAGGAAGGCAGACTTCACGTCCATTTGAAATACTTTGAACTTCTGAAAGCTAGAAAGAGCAAGGAACATTCTTATGGCCTCAAGTTTAGCAACTGGTGCAAAAGTTTCTTCAAAGTCTATACCTTGTTGTTGAGCATACCCTTTACAAACAAGTCTGGCCTTGTTTCTAATCACATCTCCATTTTCATTTAGCTTATTTTTGAGTATCCATTTTGTTCCTATGACATTCTTATCTTTTGGTCTAGGAACCAACTCCCAAGTATTATTCTTTTCAATCTGCTCAAGTTCTTCCTCCATGGCTTTTACCCAGCATTCATCTTTGCATGCCTCTCTTACATTTTTTGGTTTAGTCAAGGAGAGTAATGCTAGATAACTGGAAGCTTCTAAAATGGTTCTTCTTGTTTGTACACCTACCTCTTTCTACCCCAAAATTTGAGTTTCTGGATGCTTCTTCTAAACGTACCTGGATGGAGTCTTTTCTTCTATCCTTATCTATTATTCTGGTGCCTCATTGGTTTCTTCTTCATTTTGAGTTTGATTTGTTGTTGAAGGATAGTCCTCATAATCTTCGAAATCTTTAGATTTTACTTGCCTTGGAATGCTTCCTTCTTCATCAACCACTACATCAATACTTTCAACAATTTCTCCAAGTATTTTATTGTAACACTTATATGCTTTGTTGTGGGGAGAGTAACCAAGAAGAATGCCTTCATCTGCTTTAGGTTCAAACTTACCAAGTTTTTCATCAGTCTTTTTGATGTAACATTTGCTTCCAAAAATTTTGAAGTATTTTACTGTGGGAGTCTTACCATACCAAAGTTCATGAGGAGTTTGAGTGCTATTCACTCAGATATTTGTCTTGTTGAGAATAGTGACGGAAACAAATGCAACTTCACCCCAGAAGGTTGCAGGAGTCCCAGACTCATCAAGAATTTCTTGAGCCATTTGTTGAACTGTTCTGTTCATCCTTTCTACTACTACATTTTGTTGATGAGTCCTAGCCGTAGAGAATTCTCTTCTTATTCCATGTTCTTCACAAAAATCAAAAAATTAATTCGAGGTAAATTCCCCACCTCTATCAGACCTGAGGCATTTGATTTTGCGATCTGATTCATTTTACACCAAGGCTTTGAATGCTTTGAACTTTTCGACAGCTTTGTATTTATGCTGCATAAGTCCTATCCAACACATCCTGGAAAAGTCGTCAATGAACAATATAAAGTATTCTTCTCCTCAGGGTGACCTTTCCCTAGATGGACCACATACATCAGTATGGACAAGTTCAAGTGGCCTACTAGCTGATCCTTCCTTCTTAGGGAAATTAGTTCTGGTTTGCTTCCCAAACTGACATGATTTTCATATCGTATTGTTTGGAATTCTAATGTCAGGGAGATCATGAACCGCCTAATATTTACATGCTTTCCTTATCTGAGAGAAGCTTAAATGCCCCAATCTTCTATGCCATAGCCAATATCCATCATTCTTGCTTAGATAGCATTGTTGTTGTCCTCCCTTGAGTATGTATAAATTATTTGGTGTTCTTATGCCTTTGATCACTATTTCTCTTGTATCAAGCTCACGAACAATACATCCATTTGATCAAAATATTACCTCATTTCCTTGATCACACATTTGACTGACACTTAATAGATTATGCTTTAAACCATCAACTTACATAACATTCCCATATTTGACCTTTTCTTTCAAAAGAATAGAACCTTTACCTTTTATGGATGCAGGGGTGTCATTTCCAAATGAGACATTCTTTTAGTTTTCTAAGGCACTATATGATTGAAGTTTTTCTTTATCACCTGTCATATGTTTTGAGCATCCACTGTCGATGTACCACTGATTTTCCTACCCTTCCGCATATAAGGCTATGCCACATCTTTCTGGTTACGGTTCTTTCTTCCTCCATGTTTTGGGGATCAATGAAGCTTGCTCCTTCTGAGTTGTTTGCCAAAACCTACTCCTGCATTCAGAATCTTCATGACCAAAGTTGTTGCAGATAGAACATTCTGTTTCATTTTCAAGAGCAGAAAAGTTATTGTAGGTTCTTTTCATGATTCAAGTCACACTCCTTTTATTTTGTGATTCTCTGGTCATGTTGGTCATGTTGGTCTTGTAGGTGACACATTGAGCTGCTTTATGTCCAAAGTTATGATAAGAGAAACATTGGCCATTGAAGAAATTCTTGCGATCATCAAACCTTCCATCTAGACAATTGTAATAGCCATTCGTTCTTGAGGAAAATTGAGAATGATTTACCTGTGGTTGGGTGTAGCTTTTGTTCATCCTTGAAGTAGATTGCTCTCAATTTACTTGGTGATTTCTGTTCATTCTTGAAGTAAATTGTCCCTGATTTACCTTGTGATCTTCATTGTGCCTTTGCTGTCAATTGTCAACCTGTTCAATTCTTCTTGCAGCTTCAAGATAACTTTTGGAGGTAGATGGCTTATGTGCTTGAGATGTTTCTTCAGTATACCCAAGACCTGTCTTGATTAGAGGAGAACGCTGCACTTTGATAATCTCATCTAAAGTTCTAGATCCTTTAGCAAATATAAGATTAAGAGCTTTTGTTTTCTCAATGTCCTTTCTAAGTCCCACAATTTCACATTCTAACTTTTCATTGTGTTTCTCCATTTCAGCAAGTTGGAATGTCAAAGTATCTATAATCATATTCTTTTCTTCTAAGCAAATTTTGAGTTTAGAAATTTCTTCATAAATACCTTCTTCATCTATAGCATCCAAGAAATCATCATCTTGAAAAGCCATCAAAAGTCTATAATCATTACCTTGTTCATCTTCATCACTATTTGAAATTCCATCTGTCTTCATGTGTGTAATAGCTCTTCTTCCTTGCATTCTGTTTTATGTTCCATCTAACTGGTTCCTTACCCTTTTCAAGCTTATCTTTATGAGGACACTTAGTAGCATAGTGACCAACTCTTCCACAAGAAAAACATTTGAAAGGTAGCTTACCTCTGAATCTCCCAGAACCCCGTTGAAGGTTCTTGATAAAATTTGATTCTTCCTCTTCTTCCGACATATGTCCTGAGTCATTGCAATATCCTTTTCCCGAGGCTTTGAATGCAGCTTCTCTCTTGTCTGATGTTCCCCCTTTTCTCATTTCGTAAGCGGTAAGGATTCTATGTAGCTGTGGCGTGGTAAGGCTTTGTAGATTCTTCTTTTCTTCTATAAAAGAAACTTTTGATTCAAACTTAGAAGACAAAGATATTAGAACATTTTCAACCAAAACAACTTCTTTTATTTATTCACCCAAATTTTTCATACAATTAACAATCTCATCTATATGTAGGAAATAGTTAGCCAAACTTTCATCATTGTACATTTTCATATTGAATTCTGAGAGTTTGTACTTTTGCTGATTTCCCCTGATCATCTCCTTCATAGCTCATAATGATCTTGTCCCATATTTCTTTTGTGGTTTTGAGCAGCATAACCTTGACGAATTCTGATTGAGATAGACTCCCTAATAGAGTATTGACATCCTTTGCATTTGTTTCATACTGCTTCTTACCAGCCATATCTGTAGGAGTTGCTAATGGAAATGTGTATCCTGTTTCCATGATATCCCAGACTTATGTACCAAGAGATTGAAGATATGTTGTGATTCTTACATTCCAATAGACGAAGTTGCTCCCATAAAAAATTGGTGGCCTAATCGATGCTTCTTTCTCGTAATTTCTCATGATGATAGATCTTCCTTCAAGCGATCAAGCTTCTTCTGAAGGACCTGCTCCGGTACCAGTTTTTGAAAATAATACTGAGAGGGGGGGGGTGAATCAGTATTATCTGATCAATAAAACTCTTTCATTTCCATATTCAGATTCATATACGCTACTTCAGTTAAGTAAAACAGCGTGTATACACAACTGTGTATAATGCAACCAATGTATATGCAGTAAACTTATAGATTAGTTAGTTGCTTCTTAATGAGTGCATCAGAACATTATTTAACCATATGATCAATAAATAGGAGCAGTAAAGCAGAGAAAATCATCACACATAATCAACACATAGGAACACCAAGATGTAAGGTGGAAACCCAATGTGGGTGAAAACCACCTGCTTCAATTTGTCTCTATCTTCTTTTAAATTAGAAACTTCCTTTTACAATGATTTTGTACTAGTGCAGTCTTATACCAGTATGCAGGCTGCTACTTGCAGAAGGCTACAACCTTCTCTCGTTCTCTAGCTTCTCCTGGAAAGGAGCTACAACCCCCTTTGCTCTTCTACTAGCTGAGGTACTAGTACGTAGGTGCTGACCTACTGAAGGCTACAACCTTCTATTTTCTTCCAGGGACCACATTTCATAAATTTTCATACCGGATCCATGAATATCAATCAAACATCAAGTATATCTACATTAACCAAACTCCTTTGTACAAACAAATACTGAATCAATCAATAACTTCTTAGAATGTTGTAACCAAAAAACAGTACCAATAACCAAACACCAGTTCTTAACCCAGAACACTGCAGCAATAAACAGAAGCAACTGAAACGTATTTCATGAGATATATGCTACTTCAATATGTGGAACCTGTGCGCATACGCTTCTGTATCAAGGCCATCCAGAGTATATGATGTTTTAAGTTAGTGAACCATCGTGTATACGCGCCTCTGCTGCGCTAAACCTGCATACAGATCTATAAAAGATAATTTATCCTTTTCACTTATTCAGACATTAGTTCTACCCAGATTATCATATTTATAGATCAAGTCATGCGCCAAATATAACAGATCAAAAATTACACAAGGATACTTCTCTTCAAACCGCCTTAAGATCTTGACCCATCAATAGAACTTATCCTTCTCCTTGTGCTCAAGTTCCTCCTTGATTCAGATCTAGTTATGCACCCAACCCAATAATAGTATTCTAGATCTTGCTCTTCATAAGATATTCAATCCTTCAGTTCATTCCCTTGCCAAATGATCTCCTTCCCTTTTTATAGACTTAGGCCTTACTCAAAACATGGTCCAAAACCATAGAGATCCAATACTAGGGACTCAATACTTGGGTTCAACATTTGGATGCAATACCAAGGACCAAAACCATAGGTTCAAATACGTCAGACTAAACACCATGGACCAACCATAAGTTTTCCCACATGTACGTGCTTTTCTTTGCATGAAAGTGTGTGCATACGTATAAGCGCCTTTTGATCGGTACACCCGCGTGTATACACAATTTTGTTAAGAGGAACCTGCGTATACCTCATTTTCTTTTATTCTGAGAGCCTGAACTGTGATCTGCCCTTTGAGTGAGTTTCCATCAAGGACAACATCTGTGCCGTAATGCCAATAAGAAGATGATTGACTTGATATTGACAAACAAGAAGTGATGGAAATGTCACTAGGAAAATTACTGAACCTAGCAAAGAAATGACATAAGAACTAGAAAAGTAGAAGAAAGTGGTAGTGAGGGAAAAAAGGATCATAATCGAATCAGTTAATGATTCTCTCATTACTTTTGTTGCAAACTTGAAGACTTCCAAGGCAATGTATTACAAGCTAGTGAATTTGTACCCTATAAGCACAATAGGAAAAAATATGTATTTGTAAAATGTAGGTTTTAACCCTGTAAAAAAATTACCTGCATACAAATTCTAAAAAAACAGAAAATAAACAATGTGAAAGCATAACATATAAAACACATATACATAAAGATTTCCCCTAGATCCCAAAACCGGGACTTGGGAACTTGATTTTTCATTGTGTTCTTTTCAATGCAAAACATATTTATACATGTCGAAGCATCGAATACCATGGACTGAAAACCATCGCATCCAAAACCATTGACTGAAAACCATCGCATCCAAAACCGTGGACCAAAAACCATCCCATTCAAAACCATGTGCAAAAATCATGCACAAAAACATAGGTAGGTCCACCCAACCTAATATAGGGTCCAAAAAGCAAAATTTTCTGGGGTGCTGCCCCGGACCCCATAGAGGAGGCTTACCTACACCCTTAAAACCCCTATGACCCGCCCCTCGCTACACAATCGGTGCAAAGAAGGGGGGGCTCCACCCCCCCTCTAACCCCCCAGTTAACTATGTGGGCTAGTCGTGGAAAGAATATAACACAACCCAACATTCTCCCACTTGTTGTTTTCTTTCCACAAGGGGCCACAAGAGAGCATAGTCATTTATCCAACCCTACGATGCCCATTGTTTCTTTACACCAAGAGAACTTCTCAGAGCTCACAGATTTTTTCAATGCATCTGTAGTATTCTTCAAAGTTTCCACCTTTACCAGAAACACCTTTTTGTCTTCTATCATAGCCCTCAAAAAATGATACTGAACATCAATGTGATTTTTCTTTGAATGATATGAAGGGTTCTTTTCCAAGAAAATTGCGCTTTGGTTGTCACAGTCTATCCTTATAGCTCCCTGTACTAACCCCATACTTGAACACAATCTCTACAACCAAACTGCTTCCTTTCTTGCATGAGTGGCTGCCATGTATTCTGCCTCTATCATTGATAGTGCCGCTACAGATTGTTTCTTACTCATCCAACTGACTGCACGTCCAAATAGGCTAAACACATACCCACTTGTAGATATTCTCTGATCTAGATCTCCAGCCCAATTTGCATCAACAAAGCCATGAATATCCAACACTCTGTCCAATCCTGGTCTTCCTTAGTAGCACAAACCATAATCACTAGTGCCACACAAATACCTAAAAACCCACTTCACTGTTGTCTAGTGCTCCTTGCCTGGTTTTGACATAAACCTACTCAATACTCCCACTACATGTGTAATGTCTGGTCTAGTACAGATGATTTCATACATTAGGCTACCGACTGCACTTGCATATGGAACATGGGACATGTCCTCTTCCTCTTCTTGTGCCTTGGGACATTGTTCAACAGATAACCTAACACCTACAGGAATAGGAACCTTCATTGGTTTACTATCCTGCATATTAAAACTTTGCAGTATTGTCTCGACATACTTCCTCTGGTTTAACCAGAGCTTCCTCTTTGCCCGGTCTCTTTTAATTTCCATGCCAAAAATATAGTTTGCAACACCAAGATCTTTCATGTCAAATTTGGAGGACAATTGGCTCTTCAAATCCTGGATAATTCTTTTGTCATTTCCAACCAGCAACATATCATCCACATACAAGACCAGATAAATAACACAGTCACCAATAAATATAAAATACACACAATGATCTAATTTGCTTCTAGTGAAGCCAAGTCCCCGTATAAATGTATCAAATTTCTAATACCACATCCTTGGTCACTGTTTTAACTCATATAGAGACTTATTTAACTTGCATACCATTTCTTTCTTACCCTTCACTGCAAATCCTTGAGGTTGCTTCATGTAAATCTCCTCTTCCAAATCCTTGTGAAGAAATTTTGTCTTCACATCCATCTGTTCTACCTCAAAATCAAAAGCAAAAGCAACAGATAAAAGTATTCTAATAGAAGCTACCTTGGCAATAGGAGAAAAAATATCACCAAAATCAATTCCCTACACCTGGAAATAACCTTTTGCTACCAACCGAGCTTTGTATTTCTCCACCTTTCCTTTTACATTTGTCTTCTTCTTGAACACCCATTTTCTACCAATGGCTTTCCTTCCAGCCAGCAACTTCACCAGATCCCAAGCCTCATTTTTGTGAAAAGATGCCATTTCATCAACCATGGCCTCCTTCTATATTTTTTCATCCTCTAAATCTATTGCTTCCTTCATAGTTTTGGTATCATCATTAGTAACAGATAAAGCAAAATTTGAACAGAAAGTAGATGGACTATACCTTTCCAGATACCTTCTTTCTCGAACTAATCTTCTCACACCCGGAGTTTGTGGCTCTTCATATTTTGATTCCTCCTCTGTTGTAGCATCTAATTCTTCCTCCTTAAGCTCGAACTCTATCTTCTCAGGTTTCTTTGTTTGGACTTCATGTTTAATAACATATTTCACCTCTCTGAACACCACATCTCGGTTGTAAACAACCTTCCTTGTTACTGGGTTCCAAAGCTTATAACCTTTTAAACCATCCTTATACCCAATAAAGATGCACTTTTTAGATTTACTATCCAACTTGGTTCTTTTCTCCTTTGCAACATGTACATATGCATCACATCCAAATACCTTCAGATGTGAAAGAGAGGTTTTCTTACCATTCCATACCTCTTGTGGAGTCTTATCCTCCAACGTTGATGAAGGTGATTTGTTGACCAGGTAACATGCTGTCTCCACTGCCTCTGCCCAGAATTCTTGTCCAAACCCAGCACCACTAACCATGCTTCTTTCCCTTTCCATCAATGTCTTGTTCATTCTTTCTGACACTCCATTTTTCTCAAGTTTGTATGGAGTAGTCTTCTGCTGTTCTATACCATAATTCTTACAAAATTATTCAAATTCCTTGCTACAAACCTCTCCTTCGTTATCTGTCCTCAACACCTTTATCTTCTTCTCTGTCTAGTTTTCCACTAGAGCCTTAAATTATTTAAACCTGTCAAAGACTTCAGATTTCTTGTTAAGGAAATATATCCATGTATTCCTTGAGAAGTCATCTATAAATGATACATAGTACGTAGAATTACCCAATAATGGAACCTTCATAGGTCCAAACACATCACTGTGCACAAGTTCTAATATGTGTTTCGCCTTTTTACCACCAAAGGAGAAACTCACCCGATTCTGCTCCCCATATACATAATTTTCACAGAAATCAAAACCCATAGAGCTATTACTCATACCTTCTACCATACCTTTACCATGAAGTATCGGAGGCCCTTCTCTATAATATATCCAAACCTTTGATGCCATAGCATGGTATTCTGTCCAGAGACCACTAGATTTTCTGCTCCATTTTTAGGAAAAACAGAACTGTTGTACCCATCAAAAACAGTGATACCTTGCAGCATGTACAGAGTTCTAATTCGAACTCCCCACATCAATACCAGTGCCCCCTGAACCATCTTGTAAGTATCCTTCTCGAACACTATTTTTACACCTGCATCATCCAGCTTGCTTATAGAAATCATATTTTTGGCTAACGCAGGAATGTGTAGAACACCCGGAAGTATTCTAACCCTTCCACCTTACAAATTCAACTTTAATTTTTCACTACCAACGATTCTAGCCTTCCTTTCATCCCCCAAGAAGACATCACCACCATCATATTTCTCATACTCGCAGAACCACTGTCTATGGGGAGTGAAGTGAAAGGATACACCTGAGTCAATCAACCATGCCTCGTGATCTACATGTGTACTCTAAGAACCCAAGTACACATCCCCACCTTCATCTGAGGTGGTTTTTGCCTCTGTATAAGCAGCATCATCAGATCCATTTCCTTTATCAGGAGCTTTATATTTACAGTCCCTTTTGTAGTGCCCTTCCTTTCCGCATTTCCAGCACACCACCTTTATAGGTTTTCCTAGAGATTTAGATCTCCCTCTAGATTTAGACCACCCACTCGATGACTTATTGTTGTTTCTGTTCTGGGACCGTCCTCATATAGACAAGGCATCACCATTTTGGCTCTCCATATTTTTCTGTCTCATTTCCTCAGTTAGCAAGGATGCGACTATTTCATCAAACTGCAAGGCAATTGCATTGCTACCGATTGCAATAACTAGACTATCCCATGAATCAGGTAGAGAACACAACAAACTGATGCACTTCTCTTCATCTTAAATTTTAATATCAACAGATAATAACTAACTTACCATAGCATTAAATGTGTTCAAATGCTCTGTCACCAAGTCTCCATCTTTCATCCTCAGGTTATACAACGTTTTTTGTAGGAATAGTTTATTCACCAGAGACTTAGATTGGTACAAAGTCCCTAACTTGTCCCACAAATCCTTCATCATGGGGAACCCACAAATCCTTCATCATAGCTTCCCCTAATACATTCAACAATACTGAATCTCAGACACACAATCGTATTGCGCTCTTTGCCTTTCGATCCAACTTCCTCCATTATCCATCGGATACTCACGTTGGATTAGTACTTGCATCTACCGTGATCCACTGATCTTTATCCACCAACAGATCCTCCATCTTGAGTTTCCATAACTCAAAACTCGGACCATTAAATTTCTCGATCTCTATCTTTCCACTACCTGCCATCTTCTTTCACCACCAGAATCAATCCCACAAATCTCCCAATGAACATGGTCTACCACGGGCCCGAGCAAAACCCCTTAGCAACAAAGGCGTCCCCTTGAAGCCAAAACGGCTTTGATCCCAAATGTAGGTTTTAACCACATACAGAAAATACCTGCGTATGAATTCTCAAAACACAGAAAATAAATAATGCGAGACAATAACACATAAAACACATATACACAAATATTTTCCCTAAGATCCCAAAATCGGGACTACCAGCTTGATTTTTCATTATGTTCCTTTCAATGCTACAATACATATTTATACATATCGAAGCATCCAATACTATGGACCGAAAACCATCGCATCCAAAACCATGGAGCAAAAACCATCGCATCCAAATCCATGTGCAAAAACCATGCACAAAACCATAGGTAGGTCTGCACAACCTAACATACGACCCAAAAAGAAAAAAAAATTGGGGCGCTACCTTGGACCCCAAAGAGGGGGGTTACCTGCACCCCTCAAACCCCTGTGACCCCCCTGCTACGCAATCGGCACAACGAAGGGGGGGTTTTGCCCGCCCTCTAACCCCCCGATTAACTAGGTGGAAAGAATATAACACAACCCAACATAAAATAATATTTATAGAATGAATAAATCAAAAGATGAGGATATAACATCCTTCCTCATAAAATTTTATCAATTAAGAGACCATTTGTAAGGACTTAGGGAACCAATAATTGATTCAGAGGTGACCATATGCATTCTAAATGCATTTCCACTAGAATGGAGCAAATTTTCAACAAGTATATACTCTAAGAAGGATTCAAATCCCTTTGATTATTTGTGGGCACAATGCATACTAGAATAATCAATGATCAAGGTCAAGGATGACATTGGATCAGATGAGAAATCTATAACCTTGCTAGCCTGATTCAAGAAAATGAAGAAGAGTCATTTTGGCAAGTCCAAGAAGTAAGATATGTCCACGGTACAATAATTCAAGTGCAATGAGTTTGGACACTACAAGAGGGATTGTCCAAATCAACAGAACAATAAGAGAAATGATGGGAGTGAATCTCATGTAGCCAAAGCAGTGGTAGAACCTGAGAAGAAGACAAAGAAGGAAGAATTAAAGTATCTTTACTACTGAAATAAGGTTCACTAACCTTCATGTTCTTTATGAATGTTTGTCTTTCTTCTAGATGTTTTTGCATAAGCATATGATAGTGGTATGTTTTGAATTTACATGATTAAGTTGCTTATTAGAGAAAATATAGGATATAATGCTCGATCATTTTGCATATTTATCATCTAGATATTATTTAGCAATATATTAGAGGTTGTAATCTTGTTGAAATGGATCATCATGATCCAGGAAGGACCATAATTTTGAATGTCCTTGGAAAGAGCATCATGACAGGAATAGTATGTATTTTATCGAATGTGAAAACAATATGGTAAAGGGATGAAGGAATGAAATGGGTTAGGATCAAGGCTCTTTGTGAGATATATGAATAGATAGATGATTGGATGAAACCATAGGAATGCATGTTGGATATAAAACTTTGGATAATATCCATATGTGTAGAATCTTGTGGAAAGAAAGTAGTTTATAAAGTATTTTTAGGTATATGAATATGTAATATGATAATTGAACATCCAATTATAATCTCTGGAAGAAAAAGTTTTAACTTAGTATTCAAGTGCGATCCTTAGGCACTCTGATGCATGAAGGAAGTATCAAGTGGAGGTGGTCAATGAGGATGTTGATGGTATGAGAAGGTCACCATGGTGAGGTGAGTCTACTTCATTTATGGTTAGGTTATCTAGCTAACATTTTATTTTTGGCTATCGAGAAAAGGATGTTGCGGGAATACATTATGATAATTAGGGAAAGGTCAACTGTATGAATGAAAAGTATTAAGGGAAGACCAATATCTAGTACTTGGAAACTATGATGTCAAGATGACTCTATCTTGGAATTTAAGAGTAGTTGTACGATAAGATAACTTTAAGGTCAAAGAATATCGCTTTCCCGAGGAAGCTATGATCAGCTAGAATTTTTGGAATTATCAATGTAATGCCTTCATATCAAATAAAAAAGTCATGAGAAAGAGAACTAACCTAGATCCTATCACAAGAACAAAGAGTAGATATGGCTCCATGATACCTTGAAGGAAGTAGGCTCAATGCAATAGATGTGAAGGAAAGAGGGAGCCATGTAGATATGGAGAACTAGTAGTTGATACATTGATAGACAAGCTATAGGGCTTGTGGTGTCAACTTCCATTATTGGAAGGAAGTTGAACACAACAAACTGATGCACTTCTCTTCCTTAAATTTTAATATCAACAGATAATAACTAACTTACCATAGCATTAAATGTGTTCAAATGCTATGTCACCAAGTCTCCATCTTTCATCCTCAGGTTATACAACGTTTTTTTTAGGAATAGTTTATTCACCAGAGACTTCGATTGGTACAAAGTCCCTAACTTGTCCCACAAATCCTTCATCGTAGCTTCCCCTAATACATTCAACAATACTGAATCTCAGACACACAATCGTATTGTACTCTTTGCCTTTCAATCCAACTTCCTCCATTATTCATCGGATACTCACGTTGGATTAGTACTTGGATCTACCGTGATCCACTGATCTTTATCCACCAACAGATCCTCCATCTTGAGTTTCCATAACTCAAAACTCGGACCATTAAATTTCTCGATCTCTATCTTTCCACTACCTGCCATCTTCTTTCACCACCAGAATCGATCCCACAAATCTCCCAATGAACATGGTCTACCACAGGCCCGAGTGAAACCCCTCAGCAACAAAGGCGTCCCCTTGAAGCCAAAATGGCTTTGATTCCAAATGTAGGTTTTAACCATATATAGAAAATACCTCCATATGAATTCTCAAAACACAGAAAATAAACAATGCGAGACAATAACACATAAAACACATATACACAAATATTTTCCCTAAGATCCCAAAATCGGGACTACCAGCTTGATTTTTCATTATGTTCCTTTAAATGCTACAATACATATTTATACATATCGAAGCATCCAATACTATGGACCGAAACCCATCGCATCCAAAACCATGGAGCAAAAACCATCGCATCCAAATCCATGTGCAAAAACCATGCACAAAACCATAGGTAGGTCTGCACAACCTAACATACGACCCAAAAAGCAAAAAAATTTTGGGCGCTACCTTGAACCCAAAATAGGGGGATTACCTGCACCCCTCAAACCCCTGTGACCCCCCTGCTACGCAATCGGCGCAACGAAGGGGGGGTTTTGCCCGCCCTCTAACCCCCCGATTAACTAGGTGGAAAGAATATAACACAACCCAACATAAAATAATATTTATAGAATGAATAAATCAAAAGATGAGGATATAACATCCTTCCTCATAAAATTTTATCAATTAAGAGACCATTTGTAAGGACTTAGGGAACCAATAATTGATTCAGAGGTGACCATATGCATTCTAAATGCATCTCCACTAGAATGGACCAAATTTTCAACAAGTATATACTCTAAGAAGGATTCAAATCCCTTTGATTATTTGTGGGCACAATGCATACTAGAATAATCAATGATCAAGGTCAAGGATGACATTGGATCAGATGAGAAATCTATAACCTTGCTAGCCTGATTCAAGAAAATGAAGAAGAGTCATTTTGGCAAGTCCAAGAAGTAAGATATGTCCAAGGTACAATAATTCAAGTGCAATGAGTTTGGACACTACAAGAGGGATTGTCCAAATCAACAGAACAATAAGAGAAATTATGGGAGTGAAGCTCATGTAGCCAAAGCAGTGGTAGAACCTGAGAAGAAGACAAAGAAGGAAGAATTAAAGCATATTTACTACTGAAATAAGGTTCACTAACCTTCATGTTCTTTATGAATGTTTGTCTTTCTTCTAGATGTTTTTGCATAAGCATATGATAGTGGTATGTTTTGAATTTACATGATTAAGTTGCTTAATAGAGAAAATATAGGATATAATGTTCGACCATTTTGCATATTTATCATCTAGATATTATTTAGCAATATATTAGAGGTTGTAATCTTGTTGAAATGGATCATCATGATCGAGGAAGGACCATCATTTTGAATGTCCTTGGAAAGAGCATCATGACAGGAATAGTATGTATTTTATCGAATGTGAAAACAATATGGTAAAGGGATGAAGGAATGAAATGGGTTAGGATCAAGGCTCTTTGTGAGATATATGAATAGATAGATGATTGGATGAAACCATAGGAATGCATGTTGGATATAAAACTTTGGATAATATCCATATGTGTAGAATCTTGTGGAAAGAAATTAGTTTATAAAGTATTTTTAGGTATATGAATATGTAATATGATAATTGAACATCCAATTATAATCTCTGGAAGAAAAAGTTTTAACTTAGTATTCAAGTGCGATCCTTAGGCACTCTGATGCATGAAGGAAGTATCAAGTGGAGGTGGTCAATGAGGATGTTGATGGTATGAGAAGGTCACCATGGTGAGGTGAGTCTACTTCATTTATGGTTAGGTTATCTAGCTAACATTTTATTTTTGGCTATCGAGAAAAGGATGTTGCGGGAATACATGATGATAATTAGGGAAAGTTCAACTGTATGAATGAAAAGTATTAAGGGAAGAGCAATATCTAGTACTTGGAAACTATGAAGTCAAGATGAGTCTATCTTGGAATTTAAGAGTAGTTGTATGATAAGATAACTTTAAGGTCAAAGAATATCGCTTTCCCGAGGAAGCTATGATTAGCTAGAATTTTTGGAATTATCAATGTAATGCCTTCATATCTAATAAAAAAGTCATGAGAAAGAGAACTGACCTAGATCCTATCACAAGAACAAAGAGTAGATATGGCTCCATGATACCTTGAAGGAAGTAGGCTCAATGCAATAGATGTGAAGGAAAGAGGGAGCCATGTAGATATGGAGAACTAGTAGTTGATACTTTGATAGACAAGCTATAGGGCTTGTGGTGTCAACTTCCTTTATTGGAAGGAAGTCTGGAATATCCTCTGGTTTTGAGAGGGAGAAAAGGAGTCTCCTTGAATAATGAGAAAGGTTCTCCATATTAAGGGAGAATAGGGATGTACTCTCTAGTTGAGAGGGAGTGATGATAAACATCACATGTGCATTCTTCTCTTCAGGTGATGAAGAGAGAATGATAAAGGATTCAATAAGAATATGTGGTTTCCTTGAGGATATAACATCCAGGAAAGGAAAGGTACCAACACCCTATGAGGATGGGACATCAATCCAAGAAAAGAGTTGTCAAAGAGGATTGATGTTCTTTTAGCACTCATGTATGGAGATCCAAGATAATAATAGTCCTAAAAGGACATACCTTATGGACATACAGATAGGATATATTCCTTAGAGAGGTAGTGTGGTATCACACATAAAGCCTCCCATCATAATTCTCTTTACTAAAGTAGAGATTTTCCAGTTAGGCTTCAAGGACAGTGTTGGTCATGGCGATGATGCTTACAATATGGCTTATCAATCTGAATCTTCTTGAGAACTCTTCAGTTTGATATATGATGTTGTATTGGTTGCACAATTATGAATACCTCCCAAGTTGAGAGGGAGTGTTGATAAATGTAACTAGTTTTAGTCTTCATAATTGTTGTACTCCTTTCAATATGTATTCTATGTAACAAATAAGAAAAGAAAAGATACAAAATATTATTATTAAAGCATGGGTTTCAAGATGATTATTGACATGCTTTTAGGTGAAATCATGTTCTTCATGCTTTTGTGGCTTGTTAGGTCTTAGAATTTATGTTCATGAGTCAAAAAGGTCAAAATCATGTTTATAAGATCCTTTTGGGAAACTTGTAATTGTAAAACGAATTATTTTTTAGTCTAGAAAGTCCTGGAATCTCTAAGAGTACAAGTCAGCCCTATGATCCTCAAGTTCACTAAAGGAGGGAATTTGATCCCTTGAGAAGTCTATATAAAGAGAATTTCGACTTCATTTGGTGACACACACACTCACAAGTTTGATAGACAAGAAAGAGTTTAATCTATATTTGTGTAGCTGCAAGCACGAGAGAAAAGGTCAAGAATAAAGAAGAAGGAAACAAATTCTTTGTTTTTGGGCTCTATCTCTCTCACACATGTGAAATTCTAGGGTGTCTAGGTTACAAGAAGAAGCCAAATTTGCAGGTTTGAGTTGTAGTAGGAAGAAGTGAAAAAAATTGTAGCTAAGGAAAATTTTAAGGATGGAAATTTATCTTTGCATTTAGGAACATTAACGAATCTCACTAGACTAGGATATGCCATCTATAAAATGTTTGGTGGTATTTCTGTAAAAGTATTCAAATTAATAATAATTTTATATAGTCTCTATATAAAAGTTTAGCAAATTTTAAGGTAAAATAATTTTATACAATAAAAGTTGAGTGAATTTTTTTTAGCTAAAATGGAAATTAACAATTTATGTTTTTTTTGGAAAAAGCATAGAAAATTAGCCCACTTGCAAATATTAGCCCCTAAATAAATTTCCCTACTTGTAGCCGAGAGGAAGGAAACTCTATTCAGACCTCACTAACCTTAAGAAGAGTTTTATTTCTCTTGGAATGTCCAAAAAGGAGGTTCTATTAGGATTTCTTTAGGAGTTTCAAGGCTAAAATTACAGGGTCAAAGTTGCAGGTCAGGTAGCAGTATTGTAGTTGGTAGATCAAATTTGCAGTGTGCAACAACTTTGTGTGAATTCAAGAAAGGACTTGACGAAGGTCTGACATGGTATAGGGAGAAGGACTTGGTCTATAGTTTTGTTCTTTATATGCCATTTGAAGCAGATTCTAAGAAGAGAAGAGTTTTTGAGTTTTGCTATGGAAGGGTTTTTCCCTGGCTTAGAGCCTACATCTATGTCCTCTTCTGTTGTTGATGTTTCATGATATTATTTGATGAAAAGATATAACTAAAAGAATGTAAAGAAGAATATAATTAATATTCACAAGAAAGTATCAAGGTTAAAGAAAATAAGTTAATAAGCTACCAATTTATCATTTTCTAACAAATAGGGTATTATCACAAGTTTTTTAAGAATTATGGGAAAATAACAACACCTCTAACAACATTACTAAATAAATAGGCGTTTTCTTGGAATCCAAAATAAATTAATTCCTTTGAACACCTTAAAGAGTCAATGTGTCGAGATCTAGTCTTAGCTACAACATACTTCACAAAACCTTTATTGTGGAATGTGATGCCTCAGGAAATGGAATTGGTATTATTTTAATGCAAGAAGGAAGTCCCATTCCTTTGAAATTCATCCAATCAAGGGAAATAATTTACACAAACCTATTTATGAGAATGAAATGTTTCAAATACTACATGTTGTGAGGCAATGATGCCCTTACCAAATGGAAAGACACTTCAAGGTAAAAACACATCGTTATAGTCTTAAATACTTCTTGGAACAAAGATTATATTTAAAAGAGTAGAATAAATGGGTCACAAAGATGTTGGGTTATGAATTTGAAAATTGAAATCATCTATAGAAAAGGGAAGAAAAATGTTGCTGCAAATGAAATCTCAAGAAAGGATGAGGAAGTGGAAGCATTTCTCTGTGCCATTTTTATTATCAAACTTGATTGGAAAACTAAAGCAAGGGATGAATGGAAAAATGATGAAGTGGTGTGAACATTCATTCAAAAGTTGTAGCAAGATCCCCATGCATCTGATACGTTTATCTGGTAAAATGATTCACTATGGTACAAATATCACTTATATCTATGTAAGAACTCCCAACTCAAACAAAAGTCCTTTTGCAATTACACACGTCTCATATAGGAGGGCAATCAAGATTTTAATAAACTTACCACATGGTCAAGAATGAATTTTTTTGGATGGATTTAAATATGATATTTAGAAGTTTGTGGAAGAATGTTTTATTTCCAATAAAATAAAGTCGATACAATTAGGATCCCATGTATTTTAAAACTATTAGCCATTCCAAGTCAACATTGCGAGGAGGGCTTAACCATTTTTCTCATAGGTCTACCCAAATCCAAAGGAAAGAATGTCATCATGGTGGTAGTTGAAAAAATTACCAATAATGCACACTTTTGTGCCGTATCTCATTATTTCAAAGCCAATACAGAATTGGATCACAACTCTTCTTATCATCCCCAATCTAACAGGAAAACTAAGATAGTGAAAAAATGTTTAGAAGGGTATCTTCATTAATTTCTACTTGATAAACAAGAAGAACGGGTCAAGTGGTTACTGATGGAACAATGGTGGTATAACACTTCCTTCCATATCACAAGAAAAATCAACCCATTTATGGTTATTTATGGATATCATCCATTATCCATCACATCGTCTCTAAGAGACAATTATAAGGTTCGAGCAGTGGAAGGTCATATCTAGAATCATCAATAAGTTATCCAACTCTTAAAGGATAACCTCACTTTGGCATAGAATCGAATGAAACAACAAGCATATGAGCATCGCAGTGAAAGAATTTTTGAAGTGGTGTATTGGGTATTTTTATGGCTACAACCATACAAACAAATATCCCTCAAGTAAGCTAAGAAGGATAATAAATTATTAGCCGAGTAGTATGGACCTTATAAGGTATTGGAAAGGATTGGTACTATGGCATACAAATCAGATATACCTGCATATTCCCGAGTACACCCAATTTTCCATGTTTCATGCTTAAACAAGCTTATAGGTGACAAGCTCCCAATTCAAACTATATTTCCAGAACTTGACAACGAAGGAAAATTCATATTCGATCATGAATAAGTCACTAAAACAAGAATATGGTGGCTAAGATATTGATCAATGTCGGAGTATCTCATTAAGTGGAATAACTTACCTGTTGAAGATTGCACATGGGAGGATGGGTGTTTTATATAGAAGCATCCAAAACAGTCATGTGTTGAGGAAAACACTTTTTTCAAGGAGAGAGGCATGTTCAGTTCCTATAATAATAGTGTAGCCCCTATATTTTTATTGTTGTGCCCCATAGAAGCACACTATTGTTATTTTTGTGCCCTTACATTATTATTGTTATGTAGGCCCTAATTATATTTTCATCCTTTAGAATTCTATATATACCAAGGAGGTATTTCCATTTGAATCATTCAAGAATTCTTCATTTATGTGATGTAAAAGGAGGTTTCCCCCTCAAAGTGGCTAATTATGAGGGGGTTGATCTATCTCTTCTTCTATTTTTGTGTTATTTTGATATGGGTACATAACATAATCTTTCATGAATTCTTGGAGAGGGTCCATTAAAACATCATAATGTCAAAGCTTAAAGAGAACTAAAAAAAGTTTAAGTATTTAGATTTTTTTGGCTCCACTAATAGAGAAGCAAATGAAGCATGGCTTCAACATATGACCATCTATTTTTCATTGATGATTAGACTTCTAATATCAAGGTGTCAATGGATGTCTTCCAACTAAAAGGAAGTACACTATTGTGTTGTAATACCTTTTTTTAACGAAAGAGTTGTGGAGCGATAAAAAGGTGTCCTTTTAACTCCTAATTACCTTCACATTAATTGTCAACCTAGGGACGACTTTTTATTTCAAGAGTGTACTCAGTCCGAGGCGACTATTTACTCAAGAGTAATGTTTTGCAGTATAGTGCTTAAAATCCAAAAGTAAATGAATGCTTGGGAAGAAATCTAACTACAAAAACATAAACTCAAATGCTCGGAAATCCAACTATTCATTCAGCAATCATCAATAGAGGATACAGTAGCAATAACTCATTGCTCTAGAGATTGTTACAATTAAAATCAAACTAGGGCAAGACAACCAATCTGAGAACGAGGAAGCAGTAACCCATGTTCTCTACAATTGACAACCCTGTATTAAAGCAATTAAAAAGGAAATAGAATTTAAACTAAAGCTGCTATTGAAAGTAAATTAGCAAAACTCTTTAAAAGAAAACTCTTGCAATTAATCAACAGAAATGAACAACAAAGTAAATGGGCAACAAACTGTAATTAAAGGAAACAAACAACAGCAAAGCCAAATTAATAGCAATCTTTACTCTAAGAATAAATCGGACATCAAACGGAAATAGAATGGAAACTAATTAGAAATGAAATATAGAATAGTGCTTAGAGCCTATGGTGTTGAAATAAATAATACACGTAGCATACAGAGATATTAAGAAAAATAGTAATCTAAGTCTGATATTGCAAGTATTAATCCTCGATAGAAAGGGTAACGATTACAATTCATAATGGAACCACAATGTCAATTGAATAGAAATCGTATGAAGTATAAACCATAGACAAATACAGTAATATCAGCTTAAGAAGGTTACAGCTTGATTACTCTATAATTAAATGGCAATAGCATTCTGTAGAGAACAACAATGTTACATTAATGACTTTAAAGGAATAGCAATATGTTATAAGATCAGAATGCACATTACGACTTTCTTATTGCAGAGAACGATATATAAATATAACAGAGCTGCAATATAAGATAACAAAACACACCAGATTCTTGATTCAAGCTGATAATACAAACCACGCATAAACCAAAAAGATAATATACAGCAGCAGCAGCGTACTCCACCAAAGGTTGGGCCCTTAGCTGTCAGCAGATGCTACTGGGTTACTTCAGATGAATAGAATCAATAGCAACTCCCAAATCATGTATTAATCATCAAATTGTGAAATCATTACAACAGCAAAAGCTTGAGGATTACCACATGCAACAATCCCTTCCTCTTCCTATCCTATCACGAATCCTTGCTTCTGAATCTCTAATTCAAATCATCAATTCTCCCTCATTTTTGCATCATTTTTCCATCCCATCTCTGATCTATGTTTTCATTTAAATAAAGAGAGATCAGAGAGAAGTTACAATAAAGATAAGTACAACATGATTTATATTACAAAATTGCTTTGCTTCTAACCAATTGATCAACAAGAGCAAGGCGAATTTGGCTTTGCATCTGAGATTTGGAGGACGGGCGCAACAACAAATCTGAGAAAATTGTGCTCAAAGAACCCTGTGTTTCTCTTAGTACAAGCCAAATTTCGGAAAACCATTCTTTGCTAAAATTATATGGGTCCGTTCTGGACAAAACCCATGTTCCATATTTTCCAAATTCTTCTTCATTTGCTCAGAATCTCAACCGCAAAACTGTTACTTCTTATTCCAGCGAATTTCTGAGTTGGCACATTTAATGATCAAATCTTCAATCTAGAAATTATCTTGGAGGTTTAAAAATGGTGAATGATGTTACAACCAATTTATTGAAACTATCATTGATAAAATCATGCATAATCATCAATTTATTAGAAATAAAGGAGAATAAATAATATTCATTCATAAGAGCATAAATCATTGTAAAATGGAATTATATAATAAATTATGATAAATGACGTGATGAAGAATGGTAGAAATGGGTGGAATAAGCGTTCACAAGTGATAATAATAATGGCATATTAACAGCCCAACATACCCCCACACTCAATATGTTGCATGTCCTCATGCAACCCAAAGACAAAACCCATGTGTTGACCAAGCAATAAAAATTTGTTCATCCTAGCTTATGAAATGGATAGAAAAAATGAATTCTTCCTTAATTAATGAATATTCAATTTTAGCAATCTTGATGAAGGCATACCAATGAAGTTGCAGCGAAATATGATATAAGTGACAGCAACCTTCATTAACCAATTTCCCAAAAACTACAAACCAGCTTTTATTGAAACGTTGCAAGTAAATTTGTAATATATGAATGCCTCTATGATCCAAGAATCAGATCGTTTTGATGCACGGATCATGAGATATAAACAAAATGGATGTAGGCGAGAGTGCATAATTTCCGAAATTTTATGAACCAATTTAACTTGAAATTATCTGGGTTTGTGTATTTTAATGATACGTCTGTGTTTTCCAGAAATCACAAGAATTGAGTTCATAGTTTTAAAAATATGTGGAAATCAATTTCTGCACTGAAATTGTATGCCTTGAGAAAGAAAGTAGAAAACATCCATCATGCGTAGCAATTCCTCCCCCTCTCTAAAAAATTATCATGCCCTCATGCGATGCTAGAAAACAAATTGAGGTGGTTGCTACCATTTTTTGAATGCTATGCTTGGTGTAAAACAACATGGAATAAGGGAGGTGTTGAGAATGAATAAGAAAAGCAATGGATTATAAAGACTATGAATGACATGGTTATAAGAAAGAAATGAATGAAAGCAGCACTCCCCCAAGATGATATGTTGCTGAAACAATGGGAAGTGGTAAAGATGTGGAATGAAGGATGATAAATAATGCTCAATGGATTTTCATTAAATTCTCCTAAATTCGTAATAAATCAAAAAATTATGCTATTTTACCTCAAGTTTTACCGCCAAAAAGAAAAATGTGGAATGACATATATCTACTCGCAGTTGTTGAAGCTGATGTAGGCAAAGTTGGTGCTGAAAGTGATGCAAAAGGTGGAATCCAAGTAAGCACATCATGTCTGAAGAATTGTTCGTGTTCGCAAGTTGCTCGAGCCTCTTCTGTTAGTTGCAATAGTGTGGTCATGCTGTGAATAGAATTTCCCCCGCATACTTGTTGTTCTCCTGTAAACAAATCACACTTGTGCATACAATGTTCTTGAATCCATAGTGTTAGGTTTGAATAACAACAGATAAGATGCATGCAAAAATTTCAATCAGAAAAACTTTTGTATACATGCAATACTTATATTTTATCAAATCAACAAGTTATGGCAGAGTGCAGTAATCATATCGCATGCTATCCCATAATTCATACATTCCCTCCTCCAATTGGAAAAGGGATTCCATGACCATAAATCCTATGAAAGGTGTTATGTTGAAGGCAAGGCAAAGGAATGAACAATACAGCAGTAAATGAAGTAGAGTACACTTATAATTGATAGGACGGTGAGAATTATGGTTATAATGAGAGAAAAGTGTGTAAATATACTTATGAATAAAAGATAGGACGCTTTCGATTGATATGTTATGCAAAAAAGGACAACAATATGCCAAAAAGATGCTTTACTGATGGTATTCTAGCTGAAAATGATGTGTGTTAGCAGATAAAGCTGCCTTAGGCTGAAGGAAGGCAAAATTCAGGGTAACCACAAACCGTGCTCAGTCTGGTAGCTAGCCCTACCAGAACAGGAGAGGGCTCTCTCTGAGTCACGCTCAGTAAATAGATAAGCAAAAACGGTCTGAGATGACTTACAGTGAAATATTGATCTTAAGCTAGTAAGTGAATATGGATACAAGAAACACTTTTTATGAATGACCAAGCTTCTGGGATGGTATGGGACCAACGATTAGCAAAGAACAAAGAATTTAATACAAAGGCACAGATTACTTTGTGAGACAAGACAGGCGGAAAGTGTCGCAATTTAGCTCGAAATAACGCGGAATGGAGGGATTGCTTAGGAGAGTGAAAAGGGCATAAGAACATGAATCCTTTTCAATAGAAGAAGAGCACTGAACATGAAATTTTCCCACAGGCAGAGCAATAAAATTGAATTCTACCTTATCTAACTCAGAAAATTTCACTGGAAATGAATATGAATTGGACTATGAACATTACAAAATACATATGAAACATAAGAGACACATTTACTACACTCACAACCACATGAATCTCATGAAACAGAGCCACTGCCTTTCATTAATTCTCTGTCAAAAATATACAGTGAAGAAACAGAGTTTCTTTCCTAGAGTCTCCCAGAAGTTACAATCCAACCAACACTTTGCAAATAGTTTGCATACAATATATAGAATGTGCCATGAAGAGATAGAATGCCCAGGGGTTGGAAAGTTACTCGAATCATTACAAAATGGAATTGGAAAGCTAACCATTAGCTACAGGTGCAACGTTACAAACATGACAAATGGCTTGGGTGACCGTTTGCCTTCCTTTGCACTTGGATAGAAGACAATCTGGAGTGAAAATACTTTAAATACCACCTTAGGTGCCAAAAAACTGAAATTTATATGAACGGGCCCACTTGGAGAAGTCGCGAATCGAAATTTCGCGAAACGAAGGTAAAATTGGGATTTTTTCCTGTATGCGCCGCGCCATTTTCTGTGTGCGCCACGCCACTTTGGAGCCTGTTTTGAGGCACTTGCAGGAGTCCAAAATGTGCCCAATTGTGCTTGTTGGAAAGCTTGCCCTGTCTACTTTCTAACCCAAGTGGAATTTCTGAATTTGGTGCTCATTTTCCCCTCCAAATCTTCATTCTCCCAAGACTGCTTCCTGTGTGTCAAAATAGGGGTAGAGAGGTCATTTTTTGGGTGTTTTTGACCTCCTGGAGACTCAGATCTTGCCCAAATTTCTTTCCAAGATCCAGTATTCGTGATTTTTCATGCTGAATCCAAAAATTCAAACCATTCTTCATTTGGATCTCCCAATTTTTAGCGTCGCGCCACAGGGAGAAAAAACCTGTGTTTTGCCCAAAAATTTGTCATGTTACCAAAATTTCCCCAAATTTATTGAAATTTGGACTGGAGGTCCTCTATGAAGTGCTATGTTGTGCCAAGGAAGCTTTAGCCAAGATTCGAAGCCGATCTTGCTCTTTTGCCTCTTTTGCCTCTTTTGTTGCTTTGCTCAATTTTACCTTCAAGCTCTTTATCTGGGCCCTTGCACTCATGTTTCCTGCCCTGTAATGGAAAGCCATGTGTCTCAGTAAGGCATGGTCCTTGTCGGCTTTGTCTAGCAGCCTCTCCAAGTGCATGTTAACTCTCTCTAGATTGGCCTCCCGATCCTCATTGATCTCTTGCTCCAATGATGCGAGCTCAACTCTTCTTCTTTGTGCAGCTTGGCGATGCTCACGAATGTTTTGTAGCTCCATGATCGCCCACTGATCCTCCAGTTGTTTTTTCCTCTACTCCAGGTATTTCATGTTCCACTTAGCCCTCTCCAAGTCAAGGGATAAGGCCTCAATCTCTAATTGCTGCTCCTGGATGATCTCTCTAAGCTCTGCATTTGTCGGTTCGGTATCTGTCTCATCATCATGAAGGAGAACGAATTCTGTCTCTTGTTCACCTGATGGCTCACCTGAAGGCCCCTCATCATGCGTTGGCTCCTTACCTCTGTCCTACTCCTGTGTCGTTGATGTAGGAAGCGAGGCCCCTTCCACCCCGGGTGGAGACAACACTCGCTTTGCCGCTGCAAACAAATGTCTACTACCTCTCTGATAGGTGATGAATACTTGCATAGTAGCGGCCTCATGGCACTCATACTGATGAGAAGGACCACCTATCTCATGCTCTGCCTCTGATACTACCTATGGAGAGCTGAAGAAGTCACGGGAGATGAAGTCCTCCCAAGCAATGCCCTGCAATCCCAACTGATGATCCACCAAAATCCGGATAAGAGAAAAGTGATAAACATTGTTAAGTTGCTGCTGAGGGGTCTTATGCTACATGAAATTGTTCATCCTCTCTATGTTCCTACAAATGAAAAATGGGAGGTTCATCATCCGCACCCTGGTAAAGTGCATGAGCAAGCTGATGTGATAGGCATATAGGCGAGAGAACCTGCCCTCACAACTGAAGTACTTCATGATCAATTTCATGAGCGGAGCATACTTATCTTTCAAATATCTGAATGGGAATACTCTTGTGAGATGCCTCAAACAACGACCCTTAATGTAAGGCTCATAGTATTGCCTATCCACCTTCTTCTTCTTATGCCACTGTTCTCCAACATTTGGTATGCCTGTTGCCACTGAGATAGTTTTGGGTGTCAATGTGAAGGTGCCCCCGGCCAAGATAGACTAACCTCCATGTAGATGAAGCACAAAAGGACAAGCCAACTCATGATTAACTCTAATATTAGCCACCCTTTGACAAAATTCCAAACATGCTACGTGCTAGAAACATGACATAGCAAGAGGGCATGCCTGCAATTCAGTGAGGGTGTTTGGCTCATCCCTGACATGTTTGCCACTCTTGTGATGTCTCCTGGGAGCCTGTTCTCCTGAAGTTGTATCACTATGAGTTTCCACCTCATACTTTGATGAACCCTCAGATGCCATGGCTGTTGTTTATATACTGTACTTAGGCTGTCCTTTGATGATGGTGAAGCTGAGTGTTGTTTGTGATATCTGCCACCAAGGGTAACAATGAAACAAAGGGAATATTAGGAAGGGAGTAATGTGATGGGAATAGGGGTTATGGGGGGAAGTTTGTTTAGGGGTATGTAGGGGGTTTGAAAAGGTAGGGTTTGGGGTTTTTTATAAGGTAGGGTTTTTGGAGTTTTGACAAGGTAGGGTTTCGGGTTTGTATTGACGAAATAGTGGAGGGATAAGGAATAGGAGTTTGGTAATATTTCAGGGTAGTGATAATAGGAAAAATGGCATAGGAGGATAAGGAAAAATGGTAAGGAAGGGAAAATGGAACCTTGGCATCAACCCTACCCTTATACAACCCTAGCAACAATGAATTTTTGGCATTTTCATGTCATTTCTTTATGAGTTTTGTTGCATTTCAATTGTAGGCATACATCACTATATCATTTACATAATTTGAGGAACCATTGATGTTATAGAGCCTACCTCTC
Source organism: Pinus tabuliformis (assembly GCA_031772625.1). NCBI lineage: Eukaryota > Viridiplantae > Streptophyta > Pinopsida > Pinales > Pinaceae > Pinus > Pinus tabuliformis. Next base: position 716,385,566 of record CM062804.1, read on the forward strand.
GAGCTGATGGGCATCCACAAAATATTTGGTGGAGTTTTGGAAAGTTTATGGCCCTTTCTCTTTGTGCGTCGTGCGCAAAACCCAGTGCGTCACACCCTATGTGTGCGTCGCGCCCCTGTTTATATGCGTCGCGCGCTGAATCTGCCTCCATCTTTGCTCCAAAATGTACGATGCACACTCCACGACTTTGCAATTTTTTCACTATGTCTTTGATTGCACAATGACTTTGATTTTTGATGTAAACTTGTGTATAAAGACTTGGAGGTCATGATTTAAATTTTGCTTTTTCAAAAACCCATTTTTCTAATGTCATGTTTTGCCACTTTTTCACTGACTTAAATCAACACTGATTTTCACTTTTCCTTTGAAATTTTGGCTCAAATGATGAAATTTTTGACACTCTTTGCGGGGATTGCATGACAGGGAATTTGGCCATGGAAACCATGACTGTGCCTGGAGAAATCAACTGTCGATCTCTTTGAAAATTTTATCACTAATGACACTGTTTGACTTTTCTTCAAAACCGAGTTTTGAAGAACAGTCGAAGTTTATCAATATGACAATGAAACTCTATGAATCATTATTTTGTAAGGGCCTCTCTCTGGCCTACATGGCTTTACTAGATATATTTAAAGACCAAACTGATAAATCCCAAGATCTAATGATCAAAAATGACTTTTGTCCATTAAAGGACCAGACCTTGACTGTCATGGACTTTGGTGATCATTAACAAAAGACCGAAGCCAGCAGGAGCCAGACATGAGGGGAAATGACTAGCATGACCTTTCTCCATCAGATTATGGCATGCCCCTAGCGGAATGTAGCTGAGTGAATGGAGCAGGACTCCTAAAAATGAAATGCATAAAGAGTTTTGATCTCTGACGAAGGACTGACCAGACCGTCTCTAACATTGGCTCCAATGGGGGATGGTAGCTCCTTGGAGGTGCCAAGAAAAATAGATCTCTGGAAGAGCTAGATAGTGCCTTCGTCCATTGGGCTATGGAGTCATTATTTCGACAAACAACACAAGACTTCGACTCATTTATTGACTGAAACTTGACTTAAACCGACTTAATTATGAAACCAACATGACTGAAAAAACCGACTCAATGCAAAAGGAAATGACTCATGACTGACTTAACTAAAACAAGAACTGACAAAACTTATTCAATGGCATCAGTCCATCAAGATTCGAGGGTTTCAAATCATGATGACAGCCACCTGCGTACTAACGCAATATGTATAATCATGTGTAATGTGTCTTCCAATGTAACCAATCAAGTAGATGCCTCCTTGATTGATTCTCCGGATTAGATCTTCTGGTCAACAACAGATACTGGTAACTGGGCCTCCAAAAACATAATTGACCATGATCCCCTTCATCACCAAATACTGCAATAATCACCTTCACTGTCGACTGCAACAAATCTGCCATTGGATCCTGAAAAACATGAATTCTTTCCTCTTGCTGACAAAACAAGGCATCTTTTTCTCTTGATTCTGGTCTTTCTTCATAAATAAGAGTATGCTCCTGGTCTTCAAAAAATTCTGAACAAATAGGTGAGCATATTTCCTCTTTAAAGAACATTTCAAAACATGAGACATATGAGGAAGAGTCTGAAAGGGAATCTTGAATGGTCTGGTCTGCTGAAGTCTGAATATATTGTAGGTCATCTTCATATGATATGATAGTCAGATTGTCTTTGCATTCATCAATCATGAGAAAAGAAACCTCAAATGATTCTTGAAACCCAACACAATCATTTATATCATCTACCATAAATTCACCTAGAGCTTTTTCACTTACTTGAACAAAGATCTCATCTCGTTGTTCATAGAGGGAATGAGCTACCTCCTCATGAAGGTCTAGTTCTGGTGAGATAAGGTCAGTTAGGTCTGTACCTCTGTTTTCTCCATTTGAGGCAGCCTCAACCATGCAACTCTCTTTTTCCTCCTCACCATATATCTCTTGATCTGATTTATCATCCCCATTATCTGAGATTGGAACATCATTTTCTTCCATATTATCTTTTATTTCCACCAGATCTAAAACAAAACTTCTTCTTTCATCATTTCCAGCCATATGGAAATCTTCAGCTTGCTGATCTATAAAGCTGCCCATTGGACTGTTGTCCTTTTTAGAAGAGGAAAAATTTCCACCATCACCTTCTTGACCGGGTGCACACTATATATCTATGTTAACTTGAGCTGGAACATGACTGTTCAAGAGTTGATCTATTTCATGTAATTCCTGTTGACTGTCAAGAAGAAAAATTCCTTCATCTTCCACCGTACTACAATCTTGATTTTGCTGCAAATTTTCATGATTATCTTCATTATGCTGAAATGGGTTTTCACAAAGGGCTTCCATGAGCTCTTCATCCATGAAATTGTCATCTTCATAATATTTTTCAAGGCTTTCAATAAAACAATCAGCGTATTTGCAACAGTCATGAACTAAATTTAACGCTGGATAAGAGTCTTCATACTTCTCAAATAACATGGCATGAAAATCCTTTAAACAATAAATACAAGCAGGCGGCAAAATTTCATACCAATATTGGGCTTCACCTTCTAGAGTGGCCAAGAATATCTTCCTCAAGCAATCTTCAGGAAAATCAACCTTCAACTTGCGAATATGCATGTGAAATCGAACTAGATGTAAAGCAGCGTCCTTCTTACCATCATCTTTAAACGTAGGCAGATTCTTTGACCAATCTACTTTCGGAATCTTATTTGGAAAGCCTAGAATGTGATCTCGGCTCATGGGAGCGTATCTCCTTGAAATCCGCTCCATTTTAAAAGAAATCTCAAAGCTACTGATCCCTCTGCATTGGAGTCACCATGAAGCACCGGTTGCTGGATTCTTCAGTGAAAGGAGTCGCTAGCTAAATGATTTCAACCGTCTTCTTATGTCTGATCGTTGTTCACCGTCAACAATCAGCTCTTAACTTGAGATACGTACTAGGGCAAAACAATCTTCAAGCAAACCATTTTCGTCCCCTATGGAGTCACCACTATGTTAGCACCTAAATCTGTCTTAGGCTGAAGGAAGGAAAAATTCAGGGTAACCGCAAACCACGCTCAGTCTGGTAGCTAGCCCTACCAGAATAGGAGAGGGCTCTCTCCGAGTCACTCTCAGTAAATAGATAAGAAAAAATGGTCTGAGATGACTTACATAGAGATATTGATCTTAGGCTAGTAAGTGAATATGGATACAAGAAAAAAAAATTATGAATGACCGAGCTTCTGGGATGGTATGGGACCAACAGTTAGCAAAGAACAGAGAATTTAATAGAAAGGCACAGATTACTTCGTGAGGCAAGACAGGCAGAAAGTGTAGCAATTTCGTTTGAAATAACGCAGAATGGAGGGATTGCTTAGGAGAGTGAAAAGGGCATAAGAACATGAATCCATTTCAACAGAAGAAGAACACTGAACATGAAATTTTCCCACAAGCACAGCAATAAAATTGAATTCTACCTTATCTAACTCAGAAAATTTTAGTTGAAATGAATATGAATTGAACTATGAACATTAAAAAATACATATGAAACATAAGAGACACATTTACTACACTCACAACCACATGAATCTCATGAAACAGAGCCGCTGCCTTTCATTAATTCTCTGTTAAAAATATACAGTGAAGAAACAGAGTTTCTTTCCCACAGTCTCCGAGAAGTTACAAGCCAACCAACCCTTTGCAAATAGTTTTCATACAATATATAGAATGTTCCATGAAGAGATAGAATGCCCAGGGGTTGGGGAGTTACTCGAATCATTATAAAATGGAAGTGGAAAGCCAACCATTAGCTATAGGTGCAGCGTTACAAACATGACAAATGGCTTGGGTGACTGTTTGCCTTCCTTTGCCACTTGGATAGAAGCCAATCTGGAGTGAAAATACTTTAAATGAAACCTTAGGTGCCAAAAAACTGAAATGTAGATGAGCGGGTCGACTTGGAGAAGTTGCGAATCGAAATTTCGCGCAATAGAGGTAAAATTGGGCTTTTTTCCTGTATGCGCCGCACCATTTTTTGTGTGCACCGCGCCACTTTGGAGCCTGTTTTGAGGCACTTGTAGGAGTCCAAAATGTGCCCAAGTGTGCTTTTTGGAAAGCCTATCCTGTCTACTTTCTAACCCAAGTATAATTTCTGAATTTGGTGTTCATTTGCCCCTCCAAATCTTCATTCTCCCAAGACTGCTTCATGTGTGTCAAAATAGGGGTAGAGAGGTCATTTTTTGGGTGTTTTTGACCTCCTGGAGACTCATATCTTGCCCAAATTTCTTTTCCAAGCACCAGTAGTTGTGATTTTTCATGCTGAATCCCAAAATTCAAACCATTCTTCATTTGGAGCTCCCAATTTTTAGCGCCGCGCCACAGGGAGAAAAAACCTGTGTTTTGCCCAAAAATTTGTCATGTGACCAAAATTTCCCCAAATTTCATGAAATTTGGGCTGGAGTTCCTCTATGAAGTGCTATGCTATTCCAAGGAAGCTTCAGCCAAGATTCGAAGTTGATCTTTCTCTTTTGCATCTTTTGCCTCTTTTGTTGCTTTGCTCAATTTTGCCTTCAAGCTCTTTATCCGGGCCCTTGCACTCATGTTTCGTGCCTTATAATGGAAAGCCATGTGTCTCAGTAAGGCATGGTCCTTGTCGGCTTTGTCCAGCAGCCTCCCCAAGTGCATGTTAAATATCTCTAGATTGGCCTCGCGATCCTCATTTATCTCTTGCTCCAATGACATGAGCCCAACTCTTCTTCTTTGTGCAGCTTGGCGATGCTCACGAATGTTTTGTAGCTCCATGATCACCTGCTGATCTTCCAGCTGTTTGTTCCTATGCTCCAGGTATTTCATGTTCCACTTAGCCCTCTCCAAGTCAAGGGATAAGGCCTCAATCTCTTATTGCTGCTCTTGGATGATCTCTCTAAGCTCTGCATTTTTCGGTTCGATATTTGTCTCATCTTCATTAAGGAGAATGAATTCTATCTCTCGTTCACCTGAAGGCCCCTTATCATGCATTGGCTCCTTACCTCTGTCCTGCTCCTATTTCGTCGATGTAGGAAGCGGGGCCCCTTCCACCCCGGGTGGAGATAACACTCGCTTTTCCGCTGCAAACAAATGTCTACTGCCTCTCTAATAGGTGATGAATACTGGCTTAGTAGCAGCCTCATGGTGCTCATACTGATGAGAAGGACCACCTATCTCATGCTCTGCCTCTGATACTACCTGTGGAGAGCTGAAGAAGTCACGGGAGATGAAGTCGTCCCAAGCAATGCCCTGCAATCCCAACTAATGATCCACCAAAATCTGGATAAGAGCAAAGTGATAAACACTGTTAAGCTGCTGTTGAGTGGTCTTATGCTGCATGAAATTGTTCATCCTCTCTATGTTCCTGCAAATGAAAAATGGGAGGTTCATGATCTGCACCCTGGTAAAGTGCATGAGCAAGCTGATGTGATAGGCATATAGGCGAGAGAACCTCCCCTCACAACTGAAGTACTTCATGATCAATTTCATGAGCGGAGCATACTCATCTTTCAAATATCTAAATGGGAATACTCTTGTGAGATGCCTCAAACAACTGGGCTTAATGTAAGGCTCATAGTATTGCCTATCCACCTTCTTCTTCTTATGCCACTGTTCTCCAACATTTGGTATGCCTGTTGCCACTGAGATAGCTTCGGGTGTCAATGTGAAGGTGACCCCGGCCAAGATAGACTGAACTCCATGTAGATGAAGCACAAAAAGACGAGCCAACTCATGATGAACTCTAACATTAACCACACTTTGACAAAATTCAAAACATGCTAGGTGTTGGACACATGACATAGCAAGAGGGCATGCCGGCAATTCAGTGATGGTGTTTGGCTCATCCCTAACATGTTTGCCACTCTTGTGATGTCTCCTGGTAGCCTGTTCTCCTGAAGCTGTATCGCTGTGAGTTTCCACCTCATACTCTGATGAACCCTCAGATGCCATGGCTACTATTTATATATTGTACTTAGGCTACCCTTTGATGATGGTGATGCTGGGTGTTGTTTGTGATATCTACCACCAAGGGGAACAATGAAACAAAGGGAATATTAGGAAGGGAGTAATGTGATGGGAATAGGGGTTATGTGGGGAAGTTTGTTTAGGGATATGTAGGGGGTTTGAAAAGGTAGGGTTTGGGGTTTGTATTAACCAAATAGTGGAGGGATAAGGAATAGGAGTTTGGTAACATTTTAGGGTAGTGATAATAAGAAAAATGGCATAGGAGGATAAGGAAAAACGGTAAGGAAGGGAAAATGGAACCTTGGCATCAACACTACCCTTATACAACCCTAGCAGCAATGACTTTTTGGCATTTTCTTGTGGTTGCTTTATGATTTTTGTTGCATTTCAATTGTAGGCATACATCACTATATCATTTACATAATTTGAGGAACCACTGATGTTATAGAGCCTACCTCTCGAGCTGATGGGCATCCACAAAATATTTGAGGGAGTTTTGGAAAGTTTCTGGCCCTTTGTCTGTGTGCAGCACGCCTTGGGTGTGTGTCGCACCAGTTAGAAAATTGCACTGCGGGCGGGCTCTATGTGCGCCGTGCCCTGTGTGTGCACCACGCCCCAGTCTATATGCGCCACACGTTGAAACCACCTCCAACTTTGCTCCAAAACGCACGATGCACACTCCATGACTTTGCAATGTTTTCCCTATGCCTTTGATTGCACAATGACTTTGATTTTTGATGTAAACTTGTGTATAAAGACTTGAAGGTCATGATTTAAATTTTGATTTTTCAAAAACCCATTTTTCTAATGTCATGTTTTGCCACTTTTTCACTAACTTAAATCAACAATGATTTTCACTTTTCCTTTGAAATTTTGGCTCAAATGATGAATTTTTCGACACTCTTTGCGGAGATTGCATGACAGGGAATTTGGCCACGGAAACCATGACTGTGCTTGGAGAAATCAACTGTCAATCTCTTTGAAAATTTTATCACCAATGACACTGTTTGACTTTTCTTCAAAACAGAGTTTTGAAGAACAGTCAAAGTTTATCAATATGACGATGAAACTCTGTGAATCATTATCTTGTAAGGGCCTCTCTCTGGCCTGCATGGCTTTACTGGACATATTTAAAGACCAAACTGATAAATCCCAAGACCTAGTGATCAAAAATGACTTTTGTCCATTAAAGGACCAGACCTTGACTGTCATGGATTTTGGTGATCATTGATAAAAGACTGAAGCCAACAGGAGCGAGAGATGAGGGGAAATGACTAGCATGACCTTTCACCATCAGATTATGGCATGCCCCTAGCGGAATGTACCTGAGTGAATGGAGCGGGACTCCTAAAAATGAAATGCATAAAGAGTTTTGATCTCTGATGGAGGACTGACCAGACCGACTCTAACAATGTGATTGATCTAAAAACAATTTCTCATGCGTAAAGGTTCAAACCAGGGAATAAATTAAGGAAATAACTTCTCTGATAAAAAGAAAAAATAAGAAAAGGGTATTATAGTAATAATTGACGATAAGGTATAACTTCAATACCATAAGTAGACCCTCTGCTGCCAACAGGCATCCATAGCCTCGACAGGGTTGCTTTTTAACCCATATGAGCCAGGATCCTCAATTTATAAATGGAGAGTTACAATGTTGTTCTACAGAAGAGATCAGTGTGTTGGCATGGTAACCAGATAACCACATTGCCATTCACTAGGATGTAGCAAAAGTGATCAGGCTGGCTCGTGATGAGACCTCCTGTTCCAAGGACAATTTAGCTATCCAATGGAACATAACCCTGGTGTGGTGGCCATAATGGGAATGTCACTTTGTTATAGCCTTATGAACATGGTAGGCTGGCTCGTAATGAGACCCCCTATCCTCCATCTATGAACAAAATTTTGTTGTTGTTACACATTTTAATGATAAAAAGAGGGAGGCTCAGTACTCCTTAAGAGCAGGAATAGTGGAAGAAGTTGAACATGTCAATAGAAAAAAATATACCCATTCTCATTTATTATAGACAAAGAAGATTATAACCAGGGAGGATGGAACCAACATGGTATTAAGCTGATCAATCAGTATCATGTACAACAGAAAACAATGCAATAAACTAATATATAAATAATTGTGTCCCTTTTGAAAAGAATCTATCATCAATGAGTTGTCCTGTTAAAAATCATAACATGAATGATATTAACTCGCTTCAATAGAATCCATAATTCTTGTTCTCATAAAAGTAGTGTACTTCACGCCATGAAATGGAATCAGTAAAATGTGGTTGAGATGAACTAGGAATAATCCCATAAGAGGAAGGAAGGGTTGCTCTCGAAAATATTCCCGAAGTGTCTTTTTTTTGAAGGAACAGCAAAAACACTCAAAAAATGGTGTTCCGTGTAAGGAACAACAAAGGAAATGCACACCAAAAAGAAAAAATACACACGAAAAAGGTGTTGTTCCCTGTAGGGAACAGCGAAAAAATGCATGTGAAAAAGTGTTGTTCCTTAAGAGGAACAAACAAAAAAAAATTGCGAAAATGTTGTTCCTTTGAAAAGGAACAGCAAAAATGTGAAAGTGTTGTTCCTTTGGAAAGGAACAACAAAAATGTGAAAGTGCAGAAGTGTTGTTCCATTCAGAAAGGAACAGCAAAACGTGAAAGTGCAGAAGTGCTATTCCATTCGGAAAGGAACAACAAAAAGTGAAAGTGCAGAAGTGTTGTTCCATTCGGAAAGGAACAGCAAATCGTGAAAGTGCAGAAGTGTTGTTCCATTCAGAAAGGAACAACAAAACGTGAAAGTGTAGAAGTGTTGTTCTATTCGAAAAGGAACAGCAAAACGTGAAAGTGCAGAAGTGTTGTTCCATTCGAAAAGGAACAACAAAACGTGAAATAGGAACATCAAAATGAACCATGGAAAAAGAACAGCAAAATGAACCGTGAGAAAAGAACAACAAAATGAACCGTGAGAAAAGAATAGCAAAATGAATCGTGAAAAAGGAACAACAAAATGAACCATGAAAAAGGAATAGAAAAATGAATCGTGAAAAAGGAACGACTGACACAAAAGGTGCTGTTCTTTTGAAAAAGGAACAGCAAAACGAAAATGTTGTCCCTTTGGAAAAGGAACAGCAAAATGCACAAGCATAAAATGCAAGAACGCAAAGAATGAATTCGTTGTTCATTGTATTGATGCTGAGGATGGGTTACAGTTTGAATGAAGCAACACCTAAAACACAAAATATAAGAGAAATCAGAAAATAAACATCATTTTATTTAAAAATAATATTTAAATAAATAAATTAAGTTACAACAGCTATGATATTATGTAAAAAAAATATCTCTTCGAAAAATGTTTTGGCAGCAAAGACATGACATGAATCTTAAAATGGAAATCAATTTTTCATTTCTTCTATTATGAATCCGTTGGGTAATGAATTGGGTGAAATTCCTTTGTTTCATAAAATTTCTTTCAAGAATCACTCGTCCATTAATTGACCTTCTTTATTTTCCCAGGACCTGCAAAAAAAACGAGTGTCTACCTGTAATAAAACATTAAATCATGGAGAAAGAGAGGTGATCGGGCTCCCCTAATCCAAGAATTATGCAAAAAAACAATAAGTAGTTACTCTTTAGAACAAATCCACGGAGAAAATAAGAAAGTAAAATTTATTTGTCACCTGTGGGAGAGCAGTGGCCAATCATGCTAACCTGCAATGTTTTAATCACAACTTCTTTGTTTTTCATCCAAATTGAGTGATTCCAAAGCCAGATGAGAGCTAATTCAAAGTTGTATCTTCAATAGAAATATATTTTAAAAATTTAATGATATGATATGTCAATTTTAGTTAGAACAACATGCATAACAAAGTCATTTTCAATTACCCCACTTAGAACAATAGTGAATGTTTTAAGCATAGATTCTTCATTTGGTGTCGGATTCGAATGATTTAAATTGGAAATGAAAGAAGATTCATTTATTTATTTCCAATAGAAACAAGTTTTGAAGACAAGAAGAATTGATAGGTCAAACACTATAAGGAACAACTGGAAACACAGAGTTTTAGGGGTGTTGATTTACGATAGACAATCAGTATTTTGATCATAACTTCCCGATATGATATCAAAAATGAGTGATTCCAACTGCCTTGTAAACTAAATTCATAGGGGAATCTACTATAGAAACAATTTTTAAAAATTCAAACATCTAGGCCTCCAAAAATTGACTGTCCCAACTCTGCTCCTGAGCTGCCCGCTAGACACCCTATCAATGTTTTGGTTCTAACTTTTACGTTTCAAATCCAAATTGAGTGATTCAAATTGAATTGGAAAGTAGACATCAAGGGTTACATAGGATAGAAATAGGTTTTAAAAATATTTCATTTTGGTCCCTCAAAACATGACTGTCCCGAATGTGTTTTCAAAAATTCCATCAAGCCCGCAAGCCAAAAAATGTGATATTCAAGCATTTTTTCAGATTGATGATAAAATAAATATAAGTTTTTGTAGAAATTATTATTTCCATTATGATTCATCTAAATAGACAAATGAATTGAAACATTTATCACCGATGTTGATTTCGATAGCGTGTTGCAACAAAAAACAACTAGTTTTACATAAAAACAAAATGCATTTATTTATTCCCTTATTTATTTTATTTTCTACACCAACCTATTTTGATTTGAAAAATGAATATGACTACGTATATGAGTACTTCCAGTGGAGCCATCTTTGAAATAGGGCTTCATGTATGCACATACCCAAATTTGAAAGATGTATATTAATGGATATTAGGGTATGAGAAGCCAACTTCCCTTGAAAAGGTGGTGTCAAAAATTGTTGAAGTATGGAGTGATGCTGCAAACAAGTGATGGAGTGAAACAAATCTTCAATGTATTCGTTACTTTCTTGATTTCCCATAGCCATCGTATCATGAAGTTCTTGAGCTTTTAGAATTGCTTGTTGATGCATACTAAAAGAAACCTCATTTTCTTCCATAACTTCTACAATTTTGAATTTAATACATTTTGAATCCCATTGTAAGTTTTCTATAATGGCGCATGAGAGATAGAATGGGTGGGAAGGGTGGGTAAATTTTGCAGTTCAACATTGTAAGCATGTTGTACTAGTTTATTATGGTAAGGGTGTGGAATTAGTTGAGTAGGAAAATGTGTAAGGAATGGAGCATTGTGATGATGTGGTTGGTTGGGTTGAGTGGATGAATTTGATATGCAAGCAGGATGTTGTGGAAGAGATGGTGGAGAATATGGAGAATATGTTTGTGCTACAAGATGAGGGAGAGTAGTCATGTAATCATAAAGTGAACCATGTCAAACTTGTAGACAAAATTGGTGGTGGTTATATTGAGATTGACATGGCTGCTCTAACATGTGTGTATTCCATAATGGATTATGCAAGTAAGAGAATGAAGAGGAAGTGTTTTGAACCATACCTATTGACCTTGTTGCAGCTTCCCCATCTCTTTGATATGCCACTTCCAAATTAGATAAGGAAGAACAATCATATATGATATGCTCCTCTCGGTCATGAGGGCAAAACAATTCATCAAATTCTTCATTTTTATGAACTTGCAAAACATCCAATTTTTCATTTATCGAGCTAATAAAATCAACTTTAAAATTTTCAAATAAAGCACTGATTTCAGTTCTTATGTCTCCTATTCTTGTAGCAGATTTGGAAAAGAAATAACAAGCACCTTTAGAATTCTTACCAACCTTAGAGATTCCTCTTGAATGCCTTATGCAAAATTGACAAACATCATCATATGACAACTGAAAAACATCACCTTTTCCTATCAAATTTAATAGTTTTAAAAATTCATCTTTGATTCCTTTAAGAAGGAGTGTTTTTAAGATCTCTTTCTCCAAATACTTATGTCTTGATTTTTGAAGGTTGTATTGAAATCGATCCACATAGTCCTCCAAGCTTTCATGTTCCCCTTGTATCATATTGAAAATATCTTCATTGGCCTTGCAGTAGTCTTGGTACTTCTTCAAGAATATGTTTTTCATGTCGTCCCATGTTTGGATGCAATTCCCACCTAGGCTCATAAACCATCGGAGAGCTGCTCCTTTTAGAGTAAGAGGAAACACTTTCAATCTTTGATTGTTAGTGTAATAATCATATTCTCTACAAAGTATTTCGAACTCAAATAAGAATGTATCTGGATATTCATTTGTCAAACCATGAAAATTTGGTAGAGAAGATGGGGGAATTATGTGCATTTTTGTCACTCCTCCTAAATCTTTGATAGGGAATTCAAAAATAGAAATGTGAGCCATTTCTTACCATAATAGAAGATGTTCTTCATGTGTTTCTTTGAGGCTCCTTCTTCAAATGTTCCTGTCAATCAGTTAGTGAAATGGGTGGTTCTTACATCACCACTTGAGTGAAATCATGAGATTTGTTTTTTTAAATTTCTATTTTTTTTTTAGTCATTCACACAAATTCAAACGTTTATTTCTACTTGAAGAAAAAAAACTTAACAATTCTGCTGGAAAGTGGGTGGGGGAGCAGGGCTTCTACATGCTCCGTACGTAGGTTCTTACCTTCCGTTTTTAATACCCAATTCTCTCCTAGCAGGAACTCATCAGATGCACACTACTCTTTAAAAATGGCTACAGCCTCCCCGGCAACGGTGCCAAAATGTGGAGCAATAAAAAGGTGTCTTTTTAACTCCTAATTACCTTCACATTAATTGTCAACCCAGGGACGAATTTTTATTTCAAGAGTGTACTCAGTCTGAGGCGGCTATTTACTCAAGAGTAATGTTTTGCAGTATAGTGCTTAAAATCCAAAAGTAAATGAATGCTTGGGAAGAAATCTAACTACAAAAACATAAACTCAAATGCTCGGAAATCCAACTATTCACTCAGCAATCATCAATCGAGGATACAGTAGCAATAACTCATTCCTCTAGAGATTGATACAATTGAAATCAAACTAGGACAAGACAATCAATCTGAGAACGAGGAAGCAGTAACCCATGTTCTCTACAGTTGACAGCCCTGTATTAAAGCAATTAAAAAGGAAATAGAATTTAAACTAAAGCTGCTATTGAAAGTAAATTAGGAAAACTCTTTAAAAGCAAACTCTTGCAATTAATCAACAGAAATGAACAACATAGTAAAAGGGCAGCAAACTGTAATTAAAGGAAACAAACAACAGAAAAGCCAAATTAATAGCAATCTTTACTCTAAGAATAAATCAGATAGCAAACAGAAATAGAATCGAAAATAATTAGAAATGAAATATAGAACAGTGCTTAGAGCCTACGTGATGAAATAAATAATACACGCAACGTACAGAGGTATTAAGAAAAACAGTAATCTGAGTCTGATATTGCAAGTATTAATCCTGGTTAGAAAGGGTAACGATTACAATTCATAATGGAACCACAATGTCAATTGAACAACAATCGTATGAAGTATAAACCATAGACAAATACAGTAATATCAGCTTAAGAAGGTTATAGCTCGATTACTCTGCAATTAAACAGAAATAGCATTCTGTAGAGAGCAACAATGTTACATTAACGACTTTAAAGGAATAGTAATATGTCATAACATCAGAATGCACATTACGACTTTCTCGTTGCAGAGAACGATTTATGAAATATAACAGAGCTGCAATATAAGATAACAAAACACACTATATTACTGATTCAAGCTGATAATACAAACCACGCATAAACCAAAAAGATAATATATAGTAGTAGCAGCGTACTCCACCAGAGGCTGGGCCCTTAGCCACCAGCGGATGCTGTTGGGTTACTTCAGATGAATAGAATGAACAACAACTCCCAAATCATGTATTAATCATCAAATTGTGAAATCATTACAACAACAAAAGCTTCAGCGTTACCACATGCAACAATCTCTTCTTCTTCCTATCCTGTCATGAATCCTTGCTTCTGAATCTCTAATTCAAATCATCAATTCTCCCTCATTTTTCCATCATTTTTCCACCCCATCTTTGATCTCTGTTTTCATTTAAATAGAGAGAGATCAGAGAGAAGTTACAATAAAGATAAGTACAACATGATTTATATTACAAAATTGCTTTGCTTCTAACCAATTGATCAACAAGAGCAAGGCGAATTTGGCTTTGCAGCTAAGATTTGGAGGACGGCCGCAACAACAAATCTGAGAAAATCGTGCTCAAAGAACCCTACGTTTCTCTCAGCACAAGATGAATTTGGGCAAACCGTTCTTCACTAAAGTTATATGGGTCCATTCTGGACAAAACCCATGTTCCCGATTTTCCAAATTCTTCTTCATTTGCTCAGGATCGCAACCGCAAAACTGTCGCTTCTTATTCCAGCAAATTTCTGAGTTGGCATATTTAATGATAAAATCTTCAATCTAGAAATTATGTTGGAGGTTTAAAAATGGTGAATGATGTTACAACCAATTTATTGAAACTATCATTGATAAAATCATGCATAATCATCAATTTATTAGAAATAAAGGAGAATAAATAATATTCATTCATAAGAGCATAAATCATTGTAAAATGGAATTATATAATAAATTATCATAAATGACGTGATGAAGAATGGTAGAAATGGGTGGAATAAGAATTCACAAGTGATAATAATAATATCATATTAACAACCCAACAAGAGTATAATATTTTTATTAAAAAACGAAATTTGCTATTCGTCCTAGAACCATTACATTTCTTCAAAGTTACCAATATCCCTCACGGGTTTGATATTGAGCACAATGGCTAAATTAAAACCGTCAAATGAGTACCCCATAATATATAAACATTGCTCCATTTATAGAAAAATATTTTCCAAAATACTCGCAAGATCCAATAACATTTACATTCCATTTTTTTCTACTTTTTGATTTTCTTTTGACTGGCTTCTCATTTTTCTTGGAAAAATATTTTTTCCCTTTTTTCCAAGTTGGATCCAACCAATGTTTTCTATTAAATCCAAGGAGTCACCCTTCAGTGAGTGAGCATATCTTTCTTTGGCACTATTTTTCATTTTCATGATCAACCCAAGAAATGACTTTTTCAGTCCTATTTTCAAGAGTTTGATGGGCCTCCTCGAATTCTTCTTTTGGAAGATCCCCTTTGACATGAGTTTATTCCTGCTTGTCTTTTGCTTCCTCTATTGTATCCTCTATGATGTTCCCTTCTTCCGAAATTTCTTTAGCTTTCTCTTTGTCACGTATCTCGTCTTCCTTGAATACAATATAATGTTCAATCTGAGCATCGTCCCACCATTTGGGCCTCTAGCTATTTTTTCGAGCTCCATTATTATGTAATCGCTTGGAGAAATTCTTGATTACATACCCTATCTCATAAAAACCTCGATATTTGAATGAAACATTTTCATAATCAAGATTTTGAACCCATACATAATCCAGAGTCCCTATATTAATTTTGATGGGAAAACATTTACTAAAATCCATCTCCATGCATATTCGAGCATATGATGTATTGAGGAAATGCTCACTATACGTACTCTTGCAATAAATGTTTTCTATTTCATTCTCAATAGATGTTAATGAAGGAAGGTTTCAAATATGCAGCGAAAGGTTCAGAAGCCTTACTCATACTGGAGTCGAGGATATTATCACCATAATCAAATCAAATGGAGGAGACCAAGATTGCTTGAAGAGACCAACACGACCCCAAAACCAAGGTCTGAAATCTTGAACAACCTTCTTATCCTCAGGATTATGAAAGAAAACAAAAAAAAAAACCCCAATCTAGAGGGTAAATATTCAAATCATCAGATAATAGATGTTTTCAGGAATCAATGATCCACTTATGCAAATCAATCAGCTGTAGCCAAAACCCATTAAATCTTCAAACCAAACCTTGATCTAGTTTTTTTTAGTACAACTAAAAGCTTCTTCGCCAAAGGGAACATTAATGGTATGAGCTTCTTAAACTACCAGAAGATAAAATCCATATTTCAACATGGGATTGTAAGATACCTTGGCTTGAGTTTCCTGATAGGAATAACTTGTAGATCTAGCCATCATTCCTTCAAGAGAGGTTAATCTCACCCCTAAATCATAGGTATCCATTATTATATAGGGTTTTGCAAGAGATCCATGTGACCGAGGGACGGTTAGGCGAAAAGCCTAGTTGCCACGTGAGCCTAAAAAGCATGAGCCATCTTCTTAGTAAACCTTTAAACAAATTGGTTGGCTTTGTGCTGGAATACCTTATTACTCTAATTGGGTATGGATATATCTGAGATATCATAGGAAGAGTTTGAGGAAAAATTTAGTTAAAAGATACATCTCTGTGCATTTCATTAAAAGTGAGTTGAATGAGATCAAGTCCCTAAGACAAGGTAATAAGTTAGTGCCAGATTATGAGACTAGATCTATGGATCTTTTGAGGTATGCACTACATTTGAATATATTGAAGTTGTATGTCAATAATCTTTTTCTAGGCTAAAACTATAACATTGAATTAGAATATTCAAATATTGAAGCTCCATATTTTGCATGAGGTAGTTCAGAAGGATATATTAATTGAGGAATAACTCATGGGAGGTGGTCAAATGATACTATCTGGACATTCAAGTTAAAGAGGACATAGATAGAGTTCTCCATAATTTATCACATATAGACTAGTGATAGACCACAAAGATGTCTAAAGGGGGATGTGATAGAGACCTAGATATGTTATGCAAGAGTTAAAATTCCACTATGTAGGTCATTGATGTAACAAGGAAGTGATATATCATAGAAATCTCAATAGAGTAGTGGGTCTACATTTGCACAATCTAGGATTCATAGGAAACCTCCTAAGAAGGGGCGTCGGACATATGGAAGGCCATAATTTTAGAGAGAACATGCACATAAGGTGATAGGAGCTATTTAGGGGCAAAGCTAGACCACTGTTAGTGATTTTGATAAATCCCATGAGATTCATGCAACGGTGAACAACATCCTAAATGGGAGTAAGACAATAATGCTCAAGACACTAAGTAAGATTAATGGTATATATTTTTCAATATCGATAGATATAGGAAAAATGTAAATTATTATTTCATATAATGCATTATATAGATGTGGTATGATAGCAAGTTTGCAAGAGGATGTTAATAAGGTTAAAATAACTTTTGGTGTTAAACAAGGGGTAAGGTAGTTAGTTAAAATAGAAAAGTCAAACTTGGGGTATATGTTACCCAAGTGTCATTATACACTGCCACATTATGATCATGTGATTGGATATAAATCCATGATCAAACACTAGATTGTAAGGGTAAAATTATTTACTTCATTGATGACTCAAGAAACAAAAAAGGTTTTGCAATGGATAATAAAGGAGTTCCTTTAAGACTTCTTTCAATGATGAAACTAAAAAAACGCTTTGGAAGGGTTGAAAGTTATATGTTATGGTAGAAATTTATATGTTATGACAACTATTAACAATAAATATGCTACAATGAACATAGTTCGACATCCTATATTAGCAAAATTATCTAATGTGTTTCCAGAAGAGTTAATTAGATTACTATGTAAGTGGGACTTAGAGCTCATAATTAAACTCAAACCAAGAATTGAGCCTATCTTGAAGGCTCCTTGTCACATGTCAACCATTTAATTGTGAAACTTGTCTATGAAACTCTAGGAACTACTAGAATCGAGGTTATTCATCCTAGTATGTCACTGTGAGGAGAAGTGGTGATGTTTGAAAAGAACAAATATGGATCATAGAGGCTATTTTTTTACTATTGACAATTGACCAAAGAAACCATAAAAAATCAATATGAATTATCTAGGATTGATGATTTATTTGATTAAATGGATGGGAAATTGTGTTTATAAAGATTGATTTGAAATTGCAATATCATCAATTAAAGATTAGGGAGGAGAACATTCATAAGTTGAATTTTAAGATTTGTTTTCATCATTATGATTTTGTAGTGATATGATGTTGGTGCGACAATGACCCCCCAAAATGTTTTCCTTATTCAATTTTAGAGCCTACATATGTTTTCGTGAGTTGTTGCTTCAAGCTACCTTTTGTCATTTTTTCATGTTTTATGAGTGTCGACCATCCTTTCAACATTTCTAAGTGTTTTTTTCCTTATAATTCATAGTTTCCTAAGTGTCATCTTCATATCTTTGGAAGTTATGTTTTCAACTTTCTAAAGATAGGAAAAGCACTAACGTTTCTTTGACTTAGTGTTAACTTTATTCACTCAACACGCACACCACACAAAACTAAGAAAGCGCAAATTTTTCTCCTAGAGAAAACACACTTCCTAAAATTAGTGACGACACATGTACTGTTAGAGGAAACTACACCCCTTTGAGCCATAATTCACTTCCTTCTCATAGTTGAGCACACTTTTTGTCTCTCAATTGAGTGCAATCCTTGTCCACAGAGAGTGTGCACTCCCTGTCAACAACAAGTGCACACTCCTTGTGCTTAGTAGCTACACACTTCTTGTTTCTAGTTAGTGTGCACCCTTGTTTCTCACACATGCAACCTTCCTTGCTTGCATGCATAATGCACCCCTAGAAAATAGGGACCCTGTCCACTTAACTTAACTAACTCATTAATCAAGTGATAAGTGGAATGCATGCATTTCCTACTTTGCATGTAGATTTTCTTTATAAGAAACCCAATTCATTCTTAATTATCACAATTACTATTCACTCTAGCCTGAGTGCATTTTCTCATCACAAAGAGTTCTTCTTCATTAAGGGTCTCAATTGCGCTAATTCTTGGTAAGTCTTGCAAAGTGACACTTTTTCTTCTTTTATCATTTTTAGTTGCGCTTTTGTTTTCTTAGTGTCATTTTGATTTTTTTTTTGCATACGAAGTCTTTTTTTCATCTATTCTTGCTCCTACAAATGTCATATTGTTGTCGCAAGTGGAATTTAGATAGACTCTTTGCTTCCATGACCTTTCACCTTCTAGTCATGATTTTTATAGAACTTGTAAACACTTACAACCTTTCTCTCTCCCTATTTCATGCTTGTCTTTAAGTAGAGGGAATTTATGGAAAATAAGCACCCTATGTAATTTCAAACTACACCCAGTAGAAAATGCTCCCTTCCAAAGTACATAACACACTTCCAAGCTACAATGAGGCATCCCTTCCCACTGCAATTGTGACATGCATCCATCATGAGCCTCACTGGAAAAATGCACACTTCCAAGCAACCATGTGACCCATCTTACTCACTATAACTTTGACCTGCACCAAAGAAGTCTCTCTCTCTCTCACAAGAGTGCATGGCATAGTTCAAAGACTCAGTCAATCTTGGGCTTCCCAATGTGATCTTGACATGTTCCCTTTCTTCCTTTCCTTGTCACAGTGCTCACTTCCAGTCGCTAGTAAATCCACCCTATCTCAGTTTTGATAGGCTTGTGCTCCCATCTTGCCCATATATTTACTTGATCAATTTATTTTGCATAATTTATATCTGATAGCTAAGGGATTTCTAGAAACTTATCTTTGTTTTCCATGAGTGATTTTCCACTTGCAAGTGTTAAGTATACATAATACATTTGTCTTCCATCCTCTGTGGAGACAATGTCTCCTACCACTCAACAGGCTAAACCAAAGGAAACTTCAAAGAATAAAACTAAGAAGGCAGTGCAATATACTAAGCCAATTTTTCCCACCTTATCGGACACAAAGTGCTTCATTGACAAATATATCAAGGTCTTGTGGAAGGACATAAAATATTATTGCATGAAAAAGGAGTTCCCAAAGAACTTGGAAGACAGGGAAGTATATATTAACATCAAGAGGTTCAGGATACATAGAGTGGCATGAAAATTCCTCGTATTACCTTATGCATAAGCTATCAAGTGGATCCTCTTACATATGGATATCAAGGATCTAGTTCTTAGCGGTGAAAGCAACAAGGATATTCCCACCTACCATCCGCATGGCCGACATTCCTACTACAATATGGTAACTCCCAGGAATTATCTGAACATATAGTCTTATGTAGCTTGGGCTAATCTGAATAGCAAGGAGATCATCAAGTACTGGTGGAAATAGACTAGAAACTGCTGCCATAAGACAAGTGCAGTGTATAAGGCTAAATCTTTAAGAAATATATATCAATATCTTATGGCGATGTGCTACAAATTGCATGGAAGGAAGAATGTTGAATACTTTGAAGAGAATTAGATTTACTCACTCAACCTAACTGTTTCTAGAGGAAAAGTTTTCAACTGTGATGATAGTCTTTCTCATGAACTATGGTGTAACATACAAGAGTCCAAGAAAACTTTACAAGCCAAATAATCACCAGAGCTCTATATGTCCCTTATTTTTTATATGGAATCTATGCCTGTTATGAGTTCACACAGATGAAGTGGAACTATACCCCTCAAGAGAATTTGGTTGTCTATTTCCATTACAGATTATTGTTAGAAGTTAGTTTTCGAGAGGTTTATATGAATTTGGCTGAGTATTTATTTGCAGTGTTGTTTAAGATGATATTTTAGATAGAGCCTCCATACACGATAGACCAAGTGAAGTTGGAACTCTATGAGGTTGAAGATTGGTTCACTTCACCACAGGGCACATACATCAAAGTTTTTTGGTTCCATACCACCCCTCATATTATGCTAAGATATGTGACCAATAGGGTGTTATTATAGGTTGTAGCCTATTAGTGGAACAATGGTTTGCCTACACAGCTCCAAAGGAAAAAGAAAGCTCCTTGGCCATTTTTTCCTTCATGAATTGGATTGTATCAGCTTAAGAGGCTCAAGGCAGTTTATGTTGAGATTGAAGAACTCAAGCATCTTCATTTTGGAAAAATGAGTTTTAATACATATGTTCCTAGAAACACTTGTAGGAAACATTGTACTAAGATACAATACACCTAGTCGTATGTACCTATGACCAATCAAAAAGATGAGAAAATAAAAAATGGTTACAATGCCTTTAGGAAGAATAGGTTGGGTGATGAGGCAGGGCCCTCCATTCCATAGGTACCATATGTACAAATGGGATACTTTATGAAGAAAAGGAAACCAAAGAAGCTGCAAAGCAAACAACAAGAAGAACTATTGAAAAAGAAGAAAGCATAAGGAAAAAGGAAAAGAGTAGAAGAAGAGGAACAAAAAAAATTAGTTGTAGGAAGAATATTTGAAGAAAAAATAGGAAGTGGAACTCGTACGGGTAAGGGATGAAGAAAAAATGGCCCATGATATAGAAGCAGAAATGGAAGAGGATGAAGACATTGAATCAATTACAAATGAGCCAAACGTTTAGGAAAATCTGCTTCTCCTTGGTGGCCACAGAGAGGGTGATAACACCCAATACTAGAAGGAATCCACGAGTAGTCATGACAACAAATGTAGTTTTGTGACAGTAGCACAAGAAAATACAAATTATATTTTGAGTGAGAATTTGCAACTAGAAAGGAGCTCATTGTCACAAAACAGTAGATCGATCATCTTGTAGTAAAAAATCAATAGTTTTCTTTTACCAGTATCAGCACAACAGAGCTGCGGATGACCACACTCGAAGACTTAAAGTTGATGGAAGACACCATGAAACATATGTATAATGAGATGGTTCTCCTACATTAAGTTGTGGTTCCCCTAGTCAAAATTTAGAAGAAATATCAAGAGATCTTGAAGGTTATAGGAACAATTTTCGATTATAGGAACAATTTTTGATTTCATACAGGATTGGAGCATTAAGTATATTAACATTCCTAAGTGATTGGTCAATAAAGATAGGATAGAAGCCAAGGTGGAAAGAAAAAATTTAAGGCTGCATAATCAGAACTATAGTGACCTTCGTGAACAAGAAACCAATACCATATCTTCTTATGTATTACTGCATAGTAGTTTAGGGTCTCAAGAAGAAAAACATAGGATACATTTTGTGGGTTCACTTGGTGAAATAAGGAGTAAGGAAGTCGTCATTGATGAGTTAAAAGTGTTCATTGAAAAAAGTGTGTGAGCAATAAATTAAGAGAGATTGGAAGTGACCAATAATTCTATTCTATAGTATGCAATTGGGCCAACCAAGATTCACACGAAGTTATAAATGTTGTGGTGTAGTATACAATCAAACTCCTAATCTATATTATCAGATGCATTAGAGGTGAAGATGTGGTACATTGTAGATCTTCTAGTTAGAGTTCAAGTTATCTCAACAAATTGCAGAGGATGGCACTCCTACATCACAAAAGAACTCCATTCCCAAACCATTGATTTGTATTTGTCTCCTACATGATGAGTTTTGCCTTATTATAGTTTGTATCATATAGTCACCATTTTGATGTAATTTTTATTTTATGAATAACAAGTTTAATGTTAAAGAAATCAAGGAGACACATGTGGAATATGAAGAGTCACATAGAATTCCATAGGTTGTGGAAGTCAAAGAGTCATGAGGAAGCTCAAAGGTCATTATCATTTGTTATAAATAACCCCTCCAAACTCAAACAAAGGGCTTGGAAGTTTAGAGACTTGGCCTTTGCCTCTCTAGTTGTGCATAGGGGAGAATATCATTCTTTGGATAACAAAGTGGTAGATCCATGTTACAATATTGGGGAAAGTGATTCATTAATGTAACAATGTACTTGGATCTTTCATTAATTATCATAAGCTCTTGGAGCCAACACTCTTTTCATGCATGTATCATGAATGTTATGAGACTATTATATAGATGTTTGTGGTGTATGTTTATGTTATTGATACTAAAGGTAATGGGCTACTTAGTTTCTTTAGTTATGAATCTTATTTAATGAGTGTTGTTATGAGTTTACATGATTGTTGTTATCTTGTGAACTAATTTGTAAGTTAATCAACAATTATTTCCTACATGCTCTCACGTGACTCTCTAGGATAGTACTAAAAATATTCTATCAGAGTCCCATATTTATTTCATTTTTGTGGAAGTTCCCTTTACACTTTACACTTGCTATCTCACAAAGATTACATGCTTGCTACCCAAAAGTTATGTGTATGATCTCTTGTATATGTTTTGAAGCCAAGGCATTCCTTTAAAACCACTTGCAATGGTGGTTGGACCTTATATCTAGATGGGGCTCCTACATTAAACGATGTGAGTTCTAATCGGGACCTCACCTCAAGGAGACCCCCTGTATGTTGTCATTATGCAACACCATCAACATGATGCCATTTTCATTGACAAATGTAGTTGTATTAATTTATGAGTTTGATGAATGGGGTGTTTTGAAAATACCTTGATAAGTTTGACCAAGTATTTTTTGATGATATTTTGATATATTCAAGGACATCAAAGGAGAATGAAAATCATTTAAGGCTATAATTTTGGTGTATGATAAAATATATAAGTTCATACCTTTATTTGAATCGAAGATTCATTATTTGGATCACATCATTTTAGGAAAATGCATGATGTGGGTCCCAAAAATATAGAACTTATTATGGAGTGGTTATTGCCTACAAACGTATATGAAATATGTAGTTTTATGGCTTTTGTTGGTTACTATAGGAGATTTCTACAAGGTTTTTCAAGGATTGCAAATCATAAAAATTAGGAAATTTATATGGAAGTAGTGTGAAAACGCATTCAACTAATTTAAACAATTATTGATGATAATTTTCATACTAAAGGAACCATATATGGATCAATTTGTTTGTATAGATGCTTCAATAGAATGATTAGGCACATTACTAATGCAAGAATGTAGGGTGATTTCCTATGATTCATAGAAATTGAGACCAAATGAAGAGAAATACAACATGCATGACTTAAAATTTTATATAGTAGTGTATGTGTTGTAGGATTTGGAGACAATATTTAGATGGAAGAAATATTGAACTAAAGATAAACCACAATTTCCTTTAGTATATATTTACCCAAAGTAATTTAAATACTAGGTTGAGAACATGGTCAAATTATTGAGTGAGTATGATTTCAACATGAGATATATTACATGAATCCTAAACAATGAAGTAGATGCCTTGAGTAGAATACCCCAGATCTTGTTAATGTTACCTTTATAAACAAGTCTTAGAGAAATGATACTAAAATTATCAAACAAAATTGGAAAATGAAGTAATGTAGATTCCTAAATATGAGGGATATACTTCAAGTAATGATGGATTATTAAGATAAGGTCGGCGGAGGCAGCGGGTTGGTAAAGTCAGACTCGTAAAGACGATGAGATCTTGTGCTCAAACCTGAGCGAGGGCATTGACTAGTCGTGAGGAGTGACTTGCTTGGGCCAAGCCCGCTCACCTTTTAAGGTCGGCGGAGGTGGCTAGTTGATAAAGTTAGACTCGTAAATATGGTGAGGTCTTGTGCTTAAACCTGAGTGAGGGCGTTGACTAGTTACGAGGAGTGACTAGCTTGGGCCAAGCCTGCTCACCTTTAAGGTCAGCGGAGGCGGCTGGTTGGTAAAGTTGGACTCGTAAAGACAGTGAGGTCTTGTGTTCAAACTAGGCGAGGGTGTTGACTAGTCATGAGGAGTGACTTGCCTGGGCCAAGCCCGCTCACCTTTTAGCCCATAAAGCTTTGGATTGATGGTGAAGGGGTGCACTATTAAGGCACTCCTTGCGATAGGTCACTAGTTCAAATCCCCCATGGGTGCTTACCTACCAAAAAAAAATGATGGATTATTAAGGTATCATGGAAATATTTCCAATGCAGAAATTTCTAAGATGATACTCAGGAAAGAACAAAGGACAATATATATGGCTCATTTTGGAGTGAAAAGAATGTACATAGATCTAAAACCACTAATATTTTGTAGTAGAATGAAGAAATACATAGTGTATTATGTGGCCCAGTGTATAGAAATTCAACACATCAAGGGTAAGAATTAACTTCTGTTGGCTTAGGGTGTCCTGACTCAGGTTCAGATTCAGTTGCACCAACCAACAAATCCCTACACTATTGGCCCTTTTGGCAACAACCTGCTTAGCGCAGGCTGTAGTCTCACCTGAAGCAGTATGGGGGGATACTAGAACCAAGTTTATGCATCCAGAGACTAGTATGATGTCTTTTAGCGCCTTAGATCTTCCTTCACGCAAATCGATAATCCCTTAGGGCTCGGTACTGTAATTTTGCTAAAAAAACCTTCAGACCTTCGTGAAGGTCTACGATCAACCTTTGCGGACCCTTAACAGTTGATTTATCCACTTACGCGCATCAAAGAACAACCCTAAATTAGTGTTCGTGCAGATCTACTTAAGTTATTTAGTAAACATAACAGAATTCATCAGAGTCTTTGCGAAAGTACTTAACATGCATTGCGTACATTTATTAAGACTTATTCAAGAGAATCGCGCATCATTAGATCAATATTCCATAGACACATTATTCATCAACAACATATAATATTAATAGAAATAAAAAAAATTACACTGGATTTCTTCGGTAACTTTATTTATTGCTCATTTCAGATTTACAAACTCAAAACTACCCTATGCACTTAGTTGCAGGGGTCCACGCACTTAGTTTCAGACTCTACCTAGGCCTCTGCGCACTCAGTTGCAAACCCTTTCTTATCTTATCTATCCCACTTCTTTGTGATATCTCTTCTCTTTTATTGACCCATTACATCCAATATATGCCTTAGACTCCCTAACGCACAACTATTTATAGGATTTTTTCATACAATCCCATGGTCCACGGACCATGGGTGGATCTCAAAACCGACTCAAACTTTACATAAACAAGGGGCTAAAACCCCTTTGACTCCTAATCATCTACGTGCTCCACATCCACAAATTGCGGAGACTTTACATTAGTTACAAAAATATATCAAAACTTGGGTTATCTTAACCCCAAAACTAACCCATGGGACCCCATCCCAATAGGCCCCCAACACAAAGATCATGACTTTCCCTTGAGTCACTTGGTTGGCGCTGTGATCTTCCGGTGAAGATCCCCCATCTTCACCTGGATTACTGTGACTTCGATAGCACTCGGATTTGCTTCCTTCTTGACTTCCTCAACTAACTTTTCCATAGTTGGTCCTTCTACAACCATCCTCATTGTCTGTTGTGTCTACTGCAAGCCTTTAAGCTTATCCTCAGTGGTTTTCGTGATTTGATAAGGCTCTTCCAACTAGGTTGCAACCTAGCCTTTAGCAAGGCCTCTTTCTTCTGTTCTTCCTCTACCTACACTAGGAGTTGCTTTCCCTCCTGTAATTTGGCTAGGCATTGCACTGGTGCGATGGAGTGCGTCTTTTCCCTAACTTCATCATACTGTTGTTGCAGCTCCCTGACCTCTCTATCTAGTGTCTACAGGTTGGGATCCTCCTGTAGATTGGTCACCAACTCCATTGCTTGCTCAAATAATGTCATGTAGTTAGCAACTGTGGCATCTAGAGTGGCCATTCCTTATTTTATCACAGCTCCGCGCTACTCTTAGACCTCAGGCGGAGTCGTGGGCTACAAATTTAAGTGCAGCTCAGTGACCTTCATGTTGAGTTCAAACTAAACTTGACCAACCTCTTCTTTAGCTTCATGCACACCAGTGGCTAGTTTTCTTATAATTTCTTGTGGTTGTGCATCCTCAGGGATATGAAGCTCAGGTAGTGTCTTGCATGCCTCTACGACTGCTAACTCTAGTTGTGAACTCTGTGCCTGCAACGTCTCTATTCCTTTAAAGCCTACATCTACTCGTTGTTCACTCTGTACTCACTAATGAGTTTGAGAGTGTGTTGTTCCCGAGTTCTCAATTCCTCTATCACCCCTGCATGCAACCTGTGGAGGATCTCATTGGGGAGCATTATTATGTTCAGCCTGATGTTCTTGAATTGTCCTCAGGATGATGTGATCATTGACTGACTCCGCACAAAGGGACCCATCTGGCAATTCAATAGTCCTAAGGTCTAGGGTCCTTATCAACTTGGCTATTTGGCTCATCCCAGCTGCCAAGCTCTCTTGTTCTGCGCTTGGTTGTCTAGTGCCCACCTATATTCTGCTTGCCTGGATCTGTAGCTTGTACAGATCCTTTTGGACATTCCCCAGTGTCTACATATATTGCTACTCTAACTACTACATCACTTCAGTCATGGTATCTCTGTTGGACCAGAACACATAATGTATAGGGGTTTTTGAATTCAAATCTGACCGCTCCCCCTAATTTTGACAATTAATGTTGTTTTGGTGGCAAATCTTCAAAGGTTTTTTCCTTAAATGTTGCCAACCCGCTCCTCTTAACCGTCTCCTACCTATCAAGTCATGAACAATGACTCCAACGATCACTTTTCTACTATGTTGCGCAGCACCTCCCTCCATGCCACAGCCTCTTGCGTGCAACTTCCTAGGTTGCCACTTCACTATTTTCCATGCAACCCACCTCTTGCATAGTCCTCCAAACCTGACAGTGTAGTTTATAGCCCCACACTCCCTTGCAACTGCCTGGAGCACTAAGACTGTCTTGCTACCATATAGTCATTACGTAGTATCCCTTGTATACAAGTTCAAGCAGCTCCCATTCACTCTTCCTGGAAAAGGTTCTCCATTCAACTTCATTAGCTGAACTGCGCCTCCATCTATAATTTCTTTGATGATATATGGCCCTAGCCAATGCATCTGAAACTTACCTGAAAATTTAGTGAATTTACTATCATATAATAGGACAATTTCATTTACCTTGAACTTGTGAATCTTGATGTGGTGATTTTGTCAGGATTTTTGACATTCCTTCTATACTTGCTGATGAAATCCTGCCAAAAATCAATCTTCTTTGAGCTCCATCAGTTGCGTGAGCCATTCTTCCAAGGCCTCGCGATCCGCCATACCTGTGAGGGATGCTATGCATAGACTAGGCACAATATAATCCATCGAAATTACAGCGTCTACACTATATACCAATCTAATTGGTGTTTGCCCCATTAGCTTCTTGCAAGTAGTCCTATAAACCCATAGTACTATAGGTACATGCACATCCCATTCATTTCATTGCGTGTTGCAGATATTTGTCAGGGTGTTCTCCAAAACCTTGCTGAAGGCTTCAATAGTTCCACTGGCCTATGGGTGATATGGTGTACTCTTCTAATGGTAGACCTAGAATTCTTGTGTCAACGTGCTGATTGTGTTGTTCAAAAAGTGCATACCTCTGTTGCTTATCAACACTTTCGGGCAGCCAAATTTGGTTAACATACTCAAACAAAAACTTTGTTTCTCTAGCCCCTGTACAGTCCTTAATCGATTATGTTTCTACCCATATAGTTAGATATTCCATCACAGTGATGATATAGCACGCATCAATTTTCTTCCATTGGGGCTGAATTGGCCTAACGAAATTAATCGCCCATTTCTCAAAGGGATGCAAAGATACTTGAGGTTGTAATGGAAATTCATCCCTTTGTGATGGTCTACAAATTTTCTAACATGCATCACATCCCTTACAATACGCCTTGGAATCCTTGTGCAGCGTTGAACACCATATCCCTACGTGCAAAACCTTACACACAATTGCCTTTCCTACATATTGTCCTCTCACAGCCCCTCCATGAGCTTCAGTGAGAAGTCTATCTCTATCAAAATCTGGCACATACCTTCACAACATTTCATCGGCACCCATCTTATACAAATGTCCCCCAATAATTGAAAATCTGTCGTGCACACTACTAGTTCCTTTTTTTGCTGACTTGTATACCCTTCTGGTGCCATCCCTGTAGGCAAGAAGTGAATAATATCTTAAAAATGATTATCTTCTATGCACACTGCAAAGAGCTATGCATCTAGCAACCCTTCCTCTATATTATTGGACTCCTCTCCTATTTCGATCCATGACATATGGTCAGGTCCTACATTTAACCTCCCTGGTTTTACAATTACTTCAAAGTCATACTCCTAGAAGAGTAGGAACCATCTGCGGATCTTTCCCCCTAACACAGGTTTATTGACTAGGTATTTCAAGGTAGAATGATCTGTGTACATCTTAAAATTCCCTCCTAATAGATAGTGCCCAAAATTCTGCAGTGTGTATACCATGGCCAATCCTTCGCGCTCAGTTGTTGAATAATTCTTCTCGGCCTTTGATAATTTCCTACTCACAAAGGCTATAGGATGGTCCATTTCTCCTTCACTGGCCTGTGTTAACATTGTACCCAATGCAATGCAAGAGGCATCCACATGTACGTGAAATTACTTCTTCCAATCGAATAATACCAATATCAGCGTTGTGACCATCTTTTCTTTCAAGACATCTAATTTGCGTTGACATTTTTCGACCCAATAGAATGTTGCATCCTTCTTCAAAAGTTTCTCTAGGGGCGCGGTAAATTGAGCATATGCTTTGATAAATTTTCTGTAATATTCCATATGTCCTAATGTCACGCATAGCTGCTTAACGTTCCTCGGGGCCTCTATGTTCACGATCTTGGCATTGTCCACCATCAACCCTTGCTTTCACACCACGTGACCCAACAGGATTCCAAAGGGAATACAGAAGATGCATTTCTTCAAATTCATCACGATATGGTATCTGTGACATGTATCCAACATCAGGCACAGATTGGCTACATGGCTCTTTACTAATCCAAACGTCATCCAGTCATCAAAGTAGACTTCCAGGAACTTATGAATGAACTCTTTGAATGTTGCAATGACTATGTGATAAAATATCGCAGGCGCATTTTTTAGTCCAAACAACATCACAATGTATTGAAAAAAAACCCCACTCTATCATGAAGGTCATTTTTCTCCTATCCTAGGGCGTGATTTTAATCTAATGGTACCCCGAAAACCTGTCAGTGAATGAGTAGGCCTCCTGCCCTCCAACGTTGTCTAGTACTTCATTGATAATCAGTGTCAGGAATGGATCATGTACACATGCATCATTAAGCTTTCATAGATCTACGCAAATCCTTATCTTGCCCTTCTACTTCTTCTCTTAAACCACCATCGGGCTCACCCAATCAGATTCTTCAACCAGTTCTATGATGCCTTCTTCCAACATCTTATCCATCTCTAGGCAACCCTTTTCCTTGTATTTAGGATTAAGGTGATATGACCTCTGTTTAGTAGGCTTCGCATCTGGCTTCAGAGTGATCTTCATAATGCCCAAATCACCAATTATGCCCTTCAAATCTGAAAAGTTGGTAGGGAATAGATCCTGGTATTCGTGGAGTAACTCAACAACTTTATCCATAGTAGCATTGTCCCAATAATCTCCAATCTTTGCAAAATTTGGTTCTGCTTCAGTGTCAATGTCTACTTTCTTTGTTTCCAATGACGTGGTGATGTCTAGGTTATCTATTTACGGGCCCTCGAATTCATGATTCCCTTCTACCTCTGAAATATTAATGTTTCATGGATCCTCGCCCTCCTCTTCAGTAGTAACATTATAGAATTCCAGCGCATGGCGCAGCTGGGTGCACTAGTTTGGTTGGACCCATTCCATAGGTTCTTGCGGCCTTCTGAGGATGACTGCCTTAATCTCATGTAGAGCTTCATCAATTCTTGCAAAGCCGTCTTCAAAACTGAAGCTCAATAATAACCCTTCCCTCAATATATCCCACTCTACGGTGCCATGGTGGAGCTCCGTTTCAATATACCAGTTCATGGGAATCATATCCAAAGTATGGCATAACATGTTCACCCATTCTGGCTATCGTTTTGTCCCTCACACTTTGGTCCTTTTTGCTAAGTGGTCGCGAGGATCATCCTTCCCACTTTATTTCTCTGTCAATCAAGTGATAGGCTACCCAAACTGTAACCTCATCATTCTTCTGTAATCCCACCATCCATCAAATTTATCCTTGTGCATACCCCACCATCATGTGAGTGTATCACATAGTGGCAAATCTAATGCTTGGAAGCGGTGATCCTCAGGAACCTCAACCTCAAATGCATCCAAAGACTTATCCATGTCAATTAAACCATCATAATAGACTAAGTTCCTTACCTCTGATGAAACACAGTGCAACAACTTCGTCATGATATTGCATCGCAACATGGATACTTCATGCAAACGATTATGCCATTGTTCGAACTCTTCATCTGAATCAGAAGCACAGGAACTCTCTCGATCCCATGCAATCTATCCATCTGTCATTGGATTGATCCAATCCTAGTCTTATGTTGTTATTTTATGTATTTGATCCCGTTCATCATCACTTTCTTCATAATCGCGGATTGGTTTAGTATACCATGCCCCTTCTGTAGGGTCCAATGGTACTAAAAATCGAAGCGATTTCTTTTCAAATGACATTGTCCTCTTCTTCAAATTAATGACACCATTCATATCAATGGCCCAGCCAATTCCTAATAGCATGGGGTAAGGATTAATGTCATCAACAATATATATCACCTCAAAGTCATCCATCGCGCTTGCACCATCGATATCAATTGTAACTCCATATAATCATGACATAGGGATGATTTTCTACTGGTTTGCCATACAAAGTTGAATCAGAGACCACTATAGCGAAGGTTTCCCCATTCTTTCCCATGTTTCCTTTGGTAGTACATTCGCATCAGACCTAAGATCCAAGATAACCTAATCCATATCATAATCACCTATCTGCATGGTGAATCTCATCTCACGCCCCATTCTTTCCTTATGTTTGCCAATCTTTCCGACTACATGGTGTCCATCAAGGACCTTCTCTTTGCGGCTGCTTTTGTTTATTAATTCTTGTAGGCCTTCCACAACTTTGTTGTCGTGCAAAGTCTTTATGCAAGTCTCCAAGAACGTAGTAAGCATAGAATGATAAACCTCTACAGGCGCATTGGTGTCTTGCATCTTGTCTTGACTTCCTAAGGTGGATGCCTCAATGAATATTTTATTGGCCTCCATTAATGTTTCCTTCATGGGATTTAGATCAAAACCCACTTCCTTTGCACGATTCAAATTTTAGCTATTAGCATCGGGCATTCCTGTATGTTAGCTTCTTGAATTTTACATTTCAACCTTTGATCTAATTCCCAAGGCATCTCATTAACACTCATCATGATCTCATTAAATCCAACTGTTGAATCTGGTTTAGACTTAGGCTTACTAAACCCCTTGTTTAAAGTAGCCATAGTTTCTTCTAGCAATGCCAAAGGATTATCATAACAATACTTAATATACCAAGTCAGAACGCAATCCTGCAGAGTGGTAACCAATTGTGCCTTATATTGTCATCAATAATTTCTTGCATTGTCCAAACAACATTCACAACAAACCTGAACTTCTCTGTATCTTCACTCCTTATGCCATTGAAAATTGGTAGCTTCATAGTGTTCGCCATGTTAAATGAAGGTGGTGGAGGTGGAGGTGTGGGAGGGGGTGTGTGCGGTGGAGGTGGAGTAGATGGGTGATGTGTTTGTGGAAAACCCTATGTTATCAGGTGGAAAACACTCCGCGGTGAGGCCTATACTGCTCCCTCATCGTTGCTCGAAGGAGGTCCGATCAACGGGCTATAATTTGGTCCTGATATCTCTATATATCTAAAGATCTTTCCACTTCGTGTAGCTCCAAGAATCAAGGCAATGGCATAACCCATTTTTCACTTAAAATAATTTTAATCCAGGTATTCAAACATCTTAAATACTTTCCACACGGTCCCTTGCAAAATCATTGCACTTCTTCATTGTCAATGACTAAGGTATCAATTGTGAATTCTATAACAAATACTCCCAGAATATGATCAAGATAATGATCAACAACCCACGTGATTTGGTTTTCAGAGGCTTCTAATCATCACACAAATTCAGGAGTCCACACTATAGGATTATCAAGCTTCCACCTTCCTTGCCTAGTTGTCAATTTAGCTAGCCACTCGCACAGTTCAATGGGAAAAATGCAGAAGAATATTTCGTGTATCTCTGTATACAAATACATGTTCAACCACTCTTCCTTCGATAGGTGTAGACTCTTGTTTTCTTACGTCGCAAACTCGTGAATATTACAATCCAACCACTTTTCAATTTCCTTCTTGGTTAGATTCCTATGATGCGACATCACACATCTCTTTCAAGCATATCTCAATCTTGGCAATGGAACCATTTATTGGCTTAGAGGTTCCTTGTTGGCATTATGATACAGGTATTGTCCTTAATGGCAACTCACTCAAAGGTATGATACAGGTGTTGTCCTTGGTGGCAACTCAATCAGAGGACAAATCTTAATACAGCAGGTCAAGAGAGAGATATACACAAGTTAACCTTGATGAAAGAGCATATACATGCGGGTGACAAGAAAAAAAGGCGCGTATACATACACATGCAGGTTCATAGAAGGAAAGGCGCGTACGTGTTGGAAAACTATGTTTTGGTCCGTGGTATTTGGTCCATGGTATTTTAGTCTTGGGTCCAAGGTATTAGTTCTAAGTGGTTTTGGACCATGGTATTGAAAGAGGCCTAAACCTATATAAGGAGAAGATCATTAGGCCAAAAGAAGTGGAAGTGTAAGAAATGAGTGTATGAGGAAGGGTGAAGATCTAGTATGCTGGTTATGCGTTTGTGATGCTTGGCTCGATCTGAATCAAGTTGGAAATGGTAGCGAAGGTGTAAGTAATTATCTTTAGATCTGTACGTGGGTTCTCTCTCGTGAAAGTGCGTGTACACACGGTTTTGATACAGTCAAGTAGCATATGCATTATGAGATTTGATGTTTCAGGTTGTTGTTGGTTCTAGTGGTTGTTGCAGAGTTTTGGGCTCTGGTCTGTGTTCAGGTAACTGTATTTTGATGACAGGGTTTCAGTGATTCAGTATTGGGTGATTTAGAGATTGATGATGCAGGTATAGTTGATTATTGTATTGCAGTGGTGATTGTTTTGTATTTATGGATCCAGTCTGAAAATTTATGAAATGTGGTCCCTGGGAGTGAAGAGAAGGTTGTATCCTTCTGTAGGTCAACACCTACGTACTAGTACCTTAGCTAGTACAAGAGCTAAGGGGGTTGTAGCTCCCTTCCAGGAGAGTCTAGAGAACGAGAGAAGGTTGTAGCCTTCTGCAGGTAGAAGCCTGTGTACTGGTATAAGACTGCACCAGTACATTAATATTGTAAAAATAAGTTTCTTATTAAAGGAAGAAAGAGACGAGTTGCAGCAGGTGGTTTTCACCCACATTTGGTTTCCACCTTATATCATGGTGTTCATGTGTGTTTCTTATGTGTGATGATATGTTCTGTTATATTGCTCCTGTTTACTTTTCATATGGTTAATAATGTTCTCATGCACTCATTAAGGATCAACTAACTGAATCATAAGTTTACTTGATATACGCTTGTTGCATTACATATAGTTGCGTATACACGTGATTTGTCTTAACTGAAGTAGCGTATATGAATATGAGTATGAAAATGAAAAAGTTATATTGATTTGGCAATACTGATTCACCCCCCCCCCTCTCAGTATTATTTCCAACAGTCCTAACCTAGGTTCAACATTAGTTGCGCCAACCAGCAAATCCCTACACTACTGACCCTTTTGGAAACAACCCGCGTAGCGCAGGCTGCAGTCTCACTCGAAGCTGTATGGGGGGTTTCTAGAACCAAGTTTTTTGCATCCAGAGACTAGTGTGATGTCTTTTAGCACCTCAGATATGCCTTCGTGAAGATCGATAAGCCCTTAGGGATTGATACTACAACTCTGCTAAAACAGCCTTCAGACCTTCACGAAGGTCTACGATCATCTTTTGCGGACCCTTAACAATCAATTTATCCACTTACTCACATCAAAGAACAACCCTAAATTAGTGTTTGTGCAGATCTACTTAATTTATTTAGTAAACATAAAATAATTCATCAAATTCTTCGCGAAATTACTTAACATGCATTGCATACATTTATTAAGACTTATTCAGAAGAATCTCGCATTATTAGATCAATATTCCATAAACACATTATTCATCAAAAACATGTAATGTTAATAGCAATAAACAGAATTACACAAGATTTCTTTGGTAACTTTCTTTATTGATCTTATTTTAGATTTACAGACTCAAAACAACCCTACGCACTCAACTTCAGGGGTCCACGCACTCAGCTATGGACTCTACCTAGGCCTCTATGCACTCAGCTGTAGAGCCTTTCTTCTCCTATATAACCCACTTCTCTGTGCTATCCCTTCCCTTCTATTGACCCATTACATCCAATATATGCCTTAGAATCCCTAAGACACACCTATTTATAGGCTTTTTTCATACAATCCCATGGTCAGCAGACCATGGGTGGATCTCAAAACCGACCCAAAATTTACATAAACAAGGGGCTAAAACCCCTTTGACTCATAATCATATACGTACTCCATATCCACAAATCACTGATACTTTACATTAGTTACAAAAACATATCAAAACTTGGGTTATGTTAACCCCAAAACTAACCCAAGGGACACCATCCCAACAAATTCCAACAGGACAATTACAACTACATGGAATACCATAATTGAAATGGGAATTGGTTTTGATGGAATTCATAGTGTGATTTCATATAATGTTAAGTAGACATGACTCAATCTTATCTTTGACAAAAAGTGTGTGTTTTATTTCAGTAAATAACATCTATGAGGCACGAGAGATAGTAATGGTTTCCATAAATGAGATAGTGAGATTCCATGGAAATTTGAAAAGGACCATTTCAGATAGAGATTCAATATTTACAAGAAGGTTTTGGACTAGTTTCCAATATGCTTTAGTAAGTCAACTAAAATTTAGTACAAAATATCATCCTAAAATAGATGGACATTTAAAAAGAGTAAATTAGGTGTTAGAAGATATGTTTTGTATGTATGTAATGGATCAATATAATCAATAGGAATAATATTTCCCTCTTGTGGAGTTTGCATATAATAATATTTATTAGAGTTAAATAAACACGACACCGTTCAAGTTTTTGTATTATATGCACTACCTATCTCCTTTTAAATAGGACTACTTGATGTCAAAGTTCTAATTGAACCAAAATGATTCAAGCAATGGAAAAAAGAATGAAAACAGTATGGGAAATATTTAAATAAGTTCAAACTAAACAGAAAATTCACATCAATGTGCATAAAAGAGATATAAGTCATAAAAAAAGGAAAAAAAGGTGTATTTTTGAGGTAGACTACAAAAGAGTTCCACTAAATATGGTAAGTGAGTGTTGTAGCAGCTACAGCCACCTTTTAAAATTTTTCCTATGCTTCGATTTTGGAGCCTTCCTTCTAAACCACAATAGCTCATCTTGCACTGATCCAGGTACTTTTGCTTCAATTGAGCCTTATTCTTTGCATCTTGGCTTATGTTTTCACTCTTATTTCATTTTATAACCCACAAACTGATCTCTTGACTTGGTCCTTTGAAAATTTCGGGCTTGCCTTAAAGAACTACACAATTCTTGAGGGCAACTGGCCTTACTCCTAGGAATTGTGCAATCTTGACTACTAGTGAGACTTGAGCTCAGGAAATGTGTAGTACTGGATAGCAGCTAGGCTTGAGTTGGGAAATTGTGCACACAAGAGAAGCAACCTATTATAGGAATAAGTACCTTAGGGATTTTGGTTGGAACCCCAATAGAGCAAGTGCAAACTACAGTAAGAAACACTCATACAACTCAGGCAACATGCTTATATAAACAAAATATGCGATAGCGACCATACCCGGATGTCCTTCATTTGGGTAGTTCCAGCAGGGTTCAGACCCTCTCCAACTCCTAATGATCTTCGAATCTACAAATTAACCAATTCGAACATACATAGCAGCACATAGATAAAGCATTTTAAAGAAATCAACTTTATATCATATAAGCAAATGATTAGTTATACATTAAAATAACATTCATACATGAATTACAACAATATCTAATGCATAAACAAAGCCAAACTCAGGAACAAGACAATGTTTCCTTTTATTGTAGAAAGCTATAACTAACATGAAGAGAATTCACCTTAGTCTTCTTCTTCCGGCTCCAAGTAGAACCATCCTCTAGATTTATCCAGTCCCAGTCTTCGACAACCTCCTTCCATATCCAATACTATGATATCTCAAGCAAGTGGGAGAATATCAACACTCAAGGAAACAAGGGTTTCCTGAAACTTGGGGAAGTGCTTGAAGCACAAGGATACTTCAAACTCAGTCATGGATAATATCAGTATAGTAATTCTATCTCTTTTGCTCCTTAAGGCCTTCCCATAGAAGTTTGTTTATACTTCTCCCAATTAGTTTTTTAGTTGGGAAATAGCTAGGCCATGGGCACTAGGAGGTAAAAAACATGTAAAACCCGTGAACTCTGCCCATAATTAAGGAAATTTATTTTTTTTAAGTGTATTAACACATATACGTGGGTTGGGTATTGACTAAACTGCGTGTACATGCTTTTATCTCAGGGAAAAGTAGCGTACAGGGAATAAAAAACTGTTTTTGAAATATTTGGATCAAGTCTTGAAGGAGGGGTTGCCCTAGGCCATAAACCAGGCATCACAAGTACCAAGGAGGGTAATTGGAGCTATAACAGATGCCCCCTAATATATGAGGTCAGAAGGAGTACATGATGGCTGAAATGTATTAAGTATATGGAAAGGAATCCTGTCGATACTGAGAAGGACTTCACCAGAATTTAGCCTGCCAAGCCATAAAAAAGAGATTAGAAACAAAATGTTGTTTGAGGTGGGCATACCCATGCTCAGAGAAAGTAAATCATGTTCGCATATCAAGTAAAAGCAGATCCACTATGTATACAAGTATATAAAGAACTGAAAGTACATAATGGACCATCTGATCGTGATCGAAAAAGTAAATGAAGCTGAAAGATGAAGTTGATCACTGATATCAAAAACTGACCCCGATAGTACCAAATGAACATGATGGAATAAAATGATACTACATCCCAACTCGGATTCCAACATATGAGATGTCATTGTGAAGGAATGAAACATATAAGGTGGATGGTGTCAACTAGCAGTAACAGGAGCAACTGACAAGTGAACCAAAACATGTTGTTGCAACTCAAGGTCTTCACCGACCGCTGTGGTACATTTCTACACAATGGGAATAAATGATCTGAGGTTGACCACATGAGAAATAATTTGATTACCAATCATTGATGTATACCATTAACGAAACTGAGACTACTCACCAATAATGATAATGAGAGTCAAGGTATCCAATACAATCTAACAAGTGCGAATGAATGAGCTGGAGTCAAACACCTAGAAGAATCTAACAATCAGGGGACAATGATGTTTTCCCACTGTCGATAGTGAATGAATCTGCTACTGATGACTACAAACCCCAAGGTACTACCAAATGGACTCTAGATCTTTGTCCCAAAGCAATGAGCCATAGTCGATAGGAAAAGATTCGCTAGAAAGAAGGCATTAAGGCATCCTTCATCAATATAGTGCAAGTGTAACCCGTAGGCCAATAATGTGGAAGGAATCGGATGAAAAAGATGTAGTAACCCGACCAAAACATGTTTCTGGCATACACAAGATGTAGCTAGTGCACGATAGAAACCCTCTGAACCAACCAATAATGAAAGTTGACACAGAGGCGAGGAATCCACCAATAGGGTCAAATGGAAACCAAGGCACTGCATGAATCCCAATGTGTGATAATGAAAGCTGATGTCGAACACAAGGGAAACCACTCAGTCAAAGACCCATGATAATGATCGATGCTAAGCACAAGGTGACCTATCAATAATGAAAATACGGCCAGGGTGTGGCTTTGGGCCTGCCCTCAGAGCAATATGTTGTCGTCGATAAGGACAAGACCCACCAGCAAGAATTCAATGGAGACCTTCCCAAACCGGCATGAGCATAGTGCCAATATAACTGATGTGATGAGAAACATGACATTGACAACCAGGGATGGTCGACCAAAAAATAGGTCAAGAGACGCCGCAAAGAGGCTGACTCAGGCTTACTTCCCTTGAACAAAAGCATGACTCAATGATGACTATATGGCAGCGTATGATAACTCTGTATAACTTCGACGTGCAGGAGGCACGATCCAACTCTCCATATGATTGGAAGAAGTAACCAATCATAGGAGAACTGACTCAATAACAAGGTTAAGGCGTACCTAAGTCAAACTAAATCTCGCCCAAAAATGGAGGAGAGACTTTCATCCCGTTCCTGCTCTTTCTTGAAATATATAATTTTTTTTCTTTTTCTTTAGGTTGGAAAAAGAATAAAAGAATGCTATAGTATGGTGAAAAGAATGAGTGTTAGAGAAACAGATGATCTAGTTCCTAGGGTGGGAACAATCCTATGCTCAATGCAGGGAGGCAAAACTGGTCAAGGACACTCAAAGGGATGTTCCGTCCACGGGTCAAAGGGTGTGTCAAGTCGAAGAAGCTAAGTGATTGCATGGCTAATTTTGCAGAAGACATTGTCAAATAAGTGGCTTAAACACGAGTCCAAGTGAAGTTGGCTCAAGGCCAAAAGGTGCAAATAATCAAAATGCAATGCAATAGTACAACTCAACACAAAAGAGCCTATAGGGTATAAGGCCAGAAATAAGCGTAGAAGCAAGGAGAATGTGTCTTCAATGCACAAGTCATGGTGAGAAGAAAGAGGACTCCCGAGCCTACTCAATATAACATCATGGGCAACCAATGTCAGTGAGGTGCTAACTAGAATGCCCATGTAGAGGGTGGCTCTGCCATCACGTCATGATTTAAAAAATCAGTGAGTGAACATGGTTTGCTAACCAAGACATGATGGGGTCGACCCTATGGCTAATGTATCTCTGAACAGAGGCTAGTATGAAAGAGGCAATGGAAAAAATGGTTTCCCTAACCTGTATGCCAGTAAGTAAATGATACCTGCCACGATGGGTCAGCTATCATGGGACTGAAACAGGATCTCGAAGAAGTGTCCAAAATATCATGCAACAATAACCCATTCTTGACAATCTAAGCCCACAAGTCAAAAAATTCATGAGACAAAAAATCAAGTTTTGAGAAAAAAATTTGAAATTTCAAAGCCATATATTAACCTTTAGACTAACAAATTTTTTATTGTTGTTTGAAAAGAGTTGTGGATCAAAAAAAGAGCAAACTTGCCTTTGAATAATTTGACCGTTCAAATCGCACCAAAGTTACCACGTAACCCTCAAACCATACTTGCAATGTTTTGTGATACTTTTTATAAGTTTTTATTAAGATTTGACTGTGAGAATTCATGTCAAAAAATCCAACTCTACGTACATGCGTGTTGGTTGTGACCAACCCGCGTATACGACATCCCTACACGTGACTATATGTAAAGGGAACCCGCATGTACGTGAGTTGAAATTCAAACACAAAATCTAATGGTTTAATCTCATTTTCTTTTAGGATGACTATCACATGGAGAGAAATAGAGCATACCACAATTGAAAATGAGGTAATGAATGACCAAAATGCACTAGATGCATTGAGAGGGTGCGGATTGTTGAAAATTTCAAAATGCCAAACATGAAAGCCAACACACACCTACTTGAAATACTGATCCACTACTGGAGTGTCGAGGATGATGCCATCATGATAGATCAGATGCCTCTCAGGATTGAGGTGGAAGACATCTACTTTATTACAAGTCTCTCCCGAAGAGGGGAGGTTGTTCATTCGACCAGCAAGACTAGGAGTAGTCTTTCAGTAGAAGACTATGTACATGTATACTGTCCTGGGCATTCGAAAAAGATTACAAGTCAGATTCCAATCAAACACATGGATGGTTTATCTCTGAGGATTCTTCGATTTACCATTTCCAGGGTAAATGGATCGGCTTCATTACATTAGGCTTCACGAGTGTCCATGAGCCTAGCAGTGGAATGCCTAACCATGATTTTCGACTAGTGCACACCTCTTCTAACCAACATGAAGAGCCATCTGACCTCCATTCAGAAGGGTCAGACAAAGAACTTTGGATATGGGACTATTTTATGCTCTTTCTTCTTCGAGAAGGTACCTAGGCTATGTCCCAAAGTATTTGTCTCTATCAGCGGCTCGCGAGATCCACAAATGGGTAGATGGGTTGACTTGATGAAACACCTTGGAGGCGAGAACGTGTTGAGGACAACTTTCAATGATGATTTTTTTGCCTGGTGGGACCAATAGATCATCACAATCGACGACTATCTGTATGCTAGCATGGATTTCCGAGGAGATCCAGACTTGGTGTTACCACCAAACTCAGCATAGGGAGACATAGGTAACAATTTTTTAAGTTTTATCAATTTTTAAGATTTTTATTCTTTTTTAAATATGAAATGAACTTAGAAATATTTTTTATGGGACCAAATACTAACAAAATGATCATGTTCTAGATGTGGGTCCAGTGAGACTAGATGGATTTCCGAGACACAGGTGTCATAGAAGAGGTGTTGAAGAGGCAGCTGCTGAGACAGAGAGGGTCCTATATGCAGTCCAAAGAAACTTGGTGGGATTGACTCACTAGGTACCAATGATAGCCATAGAGGATCTACCTGAAGACATGCAGTGCACTCAAAATTCCACCAAAGACTAAAAGACCGAAAGAAGAGAACAAGGAAACTTTGCAAGTCACTAGTTCAATAATGAATGAGAACTTCAACAAAAAGGGCTTCAACTTGCACCAAACAACGCAAAAGTTAGAAAAGAGCTTTGAGAAAATGAACAAGAAGTCAGGAAAGAAACACTTTCAAATTCATCAAAAGAAACTTTCAAAAAGCAAGAAAAGGTGTAAGGCCACAAAATGATGGAAACCGAAGCAAGTAAACCAATAATCAAGCTTGACACAAAGATTGACGACAATCTACTATTCGAGAGAACCAAAACAATCAAGAACCTCTATAAGAAGTCTTGTGTGTCAAAACACAAATGAAAAACTCACTCAAAAGGAAACCTAGGCCAAAAAAATTTCAAAGCAGATGAGAATTCAAAACAATAAGCTCACTGAATAATAAAATTCTAAAGACAGAAATTGACGACTCAGAAACCAAACATACCAAGAAACAAATCTTTTTGGGTAGAGAGGTTTGAAAAAAGCATGAAAAAAAGGGTATACATGACTGTGTCCAAGCATAGAGGCATGTACATGCACTTCTAATAAAGGAAACTTGCATATACGTGGGTTCACTTCATAGAAACAAGCGTGTGTACCCTACTGTAAATAGAAAAAAGTGCGTATACTAATTTTTGCAAGAAAAGAAAAAACAAAGCTAGATCAAAAATATCAGACTTAAGGTCTAAGTTTCTACTAGACCAAACAATATTGTCACAATAAGAAAACCAAGAACTGAGCCCTGATTGACACTGAACAACCTAAACTAGGAATAACAAGATTGTTATCCCCAGCTGAGTTGCCAATCCTGTTACAGGAATAAGTACCCTAGGGCTTTGGGTTGGAACCCCAACAAAGAAAGAGCAAACTATAGTAAGAAACACTCATACAACTCAGGAAACATGCTTATATAAACAAACTATGTGATAGCAACCATACCTAGATGTCCTTCGTTTGGGTAGTTCCAGCACGGTTTAGACCCTCTGCAACTCCTGATAATCTTCGAATCTACAAATTAACTAATTCGCACATACATAGCAGCATATAGATAAAGCATTTTAAAGAAAACAACTTTATATCATATAAGAAAATGATTAGTTATACATCAAAATAACATTCATACATGAATTACAACAGTATCTTATGCATAAACAAAGTCAATCTCAGGAACAAGAAAACGTTTATTTTTACTATAGAAAGCTATAACTAACACGGAGAGAATTCACCTGAGTCTTCTTCTTTCAGCTCCAAGTGGAACCATCCTCTAGATCCGTCTAGTCCCAGTCTTCAACAGTCTCCTTCCATAACCAATACCGTGATATCTTAAGCAAGTGGGAGAATATCAACACTCAAGGAAACAAGGGTTTCCTGAAACTTGGGGAAGTGCTTAAAGCACAGGGATACTTCAGAGTCAATCAGGGATAATCTTAGTATAGTAATTCAATCTCTTCTCCTCCTTAAGGCCTTCCCATAGAAGTCTATTTATACTTCTCCCAATTAGTTTTTAGTTGGGAAACAGTTGGGCCACGAGCACTAGGAGGTAAAAAACAGGTAAAACTCATGAACTCCGCCCATAATTAAGGAAAATTAATTTTTTTAAGTGTTTTAACACATATACGCGGGTTGGTTATTGAATAACCCGCGTGTACACACTTTTATCTCAGGGAAAAGTAGTGTACAGGGAATAAAACACTGTTTTTAAAATATTTGGACCAAGTCTGGAAGGAGGGGTTTCCCTAGGTCATAAACCAAGCATCACAAGTACCAAGGGTGGTAATTAGAGCTATAACACAACCCAGAGCTACTCAGCCCAGAAATTGTGCAGAACCTATTGTGCTAAGAAATTGCTTAGTGTATGAGCCAAACAGTTGCTCGATCCTTCCCAGAACTATGCAATATTTCCACGCAATGAATGGAAAAATTTCCCAAAAAAAAGTCAAAAAATAAAAAAGCATCCCTAAAAAATAGGGATCTCTTTTAAGCAACCGAAGGAGGCACTTGAGTCATTTTTAGACACTGTTGCCAAGTGTCACTTTTTCCTTGATTTTTGGCATAAACATTATAAACCCTAACTTGACCAAATCTATTTAATCCACATTACTAGAGGTAATTTCCACATTTGATCTTCGGTATATGCCATTCCTTACGAGATCAAGGAGCCTTTGATGTGATTGTCGTCGCTTTTCCAGGTGAGTTTTTCTTTTCTAGTCTTTTGCTTCTTTTTCTGTCGCTTTTTGTTATTTATCTTGTGAGAGTGTTGTTTCACTTGTTTCTTTGAACAAGTTTTAGTGTTTTCACTTATTTTAGCTTATAGAAGTGTTGTTTCAAGTTTTATATTGCCTTTCCTAAGTGTCGCATGAGTTACCCTATTTTTTCACCAACGGTCGTCGTTTCAGCGACTCTCTTCACATGCTTCATTTTAATTCATTTTAATTGATTCCTGGACTCATTTCACATGCATGCATAAAAAATTAGTTAGATATTCACTCAACATCACACCATCCTTCAGAAATTCTTGTTTTTTTCACTCCCCATGGGAAGATCTGGGTCCCCTTGAATTGATCGCACACTTCACTACATGCACTGCTTAATCTGGGAGCTCGAGGCCTCTTCCTTGAATTCTTTAATTGCCCAAAGTTGTTCCTGGGCTAGCTCCAACTGCACACTACCCAGCCCCAGGAGCCAGCCTCCCATCTTGGCCACTGATACTGCGCAATGCCTAGTCTCTCTCGTATTTTGCCTAGATTGAACTACAAATTTTGAGTCATCAAGCTTATAATTAACATGACATCCAAGAGAGGTACATCAAAGCAAACCACCAAGAGTAGTATTGGGGAAGAAGATGAGAAGATATCAGTTGATCTAC
Source organism: Pinus tabuliformis (assembly GCA_031772625.1). Lineage (NCBI taxonomy): Eukaryota > Viridiplantae > Streptophyta > Pinopsida > Pinales > Pinaceae > Pinus > Pinus tabuliformis. The sequence goes on from CM062804.1 coordinate 716,429,819, forward strand.
TAGTTTATGTAGATACTCTGTTGTTCATTAAGAAGGGTACCCCACTGACATGGAAGAAAATCAAAGATGCTTTCACAATGAACTTCAAGGAAGACTTACAGGACCGCAAGGTGTATATCAGTATCCAGTGGCCAGTCTTATACAAGGTTGCATGAAGGTACCACGTCTTCCCATGTGCGGACATTATCAACTAGATTGTCTCACACAGAGATGAAGAGACTATGACACTAAGAAGTTCCAGTGGGAGAGATCTTGCCACCTTCAGGGCAAAGAAATTTCAGAAATGTATCATTTACCCGAGTCGGTAAAGCGCATGGACTCATTTTTCTATGCCACCCATAAATTTCTGAACACTAGAGATATTGTCAAGCGCTAGGTGAAAGAGTCATCAAAGTTTAGACAGACACCCACTCATGTTTACAAGACAAAGTCCCTTAGGAAGGCTTATTAATTCTTTATCGTATTTTCTTGTAGAATATATGGTCAAGAGAACACAAAAAAATTTCTTAGAGGGAGGTTAGTCGTACTGGACCAGTTGGTGACTGATGGGAAGCCATTCAACTGGTCATATTTGTTGGCTCATCAGTTGAATATCCATGTGACTAACACTCGAAATCCACCCAAGAAGGAGAAAGCAAGGTTTTACATGTTCACATACTTACTGGATGCAATTTGTGCCCAACATTAGTTCCCTAGCATGAGATGGGCATGGGCACCAAAAGGGACTATTTTCAACATCTATTGCAAGTTGTTTTTTGACTGCAACTATCGAGGAGTGATGGCAAGGCTAACTGACGATTTTATCATCCCGTTGTACAATCTTATCTTTGAATAAGATCTACCTTACATTTACCAAGAAGAAATGGAGGCAATAGTGAAAATTGTAGATTGGTATGCCTCACCAGGTGGCACATTCATCAGAGCGTTGGGCGAAGAGAATCCTCTGCATGTTCTACCAAGGTTTTCCACTAACAAGTTGATTGTGTAATAAGTTTCATATCACCTCTGTACAGGGTTGTCAATAGGACTACATAGGAAGAAGAAATTGCCATGTCCCTCTCTTCCTTTATGGATCGAATTATACAAGATTAAGTGCTTGAAGAATGTAGATGTCGAGGTTAAGGAGATACTGAAATTTGATTTCAGCATGAGATATTTTAATCCATATGATCCCCATGGTATTTGCAAGGACCATTGTGTGAGAGTGAATTTTCCATGGATCCATGGGGCATGTCATTGGCCAGAGGAGGACCCTTGGAGGTACTATTACAATGTCTCCAAACTCCATGATCCAAACAATATAGCAACAACTTGGGATGTTTCTCTGCAGTGAGCAGCAAATCTGAAAGCAACAACAACAACAACAGTAATAGGCAAAAATCCACTAAAGGACAGGGGAAAGAGGAAGTTTGTTGAGGACCTAGAGGGAGAGAAAACATGCAAGATGAAGGCATATCCTATCCTTAAGAAGGCAGCTTTGGTAGTGGAAGCAAAGAGGTAGCAGCAGATAAAGAGAGAAGAGAGAAGGCAGAGAGAAGCATAGGTTGTAGGAAGAAGAACTAAAGCTGCAGGAGATGGAGAAGAAGTCGAAGTAAGAATAGGAGCTGAGGAGGAGAGAAAGAGAATAGAATCATAAAAAGGAAGAGGAACAAAGGCAAGGCATGATGATAGAGAAAACATTGCTAATACAGGTTGATGAGTTAGAACAACGAGCAGCTGACGAAGAGGGTGAACAGATGTAGGATCAAAATCTTGTTGCGCAGATTGAGCAACTGATTGAAGTGACATACATTGAGTTGGAACAGGAGCCAAAAAATGAAGACACTAAACTTGTACTGAGAGCATTAGGGGTCATCTCTCAGTCTCCACCACCTCCAATGTCAGAACCAGTCCCAAGCAAGGAAGGAGATATTATTCTCCTTGATGATGATCGAGTCATGGATGTGTACAATCTATCATTTGGCAAGCTGTAGAATAATATTGTACAGGCACAGAGGAAGAAATTTCCGTATGATGACGCATCACCTACACTCATCAAGGAAATGGTGATAGTGTAAGACAACAAGAAGCATCCATCTTCCCTTGTCGAAGCCAGCTTGGCCTGTGCAAGAGCAACAAGCTCAAATGTTAAGTACCTAACAGCCAAGAATAAACAATTGGAAAAGAACTTGGAGGATTCCAAGAAAGAGGCAAAACAAGTGTACGCATAAAAGTAGAATGTTGTTTCTACGATGGCGGAGATGAGGAAAGAAATACTCATTGAATTATCAACAATTGAGGGTACCATGTGGAAGCTCTATGACAGATGTTTCACCATCCATAAAGTTTTTGTCCATGTGCATGGCCTACATCAGTGGAGAAAACAGTTTGTTCAAACTCTCAAGAACAGACATGTTTCCATCACCCCTATACAAAAGTCTAAATTTTGGTACAAAGGGGCCCCACTTGACTTAGTTAAGAACATTGAAGCCACAAGAAGAGTTGGAGAAAGAAAAGGTTTAGATGTTGATCCAGAACTACGAGCAACTCGCCCCATTAATCAATAACATACAGGCCTCATGTGTTTAGTTGTATAGTAGTTTGGATGTTATGGTGAGGAAGCACAAGATCCCATAAAATGGTTCCCTCACCAATGTTAGACCCAAGAATCAAGTCCAACTAGAGATCAGTGAGTACATGGAGCAGCTAAGACAAGAAGCCACCAGGGAAGACTTGGAGCTGAACAAAACAACATGCTGAAGTACATTGATGGCCCTGTCAAGGTCAACACCTTGGTGCACATGCTTTAGAATGAGTTGGATATAGGTTCCAAGACCATATACCCATATGCCATGGAGGCAAGAGTCTGCTTTCATAAATACACCATTAAATAGTTTGGGGACACCATCACGTAATACCAAGCTTGGAATCACTATGTGACCGAGAAGCACCAAGTGCAGGTTGTCAATTTGGTCTTTCCCCAAACTTCAAAAATTTAGTGTTTTGTCTTCTTAGGTTGTCTCTAGACTATTTTGTCTTACATGGGCACATGTGGAAAATTTAATATTATCTGTAAATATGTTGTAAGTGAAATTCCAATGTCATTAGTGGAATGTGAAAGGTCATCATTTTATGTAATGAATTACTTGTAAATAATTTGAAGATTCATGATGGTAGTCAATGAGTAACAAAGGGGAATGTTAAGGGCCACCCCACCCTTTGTTATAAATAGAACCTCACAACTCCTAGAAAGGGCTTTTGGGAGCCAAGATTTTGGCTAGGCCAAGGCTTAGAAAAGGCTTGGGAGTATTGTGAAGAGCCTTGGCTTCTCCATAGCATAGAGTGATTCTACTTCTTTGGAGGAGTAGGTGTTCTTGACTATAATGTTCCACTATTGGGGATAGTGGTCATTAATGGTTTATGTATGGATGGAACTTTCACTTATAATAATAATATCATAGCAAACACACTTTCATGAATTTTTTGTTAATGTAATTGGACTATTATGGTTGCTTTAGCAATGCATTTTTCTTAACTTACACATTTCCTTATGAACTACTTTGTATGAAATTGTAAAAATATTGTTGAATGTGTGTTGTTGGATTAACTCATCACTTTAATTATGGACTATTATGCATTTTAGCCGATGCTGTCATTCCACTCGTGTGTTTCGTTCAAGCTGCGTACTATTACAGACTTCTAAGGGGTGCACTTCCTTTTCCCCTCCATGTGTTAGAACCTTCATGCATCGCACTTGACTCTTCGTATGGTCACACACTTACTCTTGCCCAAAGATATCATACTTACCTCTGCACGCTACCATGGGAAAGGAATTAAACTACCACCCACTGCTGGGACTCCTAATCCAAACAGTTTGAGGTATAGTTGGGACTTCATATCAGGGAGACCCCTTAAATGTTGGTGGATCCATCACAGTCAACATTTCTGGTGCTAGAAGGAGGGCCAGATGAAAATTTAGTCCCTTGAAGTCTGTTTTGAATTTCTACACATATTTCATGACTTTTTTTCAAATCATAACCCTGACATGTTTCTCTAACTTTTTTTATTTTAAAGTGTCGGTGAGCATCATAGATGACTTGTCCAGATATAAGTTCAATGGTGGGGATGTAACAACCTTATTCAAGCACACAATTTCTTTTATTGGCTTATGTGACAGGTATGATGTATTGGCTAATGATATTTCTTGTGGGTTGTTCATGTTCACGTTTGAAGGGTGTGTAAAGCAATGGTGTCATACATTGCTTGCAGCCTCTATACACTCGTTTGATCACTTGTTTGGTGAATTATGTCATGATTTCATTCTTTATGATCATAAATGCATTAATAAAAAAATCTTAAAATTTCCAAAATAACCTGACGAAACTCTTCAAGATTTTCATGATTGTCTTCTTCACTACTGTTATGAATTTCGTGAAGATGAAATTGACTAGGAATTTTTGGATGAAAGATTTCAATATCGTGTTCACGTTTCTGAGAATCCACATGAGTTATAATATTTTGAACCTCTCCTGACATACCTTAGTTTTAGAGCTTATAAATATGATATGGACAAGGTTGTTGTCCCAAGTGACCCTCCCTCCCCTTCTCATCAAACATCTCTAGCTTCATAGGTCGAGGTGGGAAAAGTTGAGAATCCACCTTTTGAGTTGTCACCATTTCCTCCTACCCCACCTGCTCAGGATTTATGCGTGGATTTGGTTTGTAACTCTGATGGTTGTCATATGGTATTATCTCCTCATCCTCCATCCTTTGGTCTCTTTGATCGTTCGGATTTTGGTGTGTTGTGTTCGTCCGTCTCGGATCTCACATGTGATGTTCACAAGGATCAAGTTCTTAATGGAGTTGGTGTTGAACAACCAACCTTCGTTATTATTTTTTATGAGTATGTGTGGGAGTCTGAACAAGAGTCTGCGGTGAAGGATGACCTCCTTATATCTTGACGTCGTCCACTTTATCCTGACATCTTCCATGATTCTTCCATTTCTGTGTCATATTTTGAAAACTCATTTCCGAATGTTTCTATTTCTGATCTTTTGCATTACACGTGGAATTCCATTTTTTCATTGGATTGCAAAGAGGACAAATCTATCTTCCCAGATTCTCCCAATCTCTCATCTTACCTTTTTGAAAACATAAAGGGTGAAATTTCACGTTTTTCATCACCCCCTGTTTACAATTCTTCAGAGAATGAGGATGTCACTGACCATCATCTTGAAATTTCTGATCATGGTTGTCGTGATATTTTGATCCATTCATCTTATCACGATTTTGATTTTTCCATTGTTGTTATTTCTAAGCCACCGGTCTTTGATGATCCATCTTCTGAAGAATTGGAAACTGCTCAAGTTGTCGAGGCACTTCAGCCCAAGCTAATGGTTATGTCACGTTCTCTTAGACTTGAGGTTAGTTCCACTTCTAATCAGAAATATGTTGAATCTATCCAAGCTCCTCATCACTCTGTTGTTCACCTTGAAAATCAATATATTTCATAGTTTTTTCATCGTCCACAAGAATTACACAATCCTATTGCTCATGGATTGGAGGAGTCATACGTACAAAAAATTGTTGCAAAAACATAAATTTTCTTCTTTCTATATGTTTTCTCTTTTCTCGAGTTCGGAGGTGTGCACATGCATATCTTCCACTCACAATGTGATAGGACACCATGATACATCCACAGAGTGCCTTTCATGTGCTTTCCATTTTTTCTTTTGTGCATATGCATTCAAGCTTCGAACGTATTGGTTTACATTGTTTTATCTTTCTTGTCTATTCGTATACTGGCATATCTTTCTTTTCAGTCATGCTCTGGCCTTCATGGGCCAACCAATGCATTGATGGCTACATTCAAAGTATCACTTTATGTGAGTTTTCCTATGATTTTTTTAGGTTAGCAGTAGGAGTAGTCTTTTCTTTTCTTGTTTGTTTCCTGATTTTCTTACTTTATTTGCTTTGTATTGCTTCTTTCCTTTGTTTGTTTTCTTTTTCAGATATAGGTTAATTTCTTCATGAAACCATGTTTGGCTTCTTAGCTAAGAAAGTTGAAATCCAAGAGGAAATTGTACAACTATCAACATTTGGTTATCTTTCTATTCCCTCTCCTTATGTGAATCTTTCATTTCTTCTAGTCGATGATACCCAGATGGAAAATACACTCCTTTCAGAGAGAGTCATAGTGAAATCACGATGCTTACACTCTTAACTAGTACCGCATACTCTAATCAGTTTTATATATTCAGTTAACCGTTGTCAACTCATTCAAGTAGAGTAATGAGAGGGGGGAACCTTAACAAGTATTTCAGAGGTATATATAAATATCCTTCTCTAAAGGGACAACCTCTTCTTCTCTCAATAAGTCAGGATCCCTCTTCTACCTCATTAAATAAATAAGTGCCTATGCATAGTTCTTTAAAATGGAAAAATAAAAAATAAAAAAATGAAATAAAAGGTGAAAGAATAGAAAGGCTTCTTGCACATAGTGGTGAATCAAGTAACTCTATCAGGAAATTTTCCAGGCTCGCTAGTAGCAGAGAAATGCTTTTGTTCTTGAAGTGACTCCATCGGGATATTGTCCAGGCATGCTAGTAGCGAAGCAACGCTAGAGATGAAACTAAAACTATGACGATTTATTTTACTTGTGCATCTATATACCTCTCATCCCCAATCAAAATAACCTAGTTTGACTTGGCTTGGTATGTGTGTTGTCGATAAAGAGAATGGTAGGGACTACATCTTCAACTCAAGTTAAGTGAAGAAGTTATGATAATCGAAGAAATGAATTGTATTTTCTGTTGGCATTATGGCTAAAGTGTTGTCCTTGATGGCAACCCATTCAGGTGATAGATCACAGTACTTCAAGTCAGCAGCAGAGATTGATGATCAGCTATCAAATATTGAAGAAAATAAGGGGTACGCAGGTACACCTTACATAAGGTGCGTACACGCAGGTCAGTGTTACATAAAGTACGTACATACCCGCAGTTATCCCGTTCAGGAGGTGCGTACCCCCAGTGCACACATTTCAAGGCAAAGAAATTCACATGTGGGGTTTTCTTATGTTTTACTCTTGGCATTTAGCCGACGGTATTGGGTTATTATGGTGTCATCTCATGGTATTGATCCATGTTTTAAGGAAGAGCTTTCCTATATAAAGCAAAGGAGATCATTTGGCTTGAGCATGTTTTGGGTTGAATATCTTACGAGGGCTAGATCTGGTCTAGATCTAAATAAGGCGAATCTATTGATGGACTGAGATCTCTTCGGCACATGTTCAGATCTGTAGATCTGACTGTCTGGGTTATTTTTGAATTCTTGAAATCATCTATGCCCGAAGGTACGCAGGTACAGTGAAAGAAAAGTGCGTACGTACGTAGTAACGAAGCGTTTCAGGTGCGGAGGTACGCAGGCACAGAAGGGTTGCAGGTGCGGAGGTACGCAGGCACAGAAGGGTTGAAGGTGCGGAGGTACGCAGGCACAGAAGGGCTGCAGGTGCGTACATACGCAGGCATAGAAGGGTTGCAGGTGCGTACATATGCAGGCACAGAAGGGTTGCAGGTGCGGAGGTCCGCAGGAAGTTCAATGGACTCAGAGCGAGGTACGCAGGCTAGCAGTTGAGCAGGGTGCGTACATAAGCAGGCTAGCAGTTGAGTAGGGTGCGTACTATAAGCAGGGAAGCAGTTGAGCAGGGTGAGTACAGTAAGCAGGCCAGCAGTTGAGCAGGGTGCTTACGTAAGCAGGCCAGCAGTTGAGCAGGGTGCTTACTTCTCTTAGGATCTTTGTTTATCATTGTTGTGTTCTGGGTTTGGTCCTATTATTGTTGATCTGATTACTACAGTTGATTGGGTGATTCTCTTATACTTGATGATCATTTGATGCTTATGGATCCAGTTTGAAAATTTATGAAAAGTGGTCCTTGTAAGAAAAGAAGTAGGGGGTTGTAGCTCCCTTCCAGGAGAGACTGGAAAACGAGAGAGAGAGTTGTAGCTCTCTGCAGGTTGTAGCCTGCGTACTGGTAAAGGACTGTACCAGTACAAAACCATTGTAAAAGGAGTTTCTAATTTGAAAGAAGATAGAGACATATTGCAGCAGGTGGTTTTCACCCACATTGGGTTTCCACCTTACATCTTGTGTTCTTTGGTGTGACTATCTGTTTTCTTTTGTTCATGCTCATTATTTTATGGTACTGACATGCAAAAATAATTCAAAGAACAAATAAAGAAGATTTATTAAAAGAATTAGATAATACTGATTCACCCCCCCTCTCAGTATTATTTCCAACAATTGGTATCAGAGCAGGTCCTTCAGAGAAGCTTGATCACTTGAAGGTAGATCGGTCATCATGAGCAACTACGAGAGAGAAGCATCAATCAGGCCACCGGTTTTTGATGGGACAAACTTCAATTATTGGAAGGTAAGAGTTACTGCCTATCTTCAATCTCTTGGTACAGAAGTTTGGGACATTGTAGAGACAGGCTACGCTTTTCCTTCAGCTACTCCTACAGATGCAGCCGAGAAAAAGAAGTATGAAACAAATGCGAAAGCAGTCAGTACTCTATTAGGATGTATATCTCAATCAGAATTCATGAAGGTAATGCACTATAAATCCGCAAAAGAGATATGGGACAAAATTGTCACGAGCTATGAAGGAGATGAATAGGTAAAGCGTGCTAAACTTCAAACTCTCAGAATTCAGTATGAGACTCTCAAAATGTATAATGATGAAAGTGTGGCTAACTATTTTCTTCGGGTAGATGAGGTTGTTAACTGTATGAAAAATTTGGGTGAAGAAATAAAAGAGGCTATTGTAGTTGAAAAGGTTCTAAGATCATTGTCCCCCAAGTTTGAATCTAAAGTATCTGCAATAGAAGAAAAGGAAAATCTACGAATTCTTACTATGTCTCAGCTACATGGAATTCTAACTGCTTATGAAATGAGAAAGGGAGGTCCATCAGACAGAAGAGAAGCTGCTTTCAAGGCATCAGGCAAAGGAGATTATTATGAAGCGAGCCACGTCCCAGAAGAAGAGGAAGAAGAATCAAATTTTGTCAGAAATCTTCAAAGGGGTTCTGGAAGGTTCAGAGGTAAGTTACCTTTTAAATGCTTTGCTTGTGGAAGAGTAGGTCATTATGCTGCAAAATGTCCTTATAAGGATAAAGGAAAGGAACCTGCTAGATGGAACAAGAAACAGAATGAAAATAAGAAAAGCTACTACACTCATGAAGATAGTGATGGTCTATCAAACAGTGATGAAGATGAACAAGGTAATGGATATAATTTGTTAATGGCATTTGAAGATGATGATTATATGGATGCTATAAATGTGGATAACCTTTATGATGAAATTACTAGACTCAAGAGATGTATAGAAGAAAAGAACATGATCATTGATACTCTACAATTTCAAATTGATGAAAAGGAAAAACATCTTGAAAAATTAGAAGGTGAAATTGTTGGTCTTAGAAAAGAGATTGAGAAAACAAAAGCTATTAACCTCAAGTTTGTCAAAGGATCTGAAACTTTGGATGAGATTATCAATGTGCAGCGGTCTCCACTAAACAAGACAGGTCTGGGCTATAATGGAGAAACTTCTCAAGCATCCACCTCAAAAAGTTATCTTGATGCAGCAAGAAGAAATGAGCAAAAGCACAATGAAGATCATCAGGTAAAGCAAGGACGAATTACAAACAGAAACTATCAGGGGCAATCCATCTTAAGGGTAAACAAAAGCTACAACCAGCCACAGGTAAAATCTTCTCAATTTGGTTCAAGAATAGATGACAATAGAAATTACAATCAATTGGCTGGTAGATTCGATAACCGTAGAAGTTTCTTCAATGGACAATGCTTTTCTTGCCATAACTTTGGTCACAAAGCAGCTCAATGTGTTGCATATAAAACGATCATGACTAGGGAAGCTCAAAAACAAAGAATTATGACAGGGATTACAAAAAGGACCTATAACAACTTTTCAGTTCTTGAAAATGAAGTTGAATGTTCTATTTGCAATAACTTTGGTCATGAAGACTCTGAATGCAGGAGCAGGTTTCAGCAGAAAAAGGAACAAGCCTCAAGCACCAAAACATGGAGAATAAAGGAACCTCAAACAGAAAGATGTGGGATAGCATTTTGTGCAGAAGGACAGGAAAATCTATGGTACATTAACAGTGGATGTTCGAAGCATATGACAGGTGATAAAGAAAAACTTGAGTCTTATTCTACTCTAGAAAAGGGAAAGAAAGTCTCTTTTGGAAATGATACTCCTGCAACTATAAAAGGAAAAGGCATTGCTCAGTTAAAAGAAAAGGTCAAGGCTGGAAATGTTTTGTATGTTGATGGATTGAAGCATAATCTTCTAAGTGTCAGCCAGATGTGTGATCAAAGAACCGAGGTTATATTCAGATCAAATGGATGTCTTGTTCATGATCTTGATACAGGTAAAACAGTGATCAAAGGCAAAAGAACTCCAAATAATCTGTACATATTTGAAGAAGGACAACAACAATGCTATCTGAGCAAGGATGATGAGCACTGGTTATGGCATCGGAGGTTGGGACATCTAAGCTTTTCACAAATAAGGAAAGCATGCAAATATCAGGCAGTTCGCGATCTTCCAGATATCACAATTCCTGACAACACCATATGCAAATCATGTCACTTTGGAAAACAAACCAGAACTAACTTTCCAGAGAAAGAAGGATCAGCTAGCATGCCTCTTGAACTAGTACATACAGATACATGCGGTCCTTTCAGGAAAAGAACACCTCGAGGAGAAGAATACTTGATATTATTCATTGACGATTTCTCCAGGTTTGTCTGGTTAGGACTTATGAAGCACAAAGATGAAGCATTCGAAAAATTCAAATCCTTCAAAGCCTTGGTTGAAAATGAATCAGGTCACAAAATTAAGTGCCTCAGATCCGACAGAGGTGGGGAATTTACTTCAAATGAATTTTTCGATTTCTGTGAAGAACATGGGATAAGAAGAGAATTCTCTACAGCAAGAACTCCTCAGCAAAATGGAGTTGTGGAAAGAATGAACAGAACAGTCCAACAAATGGCTCGTGCTATGCTTGATGAGTCAGGAACTCCCGCAACTTTCTGGGGTGAAGCTGCACATGCTGCAGTTGTTATTCTCAACAAAACAAATGTTCGGGTGAACAACACTCAAACTCCTCATGAGCTCTAGAGTGGTAGGACTCCTTCAGTAAAGCACTTCAAAATCTTTGGGAGCAAATGTTATATCAAGAATACTGATGGGCAGCTTGGCAAACTTGAACCTAGAGCAGATGAAGGCATTCTTCTTGGTTACTCTCCACATAGCAAAGCATACAAATGCTACAATAAAAGACTTGGCAGAATTGTTGACAGCATTGATGTAGTGGTTGATGAGAAGGGATACATTCCTAGGCAAGTACATCATGAAGACATCGAAGAAGATGAAGGCTACCCCCAATGACAGAATGATGAAGAAGAAGAACCTCAAGAAGAACCAGAGGAGCAAACAAGAATAGAAGAAAAGACTCCATCCAGATATGTTCAGAAGAATCATCCAGAATCTCAAATTATGGGGCAGAAAGAAGCATGTGTACAAACAAGAAGAACAGTTGCAGAAGCTTCAAGCTATTTGGCATTACTCTCCTCTACTGAACCACAAAATGTGAAATAGGCATGTGAAGATGAATGTTGGGTGAAAGAAATGGATGAAGAACTTGAGCAGATCGAAAAGAACAACACTTGGGAGCTGGTTCCTAGACCAAAAGATAAGAATGTTATCGGAACAAAATGGGTCTTCAAAAATAAATTGAATGAAAATGGAGAAGTAATTAGAAACAAAGCCAGACTTGTTTGTAAAGGGTATGCGCAGCAAGAAGGAATAGACTTTGAAGAAACCTTTGCTCCTGTTGCAAGACTTGAGGCCATCCGAATGTTCCTTACTCTCTCAAGTTTTCAAAACTTCAAAGTATTTCAAATGGACGTGAAATCAGCCTTTCTAAATGGAGACTTGGAAGAAGAAGTGTACATTGAACAGCCAGATGGGTTCATTCTTAGAAATGATCCAAATCTTGTATGCAGATTGAAGAAGGCTCTCTATGGTCTCAAACAAGCTCCAAGGGCTTGGTACTACCGTTTGGACAAATATCTTCATCAACAAGGCTTTTCAAAAGGATCAACAGATAGCAATCTTTATATAAAAGTTGAAAATGACAAATTGCTAATACTTGTTGTGTATGTAGATGACATTATTTTTGGGAGCAATGAAGAAGCTATGAGTCAAAGTTTTGCCTTGGTCATGCAGAAAGAATTTGAAATGTCCTTGCTAGGAGAACTGACATATTTCCTTGGTTTTCAAATCCAACAAAAAGAAGGAGGAATTTTTTTATCTCAAACCAAGTATCTCAAACAGATTTTGAAGAAATATGGTATGGAAGATGCAAAACCAGTATGTACACCCATGGTCACAGGATGTAGCCTCAGTGCAAATGATGAATCTGCAGCAGTACATCAACCAACCTACAGATCTATCATTGGAAGTTTACTTTATTTGACAGGTACCCGACCAGACATCATGCATGCAGTTGGAATAGTTGGAAGATTTCAGGCAAATCCGAAGGAGACTCATCTTCAGGCAGTGAAGAGAATTTTCAAATATCTTCAAGGGACTCAAAATTATGGCTTATGGTGTCCTAGAGATACATATCTTACACTTCATGCTTATACAGATGCAGATTGGGCCGGAAGCATGGATGACAGGAAAAGCACAAGTGGTGGTGCGTTCTTTATGGGTTCCAGACTGGTATCTTGGTTCAGCAAGAAACAAAGTTCAATTGCCTTGTCTACAGCTGAAGCAGAATATGTTGCTGCTGCATCTTGTTGCACCCAACTCCTTTGGATGATGCAGACTTTGCAAGATTTTCAAATCACTTGTACACCACCAATCCCCATCTTATGTGATAACACAAGTGCAATCAGCATCTCAAAGAATCCTGTTATGCATTCAAAAACCAAGCACATACCAATCAAGTACCATTTTCTCCGGGAACAAGTGCTTGAACAGAAGGTCAAGTTGGAGTATGTTCCTTCTAAGGAACAAGTTGCTGATATTCTCACCAAACCATTGCCCAGGGACACTTTTGAATACCTCAGGAAAAAGCTGGGGGTTGTTGATGCATCATCTTGTTGCTGAACCTCTTCTGGTTGATGGTACAGGTTCAGGGGGAGCATCTAATGCATTGTTGGCATTATGAAGGATGTGCAAAAGGAGATCTTGGAAGTAGCTGCAATATGTCTCTATCTCTTTCATGGTGGATTATGGTTCTTCGTTGCAGATCTGGTTCATATTCAGGGGGAGCACGTTCTTAGGGGGAGCATAACCCTTTGCCCTTGATGTCAAAGGGGGGGAATGAAGCTGAAGTCTTGAGGTTGCCATCAAGTCCAAACGGGGAGATTGTTGGCATTATGGCTAAAGTGTTGTCCTTGATGGCAACCCATTCAGGTGATAGATCATAGTACTTCAAGTCAGCAGCAGAGATTGATGATCAACTATCAAATATTGAAGAAAATAAGGGGTACGCAGGTACACCTTACATAAGGTGCGTACACGCAGGTCAATGTTACATAAAGTGCGTACATACCCGTAGTTATCCCGTTCAGGAGGTGCGTACCCCCAGTGCACACATTTCAAGGCAAAGAAATTCACATGTGGGGTTTTCTTATGTTTTACTCTTGGTATTTAGCCGACGGTATTGGGTTATTATGGTGTCGTCTCGTGGTATTGATCCATGTTTTAAGGAAGAGCTTTCCTATATAAAGCAAAGGAGATCATTTGGCTTGAGCATGTTTTGGGTTGAATATCTTACGAGGGCTAGATCTGGTCTAGATCTAAATAAGGTGAATCTATTGATGGACTGAGATCTCTTCGGCGCATGTTCAGATCTGTAGATCTGACTGTCTGGGTTATTTCTGAAGTCTTGAAATCATCTATGCCCGAAGGTACATAGGTACAGTGAAAGAAAAGTGTGTACATACGCAAGAACGAAGCGTTTCAGGTGCAGAGGTACGCAGGCACAAAAGAGTTGCAGGTGCGGAGGTACGCAGGCACAGAAGGGTTGAAGGTGCGGAGGTACACAGGCACAGAAGGGCTGCAGGTGCGTACATACGCAGGCACAGAAGGTTTGCATGTGCGTACATACGCAGGCACAGAAGGGTTGCAGGTGCGGAGGTCCGCAGGCAGTTCAATGGACTCAGAGCGAGGTACGCAGGCTAGCAGTTGAGCAGGGTGCGTACATAAGCAGGCTAGCAGTTGAGCAGGGTGCGTACTATAAGCAGGCAAGCAGTTGAGCAGGGTGAGTACAGTGAGCAGGCCAGCAGTTGAGCAGGGTGCTTACGTAAGCAGGCGAGCAGTTGAGCAGGGTGCTTACTTCTCTTAAGATCTTTGTTTATCATTGTTGTGTTCTGGGTTTGGTCCTATTATTGTTGATCTGATTACTACAGTTGATTGAGTGATTCTCTTATACTTGATGATCATTTGATGCTTATGGATCCAGTTTGAAAATTTATGAAAAGTGGTCCTTGTAAGAAAAGAAGTAGGGGGTTGTAGCTCCCTTCCAGGAGAGACTGGAAAACGAGAGAGAGAGTTGTAGCTCTCTGCAGGTTGTAGCCTGCGTACTGGTAAAGGACTGCACCAGTACAAAACCATTGTAAAAGGAGTTTCTAATTTGAAAGAAGATAGAGACATATTGCAGCAGGTGGTTTTCACCCACATTGGGTTTCCACCTTACATCTTGTGTTCTTTGGTGTGACTATCTGTTTTCTTTTGTTCATGCTCATTATTTTATGGTACTGACATGCAAAAATAATTCAAAGAACAAATAAAGAAGATTTATTAAAAGAATTAGATAATACTGATTCACCCCCCCTCTCAGTATTATTTCCAACATTTTCAAAATGGTGAGACTCTATTTTCATGATACAAGGTCCATACAGAGAGCTTGAGTTCTACTATTATGTCACCAATGTTGTAGCAGCTATAACCACCCTCCAAAACTTTTGCTATGCTTCGATTTTGGAGCCTTCCTTCTAAACCAGAACATCTCCTCTTGGACTGAGACAAGTACTTTTGCTTCGAATGAAAATATTCTTTTCATATTGGCTTGTGTTTTCTCAATTCATTTTCTAACCCATAAACTGATATCTTGACTTGGTCCTTTGACATTTTCTAGCTTTACTTAGAGAACTGTGTAATTCTTGAGGGCAACTAGCCTTGCTCTTGGGAATTGTGCAGTGCTAACTACTAGTGAGCCTTAAGCTCAGGAAATACATAGTATTGGATGTCATAAAAACTTGACCTAGGAAATTGCACAGACAAGAGAGGCAACCTAGAGCCACTCAGCCCAAAAATTGCACAGAACACACTGTGCTTAGAATCTGCTCAGTGCATGAGCTAGAGAGTTTCATGTTCCTTCCAAAAACTATGCATTCTTTCCAGGAAATGAAAGACAGGTTTTCCCGAGAAAAGAAAAAAAACACCCCTAAAATATAGGGATCTATTTTTAGCAATTGAAGGAGGTACTTGAGTCATTTTTAGAAACTGTCGCCAACTATTTTCTTTTTCCTTGATTTTTAGAATGCACGTCATAAACCCTAACTTGGAAAAATTTATTTAATCGACACTGCTTGCTCAATTTCACATTCTATCTTGGAGCTCTTCCATTACTGAGTAGATCAAGGAGCCTTCGATGTGATTGTCGTCGCTTTTCCAAGTGATTTTTTCTTTTCTAGTCTTTTGCCACTTTTTTGTTTCTTTTTGTTGTCTAGCTTGTGAGATTGTTGTTTCACTTGTTTCTTTGAACAATTGTTGTTGTTTTAACTTGTTTTAGCTTATATAAGTGTTGTTTCATGTTTTAAATTTACTTTCCCAAGTGTCGCATGGGTTACCCTGGTTTTGCACCAACGGCCACCGTTGTGGTGACTCTATTCACATGCTTCATTTTCCTTTAGTTTAAATGATTCATGTACTTGTTTCACATGCACACATCAACCAATAGTCATATCTACACTCAGCTTCACACCATCCTTCATATATTCTTATTTTTTACACTCCCCATGGGAAAATATGGGTCCTCTTTCCTAGATCTCACACTTCACTGCATGCACTACGCAATACAAGAGCTCAAGGCCTCTGCCTTGGCTTCTATAATTACACAGAGCCTATCCTGGGATAGCTCTAAGGGATAGCTTCTAGCTTGGACACTAAGACTACGGAATGTGCAGTCTCTCTCAGCCTTTGCGCATACTGAACTGAGCATTGCGTAGTTCGATTTGTCAAGTTTCCTTACTGACTCTTGGGACTACGTAGTTTCCATAGTCATCCAGTGACATCTATCAACCAGAATTGTGCAATATGTCCTATCGTGAGCTCGACTTGTTTCTTGATATTGGCTTGAAGTTGCTTTGATTTTTAAGCCGAAATTTTCTTGTCATGAGTGTCCTCTCTGTCCCACAGGTAAATAAGTTATTGAGCATCTCTCTAGCAGTTATGATTAACATGGAATCCAAGAAGTTACATCAAAGAAAACCACTGAGAGTAGTACTGGAGAAGGAGTTGAGAAGATATTAGTTGATCTACCAGTTTATGCAGATACTCAGTGGTTCATTGAGAAGGGTACAACACTGACATGGAAGAAAATCAAAGATAATTTTGCAGAGAACTTCAAGGAAGACTTAGAGGAACGAAAGGTATATTTCAGTATCCAGTGGTCAGGATTATACAAGGTTTCATGTATGTACCTCACCTTCCCATGTGCAGACATTATCAGTTCATTGTTCTCACACATAGATGAATAGACTATGACACTGAGCAGTGCTAACAAGAGAGATATTTCCACCTTCAGGGTAGATAAATTTCAAGAAAATTACTCTTTACCTGAGTCAGTGAAGCACATGGACTCATTTTTCTATGCCACCAATAACTTTGTGAACACTAGATATATTGTCAAGCACTAGGTGAAACAACCATCAAAATCTAGATAGACACCCACTCATGTTTAAAATACGAAGTCCCTTAGGAAGGCTTATCAAGTCTTGATCACATTTTCCTATAGAATATATGGTCAAGAGAATACATAAACCTTTCTTAAAGGGTGGGTAGTCGTACGACCAGTTGGTAAGTGATGGGAATTCATTCAACTAGTCATATTTGTTGGCTCAGTAATTGAAGATCCATGTGACTAATGCTCGGAATCCACCCAAGAATGAGCAATCAAGGTTTTACATGTCTGCATATTTACTAGATGCAATTTGTTCCTAGTTTCAGTTCCCTAGCATGAGCTGGACATGGACACCAAAAGGGACTGTCATCAACATCTATTGCAAGTTTCCTTCAAACTCCAGCTGTCAAGGAGTGATGGCAAGGCTAATTGGCCATTTTATCATCCTTTTGTACAATCTTATCTTTGAGCAGGATCTACCTTGCATGTCTCGAGAAGAAATGGAGGCAATAGTAAACATTACAAATTGGTATGCCTCATCGGGTCGCACCTTCATCGGAGTGTTTGGCGGAGATAATCCTCTACATGTCCTACCAAGGTTTTCCACTGACAAGCTGATCATGAAATAAGCTTCATATCACCTCTCTATAGGGTCTGTTAGCAGGACTGCATGGGAAGAAGAATCACCTTGGCTCACTCTTCCTTTGTGGATCAGATTATACGAGATTAAGAGCTTCAAGGATGTAGATGCTAAGGCTAGGAAGATAGTGAAATTTGAGTTTGACACCAGATATTTTAATCCCTATGATCCCCACAGTATTTGCAAGGACCACTGTGCAAGAGTGTATTTTCCATAGATCCATGGGGAATGTCATTGACCAAAGGAGGAACCTTGGAGGTAGTGTTATAATGTGTCCAAACTCCATGAGCCTGTCAATATAGCAACATCTTTGAAGGCTACTCTACAGACAGTAACATCTCTAGAAGCAACAATCCAGTGAAGGACAAGGGAAAGAGGAACATTTTTGAGGACCCAGAGGGAGATAAAAGTTGCAAGAAGAGTTCCCATATAGGTTGATGAGTCAGAATAGCCAGCATTTGAGGTAGAGGGCACTGAAGAGATGTAGAATCAGGAGCTTGCTCAATAGATTGAGCAACGGATTGAAGTGATAGACATGGATTTGGAATAGGAGCCACAAAATGAAGAGACTGATCTTATGCTAATAGAACCATACATCATCTCTCAATCTCCACCACCTCTAATGTCAGGATTGATCTCCAGCGAGAAAGGATATCTTGTTCTCCTTTGATGATGATCTGATCATGGATGTGTACAATCTATCATTTGACGAGTGGCAGAAGAAGATTGTACAGGCACTAAGGAAGCACTTTTTGAATGGTCACACATCACTTGCATTCATCATGGAATGGGTGATAGTGTCAAACACCAAGAAATATCCAATTGCCCTTTCCGAAGAGAGCTTGGCATATGTAGGAGAAACAAGATAAAATGTTAAGTACCTAATGGCTGAAAAGGAACAACTGGAAAATAACATGCAGCCTTCCAGACAAGAGGAATAACAAGTTTGAGTATCAACACAGAATGTCGTTTCCGTAATGGGGGAGTTGAGGAAAGTAATTCTCGCTAAAGTATCAACACTTGTGGGTACCATGCTAAATATCTATGACATATTTGTCACCGTGCATAAAGCAGTTTTCTATTTGCATGGCCTACAACATCGGAGCAAAGAGTTTGTTCAAACTCTCAAAAACATACATGCTACCATTTCCCATGTACAAGAGTGGACAATTTGGTACAAAGGGGCCCACTTGACTTAGTTAAGAAGATGAAGCCACAGGAAGAGCTAGAGAAAGCAAAGGTCCTGATGTTGATCTAGAAGTACGACCATCTCACCCCATTCATCAACATTATATAGGCCTCATATATGCGGTTGTACATTAGGTTGGATGTCATGGTGAGGAAGCATAGGATCCCATCAATTGGTTCCCTCATCGATGCTAGACGTAAGAACCAAGTCCAGCTAGAGATTGATGAGTACATGGAGAAGCTAATACGAGAGGGCAGCAAGGAATACTTGGAGCTGAACGCAAGTAACGGTATATGTGCAAAACGTAATATTATTTGTAAATATGTTGTAAGTGAAATTCCAAGTTTCATTAGTGGAATGTGAAAGGTCATCATGTTATGTAATGAATTATTGGTAAATAAGTTGAAGAATCATGAGGGTAGTCAAAGAGTCACAAAGGGGAATGTGAAGGGTCACCCCACCCTTTGCTATAAATAGAACCTCATAACTCATAGAAAGGGCGTTTGGGAGCCAATATTTTAGCTAGGCCTAGGCTTATAAAAGGCGTGGCAGTATTATGAAGAACCTTGGCTTCTCCATAGCATAGAGAAAGTAGACTTCTTTGGAGGAGCAGGTACTCTTGACTGTAATGTTCCACTATTGGGGCTAGTGGTCATTAATGGTGTATGTATGGATGGAACTTTCACTTATAATAATAATATCATAGCCAACACGCTTTCATGGATATGTTGTTAATGTAGTTGGATTATTATAGTTGCTTTAGCAATGCATGTTGTTTAAATTATGCATTTTCTTATGAACTACTTTGTATGCAATTGTACGAATCGTGTTGAATGCGTGTTGTTGGATTAACTCATCGCTTTAATTTGTGGACTATTATACATTTTAGACTGTGATGTCATTCAGCTCGTGTGTTCCTCTCAAGCTACGTACTATTACAAGCTTCTAAGGGGCACACTTTATTTTCCCCTCTGCGTGTTAGGACCTTCATGTATCACACTTGACAATCCCAAGGTCACACACTTGCTTTCATCCAGGATTATGATATTTATCTTTGTGCGCTACCGTGGTCAAGGCATTACACTATCACCCACTACTGGGACTCCTACTCCAAATGGTTTGAGGTCTAGTTGGGACTTCATATTGCGGAGATCCCCTAAATGTTGGTAGATCTAGAACCGTCAACAGGGAGCCAAGTTGTTATCATGGTATGCAGGCCCATTAAACATTGTTGAATTATTAGGACTAGTAGCTTATTTGCTTCCCCAAAGAAAAATCCAAATTTTATTCATAAGAGAAAATATCCATGGTATGGTATGGTGCCCAACAAAAACAAAAAAGAGAAAAAAATGAGAAAATACAATTGGATGTTTTGTAGCGGCTACAACCACCCTCCAAAATTGTTCATATGCTTCGAAGCCTTCCTTCCTATCCACAGAAGCCTATCTTGCACTGATTCAGGGATTCATGCTTCGATTGAGACTTATATTTTTGTTAATTCATGAAAATTTTCGGAGAAAATCACATAGAGAATATTTGGTCAACGCTTTTCGAACCAGCCAGTGTGGTTCATCTTCAGGACAAGATGAAGAGACAAATCTAAGATGAAGGTTAAATAAGAAAATAGGTCAACCTGACCGTTAGGAGAAAAACAACTATATTTGACTCGGGAGGGAAAATAATATTATAAAACAATTGAATGGCTATATATGTTTAGTGAAGGGGATCTCTTTAAAATGTTAAATAATAATAGTTTAACTTATTTAAATAAGTATATTAATAAAAAAAAATTTATTTTTTTTTTATAATTAATATTATTTATTTATTTAACTAACTATTAATAAATAATATTTTTTATTTATTTATTATGCCATTAAAACTGAGACAAAAAATAAAATTATAATAGATAAATAAATACACGAAATCCTTGATATATATATATATATATATATATATATATATATATATATATATATATATATATATATATATATATATATAAATAGATTAAATACAAATAAATACATAACTACTTATTAAATAAACTAAAAATATATAAAAGTAAAAATAAATAAATAATAAAATGGCTAAAAAAAATAAGAATATAAATTAATAGATAAAAAAATAACTACTAAGAAATAATAATAAAAATAAGTAAATAAATAAATAAAAAGCACTAAGAGGAGAGGGCGGGAATCCAACAGTTACTAATTTTCTAGCCGTCTTCCCTATTAATGTTATTAGAAGACCTCTCAATTTCAATGGCTTCCCTAAACTTGCGGTGATGAAAATGAGAAATTTTCGCAATGACCTTAGCTTCCTCAATGCATATATGATGCTTGGTCTTCACTTCGTGCTTTGCTAAAGCAGAGGATTTGGTCCTCCCATGTTTGATATCAGTTGCATGTTCCTTAACCCTTTGGTTAATAGACCGACCCGTTTCACCAATGTATGAGGTCCCACACAAACATGGGATGACATAAACACCTTTCAAATCCATAGGATTTACCTTGTCTTTAATCGAATTTAGGGAGCTTCTGATTGTGTTGAGGGGTCTAAAGGTTGAGGGAACATTATTTTTCTTCATGATTCTTGCAATCTTGTCTGTCATTCCTTGGATGAAGGGGAGGTGAACTCCTGAATGTTGATCAATTGTGTCAGTCTTAACCCTAGGACCCTTACTAGCTTTGACGAAATCTTTAACACCTTGTTTCTTGCTATAACCACTCTGAACAAAGACGTTAAGAAGATGGGACTTCTCTTTAGAAAGGTGGTCCTCATCTCAAATATTTAAAGCATGGGTGGATAATGTGCTAAGGACACGTATCTTTTGAGCAGGAAAATGATGGTAACTTGCATGAAGATACTACTCAGTATGAGTCTTTTTGCGATACACCTGGTGGGAGAAAGATCCATAAGCCTTTCTAGAAATGAGGAAATCAAGGAATGGAAGACAACCATCAACTTCTTGCACCATGGTGAACTTTATGGAGTTAGACTGACTATTAAGATGCTCAAAAAATCTATCTAACGTATCTGGTCCATGTTGCCAAATGGAGCAGGTGTCATCAACAAATCTTTTCCAAAGCTTAGGTTTAAAGGTAGTTGAGGATAAGGCCTTAGATTCAAAGTCTTCCATGAATAGGTTAGCAACAATAGGGGACAATGGGGAACCCATGGCCACCCCACAGGTTTGTTCATAGAACTCACCTTCAAAATAGAAAAAAGTAGAAGTGAGGCAAATCTCAACTAATCTAGCAGTTTCAGGAGAGCTTCCTTGATGGGGATGTTAGTGTACAGGGAAACAACATCAAAACTGAAAAGCTTGTCTTCAGGATCAAATTTTTTGTCTTGTAATTCACTAATAAATGATGCAGAGTCCTTGACAAAGGACTCAGTTTGACCTACTAGGGGCTTAAGCTTTGTGGCTAAGTATTTAGATAAAATATAGGTAGACCCACATATGGTGTTGAAAATGGGTCTAAGGGTTGCCCCTTCTTTGTGAATTTTAGGGAGCCCACAGATCTTAGGAGTGATAGGGTTACTTCCAATAAGCTTATGGCTAAAGGAGCCAACAATGCTACTGGATTTAATGGCTAGAGCAACTGACCTAGAAACCTTTTTCAAGTGATTCTTGTCAAGCTTTCTGTAACTTCCATTGTTACTCAGATGATCCAACATTTTCTTCTGGTAGTCCTCCTTATCAAGGATGACAGCAGCTCCACCCTTATCAGCCTTTAGAACAACGATGTCTGAGTTCCTATTGAAAGATTTTAAGGCTTTAAATTCTTCTTTACTGATGTTGGGCTTAGGAGGTTTATCTTTCCTAAGGATAACAACACAGTCTTGTCGAATAGTATCTTTAATGTTATCCCATATTTGATGTCACACATAATGTCAGCCATAGGAATTTTCTAGGGAGCAAGAAATTTAATCCCTTCTCCAAAAGTCTAAAGACCTGAGGAGGAAAAGAAAAACTAGATAAATTGACTACTTTGTTACTAGGATGATTAATATAATTATTAATAGAATGAACATTATTGTTGTTATTAATATTTTCATTAATATTTTCATTACCTTTATTGTTATTAATATACCTAGGCCTTATCTTATTTCTATTATCATGGCTAGAATCCATAAATTCATTACTAGGACCTGATCCCTTATTATCATTATTAAGACCTTTATAACATCAACTTTACCAATGCCTATAGAGTCAAAAAAAAGTATCATTAATCTTATTATTATATTCAATAATATATATATATATATATATATATATATATATATTATTATTATTATTATTATTACAACAGTTATCAATAGTAAAATAACTATAGTGATGGTTAAAATCAATGGGATAAGCGATGGTTTTTGGAATTGAAGAAAAGGGGACCGAGGAAGCCAAAGGACAGGCTAAACGAGACACCTGGTCGTTGTGCTGGGGTGAAATCAACATCGAAACACCATGCTGATGGTCGATAGTTATGTTAATAGAATTACTCCCAGGAATGGAAGGAGTGTAAGGACAAGAGGGGGTGTCAGAGGTTGTCACGGAATCTGAAAGAGAAGAAGGATAAGTCTACGGGCTGGAATAAGGAAAACATGATGCATAATGAGGAGGTTTAGACGAGGGATGAGGGATGACTAGGGTTGATGGATGAGAGCCTATGGAATCAGATTCGGTAGAGGAGAAGATGGGACAAGAAGCAAAGGCTTACGAAGAAGGAATTTACCTGATATTTCTAAGTCATAATCTAACCTCCTGACTTGGTCACACAAAATTTATGGACTTGCCTCCAGAAACTATGCAATTCTTGAGGGAAAGCAACCTTGATGATTGTAATTGAGGAGTTTAGATTGGAATTCAACCTTGAGCTCAGAAAATATGCAGTCATGTAAGGAAGCCTGGCACTGAGATGAGAAACTATGTAATCCCTCACTAAGCTCAGAAATTATGTAGTTCACTAAGCTGGAAAGTTACCTAGCTCCCCAGAATTACACAGTCTTTCCTAGTAGTGTGCATTGCAAGTTTCCCTGAATAAGGATAAAAACATCTAAAAAGAAAAAAGGAATCCCTAAAAAATAGGGATCCATTATTCATATCCTGAAGGAGGCACATTCGCTATTTTTAGATACTTTCTCCAAGTGTCGCTTTTTCCTTGATTTTAGGCATGCACGTCATAAACCCTAATTCACTCAAATATATTTAATCAATGCCTCTAGAGCTCATTTTCACATTTGATATTTGAGCTCTAGCATTCCTGAGGAGATCAAGGAAACTTCGGTCCAGTTGTCATTGCTTTTCCGGGTGAGTTTCTCTTTTATCATCTTTTGTCATTTTTTCTGACACTTTTTCTCGTTTCTCTTGTGTGAGTGTTGTTTTGATTATTTATTTTCATGGTTTCTAGTGTTTCAACTTATTTTAACTTGTAGAAGTGTTTTTCTAAGTTGTTTTTTTCATTTCACAAGTGTCGCATCGATTTTCTTATTTTTGCCTCGATGGTTCTCGTTGTAGTGACTCTCCTCACATACTTGATTTTCCTTTTGTTTATTTAGTTTCTATAATTGATCTACATTAATTCATTCACACTTAGTCAGATCTACACCCAGTCTCACAACATTACTCACTTCTGCTCATTTTTCGCACTTCCACTAGGCAGATCTGCACTTTCTTTGGATAGCTTTTACGTTTGCCAACTAGGCACTACGCAATCCTAAGGCTCAAGCCAAGAGCTTGGTCTCTGGAACTATGTAGTGCGTAGTATAGGCTTGCCCTACTATGCATTGCACAGTTCCAGGGATCAACCTGTCACCTTGGCCATTGAGACTACCCAATGCGTAGTCTCTCTCAGTCTCTGCCCAGGTTGAATTGCACATTACGTAGTCTCAAGCCTCAGGTTCCACCCTTGGCTTCTAGGACTATGTAGTGCACATTTCCCACAACCAATCTCCCTTTCTTGTTGATGAAAACTACGTAATCCCTCTCATCACTTACCCAAATTTTTGCTTTATCATGCTTTGAAGTTAGATTTGCAAAAGGCTGATGTTTTTTTTCCATGAGTGTCCTTTTTGTCCCACAGGTACCACACTTGTGAAGAACCTATCTCGAGGAGTGATTGTTACCATGGAATCAAAGGGATTTTCTTCAAAAGAGACCACTAAAATCATTATTGGGGAAGTAGTTGAGAAAACACCAATAGACTTGCTAGTGTAAGGGGACACTCAAACGTGTTTAGAAAAGGGGTCAACACTAACATGGTAGCAATTTAATGAATCTCTTTCAACAAAGATCCTTGAAGCAGATCTAGAGGATCGAAAGGTTTATCCTATATCCGACAGTCAGGACTACACATGGTTGCATGCAGATATCTAGCCTTCCCATGTGCAGATGTCATCAGCTAGATTGTTTCACACATTGATGGTAAGACCTTTACATTAAGCAGTGCCAGTGGATAGAAGCTTACTACCTTTCTCAAAGAAGATTATCGGCGCATGTATCACTTTCCCAAGGGACTAAAACTCATGGAATCATTTTTCTATGCCACCAATAGCTATGTGAACATAAGGGATATTATCAAAGGTTGGGTGAAATATCCATGAAAGTTTCAACAGACACCCACCCATTCATACAAGACAAAGTGTCTTAGGAAGTCCTACCAGTTCTTGGTAATCTTAGCTTTCAAGATCCATGGTTAGCAGAGCACGAAGACCTTTCTTTAAGGGTGGGCAGTCTTATTGAACCAGGTTGTGAACAAGGGGAAGTCATTAAACTGGTCAAATATGTTGGCTCAACAGCAGAGAGCCCATGTAGCACAAGCCCGGAGTCCACCCAATGGTGAGAAAGCAAGGTTTTATATGTTTTCATATTTTACTGGATGCAATATGTGTACAACATTAGTTTCCTAGCATGAAATGGACGTGGACACTACGGGAAACTACCATGCATATCTATTGCATGCTTCTTTACAATTGTAGTCACCGAGGAGTAATGGAACAACTAACTGACTATTTAATCATCCTGCTTTGCAATCTAATCTTTGAAGAAGACCCACCTTACATGTCACGAGGAGCAATGGAGACAATAGCAGATATCACAGATTAGTATGCCTCACTAGGTGGCACCTTCCTTAGAGTGTTCGACAGAGAGAAGTCACCGCATGTTCTACCAAGGTATGACATCAAAAATCTT
The DNA here is from genome assembly GCA_031772625.1 of Pinus tabuliformis. Taxonomy (NCBI): domain Eukaryota; kingdom Viridiplantae; phylum Streptophyta; class Pinopsida; order Pinales; family Pinaceae; genus Pinus; species Pinus tabuliformis. The sequence goes on from CM062804.1 coordinate 716,455,825, forward strand.
GTAATGCAAGAAGTGTCATATCATCTCACCACAGGGTTATCAGTAGCTTTGAACAAGAAAAAGAAAGCACCATGGCCCACTCATCCCTTGAAAATTGGATTATAAAAGATAAATAACTTGAAATTCATGGATACCAAGGGAAACCAGATAGTGAAGTTTGCATTCAGTACTCAAGTCTTTAATCTGTATTATCCCTGTAGTGTTTGCAAAGACCAATGTTCAAGAATTCACTTTCAGTGAATCAGTAGGGCATTTCATTGAAGAGAGGAGGATCCATGGAGGAATTTCTACAATGCCTCCAAACCCTGTGAGCCAGTCAGTTTAGTAGGGACTTCATAGGTTACTCTACAGAGGGCAACAAATCTTAAATAAGTAGTAGCAAAAGGCATCAGTCCCATGCAAAACAAGGGAAAGAGAAATATTTTTGACATTCCAGGCGAAGAACAAAGATGCAAGATTAAAGCCGATCCTATTCTTATGAAAGTAACTTTAGCAGTTGAAGCAAAGAGGAAGCATAGGATACAGAGAGCAAAGTGGAGTAAGAGAGAAAAGTAGAGGTTGCAGGAAGCAGAACTAATGTTGTAGGAAGTATGGTAGAAGTTGAAGGAAGAACAATATTTGAGGACGAGAGAAAAATAAGATAAGCATAAGAAAGAAGAATAAGAAAGGAAAGGCTCAATAGCAGGAGAAATAATGGCCATACAGGTTGAAGAATAGGAACAAAACCAGCCAGCAACTAAGGAGGAAGGTGAACAAATGTAGGATTAGGAGCTTTCTCAACATATTGAGCATTTGATTGAAGCTACAAACACGGATATGTAACAAGAGCCACAAAATGAATATGTTTACATGATGCTGAAAGAACCACAGGTCACTGTTCAACTCCACCACCTCTAGTAGCAGAGCCAGCCCCATGCAAGGAAGGTGATGATCCAATAATGAATGTGTAGAATCTATCATTTGATGAGTTCCAAAATAAGATTCTACAAGCATGGAGAAAGACCTTTCCATATGGTCCATGAGCTTGACCATTCTTCCTTCATGCAGAAAACACATTACTCTAAAGAGTGAGGAGACTACAGCTCCCATGCAATATATGTAGTCTCGTCCAAGGAGTAGGTTATAATCCAAGGGTCCTTGAACGACCATCACGTTCATTTGAACGGTCTTCCCTTTCAATGTTATAGGCACATTGGGGAGGATCCCTAAAGGTTGACTGGTTCTTTTATCAAAACCTGATAGATTTCTCATCTCAGGTAAAAGCGCTGGCGAACCAAGCACTTTCCAAGCAATAGAGGAAAGGATACTCACAGATGCCCCCTCATCAATGATAGTGCCAGCCATTACCATTCTGTATATTTGACAAATAATTCTGAATGGTATACTGGCTGGCAACCGGGGTCTGCCTAGTTGGTTCCAATCAAAGGACACAACCAAGTTTCTTGGTGGTGGGACCGAATAGACGGCTGGATATCGCTCCGATGAACTTCCTTCCTGCGATAAAGGAATGGTGGCATTGCCCCCTTGATCATCAGAGTCAGTGCTGATGAAGAGAATTTGGATGGTGTCGTCTTTATTCTCCTCTGTGATGGTGTCATTCGAAGATGGAGCCTCTGAAGGCAAAACCGGGTCAACTGCCATATCAACCTTTTGACTTTCGTCAGGCATGGATCCAGACAGTTCATCTTCAATGACAGGTGCTTCGGCTGACCACCTGGGAGGGTTAGCCGGGTTTTCAACTAGTGAGGGACTTGGCAGGAGGCTTTGATATCCAGGAGGGAGATGCGCTCGTAAAATCGGGCGATCTTCCAGAACTCTTTTTGCCTCGTCTAAGAAGGGACAACGGTGGATGGCGTGATCACCTTCACACAATCTACAGGGAAATTTAGCTTTCCCGCTCTGTCCTGGGGCTTCACTCCCACTAGTTGACGGTGAGCAATCGGCATGGCTATCAGAGGTCGATGCTACCGAATTGTGCAAACGGGGGGACCAGTCTCTTAGTATCCGGGGGATACAGGGACAATCTCAATGGAAGTGGTCTCCCTTGCATATGACGCATGGCGATTTAGGCCTTACGAGTGTTGTGTGTGGATTTTTGTTAGATGACATTTGTTTTCCCCCAGTCACCTTAGGCTCCTTCTTCTACTTCTCTTTCTTCTTCTTCTCCTTCTTCTCCTTAAGAACCTGGTTTTTAATTCGACCGGTTCCGTCAAGCGAAGAGGAAGGAGGGGAGGAAGATGAAGTTGAAGGCTGGGAGGCAACTCTTGTCTAATCTAACTGTTGACTCGACTGTTCAGGAATGGTGGTGTTCTGAACGACACTGGTTGAAAAGAGCCAAACTGGTAGGCCAATTGTCAGTCCTGGAAGCGACAATGTGGCCATGTGGGGTGCACCAACATCTCCCCAAGAGGAGAAGGGACTAGGATTTCCACCAAGAGGAATTCCTTGGTTGGTGTGCTCCATATTTTCAACCTAAAGATCAACGCAAGAGTTAAAGGGTGATTGTTCCGTTTAAAATAAATTGTTAATGACGCTTTAGACACAACTTGCTTTTTCACTTTTAAAGAGTCGAGAAAAAGCTAAATATGACTCTAGTCTCCCTCGATGTTTTAACGAACCCGAAGTGACAAATGCTCGGATGGACTTTTTCTGTTATAGAGTCTGAAAAAGGCCAAAAGAAACTGCTCTGGAGTTCTAGGCAGAGGGTGTGCCAAACTTTTCGCAAAACCGCAGAATACTTTTTAAGGTACGGGCAGTCGATCTTCGTGAATGTTGTGTTCACTGCATTGCGATCAGTAGGGCGGCCGACACGGCTTCCTAAGGATAAAAGATATATGCCTATAGGGGTCTCTCAATATATACGCGACGGTACGTGGGAGCACAATCCGTACTAGCGCTATCGTCCCTCAGGAGGAATCACCCACCTTCCACGAGATCGACAGTCACTAGGCTTAACGACGCTGGAACACGTCTATAGCCTAGACCTCTATGTTGTGCGTTATGTTACAAAGCGTTGTTAGGTTCACTCAGTTTATTTTAGGTTGATCTTTTTAAAGTTTGCCTTTCAAGGTTCACCACGAGATGTATGATACAAATTCCTAAATGCAGTCTAAGATGATAAGCAAGCTTTATTATCTTTTCAACTTTGAAAATCCTAGCTACTAAGGGAAAAGAATAACACTATCTTTTCTCAAAGAGCAATCAGCACACTCTAATGCACTTTCCCTAAATCCAACATGCAAACTATCAAATACAAAATGCACAATGCAGGTGTTTGTTTTCCACTTTCTTAGTATAAATGCCTACAAAGAAAGCTTTTTGCACAACTTTGAATTTGCTTTTAAAATGATCAATACAAACAAGTTCACTTTCTTCGAAATCAACAAGGGTAGAAGAGATTACAATCACTTTGTGATTTTCAAAATAAAGACTTGTTTTGACACTTTGAAAGAGACAAATTCAAACCAATAAGCAAAAGTAAATCTATAATCAATCTGAAAACAGCCAATGAACTCTCTTCTAATATCACTATCAATCAGATCTAAATCAAAGGCTACAGGATGACTACTTTACTAATGCAAAGGAAAACTATAAATGACGCCACAAACACATAAAAACACTCACAGTATTTTTGTACAAAAAGAGGTGGAATCTAAGCAAAGAAAAGGAGTTATCAGACTGGTACCTATGCTGGTTAAAGGCTACAAAAAACAGAGATCAAAACAGGGCAATAGACAGCAAAGAACCCCAGCTACACAAAGCCACACTGGATCAACGCAAGTCTAACACTGTGGAGTTGACATTCAGCGCAGGTAGCCTTCACAGGACCTGCGTTGAAATGCAGACTGCCTTCATAGTGCCTGCGCTGAAGGAGAAACTCTCGTTTCCCCTGGGTTCTGGGTCACAAAATGCTCAAAAATCAACTGTTTCAGGCCAAATCAGAAACACAAGCAAGGTATAAACAAAGGGATGCTTTGATAGGGTACTAAAGACTATCACAAGGATCATCAAATCATCTGGGGATCTATTGTTTAGATCATAGACAAGTCCAGTAACTGGATCAAAGCAACAACTTTCTACTTTGCATCCGGGAAAGATGCAGTTCGATTGTTGCTGTCAAGTCTATGAAGTAAACAAAAATGACGGAAACACAAATGAAATGAATAAACAAATTGTCCCCAGCAGAGTCGACAATTTGTTGTGGGGAAAAATGCCTATGCAGGACGATCCTATCCACCTAAGGTGTGACAATGCCTTAGCAACAAACGAATACAGCTATTATGATTCCTCCCTTTATGAAATGTGAAAGAGGGGAGATTGGTAGACTTACCATTGTCTTCTGGTTGTCCCACGATCTAGATCCTCTTCTCTTTGGGTGTCCACAGCTACTTGCCTCCTCGCTTGCTCAAGAGAACAGCTACTTGATTCCCACGAGATCACAAGAGAACAGCTACCTGTGACAAGAGAACAGCTACTTGCGATAAGAGAAGAACACAACACAAAGGAAAATATACATATTCATAAATGATTCAGGATTAGAGGTAAATCAAATACACTAATGCAATCATACAAAATACACCAGCATATAGGAAAGAATCAAGATAGCTTTATTGATTGATAACAAGGTTCAGGAAGAGATACAACCCATAGGGCTCCAATCCAGCATCTCCTTCCCAGCATAATGGAATTCCTTCTTCAGCTCCCTTCAAAGCATTAAGCACCCAATGTTTCCAGTCACAAACCAACAGCAATTCTTTGCAATAACAAAAGTCCAGCCTTTAGATCCCATGGAGGAGAGATCTATATATAGTTATTTTGGAGAGAGGATGAGTCAGCTTGAGATCTGACTAGTGTCCTCTCCCTCTCTCAGTTCTTGAGTCCACTTGGAGGTTCTTGCTTCCACTTGGAGATTTGGAACCTCTTACTCATCACCAGTCGAATTCCTTGATGCAAGTGTCATTTTGGAAGCTTCCTGGGCACTGACACATTGAGGAATGAGCCTGCCACTTGTCCAATTACGCTCAGCGCGGGTAGCCTTTGTTGGAGTTGACATTCAACGCAGGCAGACAGTGGAGCAGTTGACATTCAGCGCAGATGCTCAGTGGAGCAGTTGACATGATCCAGAATTGGCTTGTTTTTGAGTGTTTTCAGGTGGAGAACTTCTGTGAATTGCTGTGGTTAGTTTGCCTTGTTCCTCTAGGGGTAGGAACAACATGTTTAAGGACTTTGGATCCCTTAGATTATGGACATTTCATGCTCAATGCTGTAGGGCACAAAAATGTCTATAACAGTTGCCCCCTAAAGTATGAGGCCATTTATCAGGTGAAATGCTTTATCCAGGAGGGTCTGAAGTTCATCCATTTGCTGGGAGGAGACCTGTAATAAGATACAATACAATACATTATGATTCATACTGCTTTCATGATCTAGCTGAGGTGGGCATTCCCATGCTCAGCTTTATAAATTCATTTTTGTACATAGAACAGACGATCGTCTGATGGTAGACTGATCATTTTGGCGAAATTATCATCCTTTGAGTAGGATGATCATCTGCTGTAATGATGTACATGTCAAATGTCCTTATCTTTCCTGAATATATATCGCAGCCCGGATGGATGAAACTAGATCCGGGGTCTTCAAACTCGTTCGATCTTCACTCTAAGTACAAGTCGATCCATGTGAGAATTGCGCTAAAGTCGAACATGGAAAGACATCGCTTGATTACCGGTCAATGATGTAAACCGTTAAAAAGCACGAGAGGAATCACCGATAATGAAAATGACCCTCAAGGTACTGCAGTACAATTCACGTGGTGTGAATAAAGGACTTGGCGTCGAACACCACGCAAAATCTTCTGGTCGAAGGTCATTGATGTATACCCGTCGCCGGAAGTGAGAAACTTGCCATTGAGGCATGCAAGCTTCAAAGTACTAAAGGGGTTGTTCCTAGATCAACTTCTTAGATAATGAGCTAATGTCGACAAGAAGCGATCCGTCAAAGGAGGGCCTTGATGAATCCCACATCAGTGACACGGAACGGAGCTAATGATTTTAATGGAGGTGAAAACGATCTGTGACATATGATTCAGGGTGGCGGTCATGAATGGATGAAGGATAATGTATGGTAGTGGATGGGACCCGGTTGACTCTTTCTAAACGACTTCTCTTGAACATATGGCGACACTGATGTGATGGATTGGTAGCATTACCCCAAATATGGATGGTATGGCGAGACCATGGTGATGTGACCGGTGAATGAAACAATCCAACCCGATTGTGGTACGGAGGAAAAGTGTCATGTTCAAGAGCGACCTGCTACCATCAAAGTTTTCTTGATTTTTTCCCAATTTTTCCCCAGTCATTGCTGACCAGTACCTCTTTATTTTTTTCAAGCTTGAGGAGGATAACATATGCTTGTTCTATAACCTGCCCTTCAGGCAAGCCCATCGCTATGTTTTAATGAGCTTAGCGATAGTGAAACTCGTTCTCGTCTAAAGATAAGTTTGTCGCTATTTAATAATTTTAACGAGTCTAACGACAAGGATAACTCGGTCCTTTTCATTTTTAGAGAGTCTGAAAAGGTACATAAAGTTAACTCCAAAATTCCTTTTTCGTCATCTAATCCCTTAAGTCCGAAAAAGTATAAAACAATACAGAAGGGATGAGTTTTCGATAATTTTAACGAGCCGAATAAAACAAGCGCTTGACCTTTTTGTGCAATAATCCCTCAGGTCCAAAAAGATTAAAATCTAGAGGAGGGATAGCTCTTCCTGTCTTTTAACGAGCTGGAAGGCCAAAACTCGACAATCTTTTCATATTTTACGAGTCAATTGAAAAGAGCTTAAAGAAGACTCGTCTTTTGAGGAACGAGTGATAAACAGGGATAGCAACTGATTCCAGGTACAGGTTGGAATTTTCCAATCACGGCAGTGTCACAAGGATGGCTAGGTGAAATCACTCTTCGCAGCTGTTCCTCAAAATGGGTAAACAATCATATGGAGGTGAATGATCGGCCAAATGAAAAGTGGAGGTGGCAGGTGCAAACACGACCAAGGCTTTAACGACTGATAATATTACATTCACAGTGGTTATTTACCGGGATAGGTTCATTTTTTAGTTAAAAATGAGCTTAAACGCTGGAGGAAACTCTGCTCACTGCTTATATTTATTTTTTAACGAGCATGAAGACCGCGTTAAAACTGCTCGGATCTTGCATTTATTTTTTAATGAGCATGAACTTTATGCTAAAACTGCTCGATTACCCAGTCATAAGATAAGAGTGTCTCATCAAGATTCTATTTTTTATGGAGCTTCATCTCACTAAGCTTTGCTCCCCATCCTTTCTTTATGCAAGTTCGGAAATGGCTAATCCTACGAGTTTAAAGGGTTAGACCTACAGGTTTAAAGGGAGGACCTAAAAATTTAAAAAGTAAATAGTCTCCCCTTGCTTGCACTCCAAAAGGTTTGCATGCCCCCAGGTATAAAACAGAGTTTCAAGGTTACCTCTACTTTTCTGCCATCGAAACTTTCGTTTCACCGGGAGAGGCTTACCTCTTTCAGGTTACCCAAAGATTGTCTCATTAATCTTTCAAACAAAACACTTCCTTGGCAGTGTCTACCGAAATAGACAAGGGTGAATGACTTTGGTGCCAAACACGTAACTTTGACAAAAGAATCCTCTTCTAGAACAACCCCTCTTCCATCCACGGACGAGGTACGGACTAGTCATATTCTCCCGCGGAAACCTACTCTATACCCAAAGTTTCCTGCCGAAGCAGGCCAGGACGCATGCCCCCTGGGTTCCAGTCATATCCTCCCGGATTACTCGCGCTCATCAGGAGGACGGACCGTGGGTTGAGACACTTCTTGCATGAATAGACCATTTAGGGATGGCACATGACTATTTGCGATGTCTGATCCAGGAAACGAAAGTTGGTCCACGAGCTTGACCATTCTTCCTTCATGCAGAAAACACATTACTCTAAAGAGTGAGGAGACTACAGCTCCCATGCAATATATGTAGTCTCGTCCAAGGAGTAGGTTATAATCCAAGGGTCCTTGAACGACCATCACGTTCATTTGAACGGTCTTCCCTTTCAATGTTATAGGCACATTGGGGAGGATCCCTAAAGGTCGACTGGTTCCTTTATCAAAACCTGATAGATTTCTCATCTCAGGTAAAAGCGCTGGCGAACCAAGAGCTTTCCAAGCAATAGAGGAAAGGATACTCACAGATGCCCCCTCATCAATGATAGTGCCAGCCATTACCATTCTGTATATTTGACAAATAATTCTGAATGGTATACTGGCTGGCAACCGGGGTCTGCCTAGTTGGTTCCAATCAAAGGACACAACCAGGTTGCTTGGTGGTGGGACCGAATAGACGGCCGGATATCACTCCGATGAACTTCCTTCCTGCGATAAAGGAATGGTGGCATTGCCCCCTTGATCATCAAAGTCAGTGCTGATGAAGAGAATCTGGACGGTGTCGTCTTTATTCTTCTCTGTGATGGTGTCATTCGAAGATGGAGCCTCTGAAGGCAAAATCGGGTCAACTGCCGTATCAACCTTTTGACTTTCGTCAGGCATGGATCCAGACGGTTCATCTTCAATGACAGGTGCTTCGGCTGACCACCTGGGCGGGTTAGCCGGGTTTTCAACTAGTGAGGGACTTGGCAGGAGTCTTTGATATCCAGGAGGGAGATGCGCTCGTAAAATCAAGCGATCTTCCAGAACTCTTTTTGCCTCGTCTAAGAAGGGACAATGGTGGATGGCGTGATCGCCTTCACACAGTCTGCAGGGAAATTTATCTTTCCCGCTCTGTCCTGGGGCTTCACTCCCACTAGTTGACGGTGAGAAATCGGCATGGCTATCAGAGGTCGATGCTACCGAATTGTGCAAACGGGGGGACCAATCTCTTAGTATCCGCGGGATACAGGGACAATCTCTATGGAAGTGGTGTCCCTTGCATATGACGCATGGCGATTTAGGCCTTACGAGTGCTGTGTGTGGATTTTTGTTAGATGACATTTGTTTGCCCCCAGTCGCCTTAGACTCCTTCTTCTTCTTCTCTTTCTTCTTCTTCTCCTTCTTCTCCTTAGGAACCTGGTTTTTAATTCGACCGGTTCCGTCAAGCGAAGAGGAAGGAGGGGAGGAAGATGAAGTTCAAGGATGGGAGGCAACTCTTGTCTGATCTAACTGTTGACTCGACTGTTCATGAATGGTGGTGTTCTGAACGACACTGGTTGAAAAGAGCCAAACTGGTAGGCCAATTGTCAGTCCTGGAAGCGACAATGTGGCCATGTGGGGTGCACCAACATCTCCCCAAGAGGAGAAGGGACTAGGATTTCCACCAAGAGGAATTCCTTGGTTGGTGTGCTCCATCTTTTCAACCTAAAGATCAATGCAGGAATTAAAGGGTGATTGTTCCGTTTAAAATAAATTGTTAACGACGCTTTAGACACAACTTGCTTTTTCACTTTTAAAGAGTCGAGAAAAAGCTAAAGATGACTCTATTCTCCTTCGATGTTTTAACGAGCCCGAAGTGACAAATGCTCGGATGGACTTTTTCTGTTATAGAGTCTGAAGAAGGCCAAAAGAAACTGCTCTGGAGTTCTAGGCAGAGGGTGTGCCAAACTTTTCGCAAAACTGCAGAATACTTTTTAAGGTACGGGCGGTCGATCTTCGTGAATGCTGTGTTCACTGCATTGCGATCAATAGGGTGGCCGACACGGCTTCCTAAGGATAAAAGATATATGCCTATAGGGGTCTCCCAATATATATGTGACGGTACGTGGGAGCACAATCCGTACTAGCGCTATCGTCCCTCAGGAGGAATCACCCACCTTCCACGAGATCGACAGTCACTAGGCTTAACGACGCCGGAACACGTCTCTAGCCTAGACCTCTATGTTGTGTGTTATGTTACAAAGCGTTGTTAGGTTCATTCAGTTTATTTTAGGTTGATCTTTCTAAAGTTTTCCTTTCAAGGTTCACCACGAGATGTATGATACAAATTCCTAAATGCAGTCTAAGATGATAAGCAAGCTTTATTATCTTTTCAACTTTGAAAATCCTAGCTACTAAGGGAAAAGAATAACACTATCTTTTCTCAAAGAGCAATCAGCACACTCTAATGCACTTTCCCTAAATCCAACATGCAAACTATCAAATTCAAAATGCACAATGCAGGTGTTTGTTTTCCACTTTCTTAGTATAAATGCCTACAAAGAAAGCTTTTTGCACAACTTTGAATTTGCTTTTGAAATGATCAATACAAACAAGTTCACTTTCTTCGAAATCAACAAGGGTAGAAGAGATTACAATCACTTTGTGATTTTCGAAATAAAGACTTGTTTTGACACTTTGAAAGAGACAAATTCAAACCAATAGGCAAAAGTAAATCTATAATCAATCTGAAAACAGCCAATGAACTCTCTTCTAAGATCACTATCAATCAGATCTGAATCAAAGGCTACAGGATGACTACTTTACTAATGCAAAGGAAAACTGTAAATGATGCCACAAACACATAAAAACATTCACAGTCTTTTTGTACAAAAAGAGGCGGAATCTAAGCAAAGAAAAGGAGTTATCAGACTGGTACCTATGCTGGTTAAAGGCTACAAAAAACAGAGATCAAAACAGGGCAATAGACAGCAAAGAACCCCAGCTGCAAAAAGCCACACTGGATCAGCGCAAGTCTAACACTGTGGAGTTGACATTCAGCGCAGGTAGCCTTCACAAGACCTGCGTTGAAATGCAGTCTGCCTTCACAGTGCCTGCGCTGAAGGAGAAACTCTCGTTTCCCCTGGGTTCTGGGTCACAAAATGCTCAGAAATCAACTGTTTCAGGCCAAATCAGAAACACAAGCAAGGTATAAACAGAGGGATGCTTTGAGAGGGTACTAAAGACTATCACAAGGATCATCAAATCATCTGGCGATCTATTTTTTAGATCATAGACAAGTCCAGTAACTGGATCAAAACAGCAACTTTCTACTTTGCATCCGGGAAAGATGCAGTTCGATTGTTGCTGTCAAGTCTATGAAGTAAAAAAAAATGACGGAAACACAAATGAAATGAATAAACAAATTGTCCCCAGCAGAGTCGCCAATTTGTTGTGGGGAAAAATTCCTATGCAGGACGATCCTATCCACCTAAGGTGTGACAATGCCTTAGCAACAAACGAATATGGCTATTATGATTCCTCCCTTTATGAAATGTGAAAGAGGGGAGAATGGTAGACTTACCGTTGTCTTGTGGTTGTCCCTCGATCTAGATCCTCTTCTCTTTGGGTGTCCACAGCTACTTGCCTCCTCGCTTGCTCAAGAGAACAGCTACTTGATTCCCACGAGATCACAAGAGAACAGCTACCTGTGACAAGAGAATAGCTACTTGCGACAAGAGAAGAACACAACACAAAGGCAAATATACATATTCATAAATGATTCAGGATTAGAAGTAAATCAAATACACTAATGCAATCATACAAAATACACCAGCATATAGGAAAGAATCAAGATAGCTTTATTGATTGATAACAAGGTTCAGGAAGAGATACAACCCATAGGGCTCCAATCCAGCATCTCCTTCCCAGCAGAATGGAATTCCTTCTTCAGCTCCCTTCAAAGCATTAAGCACCCAATGTTTCCAGTCACAAACCAACAACAATTCTTTGCAATAACAAAATTCCAGCCTTTAGATCCCATGGAGGAGAGATCTATATATAGTTATTTTGGAGAGAGGATGAGTCAGCTTGAGATCTGACTAGTGTCCTCTCCCTCTCTCAGTTCTTGAGTCCACTTGGAGATTTGGAACCTCTTACTCATCACCAGTCGAATTCCTTGATGCAAGTGTCATTTTGGAAGCTTCCTGGGCACTGACACATTGAGGAATGAGCCTGCCACTTGTCCAATTACGCTCAGCGCAGGTAGCCTTTGTTGGAGTTGACATTCAACGCAGGCAAATAGTGGAGCAGTTGACATTCAACGCAGATGCTCAATGGAGCAGTTGACATGATCCAGAATTGGCTTGTTTTTGAGTGTTTTCAGGTGGAGAACTTCTGTGAATTGTTGTGGTTAGTTTGCCTTATTCCTCTAGGGGTAGGAACAACATGTTTAGGGACTTTGGATCCCGTAGATTATGGACATTTCATGATCAATGCTGTAGGGCACAAAAATGTCTATAACAATTTTATGTATAGGTCTACTTGAAGGAGGTGAGAGCAGTGATATTTGTAGTATCAACTCTTAGAGAAACCATGTGGAACCTCTATAAGGAGTTTGTGACTATAAATAAAGAAATTTTATGTTTGCATGGCCTACAGTAGCAAAGAAAAGATTTTGTTAAAACTCTCAATAACATACAATCTACCATTACTTATGTGAAAGAATGGACAATGCAATACAAAGGGGAACTACCTGACATGGAGAAGAAAATGAAACCACATGCAATGTTGGAGAGAGTGAGAGTTCAAATATTGATTCAAAACAACAACCAAGTTGCCTCATTTATTAGTAGCATTCAAGCCTTGTATGTACAGCTATTCATTAGATTGGATGTCTTGGTGAAAACACACAACATCCCATCAATTGGCTCACTCACCAAAGCCAAAGACAAACCCTGCAACTAAGTCTGATAGGAGATTGAAGAGTACTTGGAGTAGCTAAGACAAATTGCCACCAAGGAATCTTTGGAATTGAACAGACAAAACATGAAAAACTACATCAGTGGTCCTATCCAAATTAGAACAACTTTTCTCATGCTTCATAGGGAAGTTGAAATTGGTTCCAAGTCATTGTGCATGGATGCCATGGAGGCTAGAGTCTGCTTCCAGCAAGACACCATTACACATTTTTGGGATGCCATTGCACAGTACCAAGGTTTGCACCAATATGTGATCGAGAAGCACCAAGTTGAAGTTGTTGAGCTAGAGTTTCCCCAAACTCAAGCATCATAGTATTTTTTCTTATTACACTGTGAAGTTGTCTCTACCCTATTTTGTCTTATATGGAAAGTCATTCAACTGGTCAGATCTATTAGCTTGATAGCTAATATCCCATATAGCACAGGCCCAAAGTCCTCCCAAGGGTGAGAAAGCAAGGTTTTATATATGTTCATATTTTATTGGATGTAATTTGTGCGCAACATCAGATTCCTAGCATGAATTCGACATGGACACCACAAGAAATTGCCGTGCATATCTATTGCAAGATTCTGTCAGATTGCAGTCACCAAGGAGTAATGGAACAACTAATTGACCATTTCATCATCTTGCTTTACAAGCTCATATTTGAAGAATACCTACCTTGCATGTCACGATGAGAAATGGAGGCAATGGCAAAGATCACAGATTGGTATACCTCACCAGGTGTCACCTTCCTTATAGTGTTTGATAGAGATAATTCGTTGCATGTTTTACCAAGGTATGCCACCAGAAACCTTGTCATGCAAGAAGTGTCATATAATCTTGCCACAGGGTAGTTAGCAACTTTTCATAGGAAGAATAAATCACCATGGCCTACTCTTCCTTTTCAAATTAGATTATACAAGATAAAGAACTTGAAATTCATGGATACCAAGGGAAATGAGATAGTGAAGTTTGCATTTGGTACTCGAGAGTTTAATTTGTATGATCCCTGTAGTGTTTTCAAAGACCATTGTTCGAGAATTCCCTTTTAATGGATCAGTGAGGCATTTCATTGGCCAAAGGAGGATCCATGGAGGAATTGATACAATGCCTCCAAAGTCTATGAGCCTGTCATTTTAGCAGGTAATTCACAAGACACTCCACAAAGGGTAGGAACTTTGGAAGAAACAATAGCATAAGGCAACAATCCCATCCAAGATAAGGGAAAGAGTAATATTGCCAATAGTCTAGGGGAAGAACAATGTTGCAAGATGAAAGAAAATCCTATTCTTATGAAAACAACTTTAGTAGATGAAGCAAAGAGGAAGTAGATGATACAGACAAAAGAGCGGAGGAAGACAAAAAATTAGAGGTTGCAAGAAGCAGAACTGAAGTTGTAGGAAGGATAGAAGAAGCTGAAGGAAGAACGAGAGTTGAGGAGGAGAGAAAAAGAAGAGAAGCAGAAGAAGAAGAAGAGGAAAGGCAAGGTGCAATAGTAGGAGAAACAACACCCATAGAGGTTGAAGAGAAGGAACAACTAGCCAGCAGCTAAGGAGGAAGGTGAATAGATGTAGGATTGGGAGCTTGCTCAACAGATTGAGAATTTGATTAAAGCTATAGACATTCTGCAGAATGAAGCTGTTGACCTGATGCTAAATGCACCACAAGTCATCGTTCAGTCTCCACCACCTCCAACATTAGAGCCAACCTTGGGTGAGCAAGGGAATGTTGTTCCTCTTGATGATGATCCAGTAATGGATGTGTACAATTTGTCATTTAATGAGTTCCAAAAGAATATTTTACACGCATGGAGAAAGCATTTTTTGGATGGTCACGCATCACATGCACTCGTTAGAGAAAGGGTGATAGTGGTAGACACCAGGAAGAATCCAAATGTCATTGTCAAACCCAACTTGGCCTTTGTAGGTGCAACAAGATCATAAATTGAGTATTTGACAGTTGAGAATGAGCAATTGGCATAGAACTTATAAGTTTCCAAGAAAGAGGCAGAACAATTCCATGCAACAACACATAACGTAATTTCCACATAGGTCTACTTGGAGGAGATGAGAGAAATGGTACCTGCTGAAGTAGAAACACTTGGAGAAACCATGCAAAATCGATATGAGGAGTTTGTGATTGTACATAAAGTAGTTGTTCGTTTGCATGGCCTACAGCAACAGAGAAAATATTTTTTTAAAACTCTCAAGAATGTACAAGTTTCCATTACCTATGTGCAAGAATTGACAATGTGATACAAAGGGGAACCACTTGACTTAGTGAAGAAAATGAAGTCATGGGAAGAGATGGAGAGAGAGAGATTCCGAATTTTGATTCAGAACAATAAGAATCTCACCTAATTTATTGGTAGAATTTAGGCCTCATATGTACGATTATTCAGTAGTTCGGATGTCTTAGTGGAAACACACAAGATCCCATCAATTGGCTCACTCACCAAAGCCAAACCTAGGAACTAGTTAAAGCAGGGGATCAAAGAGTACTTGGAGTAGTTGAGATAGATTGCCACCAAGGATGATTTGGAGTTGAACAAATATAACATGCAAAACTACATTGGTGGTCTGATCCAAATTATAACAATGTTGTTCATGCTTCAGAGGGAAGTGAAACTGGTTCCAAGTCATTATACCTGGGCGCCATGGAGATTAGAGTATACTTCCATCTAGACACCATCAAGTAGCTTGGGGATGTCATTGCACAATACCAAGCTTGGCACCAACATGTGACAAACAAACATCAATTGGAAGATGTTGAGCTAGAGTTTCCCCAAACGCAAGCATCTTTGTATTTTTTCTTGTTACGCTGTCAATTTATCCTTACCCTATTTTTTTCTTATATGGGTATGAGTGTAAATGTAATATTATTTGTAATTATTTTGTATAGTTAAATTCAAAGTCTCAATGTTGGAATTTAAAGAGTCATGATGTAATGTAATGATTCATTTGAAAGAAGTTGAAGAGTTCTGAGGGTAGTCCAAAGATCACAAAGGGGAGTTGAAGGGTCATCCACCCCCTTGTTATAAATAGAACCTCCTAACTCATGTAAAGGGATTTTTGGAACCATGATTTTGGCTAGGCCTAGGCATAGAAGGAGCTTTGGAGATTATGAAGAGCCCTCACTTCTCCATAGCATACAGTGAGTATACTTCTTTGGAGGAGAAGGTGTTCTTGACTTCAATATTCCACTATTGGGGCTAGTGGCTCGTCAATGGTGTAGGTATGAATGGAACTTTCACTTATAATAAAACTCATAGTCAACACGCTTTCATGCATATGTTGTGAATATAGTAGGATTATTCTTGTTGTATTTGCAATGTATGTTATTTAACTTATGCTTATGCTTATGAACTATTTCATTTGAATTTGTATGAATCTTGTTGAATGCATGTTGTCGTATCAATTTGTGGACTATTCTACATGTTAGCTAGTGGTATCATTATTCTTGTGTTATCCTTTCAAGTTGCGTACTATTACAGGCTTCGAAGGGGTGCACTTCATTTTACCTTTGTGTGTAGGAACATTTATGCATCGCACTTGAATTTCTACAATGTCGCACACTTTCTCTCACCAAAGTTACCGTACTTCAGTCTACATGTTTTCGCAGTCAAGGCATAACATTACCACCCACTACTGGGAGTCCTACTCAAAACAGTGTGAGGTCTAGTTGGGATTTCATATCAGGGATATTCCTTGAATGTTGGTAGGTCCAGCACTATCAACAGGATGCTTAATATGAAAACACTAAGCTAAACTTTCATGTCTTTATTTTTCTCCACTTTTAGCTAACCACCATAATTGGAAGTGGAAGTTACAATAACCATTTGATTCTCTTCCATGTTTACATGGATTTCCTTGTTAGAGTCTGAACTCTTAGATGCATGGGTTATTTTTTTCCACTCACCTCTCTTTTAGGAGGATATGTCGTATTCTTCTGCTTGAGAGATGTAGATTTTGATACTTTGTTTGAACTTGAAACCATATTTCCTCCCTGCTCAACCCCCCTTCTACTAAAACTTCTTGGGATTTATTTTTGTCAATGTTTATAGTATTCTCTGTATTTTCTTCTTCCTCTACTACAGAAACATGTTGATTAGAAAACTACCAACCCTTTAGCTTTTGGACCTGTTGTTTCCTTATTTTGGGATCTTTCTTTGCCTAAGGAAAAATGTTTTGTAAGTGTGTTGTTTGAAGACAAATGCGACATCTAAATGATGTATTTTCAAAGTCTAAAGGATGGGACCACTAAATTTTCTTATGAAGTAGGATAATAAGATTGGGTAAACCATTACTAAGGTCTACCTCTACACATATCCTAGCAAAAGTAAAAATTCCTTTTGTGACTCTTTCTTAATCCACTTTTAGAAACTTCTCTATAGAAATGCCAATCCCTTCTAAAACTTTATGATGCAAAAAATTAAAAGGGATATTATGTAGCCTCACCCAAACTGGCATTTTGGATACCACCATGTAATTAGCATCAAACCTCGAGAACCATGGAATCATAAAAAGATCCGCACTGGCCAAAAACCATCAAACCTCATTTAAAGCATAATCCAAATATTTTGATGTATCAAATTTTACAACAAAAAATCCCCTTGAACATAAATGAATATCACAGTTTTCAGTCCATGTGGAGAAAATCCACTGATGAAGGTCCTCGATCTTGGGACAAAAACCATTAAATCGATGTATAACTACTCGAGAATGGAAATCAGAGTAAATATCATTGACCTATGGAAGGTTTACTATAAAATTTGGCACTTAATGCATATGTTCCACAATATAAGAACCAGGGATATTAAGAAGTTGATCAGATTTATTTTTTGTTTAAACCCTTCCTCTTACTACATCCTTGAAAGAGACTGTACCTTTAGTGTTACTAGATCCAAGAAATCCTCCACGTAACCTCAGATTTAAGATGATGGATGAATCACATTTAATGTCATAATCTTGCAACTTGTATTCATCTTGCATTGATTTCCTTGCATAAACCAAACTTTGAAGATTTGTTGGAATACCCAACTTTTATTTAATCTTCTGCTTAATATCTTTCACTAAATCCCTATCCCAAACCCTTATGATTACAAATTTCCCAACAAGGGTTTTAGAAATAAAATAAAACTTTGGTTTCGCTTCTAGATCTATGTTACGATAGTTAATTTCCCTTCCTTCAACGTTAGATCTATGCACCATGAGTTTGAAAGGATCCATTGGTATACATATATATCTTATGGAATTTTGCCTCTTTATATTACCCTTTGCCACCAATCACCAAGCAATGATCGAGTCATTCTATTAGAGAGCCTTGTCTGCCATTTGACTCTAGGAAAAAAGAGGAGCCTAAACATTGCTAACATGATCCACCTTGGATATAGTGCCATAGCATGGCTTAAGCATAAAAACCTTCTTTTAGTCCCCATACAATGATTGAAATCTACAAAAGGAGATAGAGATACTCGTGGATCTGCAATTGAAAAAGCATGATCTATCAAAAAGGTGATATGCAAGATGAATGATGCCCATCTCTCATCACATAAATTGATTACACCCACTACGTCAAGGAATCTATAGAAGGAAGATGGATCTAGAGTTTTGAGCAATAGATCTAATCCATGGAGGAAGTCTGCAAGAAATGAATCCACCAGCATCTGATTTAGACTACTTTTATTCCAGCCCAATGGATCTTTTCTAGATATACACAACCTTCCACCATCTCCCATCGAGAACTACGATTCAAAATACACAATTTTTTTCTTGAAGCAAGAATAAACAAAATATTTGTGGCAGTGAGGACCACACCGCAAGAAACCCTAGCGCACCTTAGAGCCATCTTTTTGAATCTAGGATCCTATTAATTTTAACTCTCATGACTAGTTTCTTATTGTCCTGCATTACCATCATATCTAGATCATATCCATGATGATTTACATGTGTCTTCTTTGTATCATTATATTTCAGATCCTTTTTATGTTATCGATTTTAGTTAATTGCAATTGAAAATATTATATTTTGGGCCTTGAAGGTCAAAATGATATGCATATCAGAATAGAAAACTCAATATCTTTAGTGTTGTTTTGTTGACTATTAAAGGTCCAATGGAATAGTTATTATCCCAGTTCAACTAATTTAGAGGACACCACTAAGATGCATCATCAGTTTCCTTATTTATTTTAGAGTTTTGAAATGAAATTCTTGAGGAATGGGTGTGTGTGTTGTTCTCTTCTGTTTTGATTTTATTTGACTAATATTATGTTGTTATTAGTTCAAGGCATTCTAGTTATAAGAATGGCCTAATTGGTTGACATATACATTTATAGATAATGTTATCTAGAACTATAATCTAGTTTGATTTAGTTATTGCTTGATAAGGGCATATATCTTTTGTGGCTTATGCTTCGATATTCTTGTAATGTTATTAAAAATGAACACATGTTTACTTTATTAAATGTGTTAGTTTATATGATTATATTGATTGTTATTTATGTGTGATATGAAGAACTACAAGTGCACATGTATTTCGTATTTAGTCAAGATATGTGGGCCCAATATGGGATAGGTTACATATCAGTAACATGTTTATGGAATTTTCTATTGTTTATTAATAATTTTTAGATAGTGTTATTGGTTATGTTATCTCTATATGCATGAAAATACAAGGAAACCTTTCCCAAATAAGCTTAGACATGGGAAACAGATTGTATATGAGATGTGACATGAATACCATTAGGGATAAGAACTCTAAGTTCCCTACTCGTTCGTACTAGCTTCCATACCATGTAATATGTTGAAAATATATATGATTAGGTTACACATTACTCTAACAATAGGTTTTAGATTCCATCACTTATGAGTTCCTGCTAAGAAACATGAAATAACGCATCAATTATTACTTCTTAGTGACCATTAGCCTCTCACTAGTGGTGAACGAGTTGGGTTAGTTAAGTCCCAACTACGATGCTATCCCCCATCATTGAAAAATTATACTTGAAGGGCATGCGAGAAAACGACACCCTAAGTACATACTATTAAGTAGTACTTGAAGTGCATGTAGGGGTATATCATCCTTGGTATCATCAATTTAAAGAGTTGTAGAGGTATGTCTAGCTCTTAGTGCATGGTACATGAAAATTTGTAGTGGTCATAAGTAACTCTTGGTATCGAATGCTTGAAGGCTTTGAGCTAACTTGGTCTCACCCCTGGTATTGATTTTGATTTGATTTATGTATACTTTGGAAAAAAATGTATAATTTGGTTTATGCATTTTATTTTAGCATAAAAATTTGAATGAGTTGCCTGAGTCGTTTGATTGATCATACAAATTTATTCACTTATTTGGTAAAATGGGAAATACAATTTACTTATTATTGGAAATGGAATTTCATTTAAAATCTGGTGAGTTAAATAGAAGGAAAATGATTTATTTAAGTAGAATCCAATAATTTCATTTCCCCTAATCAACAAGGGGAAAAATGGGATCTAGGGAACATCTAAGAGTGAAAATAGGAGAAGAGGTTGGGATGTGATAAAAAATCTATATTTTTCATTTTAAATTAATTTTTTTTGCATGGAGTGGTTGGGTGAATAATGTGAAATTAACATGTAAAATAATTAGTTTTTTGTATGAGCTGGAAAAATGGTACAAATATCAAAGGCTATATAATTAAGGATGATTGGGCTTGAGAGTTGACCTTTTTGGCCCCTTGATGTTGGATGGATTTCGTAATGTTCAATTTTTTATTGGTGTATTAGTGTTGAGTTTTGTCTCGAGATTGTGTAAGTACTTGGGAGGTGGGGGCCTCATATGTTATTTGTTGGAAATAATACTGAGAGGGGGGTGGGGGGTGAATCAGTATTAGTTCAAGAAATTTTTCTTTTCATACTCTGATTTATATACGCTACTTCAATGAAGGTAACTTGCGTGTAAACGCAACCGTATTTAAGGCAACCAACGTATATCCAACAAACTTATGATTTAATTAATTCATCATATGTTGATCTTTTAATCAGTGCATCAGTAATTCATTAACCATATAAATAGTAACCATGTGCAGTAATAATAGAACAAACCATCACACATAAGAAACACACATGAACGCCAATATTTAAGGTGGAAACCCAATGCGGGACAAAAACCACCTACTGATATCTTCTTTTAATATAAGAAAAACCTGTTTACAATGTTCTACTAGTGCAGACTCATACCAGTATGTAGACACCCACCTACAGAAGGCTACAACCTTCTCTTGTTCTCTAGCTTCTACTGGGAGGGAGCTACAATCCCCTAGCTCTTGTACTAGCCAATCCATTTACTAGTATGTAGGCATTGATCTACAGAAGGCTCCAACCTTCACTCGTTTTCCAACTACTATTGGAGGGGAGCTCTAAGCCCCTGGATCTTGTACTGGCTAGTATGTTTACTAGTATGTAGACACTAGCCTACAGAAGGCTACGACCTTCGCTTCTTCCTCCAGGGACCAGGTTTCATGAATTTTCAGATTGTATACTCCTAGAACACAACACCGTAATATGAAGACCTTGTTTCATCAAATTTTCATACTGGACCCATCAGCAACATTGAAGCTCAAAAACAATCACCATTGTTATACAATCAATCACGGACAACCCTTCATCACTAAAGCAAATCACAATCAATCAATCTGAACAATCTGAACATTCAGAACATTGTCACCAGAATACAATCACTAGAACACAGAGCAAAAACCAGAACTCTGCAATAACAACCAGAACCAACTACAACTTCAAACATCATATTTCATAATGTATACACTACTTTGATGTGCCAAACCAGCATGTATACACGTTTTTACCAAAGTGAACCAGCATACAGATGTGCAAATGCTAACTTAAAACATCACAACTATTTCAGACTTCAGTCATACCTAGATTAGAACATTTTCATTGTAAATCATGTGTTAGCATTTAGATCTATACTATCCATGATCAAACCATATTATAATAATACATTTCAGATCCCGATCCATCATTAGATATCATCCCTCATCAACCGATAAGGTTCATCCTTAGTTCAAATCAAGCAAAGCCCCATAAACCCATAACATGCATATTTTCTTTTGATCTCACTCTTCATAAGATATTCATTACTTGCACACCTTGGCCTAATGATCTTCTCCTCCTTATATAGTTTTAGGCCTTTCTTAATAACTTGGACCAAAACCACTTAGGACCAATACCTTGGACAAAATACCTAGGGCCAATACCTCGGACCAAATACCTTGGATCAATACCTTGGACCAAAATACCTTGGACTAAATACCTCAGACAAAAACCTTGGTTTTCCAACATGTACGCACTGTAGGTTTTAACCCCATACAGAAATTACCTGCATACGAATTCTAAAACATAGAAAATAAACAATGCGAGAGCATAACACATAAAACACATATACACAGAGATTTTCCCCTGGATCCCAAAACCGAGACTACCATCTTGATTTTTCATTATGTTCCTTTCACTGTTACAATACATATTTATACATGTCCAAGCATCCAATACCATGGACCGAAAAACCATCGCATCCAAAACCATGTGTGAAAATCATGCATAAAACCATAAAGTGGGGTTAACTACACCCCTCAAACGCCATGTGACTCCCCTCGCTATGCAATCAGCACAACGAAGGGGGGGCTCCACCCCCCTTCTAACCCCTCGGTTAACTACGTGGGCTAGTCGTGGAAAGAATATAACACAACCCAACATTCTCCCACTTGTTGTTTTCTTTGCACAGGGGGCCACGAGAGAGATTAGTCATTTATCCAGCCCTGCAATGCCCATTGTTTCTCTACACCAAGAGAACTTCTTAGAGCTCACAGATTTTGTCAATGCATCTGCAGTATTCTTAAAGTGTCCACCTTTACCAGCAACACCCTTTTGTCTTCTATCATATCCCTCACAAAGTGATACTGAACATCAATGTGCTTTGTCTTTCAATGATATGCAGGGTTATTTGCTAAGAAAATTTCACTTTGGATATCACAGTCTATCCTTATAGCTCCCTGTACTAACCCCATACTTGAACACAATCTCTACAACAAAATTGCTTCCTTGCTTGCATGAGTGGCTGCCATGTATTCTGCCTCTGTAGTTGATAGTGCCACTACAGATTGTTTCTTACTCATCCAACGGACTGCACCTCCAAATAGGTTAAACACATACCCACTTGTAGATATTCTCTGATCCAGATATCCAACCCAGTCTGCATCAACAAAGCTATGAATATCCAACACTCTGTCCAATCTTGGTCTTCCTTGGTAGCACAAACCATAATCATTAGTTCCATGCAAATACCTGAAAACCCGCTTCACTACTGTCCAATGCTCCTTTCTTGGCTTTGACATAAACCTACTCAATACTCCCACTACATGTGCAATGTCTGGCCTAGTACAGACCATTGCATACATCAGGCTACCAACTGCACTTGCATATGGAACACGGGATATGTCCTCTTCGTCTTCTTGTGTCGTGGGACACTGTTTAGCAGATAAATTTACACCTATAGGAATAGGAACCTTCACCAGTTTACTATACTACATATTAAACCTCTGCAATATTTTCTAGACATACTTCCTCTAGTTTAACATAGCTTCCTCTTTGCCAGATCTCTTTTAATTTCCATGCCCAAAATTAGTTTGCAACACCAAGATCTTTCATGTCGAATTTGGAGGAAAAATGGGTCTTCAAATCTTGGATAATTTCTTTTTCATTTCCAACCAGCAACATATCATCCACATACAAGACCAAATAAATAACACGGATGCCAATTAATTTAAAATACACACAGTGATCTGCTTTGCTTCTAGTGAAGCCAAGTCCCCGTATAAATGTATCAAATTTTTGATAGCACATCCTTGGTGACTGTTTTAACCCATAGAGAGACTTATTTAACTTGCATACTAGTTCCTTCTTAACCTTCTCCGCAAAGCCTTCTGGTTGCTTCATGTAGATCTCCTCTTCCATATCCCTATGAAGAAATGTTGTCTCCACATCCATCTATTCTACCTCAAAATCAAAAGCAGTAGCAACAGATAAAAGTAATCTAATAGAAGTTACCTTGGTAACAAGATAAAAAATATCACAAAAATCAAATCTCGGCACCTAGGAATAACCTTTTGCTACCAACCGAGCTTTGTATTTCTCTACCTTTCCTTCTGCATTTGTCTTCTTCTTGAAAACCCATTTTCTACCAATGGGTTTCCTTCCAACCGGCAACTCCACTAGATCCCAAGCCTCATTTTGTGCAAAGATACCATTTCATCAACCATGGCCTCTTTCTAGAGTTTTCCATCGTTTGAATCTACTGCTTCCTTCGCAGTTCTAGGATCATCATCAGTAATATATAAAGAAAAATTTGAATAAAAATTAGATGGACTATGCCTTTCTGGCTAGCTTCTTTCTTGAACTGATCTTCTCACACCCAAAGTTTGTGGCTCTTCATCTTCTGATTCCTCCTCTGTTATAGAGTTTTATTCTTCTTCCTTTATCTTAAACTCTATCTTCTCAGGTTCCTTTGGTTGGTCTTCTTATTTAATAACATCTTTCACCTCTCTGAACACCACATCTCGGTTGTACACAACCTTCCTTGTTACTGGGTTCCAAAACTTATAACCCTTTAAACCATCCTTATACCCAATAAAAATGCACTTTTTAAATTTACTATCCAACTTGGTTCGTTTCTCCTTTGGAACATGTCCATATGCATCACATCCAAATACCCTCAGATGTGAAAGAGAGGGTTTCTTACCAGTCCATACCTCTTGTGGAGTCTTATCCTCCAATGCTGATGAAGGTGATTTGTTGACCAGGTAACATGCTGTCTCCACCACCTCTGCCCAGAATTCCTATCCTAACCCAACATCACTGAGCATGCTTCTTGCCCTTTCCATCAACATCTTGTTCATTCTTTTTGCAACTCCATTTTTTGAGGTGTATATGGAGTAGTCTTCTGCCATGCTATACCACACTCCTTACAAAATTCTTCAAATTCCTTACTGCAAAACTCTCAATCATTATCTATCCTCAGCACTTTTATCTTCTTCTTTGTCTGGTTTTCCACCAGAGCCTTAAATTCTTTAAAACTGTCAAAGACTTTAGATTTCTTCTTAAGGAAATATATTCAAGTATTCCTTGAGAAGTCATCTATACACAAACTTACCCAGTGATGGAACCTTCATAGGTTTGAACACATTACTGTGCACAAATTCTAATAAATGTTTCGCCCTCTTACCACCAGAGGGTAAACTCACCCGATTTTGCTTCCCATATACACAATTTTTATAGAAATCAAAATCCAGTGAGCTATTACTCATACCTTCTACCATACCTTTACCATGAACTATTCGAAGGCCCTTCTCTCCAATATGTCCAAGCCTTTGATGCCACAGCATGGTCTTCTCTCCAGAGACCACTAAATTTTCTACTCCACTTTCAAGAACCACAGAACTATTGCAGCCATCAACAACAATGCTACCTTGCAGCTTGTATATTGTTCCAATCCGAACTCCCCGTATCAATACCAGTGCTCCCCGAACCATCTTGCAGGTATGCTTCTTGAACATTATTTTTACACCTACATCATCCAACTTGCTTACAAAAATTAGATTTATGGCCAATGCAGGAATATGTAGAACACTCGGAAGTGTTCTAACCCTTGCACCTTGCAACTTCAACTTTACTTTTCTACGACCAACGATTCTAGCCTTCCTATCATCATATTTCTCATACTCACAGAACCACTCTCTATGGGGAGTGAAGTGAAAGGATGCACCTGAGTCAATCAACCATGCCTCATGATCTACATGTGTACTTGAAGAAGCCAAGTACACATCCCCACCTTCATTTGAGGTGGTTTTCGCCTCTGCAAAAGGAGCATCATCAGATCTATTTCCTTTGTCAGGAGCTTTATATTTACAGACCCTTTTGTAGTGCCCTTCCTTTGTGCATTTCTAGCACACCACCTTTATAGGTTTTCCTAGAGATTTAGATCTCCCTCTAGATTTAGATCTCCCACTCGATGACTTAATTTTGTTTCTATTCTGGGACCGTCCTCGTACAAACAAGGCTTCGCCATTCTGGCTCTCCATATTTTTTTGTCTCATCTCCTCCATCGGCAAGGATGAGACTATTTCATCAAATTGCAAGGCAGTTGCATAGCTACCTATTTCAATAACCAGACTATCCCACGAATCTGGTAGAGAACACAACAAACTAATGCACTTATCTTCATCTAAAATTTTAATATCAATAGATGCTAACTAACTTACCACAGTATTAAATGCGTTCAGATGCTCTGTCACTGAGTCTCCATCTTTCATCCTCAGGTTATACAGCTTTTTCCTTAGGAACAATTTATTCACCAGAGACTTAGATTTGGTACAAAGTCCCTAACTTGTCCCACAAAGCCTTCGTCGTAGCTTCCCCTAATACATTCAGTAATATTGAATCTGAGACACACAATCGTATTGTGCTCTTTGCCTTCAGATCCAACTTCTTCCATTCTTCATTGGACACTCCCATTGGTTTAGTACTTGGACCTACGATGATCCACTAATCTTTATCCACCAATAGATCCTCCATATTGAGTTTCCACAACTCAAAAATTTGACCATTAAATTCCTCGATCTCTATCTTTCCACTACTCGCCATCTTCTTTCACCACCAGAATCGATCTCATAGATCTCCCACTGAAGAGGGTCTACCACAGGCCCGAGCGAAACCTCTTAGCAACAAAGGCATCCCCTTGAAGCCAAAAGAGCTTTGGTACCAAATGTAGGTTTTAACCTCGTACAGAAATTACCTGCAGACGAATTCTAAGACATAGAAAATAAACAATGCAAGAGCATAATACATAAAACACATATGCACAGAGATTTTCCCCTGGATCCAAAAACCAGGACTACCAGCTTGATTTTTCATTATGTTCCTTTCAATGTTACAATACATATTTATACATGCCAAAGCATCCAATACCATGGACCGAAAAACAATCGCATCCAAAACCATGTTTGAAAATCATGCACAAAACCATAGGTAGGTCTACCCAACCTAACATAGCATCTAAAACCAAAATTTTCTAGGGCGCTGCCCCGACCCCATAAAGTGGGGTTACTTGCACCCCTCAAACCCCCTGTGACTCCCCTTGCTACGCAATTGGCGCAACGAAGGGGGGGCTCCACCCTCCTTCTAACCCCCCGCTTAACTACGTGGGCTAGTCGTGGAAAGAATATAACACAACCGAACACACGCTTTTCCTCATGTGAAAGTGCGTGTATACGTATACGCTCATTTTTTTCTGTTAACCCGTGTGTATACATTGCTTGGACAAGGTGAACCAACGTATACTTCCTTAACCACTCTCTTTCTTCTATATCTGGAGTCTGATCTGTAAGTTAACCTATTGCACTGTGAACTATCTTTTGTGTGAGTTTCCATCAAGGACAACAGTTGTATCATAATGCCAACAATCTCCCCCTTTGGACTTGATGGCAACCACAACACCAAGATACCCTCCCCCTTTGACATCAACGGCAAAGGGTGGACCAAGATATTCTCCCTCTTTGATATTCATTATGCTATCCATGCCCCCCCTGAGTACATGTTGAATTCTCTAATTAAGCTCCCCTTTTGTACATGTTAATATGCACTAAACCGTCCATGCTCCCGCTGAGCACATGTAGAGTCTGAAAAAAATATTTTTCAAACGAATAACATGACTCTATAACTCCACTAATTGATTATGACCTTCCTATCACCAATGACTCATACATACATAAATCTCCCAGCCAAGTGGGGATACACCAATTTTGACTCATCCACTCAACCAAGTCGGGATATACCAAATGTTTATGCATGACTGAAATAGAAATTATTACATCATCCTTCCCGTGCATGGTGGGGTTACAAATTAGGTCTTTTCATAGCCTTTACATCAAGTGATATACATGAAATTTATAATAAGGACCAACAAGAACATGATAGTCATTAGAAACTATCATACACCATATATGATATGCACCATCAGCATCTTCTAGCAGCATCAATATCAACAGCCTATATATGTCCATCATCAAAAGAGTCACCTGAATCAAAACAACTATGTGGATCAATCAATGTAAGAATATTCATGTACCAAGATCTTCAAACATAATGCCAACAATGCATTATTAGAAGCATATGCTCCCCTTGAACCTGTGCCAACTGTTCATTATCAAATCTGATCATTGAAAATATCAGTAAGAATCCTCAAGGCATCATCATCAATCAATTATAGATCAACGTTTTAACAGTTTATGAGCATCAACACATTTCCACATATCATCAGCAGATTGTAACCATCATCAAACAGAGCAGATAATTGACTGAACCATATCAGAGCCCTTTCCTTGAGTCTGTCCCACTGCTTTTTCCTCAAACCAACATATACGCGACTGTGCAGCTTTGAACTCGCGTATATACGTCACTTCTCTTCATAATAATTACGTATGAGAATTGGAATACTGAATTTTTACACTTTCATCTTCCCCTGGGTCTGTTATGTCTATAAACTGAGCTATGCCACATCTTTCTGACAACAATTCCTTCTTCTTCAATATCTTGGATTGTGATGATGTTGGCTCCTTTTGGTATGGTGGTTGAAATTTTCTCCTGCATTCCTTTTCTTTATGTTTGAACTTGTTATACACATAGAATCTTACATGTTTCATATTCCTTCTATCGCAATCAATAGCTTTGTGAGCAAACATATTGCAAGAAAAACAATATCCCTTAAAGTACCTAGAAACTGATGATCTTTCTGTGTGATGGTCTTGAACCATTCTACTTCTGCATCTAGCTACAACATGTCCAAAATTATAACATTTAAAACATTCAACATTATTTGTCAAAGAAAAGAAACAATTATCCCTTCCATAGTTAGGTGGAAATGTTTTTCTTTGAAATCTTTCTTTCCTTGGTTGTTGATGGGGTTGGCCTTTTATCTCCTTGTTGTGCATTTCATATTTTTCATTGAAGTTCCTTAACTCATCTTGTGAGCTTGATTCACCTTCATGAAAACCAAGACCAGTCTTTATAATAGGCGAATGCTGAACTTTGATGATTTCATCTAATGTTTCTGATCCTTTAGAAAATCTAAGATTCAGAATCTTTGCCTTTCCAAGTTCTTTTCTTAGGCTTACTAATTCACATTCTAACACTTCATTGTGTTTGTCTTTTTGAGTGAGTTGATGTGTCACTGTGTTTATGACTGTATCCTTTTCTGCCAAACTGATTTTGAGTTGAATCATTTCTTTAAGGAAATATTCCTTTTCTAAGGCATCTTTTTCATACGCCATGAGTAGTTTAATTTCTTGATCATCTTCATCACTATTAGACAAGCCATCACTATCATCATGAGTATAATAACTTCTATTACCTTCTGTAGACATATTTCCTTTGACATGACGGCATCTAGCAGCTTAATGACCAACTCTACCACAAGAAAAGCATTTGAATGGTAGCTTACCTCTGAATCTTCTAGAACCCCGTTGAAGCTTCTTGACAAAATTTACCTCATCTTCTTCTTCTTAAATGTGTTCTGATTCATTGTGTTCTTCCTTTTCTTTTCCCTTTGTTGATGCTTTAAAATCAGCTTCTCTCATATCTGATGGACCTCCTTTTCTCTTTTCAAAGGCAGTTAGTATTCCATGGAGTTGAGTCACAATAATAGTTTGAAGATCCTATTTTTCTTCTATGGCAGACACTTTTGACTCAAATTTAGAAGGCAAAGATCTAAAAAAATTTATAACTAAAGTATCTTCCTTTATCTCTTCACGCAAATTTGTCATATTATTTACAATACCATCTACTCGCAAGAAATAACTAGAAATACTTTCATCATTATGCATCTTGAGAGTTTCATACTGGATTATGAGAGTTTTTAGTTTAGCACGTTTTACCTGGGAGTCACCTTCGTAGCTCTGAATGATTATGTCCCATATTTACTTGGCTGACTTGAGCTGCATGACTTCGACGAATTTTGTTTCTGATATACTTCCCAATAAGGCATTGACAGTTTTGGCATTGATTTCAAATGTTCTCCTTTCTGTTGGATCCGTGGGGACTATTGTTGGATATTGATATCCTTTCTCCACAAATGCCCAAACATCAGTTGCAAGTGACTGAAGATACGCTCTAGTTTTTGTTTTCCAATAGACCAAGTTGTTCCTACTGAGGACTAGTGGTTTGATAGATCCCATGCCTTCGTGATTTTTCATTCTGAAATATCTCCCTTCAAGAGTGTTAGAGTCGGTCTGGTCAGCCCTCCGTCAAAGATCAAAGCTCTTTGTGCATTTCAATTTTAGGTGTCCCGCTCCATCCACTCAGCTAAATTTCGCTAGGGACATGCCATGATCTGACGGAGACAGTCATGCTAGTAATTTCCCCTCATCTCTTGCCCCTGCTGGCTCAAGTCTTTGTCCATAATCACTGAAATTCATGATAGTCAAGTTTTGGTAATATTACAGGACAAAGTCATTTTTATTGTTGGGTCTAGGAAATTATCAATGTGGTATTTGAAAGAACATGTCCAGAACAAGCCATGCAGGCCAGAGGGAGACCTTATACAGCTATGGTTCCGAAAGCTTCATCATCACTTGAAGAGACATCGACTCTTCTTCAAAACTCTGTTTTGAAGAAAAGTCAAACAAGGTCAACTATGACAAAATTTCCAAAAAATCGCCAGTTGACTTTTTCAGCTGCAGTCATGGTTTTCATGGCCAGATGCCCAGTCACACAGTCCCCGCAATGAAATGCCGAAAATTTCATCATGAGAGCCAAAATTTAAAAGAAAAATGAAAATCAGGGTGTTTTAAAGTCAATGAAAAAAGTGCAAAACATAAACATTAGAAAGTGCGTTTTCAAAGAAGAAAAAATCAAACCAATTTCTCTCAAGCCTATATATATACTTGTTGTGGCCCAAAGCAAAGCCATTGTTCCATTGAAGACTTGGAGAAAGATACCAAAGGTGAGAGAGAGAAATAGTGATGAGTTTGAAGGAGTGAGAGGTGGTGTTGAAAGGCGCGGCGCATACACCAGGAAGCGCGGCGCATACACCAGGGAGCGCGGCGCACACAGAGGGCACAGCGCACACGCAACCTGCTCACCATTCAATTTTCTCAAGGGTGCGACGCACACCCAGTTTGCGGCGCACTGGGCTTGGCGCGACACACACAGCCAGGGGCATAAGAACATTGCAAATCATTTCAAATCTTGGTGAAGTCAGCGAATCAGGAGGTAGGCCATGATTGACAACTCTTCTCCATCACTTTTGTCATTAATTTGGGGTTTGTAAGATGTTTAAATGGTACCCAAAAGCACAATGGCCATCCATGGAAAAATCACCAAGGAAAGTGAAAAATGGGATCGCAAAATGTGATGATAAGCACCAAGGTTCTACTCCCCTCCCCTTGTCCCCTCACTCCTCATAGTTCTTGCCTCAATTCCATCATGTTCCATAAAGAAACCACCCTAAAATTTCCCTAAAACTGTCTTCCCTATTTTTCAATCAAATATAGGGTGAATTTACAGTGCGCGGCACACACACGAGGTGGCGCGACGCACTAGGAGCCCGGCCACAGTGCAAATTCGCCACTGGCACAACACATACCCAGCGCACGACGCACTGGGAAGAGCGCACAGTGCACAAACTTATAAGCCCAGAAATGCACTAAATTGCCCAAAATTTTTGTGAATGACCCTCAAGGTTGGAGAGGTAGCCCAACTACCTTCACCATTGGCATTAAAACTTGAAGGGGAATGTTATTATGACGACCATGAAATCAAATGCAAAAATTTTTAAAAGTAAAACAAAGATGATATAAAGAAGGTCAAGAAAGCTAGGGTTTTGCTACAGTGACTTTATTGCTAAAATATGCTCCTACCCTACCTCTATCAGCCAATCCCCCTGTAGCAGTTTCCCCTAATAATCACCCTAGCTCCACTCTAATCATATCCATTTGTTCCCTTTATTCCTATAGCTCAAAATATCCCAAACCCTACCCCATCAAAACCATACCCCAAACGCTCCCAAATCCCTGATAAATTTCTCCTTTAAACCCCTATTCCCCTTCTCATCATTCCCTTCCTAACACTCCCCTGTTTAATTGTCCCCTTCGTGACAAATTTTCAGAGCATCTATCAGTTTCATTGAATTCAGAGGGCAGCATAAAACTCAGGGTACAAGCAGCAGTAATGGCATCAGAAAATTCATCAGAATATGAGGAAGGGACCCACAGTGACACATCTTCGGGAGAGAGGACCCATAGGAGACATCACCGGAGTGGCAGGCATCTTAGAGATGAGCGAAGCACCCTCACTGAGCTGCAGGCATGCCCACTTGCCATGTCTTTTTTTTAGCACTTGGCGTGTTATGAATTTTGTCAAAGGGTGGCAAATGTCAGAGTCCATCATCAGTTGGCCCGCCTTTTTTCACTTCATCTACAGGGAGGTCAATCTGTCTTGGCTGGGATCACTTTCACATTGACACCAGAAACCATATCAGTGGCAACAGGAATACCGAACATTGGAGAATAGTGGCATAAGAAGAAGAATGTGGAAAGGCATCACTATGAGCCTTACATCAAGAACAGTTGCTTGAGCCAGCTGACCAGATTTTTTCCATTCAGATTTTTAAGGGATGAGTATGCCCCACTCATGAGATTGATCATGAAGTATTTCAGTTGCGAGGGGAGGTTTTCTCGCCTTTATGCCTATCACATCCACTTGCTCATGCACTTCACGAGGGTGCGGATGATGAGCCTCCCATTTTTCATCTGCAACAACATTGAGAAGATGAAAAAATTCATGCAGCGCAACACCCCATGACAACAGCTAAACAGTGTCTATCATTTTGCTCTCATCCGGATTTTGGTGGACCATTAGTTGGGATTACAGGGTATTGCCTGGAAGGACTTCATCTCCCGTGATTTCTTTAGCGCTCCACCAGTGATATCAGAGGCAGAACATGAGGTGGGAGGTCCTTCACATTAGTTTGAGCATGAGATGGGAAGTCCTTCACATCAGTTTGAGCACCATGAGACTGCCACCATGCCAGTATACATCACATACCAGAAGGGCAGTAGACCATTGTTCGTAGCAGCAAAGAGAGTGTTATCTCCACACGGGGTGGAAGGGGCCTCGCTTCCGACATCAGCACCACAAGAGTAGGGTGAGGGAAAGGAGCCAGTGCAGGAGGAAGGGCCATCAGGTGAGCAAGAGACTGAGTTTGTCCTCCCCCAGGATGATGAGACAGATGCAGAACCTACAAATGCTGAGCTGGGAGAGATCATTCAGGAGCAGCAGTCAGTGATTGAGAACCTATCCTTGGACTTGGATAGGGCCAAGTGGAACGTGTAGTATCTGGAGCAGAGGAACAAGCAACTTGAGGATTGGCTAGCTGAGATAGAGTTGCAAATGGTTAAGGAAAATCGGCAACACATCCTGGCAGCACAAGGCAGACCTATGGAGCAAAGAGACGAAGACCGGGAATATGTGCTAGAGAATGTGAATGTTCACTTGGAGCAGCGGTTGGATAAAGCAAACAGGGAGAAAGACATGCTGAGGCACATGACTCACCACTACCAAGCCCGAAACATGAGTTCCAAAGCAAGAATCAGGAGCCTAAAGGCAAAATTAAGCAAAGCGACAAAAGAGGCAAAGGAAGCAAAGGAGGCAAAGGAGCAAGATCAGCTATGAATCTTTGCTAAGGCTTCCTTGGCACATCATAGCACTTCATAGGGAACCTCCAGCCCAAATTTCAAAAAATTTGGGCAAATTTTGGTCATAGGAAAAATTTTTGGACACAAAACAGGAAATTCCTCCCTGTGCGCTGCGCCACTAGCACGACGCTAAAAATCTAGGACTCTAATCGAGGAACATCTTGCATATTTGGATTTATCATTGAAAAATACTACTACTGGTGTCAGGGCAAGAAATTTTGACAAGATCTGGGTCTCCTAAAGGTCAAAAAACACCCAAAAAATGGCCTCTCTGGCACTTTCTTGACACACAGAAAGCAGTCTTGGGAGAATGGAGATTTGGAAGGGTAAATGAGCACCAAATTGGAAAATTCTAGTGGGGTTAGAAAGTAGACAGGACAAGATTTCCAACAAGCCCACTTGGGCACATTTTGGGCACCTGAAAGTGCCCCAAAACAGGCTCCAAAGTGGCGCAATGCACAGAGAATTTGCGCGGCCCATAGAGGAAAAAACTGTCAATTTGCTCCCGTTTCACGAAATTTCGGGTCGCGACTTCTCCAACTGGGCCCATTCATCTACACTTCAGTTTTTTGGCACCAAAGGTGGCATTTAAAGAGTTTTCTCTCTAAATGGGCATCTATCCAAGTGGCAAAAGAATGCAAAGGGTCACCCCAGCCAAATGTCATGCTGAGAGCGCTGCACCTGTAGCTGATGGTTGGCTCTCCATCTCAATTTCGAAATGGTTTGAGTAAATTCCCAACCCCTGGACATTCCATCTCTTCTCCACACATTCTATATATTGTATTCAAGTTATTTGAAAAGGGTGGGTTGGCTTGTAACTTCTGGGAGACTGTGGGAAAGAAACTTTGTTTCTACACTGTGTATTTTTTACAGAGAATTAATGAAAAGCAGTGGCTCTATTTCATGAGATTCTTGTGGTTGTGAGTGTAGCAAATGTGTTCTTATGTTCCATATGTATCTTGTTATGTTTCATAATTCATTTCATGTTTCATTTCAGTGAAATTTTCTAAGTCAGATTAGGTAGAATTCAATTTATATTGCTCTGCCTGTGGGAAAATTTCATGTGCAGTGTTACTCTTTTGTTGAAAAGGATTCATGCAACCATGCCCTTTTCACTCTCTTCAGCAATCTTTCCATTCCCCGTCACCTTAAGCCGAAATTGTTGTGCTTTCCGCCTACCTTGCCTCACGGAATAATCTGTGCCTTCATATTCAATTCTTTGTTCTTTACTGAGCACCAGTCCCATAAACATCCCAGAAGCTCGGTCATTCATAAAATTATTTCCAGAACCCCTTTTCGCTTACTAGCCTAAGGTAAATATTGCATTGTAAGTCATCTCAGACCATTTTTTCTTATCCATTCACTGAGCGTGACTTGAAGAGAGCCCTCTCCTGCTCTGGTAGGGCTAGCTACCAGACTGAGCGTGGTTTGTGGTTACCCTAACTTTTGCCTTCGTTCAACCTAAGGCAGATTTAGGTGCTAACATAGTGGAGAATCCACCGGGGAACAAGTTGAAAATCAAATCCCCTTGTTTCATAATAATTCTAGTCTTCTGGATGATGAGCTTAGGATTGGAAAGGCTGAGTAAGTTGGTTGTGTCCCATAATTTCTCTCAATAGCACGTTGGCTTCGAGATGATATATCAGAGTGAATCCAGACCCGAACCCTCCTCACGTTTACAAAAATCCCAATTTGATCCCGAGACTCCTTCATCAAGAAAGCACCATAACTCCTGTGTTCAAATCCCATTCATGTCCCGACATTTTTGAGTATCTTGAAGAGCTTGAGTTTGACGAACGATTTGAGATATCACAGTTTGAATCTAAATCCGAAAGGGTTGTTGATTATACCATCCCCAATCCGAAATTTCTTGTATACCTTGAAACAGAAAGAGCCAATAGACTAATTGATAATTACATTGCAGCATAGCCCCAAACTCCAAGTGCAAGCCCCTTGCAAACTGTGCACACTCCTCCAACACCTCCAAGGCCAAATCCACCGAGAATGATGGCTGCCCGTTTCGTACCCCTTGTTCTGCCCCAAGTCCTAGATGACATGCCAAATGATTATCAAAGTAAAATCCTGTTTTTTGATGGCACTCCTAACGGCATTACTACTTAGCAACATGTGGATAAAATGGCAGATTTCTATGAACTTCATGAGATCGATGCGAAGAACGTGGCAATGAGGCTCTTTGTAGAAACATTTGCAGGTGATGTGAGGAAATGGTTCAGAGGTTTGATGGCTGCAAGTATCACTACCTTGGCAGAACTACAAAGACAGTTCTTGAACCAGTGGGAAGTGAAAAAGAATCCCCTTCAAATTCTGGCCAAGTATGAACAAATCAAGTGGAATGCCGGTGAGTCGGTCCAACATTGTTGTGTTAGATTTAATGCAGTCTACAACGAAATTCCAGACCATCTAAAGCCACCTGTGGGACTAGCGATGATGAAGTTTCCAGATGGTTTTGATGCTGACATGGCGTACCAATTGTGAGAGAGAGAACTGGCTACAATGGAAGACATGCAGAAAATTGCAGTCAGCATTGAGGCAAATCTGCTGTCCAAAAGAGCTAGAGTGAAAGCAGAGAAGAAAACCACGGTGAAAGAAGAATCTTCTTCAGTGGATCAGCTTCTCAAAAAGGTAAAGTAGATGCTTGAAAGGGTAAGACTTGACAAGCCAGAGCCACAAGTTAGGAATCCTAACTTTCGTGGCCAACAACAGCCACAATATAGGATAAGACAAAGAGATCAGCGAACTCAAGAGCAAACAGCACAACAGCAAGTACAAATACATTTGCAGCAGAATTTTGTGCACGGACCGGAGTCAGATAAGGAAGGGAATGTAATAGGTGAGGAAAACCATCTCTTTACTCCAGATGAGCTGCCTACTTACATCACCGAAGAAGAAGAATGCACAGTAAATTTAGCTACACACCAAGACACTGATTTTATTCTAGCTAACGAAACCGTGTTGGAAGAAGAGTCAGAAGAATATCAAAGGGGGTATATGAATTCTTTGTCCACACAACAATAGCGATATTCCCTTAGAAGCAAAGATGTACTCGCCAAACCAATTCAGAAAAAGAAGGAGGGTGAAACAACAAAGAATGAACCATCAGCTACACAAAGAAAGGGAAAGGAGACGGTTGTTCCAGAGAGCAGCAAATCAAAATCGGTAGAATACTCATAGCAACCAGCCACATCAAAAGAGAAGGAAAGGAAAGAGATCCCAGTCAAAGAGGTAGAAATAACTCCCACCTTTAGCCTATAGAATGAGATTTCTAAGCTGAAGGTATCCATCCCCTTGACTGAGATAATGAAGAACAATAGTTATAGAGGACAGATTTCTAAAATGTTGAATTTGGACCCAATATCCGACATGGTAAATGTAGAAGATGATCAGCCTGAAATTATTTTTTGGCCAGCAACGAATGGTGAGTCTCCCGATAGCGATGTGCCACCCTTCTATATAAGTTTACGCTTGCATGATTTTGTGTTACACAATGCCATGTTCGATTCCGGAGCTTCTCACAATCTCATGCCCAAGGCTATCATGGATAAGCTTGTTCTGGACATCACCGGGCAATATCATGATCTATATTCATTCGATTCCAGCAGAGTAAGATGTATAGGACTCATCAAAGACTTGGTTGTGAGTTTGGATCAGCTTCCTATGAAAAATGTTTTGATGGATGTAGTGGTAGCAGACATTCCTCCAAGGTTTGGCATGCTTCTTTCAAGATCTTGGGTAGCGAAATTGAAAGACACTACAGCTGGATTTCTCCTATGCAACAATCACGATGTTTGGACAATTGAGGAAATTATATCGGGAACAAAAGATGAAATATATGATCACAAGCAAGGAGAAACCGATAAATCATCCTATTAACTATGTACATACAGATTTAGAGTCTTTTGTTTTGTTTTCAGATAGTTTAAATGAGATAGATAGTCAGATAGTAGAAGCAGATGACATTCCGGAAATAACAGATAATTTTAGAGAAATCTTGAAGAAAGAAGGACAAGAAAAGCAGCAAAATATTGGGAAATCAGTTGAAAATGATGGACAGCAAGTGAACAATGGACAGCCAACAGATTTCCAGCACTTGCAGGAAGACGAAGAAGGCTTGTGTACCATGGATTTTGATGGAGCAGTGGGGAATGATGGCGCTGGTATTGGTATTTGGGTACGCAGCCCTTTCTCCACCCCAAACAAAGTGCCTAGCAGCGTGAGAGTTTGCTCTTACAAGCTAGCCTTTGAATGTTCCAATAATGAAGCTGAATATGAAGCTCTGATTGCTGGCCTGAAGATTCTTAGAAAGTTGAATGCAAAGAGGATTTCGGTATATGGCAACTCCGAGTTGGTGATAAAACAGGTCAGAGGTGAGTATCAAGCAAAACATCCTAGGATGCGGACCTATCATAATGCAGTTTTGGACATCTTGAAGCTATTTTCCAAATACACCTTGACATGTGTGCCACGAATACAAAATAGTATTGCTGATGCTCTTGCCAAGGCAGCGAGCAGCTTGAAGATTCCCATGAACTCCAGTAATAAATTTGAAATCCATGTCAAGCATCGTCCAACCATTCCAGACAATCAGCGACATTGGCAAGTGTTTCAAGATGATGAGGAGATTAAGGATTTTCTGCTCAACAAAGGCAAGTTCAAAGAAACCTCAATCAATGTGGAAAATGATGAGGGCAAAGGGAATGGTACAGATGAAGTGTAGATCAATCAAATGGACGTATTACAGCTGAAGAATAACATCATTCCTAAAGACTTGATACC
This sequence comes from Pinus tabuliformis, assembly GCA_031772625.1. Taxonomy (NCBI): domain Eukaryota; kingdom Viridiplantae; phylum Streptophyta; class Pinopsida; order Pinales; family Pinaceae; genus Pinus; species Pinus tabuliformis. Next base: position 716,494,051 of record CM062804.1, read on the forward strand.
CCTAGAGGAAATTTTTTATCAGGATGATGTAACCCACAAGCCAACATTGCAGCCAACGGATAAAGGTGTGGAAGAAGTCAACATTGGTACAGCTGCTAATCCAAAGTTGGTAAAATTGTCCAAAGCCTTACCGCCAAAGATCAAGGACAAATACATCAGTTTGATGGCTTCATTTGCAGATGTATTCGCTTGGGATTATTCTTATTTAAAGACCTATGATATGAATATTATTCAGCACACAATACCTATCAAGCCCAATTAGAAACCATTTAGACAAAAGCTGAGAAGGATCAATCCAAAGTTGCTGCCATCTATCGAAAAGGAGGTAAATAGGTTGTACAAGTCATGTATCATTGTGCCTATCAGATTTTCAGATTGGATATCTAACTTAGTACCTATACACAAGAAGACCGGTGAGATCCGCCTATGCATTGATTTTAGAAATCTAAACAAGGTCTCATTAAAGGACAACTATCTACTACCCAAGATGGACCATATACTTCAGCGAGTAGTGGGGGCATCTCGTATGTCCCTGCTTGATGGTTATTCCAGATATAACCAAATTTCTGTCCATGAAGATGACAAGGACAAGATAGCATTCACCACTCCATGGGGAACCTTTCACTATGCCAAAATTCCCTTCGGTTTGAAGAATGAAGGTGCCACATTTCAGCGGGCAATGGACTTGGCGTTTGCAAATGAGAAGGATGTGTTTTTGGTGGTGTACTTGGATGACTTAATGGTGTTTTCAAAATCTGATTAAGAGCACAAGCATCACCTAAAAATCGTCTTTCAAAAGTGTAGGAAATATGGTCTATCGCTGAATCCTAAGAAGAGCTTGTTCGCCATGGAGGAAGGCAAATTACTTGGGCATATCATTTCAAAATATGGCATCCGCATAGACCCAGCACATGTGCAAGCAATTCAACAAATCTATCTGCCGAGGAACAAAAAGGAGATACAGTCATTCAATGGTAAGATGAATTTTCTGCATCGCTTTGTGCCTAATCTTGCAGAATACTTGAAAGAAATGACCCACATGCTTAAGAAGGACAGCCAGGTCAAATGGATAGATGAGGCGGTAAAATCTTTCAACTTGGTCAAATTGGCCCTTTCTTCAACTCCAGTTCTATTCAGCCCGAACTACACTCAAGATTTCATATTGTTTTCATTTGCTTCTGAGCATGCTATGGTAGCGGTACTATTGCAGAAGAGGGATGATCATGAAAGACCCATTGCATTCTTCAGCAGGGCTATAAGGGATGCAGCTTTGAAGTACAACATCATTGAGAAGCAAGCCCTAGCGTTGGTGAAGGCATTGAAGGATTTCCGGGTGTATATTCTACATTCTCACATTCTGGCCTATGTTCCTAATAACGCTGTGAAAGATGTTTTAGTGCAGACTGATCCGGAAGGGAGAAGAGGCAAATGGATCACATCCTTGCTAGAATACGATGTGGAGATAAAGCCTACCAAGCTGGTCAAAGGGCAGGGGTTGGCGAAGCTAATGGCTGAATCAAATTTGCATGCATTGGACATAAATCTGATCACTACCATGTCCGAGGAGAATGAGGAAGGAACGTCAATTCAGGTATCCGAATTTTTTTCTTTGTCCCCATGTTATTCTGATATAATATATGTGCTGGAAAATCTATCACCATCGCCTAGCATGGCTAGAAACAAAGTGAGAACACTCAAATTGAAGGCTACCAAATTTTGTATCTTGAATTCTGCACTGTATTGGAAAGTTCCCGGTGGTGTTTTGTTAAATTGTCTGGTGGAAGAGGAGGCAAAGAAAGTCATGGAGGATGTCCACGGAGGAGAGTGTGGTGGACATCTTTTTTGGAAATCAACAGCGAACAAAATTTTGAGAGCAGGGTACTACTGGCCTACTTTGTTTACTGATGTGCATAAAATGGTCAAGCGCTGTAATAAATGTCAGATTTTCGAAGGGAAATAGAAATTACAGCCTTTGCCACTTAAGCCTATTGAAGTGAGTGCTCCCTTCCAACAGTGGGGGTTGGATTCCATTGGGGAAATTCATCCCGACTCTTCCGGACAGCATAGGTGGATCCTTACAGCGACAGACTATTTCACGAAATGGATTGAGGTAGCCCCTACCAGACAAGCGACAGACACGGTAATCATTTCATTCCTCGAAAATAACATCTTGTCTCGCTTTGGTTGTCCAAAAAAAATAATCACTGATAATGCGGCAGCTTTCAAATCGAAAAGGATGGTATAATTTTGTCATAAATATCATATAATTTTGGTTCATTCAACTACCTATCATTCACAAGGCAATGGATTGGTGGAATCTTCAAATAAATCCTTGGTCAACATCATCAAGAAGCTGCTGGAAATAAATAAGAAGAGCTGGAACAAGAGGTTGGTCCATGTGCTTTGGGTAGATCGGATCAGTCAGAAAAAGTCTATTGGTATGTCACCATTTGAGCTGGTTTATGGAGTGGACACAGTATTCCCCGCTTCTCTTGCTACCCCGGTGGTCAAACTTCTTTAGGAGGCCGGAAGTGAGGAAGATCCCATGCAGAGAAGGTTGAATCAAATGATCCACTTGCAGCAAACAAGAGAAGAAGTTTTCAAAAACACATCCAAGTTGCAGGAGAAGATAAAGAAAATCTATGACAGAAAAGCAAAAGCAGATAAATTTCAGTTAGATGATATGGTGCTGAAGTGGGATGCAAGGAATGAAGAGAAAAGCAAGCACGGAAAGTTCGAAAATCTGTGGAAAGGTCCTTTCAAGATCGCAACATATAGGGGGCAGAATGCCTTTCTTCTAAAGGAGATGAATGGGGAAGACTGTCCTGGAGGGCCAATCAATGGTCGGCTACTCAAGTAGTATCATTGTTGATCTATTAACGCTGCTTCCACTATCATTGTAAATACCATTTTTGTTTCAGTTTGGTTTCAGTCTGTAAAGTCAATTTTTGAGTTATTTCAAGGTCAAGTTTGAGTCAATTTCTTGGTTATTCCAATTTTATAAATAAGTCAAAGTCTTGTGTTGTTTATCAAAATAATGACTCCATAGCCCAATGGACAAAAGGCACTGTCTAGCTCCTCTAGAGATCTGTTGTTCTTGGCACCTCCAAGGAGCTACCATCCCCCATTGGAGCCAATGTTAGAGTCGGTCTGGTCAACCCTCCGTCAGAGATCAAAGCCCTTTGTGCATTTCAATTTTAGGTGTCCCGCTCCATCCACCCAGTTGCATTTCACTAGGGACATGCCATGATTTGACGGAGATAGTCATGCTAGGCATTTTCCCTCATCTCTGGCCGCTGCTGGCTCAGGTCTTTGTCCATAATCACTGAAATTCATTATAGTCAAGGTCTGGTCATATTACAGGACAAAGTCATTTTTATTGTTGGGTCTAGGAAATTATCAATGTGTTCTTTGAGAAAACATGTCCAGAATAAGCCATGCAGGCCAGAGGGAGACCTTATACAGCTATGGTTCTGAAAGCTTCATCATCACCTGAAGAGACATCGACTCTTCTTCAGAACTCTATTTTGAAGAAAATTCAAACAAGGTCAACTATGACAAAATTTTCCAAAAAATCAGATGTAGTCATGGTTTTCATGGCCAGATGCCTAGTCACACAGTCCCCACAAAGAAATGCCGAAAATTTCATCATGAGAGCCAAAATTTCAAAGAAAAATGAAAATCAGGGTGTTTTAAAGTCAATGAAAAAAGTGCAAAACATAAACATTAGAAAGTGGGTTTTCAAAGAAGAAAAAATCAAACCAATTTCTCTCAAGTCTATATATATACTTGTTGTGGCCCAAAGAAAAGCCATTGTGCCATTGAAGACTTGGAGAAAGACCCCAAAGGCGAGAGAGCAAAATAGTGAAGATTTTGAAGGAGTGAGAGGTGGTGTTGAAAAGTGCGGCGCATACACCAGGGAGCGCGGTGCACACAGAGGGCGCGGCGCACACGCATCCTGCCTGCCATTCAATTTTCTCAAGGGCGTGACGCACACCCAGCGCGTGGCGCACTGGGCTTGGCGCGCGACGCACACAGCCAGGGGCATAAGAACATTGCAAATCATTTCAAATCTCGGTGAAGTCAGCGAATCAAGAGGTAGGCCATGATTGACACCTCTTCTCCATCACTTTTTTCATTAATATGGGGTTTGTAAGATGTTTAAATGGTACCCAAAAGCACAATGGCCATCCATGGAAAAATCACCAAGGAAAGCGAAAAATGGGGTCGCAAAATGTGATGATAAGCACCAAGGTTTTGCTCCCCTCCCCTTGTCCCCTCACTCCTCATCGTTCCCGCCTCCATTCCATCATGTTCCCTAAAGAAACCACCCTAAAATCGCCCTAAAACCCTCTCCCCTATTTTTCAAGCAAATATAGGGTGAATTTATAGTGCGCGGCGCACTGGGAGCCCGACCACAGTGCAAATTTGCCATTGGCGCAATGCATACCAGGCATGCGGCGCACAGATTTATAAGCCCAGAAATGCACTAACTTGCCCAAAATTTTTGTGAATGGCCCTCAAGGTTGGAGAGGTAGCCCAACTACCTTCACCATTGGCATTAAAACTTAAAGGGGAATGTTATTATGATGACCATAAAATCAAATGCAAAAATTTTTAAAGGTAAAACAAAGATGATATAAAGAAGGTCAAGAAAGATAGGGTTTGGCTATAGTGAATTTATCACTAACATATGCTCCTACCCTACCTCTATCAGCCAATCACCCTGTAGAAGTTTCCCCTAATAATCACCCTAGCTCCACTCTAATCATATCCATTTGTTCCCTTTATTCCTATAGCTCAAAATATCCCAAACCCTACCCCAAATGCTCCCAAATCCCTGATAAATTTCTCCTTTAAACCCCTATTCCCCTTTTTAGCATTCCCCTCCTAACACTCCCCTATTTTTTTGTCCCCTTGGTGACATATTTTCAGAGCATCTATCAGTTTCATTGGATTCAGAGGGCAGCATAAAACTCAAGGTACAAGCAGCAGTAATGGCATCAAAAAATTCATTAGAGTATGAGGAAGGGACCCACAGTGACACATCTTCGGGAGAGAGGACCCATAGGAGACATCACCGGAGTGGCAGACATCTTAGAGATGAGCCAAGCACCCTCACTGCGCTGCAGGCATGCCCACTTGCCATGTCTTGTTTTCAACACTTGGCATGTTATGAATTTTGTCAAAGGGTGGCAAATGTCAGAGTCTATCATGAGTTAGCCTGCCTTTTTGCACTTCATATACAGGGAGGTCAATCTATCCTGGCTGGGGTCACTTTCACATTGACACCGAAAACCATATTAGTGGCAACAGGAATACCGAACATTGGAGAACAGTGGCATAAGAAGAAGAAGGTGGAAAGGCATCACTATGAGCCTTACATCAAGAACAGCTGCTTGAGCCATCTCACTAGAGTTTTTCCATTCATATTTTTAAGGGATGAGTATGCCCCACTCATGAGATTGATCATGAAGTATTTCAGTTGCGAGGGGAGGTTTTCTCTCCTTTATGCCTATCACATCCGCTTTCTCATGCACTTCACCAAGGTGCGGATGATGAGACTCCCATTTTTCATCTGCAACAACATTGAGAAGATGAAAAACTTCATGTAGCACAAGACCCCACGACAGCAGCTAAATAGTGTCTATCATTTTGCTCTCATTCGAATTTTGGTGGACCATCAGTTGGGATTATAGGGTATTGCCTGGGAGGACTACATCTCCCGTGATTCCTTTAGCGCTCCATCGGTGATATTAGAGGCAGAACATGAGGTGGGAGGTCCTTCACATCAGTTTGAGCAGGAAACGGGAAGTCCTTCACATCAGTTTGAGCATGAAACGAGAAGACCTTCGCATCAGTTTGAGCACCATGAGACTGCCACCATGCCAGTATACATCACATACCAGAAGGGCAGTAGACCAGTGTTCGTAGCAGCAAAGCGAGTGCTATCTCCACACGGGGTGGAAGGGGCCTCGCTTCCGACATCAGCACCACAGGAGCAGGGTAAGGGCAAGAGCCAGTGTAGGAGGAAGGGCCATCAAGTGAGAAAGAGATTGAGTTTGTCCTCATCCAGGGTGAGATCATTCAGGAGCAGCAGTTAGTGATTGAGAACCTATACCTGGACTTGGATAGGGCCAAGTGGAAAGTGCATTATCTGGAGCCGAGGAACAAGCAACTTCATGATCGGCTAGCTGAGATAGAGTTGCAAATGATCAAGGAAAACCGGCGACACATCCTAGAAGCACAAGGCAGACATATGGAGCAAAGAGACGAAGACCGGGAATATGTGCTAGAGAAAGTGAACGTTCACTTGGAGCAGCGGTTGGATAAAGAAAATAGGGAGAAAGACATGATGAGGTGCATGACTCACCACTACCAGGCCCGAAACATGAGTTCCAAAGCAAGAATCAGGAGCCTAAGGGCAAAATTGAGCAAAGCGACAAAAGAGGAAAAGGAAGCAAAGGAGGCAAAGGAGCAAGATCGGCTACGAATCTTGGCTGAGGCTTCCTTGGCACAGCATAGCACTTCATAGGGAACCTCCAGCCCAAATTTCAAAAAATTTGGGCAAATTTTGGTCACAGCATAGAAAATTTTAGGGGTGAATGTTCGCCCTTTGGCGAAATTAAGGGGTTTTAAATTTTTAGTGGGCGAATATTTTGTATCATAGCACATTTTTACAAATCACCTCAAATAGCCCACCTTATTTTAAGGGAGAGGGTAAGAAAGGTAAATTTAGCCCTTGAAACTAGGAGTTACAACCTTCCGTTCGCCCATTTTCAAGAATAGGTTTTATTTAAGTGAATCCATTTTCCCATTTTCAAGAATAGGTTTTATGTAAATTAATAAAAATATAAATAAATGAGAGGTATGGTAAATAAATAAAACATTTTTTATATTTACTCCATAAGTCACATTATATACATGAAAGGGTGTAAACAAATAAAAATATAAGTAATGTGGAGGTATGGTAAATAAATAAAACGTCTTTTTATACTTACTCAAAAGGTATGGTAAAGAAATAAAAATATAAATAAACTAGACATATGGTAAATAAATAAAACCTCTTTTTATATTTAGTCCATAACCCTCGTTCTATTTATGAAGTCTCAAGAAAGAGGTTTTATTTAAGTGAATCCTATGGGCCAAATACCATATTTGTAAAATAGGTATGGTAAATTAATAAAAATATAAATAAACGAGAGGTATGGTAAACAAATAAAAAAATATATATATTTACTCCATAAGTCACTTAATATTTACAAACACTCAAAAAATATGTTATATTTAGGTGAAACCTATGGGAAAAATACTATGGGACAAATACCATGGACTAGATTGTTATTAATACCATGCAAAAAAACATTATTAACCCTAATATTAGTATTAATAAAAATAAAAATTGCACATGGTATTGACCCATGGTATTCACGAAAATGGCACATGGTATTGACCCATGGTATTCACCTGGCATGTAGCCTATTTAAATGGGGGAATTAAACCAGCATAGATCCATATTTACTCTAGATCTACTAACCCTATTTAAATGGGGGAATTAAACCAGCATAGATCCATCTTTACTCTGGATCTACTAACCCCCGAGAGGTATCAAATATCGTGATATGCAAACTAGCATAGAGTGAAAAAATATTTGATCCCTCTCGGGGCTTGGTTAAAATAAAAAATAAAATAAAATTCAACTATTAATTTTATTAATTTTTATAAATTACTAATAGTAATTTTTAAGCTCCATATTTATGATAACCCATGGTATTGAACCATAGTAATACCATGGTATTCATGTGAGCATAGACTATTTAAAGGGGAAATTCTATCATCTTAGATCCATCTTAATTTTGGGTCTACCAAGTGCTCAGAGGGATAAATAGATTTCATCCCCCTAAGAGTGGTAGATGTGGAGTTAAGATGGATATAGGTTGGTTTTTATGATAATGAAGATATTAAATAGACTTGGGAAATTATATTGTAAAAACATCTTAAGGTGAATGGATAAAGCATAGACATTGGACATTTATATTTGTATACTTCTATTTTAAACTGAAACAAATCCAGGGCTAAAAGGAATGTATTGATTGCACTAGTCATCCTTCTATAACTTTCCAACATATGCTGGAGTAAACAGACTGTAATTTGGGTAATTTTTCTAACTACACACAGGAACATACTTGTGTATTGGTAGGGTGGTTACAAGGTCCCTAGAAGTGATGAATTTGAATTTTTCTTGGTTTTATATATAGTATTAGGTTTTTTCTCATGCTTTCTGTGAATGACGGGGGTGAATTTTATCCTACACCCACTAGGTTATCGATATGTAATTTCAGTAATTTTGATTTCAAAAGATATTTTAAAGAAATGCAATGATTTCATTTGTGTATTAAATAAACACAATAGTCTAATGGAATTCTGCATTTGTGGTTTACCTATATAGATTCCATGGAGAAGTGTTAGTGGTGTGACATCAATTGTCCTCAAGCAGAGGCTTTAGTTTTACTCTTTTTGGAAGAAAATACTTTCTTCCAACATTTTTGAGTTCCATGAAAAATTTGAAAGTCCTAATAGTATTCAATTATGGGTTCAAGAGAGACATAGTATTCAATTATGGGTTAAAGAGATCCACACTGAATGATATATCGGCCTTATCTTCACTTAGTTTAAGACTATTCACTTGGAGAGCCTGCATGTGCCCCCATTTCAAGAGCATAGTAAAGTCATGTAGAACTTAGAGAAGCTACATTTAACCTCTTAGTGAAGAATGGAAAAATGTTTGGGTTCAATAACAACCAGTTGAGCATTTAGCTTCCAATAATGCTAGATTTTAACCTGGAGCACTTTTGTGATTTGGAGGAGATGCCCCCTCGTATTTGTGACACATCTTCAGTTGTGAATTGGACTATTACTAACTATCATTTCCTTCAAAAGTTACCTGATGACTTGGGGAACCTCAACTCTTTAAGAATGTTACGGAAGGAAAGAAAGTACATTATGCTAAGTTCTCTTATGCTTTTCAAGTTTTTCTTGGATATCTACAACGTTTCAAGTAGGATAGTACATTCTGTTAATGAAAATTTGTCTTGATAGAGGAATGAAAGTAATGAAAAAGGTAATATTCCATGGTTTGAAGTTACCCTCTTACTAAATGTTTAAATATATCACCACAATTTAAGTGTTAGTTAAAGGAATTGTATTTTATTTGTAAACAATTCATTGCTTGATTTATAGATTTTGATTTTTTCCCTTTTTTATTTTTTTCTCAGATTTGGTATGAGATATCTTCCAATATTTGGGTTCCCTAGTTTCCCCACCATAGCTATGAGGTTCAGATGCTATCATTAAATTTATCATAACGTTACAACTTTTCTAGTAAGTGTACTTTGAAACATTGTTGTTGCTTTTCCATGGTGTTAATGCAAATAAGCACTACAACTAGTGCCATTGTTTAGATTAAGTGCCGAAATCTAGGTGGTCTTGTAATGATGGAGTGATTGTTTTCTAGCTACTAAGGCCATATGGATTTTTATCTCCTATGTTGTCTTGAGATATTCAAATTCAGAATAAGAATTGAGGTCTCGTTTCCACTGGAGATTGCAGTCAGTTTCTTGAACATAATATATAGTAGATTATATTTTACTAACCAACTGTGGATGTGATCCCTCGAAGGAAAGGAAATTCAAAGTGACTTTTATTTCACATTTATTTGTCAAAACATCCACACAGGAAAGGAGATTCAATGTGACACTAATTTCACACTAATTTGTCAAAATGGAGGCAAGAGAAAAGGAAACTTTGTATTCAACAATGCTCTTAATTTATATGTACATGCACAGACATATTAGTAGAAAATACTGAAGGGTTGCCTAAGTAATATTTTCCATTCCACTACATTCTTTACAGCTTGAAAATAAATAACTCGGAACAATTCATTACACTACTTGTTATTATTTATTAATCAGTGGTTAAGATTTTGATATTGAACTAGCTAAGATTTTTCTTCTTTATGTGAAATTGTGTGTTCTATAATGCTTCTTTTCCATTCACTATGTATAGCATATAAAGTGTGTCTAATGGAGTAGGAATATTGGAAAGTCTTGTGATCCTTGAACTATGTTACAAGGCAGAAACCCAATGGGGCAGGGTAGGTGCATCCCCACAAAGGGGTCACAAATACCAAAGTTGGTATTGGCTAGTGCCTTGAGCTAGAAAATTTCCTTTACCCTTGTATTAATAGTGAATCCAGAGAGGATTCTAATATTATATTTATAATATTTATATTAGTTAAGGTTGATGAATAAAATTCATGATACATGAGCTAGGATGTCCTTGCAAGGTGGTTGTTGATTATTGGAAGCTATGATGGCCATTATGTCAGGCTAGGTGGTCGCACTCCCTTGATCGTGAGCACGATTGTGATCAAGATGGAAGGCTTCATAGTCTGGATTGATTGTTTAGCAGTGATAATTAGTGGGCTCATTCACAAAATCTTCTATTTCATTAATCCTTTTTATAGAGTTGTCAGATTCAATTTCCAAAGGTTTTAATTACACTATAGAGTTGAGTTCTGAGAGAGTTGTGATTCACAGTGTTAATTATAGCAGCTATGACACTTGAATGAAGACAAGCATAGTAGATGTATCAGACTCTGTTATAAGCTTACCTACATATTATAAGGGACTTGGTTGACTTTTTTATAATTTTATAAACAAGTTCCATTTCGTGGAAATGTGAAAGAAACAGTGATATTGCCACCATGTGGCTCTTGTCATATATGGTTTTATACTTTTTCAAAAAATTCTCTAAGAGTTCACAATGCTAAGATTCACTAGGACCTTACAAAGTTTTATTATTTAGTGAAGACTCACCAAGATGTTACAAGATTTTATAATTGAGTAAAATATTCACCATGCCTGGTGAGAGATTCGCCAAAAAATTATATATAAATATTATATTATTGATAAAATTACCCTCCATTTTTCCTATATACCATGGAGATTCGCCCATTTATTATACATATAAATTTATGGGAGGTTCTTAAAACTTTCCCTGGGTCACAGGCAAATTTTTGGACACAAAACAAGAAATTCCTCCAGTGGCGCGGCGCTAAAAATCTAGGACTCTAATCGAGGAATGGGTTGCATATTTGGATTCAACATCGAAAAATACTACTACTCATGTCCGGGCAAGAAATTTTGACAAGATCTGGGTCCCCTAAAGGTCAAAAAACACCCAAAAATGGTCTCTCTGCCACCTTTTTGACACACAGAAAGCAGTCTTGGGAGAATGGATATTTGGAGGGGTAAATAAGCACCAAATTGAAAAATTCCAGTGGGTTTAGAAAGTAAATAGGACAGGCTTTCGAACAAGCCCACTTGGGCACATTTTGGGCACCTGCAAGTGCCCCAAAAAATGCTCTAAAGTGGCGTGATGCAGGGAGAATTTGGTGTGGCACACAGAGGAAAAAACTGCCAATTTTCTCCCGTTTCGCGAAATTTCTGGTCGCGACTTCTCCAAGTGGGCCCAGTCATCTATACTTTGGTTTTCTGGCACCAAAGGTGGAATTTAAAGAGTTTTCTCTCCAAATGGGCATCTATCCAAGTGGAAAAAGAATGCAAAGGGTCACCCCAGCCAAATGCATGCTTGAGAGCGTTGCACCTATAGCTGATGGTTGGCTCTCCATCTCCATTTCGAAATGATTTGAGTAATTTCCAAACCCCTGGGTGTTCCATCTCTTCTCCACACATTCTATATATTGTATACAAGTTATTTTCAAAGGGTGGGTTGGCTTGTAACTTCTGGGAGACTGTGGGAAAGAAACTCTGTTTCTGCATTGTGTATTTTTGACAGAGAATTAATGAAAGGCAGCGGCTCTGTTTCATGAGATTCTTGTGGTTGTGAGTGTAGCAAATGTGTTCTTATGTTCCATATGTATCTTGTTATGTTTCATAATTCATTTCATGTTTCATTTCAGTGAAATTTTCTAAGTGAGATTAGGTAGAATTCAATTTATATTGCTCTACCTGTGGGAGAATTTCATGTGCAGTGTTACTCTTCTGTTGAAAAGGATTCATGCGACCATGCCCTTTTCACTCTCTTCAGCAATCTTTCCATTCCGTGTCACCTTAAGCCGAAATTGTTGCGCTTTTTGCCTACCTTGCCTCACGGAATAATCTTTGCCTTCATATTCGATTCTTTATTCTTTGCTGAGCGCTAGTCCCATAAACATCCTAGAAGCTCGATCATTCATAAAATTGTTTCTAGAACCCCTTTCCACTTACTAGCCTAAGGTAAATATTGCATTGTAAGTCATCTCAGACCATTTTTTCTTATCCATTCACTGAGCGTGACTCGGAGAGAGCCCTCTCCTGCTCTGGTAGGGCTAGCTACCAGACTGAGCGTGGTTTGTGGTTAGCCTAATTTTTGCCTTCCTTTAGCCTGAGGCAGCTTTAGGTGCTAACAAAGAGATCAAGCTACTTCTGAAGGACCTTATCTGATACCAATTGATGGAAATAATACTGAGAGGGGCGGTGAATCAGTAGTAGTCAATTCAATAACTTTTTCTTTTCATACTCTAATTTATATACGCTACTTCAATGAAGGTAACTTGTGTGTACACACAACTGTATTTAAGGCAACCAGCATATATCCAACAAACTTATGATTCAATTAATTCATCATATGTTGATCTTTTAATCAATGCATCAGTACTTCATCAACCATATAAATATTGATGCAGGAACATGAGACTTGGAGGTAAAAGGCTTCAAACTTATTCCAAAAATTTACAAGTAAAGGAGTGGGATCCTTTAGCCATCAATTTCCATGTTTTTTCTAGTTAAGCATAGAGCTAGAATATAGGATTTGATCATGATGTAATAAGTTTTAGTTAGTTAGCTGTAGTGGAGATCCTTGAAGTAATGCCTCACAGAATAGATAGGATTAATAAATTTTAGCCATTGAATCAGGATCTAGTTGTTAGGATGAACCAGTACTTATGTAATTTTCATGCTATTGTAAAGGGATTTTGATTGTTGAAGAAATTTGGCTTCCTTGGAGTCAATTCAGTAGATTTGGAAGATTTAGTTCTATGTATGTGAATGATAAATTCTCTGTCAAATCCCGAAGGATAATATCCTTTGAAATCTCTGTTTTATTGTGAAATTCAAGGTTTAGATGGCGCTTTGTGAAATTGGATGGAATTGTGTTGATTGTTGTAAATTCTGTGGTTTTAATTTTAATTGAGTTTATCATAAACCTTGACTATATTAAGCGGAAGGTCAAGATTGTGGAGGAAGACCACAGACAGAGGTCGAGGCAGATCAACGGTGTTTGGGCACATAGGTTAACGATAGTTAACAAGCCGAAGAGGTTTGAAGAAACCGCAGGTGCATTTTGGGTGGACGAAAGACCGTAAGCGGTATTTGTAGAATTTCCCGCCTGTAGATCACATGATAATGCAATAGACTAAAGCAAAATACTTGATCTACTTCTACAACCAATTTAGCAAAAGCTTAATCGAACATGAGCAACATCAATAAGAACACATATAACTAATAAGAAGGAATCAAACACACATAAGACAGAAGATATAACCCGGGGAAAGCCTCAACCTAAAACCCCAACTCTGTATTATCATACAAGTGGAAATATAGCTAGTATTACAAAAAGAATCAGCTCAAAAGCTATCTTGCTTTCTCTAAAATACCTCTACTACTCATAGACAGTCAAAGGCCTCTATCTAACCTCTGGTTTGCCCTCCAAGCCTCCTATTTCTTTGTGCAATTCTGATTGGGGTCCAGTGCAGCCACTTGTGTGAATTGGCCTCTTCAACCACTCACTAACCTCTGATCCAACTACACAGTCCTGAAGGAGATAAATCCTCATCATGGATGAGCTTCCTTTATAGGAAAAATATTCATCCAACTGATAGTACATTCTCCCTTCTTTGATCTCAACTGAGTCTCTGTTTGAATTGAAATGCATGAGTTATCCATGAGTGAATACTCAGTTCTCTGAAATACAGTAGTTACATGCATGCAAGCATTAACTAACTGAACTCTCATTAATTTAACAAACTGTTAAATTAATCTAACTAGACTTGACTAAGTTAAACTAAGTCAACTGATTACAACTCAATATTACTACTCATCCTTATCTCTTTAACTGATGGATAAATTCCTCAATCAAAGGAGAAACTGTTGCATGTCCCCACATAGACTTTAAGTTTGATTTTCCTTAACTAATTAACTCAAGATGAATTAATTAATTAATTTTCAAACTGTTGTTAATATCAAATTCGAATTTTACTTCCTATTTTTAGTCCAGGGACTGACTAAAATAGGAATCCATCCTGAACTGCTAAAAATAGAAATTCTATTTTTAACACTTCCATTTTTCATTCCCTGTTGCCCAATCCAGCACTGGTACCCAAACTACTATTTTTAGCACTTCTATTTTTATCATTTCTTGTTGCCATTTTTCAACACTCCCTCTCAACAAGAAATTCTTCCTTTTGAACCCGATCCTATACCTTCGAAATTTTCTTCATGCAACACTTCTACCAAGTGTGGTTGCTCCAACAACTCTCAGAACAAAAGAAACTCCCAATTGACCTCTCTGTTCGGCTAGAAACATACTCTGATGTTGAAGCTCTACTTGCTACTGACAAGTGCTCCCTCTCTAACCTCTATGCTACTGCAACATCTCCATGCATCTCACATGATCGCACACCTCTCTATGCCATCCTGCACTGGTGCAAAACACTTGTGTCTCTTGCATTGCTGCAGCCTGCTAGCTCTGCACTGTCTTATGATTCCTGCATTGTAGCTCTCTCTGCCTCTCCATCCGGATCTGTCTCTACCCAATCAGTCAATCCTACTACTCCTCATCGGGGTTCCTGTAGCAAAGTTGAATAAAAGAGGTTGGGTACCTCAAGGATCCTGCCCCTCCTCCTTGGGACGATCACTCCACATCGCCCCACCTCCTACCTAGAGGTATGGCTGCATGTGATCCGTCAGCCCACTTGGCTTGAAGTTTCCCCCTACTGGAGGTCTCTGAATGAGTAGATGTCTCTACTCGATCTCCTCTCAGCTTCCCCTATTGTGGCTGCTCCACAAACTCCTGAAGTTGTTGCACCAATCATGGCTCCTCCATAATCGTCTGAGACTTCTTCTGGCACTGCATGTTGAGAGGTAATTTACTCTCCCTCTTAACCACCATGTATCTAACCTTTTCCTTGCTCCTCAAGGCTTTGCATGCATCTTGTACCTCAAGTGCATATAGGTTCCTAGCTAGCACACCAATCTATTTCCACTTTCCTGCCATCACGAATTTTTTTGGAAAAAGACCTAATTTTAAATCAGCGATATCCCCCTCATCCAAACTCTGATTCAGCGGATTTGTTTTTTGAATTTGGGTATTTTTTCACAAGGAATCCAAATCTGCTATTTGTTTCTGAAAATTTTGTACATAAATTTTCAGATCAACTTTGCAAACTCTCAGCCCAAAACTCAAAACTTTGAAATCTCCTCTCAATATATGGTTCTCTCCTTTGATCACCTTTTCTCTGATACCATGTAGAATTTTTCTACAAATCAGCTAGCTCTGATACCATGTAGAAATTCCCACCTGTAGATCACCTGATAATGCAATAGACTAAATCAAAATACTTGATCTACTTCTACAACCAATTTAGCGGAAGCTTAATCGAACATGAGCAACATCAATAAGAACACATATAACTGATAAGAAGGAATCAATCACACATAACACAGAAGATATAACCTGGGGAAAGCCTCAGCCTAAAACCCCAACTATGTATTATCATACAAGTGGAAATATAGCCAGTATTACAAAAAGAATAAGCTCAAAAGCTATCCTGCTCTCTCTGCAATACCTCTACTGCTCATAGACAGTCAAAAGCCTCTATCTAACCTTTGGTCTACCCTCCAAGCCTCCTATTTCTTTGCGCAATTCTGATTTGGGTCTAGTGTAGCCACTTGTGTGAATTGGCCTCTTCACACACTCACTAACCTCTGATCCAACTACACAGTCCTGAAGGAGATAAATCCTCATCAGCTTTATAGGAAAAATATTCATCCAACTGATAGTACATTGTCCCTTCTTTGATCTCAACTGGGTCTCTGTCTAAACTGACATGCATGAGTTATCCATGAGTGAATACTCAGTTATTTGAAATACAGTAGTTACATGCATGCAAGTATTAACTAACTAAACTCTCATTTATTTAACAAACTGTTAAATTAATCTAACTGGACTTGACTAAGTTAAACTAAGTAAACAAATTACAACTCAATATTACAACTCATCCTTATCTCTTTAACTGATGGATAAATTCCTCAATCAAAGGAGAAACTGTTGCATGTCCCCACATAGAATTCAAGTTTGATTTTCCTTAACTAATTAACTCAAGATGAATTAATTAATTAATTTTCAAACTACTGTTAATATCAAATTCGAATTTTACTTCCTATTTTTAGTCCAGGGACTGACTAAAATCGGAATCCATCCTGAACTGCTAGAAATAGAAATTCTATTTTTAGCACTTCCATTTTTCATTCCTTATTGCCCAATCCAGCATTGGTACCCAAACTACTATTTTTATCAGTTGTTATCAGGAAAACTAGTGTCTATGCAGAGCTGCTAGTCCCACTAAGGCTGGTAGCTACCTTAGAAACAAACAAACTAAAAACTACTTTCGTTTTCCTTTATGAGAAATAGATGAGAGAAGAATAATGAGACCAACCTCTGTCTTACGCTTGGTTCCTTGCTCGTTTCCTCTCTCTTCTGATAGGTCTTTGCCACTCGTTTCCTTGTCTACCCAGCTTCAAAGAGTACCTGTAGAATCAAAGTAGCATAACACTATCCAAGAACATAGATCTATTATCATAAACAATATAGGACCAGATGTATATTGACCACACAAATGCATAAATCATCAATCATACAAGAATGTGGAGGAAAACTTGAATAGTTTTATTGATAATCAAGAAAGAGCAAAGAGGATTACAACCAATTGTTCTAACCCAGCATCATCCTCTCAGCAAGAAAGCCCTTCTTCACCTCATGAAAAGCTTAGATCACCCAACACTATGATATTGCACCAAGAAACTAGCAGCACTTCCTTACAAGATGCAAAATTCCAGCCCCTGGATCTCTGGGATGAGGGATCCATATATAGATTTTTGTAAGGGGAATGAGTCATCTTTTGAGATTTGATTAGTGTCCTCTCTCTGATAGTTCTTGATTCCACTTGGAGATTGATTATCTCTTACTCATCCCTAGTCGAATGTGGTGAGGCAAGTGTCACAGGAGAAGTTTCTGGAAGATTTCATGCTCCTCCACCTTGCGGATTGACCCTGCCATTTGTCCCCTCTCGCCCATTGGACCCCATAGAAGGGCTTTTCAACATGCATCACACCTATTGTGTGTATTCAGCTGGGATGCAATGCACTTTGACTATGGAGCAGGTGAAATGGTCCAATTTTGACTAATTCTGAGTAGTTTTTCATGGAGAACTTCTGGGAGATGCTGTAATCAGTTGACCTTGTTCTTTTAGGGGTTGGAACAACACCTTTAGGGACTTAGGAGACCTTGGTTTATGGACATTTATGCTTGGGTTTGCGGTGCCCAAAAATTTCGATAACAGTTTCCCCCTAAAGCATGAGGTCGTTAATCTTTTGATGTCAGGTGAAATGCTTTATCATGAGGATCCGAAGTTTTTTCGAGCTGGAAGGCGACTTGTAATAAGATACAATAGAATACATTATCTTCATAATATTTTCATGATCTAGCTGAGGCGGGCATTCCCATGCTCAGCTTTATAAATTCATTTTCATGTACATAGGACAGATAATCTTCTGAGTGTAGACTGATGATTCTGGTAGAGCCATCATCCCTTATATTGGATGATTATCTGTGCAGCAATGATGTACATTTGATGTCTTTATTTTCCTGAATATATATCGCAGCCCGGATGGATGAAACTAGATCCAGGGTCTTCAATATCGTTCGATCTTCACTCAAAGTACAAGTCGATCCACGTGAGAGATGTTCTGGAGTCGAACATGGAAATACATCGCCTGATTACCAGCCAATGATGTAAGTTGTTAACAGGCGCGAGAGGAATCACCGATAATGATAATGATCCTCAAGGTACTGTAGTGCAATTCATGTGGTGTGAATAAGGGACTTGGCATCGAACACCACGCAAAATCTTTCGGTCGAAGGCCATTGATGTAAACTTGTCCCCGGAAGTGAGAAACTTGCCATTGAGGCATGCAAGCTTCAAAGTACTGAAAGGGTTGTTCCTAGATTGACTTCTTGGATAATGAGCTGATGTCGACAAGAAGTGATCCGTCATAGGAGGGCCTTAGTGAATCCCACATCAATGACACGGAACGAAGCAAATGATTTTAATGGAGGTGAAAACGATTTGGTGATATAAGGTTCATGGTGGCAGTCATGAAAGAATGGAGGGTAAATGTATTGCAGTGGGTGAGACATAGGTGAATTCTCTGAGCGACTTCTCTTGAACATATCGGCGACACTGACATGATGGATTGGTAGCATTAACCCCAAATGTGGATGGTGTGATGGAACCATGGTGATGTGACCAGTGAATGGAACAACCCAACCCGACTCGGATGTGGAGTGAAAGTGTCATGTTCAAGAGCAACTTGCTACCAACAAAGTTTCTTCAAGTTTTCTTCCCAATTTTTCCCCAGTCATTGCTAACCAGTACCTCTTTATTTTTTTCAAGCTTGAGGAGGATAACATATTCTTGTTCTATAATTTTCCCTTCGGGCAAACCCATCGCTATGTTTTAACGAGCCTAGCGATAGTGAAACTCGTTCTTTTCTGTTATGGACAAGTTTGTCGCTATTAGGTTTTAACGAGTTTAACAACAAAGATAACTCGGTCCTTTTCAATTTTAGAGAGTCTGAAAAGGGACGTAAAGGAAACTCCAAAAATCATTTATCGTCATCTAATCCCTTAAGTCCAAAAAAGTATAAAATAATACAAAATGGATGAATTTTCGGTAATTTTAACGAGCCGAACAAAAAAAGCGCTCGATATTTTTGTGTAATAATCTGTCAGGTCCAAAAAGATTAAAATCTAAAGGAGGGATGGCACTTCCGGTCACTTTAACGAGCTGGAGAGGCCAATGGCTCGGCAATCTTTTCATATTTTACGAGTCAGTTTAAAAGAGCTTAAGGAGACTCGTTTTTTAGGAACGAGTGATAGATTCGGGTAGCAGCTGATTCCAAGCAAGGTTTGGAATTTTCCAATCACGGTAGTGTCACAAGGATGGCTAACAATATCACTCTTCACAGCTGTTCCTCAAAAGGGGTAAACAATCAAGTGGAGGTGAATGATCAGCCAATACAGAGTGGAGCTGATGATGAGAACACGACCAAGGCTTCAAACGCTGAAGTAATACATTCACGATGGTTATTTACCAGAAATTGGTTCATTTTTAATGAGCTTAAACGTTGGGGGAAACACTTGATCATTGCTTATGTTTATTTTTTAAAGAGATTGAATTCCACGTTAAAACTGCTCGATCCAGTCGTATAATAAGGATGTCTCATATATAAAAATGACATTATTTCAAAGCTTTGCCCCGCATCCTTTCTTTATGCAAGTTAGGAAACGACCAATCCTATGAGTTTAAAGGGTTAGAGGACCTATAAATTTAAAAAAATAAATGGCCGCTCTTCGCTTGCACGCAAAAAGGTTTGCATGCCCCCAGGTATAGCAAAGTAGAGTTTCCAGGTTACCCCTCAATTTGCAGACAAAACATTTGTTTTATCGGGAAAGTCATACCTTTTCTAGGTTACCCCTCAATTTGCAGACAAAACATTTGTTCTATCGGGAAAGGCCTACCTTAATAGAGGTATCTTATTCCGGTCTAATCCCATTTTCCAAAACAGACGGGTGTGTCAGACTAGTCATATATCCTCCGCGGAAACCTACACTGTACCCAAGGTTTTCCTGCCGAAGCAGACCAGGGTGCATGCCCCTGGGTTTCAGTCATGCCCTCCGAATCACTCGTGCTCATCAGGAGGATGGACTGGGGATTGATGAGACATTCCTTGTGTGAAAAGACCATTCAGGGTTGGTATATGACTATTTTCTATGTGTGAACCAGGAAATGAAAGCTGGTCTACGAGCTTGACCACTCTTCCTTCGTGCAGAAAACACATTACTCTAAAAAGTGAGGAGACAAAGACTCCCATGCAATAAATATAGTCTCGTCCAAGGAGTAGATTATAATCTAGGGGTACTTGGACTACCATTACGTTCATGTGAACAATTTTCCTTCTCAATGTTATTGGCACATTGGGAAGGATCCCTAATGGTCGACTGGTTCCTTTGTCAAAGCATGTTAGATTTCTCATCTCAGGCAAAAGCGATGGCGAACCAAGCACTTTCCAAGCAGTTGAGGAAAGGATACTCTTAGAAGTCCCTTCGTCTATGATGGTATTGGCCATGACCATTCTATATATTTGGGCAATGATTTGGAATGGTACACTAGCCGGTAAACGGGGTCTACCCAGTAGATTCCAGTCAAAGGAAACAACCAGGTTGCTTGGAGGTGGGACTGAATAGACGACCAGATATGACTCTGACGAACTTCCTTCCTGCGGTAAAGGAACGGGTAGACTGCCCCCATGTTCATCGGAGTCTATGCTTATGAAGAGAACTTGAACGGTGTCATTCTTGTTCTCTTCGATGATTGTATCATCTGAAGATGGACCTTCTGAAGGCAAGACTGGGTCAACTGCCGCCTCGACCTTTTGACTTTCATCTGGTATGGATTCAGATGGTTTATCTTCAATGATAGATGCTTCGGCCGACCACAAGGGCGTGTCAGCTGGATTTTCAACTAGTGACGGACTCGGCAAGAGTCTTGCACCTAGGAGGAAGCCGTAACGGCGAAACCAGATGTTCATCCAAAACTCTTTTAGCTTCATCTAGGAAGGGACAACGGTGGATAGCGTAATCGCCTTCACACAATTTACAAGGAAATTTATATTTTCCTTTTTGTCCAGGGGCTTCACTTTTACTAGTTGACGGTGTATGCTCAACATGATTGTCAGAGGTTGATGACATCGGATTGTGCAAACGAGGAGACCAGTCCCTTAAGATCCGAGGGATGCAAGGACAATCTCGATGATAGTGGTCTCCTTTGCAAATGAAGCATGGCGATTTAGGCTTGGTCGGTGCAGTGTGTGGATTTTCGTTAGATGATGCTTGGTTGCCCTTTTTCGTCTTTGGCTCCTTCTTCTTCTTCTCTTTCTTCTTCTTTTCCTTCTTCTTCTCAGTTACTTGATTTTGGGCTTTACCAGCTTCATCAAGCGAAGAGGAAGGAGGAGAGGAAGAATTGGATGAAGTAGAGGGTTGGGGGGTAACTCTGGTGTCGTTTAGTTGCTGACTCAACTGTTCAGGAATCACGGTATTCTGAATGACAGAAGTTGAGAAGAGCCATACGGGCAAGCCGATCGTCAATCCTGGAAGAGACAATGTGGCCATATGAGGTGCACCAACATCTCCCCAAGAGGAGAAGGGACTAGGATTTCCTTCAAGGGGAACTCCTTGGTTGGTGGACTCCATTTTTCTCAACCTAAGACCAACGCAGGAAAGGTGATGTTTATTCCGTTTAAAATAAATTTTAGAAGCTTTGACACAACTTGTTTTTTCAGTTTTAAAGAGTCAAGAAAAAACAAAAGATGACTCTAGTCGCCTTCGATTTTTAATAAGCCTGAAGTGACAAGTGCTCAGATGGACCTTTTCTGTTAAGGAGTCTGAAAAGGAACGAAAGGGACTACTCTGGAAATCTAGACAGAGGGATTACCAAACTAATCACAAAACTGCAAAATACTTTTTACGGTACGGCGGTCAATCTTCTCGAATGTTGTGTTCAGTGCATTGAAATCAATAGGGTGGCAGACACGGCTTCCTATGGATAAAGGATAAAGCCTCTTGTGGTCTCCCAAAATATACTCGACGGTACGTGGGAGCACAAGTCCGTACTAGAACTTATCATCTCAAAGTGGAGGAATCGCCCAACCAACAGTGAAAACAACAGTTACCAAGCTTTACGACGCTGGAATATGTCTCTAGCCTAGACTTCTAGATGTTGTGCGTTAGGTTCCAAAGCGTTTTTAGATTCATTAAATTTATTTTATGGTTGATCTTGCTTAAGAAATTTTCCTTTCAGGTTAACCGCATGATGTAGATGTAAAATTCCTAAAATGCAATCTAAGATGATAAAAGTCGTTTAATCTTCTTTTTGCAATGAAAATCCTAGCTACTAAGGAAAGAGAGATGGCGTTCTTTCAACAAAGATCAGAGAGCACACACTATATGCACTGTCCTAAATCAAACCAAAAAATAGTCTAAATACAAATGCACATGCATGTATTTGTTTTCTACCTTCTTAATGTGTGAATGATAAAAAGAAAGCTAAGCGCAAATCTGAATTATTTTTCAAAGCGACAATTACTAATCAAGTTTCTTTTCAAAACAAAACGAGGACAATGACGACACTTTGTTATTTTGAATTGAAAACTTGCTTTAGACACTTGAAAAACTACTAATTCAAATCAAATACAAGAGTAACAGTGTAATCGACTATCAAGAACAATCAGATTCTCTTCTATGACTGAAAATGACACTTGCAACACTTTCAAATCAAGAAACGACAGTACAATTATGCTACTTCTTTGTAAAGGAGAACTGAAAATGTCCCAAAAATACATAAAAACATTTACAGTTCTTTGCACAATGGAGGTGGAATAACAACAAGGAAAGGGGTTCCAAATAGAGGTGTACTGACTACAGGTAGGAAAACGCATGAATAGATCTGAAAAGAGTGAACACAGAAACAAAAATTTAGGAACAAGGCCTTGTCTAATCAGCGCACCTGTAACACAGTGAAACTGAAATGCAACGCACCTACTACACTCGGGAAGTGCGATGCATTTGAAGTTCACAGAACAGACAGTGCGCTGGACCAGGGACAAGACTTAGATTGGGTTCCGGGTCACAGGGGTAGATCTAAAGAGGTTACTAGAGCCACCACAAGGGAAATTAGAGAGCTTGTAAATCAATCATTTAATCCATAAACAAAACCCGGAGATAGACTGAAGCAGCATGATCTACTTTACACTTGCATAGAAAATGCAGTTCGAAGGCTAGCTGGCTTGACTTCAGGCTCCATCTGTAAGTTTATAAAGTAAACAAATGCAAATAAACAAACAATCTATTCGCTCCCCAGTGGAGTCGCCATTTTTTTATCGAGAAAACTAGTGTCTATGCAAAGCTGCTAGTCCCACTAAGGCTGGTAGCTACCTTAGAAACAAACAAACTAAAAACTACTTTCGGTTTCCTTTATGAGAAATAGATGAGAGAAGAATAAGGAGACCAACCTCTGTCTTGCGCTTGGTTCCTTTCTCATTTCCTCTCTCTTCTGATAGGTCTTTGCCACTCACTTCCTTGTCTACCCAGCTTCAAAGAGTACCTGTAGAATCAAAGCAGCATAACACTATCCAAGAACATAGATCTATTATCATAAACAATATAGGACCAGATGTATATTGACAACACAAATGCATAAATCATCAATCATACAAGAATGTGGAGGAAAACTTGAATAGTTTTATTGATAATCAAGAAAGATCAAAGAGGATTACAACCAATTGTTCTGACCCAGCATCATCCTCTCAGCAAGAAAGCCCTTCTTCACCTCATGAAAAGCTTAGATCACCCAACACTATGATATTGCACCAAGAAACCAGCAGCACTTCCTTACAAGATGCAAAATTCCAGCCCCTGGATCTCTGGGATGAGGGATCCAGATATAGATGTTTGTAAGGGGAAGAGTCAACTTTTGAGATTTGATTAGTGTCCTCTCTCTGATAGTTCTTGATTCCACTTGGAGATTGATGATCTCTTACTCATCCCCGTTCGAATGCAGAGAGGCAAGTGTCACAGGAGAAGTTTCTGGAAGATTTCATGCTCCTCCACCTTGCGGATTGACCCTGCCATTTGTCCACTCTCTCCCATTGCACCCCATAGAAGGGATTTTCAACATGCATCGCACCTACTGTGTGTATTCAGGTGGGATGCAACGCACTTTGACTATGGAGCAGGTGAAATGGTCCAGTTTTGACCAGTTCTGAGTAGTTTTTCATGGAGAACTTCTGGG
This sequence comes from Pinus tabuliformis, assembly GCA_031772625.1. NCBI lineage: Eukaryota > Viridiplantae > Streptophyta > Pinopsida > Pinales > Pinaceae > Pinus > Pinus tabuliformis. Next base: position 716,518,298 of record CM062804.1, read on the forward strand.
AGATGTTGTAATGAGTTGACCTTGTTCTTTTAGGGGTTAGAACAACACCTTTAGGGACTTAGGAGCCCTTGGTTTATGGACATTTATGCTTGGGGTTGTAATGCCCAAAAATGTCTATAACAACAGTGCTATTTTTAGCACTTATATTTGTAGCATTTATTGTTGCCATTTTTCAATAGTATTTCCCCTTCGACTCTGATTCCATACATATTGTGCCATGTAGTGGAAAGGAGAGAGAGAGAAACTGCTTATCGGGCAGGTTTCCAGTGCATAGGTTAGATGGCCGATGTGTGTGTGGCTCGTTAGATTTGTTGATGTGAGATCAACGGTTGACAGAGGTGGAGCAGGTTCGAGGTCGGGGACATGTTGTGACCGTTGGATCTTGGATAAGATCAATGGTGTAGAAAGAGACGACAACAATTATAAACGCAGGTATATAATATTTTAAATCCGACCTTTTGTGTTGGTGCGTTTTTTTCCATGTAATTCTATGTATTTCCGCTAAAGGGTTGTGATTCTGATTTATAAAGAAAATTGATTAATTCGTGTGGTTCTGGGTTTTAATAAAAAAATGGATCTCAAATTTTATTGAACTAAGGTTTGTATTTCCATCAAGTCCAGTATGGTGATAGTTTAATGAAACTTGGCAATTTTTGGAAGCCCGCTAACTTAGCGAAGCTCTAAAGGTTATCAATGGATGACAAAGAGTCGATTTAACGAGCAATCACACCCAGAAACGGAAGTAGAAGATATAATCTCACAATTTGGGAGATTAGCACTCCTTCCTGTAACCAGACCACCATCATTAGTGGTATCAGAGCAACCTGTTGACACTGAATTGAATCTCAGAAGCAAGAGAAGGAAATTTACTATGGATTTCAGAGTTGGAATAGGACGAGGATGTGGTAGAAGAGGTTGACTAGTTGCAAATGTTGAGGTGATGGAAGCTATGCAACAGATGCAGGCTATATTAGAAGCATTAACAATAGGGAGAAATATAGATGATGGGGATGTTAGTGAGCCTGAGGTTGAAACTGAAGAAGAGGAGGAAACTGTATCAGTTACTCCTGAGATGAGATTCTTCCAATCAGTGTTGAGATCCACAGCTAGGCCAAAAACTGAGCTTTCAATATATGGAGTATTGAATCGAGAAGAATTGATAGATTGGATTAATGGCATGTAGAAATTCTTTGATTATGAAGAAACATAAGATGTGAAGAAAGTAAAGTTTGTTGTCACCAAGCTAAAAGGACATGTAGCACTTTGGTGGGATGGAGTGTAGGCAGAAAGAAAGAGCCTTGGAAAGAAACCAATCAGAAATTGGAATAGGATGGCAGCAAAGCTAAGAGGTAAGTTTCTACCAAGTAATTATCAACAAACCTTATTCAGACAGATACAGAATCTTAGACAAAGGTCTATGATAGTGAGAGAATATACAAAGGAATTCTATAAGGTAAGTATAAGAGTTGGAAAAACTTGGGATACATATGACAAGGTGGCTAGATATGTGAATGGTCTTAGGATGGACCTTCAAGATGAGATAAGTATACTATCTCCTAAAACAGTAGAAGAAGCTTGTCAGATGGTACTGAAAGCTGAAGAAAAACTCATGATGAAGCAGTCTGTCAGACGAAGAGGTACTTTCCAAGGAAAAGGAAGTCAAGGTGGTAGAGTAAGATCTACAGTACCTAAAGATGGAGATAGCAACAGATCAAATCAGCATATAACCACAGGAGGTGATGCAGGTGGAAGAGGGAGTTTTTCTAGAGGAAGAGGAGGTAGAGGCATAGGAAGAGAATTAAGATGTTACAGGTGTAACAAACTAGGACAGAGAGCTTTTGAATGCTCAGAGAATGTAGCAACAAGTTAGAGGAATGTAATTGTTGCTCAACTTAAGGAAGAAGTAGCAGCAGTGATAGAAGAAGAAGATGTACCAGAGCGAGGAGAATCTTTGGTAGTCAATAAAGTTTTACTCAAGCCAGCAAAGGAGATAGTTGAACCATCACAAAGAAAGACTTTGCTCAGAATAGTGTGTAAGGTTCAAGGGAAATGTTATCAAATGAGCATTGATAGTGGTAGCACTGATAATTTGGTCTCTTCAAAAGTGGTGGAGAAATTGAAGCTGAAGACAATGAGACATCCAACACCTTACAAGGTGTTATGGTTACAAAAGGGACATCAGTTGTTAGTGAATGAACAGTGTGAAGTGGAGTTGCCGTTGGGAAAATATAAGGATAAAATTGTATGTGATGTGATGCCCATGGATGTGTGTCACATATTGCTTGGAAGACCTTGGCAATATGATAGGGGAGCTATGCATGATGGGAAAAGAAACACCTACAAGTTTGGTAAAGATGGTATCAATAATACATTATTACCTATGGGAGAAGAGGATGCATCAGTAAAGAGGACTGATCAAAAAACTCTATTACTAGGAGGAAAGGAATACTTACATCAGATTGAAGAGAATGAGGTAAATTTTGCTATAATTTGAAAGCCCAATGTAATAATGACTTCTACTAAAGTTTCTGATTTACTCACTGAAATTCAAGAATGTTGGACAACTATTGTGATATCATTTTTGATGATTTTCCTAATGAGTTTCCACCCATTAGAAGAATTAGCCATCATATAGATTTGATTCCTGGAGCAAATCTACCAACAAAGAAGCTTACAGAATGACTCCCACAGAAAATGAAGAGGTTAGAAAGAAGGTTCAGGAACTGCTTGACAAAAGACTAATCAGAGAAAGTTTGAGTCCTTATGCAGTACCAACAGTGTTGAATCCAAAGAAAGATGGAGGCTGGAGAATGTTTACTGATTCAAGAGCCATCAATAAAATCACAATTAGGTACAGATTTCCTTTACCTAGAATTCAATATTTGATGGATTGTTTGAGTGGAGCAAAGTATTTTACAAAACTAGATCTTAAGAGTGGGTATCATCATATAAGGATAAGAGAAGGGGATGAGTGGAAAACTGCTTTTAAGACAAATGAAGGATTGTATGAATGGAGAGTAATGCCTTTTGGGTTGTCAAATGCACCAAGTACGTTTATGAGACTCATGAATGAAGTTCTTAAAGAGTTTATTGGTAAATTTGTAATAGTATATCTAGACGATATATTAATTTACAACAGGTCTAAGGAGGAGCACATGAGACACCTGAATTATGTCTTACAAAGGTTGTAGCAAGAGAAATTATTGTTGAATTTGAAGAAATGTTCATACATGAAATAGGAATTAGTGTATTTGGGCTTTTTTGTTTCTGTTGAAGGATTGAAGATGGATCCAGAAAAGATCAAGGCAATCATGGAGTGGCCTTCACCTAAAAGTATCTTTGAGGTAAGAAGTTTTCATGGTCTTTCTAGTTCTTATAGGAAATTCATAAGGAATTTTAGTAAGATCAATGCTCCTATTGTTGAGACTATAAAGAATGATAAAAAACCATTTATATGGCCTACTGAAGCAAAAAAGAATTTTTAGCTGTTAAAGAAGAAGATCACAGAAAAACCTATTTTGGTTCTATCTGATTTTAGTAAACCTTTACAAGTGAAATGTGATGCCAGTGGAGAAGCTATTGGAGGTGTTTTAAGTCAGGAAGATAGGCCTATAGCTTATTTTAGTGAAAAACTAAATGATTCAAAAAAAAGTATTATTCTTATGATAAAGAGTTTTATGCAGTTGTGAAGTCATTGAAGATGTGGAGACATTATCTAATGTCAAAAGAGTTCTTACTTTATTCACACAACCATGCATTGTAGTATATTATGCAACAATCAAAGCATAACCAGAAACATGCCAAATGGGTAGAGTATCTTCAAGGTTTCCATCTTGTCTTGAAGCACATAAATGGCCAATGAAACAAAGTTGCAGATGCATTAAGTAGGAGAAATACATTATTTCTAGAGAGTCAAATTCAAGTATTGGGCTTTGATTTTCTTAAAAAATTGTATGAGACAGATTTAGATTTTAAAGAGGCATTTGAAGCTTGTAAGAAACCTGTTTTGATGGATAGGAATAAATGGTTGGATTATTTCTTACAAGATGGATTATTATTTAAGAGAAATCAGCTATGCATACCAAATTGTTCTATGAGGGAGAACTTAATCAAAGAGAAACATAGTGGTGAACTTGTAGGACATTTTGGTATAGATAAGACTTATGAATAGTTGAACATATTTTACTTATGGCTGAAAATGAGATCTGAAGTGGAAAAGTATGTGAAAACTTGCAAAGTCTGTCAATATGCAAAGGGAAGAAGCCAAAACACAGGTTTGTATGTTCCATTACCAATTCCAGATAGGCCTTGGGATATGGTAAGTATGGATTTTGTTTTAGGCTTACCAAAGACTCAAAGAGGAAATGATTCAATGTTTGTTGTAGTGGACAGATTTTCAAAAATGGCACATTTTATTCCATGTTATAAAACTAGTGATGCTACTCACATTGTTAATTTTTTTTTCAAGGAGATTGTAAGCTTGCATGGGTTGCCTAAGAGTATTGTCTCAGACAAGGATTCCAAATTTGTTGGAGATTTCTGGAGGACATTATGGAAAAGGTTGGGAACTAAACTAAGTTTCAGTTCTGCCTATCATCCACAGACTAATGGATAGACTGAAGTTGTGAATACGAGTTTGGGAAATCTTTTAAGGAGTCTTACTGCAGAAAATCCAAAGCAGTGGGATCAAGTAGTGGCACAGGTTGAATATGAATATAATGATTCACCTAACAAGAGTACAGGACAAAGTCCATTCCATATAGTTTATGGAATGCATCCAAGAGGAGTGTCTGAGTTAAGAAACTTGGGAAAAGATGACATGAGAAGTGCAAAGGGACAAAATTTTGCTTCAAAAATACAAGCAATACATGAACAGGTGAAACAACAGCTACAGGATAGCAACATCAAGTACAAAAACATAGCAGACATGAGAAGAAGAGAAGTGAACTTTGAAGTTGGAGATTTGGTTTTAGCACACCTAAGGAAGGAAATATTTCCAAAGAGGGAGTATAACAAATTGAAGTTCAAGAAAATTGGACCATTCAGAGTATTAAGGAAATTTTCTGCAAATGCATATGAAGTTGAATTACCCCCTAATGTTGGTATATCTCCAATTTTCAATGTTGCTGATCTGTACAAGTATGAAGGTGAAATTGCGAAAGATACAGAAGAAGACCAAGAGACACAGGAAATTTACTGGGTAAAACAATTACCTACAGCAAAGGAATTACGGTCAGAAAGGATTTTAGACAAGAAAGTGATCAAGAAAACCAGAGGACAGAAGTACTTTAAGTATTTGGTCAAATGGAAGGATTAGCCAATTGCTGAAGCTACTTGGGTAACAGAAAACATGCTACAAAAATTGGGCAGTTCTGTGGAAGAACTCATGGACAGGAGCCTATGAAGAATTTTTTCCTTAGGAGTCTGATGCAGGAGCATGAGACTTGGAGGAAAAAGGATTCAAAATTATTGCAAAAATACAAAAAAAAATTAAAAGAAAAGGAGTGGGATCCTTTAGCCATCAATTTCCATGTTTTTTCTAGCTAAACATAGCGCTAGAATATAGGATTTGATCATGATGTAATAAGTTTTAGTTAGTTAGTTTTAGTGGAGATTCGCGACAAGAATGCCTCGCAGAACATATAAGATTAATAAATTTTAGCCTTTGAATTAGGATCTGGTTGTTAGGATGAACCAGTACTTATGTAATTTTCACGCTATTGTAAAGAGATTTTGACTATTGAAGGAATTTGGCTTCCTTGGAGTGAATTCAGTAGATTTGGAAGAGTTAGTTCTATGTATGTGAATGATAAATTCTTTGTCAAATCTTGAAGGATAATCTCCTTCGAAATCTCTGTTTTATTATGAAATTTGAGGTTTAGATGGTGTTTGTGAAATTGGATGGAATTGTGTTGATTGTGGTGAATTCCGTGGTTTTCTTTTTAATTGAGTTTATTGTAAACCCTGAGTATATTAAGTGGAAGGTCAAGATTGTGGAGGAAGACCATAGATAGAGGCCGAGGCAGATCAATAGTGTTCAGGCGCGGAGGTTAACCAATAGTTAACAAGCCGAAGGGGTTTGAAGAAACTGTAGGCAGATTTTGGGCGAATGAAAGACCATAAGCGGTATTTCCCCTTCGCTCCGATTCCATACATATTGTGCCACGTAGCGGAGAGGAGAAAGAGAGAGAAACTGGTTATCGGGCAGGTTTCCAGTGTGCAGGTTAGTCGACTAATATGTGTGTGGCCCGTTAGATCTATTGATGTGAGATCAACAGTTGAGAGAGGTAGAGCAGGTTCGAGCTTGGGGAGCATTGTGACCATTGGATCTTGGATAAGATCAATGGTGTATAAAGAGCTGACGACAATTATAAATGTGGGTATATAATATTTGAAATCTTACCTTTTGTATTGGCACATTGTTTTCCTTGTAATTCTATGCATTTCTGCTAAAGGGTTGTGATCCCGATTTATAAAGAAAATCAATTAAGCCATGTGGTTCTGAGTTTTTAAAAAAAAGCAGATCTCAAATTTTATTAAACTAAGGTTTGTATGCCATCGAATCTGGTATGGTGATAGTTTAGTGAAACTCAGCGATTTTTGGAAGCCCGCTAACTTAGCGAAGCTCTAAAGGTTATCAGTGGATGACAGAGAGTCCATTGAACGATCAATCACACCCAGAAATGAAAGTAGAAGATATAATCTCATAGTTTGGGAGATTATCACTCCTTCCTATAACCAGACCACCATCAAATAGTAACCATGTGTAGTAATAACAAAACAAACCATCACACATAAGAAACACACATGAACACCAATATTTAAGATGGAAACCCAATGCGGGACAAAAACCACTTGTTGTGTCTTCTTTTAATATAATAAAAACCTATTTACAATCTTGTACTGGTGAAAACTCATACCAGTACGTAGGCACCCACCCGCAGAAGGCTACAAGCTTCTCTCATTCTCCAGCTTCTACTAGAAGGGAGCTACAACCCCCTAGCTCTTGTACTAGCCAATCTGTTTACTAGTATGTAGGCACATGCCTATAGAAGGCTCCATCCTTCACTTGTTTTCCAGCTGCTACTGAAAGGGAGATCCAACCCCCTGGCTCTTGGCCAATATGTTTACCAGTATGTAGGCAATAGCCTACAGAAGGCTACGACCTTCACTTCTTCCTCCACGGACCCCGTTTCATGAATTTTCATACTATATACTCCTGGAACGCAACACCATAATCTGAAGGCCTCGTTTCATCAAATTTTCATACTGGACCCATCAACAACATTGGAGCTCAAAAAAAATCACCATTGCTATACAACCAATCACTGATAACCCGTCATCACTAAAGAAAATCACAATCAGTCAATCTGAACATTCATAACACTATCACCAGAATACAGTCACCAAAACACAGAGCAGAAACCAGAACTCTGCAATAACAACCAAAACCAACTGCAACTTCAAATATCATCTTTCATAATGTATACGCTACGTTGATGTGTTGAACCAACGTGTATACATGTTTTTACCAAAGCGAACCAGTGTACAAATCTGCAAATGCTAACTTAAAACATCACAACTATTTCAGACTTTAGTCATACCCAGATCAGAATATTTTCAGTGTAAATCACGTGTTAGAATTTAGATCTAGACTATCCATGATCAAACCATATAATTATAATTCACTTTAGATCCTGGTCCACCATTAGATCTCATCCCTCATCAATCGCTAAGGTTCATCCTTAGTTCAGATTAAGCAAAGTACCATAAACCCATAACATGCATATTTTCTTTTGATCTCACTCTTCATAAGATATTCATTACTTGCACACCTTGGCCTAATGACCTTCTCCTCCTTATCTATTTTTAGGACTTTCTGAATACCTTGGACCAAATACTTAGGGTCAATACCTCGGACCAAATGCCTCGCACCGAATACCTTCGATCAATACCTTGGACCAAAACCTTGGTTTTCCAACATGTACATGCTTTTCATCCTATGAAAGTGCATGTAAACTTATACGCTCATTTTTTTCTATTAACCCATGTCTATACGCTGCTTGAATAAGGTGAACTAGCGTATACTTCTTTAACCACTCTCTTTCTTCAATATCTGGAGCCTGATCTGTAAGTTAACCTATTGCACTGTGAACTATCATCTATGTGAGTTGCTATCAAGGACAATAGTTGTATCATAATGCCAACGCTATTGAGGAGCCATATGATCTAAATGCTAGTTTTTATACCATTAAAATACAACTTATTGCAACACGAGGCTCCCTGGGAAAAAGAGTACCCATTTGAGAGTTGGTAAAGTGGTCAATCAATAATATAATTTTATATTTGGCAAAGAAGAATTGGAGATAATACTTGGATCAAGCTCGGAATTAAAGAAAAATCAAGGGATAATCTTCTATAGTCATTAGGAAAATGTCTGTAGTCATTAAAAAAATGATAATTAATAAATAGACAACTTGTAATTTGAAACAAAGTTAGGAAATAACTTTCCAATTGTTCTGAAACCCACGCCAATCCCTCAAACTGAATCGAGACTAACATGACTATTTTTTAAGCATTTTCACAAAATTATTTTAATAAAAAATAGGTTTACACACTTCCCTTAATGTATCATAGGATATAGATCATGGAATATAATCCTTTTCTTTAGGTAAAGTGCATATACATCTTGTAATACCATTCTGGAGATAAAAAAAAATTGATTAAGGATTAAGGGGGAAATTTTATGGGTTTGGTCCTTGGGATTGAGGAGGTAATATATGCTTTATTAGGTAGTTTTTTATTCTGTTATCAAGTATCTTATGCCCTCTTTTTTGATTGATTATAAGTCATCACTTTATATAGAATAAACCCCACATTGAGAAAGCCTAACAATTTTTCCCTTTTGGGTACTGTAATTTACCTAGGTAAGGAAAATAATGGATTTATATCATATGTTGTTGCTTCTCGAAAAAATGTGGCATGTGTGTGAAACACCCAATGTTTTGAGTGGATGCTCTATTCATCACAAGGGACAAATGGAGCTTTTAAATGAGTGTAAAGAGAGTCATACAAAGTTAAAAAGAAAAACGAGGAGTAGTGACTAGATTAGGAAGACCTCAATAGAGAGGGAGGGGATCTAATCCAAGACAATAGAAATTGGCTAGAGGACTAAGAGATTAGGGTTTAAATGAGGAAATGATTAAGAATGGATTTTTCATGTTTTGAATAAAGTTTAATTGCATTCCATTATTATTATGTATCTTCTTACCATGTTTTGAGGCATGTGAAATAAATGTAATTAGTTAAATGCATACTCTTAAATTTCTTCAAAACCTTGTCTCATTATTCCAAATTGAGTGCCTAACAATGATTATATAGAATGTTGTTCTCTCACTTGATCATTGATTAATTTTGAAGAAGAAATTTATTTTTGTTCATTCCTAATTGAATCTTTGTTCATACAAATGAACTCCTCAAGGAGGAATCTTCAATCAAAAGAGTATTTACAATAAAAATGCTATAAGTCTATTCCAACAATTTTATAGAGAATTGTAATTGAAAATTTAAATGAAATTTGTACTTAAATGAAACGAATTGAGTGAACAACTTATAAGGAGTTAAGGCTGATTATTTATGGCCATCTGAGAGGAAATTTGTCACATTACTATTATCGAGGACAATTGTGAACTGTAGAATGACTAGTAAAGGAATCATTATTACAAAATAAAGATGCCAATTGTGGGTGGATGTGTTGCATTGTTATGTTTAAGACAATTGTGAACCATTGAATGATTGGTAAAGGACTAATCATTGTCAACTAAAGACTTGTCTTGATTAAATTAGTAATTAAGCCAACTTTTTTATTTGTTATTTGTTCCTTATTGGTGATTGAAATGTTTCCAGTGCTAGTATCGTGTATTTGAAATTATATAAAGCATACTTAGCATTTAATTAAAAGATGACCATTATAATATATTTATTAAAAATAAAAATTAGATTCTACTTTTGTAAGGAGTTAAGGTTGATTATTTATGGCCATCTGAGAGGAAATTTGTCACATTACTATTATCGAGGACAATTGTGAACTGTAGAATGACTAGTAAAGGACTCATTATTACAAAATAAAAATGCCAATTGTGGGTGGATTTGTTGCATTCTTATGTTTAAGACAATTGTGAACCATTGAATGATTGGTAAAGGACTAATCATTGTCAACTAAAGACTTGTCTTGATTAAATTAGTAATTAAGCCAACTTTGTTATTTGTTATTTGTTCCTTATTGGTGATTGAAATGTTTCAAGTGCTAAAGACTTGTCTTGATTAAATTAGTAATTAAGCCAACTTTGTTATTTGTTATTTGTTCCTTATTGGTGATTGAAATGTTTCAAGTGCTAGTATCATGTATTTGAAATTATATAAAGCATACTTAGCATTTAATTATATAAAGCATACTTAGCATTTAATTAAAAGATGACAATTATAATATATTTATTAAAAATAAAAATTAGATTCTACTTTTGTAAGTTGTGTTCTTTTTTTATGTTTAACATTCCAAAGGGACAATACATTAAATGTTTTATATAATATGTATATTATAATACTTGTCAATGCAATTGTATAATGCATTGGAAAATGAGCTATTAACTTGTGTTTACTTGGTAATCCATATTTGCATTTTAAATAGAGTTTGTAAAAGTTAGTATTTCATGTATTTTTTTAACCATTTTCAATTTCACCTCTTATTCTTGTGATGGTAATCGAATGCTTGATATACACATTATGTATTGGATGAACTCTACCAACTTCCTTCTCTTACCCATGCATTGAATCCTTTCCAACTTCACGCACTTGTAATATTGCATTACAGATGTCATATCCCATGTTTGAGTTAATACCCTATAATCTCTATATCTTTCACTACCTTCTTCAACCACAACTATCATCCCTATATCACCTTACCATTACCACCTTTTTCAAGGCAATGTTGCAACAATAACTAACTTGAAAATTAAAAACCATTTCTATGTGCATACCTTCATGTTGTGGTGAAACAACCCCTATTTTTACATTATTATCTTCATAATAATGGGTACCCTCTATGTAAAATTTGGTCATCTAACTTCTTTCATGCTTTAATTTTGTTAATTTTGCGGAATTTCCACTTTTCTTGAATTTCCTCTTTGATTGCTTCATTGTGTATGGTTTCTTGCTAGCTTCGCAAAGACTATAATTTTGTTGAGTTTGGATTTACGGTTTGAAAAGTACACTTGTTCAAAGTTTGATTGATTTTAGCCACTTGGCTTAAAAATGTACTCTATTCTATTTTGTAAATATTTAATTGATTTGATTAATTTTAATTAATTAGGTTATGTAATTTGTAAGTAATATCATTTTATTAGTTTTATTTTAATTATTTATTTAATTAATAATTAATTTAAAAACCACTAGATTCAAAAAACTTATATATATATATATATATATATATATATATATAGATATAGATATATATATATATATATATAATTTTTAAAAATAATAATTAATATGTATTATACGTTGCTTACCTCATCCCGTTTTATTCCAGTCTTTATTCTAGTCTGGAGGTTTATTTTGATGCATTTCATTTTTCTCAGGAGCTCATCCCCAGGATGAGGCAAGCATCATGTAAATCAGAGGAGTCATGAGGGCTTTGTATTATTCAAGAGAGAGACTATAATATAATGGGTAGATTAAAAAGACCAGAAATGAAGAGAGGGTCCCACGTGGGTCCCCACCTCCACTCCCTCACACCTCTCTTCCTCCCATTTGTTTCCATGCATATTTCCACTTATTCCTTTGATGAGCTCCAATATTGCAGCAAGAATGCTGCAACTCCTGGAGCTACCAGCTTTACTTTATCAACTCGGGGTTCATACAAACTTGGAGGTGAATGTTGTATACACAAGTAAAAGTGACGATTCTTCCTTTTGTCACTATTCATCTGCTGAGAGACCACTAGGGTTTTCAAGCCAAACTTCTATGGATTCAAAATAAGCTTGATTACTGATGAGAGAAAGAGAAATCTACTCTAGGAGAAAGCTTGTCTACTTCAATAAGGAAAATGACTGAAATCCTATGCTAAAAACACACCATTCCCTAACTAACTGCTGAGAGACTATGTTTTACACAAATTCCAAGCTAACATGTATGAAATGCTACTATCTAAAGCATGGAAGTTCAAAACATGAAACATCATTATTGTGCATGTAAAGGACTGAAATAAATCTGTTTTTTCTTTTTATTATTTCTATGGAAAATCAAGTGTGAACCCTAATTTCTTTTGGTGATGTGTCAAGTGGCTTAGGGACGCTGGTGGGTTGTTGGGAGGTTTGGGACACCCTCAGGTACCCTTGTGTGTCTTCCTAGAGGTTTTCCCTCAGTTCTTCCTCAAAAAATGCCACTATAGGAAAACCTGCATGATGTCCTAAAAACCTACAGGATTCCTTGTATTTCTATAGGATACAGCCGAGAGCAAAATGATGGGTGCTAGAGGTGATGGAAGGCTTAGGGAAGGTGGTTGGTAGGTGGAATGGAGTGAGAAAATGCCTAGGGTCACTCAAAACTCAAAACCAAGGTTAGCAAATGGTTGGACTTGCTCAACATGCTTGGAGGAGTTTCTATGTAAAATGATGAAATTGGTGAAGGTCTTGGTGAAAGCAAGGAATGATTATGGATGGATGAAGTTGGAAGGTGGTTACTTGCTATGGGATCTCTATCTACTTATGAAACACCTGCTCTGCAAGAAACATTGATATTTTCCAAAAATCATGTAAACAAGAAGAATTCTAATAAGTTAGAAAAATAATGTTTAATGAGCTAGCTGTCTACTTCATGCATGAGGAAAATTGCAGAATAAAACAGAATCATTAATAAGATCTACTATAAAACTAAATATGGAAGAGATGGTGATTAAATCCTACACTTGTAAACTGATCAAAACCTGGTTCAAGTACAATAAACTCTAAACTCTATGAGAAAATGGAAATCTATCTTTTTGGGGCTGCATAGGCGTCCTTTCCTCAAGCCGTGATCCCTGAAGGAAGAGTTGAGGCCAAGACACCTACTGACATCTTTGTGATGTTATTTTCCTCCTAACCTGTTGCCGAATTAAAGCACGAATGGAAGCAAACTAAAAAACAAACTAATCAAATATACACTTCGTGCAATGAAATACTTCTAAGGACAATTTAATCATGAATCTATGAAATTAATCTAAGCATACAGATACAAGAAGAGGAGCCTTTGATACTAGGGTTGGGCCCTAACCCAAGAGCTTTAGCCCTCTGAGTCAACTCAGTACTGGATCATGAAAAATCTCATTCTCATTATCAAAATAGAAAATTACATAGCAATGTCTTCCACAAGTCTAGAGCTCAAAAATAACTAGTGTTTTTACAAAAAAAAATCGAATCCTAATGAGGCTCTATGCCTCTTTATTTATACAACTGAAGTCCCTAATGACTTCCTTAAATCTAGGGAGGCTCGGCTCCCAAACTTGAGATGAACTAACTCTTTGACTATCACTTGCTCGACTGCCTTTTGATCTTCATGACTCAGCTACTTGTACTCCGAGTTGGTGTGATTAATGGAGGAATATTCGAATGAGGAAGGAGTAATTGAGGAGGATTTACCTCCTACAATATCTCTCCCTTGTCCCATTTGAGTTTCAAACCTTAATCTTGCCAAAATTCCTCGATTTTCTCTTTCAAACCTGCATTCAAAGCATATTAGTCCACTAGGCATAATATCTCATTTTAACTCATCTCATTAAACAAAATATAATCAAAACATGTAATAACTTGTGAGAAGAGTTTATTTGACTAATCTAGGAGGTGACTTAAGGTCCTGTTGATGCCTCGAAAATCACTGCATCAACATTGGGGATAACCACCCGGTCCGGACCTTAAAGGCAGCTCCTTTTCCGTTTGGTATGGTGGCTCCGACTGGATATAATGGGACCAATTTCCCAGTGATTGGTAAATGGGAAGGATAAATAATTGGTTTTCAAATATCTAATGATAATGGATGAATGATCTAATCTAAAAGTAAAATATAAACGACTATTCTATCCTGGGAAATTGATGCTTTTTGTGTAACTTTGGATGGTCTTCATTCACAAACAGGCATATAGATGACTCTTGTTGGTAAGAAAAGATGTTTATTCATATGATAATTTCTAAGCCCAAATAGTTGAACAAAGCAACCAAGAAAACATTATTAAACTATTTCTCATTTATATCATAGACATAGATATGAGTGAAAGAATAACAGTCCTCGAACATCCAATAGTGAAAATTACAAGGCTTGTTGTTAAAGCACATATATATATTCAATGATAGCAAAATTTAAACGAATTCAGATTCACATAAAAATGACAGAAGAGCATAGATAATAGTACCATATGTTTATTCGAGTCACTCCCAATATCAATCTCATTCACATTCCTTTTTCCAACTTAGAAACACTTCCACAAAAGGCAATAGTGCACAAATCATCAAAGCTTTCTTTGTCAAAATTCAGAATATTGGCCCAGTCTTTATAAAAAAATAGATCAGAAGCACAATAGTGTGACTTCCTGATTTGAGTTTATACAAAAATTGAGGACCCTTTCCAAATGCATGAAAGGGCCTATAAATACTAATTAAGCTAACTAATTACAAAATAAAAGTGCTAATAAATCGGTACAAGTATGCTATGAATATCTCTTCAAAATCGGCTTGTCTTCAGTCGGTAGCATGATTCATTGCTTCGAATGATCTCCCTTCAACTTGAGCTAGCAGATTTCTAACATCGGTTGCAACTCTGGGGGGAAGCTTACGTGAGAATTCAGTTGAGCTGAGTATGTGGCATCTTGTATCTCGGGGATCATGCAACTAATAGCATCAGTTAAACACTTGAGCGCGGCCCTCTGACTATATGGCTTGATTAGGAAAAACCAAAAGGTATCCCAAGTTAAACTTTGGATGCCAGCGATTAATCTTCCTTTCTTTTCCAGCTCCTAGTTGCATGTTTGTTCCACGGCTTTGGCCGATGTTAATTTTCCTGGATTACACTATGAAATCATATTAGATAGATAAAGAGTGTCGTTGACAAATTCAATTAAATTTCTAGTAGATAACCGACATCTCGAGGTTTCTCTTTTTGCCTTCATTAATTGGGTCTACCACTCTAGGAACAGGATGTCTTTGTGTGCTTCAATAATTTTGGGTAGATCCGAAGCTTGTCCTTCAAGGGAGTCTTGCCAAGCGAGAAAATTGGTTAAGGTCTCATCGGCCTGTTCCAAGTCTTTTCTAGCTTCAACTGATTTATCAATTATAGATGTAGTAATCTCACAAAGAGGTTCAGCCAAAGAAATTTTATGACATAGCAGTTTTAGCTGTGTAATCAATGCCTTATTGATTTGTAGAGCTTTTGTTCTGAATTCAGCTATTTGAGGAAGGCTCCTGAACTTTTCCACTTCTTGTGACAGTTGAGTGATTTTCTCATCCTTAGTCTTGCTCATTTGTTCATTCATCGCCTTTAATTTGGCCACTGCTTTAGACAATTCCTTCTGTTTCTGCACTGCACTTGAATCTATTCTTTGTTTCTCTTTGTGTAATTGCTCAGTTAGTTGGTTTTTTGTCTGCCGCTGTGATGATAATTGTTGTTCCAATTGTTCTATTCTTTGCTGTGCTTCGGACACCTCCGACTGCAATGAATCAATCATTTGATCTTTTTCCTTGAGGAGACTGCTCACTTCCGAAGCCTTATCCTTAGTGGCTGTCGAATATGCTCCGGCATACTGGGAGAGTTTCATAAGGTCATCAGAAGGGTTCAGTTCCTCCTTCCACACCACATTACCCATCTCTATTTGATTTGGCAAAAGGGAAGATTGATCAAGTCTTTTCCTTTTCCTCTGTCTTTTCACCACAGCCCTGTGTTTAGGACTGTAAAAGACGTCTAGTGGTGGTATGTCTTCTATCTGTAAAACAATGTGATCGGATGGATCTCTGGGGATTATTTCTGCATCTTTACTACTGGGTAGGTCGCTGGTTCCTTCCATCGGAACAGTAGTTGTGGTTGTTTCTTGACTGACTGTTACTTGGGGTATGCCGAATCTTGGTGGAGTCTTGGGATTATTAATAATAGAGTCAAATTGCTACCACTCTTGGAGGAGTTTGGGATCAATTTGAGTCTCCAAATCAATAACTTCATTGTCATGCTTCTTCCCTTTTTCCTGCTCTTTTTCCTTTCTCCTACTCTGTTTCTTTTTCGAGAATTTCCTCTGTAGTGGGAGAATCGTCAGTACTCTTCTGCCCAGGCTCGCTTGACTTAGTTGTTGGTGTAGTGGCCAACAAGTCCAGAGGCAAAGTTTGCAACCTCTGTTCTCTGAGCCTATTGAATTCTACCAGTGTTTCATGATTATATTTCATTCTGGCCAATGTTTTAACCTGAGACAAAGATTCTGCTGAAGAAAATAAATCATCAAATTGATCTTTTTCATTGTCAAACATGGTGAGTTTGGCTTGTTCAAGCACATTGTAGGCAACCTTCCGGGGATTGAACTGCCTGTTAGGGATGGTTGTAAGGTTGAGCATATTAATTTTGCCTGCCTCCTTCTTAGCATGTTTCCAATTGAGTATGGTGTAAACACCACATCTTAAAGGGAATACGGGCCATAGCTACTTTTTAGAAGTCCTAAGAGTTTTGGACGTTCCAGCGGTTGTGATTTGGTAGGCGAATTCACGTGCCAACAGTTTATCGAGCACATATAATGGGAGAACATGGGGTTTTGTGGAACTAACAAACACCCATATATACGTGAATTTATCTTCCCTGAACCAATTCCCCACAGCAGTCAAGTCAATTTCGGCCTCCTCGGAATCCTTGGGGCAGGCCTATCAAAGATAGCATAATAGATGGGCAACATGAAACCATTACAGATTTGATACAAGTGGTCTTTATAATGTGCCTTCCATAACATCTGATGGTAGATGTGAATTGGATTGGGGTCCTGTGGTGTCCACCTCCACCCGAATATCAGGTATTCGAAATTAAAACAAAGCATATCCATAACATAAGCACTGTAATAGAAGGGAGGAATAGTCCGGCTAGTTTTGCATGAATTGAATCTAAAATCAAGAATTGCAAAGGATAATTTATGAGACAATATATTGGCCCAATCCATGATATAACTACTAGTTGCTGCTTCCATTAAAGGAACCATTTCGATATCAAATTTTGCAGAATCATGCATCCCCCATATCCTACACATCATTGCCCCAGCGTAACAGTAAGGAGATGCTAAGGAATCCACAGAGTACTTACCCGATGACTCATGTTTGTGCTTTGCTGGATTCTGTCTCCACTGTCTAAGCAGGGTTGATTCCATCTCATTTTCATCTACGAATTTCTTTAGAAAAGCTTTGTTGTATTTCTTCTCCGGCTCGCGCAAATGGTACATTTTCCTCAAGTCGTCAGGCTGAAACGAACCGAAAACTCTTCCATCAACTGTGCAAAAGGTCCTATTAGAAACAAGAATTTGTTTGACCACCCATCTGACCACATTAGTGTAAGGGAGAATTTTCTCCCGAGCTGCTATCCTGTGTAAAAACGAGTCGGCCAAATCCTTTAGCGAGGCTTCTGATTTGCTGGTTGAGTCTACAGTAGCTTCTTCTTTTGTTTTCTCTGGTTCTTCCACCTCAATCAGATTATAAATGCTTTTCCAACTGGTATTTCCCAGGCCAAGACATGTAGTGTCTGAAATCAATCCCTTCTTGCTTGGTCTTGGGTCACTGGTGGGCTAGATAGTAACTTCAGGGGCTGTTGCCGCAGTGAACCTCTTAGATTTCTTTCCCATTTTCTTAAAACTTGAAACGTCGACGAAATTCTACAAAAGGAAGGAAAACCAGCGTAATACAGAGAAATAGATTGCAAGAGCCAATATGAAAGAGGTATGAATAATAAAAGATTGTGATAAAAATTGTTGCAGATAAAATCTAAGTGGAAAATATCAGCATAACTCCTTCATTAATTGGTCGCTTGATCTGTCAGTCATGATAACGAGGCTTTTAAATAATCCATCATAACATATATTGATTCAAGCGTGGCTTATATTTTTGGCAGTTAATCGCATTTGGTGATTGGCGTCGTGAAAGGGAGGGTTTACATAATAATACGAAATATCATTCAATCACCAAAGGTGATACAATGCATGCCAATCTTTATTATGTTTAGAAACACGCGCCCTGATTTAATCCGTCGCAATCGGGGCAGGGCTTGGGTCACTTTATTTATGCCATTGCAAATCGCCGATCGCCGATGGCAGTACGCCTTATCGCTGATGAGCCCCAATTTTTGGTAACAGTTTGGGCTCATTTGGCCTACTGACCTTGCTCAACCCGTCATCTTTTATCACTTATGCATCATTTCTTAGTATATTCATGTTATTTGTAGGAAGAAGGGCAGGCATTATTCCTATGTGACTAATACATGATGATTTTAGGTTTTTTGGCATTAAATGGAGCAAAGACCACGCAAATGGGGACAAGGAGACAGCAAAGGTGGCATTGCGGGTTTATAGGTAGGTTGTCCCCAGTCTTGAATGACCTCCCTCGTGATCTCCACCCCAACTCCGAGCTCCAACAGCTATCCCCACCGAGCTGAAAGGCAGCCAACGGATTCTACAGGAACAGCAGTTCACTTTCAGTTGGACAGCCAAGCTCCTCTAATTGAGGAAGCCAGCTTGATCCTCATCATGTATAAATATTGAGGCCGTAGCCTTTGATAGGAGCTTTTTGAACTTTTGAACTACTGTTGCAATTTCTAAGCACGAGCTACAGCTCGGTTTTTGCTTTTTGTAAGCCAGTTTTGGCATGTTGTTAGACTCATGATTATTTAATAAAGGCAGGCAGCTTTGGATTCAATTCTAAGTTCATAAGGGAGCTATAGCTCTCAGGTTAGGGCCCAACCTGAGAGCAATAGACCTCCTTTTCCTTGTATTGTTACTTGTCTTTCCTTTCAGCACTTCATTTCTTTGCTTTGACATGCATTTGAAAAACACAGTCTGCTGATTTAATTTCTTTAATGTGATTGAGTAGGATTAGTTTATGGTTAAAGTGCTTCCAGCAGCTTAGATTAGAGTAGGAGGATTAGCATTCATTAGAGCTCCAAGAAAAGGTTGATAGTGCACTCACTGCCATCTCTGTTTTGAGATTGGGGGTGTAGACCGTACCAACCACCAAAAAAACGCAGTCTTATACGTTCATGCAAGCTGCAACACAGTCATTTCAATTGTAGATCCATCCATGCATTCTGATCTTGAGCAATACTCCTTCGTTCCAATACCATGCACGATTTCTCTCTGAAGTTTACATTGATGTTCATTGGTTTAATAACACAGTTAAAATAGGTTGCTGGAATTCTTGGTTTTGTGCAAGACATAGAGGATTTGTTCCATTTACACTGCGCAACATTGTTCTATTACCTTCCTCTTCTTCTCAACCGTGCCTAAGTCACCTGCTTAACCTCTGTTCAGCTCATTTGCCTTCCAACCCTTCTACTGTTCACGTAGCTCCATCTTTTTGACTTTTCATTGCTTCCACCCTTCTATCCACCAACCAACTTTACCCACTCTCTCTCCATCCCATCTCTCTGTCCCTGAGCCATCACTAGCTCCATTTTCATCCTACCTATCCACCCATACCGCTCCTACACTCCTCCATCACCAAAAAATCCAACCGCAGAACATCCTGTAGAAGTTAGCAGACTTCCTATAGAAATCCCGAGTTTCCTGTAGGATCCCCTGCAGACATCCTGTAGAAGCCTGCAAACTCAGTTGCCAAGCACTTGAACATTGTGGACTTCTGTGGAATGATGTTAGAGATCCCCTGGAACCTCTCCTAGCCTTCACGACCTTTTTCCAGCCTTCCTTCCCTCCGAACTACCCCTGCACAGTCAAAACCTAATAAGAAACAAAGTCATAATAACTCCAACCACTTAAGCAAAAATACAAAAATGTGTTCTTTTCAATGGAAGTAGTTTAAATTCATGCATCTCATATCACTAGAAGTAATGGCATCATTTCTATAAGTTTGCACTCCCACCATTGCATCATAGAGATTAAACTAGTCAGATTAGGGTTTACTAGGGTTTCCATGTTTGGTTGGCTTTCAGTTCATTCTTGCAAGGTAGGTTAATTTCCTTTAAGATAGCCTTCGTTCATCATCTAGAAATCTTCTTCTGAGAACATATAGAAGTTGGCTTGAGCCCTAGCAGACTTGTGCCAGCTGACCAAGTGACAGCTACGACAAGAGCTAGTACTTGTGCGTACAACACCGTTGCTTCCAAGTTTGTTACGAACTACCGGGTTGATAAAATTAGAGATAGGAAGCTCTAGGAGTTGTAGGATTATTGCTACAATACTGGAGCCCACCATCTTTTTGGCGCCGTTGCCGGGGAAGCGTCAGAGTATTAGTAATTGTTGCTTTTCTTCTATTTTATTACTCTTGCCTTTTGCCAAGTAGTTTATTTCATTTCCATTCTGCAAAAGTAGCATAGACACTTCCTGCTTTCATAGATTAACATTTCTCGCTTTCATAGATTAGCATTTCAATTCTGCAATTTCATTTCTGCAAGCGTAGATTAGCCTTTCAATTCTGCAAGCGTAGACTAGCATTTCCATTCCTGCAATTTCATTTGAGCAACGTAGATTAGTTCTTTCCTGCTTTCAATTTAATTCCGGATCTTTATTTCAGTAAGATAGTTAGTTGTAGATCAATCTGTTTCAGTTTTGCAGGTACCAAAGAAAAACAAAAGCACTCAAAAAAAAAAAAAGTCTTTCCATTTCATGCCTCGTAGGAATCGAGATAAAACAGGCAAATTCTTACCCAACACCCCCACCACATCACTGAGTCACCCTTCTCTCTTCTTCAGTGACAGTGATCCAGAAGAACCTATAGGTGAACCTCCTAAGATATACGAAGATCCTATAGCAGAAGAAGAATTAGAGACCATCCCATCTGAAGCTATGGCTGAGAATAGAAGAGAAGATGAGAGAATAGAAGGTGCCTTCCCCATCCGAGAGACCAATGGAGAGATGAAAATGAAGAACATTAGCCCCTCCGCTTTACCTCACTTGCATGGACTGACCACTGAAGATCTTCATACCTTCCTGTTTGAGCTTTTTGTCCTTTGTAGAACTTATGACTATACTGAAGATGAGCAGAAGCTGAAACTCTTCCCTTCAACTCTTAAGGATGCAGCATTACGCTGGTTCATGGGCTTACCTGGGAATAATATCACTACTTGGGCTCAGATGCAGCAAGCTTTCAATACCAAGTACCGGGACTACTGTAGGTCCAAGGAAACCAAGGGAGAAATCTTTCGGATGACCATGGGAAATGATGAGTCCTTAGAGGATTATGAGGAGAGGTTCCAACTTAGCTATAAGCAGGCCAGGTGCACACTTGACCCTGAATCCCTCAAGTTGGTCCTGCTCCGAGGAGTCCCGGAAGACCTCTTAGATACCCTTCACATGTTAGCTGGGGGGGATATTTACCAACTGCCTTATGAGGACATCAAGACTGTGTTTAGAAACCACTCCAGGGCAGCTCAGAAACGAGGTAGAGGAAACCTCCTCTCAACTAGTGTCCCTTTCTCCAAACATGAGTTTGCAAATCAATTGGAAGATCTTAAGAGTGAGGTGAGACAGACCATTGCCATGCAGCTGGACACATTCAGGATCCAGCAGAAGAAGGAAGAAGCTGAGAGAGCCTTGGCTATCTTCTGCCCTAGATGTACAAGGAGACACCCTAAGAACGAATGTCCATTGCATTCTGTTGAAGCGTGTTTCGTTTGTGAGGAGGACCATCCCACAAACCAATGTCCAACCTTACCTGGATTTAAAGCCATGTACCAAGGGACAGAAGCTCCCACTGAACCTCTCTATTACCTCAACCAAAGGAGGCCACAAGGACCTAGACCTTACCAGCAGGGGATGCAAGGGGCACCTCAAGCTTATTACAGCCCCAACCAATCGACTCCTATGCCTTCCTGGGGTCCCCCTGCTCATCCTTCCTGGTCTATGCCTCCTCCATGGTCTTATCCACCTCAGTACCCTACTCAACCCACTACTCATTCTTATCATTCACATGCCCAGCCACAGCCTCAGTGGAATGCACCTCAGTCGGGGTGGAGGCCCCAGTACAACACTCCTCCCGCCATTTTGCCTCCACCACCAGTTCAACCTCAGCCATTACCTCCTGCTCCTCCAAGGTAACCTCAAATACCTGCTCAATCGAACCCGAACCCCAACAATAGATAGGCCCAGCAGGTATACACTGGGGAAACATCATGCCCTACTTATGTTGTGGAGATCCAGGAGATCAATCTCCGATCTGGAAAGACTCTTCCGGATCGCCAACCTCCTCCCCCAGAGGATGAGGAAGATGAACAGGAAAGTGAACCAAAGGCTATTCCACCCTTTCCTGAGAGACTAACAGCCACCACACAACCCAACCCAGAGGAGGATGAGCTCTTGGGTGAGCTCAAGCAGTTGTGTGTGAAAATACCACTTCTCCAAGCCATCAAGGATGTGCCTATATACAACAAACTGGTTAAGGAAAAGTGTTTCAAACACCCAGGCAGGCGAAAGAGAGATGCTTCAACCATCAATGTCTTAGGACAACTGTCTGACCTTATGTTAGGACAAGTCATCTGCCCAAAGTATCTAGATCCTGGGAGTCCTGTAGTAGATTTCCACATCAATGGCACCATCATACCTCACACCTTGATTGATTTGGGGGCTGCCATTAATGTGATGACCAGGGATACCATGCTCAAACTCAATCTTCAGGGTTCCTTGAGGAAGACCTCGACAGTACTGCAACTAGCAGATCGCTCCACTGTGACTCCCGAAGGGATTGTGGAGGATGTCTTGGTCTCTGTCGACTCTTGGGAATACCCTGCAGATTTCTTGGTTCTGCAACCCAAGGCAAAGCTTACTGGATATCCTCTTATTTTGGGAAGGCCTTGGTTAGCCACAGCAGATGCTTACATCAGTTGTCGTGCAGGAAATATGACCATCAAAATGGTCCTATGTCCAAGCAGCTAGTCCTATACCCTCCTGCCCAACCTTCCTTAGAGCATGACTTACCACTTTGGTTGGAGGAAGGAGAAGAGGATGAAGTGTACTCAGCACCTTTGTGCACCCTAGATACCACTAGAAGAGACCCCCCAACCGAAGATGACTTGATCGAGACCTTGATCCAGAATCCACCTTCCAGTGCACTATCCTTAGAGAAATTGGTGGAGGATGCCCAAGCCAGCACCTTAGTGGATCTTTGTACCACCAACCCTGTTACTCCCAGAGTCAAGAATGTGGAGTTCGGCCCTGAGAGATCGTTAAAGATCAGCTCCTCCCTATCTCCTTCCCAGGAAAAGGAGCTGTGTAGCTTGTTAGCCAGTCATCTAGATGCTTTTGCTTGGAGCTATAAGGAGATGAAAGGATTCCATCCTTCAGTCTGTACCCATCACATATACATCAAGGAGGATTGTAAACCGGTTAGGCAACCTCAGAGGAGAATGAACCCAGCCCTTAAGGACATTGTCAAGGAAGAATTGCAAAAATTGTTGGATGCCGGATTCATTTACCCCATCTCAGATAGTGAATGGGTGTCCCCTCTGGTGTTGGTTCCCAAGAAAAATGGGAAGTGGAGAATCTGTGTGGACTATCGAGAACTGAACAAAGCTACCAAGAAAGACCATTTCCCTCTACCTTTCATAGATCAAGTGTTGGATGGACTGGCAGGAAAGAAGTTCTTCTCTTTCCTGGATGGGTTTAGCGGGTACAACCAAATCCAAATCAGCCCGGAAGACCAAGATAAGACCACCTTCACTTGTCCTTGGGGTACCTTTGCCTACTGAGTTCTTCCCTTTGGGCTATGTAATGCTCCTGCTACCTTCAAGAGAGCTGTCTTTAGCATCTTCTCGGAGCTGGTCCATGATGCGGTGGAAATCTATATGGATGACTTCACTCCTTATGGGTCCAACTTCCAGGAAGCATTGTCCAATCTGGGAAAGGTCCTAACCAAATGCATTGAGATGAACCTGTCCCTTAGTCCTGAAAAATGTGAATTCTTGATGACTGAAGGGACTGTGCTAGGCCATACCATTTCTTGCCAAGGGTTACAGGTGGATCCTAACAAAATTGCTCTCATCAAGAAGGTTCCACCTCCTCAAAAGGTAAGGGATGTTCGGAGTTTCTTAGTATTAGCAGGGTATTACAGGAGATTCATTAAAGACTTCAGCAAGCTAGCCTCGCCATTGTTTGGCCTGTTGGCAAAAGATGTGGAGTTTAAATGGACTGACGATTATCAGAGGGCTTTGAATGAATTGAAGGACAAGTTGGTGTCAGCCCCAATCTTGAGAGGTCCAAACTGGGCCCTACCTTTCCACATCCACACTGATGCCTCGAACAAAGCCATAGGTGCAGCGTTAGGACAACTTGAGAAAAAACTTCCATATGCCATTTACTTTGTTAGCAAAAACTTGTCCAAAGCTGAACTGAATTACACTGTAACTGAGAAAGAGTTTTTGGCTGTGGTCCATGCACTGAACAAGTTCCGACATTATATCACTGGCTACCAAACATTTGTACATACAGACCATGCTACAATTAGATATTTAATGAATAAACCAGATGTGAATGCTCGTATTATTAGATGGTTACTTTTGTTGCAGCAGTTTGATTTGACCATTGTTGACAAACCAGGTAAAGAAAATGTTGTTGTTAATTTTTTATCTAGATTGGATTTGTCTACAGATGAGGATGGGACAGTGGATGACCAGATGCCAGATGAACATCTGTTTTCCATCTCAGCACTCTCTCCATGGTTTGTTGATATAGCAAACTACCTTGTTTCAGCACAGTTCCCTCCGCACCTATCTTCAAGAGAGAAGAGCAAAATCATCAGAAAAAGTGCCTCATTTACTTGGATCGGGGGAAATCTGTTCAAGCTTGGCCCCGATCAGATCTTAAGGCGTTGTGTAAGGGAGGAGGAAGTCTTTGATATCCTCCTCACCTGTCATGATGGGCCTTGTGGAGGACATTTTGCAGCAAAGAGGACTGCCTTCAAAATCCTGCAGGCAGGCTACTATTGGCCCACACTTCATCAAGATGTCAGAAGATATATCATCCAATGTGACCAATGCCAAAGAATGGGGAAACCGACTCAAAGGGATGAGATGCCTCTCCAACCTCAAGTGACTCTTGAGCCATTTGAGAAGTGCGGTATGGACTTTGTGGGTCCAATCAACCCTCCTTCAAGGCAAAGGTCCTACATCATTGTGTGTACTGACTACCTGACAAAGTGGGCAGAGACTAAAGCAATCAAAGTAGCAACAGAAGAAAAGGTGGCCGAGTTCTTAAGAGAAAACATCTTCTACAAGTTTGGCTACCCAAGAGAGCTGGTCACCGATCAAGGGAGCCAGTTCACATCCAACCTGGTTGAAGACTTACTAGCTCATCACAAGATCAAGCATAGGACTTCCACCCCCTATCACCCTCAAGTAAATGGGCAGGTGGAAGTCACCAATAGAGCATTAGAAGGGATCTTGACTAAGGTGGTGAGCAGCAGCAGAAAAGACTGGGCAGATCTTCTGGTTGAGGCCACATGGGCTTACAACACAACCTGGAAGACCACCACCGGCTTCACACCTTATGAGCTGGTCTATGTTGGAAATAATACTGAGAGGGGGGGGTGAATCAGTATTATCAGATCAGATAAAACTTTTCAATTTCATACTCAGAAACATATACGCGACTTCAGATAAGTGAACCCGCGTGTACACGCAACTGTGTCTAATGCAACTAGCGTATACCCAGAGATATTATAATTTAGTTAGCTTAATCTTCAGTAAATGCATCAGAACATTATTAAGCAATTTAACAGTAAACAGGCGCAGTATAACAGAACAGAACATCACACAAGAGCCACACACATGAACACCATGATATAAGGTGGAAACCCAATGTGGGTGAAAACCACCTGCTGCAATTCGTCTCTTTCTTCTTTAATGAGAAACTTCTTTTACAATGTACTGGTGCAGTCCTTTACCAGTACGCAGGCTACAACCTGCAGAGGGCTACAACCCTCTCTCGTTTTCCAACTACTTCTGGAAGGGAGTTACAACCCCCTCAGCTCTTGTACTAGCTGATCCATTTACTAGTACGTAGGTGCTGACCCTACAACCTTCAGGGACCACGTTTCATCAATTTTCAGACTGGATCCAAGAATACAAAGCAAACATTACCGCAATACAATCATCAACTTATACTTGCATCATAATTCATTAAACAACCCAATACCGAATCACTGAAACCCTGTCATCAAGAACACAGAACCCAAACCAGAATCCAGAACTCTGTAACAACCACCAGAATCAGCAGCAACCTGAAATATTAACCCTTATCATGCATACGCTAGTTCACTGTACCAAAACCGCGTGTATACGCGCTTTCTCCAAAGGCAACCCGCGTGCAGATCTAGAAATGATTACTTCTGCCTTCGCTGTCAGATCCGACCCTTGCCAAGCGTCCCGAACAGATAACCAGCAATACCAGATCCTCTCACTGCGTCAGACACTCACAGTCCATACACCTTTGCCTAGTGATCTTCTCCTTATATAGCCTTAGGCCTTGTTCAATACCAAGAGCCAAAACCATAGAAACACAATACCATCAACCTCGAAACTAGGGATCAACACGTCCGTCGAGACATTATGGTCCGAAACCATAGGCACAACTTCCAAGGACTAACCGCCATGGACCAAAGGTACTTTTCCACATACACGCGCTTTTTCTGAAGCCAACCTGCGTGTACACGCGACTTGGGCTTAACGAACCTGCGTGTATGAACTTTCTTGCCATGTTGTACTAAGATCTGTCCTCTGATTAAGTTGCCATCACCTGTACCAACCTCTGAGCACCTGTACCAACCTCTGAGTGAGTTTCCATCAAGGACAACACTTGAATCATAATGCCAACAATCTCCCCCTTTGGACTTGATGGCAACCACCACACCAAGTCACTCTCCCCCTTTGACATCAAGGGCAAAGGGCGTACCAAGATATGCTCTTCTTTGGTATACCTTCTACTGTCCATACTCCCCCTGAGTACATGCTGAAGTTTCTGATTTGACTCCCCCTTTGTATATGCCAAAGTGTACCAATCTATCCACACTCCCCTTGAGCAGATGCAAGTTCTAAGACCAGCCATTCAGATCTGTATCATAAGCATCAGCCTGCAATACCATTCCTTTGATCAAACAACAAGATGTATCATCAACTTCTAACCATAGTGCCAACAATGAATTATTTGAAGAATATTCTCCCCCTGAGTGTGAGCCAACCATGTCTGAACCATTTCCTGAGTCTGTTCTGCTCCCCCTGAGCCTGAGCCAACCATGACTGAACCTGGGTCTGTTCTGCTGCCCTTTCTCCATATACGCGACTTTGCAGCCTGTAACTCGCGTATATACGCGACTTGTCTTCATTACATCAGCGTATGCAGGATGGAATACTGAATTTCATCACTTTCAGATTCCCCTGTGTCTGTTATGTCAGCTGACTGAGTTATCCCACACCTTTCTGTCTCTGTCTTCTTCAATTCCTGCAACTGTGATGATGTATGGTCCCCTTGTCTTGAATTTTGAAATCTGCTTCTGCATTCCCTTGCTTTATGCCCATAGTTGTTGCATGTATAACACCTTATATTTTTCATGTTCCTTCTATCACAATCAATTGCTTTGTGTCCATATGCATTACAGGCAAAGCAATACCCTCTGAAATACCTGGGATGCGATGATCTTTCTTGAACCATTCTACTTCTGCATCTGGCTGCAACATGTCCAAGATTATGACATACATAACATTCAACATTATTCAGCGGAGGAAATAATCGTCTGTCACGTCCATAGTTAGGAGTAAAGGATCTTCCTTGAGGAATTTCTTTCCTTGGTTGTTCCTTGAGCATTTCAGATTTCTCATTAGAGTTTCTTGCCTCACCTTGTGAACTAGATTCACCTTCAACATGTTCATGAAAACCAAGACCAGTCTTGATAGCAGGAGATCTTTGACTATTAAGAATATCATCCAAGACTTTAGAACTATCTTGAAATCGTAAGAGCTTATCCTTTTCTTCTAGTTTACCTTTCAAGATATTTACCTCAACTTGATGTTTTTCTTCCTTTTTCAGATATTGCTTCCTTAGGTCTTCTTCAACTTTTCTCCCTTCTTCCACTTGTCGCTTTAGTTTGATCACTTCATGTTTTTGATCTTCAAGATCTTCTTTTAGAGAGAGGATCTTTGATTCAAGTCTCTGAATAGTTGTGCTCTGATCTTTTGCTATATCCTGCAATTTCTCCCTTACCCTGGTTTCTGTCTCCAATTGTCCCTTTAATTTGGCAACTTCTTCAGTTTCTGCATTCTTCTCTTCATGTGCCATGAGACTTTTAATATCCTCGCTATTATTGGATGAAGCATTCTTCTTCTTATGTGCCATGAGACTTCTAATATCTTCACTATCATTTAATGTACTTTTAATATGGGTATAATAGCTTCTACCATCTTCTTCATATATCTTTCCTTTGTTATGAGGACATCTAGCAGCATAGTGACCAACTCTACCACATAGAAAACATTTGAAAGGTAGCTTATCTTTGAACCGTCCAGTTCCCCGTTCAAGATTCTTGACAAAATTTACCTCATCTTCTTCCTCTGACACTTCGAATGCGGCCTCTGGTGGTACCTTTTGTCGCATTTCAAAAGCAGTTAAGATCCCGTGAAGCTGTGACATGGTAATTTTCTGCACATTCTCCTTTTCTTCTATGGCAGATACTTTAGAATCAAATTTAGTAGACAGAGATCTCAAAACCTTTTGAACTAAGACAACTTCCTCAAATTCTTCACCCAGATCCCTCATACAATTCACAATCTCATCCATACGCAGAAAATAATTAGCTATGCTTTCATTACTTCGCATCTTAAGAGTTTCATACCGTATTCTGAGAGTTTGAAGCTTTGCTATTTTTACCTAATCATCTCCTTCGTAGCTTGTAACGATTTTGTCCCATATTTCCTTAGCTGATTTGAAATGCATGATCTTCATAAATTCTGATTGAGTCAAAGTACTCAATAGGACAGTAACTACTTTGGCATTGAGCTCATATTGCTTTTTCTCTGCTGGATCTGTAGGAGTTGCTGATGGGAATTTGTATCCTCCTTCTACGATTCCCCAAGCTTCTGCTCCAAGAGACTGTAGATATGCAGTGGTTCTTATCTTCCAGTGAGTAAAATTGTTCCCGTCAAAGACTGGTGGCCTGATGCGTGCCTCTCTTTCTGGATTAGACATTTTGATGGATCTTTTCCTTCAAGCGATCAAGCTTCTTCTGAAGGTCCTGCTCTGATCCCAATTGTTGGAAATAATACTGAGAGGGGGGGGGGTGAATCAGTATTATCAGATCAGATAAAACTTTTCAATTTCATACTCAGAAACATATACGCGACTTCAGATAAGTGAACCCGCGTGTACACGCGACTGTGTCTAATGCAACTAGCGTATACCCAGAGATATTATAATTTAGTTAGCTTAATCTTCAGTAAATGCATCAGAACATTATTAAGCAATTTAACAGTAAACAGGCGCAGTATAACAGAACAGAACATCACACAAGAGCCACACACATGAACACCATGATATAAGGTGGAAACCCAATGTGGGTGAAAACCACCTGCTGCAATTCGTCTCTTTCTTCTTTAATGAGAAACTTCTTTTACAATGTACTGGTGCAGTCCTTTACCAGTACGCAGGCTACAACCTGCAGAGGGCTACAACCCTCTCTCGTTTTCCAACTACTTCTGGAAGGGAGTTACAACCCCCTCAGCTCTTGTACTAGCTGATCCATTTACTAGTACGTAGGTGCTGACCCTACAACCTTCAGGGACCACGTTTCATCAATTTTCAGACTGGATCCAAGAATACAAAGCAAACATTACCGCAATACAATCATCAACTTATACTTGCATCATAATTCATTAAACAACCCAATACCGAATCACTGAAACCCTGTCATCAAGAACACAGAACCCAAACCAGAATCCAGAACTCTGTAACAACCACCAGAATCAGCAGCAACCTGAAATATTAACCCTTATCATGCATACGCTACTTCACTGTACCAAAACCGCGTGTATACGCGCTTTCTCCAAAGGCAACCCGCGTGCAGATCTAGAAATGATTACTTCTGCCTTCGCTGTCAGATCCGACCCTTGCCAAGCGTCCCGAACAGATAACCAGCAATACCAGATCCTCTCACTGCGTCAGACACTCACAGTCCATACACC
This sequence comes from Pinus tabuliformis, assembly GCA_031772625.1. Classification (NCBI taxonomy): domain Eukaryota; kingdom Viridiplantae; phylum Streptophyta; class Pinopsida; order Pinales; family Pinaceae; genus Pinus; species Pinus tabuliformis. The sequence goes on from CM062804.1 coordinate 716,548,721, forward strand.
TTTGCCTAGTGATCTTCTCCTTATATAGCCTTAGGCCTTGTTCAATACCAAGAGGCAAAACCATAGAAACACAATACCATCAACCTCGAAACTAGGGATCAACATGTCTGTCGAGACATTATGGTCCGAAACCATAGGCACAACTTCCAAGGACTAACCGCCATGGACCAAAGGTACTTTTCCACATACACGCGCTTTTTCTGAAGCCAACCTGCGTGTACACGCGACTTGGGCTTAACGAACCTGCGTGTATGAACTTTCTTGCCATGTTGTACTAAGATCTGTCCTCTGATTAAGTTGCCATCACCTGTACCAACCTCTGAGCACCTGTACCAACCTCTGAGTGAGTTGCCATCAAGGACAACACTTGAATCATAATGCCAACAGTCTATGGGAAGAAAGCTTTGTTGTCCATTGAATTTGAGTACAACACTTTGAGGATGGCAGCTCAGCTGGACCTAGATCTGAGCCATGCACAGCAAGAAAGGTTGTTGCAGCTGAATGGACTGGACGAGCACCGAATGCAGGTCCTCCTTCACTCGGAAGTGGTTCAACTTCAGAGAAAGGTGTGGCATGACCAACACCTCAATGACAAGCAATTCCAGCCAGGAGATTGGGCACTATTGTATGACTCCAGGTACAAAGATTTCAGGGGAAAGCTGAGAACCAGATGGTTGGGGCCATATGCAGTGGAAAAATGTCATGAAAATGGATCTGTTCTTATTCGAACCATTGATGAGGAAGCCATCCCCATGCTTGTCAATGGGCATCGCTTGAAGATCTACAGGAAGCCTCTCTCCAGACAAGAGTTCATCAAAGCTATGGAGAAATCAGTGATGGTCATAGAGAAGGGTTCTGCCTCTGCTTTGGGCATACCCTAAAAGATTTAAAATAATAATAATAATAATAATAATAATAAAGATCCTTGGGTGAAAACCTTTCTGAGGCGCCCAAGGTAGGTGGTAGGGGTGAAAACCTCATTGAGGCGCCCCTATTGTCTTTCAAAAAAAAAAAAAAAAAGAGATGTGAAAAAGATCCTTGAGTGAAAACCTCTCTGAGGCGCTTAAGGCAGATGGCAAGGGTGAAAACCTCATTGAGGCGCCCCTGTTATCTTTCAAAAAAAGGAAAAAAAAAAAAGAAAAAAAGAAAAAAACAATAAGCACAAAAGACAAGGACAGCAAGTTCATAATGTAAAATTGCATACAGGTTGCAGGTGTTCTATGGAGGAGAGGAAGCCTCTCAACTCAAAGCCAAGGATCCTTATCATGCTGTCAGGAGACCTCACGAGCACCTCCTCCAAGAATACTCATTTTCTCCAAGGTATGTGCACAATTTCATCACGGCTTGAGATTTCTACAGGAAGATGCAGCTTTTCTACAGGAAGATGCAGATTTTCTACAGGAAGGTGTAGACTTTCTACAGGAAACGCAAACTTTCTACAGGAAGCTCTGTATTTCTACAGGAAACTTCCTGTAGAAGTTCGGGACGGCCCAGAATTCATTCTATGAGGAGATCTAATGACTAAGGATCGGTTTGGACGCATGCAAGCTACTGTTGTCACCCTTGCACACTGCTGTCACCTCGTCCTACCACCCTTGTCGACATGCAACGAAGTTACCTGCACCAGCAAAGCAGATCATTGAGTTATCAAAGAGAAAGCAATTTTTAAGATAAAAAAATGCTGAGATGCCATACCATATCCCTCCCAGCCATCCACGAGCTCAGGAAGTGTGATCGTGAGGCCAAATCCTTCGTCGTGCAGCATGCACCCGAAGAGGAAGAACTGTTACAAGACATCCTGCGGGAGTCCTGTAACAGTTAAGCCCGCTAGAGTGTACACCAATCACAGCGCTGGCCATATGCAATTAAAACACAGGCGCATGCAGCCACAGCATCCAATCCATCGTCGGCAGCCTACAAACATGAACCTTCGGGCCTACGCAAATTCATCAGCGGCAACCGAATCCACTCATCATCGTCCAAAAACTGAAAAATCGTGTTGCGGCCGCACAGGTAACTGTCTCGACCCTTTCTTCCGTCAGATTGCATTAATTTTACTTTGAATTGTTTGCAAAGTGTGAAGAGAATGGTTTGAGCGGCTGTATGGCTAGTTGACTGGCCACGTCGACCAGTTAATGGTCTAGTCGGATGTTTGGGTGGCGGCCATGACAAAAAGAAATGGGCAGCACACACGTGAGAGCAATCCCGTCGGGAAAAACGGATTCAGCAGAAGAGACGGCGGCGGATCTGCGGGGGGATGATGCGGCAGTAAGTGAACTCGCAGGCAAATGATGGGACGACGTCATCCAACGGTCCGGCGGGGACAGCTCACCCCCGCGCCACGGATTCCGCCGATTCAAATCTAATCGGCTAGATCGCCCCATGCATTTATCATTCACTGTTTGGAGCTCGAGTGATCATCCGGATGCCTCTGCCGTCCGAAACTCCAAGCCTTTGGCTATCAGAACGCCTGTGAAGCAACCCCGAGAGTGCACACCAACTGCAGTCTTTCCCAGAAATCGCGCGCTACTCCTACAGGAAAGCTGTTTCTACAGGAAGGCGGGTTCCTCACGTCAAAAGGTGGCAGATAAAAAGGTAAACCTGAACTCTCCATGCAATTGGCTTTTGAAAGTGGCAGAATCGTCGTCTACAGTCTGGTCGTAGAAAATTGTTGCAATTGTTGTCTGCTATGCATAAACTATCATTCTACAGGATGTCAGTGTAATTAAGCTGTGTTAAGGTCCTCAGAGATAAGCTTCGTGGATTTTGTGCATGACAGAAGCGTAATTCTACGCTCTGTCTCAGTAGACCAAATTTCTTCTGCATTCGCCACCTCTAGTTAAAGCAACAATTTTTATCATGCCGGGTGGGTTTATTAGACGGGAACCCACTGATTCAGCAAAGTTAAGAGAAAACCAGGAGGTGGTGGAGCTCTTCACACGAGCACAATGGATATCCTTCTGTGACAAATTGTAGGGTTATGACGACGAAGTGGCAGAAGAATTTTTACAAGCTCTGAGGCCGAAATCCAAAACATTGGCCACCGTGAACTTCAAGGGCCTAAGCCTCAAGCTCACCCCACAATATATCAGTCGAATTACTGAACTTCCAATGCGTTTGCCATGGGATAAGGAAGAAAGGAAGTTGAGCCAACAGGCCAAGAAAGAATTCTTTCCCCCAGAGGAGGAATTCTCGGAGGACAAAAATGGGGTGCGTAGAACCAGTTTGCTGCCACCATGGAATGAAGTTAGCCTGCAGATCATGAAGTATATAACCTGCGAAGGCCGTTTTAGCATTGTGTACGGGTATCACTTTAGGTTGCTCACTGAATTGAGGCACCAGATTGATCTTCCTGTAGAAAATAAATTGAGCATCCCTTATTTCTTGCTACAGTCTCTAATTGAGTGTGCCACAAAGTTAAAAGATGGCATACCAGACCAGGTAGCCCACCATGGTTTGATCAAACTTCTCATGGAGGATGTGCTTCATTCATACAAGGTTCCCCTCTCATGGGAAGCATTCAGAAATTTGACAAGAGATGGAGACATAAGGATGTTGACCGAGGAAAGTGGTTCCTCCAGCAGTGAGGAGAAAGAATCAGTGGCCGTGGGAAAGAAAGAAACAGGCCAGAGGACCCCGACCACAGTACAGAAGAAAGAGCAAAAGAAGAGGCATGAGAAAAAGGACGACAAAGAAAAAGATGACACACCCATCTTGACAGCAAGAGAGAAAAGGTTGCAAGGCAGAGTGGACAAGGCTGAGAAGGTCCACATCAGCAAAAGTACCTCATCAGCACCCGCAACCAAACCAAAAAGCAAACCTCATGCAGCAAAGCAAGCCAAGGTGGTGACACCTGTGTCTACAGGAAAGCAGAAACAGGCTTCTACAGGAAGCTCGAAATTAACAGAAAAAGGGTCTTCTACAGGAAGCCCGAAAATTATTGAAAAAGGGTCTTCTACAAGAAGCCCGAAAATTACCAAAACAGGGTCTTCTACAGGAAGCCCGAAATTGGCTAAAACAGGGTCTTCTACAGGAAGCCCTGAAAAAGTGAAACCCAAGGAGAAGAAAGCCGATATTCATGAAAGGGAGGCAGCAGCTGTGCTGGCCGGCCTCAGCACACCTCCTAAGCCAGAGGAGAAGAGAAAGAGGGAGACCCCTCTATACTTTGAAGCTCGAAGAAGTGCGAGAATAAAGACGGGCAAGCCACAACCCCCATCCAGCAGCCAAATCACTACAGGGGATGCCCCTACTTCACCCAGTGAGAGGTCCCCCTCGAAGATATCGGTCACCTACGAGAGGGGGAGCCCAAAAACAACTACTTGGAAAGGAAGGGTAGACCAATCGGCTTCAAAAGCCCGGCTCAAGGTCAAGGAAACAGAGAAGACGGAAGGAGCGGCACCCTCATCACCACCAAGGGCAGAACAGGAAGAGCCACAAAGAGTAGGAGGGAAAGAGCATATTCGGGAGCCTAGTTCTCGGCCAAGGACAAGGAGCTGGGGCAAAATTGCTCAAGGATGAGCAAATATTTTAGCTGGGGGGTGATGATGAGCCCCAATTTTTGGTAACAATTTGGGCTCATTTGGCCTACTGACCTTGCTCAACCCGTCATATTTTATCACTTATGCATCATTCCTTAGTATATTCGTGTTATTTGTAGGAAGAAGGGCAGGCATTATTCCTATGTGACTAATACATGATGATTTTAGTTTTTTTGGCATTAAATGGAGCAAAGACCACGCAAATGGGGACAAGGAGACAGCAAAGGTGGCATTGCGGGTTTATAGGGAGGTTGTCCACAGTCTTGAATGACCTCCCTCGTGATCTCCACCCCAACTCCGAGCTCCAACAGCTATCCCCACCGAGCTGAAAGGCAGCCAACAGATTCTACAGGAACAGTAGTTCACTTTCAGTTGGACAGCCAAGCTCCTCTAATTGAGGAAGCCAGCTTGATCCTCATCATGTATAAATATTGAGGCCGTAGCCTTTGATAGGAGCTTTTTGAACTTTTGAACTACTGTTACAATTTCTAAGCACGAGCTACAGCTCGGTTTTTGCTTTTTGTAAGCCAGTTTTGGCATGTTATTAGACTCATGATTATTTAATAAAGGCAGGCAGCTTTGGATTCAATTCTGAGTTCTTAAGGGAGCTATAGCTCTCAGGTTAGGGCCCAACCTGAGAGCAATAGACCTCCTTTTCCTTGTATTGTTACATGTCTTTCCTTTCAGCACTTCATTTTTTTGCTTTGACATGCATTTGAAAAACACAGTCTGCTGATTTAATTTCTTTAATGTGATTGAGTAGGATTAGTTTATGGTTAAAGTGCTTCCAGCAGCTTAGATTAGAGTAGGAGGATTAGCATTCATTAGATCTCCAAGAAAATGTTGATAGTGCACTCACTGCCATCTCTGTTTTGAGATTGGGGGTGTAGACCGTACCAACCACCAAAAAAATGCAGTCTTATACATTCATGCAAGCTGCAACATAGTCATTTCAATTGTAGATCCATCCATGCATTCTGATCTTGAGCAATACTCCTTCGTTCCAATACCATGCACGATTTCTCTCTGAAGTTTACATTGTTGTTCGTTGGTTTAATAACACAGTTAAAATAGGTTGATGGAATTCTTGGTTTTGTGCAAGACATAGAGGATTTGTTCCATTTACACTGCGCAGCATTGTTCTATTACCTTCCTCTTCTTCTCAACCGCACCTAAGTCACCTGCTTAACCTTTGTTCAGCTCGTTTTCCTTCCAACCCTTCTACTGTTCACGTAGCTCCATCTTTTTGACTTTTCATTGCTTCCACCCTTCTATCCACCAACCAACTTTACCCACTCTCTCTCCATCCCATCTCTCTGTCCCTGAGCCATAACTAGCTCCCTTTTCATCCTACCTATCCACCCATACCGCTCCTACACTCCTCCATCACCAAAAACTCCAACCACAGAACATCCTGTAGAAGTTAGCAGACTTCCTGTAGAAATCCCGAGTTTCCTGTAGGATCCCCTGTAGACATCCTGTAGAAGCCTGCAAGCTCGGTTGCCAAGCACTTGAACGTTGTGGACTTCTGTGGAATGATGTTAGAGATCCCCTGGAACCTCTCCTAGCCTTCACGACCTTTTTCCAGCCTTCCTTCCCTCCGAACTACCCCTGCACAGTCACAACCTAATAAGAAACAAAGTCATAATAACTCCAACCACTTAAGCAAAAATACAAAAATGTGTTCTTTTCAATGGAAGTAGTTTAAATTCATGCATCTCATATCACTAGAAGTAATGGCATCATTTCTAGAAGTTTGCACTCCCACCATTGCATCATAGAGATTAAACTAGTCAGATTAGGGTTTACTAGGGTTTCCATGTTTGGTTGGCTTTCAGTTCATTCTTGCAAGGTAGGCTAATTTCCTTTAAGATAGCCTTCGTTCATCATCTAGAAAGCTTCTTCTGAGAACATATAGAAGTTGGCTTGAGCCCTAGCAGACTTGTGCCAGCTGACCAAGTGTCAGCTGCGACAAGAGCTAGTACTTGTGCATACAGCACCGTCGCTTCCAAGTTTGTTACGAACTACTGGGTTGATAAAATTAGAGATAGGAAGCTCTAGGAGTTGTAGCATTATTGCTACAATACTGGAGCCCACCATCTCAACGGCGCCAAAAAGATGGTGGGCTCCAGTATTGTAGCAATAATGCTACAACTCCTAGAGCTTCCTATCTCTAATTTTATCAACCCGGTAGTTTGTAACAAACTTGGAAGTGACGGTGCTTTATGCACAAGTACTAGCTCTTGTCGCAGCTGTCACTTGGTCAGCTGGCACAAGTCCGCTAGGGCTCAAGCCAAATTCTATATGTTCTCAGAACAAGCTTTCTAGATGATGAACGAAGGCTATCGTAAAGGAAATTAACCTACTTTGCAAGAATGAACTGAAAGCCAACCAAACATGGAAACCCTAGTAAACCCTAATCTGACTGGTTTAATCTCTATGATGCAATGGTGGGAGTGAAAACTTCTAGAAATTATGCCATTATTTCTAGTGTTATGAGATGCATGAATTTAAACTACTTCCATTGAAAAGAACACATTTTTGTATTTTTGCTTAAGTGGTTGGAGTTATTATGACTTTGTTTCTTATTAGGTTTTGACTGTGCAGGGGTAGTTCGGAGGGAAGGAAGGCTGGAAAAAGGTCGTGAAGGCTAGGAGAGGTTCCAGGGGATCTCTAACATCATTCCACAGAAGTCCACAACGTTCAAGTTCTTGGCAACCGAGTTTGCAGGCTTCTACAGGATGTCTGCAGGGGATCCTACAGGAAACTCGGGATTTCTACAAGAAGTCTGCTAACTTCTACAGGATGTTCTGCGGTTGGAGTTTTTGGTGATGGAGGAGTGTAGGAGCGGTATGGGTGGATAGGTAGGATGAAAATGGAGCTAGTGATGGCTCAGGGACAGAGAGATGGGATGGAGAGAGAGTGGGTAAAGTTGGTTGGTGGATAGAAGGGTGGAAGCAATGAAAAGTCAAAAAGATGGAGCTACGTGAATAGTAGAAGGGTTGGAAGGCAAATGAGCTGAACAGAGGTTAAGCAGGTGACTTAGACACGGTTGAGAAGAAGAAGAAGGTAATAGAACAATGCTGCGCAGTGTAAATGGAACAAATCCTCTATGTCTTGCACAAAACCAAGAATTCCATCAACCTATTTTAACTGTGTTATTAAACCAACGAACATCAATGTAAACTTCAGAGAGAAATCATGCATGGTATTGGAACAAAGGAGTATTGCTCAAGATCAGAATGCATGGATGGATCTACAATTGAAATGACTGTGTTGCAGCTTGCATGAACGTATAAGACTGCGTTTTTTTGGTGGTTGGTACGGTCTACACCCCCAATCTCAAAACAGAGATGGCAGTGAGTGCACTATCAACCTTTTCTTGGAGCTCTAATGAATGTTAATCCTCCTACTCTAATCTAAGCTGCTGGAAGCACTTTAACCATAAACTAATCCTACTCAATCACATTAAAGAAATTAAATCAGCAGACTGTGTTTTTCAAATGCATGTCAAAGCAAAGAAATGAAGTGCTGAAAGGAAAGACAAGTAACAATACAAGGAAAAGGAGGTCTATTGCTCTCAGGTTGGGCCCTAACCTGAGAGCTATAGCTCCCTTAAGAACTCAGAATTGAATCCAAAGCTGCCTGCTTTTATTAAATAATCATGAGTCTAACAACATGCCAAAACTGGCTTACAAAAAGCAAAAACCGAGCTGTAGCTCGTGCTTAGAAATTGCAACAGTAGTTCAAAAAGCTCCTATCAAAGGCTATGGCCTCAATATTTATACATGATGAGGATCAAGCTGGCTTCCTCAATTAGAGGAGCTTGGCTGTCCAACTAAAAGTGAACTGCTGTTCCTGTAGAATCCGTTGGCTGCCTTTCAGCTCGGTGGGGATAGCTGTTGGAGCTCGGAGTTGGGGTGGAGATCACGAGGGAGATCATTCAAGACTGTGGACAACCTCCCTATAAACCCGCAATGCCACCTTTGCTGTCTCCTTGTCCCCATTTGCGTGGTCTTTGCCCCATTTAATGCCAAAAAACCTGAAATCATCATGTATTAGTCACATAGGAATAATGCCTGCCCTTCTTCCTAAAAATAACACGAATATACTAAGAAATGATGCATAAGTGATAAAAGATGATGGGTTGAGCAAGGTCAGTAGGCCAAATGAGCCCAAATTGTTACCAAAAATTGGGGCTCATCAATCGCATCGGGGGATTTGAAAGTGGCACAATTAACGCATCGTTTACCAATGCCGATTGCCGATAGCGATTCCTTTATCGCATCGGAGGAATGGGGAATGCTTTATAAATGTCGTGCTTTGTCTTTTCCCGATATCTGATAGCGATTTCCCTTTTCAAATCGGAGTTATTCAATGTGCCTTTACTTATGTTCCTTTTATTATTGCGATATGCGATCTTGCGATTGCTTTATCGTAACAATAAAAGCTTTATGATTTGTTTTAAAAAGGCCTTTTTCTCATTGTTTTAAAAATGGAAATCATATTTCAATTCGACTTTTTGATGAGGGTTTTTCTAATAACAAGTAAATACCAATTTATTCACACCTCTATGTTTAAAAAAGGGACCCATTTCATATTATGATTTCAAAGAAAAATTTTATGAAATGGGGGCTTGTTGTACAACACAACAATTGGCAATTCACTAGGAGAAACAGTTATCTCTGGGAAAAGTTAAAATACTTAAACTTTTTTTAATCTAAAAATCTTATCTGAGTGAAAGATTCTAATATAACTAGGCAAACATAAATTCTGAATGTAATGATAACTATTTCCGCTATCCTCTTCTCATGTTATAATTAAATACATTCTATGTTTCAAACTAGCCTTGCTTGGTTGCTAATGATAAAACAAAAACTTCTCCAACTTAGCTTTATAATGACTCCTTTGCCATAGGTAGAGCCTCTGCTGCCAGCAAACATCTATAGTTTCGACAGGGATACCTTTTAACCATTTGATCGTTCATTATCCCATCCATTTCAGAGTATAATTAAAAAGAATGAATCCAGAAATATGTTTTCATATTTTTGTATCATTTTCCTTTTTCTTCATTTTGTAAGATAAAAAGCCATTGTCCTGGTTTGGTAGCCAGCTGTTTGACAATGCCATTCATTGGTGATAATTTAACTGCACAAGTTGGCTCGTGATGAGACCCCTTGTCTTATAATTATAAGCCATTACCCTGTTTTGGTATGCAGTATTGGTAATGTCAGTTGAACCATTTCCCTATGATCATGGTAAGAAGTCTTGCGATAAGCCCTCTTATCTTTTACCTCAAGCATATTTTAGAATTACACTCTGAGTAATTATAACCCTTGATGAATGGGATGAACAATTTTCTCCTTAAGAGAGGATGGATGACAGGATAAGAGTTGAATATGCTAAGATTGAATCAGTATCTGTTTTGTATTGATAACCGTTTTCAGGATGCTTAAAAACATTAAAATGATTTACAGTACTTCTAATCTTTGAGCAGAGTTTACAGAAATAAAATGGGCTTCAGAATCTAAATATACCCAACTTCTTAGAAATCTTCCTTTCATTTAAGGTTTGCAAATATCATAACCATTTCTTTTGAGAAACTTTTCAATATAGTAAAGACCAATGGAAGGCCAACTTTATTCTTCTAACATCCTAAAATCTAAGCTATGTACACAAATTTAGCTAGAAATTGAATATTTACAAAGGGAGAAGGGGTTACCTTCTCAATTGAAGAATTTTTTCAAGATAAGGTCGTTAACAGGAAGAGAATCTCTCTTTCCTAATAGATCTTGCAGAATGAAAGTAGAAGGGCCTATCTTCTCATTGATTTGAAATGGTCCAAGCCACATTTTCTAAAGCTTTGTGTGTTTTCCTTTATCCTCATGGGCTTTGTCCCATTTCAAAACTAGATCACCAACTTGTAATTGTTTTGAACTGGTTGAAGTTGTATCAAAAGATGACTTGATAATTTGTTGATGTTTTGCATGTATAATTCTGGCTTTTTCCCTTTCTTCTTCTAGTTTCAAAATTTGATCGTGTCTTAGTTGAATAGAAGATGAGGGACTTTCTTCGATAAACTGCACTAAAGCTAAAGACGGAAGCACTAAGTTAGCTGGTATGACAGCTTCCTTTCCATACACTAGATTGAATGGAGAAGTGCCTATAGAGATTTTCTGAGTTATTTTGTTAGCCCAAAGTGCAAATATCAAAGATTTATGCCAATTTTTATGATTCTGTTCAATAGTTCACTTAATAGTTCTAATAAGGTTTTTATTGGTGGATTCTACCAAACCATTACCATGAGGGTAGTAATTTGCATAATACCTCAATTTAAATCCCCTTTTGATAGCAAACTCAAACATAGAATTTCCAGATAAATAAGATTCATTATCAAAAACAAGAGCATTCGGGACACCAAGCCTGGTAATAATGAATTGATCTATGAATTCCATAATTGCCTCAGCATTTGTTGTCTTTAAAGGAATCGCTTCAACCCACTTAGTAAAATAATCAGTGGCAGTAAGGATATAATTATGTTGTTTGGATGAGTGTGGAGTGATTTCTCCAATGATGTCCAATCCCCATTGCTCAAATGGTTGCTCAATGTTGACTGGTTGCAAAGGGAAAGTTGGCTTTCTTTGTCTTCCACTGGAGGTCTGATAGCTTTGACATTTCCTTACATATTCATGAGTATCCCTGAACAAGGTGGGCCAATAGTACCCAGCATGAATGATTTTGTGAGCTGTGGTGTCAGCTCCAAAATGTCCTCCTGTCGGTCCATCATGAAGTTCCTGCAAAACCTTTTGTGCTTCAGGTTTTTCTAAGCATCTTAATAAAATTGAATCATAATTTCGCCTAAAAAATACACCATCTATAATTGTAAAGTTTTTTTCTTTCAATCTAATGGCACGTTTGTTTCTATAGGAGAGATTGGAAGGAGCGTACCCATTTTTTAAATAGAAAATCAGATCTGTATATTGTGATTCAGAACCTGTGGTACTTATCTGATTGATTTCTTCAGTATCTTTTGTATTTTCAAGTTCTTGAATGCTTGATGCTCCTGCTAACAACCTGCAAAAACCTTGGCCTTTGACAATCTTTTCTGGCTTGATTTCCAAGTCATATTCTTGTAATGCGGTGACCCAATTTTCTCTCTTTTCTCCTAATTCCCTTTGAACTAGTAATTGTCTTACTGCTGAAAAGGAACTATAACTTGTGTGTGAGCTTTTAAGAGGAAGGGCCTATAATGTTTTATGGCTTTGTACACAGCAAAGGCTTGTTTTTCAACTTCCGAATAGTTTAGTTCAGCACCTTGAAGATTTGAGCTGTAAAACGAAATTGGTGCTTCCAAGTTTTGATCATTGTTTTGCGTCAATACTACTACATATGACGAAGCAGATGCGAGGGTACATAGTACGAAATGATTAGAAAAATTGGCAGTGCTTAAAGCAGGGGCATTAATTATTGATTTTTTGATGGAATCAAATGCCTCCTTTTCTGCAGATCCCCATATAAACACTGAATTTTTCTTAATCATCATTTGCAATGGTAAAAGAATCTGGGAAAAATCTGGAACAAAACGTTTAACAAAGTTAATCTGACCCAAAAATGACTACATGGATTTTTTATTATGGGGAAATGGAATTTCAAAAATCTCTTTAATTCTGTCTGGATCAATATAGATACCATCTTTTGAAACAATGAAGCCTAAAAGTTTTCCTTGATTAAGGGAAAAAAAGGACTTCTTTGGATTAAGAGAGATACCATATTTTTTACACCGTTCAAAGATTTGTTTTAAATCATGTATGTGATTAGACCTTTTCTTGGAAAATACAGTAATATCATCGAAATAGACAACTACTGATTTATTAAGCAATCCTTTGAACGCTATGTCCATGGCTATCTGAAATGTGGCTCCTACATTAATGAGTCCAAAAGGCATCTTTTGGTAGGCATAAGTTCCCCACTTAGTTCTAAAGGTTGTTTTAAGCATGTCATCAGGATGAACCAGTATTTGGTTATATCCTGAAAAACCGTCTAAAAGGGACATTAGTTCTGAACCCGCTACTGAATGTAATGTCTGCTCCATAGTAGGTAAAGGGAAGTTATCCTTTTGACTTGCCTTATTAATATTTCTGAAATCAATACAAATCCTGATATCGCCATTTTTCTTCCGAACAGGCACCATGTTGGAAACCCAGTTTGAATGTCTCACAGGAAAAATTATCTTAGCCTTCAAGAGTTTATTAAATTCAGCCTTTATTTGACTCTCAAGGTTAGGATGAATCTTTCTTAACATCTGTTGCACTAGTTTTTGTTCAGAAAGCATTGGAATAGTATGTCGAATAATTGATGTATCATATGTTTTCAAATCATCATATTTCCAAGCGAAGACATACTTGTTTTTTGTTAACAGCCTAATGAATGTTGTTCTTTCTTCTATAGAAAGTCCTAGTCCCAAATTGATGTTTTGAGGGTTCTCATCAGTACCTAGGTTTATCAATTCAAATCTTAAAGTAGAACTCTGGATTTTTGAATTGGTCACCTGTTTAAACCTGTCTTTAATATCATAAAGATCTTCAAGCTTGACCACTGGTTTTGGTATTGATTTTCCTTTTTGCTTTTCCTTCATCTGAAGGTCATGATCGCTTTCATCAATGGTTTGGCCATCATAGAACTTATCGGAAGTCAAGAAGTTTAGAATGTCTTCATCATGATTGAACACTCTCCAATTGGTGACATTATCGGGAATCGATGGTCTAAAAATTAACTCTACTGAAAATCTATCTGGGCTGTAATCTTCGGATGGTAGGAGTCTGGAAGCAACATTAGCTAGCAGGTCTATTGCTGCATTCTGGGACCTAGGGATGGGAGAAATATTGAATGCTAAAAATTGAGAGGTGAGTTCCTGTAGCAGAGACTGATAGTGTTTGAGATGACCAAAAAGCAATGAATTGTATTTCTAACTTGTTTAATAACAATCTCTGAATCACCAAACACTTTCAAATATTGAACTTTGAGGCCAATCGCTTTGTAGAGTCCTTGGACTAGGGCCTCATATTCAGTTGTATTGTTTGTGCATTCAAATTCCAATCTGCATGATAACATAGTTTTTTATCCCTGAGGGCTAACCAAAATACATCCTGCCCTCGAGCCTTCACTAGACTTAGACACGTCAAAATATAGTGACCAAAATAAATAATTATCAACAATTTTATTTACAGTTTCCTCAGTAACATTAAAACATCTTGACCTATCTGTTTGTGAAAAGTTTTCGATCTAAGATGTGAAATTATTAATTGGGAAAGGAGATGGTTATGCAGTGAAGTTGCCAAAGAATGATTCAGATGAATAATTCCCCAAAATATTGTTATTAAATGCTATTGGTTGGTTTTCTTGTTCAAACTCGGTAACTGTATGGGTCATGTGTTTCTCCCGATCAATCTTGATCTGATTTGGTTTTCCTTTATAAGGTAACCACATATGAGACCAATCAGTGGAAATATAACCGTGGAGTTTTTCGGACCAATCTCTACTTAAAATCAGCCCATAGAATTCAGGTATATCAGCGATCAAAATATCAATTCTTTGAACTACTCTAGGATCAGTTGATAACCTGATAGTTACTGAGTTGATTTCCCCTAAAACCTGGACCTTAGTTCTATCCAACTGTACAATATGAATTGCAGACTTTTGGGGTTCAATGTTCAGTTTGGAACAAACTGAAGCTGGCATTATATTAGAGGAAGCCCCTGAGTCAATCAAACAGTTGTGTAGGTTTCTATTATAGATCTCATAGGTTAAGAGGAAGGGAGGAGTATGAGAATTTGATCTATCCCCAATTAAGACTGCGTCAGTAGCTTCCACTCTACCAGAAGGCAATTGGCCTGAATCATTAGCAGCTTTGGATAATACAGCATTGGGAAGAGGTGAAGAAGGAACGACATTTAACTCTTTAAGAAGTAACTTCTACTGATGTTTGAGTTTGCTAAGTTCAAACATAGTAATATTCACCTTAGTATTCTTCATATCTTCGATAATATTATAGTCCATAGAATCTGATACTACCAATGTCTTAGATGTTGAAGGTAGATTTGAAGATGATGATTGATTTTGGGGTGGTGTCGCTGAAGCTTTCTTTGTAGGAATCTTTTCTTTGGTAGTAGAGGAACCTGCATTCCTTTTCTTCGAAGTTGTCTGGATAGGTTTAGGAGTACCCTTACTCCTGGTAGTCACGGGGAAAGCTTCTTGTTCGTTTTCCATATCGGAAGTGGGTAAAATAAAATCCCACATCCCATGGCATTCGACAGTCTCTTCTTCTTCGGGTTCCTCAGATGTCAAGACTGTTTCATCTTCTTCTTCTTCTTCAGGATCTGAATCGGCGTTGGATATAACATTTGGTGGTTTTGATTCAGGTTTCTTGAAATTCCTAAATGGCCTTTTTGTTGAGGTTTCTACTACTTGCTTTTTGATTTCGACCATTTCATTTGACATAGTCTTGAGGACTTTTTGTAAACCTTCCATATCATATGGATCTTTAGGGGTTTTCTTCTTTGAATCATCTTTGAAAGAATTGTTTTTGGATTTTCTATCTTCAAGAGCAGCTTTCTTTTCTAAAGCATTAATACGTTTCTCCACAGCAAGTGCTTCCTTCATGTTTTCAGCAAAAGTTGGTTTTGCAGCCCTGTCTATGAAAATAGCTATATTTGAGGGTAGGGCAGTTATATACCATTCGCTTTTGATTTGCTCACTTGGTTTGGAGGAAGTTGGAATCTTATTCAAGATTTTATTGAATCGTGAGTTGAATTCTTTAATCGGTTCCTTATGCTCTATCCTAAGATTGGAGAGATCATTGATTAATGTGGCTAGCGCTCTATCATCGCCATACTTAGTAAGAAATTGTTCTTGGCAAATATTCCAACTAGTGATGGATCCAGAGGGCAGGGGAAAATACCAAGATCCTGTTGATCCTTGCAAAGTATAAGGGAAAAGCCTCACGACAACATCTTCCTCTGTCACTCCCTTCAAATTAGCTGATAACATGAAGTTATTAATATGTTCTTTGGCTTGTGTTCGAGCATCTGGATTCAAATTGGGTAACCATTTTTCAGGAGAATCAGGCAATGCATGTAATGGTGCAGGCATATTGACCGCACCGGGACTATTCCATGGATCTGCCATTGAAACACTAGTAGTGGATGATATTGCTGATGAAATTCCAGATGTTTGGGAAGGAATCGATATTGAGGATTGAGCAGGTTGGGATGTTGAAGTTCTTGATCCCTAATGAACAACAATATGTAATGAGGGATTGGATGGCTGACTTCGCGCTGGGGAAGATGAGATGGAAGATGTCGATGAGAAAGTCTCACTGTCAGATCCTTCAGTATTCTTTTTTGCCCTTTTCCTCTTAGGTAAAGGTAACTCAGTAGGTTCTATACCGAGCTTTCCGCTCTGAAGTCTGGTGAGAGGATGAGGTAGATTGAATTGCGAGGTCTCACTGCCTTGAGATACCTCAGATTTTTGTGGTGATATCGAAAAGCCTTGAAGTTTATGGATGAGTAACTGAACTTCAAGGGACTCAGGACTTAATCGTTCTGAAGTATGGTGGGTTTGAGGAGAGGTAGTTGATTCCTCTTCTTCTCGCTTGGATACTGGAGATCTAGCATGCAATTGGAAAGCACGAGGTGATGTGGAGGGAGATTTACTCTCAGAATGGATTGTAGGTTTGGGTTTGCTCGCCATTCACAGTTCATGCCCTCCTTCTAGCGCCAAAAATGTTGATGCCTCAAAAATCGCTGCATCAACATCGGGGATAACCACCCAGTCCGAACCTTAAAGGCAGCTCCTTTTCCATTTGGTATAGTGGCTCCGACTGGATATAATGGGACCAGTTTCCCAGTGATTGGTAAATGGGATGGATAAATAATTGGTTTTCAAATATCTAATGATAATGGATGAATGATATAATCTAAAAGTAAAATATAAACAACTATTCTATCCTGGGAAATTGTTTCTTTTTGTGTAACTTTGGATGGTCTTCATTCACAAACAAGCATACAGATGACTCTTGTTGGTAAGAAAAGATGTTTATTTATATGATAATTGCTAAGCCCAAATAGTTGAACAAAGCAATCAAGTAAACATTATTACACTATTTCTCATTTATATCATAGACATAGATATGAGTGAAAGAATAACAGTCCTCGGACATCCAATAGTGAAAAGAAAAAGGCTTGCTGTTAAAGCACATATATATATTCAATGATAGCAAAATTTAAACGAATGCAAATTCACCTAAAAATGACAGAAGAGCATAGATAATAGTACCATATGTTTATTCGAGTCACTCCCAATATCAATCGCATTCACATTCCTTTTTCCAACTTAGAAACACTTCCACAAAAGGCAATAGTGCACAGATCATCAAAGCTTCCTTTGTCAAAATTCAGAATACTGGCCCAGTCTTTATAAAAAAATAGATCAGAAGCACAATAGTGTGACTTCCTGATTTGAGTTTATACAAAAATTGAGGACCCTTTCCAAATGCATGAAAGGGCCTATAAATATTAATTAAGCTAACTAATTACAAAATAAAAGTGCTAATAAATTGGTACAACTATGCTATGAATATCTCTTCAAAATCGGCTTGTCTTCAGTGGGTAGCATGATTCATTGCTTCAAATGATCTCCCTTTGGCTTGAGCTGGCAGATTTCTAACATCTGTTGCAACTCTGGGGAGCGGCTTAGGCAAGAATTCAGTTGAGCTCAGTATGTGGCATCTTGTATCTCGGGGATCATGCAACTGATAGCATCAGTTAAACACTTGAGCGCGGCCCTCTGACTGTATGGATTGATTAGGAAAAACCAAAAGGTATCCCAAGTTAGACTTTGGATGCCAGCGATTAATCTTCCTTTCTTTTCCAGCTCTTGGTTGCATGTTTGTTCCAAGGCTTTGGCCGATGTTAATTTTCCTAGATTACACTGTGAAATCATATTAGACAGATAAAGAGTGTCATTGAAAAATTTAATTAAATTGCTAGTAGATAACCGACATCTTGAGGTTTCTCTTTCTGCCTTCATTAATTGGGTCTGCCACTCTAGTTTGTGTGCTTCAATAATTTCGGGCAGATCCGAAGCCTGTCCTTCAAGGGAGTCTTGCCAAGCGACAAAATTGGTTAAGGTCTCATCGGCATGTTCCAATTCCTGTCTAGCTTCAACTGATTTATCAACTATAGATGTAGTAATCTCACAAAGAGGTTCAGTCAAAGAAATTTTATGACATAGCAGTTTCAGTTGTGTAATCAATGCCTTATTGATTTGTAGAGCTTCTGTTCTGAATTCAAATATTTGAGGAAGGCTCCTGAACTTTTCCACTTCTTGTGAAAGTTGAGCGATTTTCTCATCCTTAGTCTTGCTCATTTGTTCATTCAACGCCTTTAATTTGGCCACTGCTTCAGACAGTTCCTTCTGTTTCTGCACTGCACTTGAATCTATTCTCTGTTTCTCTTTGTGTAATTGCTCATTTAATTGGTTTTTTGTCTGCCACTGTGTTGATAGTTTTTGTTCCTATTGCTCTATTTTCTGCTGTGCTTCGGACCCCTGCGACTGCAATGAATCAATCATTTGATCTTTTTCCTTGAGGAGACTGCACACTTCCGAAGCCTTATCCATAGTGGCTGCCGAATATGCTCCAGCATACTGGGAGAGTTTCGTAAGGTCACCGGAAGGGTTCAGTTCCTCCTTCCACACCACATTACCCATCTCTATTTGATCTGGCAAAAGGAAAGATTGATCAAGTCTTTTCATTTTCTTCTGTCTTTTCACCACAACCCTATGTTTAGGACGGTAAAAGACGTCTAGTGGTGGTATGTCTTCTACCTGTAAAACAATTTGATCGGATGGATCTCTGGGGATTATTTTTGCATCTTTACTACTGGGTAGGCCGCTAGTTCCTTCCATCGGAACCGTAGTTGTGGTTGTTTCTTGACTTACTGTTACTTGGGGTATGCTGAATCCTGGTGGAGTCTCGAGATTATTAATAATAGAGTCAAATTGCTGCCACTCTTGGAGGAGTTTGGGATCAATTTGAGTCTCCAAATCAATAACTTCACTATCATGCTTCTTCCATTTTTCTTGCTCTTTTTCCTTTCTCCTGCTCTATTTCTTTTTCGGGAATTTCCTCTGTAGTGGGAGACTCATCAGTACTCTTTTGCCCAGGCTCGCTTGACTTAGTTGTTGGTGTAGTGGCCAACAAGTCCAAAGGCAGAATTTGCAACCTCTGTTCTCTGAGCCTATTGAATTCTACCAGTGCTTCACCATTATATTTCATTCTGGCCAATGTTTTAACCTGAGACAAAGATTCTGCTGAAGAAAATAAATCGTCAAATTGATCTTTTTCATGGTCAAACTTGGTGAGTTTGGCCTGTTCAAGCACATTGTAGGCAACCTTCCGGGGATCGAATTGCCTGCTAGGGATGGTCGCAAGGTTGAGCATATTAATTTTCCCTGCCTCCTTCTCAGCATGTTTCCAATCGAGTATGGTGTAAACACCACATCTTAAAGGGAATACGGGCCATAGCTTCTTTTTGGAAGTCCTAAGAGTTTTGGACGTTCCAACGGTTGTGATTTGGTAGGCTAATTCACATGCCAATAGTTTATTGGGCACATATAATGGGAGAACATGGGGTTTTGTGGCACTACCAAACACCCGTATATACGTGAATTTATCTTCCCCGAACCAATTCCCCACAGCAGTCAAGTCAATTTCAGCCTCCTCGGAAATCCTTGGGGTAGGCCTATCAAAGATAGCATAATAGATGGGCAACATGAAACCATTACAGATTTGATACAAGTGGTCTTTATAATGTGCCTTCCATAACATCTGATGGTAGATGTGAATTGGTTTGGGGTCCTGTGGTGTCCACCTCCACCCGACTATCGGGTATTCGGAATTAAAACAAAGCATATCCATAACATAAGCACTGTAATAGAAGGGAGGAATAGTCCGGGTAGTTTTGCGTGAATTGAATCTAAAATCAAGAATGCAGAGGCTAATTTATCAGACAATGTATTGGCCCAATCCATGATATAACTACTAGTTTCCGCTTCCATTAAAGGAACCATTTCGATATCAAATTTTGCAGAATCATGCATCCCCCATATCCTACACATCATTGCCCCAGCGTAACAGTAAGGAGATGCTAAGGAATCCACGGAGTACTTACCCGATGACTCATGTTTGTGCTTTGCTAGATTCTATCTCCACTTTCTAATCGGGGCTGATTCCATCTCATTTTCATCTGTGAATTTCTTTAGAAAATCTTTGTTGTATTTCTTCTCCGGCTCGGGCAAATGGTACATCTTTCTCAAGTCGTCGGGCTGAAATGAACCGAAAACTCTTCCATCAACAGTGCAAAAGGTCCTATTAGAAACAGGAATTTGTTCGACCACCCATCTGACCACATCAGTGTAAGGGATAATTTTCTCCCGAGCTGCTATCCTGTGTAAAAATGACTCCACCAAATCCTTTAGCAAGGCTTTTGATTTTCTGGTTGAGTCTGCAATAGCTTCTTCTTATGTTTCCCCTGGCTCTTCTGCCTCAATCAGATTATAAATGCTTTGCCAACTGGTATTTTCCAGGCCGAGACATGTAGTTTCTGAAATCAATCCCTTCTTGCTTGGTCCTGGGTCACTGGTGAGCTGGATAGTAACTGCAAGGGCTGTTGCCACAGCGGACCTCTTAGATTTCTTTCCCATTTGCTTAAAACTTGAAACTTCGACGGAATTCTGCACAAGGAAGGAAAACCAGCGTAATACAGAGAAACAAATTGTAAGAGCCAATATGAAAGAGGTATGAATAATAAAAGATCGTGATAAAAATTGCCGCAGATAAAATCTAAGTGGAAAATCTCGGCATAACTCCTTCATTAATTGGCTGCTTCATCTGTCAGTCATGATAAGGAGGCTTTTAAATAATCCATCATAACGTATATTGATTCAAGCGTGGCTTATATTTTTGGCAGTTAATCGCATTTGATGATTGACGTCGTGAAAGGGAGGGTTTACATAATAATACAAAATATCGTTCAATCACCAAAGGTGATACAATGCATGCCAATCTTTATTATGTTTAGAAACACGCGCCCTGATTTAATGCATCGCAATCGGGGTAGGGCTCGGGTCACTTTATTTATTCCATTGCGAATCGTCGATCACCGATGGCGATACGCCTTATCGCATCGGGGGATTTGAAAGTGGCACAATTAACGCATCGTTTACCAATGTCGATTGCCGATAGCGATGCCTTTATCGCATCGGAGGAATGGGGAATGCTTTATAAATGGTGCGCTTTGTCTTTCCCCGATATCCAATAGCGATTTCCCTTTTCGGATCGGAGTTATTCAATGTGCCTTTACTTATGTTCCTTTTATTATTGCGATATGCGATCTTGCGATCGTTTTATCATAATAATAAAAGCTTTATGATTTGTTTTAAAAAGGCCTTTTTCTCATTGTTTTAAAAACGGAAATCATATTTCAATTGGACTTTTTGATGAGGGTTTTTCTAATAACAAGTAAATACCAATTTATTCACACCTCTATGTTTAAAAAGGGACCCATTTCATATTATGATTTCAAAGAAAAATTTTATGAAATGGGGGGTTGTTGTACAACACAACAGGTCCATAAAGTTGCCCAATGATGAGGCTCATCATCACCCCTACTAAAAGTGTTGCTCATCCTCTAAGCAACTCAATCAATATCCATGTCTTTCATAGTTCTAGTGGCCTCGCTGACATCCCATGCTTCTATTGGGGTTTCATCTTCCTGTGCATAGAATCATGTCTTCCTCTCTACCTCCTCCCACTGCTTTCTTTCTTCCTCTTCCTTCGTTCCTTCTAACATCCACAAGAGAGGTGGTGGACTGAGTCTGAAGCCAATCCAATTGACTTTGATCCTTTGGATGGTTTGTTTGTACATGGGTGTCATGTTCAATGTTTATCTCATCCTTTGAGGAGAATGGTAATCTCTGATTTTCCAATTGTATGGAAAAGTATTCCATCTCCTTTGGCAAGCTTGCATGCTGTCATCCCCAGCAGTCTGAACATATCATCAAAATGTGTAATTTATTGCTCTTGGTTAGCAATATACCTAAGTGCAAGTTAAGGATTATTTGAAATTAAATTATGTGTGCTAATGATAGCCATTGGATTGGAATGCTTAGCTCTTATCATGAAAGGCTCAGTTTGTTCCCTTGCCAATATCTTCTTCATTTCTGTAGCCCTTGCTTCCTCATGGTTCATCCATGATGCCAAATCCATCAACTGTAAATCCTCCAGCTTTGCATTAGGGTCCCATACATTCATATCTGTCAAAGCCATGTTATGCAATTAGAACTCAAGAGTCTTATCCCTATCCTCTAATGTACTTTGATCACAGATATCAATGAACTGTCTATAATCTTGGAATGGCATAGTGACTCTCTGTGCTAGGGTCTTGATTTGGAACTGTAGCCATTGTTCCTTAAGGTATAATGCATAGGACTTAGCTGGCATCCTACACTAGATTGCTTCCAAAGATAGATTGTCCATGGATGCCAACCGATTCTCTCTTTCTTGCAGTTGTCCTTTCAACCATGCATTTTCTGTCTCCAACTAAGCCTTCATTATGGCATCTCTATCCCTCAACCTACCTAGTTCTCTGCCCATCCCTTTGATATTTTCATCCATGTGACCAATGTCCTCCACTCCCTTCGACTTGGCAATCTGCATCCATGTATGTGTTCTGGCTCTTTCTTTCTCAAGCTCAAAGAATAATGGAATGGCATATTTTTGTGGAATGACCCTGCCCCCCTCAATAAATCTATAGTAGGAGTCAAGGTTAGGTTGAGAACTAGGTTCCCTTGGCTCTGGGTCCTCTCTCTTTGTTTCTAGCTACATACTTCCTTCCTTTTCTGATTTTTGAGTTTCCTCTAGGTTTAGCATAGTTTCCTGTAGGACTGCCTCTGCTTCCTGTAGGTCCTGCTGTGTATCCTGTAGGATGTATTTTCCTTTAGATGAGTTGGATCTGGTTACAAGCCTTCTCACATATGTGATAGGAGACTTAGGGGAGGATTGTGTTAAGGATCCTTCTTCTTGAGCTTTTATAAGAGGAGCCATCTTCTCCTTCTGTTTAGGTGAGTCCTCAGTAACAATGGGAACCTTGGTTGGAGTTTGGGGTTTTCCCTACCTTATCCTTGTAATTTTTCTTCTTCTGAAGTATAAGGGGCTTTTCCTCTATCTTTTGCCTTTTTGTTTGATAACGGTGCTAAGGGTAGTGAGAGAAACTATTGCCTCTTTCTCAGTGGGTTCTGGAGACACCCTGTGTGACTCCTCCTTGTCTTTTGCCTCTTCTTTTGCATTGCCCTTTTCACCTTTGTCTTTCCTCTCTTCTTATCCCTATAGATCCTCATCTTGTTTATCAGTGTCCTCCTTGACATCTTCCTCTATTTCTTCATCACCTTCTTCCTATTTTTCTTCCTCTTCATCCTCATCTATCTCTTCTCCATTTGTTTCAGTCTCTTCTTCATCCTTTTAACTGACAGTAGGGCTAATATCATATGTGAGGGCTTTGATATCCTCATACGTATGCATGTCTCTGAAAATTTCCCATTGGATAGGAATTCTGAGGTTTTGGAGGTCATCTTCTATGATGATTCTAATTAACCCATGGTGGGCTAACTGTTGGTAGTTTCCTTCCTGCACCTTTATGCTTGTATCTATCAATGATTGCAAAAGGAAGTATGGTATGTTGAGCCTGTGGTGAGGAGGTGTTTCTACTCCAAACCTCAATTCTTCAAGAAGCCTAAAGTGATATCCATAAACCACACTATACCTACCTTCACATGATATGTATTTT
This sequence comes from Pinus tabuliformis, assembly GCA_031772625.1. Lineage (NCBI taxonomy): Eukaryota > Viridiplantae > Streptophyta > Pinopsida > Pinales > Pinaceae > Pinus > Pinus tabuliformis. Next base: position 716,572,161 of record CM062804.1, read on the forward strand.
ATAAGGTGGTAGCTTACCTCATTCCAGGGGTATGGTAGGCTTGTTCTCCTTACTCCATTCTTGTCTTCAATGGGCTCCTCTCCCTCTAAAAGGAATTTCTTTTTGGCAGTTTGGCTATCCCCCTTTTCTTCCTTTCTCCAAGGCACTCCTAGGGAAAGTGTGGTAATTCTGCTTATGAGTTTAGGTATGAGCTCTATGGAGAAGCCTCTCACCACAATAGTTACATGGATTCGTGTCAGTGGAATGAGGGAGAGAGAAAAATCTCGGGCTACTTCATCATTATACCCCTTTAATTTCTCAAAATACCTCATCCAATTATGCCTTGTGAAGATTTCTAGCACAAGAGGGTGTTGGTGAATCCTCACAGTGTTGATGGGCCCCCTTCTATTAAACCCCCCTGTCATTTTGTCTGGTGAATTTTGAGGAGCAGAGCTGTCTTATACAAATTTTAATGGAGGAAATGGGACTGAAATACTTTGTGGAACTATTCCCTTACACAACTATCAAATTCAATCAAGATAGGAGATTTTTCTGTAATTTTCACTTGGAAAAATGGAAGGAAATTTAGAGCCTACCTCCTATGGTGCTTGTTGTAGCCAACCCCTATGTTTCCTTCTCTGAAACTGCTCTCTGCCAATCCTGTAGACTACCTAACCATATCCTGTAGGATTCATATGTGATCCTGTAGGCTTTCCTCTGTGATCCTGTAGGAAGTCCTGCGTAGGAGAAAGATGAAATTTTTCTTCTATAGGTTTCTTGGGTATGAGAGCAAATTTTCTAGAGTGAGCCTCGAGAAGATGAATGCATGAGTGCATGGGGATCAATGTTTATTTCCCCTTATGGTCAAGTTGAGTGAGGTGGTGTGCTAGCAGCTAAGGTACGATTCTATATTCTTGGACCATTGGTCCCCACTACCACATCATCATTCCCCTCTCCTCGTAATCAACTCCCCCTTCAGGCATTCGTAGTCTCAACTACTTCTGACCTCATTCTTGTTTTCTTTGACTTGACTGCCACCACATGTGTGGGGACTAACTATTTTGTCCTCGGTGACTGAATGAAGGTGGCCAAGTTAACTGACCACTTTTTTCTTATAAACCAACTCATCCACAATCTTTATATCCTTTGATTACATTATGAAAATCAGAGAGTAAAATGAGATACTTACGTGTGGTGATAATACCTCATTGCAGATTGTTGAGGACATGAGGTGGTTGCTGTGTGTTGGCTACATGTTATTTCACCCTCTTTTTCTGTCTATATATATATATATATATATATATATATATATATATATATATATATATATATATATATATTTCGCTTTGATGATTGCCTTATATGCAGGTATGTGGTGTTGAAGATGATTATGTTGTTGTTGCTCTGGGGCTTCTTCTACCCTTGGATATCCATGCTACAAGCTCGCTGCAACTCATGATGTTTATTCTGTCAGATAGGCTACTACAGGATTTCCTATAGGATGTCCTGTAGCTGCTTCTCCCTAAGAATTTTTAATCATTTCCACTACTGGGACTTGAGGATGATGACATGGATAGAGAGGAGGTCTAGGAGTGTGAATAATGTGAAATACATTCAGTTTTTGCTCCCCTCTGCTCTCTGTTTCATCTTATCTTTGTGTTTTCTCTTGAAGACTATGAATTTTTTGAAAACTGATTTTTTTTTAATGATGAATGTAGGGGTGATCATGGTGGAGAGAGGTATGCCAATGAAGTTTTGATGTAGGGTTTTTTATTTTTTGACATAGGCAGGTAATTTCCTTGCCCTAGGGATAATTGCTTTAGGATTCTGAAGCTATTGTAATTCCTACAGGATCATCCTCTAGGTTTTTAGGGGACCTTGTAGGTTTACAGGGAATCCTGTAGAAAACATAGTACCCTTGCAAATGGAGGAAAATGAGTTAAAAAAATGAAAGGAATGGTGAAATGATGAAGGATAATGAATGGAGAAATAAAAATATGAGTGCAATAGGTCCCTTTTGTTTCTCCTTTTCTCTTTAATCATCCTCCTGCTGACCTGCAAACAATTTTCCATGATTTTATTTTCTCTCTCTCTCTTTTTTTTTTTTTAAACCGTTAGTCTGCCTCAAAGAGGTTTTCATTCTAGTTGCTTGCCCTGGGCACCACAAGAGAGGTTTTCACCCAGAGATCTTTTAATTTCTTTTTTCTTTTTTCTTTTGACACCATTAGGCCGCCCCAAGAGGTTTTCAGCCCAATAGTGGGACTCAGGCACTTCATGGATGTTTTCACCTGAGTCTCCTTATTTTTCTTTTTTTTCTTTCTCAGTGACTCTATGAGGCAGGAGCTGAGACTTTCTCCACCACCATCACTATTGTATTGATACCATCAATGAACTCTTACTTTGACAATGGACTTTTGTAAACTTTCAATCTGTGCCCATTAAAAAGTAAAGGAATAGCCTCTGCATCTATGGTTCTGATTTGCACTGAACCATTATCATGACATCTCTGTATAACATAAGGCCCTAACCATCTTGTCCTTAACTTTACCTTAAAGTATTTATATCTGGAATCATATAACAAGGCCCAATCACCTTCTTGAAATTTCTTATCTTTGATGTTCTTATCATGCCAGATATTCCTCTAAATTTGAGTTACCTCTCTGTGTAGGAGGGTCTGCATTTTGAACTCATCTAAACCATTCAACTAGAGAAATCTCTCTTTTTGTGGACTGTTGAGATCTATATCTAGTTTGGATGTCATCCTCAATGTATTATACTCAAATTCAATGGATAGCAAGGCATTTTTCCCATAGACAAGCTCATAGGGTGTGAATCCAATGGTGGTCTTGCAAGTGGTATTATAGGCCCAGGTGGCCTCAACTAGTCTATCTGCCCACATTTTCCTGTTGCTGCTAACCACTTTGGTCAGGATGCCCTCCATCACTCTGTTGGTCACCTCCACTTACCCATTAGCTTGTGGGTGATAGGGAGTGGAGGTTCTATGATTGATCTTATGTTGGATTAACAAGTCTTCAATCATGTTGGAGGTAAATTGGATGCCTTGATGAGTGACCAATTCCATAGGGTACCCAAATTTATAAAATACATTCTCCCTTAAGAACTCAGCCACCTTCTCCTCTGTTGTTGCCTTAATTTCCTTGTTTTCAACCCACTTAGTTAGATAGTTAGTGCACACAATGATATACTTATTTTTCTTGGAAGAAGGGTCAGTAGGTCCAATGAATTCCATGCCCCACTTGTGAAATGGCTCAAAAGTCACTTGAGGTTGTAGAGGCATTTCATCTCTTGGAGTAGGCTTTCCCACCCTTTGGCACCAATCACATTGACTAGTATATCTTTTCACATCCTGATGAAGAGTGGGCCAATAATACCCAACTTGTAACACTTTAAATGTTGTCCTCTTTGCTACAAAGTGACCTCCACAAGGCCCATCATGACAAGTCAGAAGGATGTCAAACACCTCATCCTCCCTGACACACCTTCTCAGAATTTGATCTAGGTCTAGTTTGAATAGGTTGCCCCCAATCCAAGTGAAGGGGGTGCTCTTCCTCACAATCTTTCTTTTCTCTTTGGAGGACAAATTTGGTGGGAACTCTGCAGATACCAAATAGTTTGCTATGTCAGCAAACCATGGAGAGAGAACTAAAATGGCGAATATGTACTCATCTGGTAACTGATCATCAACCATTCCCTCCTCATTTGCAGGTAAAGTTAATCTGGACAAAAAAATTGCAACAACATTTTCCTTTCCATGCTTATCAACAATAGTTATATCAAACTACTATAGTAAAAATAATCATCTAATTATCCAGGCATTCACATCATGTTTATTCATTAAATGTTTGATTGCAGCAAGGTCAGTATGTACAAATGTTTGATAGCTTGTAATATAATGCCTAAATTTGTTCAATGAATGCACAATAGCCAGGAGCTCCTTTTCGATTACTGTGTAGTTCAGTTCGGCTTTTGACAGATTCTTACTGATAAAGTAAATGGCATAAGTCAATTTTTCATCTATCTGGCTTAGGGCTGCTTCTATGGCTTTGCATGAGGCATTAGCATGAATATGAAAAGGAAGGGCCCAATTTGGGCCTCAGAGAATTGGTGCAGTGGTTAACTTGTCCTTCAGGGTGTCTAGGGCCTCTTGATAGCTTTTTGACCATACAAACTCAGATTCTTTGGCCAACAACCCAAATAAAGGAGAAGCCAACTTGCTGAAGTCTTTTGTAAACCTTCGGTAGTATCCAACTAACCTTATCAAACTTCTGACATCTCTCTGCTTTTGTGGAGGTGGGACCCTTAGATGATAGCTATTTTGTTTGGGTCCACCTGCAATCCATGTTGAGATATTTAATGACCTAGCACTGTCCCTACAGTCATCAAGAATTCACATTTTTCAGGATTGAGAGACAGGTTCATTTCAATGCATTTGTGCAACACCTTACCTAAGTTGGACAGAGCCTTGTGGAAATCACATCCATAAGGTATAAAATCATCCATATAAATTTCTACCGCATCATGGACTAACTCGGCAAAGATACTCAGGACTGCTCTCTGAAAAGTGGCAAGAGTATTGCATAGGCAAAAAGGAAGGAACCTATAGGTGAAATTACCCCAAGGAAAAGTGAAGGTGGTTTTATCCTCATCTTTTGGGCTGATCTGGATTTGATTATACCCACTAAATCCATCTAGGAAAGAGAAAAAAAAAATTCCCTGCCAGGCCATCTAGCACTTGGTCGATGAAAGGTAGAGGGAAATGGTCCTGATTTGTGGCATTGTTTAACTCCCTGTAATCAACACAAATCCTCCACTTACCATTTTTCTTTGGAACCAACACCAAAGGAGATACCCACTCACTATCTGAGATAGGGTAAATGAATCTTGCATCTAGCAGCTTTTGCAGTTCTTCTTTGACTATATCTTTAAGAGCTAGATTCATCCTCCTTTAGGGTTTCCGGACTCACTTGCAACCTTCTTTGATATAAATGTGGTGAGTACACACCGAGAGGTGCACTCCCTTCATTTCTTTGTAACTCCAAGAAAAGGCATCCAGATGTTCCTTTAGCATGTTGCACAACTTTTCTTCTTGGAGAACAGAAAGAGATGGATTGATTTTCAAAGCTCTCTCGGGGCCAAATTCTATGGTTTTGACATGGAGAGGGTTGGAATCGACTAATAATAGATCAATTTGATGGTTGTTCTAGGTTTCCTTTACTACTTCTTATAGGGACAATGTATTGGGAGTTGTACTTTGGATTATTGCTCAAGCAAATCATCTTCATCTTGTTGTCCTCCTCCCATGGTCGTTTCTAAGGTATATAGTTGGGAAGAATAAACTTCATCTTCTTCCTCCTCTTCCAGCCATGAAGGTAAGTCATGTTCTAGAGATGGTTGAGTAGGAGGGTATAGGACTAACTGCTTGGACATATGCTCATTCTTGATGGTCATATTTCTAGCTCTGCATCTAATATAAGCATCGGTAGTGGCTAACCAGGGCCTCCCAAGGCTGAGAGGGTAACCAGTAAGCTTAGCCTTAGGCTGGAGAACGAGGAAATCTGAACGGTGTTCCCAAGAATCAATGGAAACCATCACATCCTCCACAATCCCCTCAAGGGTCACTGTGGAGCGATGTGTAAGTTGCAGAACTGTTGTGATCTTTCTCAATGAACCTTGGAGGTTGAGCTTGAGCATGGTGTCCTTGGTCATGACATTAATGGTAGCCCCAATATCAATCAAAGTGTGTGGGACAATGGTGCCATTGATGTGCACATCTACTACAGGGCTTCTAGGGTCCAAATACTTTAGGCAGGTTACCTGCCCCAGCATTAAGTCAGACAATTGTCCAATGACATTAATGGTAGGGCATCTCTTCTTCACCTCCCTGGATGCTTGAAGCAATTCTCCTTAGTCAACTTGTTGTAAATAGTTACATCTTTAATAGCTTGGAGAAGTGAAATTTTTACACATAGGTTTTTCAATTCTCCCAGAAGTTCAGTCTCTTCTAGGGTAGGCTGGAGTGGTTGGGTTAATCTCTCAAGGATGGTGGGTTTACTTTAAGCATGCTTTCCTCCCTTTCTTCCTCAACCTCCCTAGGTGGAGGTAGAGGTTGGTTGTCTAGAAGTACTCTCCTAGATCTCAAGTTGATTTCCTAAATTTCCACAACATAAGCTGGATAGGATGTCTCTCCACTATATATTTGTTGTGCCTGTGTATTGTTCGTGTTCGGATTTGGCTGCATATGAATCAGGGGTTTTTCAGGTGGAGCAGAGTGTAAAAGTTGTGGTTGAGCAGGTGGTGAAGGCAATAAAGGGGCCTCCACCCCTGGGCAGTGCATTCCACTGAGGTTGTGGCAGAGCATATGGTTGAAATGACTGGCTGGCTAGCTGGGAATGGAATTGAGGTGAAAAGGACCAAGGAGGAGGTGTAGACCAAGAAGGATGAGCAGGGTGGCACCAAGAAGGTATGGATGTGGTTTGGTTGGGGTTGTAATATGCATGAGACGACCCTTGCATGCCTTGCTGGTATGGCCTAAGCCCATGAGGTCTCCTTTGGTTTATGTAGCAGAGCTTCTTAGTGACCCCTTCAGCTCCTTGATATACAAATTTTTGTCCAGGCAGAGGAGGACACCTGTCTGTGGAGTGGTTTTCTTCATAGACTGAGCATATTTCAATAGAATTCAATGGACATTCATTCCTAGGGTGCCTCCTGGTGCATCTAGGATAGAAAATGGTTAAGGCTCTCTCTGGTTCCTCCTGCTTTCTCTTAATGTGCATAGTGTCCATCTGTAGGGAAAGGGTTTGCAACATCTCACTCTTGAAATCCTCCGAAATTTTTCCAATTTCACCCTTGATGGATGAATTGGAAGAGGATGGACTGACCATAGGTTGACTACCCCTACCCTTTTTCCTAGCTGCCCTAGAATGGTTTCTAAAGATAGTCTTGATATCCTCATAGGGTAACTGGTAGATATCCCCTCTTTCTAACAAGTGTAGAGTATCCAGAAGACCTTCCCTTACTCCTTTAAGTAAGACTAGCTTCAATGAGTCAGGGTCAAGTGTGCACCTAGCCCTTTTGTAGCTAAGTTGGAATCTTTCTTCATAATCCTCTAGGGATTCATCATTTCCCAAGGTCATCCTAAAAATTTCCTCTTTAGTGTATTTATACCTACAGTAGTCTCAATACTTGTTGTTGAAGGCTTGGTGCATATGATCCCAAGTTGTGATGTTATCTCTAGGTAAAACCATGAACGAGTGCAAAGCTACATCCTTGAGAGTGGATGGAAATAGTTTCAACTTCTGCTCATCATTTGTATAGTCATAGGTTTGGCATATGACATCAAACTCAAATAGGAAAGTGTTTGGGTCTTATGTAATCAGGCCATGGAAATGAGGAAGGGCAAAGGGGCTTATATTTTTCATCTTAGTATCCCCATTGGTTTCCCTGATGGGGAAGGCACCCTCAACTCTTTCTCTATTTCCTTGGTCATTTCTGTTTTCAGCCATTAGTTCAGTAGGAATGGGTTCTTCTTCTTCTTCTTCCCCTGTAGTTTCTTCAAATATGTATGGTTTCTCACCTAAGGGTTCCTCCAATTCACAGCCACAGAAGAAGAGGGAAGGTTGGTTGTTTGAAGAAGTGGGTATCTGGCAAAAAATTCCCTAAGTTATCCCTATTCCTATGAGGCATGAAAAAATGTTTTTTTTTTGTTTTGTGTTTTTTCAAATTGAGAAAGTAATTGCAGAATAGAAATTGTAGACTAAATAAAAACTACTCACTGAATGAAAAATTAACTACTTGATTGAAATCTTACTTACAGAATGGAAAGGAAAGAAAAGAATGCAACATGGAAAAGGAAGCGATCTAAATTACATTTGCAGAAATGAAACTAATAGGAGAATATCATAAACAAGAAATGGAATAAAGAAAGAAGTAATCACATATTACTCAGACACCTCCCTGACAATGGTGCCAAAAAGTGATGAGCACCAGTATTGCAGTAAGAATGTTGCAACTCCTAGAGCTACCAGTTTTACCTTATTAACGTAGGGCTCATACAAACTTGGAGGTGACATTTTTGCATGCACAAGTAAAAGTCATGGTTCTGCTTTTGTCGCTATTCCACTGGCAAGAGACCACTAGGGTTTTCAAGCTAGACTTCTATGGATTCAGAAGAAGCTTGATTATTGATGAGAGAAAGAGAAATCTACTCTAGGAGAAATCTTGTCTACTGCAATAAGAAAAATGACTGAAATCCTATGATAAAAACACACCATTCCCTAACTAACTACTGAGAGACTATGTTTTACAAGAATGCCAAGCTAAGATGTATGAAATGCTATTGTCTAAAGCATGGAAGTTCAAAACATCAAACATCATTATTGTGCATGTAAAGGACTGAAATAAATCTGTTTTTTCTTTTTATTCTTTTTATGGAAAATCAAGTGTGAACCCTAATCTCTTTTGGTGATGTGGCAGGTGGCTTAGGGATGTTGGTGTATGGTTGGGAGGTTTGGGAGACACTCAAGTACCTTTGTGTATGATTCTAGAGGCTTTCCCTCAACTCAGTCTCAAAACAGGCCACTACAGGAAAACCTATATGATGTCCTAAAAACCTACAAGATTCCTTGTATTTCTACAGGATAGTGTCAAGAGAAAACCGATGGGTGCTAGAGGTGATGGAAGGCTTAGGGAAGGTGGTTGGTAGGTGGAATGGAGTGAGAAAATGCCTAGGGCCACTAAAAACTCAAAACCAAGGTTAGGAGATGGTTGGATTTGCTCAACATGCATGGAGGAGTTTCTAAGTAAAATGATGAAATTGGTGAAGTATTGGTGAAAGCAAGGAATGATTATGGATGGATGAAGTTGGAAGGTGGTTGTTTGCTATGCTATCTCTCTCTACTTCTGAAACACCTGCTTTGCATCAAACATTGATATTTTCCAAAAATCATGTAAACAAGAAGAATTCTAATAAAATAGAAAAACAAATTTTAATGAGCTAGCAGTCTACTTCATGCATGAGGAAAATTGCAGAATAAAATGGAATCATTGATGATATCTACTGTAAAACTGAAGATGGAAGAGATGGTGATTAAATCCTACACTTGCAAACTGATCAAATGCTGGTTCAAGTACAGTAAACTCTAAATTCTATGAAAAAATGGAAATCTGTCTTTTTGGGGTTTCATAAGGGTCCTTTCCTCAAGTCATGATCCCTGAAGGAATAGGTGAGGCCAAGACACCTACTGACAGCTTTGTGATGTTTTTTTTCCTTCTAACCTGTTGTTGAAGTAAAGCACAAATGGAAACAAACTAATCAAATCTACATTGCCTACAATGAAATACTTCAAAGGAAAATTTAATCATGAATCTATGAAATTAATATAAGCATACAGATATAAGAATAGGAGCCTTCGCTGCTAGGTTCAGGCCCTAACCCAAGAGCATCAACCCTCTGAGTTAACTCCGTACTAGATCATGAAAAAGCTCATTCTCATTATCAAAATAGAAAATTACATAGCAATGTCTTCCACAAGTCTGGAGCTCAAAAATAACTAGTGTTTTTACAACAAAAATTTGGATCCTAATGAGGCTCTAGGCCTCTTTATTTATACAACTAAATTCCCCAACTACTTCCTTAAATCTTGGGAGGCTCGACTCCAAAAATTGAGATGAACTAACTCTTTGACTATCACATGCTCGACTGCCTTTAATCTTAATGACTTAGTTGCTTGTACTCCTAATGAGTATCTAGGCCTCTTTATTTAGACAACTAAAGTCCCCAACAACTTCCTTAAATCTAGGGAGGCTCGACTCCCAAAATTGAGATGAACTAACTCTTTGACTATCACATGCTCGACTGCCTTTTAATCTTAATGACTTTGTTGCTTGTACTCCGAGCTGGTATGATTAATGGAGGAATATTTGAATGAGGGAGGAGTACATGAGGAGTATTTGCCTCCTACAATCTCTCTCCCTTATCCCATTCGAGTTTCAAACCTTAATCTTGTCAAAATTCCTCGATTTTCTCTTTCAAACCTGCATTCAATGCACATTAGTCCACTAGGCATAGTATATCACTTTAACTCATCTCATTAAACAAAATATAATCAAAACATGTAATAAATTGTGAGAAGAGTTGATTTGACCAAGCTAGGAGGTGACTTAAGGTCCATAAAGTTACCTAATGATGAGGCTCATCATCCTCCCATAAAGCCTCTTATACAACCTAGTGTTTGAAGGTAAGTTTTATTTGTTTTATAATATTTGATGCATTTTCAATTCTTTTTATCTATTTGTTATAGTATTCAATTTTTTATATTTTATATTTAAATTTATTTTATTATTTTAAATATTTAAAGTTTATTAAATAATTAAAAAGTAAAAACATTGATAAAAATTGCCTAGGAAATTGTGTTCAAATTGTGCAATTTCCAGCACTTTCATAATTTCAAAACTCAATATTTGGAGAGATCTATCTGATGTTTTACTCAACAAAATGAGGCTCAAGATGGCTCATTAGAAATCTAAATTCATGGAGAATATTACAGAGGCACTAATTCAACCAAATATGAGCATTTAGTATGTCTAAAATGTAGCATAAGTTGAGGCTACAAAATTGTAACAAAAAACTATTTTGGAACATTTTCATTTGTCAAAAACTCTCAATGTTGCAAATTAATTTGAAGACAACCTTCTTAGGCCAAAGAGGTTTTGGAAAAGATCATTGGGAATTAAACATCTCATTTTATTGATTTAATTAGATTTTAGTTTGAGAGTTTATTTTCCCAATTTTGGTATTTTAATTTTGTTGTACAATTTTAATTGGTTTCATTTTTTATTTTGTTGTATAATTTTAATTGGTTTCAATTTCGATTTTGATTGGTTTTTTGGGATATTTGTTGAAGAGGATGAGGCAAATAGATTTGGAGCAATAATATTGAACTAGCAAATGAGAAAAATAGGATTTTTGGCTCAAAATTTGATGGATCAAAACTGTTTGCAACAACTCTCCATTTTTGAAGATTATTTTGTAATTATAAATATCAGTTTGGAGAATAAGGAAGAGGTTCCTCTTTTCTACAACTTTGAGGCTCTAAGCACTTGTTTAAAGAGAATTTGATTTGTAGGTAGAGAAAAATACTCAAATCTGAGTTATTTCGGGGTTTTCTTTCAAAAATTCAATCTTTGTATGTGAGGCAGATCTTACACTATTGTAAATATTTTCTTTAGTGGTAGAGTTTATGACTTTGAAAAGATTGTTGGAGATACATTGAGAAACAGAGCAAGGAAATAAGGTTTTATTAATTTGTATTCAAATAATTTTATTTGTAAATGCAAATTTTATTTTTTAAATGGCTGGTCTATTTCATATTTTGCACTTTTGTTTGATATGAAAATGATTTTATTCTAGATCAGTTATCTGATCTAATGTTTTTAGAGATATGTTATTTATTTCTTATTTTCTCTTGTGCTTAATCAAATTTCTGAGTAATTATTTACTAATAAAATTGCATTTAAAATAGATGTAATAATCATTAAACTGTATGAACTATTTCTATATTTTGATGGCTAATATTTCACTATTATAATCTCTAAAACAGAGCATGCATGGCACTTAAAACATTGATTGTTAGAACCTTTTCAACAGTTTGATATTAATCATACAATACATGTTAAATCCCCATTCTTTTAAATAAATTCTCTCAATTTTGCAGTATTTATATCTTGTTCTAATCAAGATAGGATATATTGTTTTTATTTTATTGTTTTCATTCTAGTGTATATTTACATTTAAATTAATTTAGTGCATTGCATAAGTATCCTTATGTAGGAGAAATTGCATATGTGGCTTGGTTGATCCCTTGCTTCAACTTAATATTTTCTTTCTTGCAAGGGCCCTGCAAGTGGGTAGATCTTATATCTCTCTTCTTGTTGATAAGTAATTAGAGATATTATAAGTCAATAGGAAGAGTGAGAGGGTAACTGGACCCATTAGAACTAGTCGAAACTTCCAAATCAAATGGGTAATAGCTTAGTTTGGGGCTCTGACAGGGTGGTCATCCCAAATGTTGATGAGTTAATTTTTGGTCATCAACATTTTGGTGCTAGAAAGAGGGTCAACATTAAGTTGTCTTTTTAAGGTTCCTTCTAAACTACGTATTGTAGTTGCTTCACTAGACTTCCACCTACTGCCACTCCACTAAAGGTAGTAAATCTCTTTTTAGAAACAAGTTTAATGGTAAGGAAAATATTTTTTCTTATGATCATATTCTTCAATTTATTTAAAATTGTAATAAATATGATATTGAAGAAGGTGTGATGTGTAGGATGTTTACTCTCACTTTGATAGGATTGGCTAAAGACTCATGTAAATAATTTCCATTTTCCTATATATGCACATGGGACAAGTTCACACAAAATTTCTTTCACGCTTTTCAAGATTACGAATTTGAAAAGGTTTGTGATCGACTTAAATAACTTCACCAATTTGAATATGAGTATTTAGATGATTTTTCATTAGATTTAAATAATTTTGTTTTTAGTTCCAATCTAAAGTCTTACCTCCAGAGTTCCAATTAATAGGATGCTTTATAAATTTAGTTTCTCTCCCTTGCATTCCAATTTCATATAATGAAATAATTTCAAGCTTTCATGAGTCACATTTTGTTTCTATTAACATGAATGGAAATTCACATATGGAATATGTATATGTCAATAATGATGAAATTTCATAAGATATATATGATAAATTCCTACAACTTGAGAATAATGCCCACAATGTTCAAGATGATCCTAAAGAATCCTTGAAACAAGTAGTTGAAGACCATGATGCTCTCTCTCATATTACTAGTCAATAATCACAAAGATTATAATAACCTAACAATTGGCTTCAGGAAAATATGGAAAGTATACTTAAAGAATGAACTACTAATAAATCTGAAATTCAACAAGCAACAAATTTAGTAAACAATGTGCAGCAGGAAAATCAACAGGGAAAATTACAAATTGAAAATTCCAACAATGAGCTTTCTGTAGTAAAGGATTATCATGCTAAAATTTGTGATCAATCACAAATATTTGGGTAGCCAAGAATTGATATTCAAGAAAGTATGGTCAGCAACATATTTGATCAAGAATCTGAAATTTGCAATTTGAAAAGCATGAAATTTCCTCCAAGCAGAGAAATTTTTAGGTTCATTTCTTCCAACAGTCATTTTTCTCTTTATCCCAATCTTCTTGCTAGTTGTAATTCATTTTCTAATAATCCAACAATTCCTCTTTACACAAATGGTAACTTTGAAATTGGAGTTGTTATAAATTCTATAAATAATGAATTACCAATTATTTCTAATTTTGATAAAGAGCCATTTAATGATCATTCTTCCTTCAGGGATGAAAACTTATTCAATCATTTTCCTTGTTCCGATACATCTAATGGAAATGAAGGAAATACTTATGAAATTTTTCAAGTCATTTATGATGATTATTTATAGTTAGAGAATAGTGAGTCATTTCAGACATTATCAATTTCTCACACTCTTGATAATTCTTGTATGTTTCAAAATGAGGACTCTTCTTTTACCGATATTGCTATTGAAGAGTTTCCTTTTGAAACTCCATCTATTCATGATGAGTTTTCCATTCCTATTTATGACTTTGATATTTCTCGAATTCACATTTTTTTATCTCAAACCTCCATTATTTCCACAAGAATCTTCCATCGATCTTGATTATATTATTCCAACCAATACTTGTGAGAAGGAAATTATTTCAAACAAATCCCAAGTTTCTTGTAACACTAGTTGTAACATTACCGTAAATAATTATTTGATTTATTGTTTTTCTTCATTTATTATGGTCATTTTCATATTTATACACTTTTTTTATTTTTTTTTATTTTTAGATATCATATGTTGGCATATTGATAAATCACACATTCAACACTCACATAGTGTATTAATGGTTCAATTTGAAAATGAAATTCAAAACATTTAGTCATGAAAATAGAGAATTATTAATTTTTAATTCAACTTGATGTTCGTGTCTTATAACCTTACTCTTTCTTCTATAATACATTTTCTACATCAATCATCACTTGAGAATGCATCAATACAATATGACCAATCATTTAACCCAACTAAAGATATTTCAAAAGATTTATTAAAATTCCATCTGCACTTCATTGATCCATTTAAAAGTTATTTGGAAGGTTCACTTACACAGAAGATTGTTAATGTTTCACCACATGTACATAATACTAATTGTTTTATGCAAGCTCTAGCACTTGAAGATACATCATTAGAGCTTTCCTTGTTATCCTCTCTTCTTTTGAATTTACTTCAACCATTAATTGAGATTCATCCATATTTTTATGATCCCATAGAGTTTTGGTTAGAGGAAACTTTCAAGACAGAGTGATTTTAAGTAAATTTACTTTTATATATGTGTTAGCAATTGATGTACATATTGCATTCATATTTATTTTTGTTAGTTTAATCATATTTTTACTTTTGTTACTGTTTTTTTTCCATAAATAAAACAAATGGAATGGCTCCATTGGAAGTACCATTTTACTTTGTATTTAGTCTACCCTGTGAGATTAGAGTAGGAATAGGATTAGGTTAAATGAAGATTGTTTTTCTTTAATATTACATGAAGAAGAATAAGAAAGTAGATAATCTTTTCCAAGAAAATTTTATTACAAATATGGTCAAGGAAGCATTCGTTTGCTCATTAAATTTTTTAATTTTTATGGTTTTTTCTACAGGTTCTTTTCTTTTATTTCCTTTTACTTTGAAAATTTGCAAGATGAATAATGTTTTATCTCCTTTATTGATGCAGCTGAAACAAAATGTTTGGCTCTTGTTTGTCCTGTTATGCCACAAGCCTTTGGTTTCTTAAGTTTTGAATGGCTAATCAAAAAAAGGTTTTTGAAGGTCAAGGAAAGTCACAAATAATTTTGTAGCGATTGCAGGATGTCCTTTCCATCCTCATGCCCCTATGTTTTTTAAAAAAAATCATTTTTTGAGTCAAATATTTTCACTGCAATGCTTAAACTCTATCTTTTCATTTGGTTACATTATTTTTACTTGCCCTATGCTGATTTAATTCGTTCAGAATCATTCAATCCACATGCCATATTTATATTGGCTCCTCTTTTCATACCATCTCAATGTTTTTGGCATTTGTTTCCCTTTTTTCCATGTCATTGTGAGCTTTCTCCTCCTAGTGTTTGTTTAGTTTTATCCTTTGTATCTTTCTAGTTTTTGTTCTGGGCTGACGTGAGTACAAGGCATGAGCCCATATCCTCGTGATATCTCCTCATAATCACTCTTTCATATTTTTCCTAACCCACATGCCACATATTCCCACTTTCTCTTCCCCCACAAGCTCATCTTGACTCTTTTTCTTTATTCACACATTTATTTTTCTGGGATTCATTTAACATGATGACATGTTCAGGCCCCACATGAAGGCGCATACCTCAAAACTTGATTGGTTCTAGTTTCCATATCACATCCTTACATCATCCCATCGATCATAACCCAAAGCATTTTCTTTGTGACCTTCTTGAAACCATTGGAATTAAGCTAGTGGGACAACTCATCATTAATGGACCCCATTAACTCCTTCCTGATAGGCCTTCCCTTCGTTGAATCAACCCACTCATTGCTTTTAGAATACAAGTAATTCAACTGGGATTTTATTTTTGGGATGACTCATCAATCCCACCTTACATATAAGTTAACCCTGATTAGTACACATTGGTACATGTGCCACATAGAACCGCTCCTAGTCATCCCATTTTATGAAAATGGAAGACAAGCACTTAGCTTTACATTCCAGGATTAAAATCAATGGAATGGCATAAGAACACATGTTATCCCTACCGCATTACCCTAGAACATTTATTTTGTATCACTTTATGAATGTGTTGGGACAAATCATGATTTGTGGCTCACTTGCACCAATTTCATTTCACTTTCCTATTCGAAGTTTGGCCTTTTCCCTTTCCATGCACGCCCACTTTATTTATATCAACTATTTATTTAGTGTGCATGATTCATTATTTCTAGTTCGAGCTTCCAGGATGATGTAGCCATTCATGATTCCCAACATATTTATTTTCCAATAAAATTGTAATTATTGTCATGCCCGAGTAGTTATCATATTGATTCATGAAAATGGTAAGCACACCTGGAAAGAAAAGGTAAAGATAATGTAGTTAATTTGGGGATTCGCTCATGCCTTGATCATTTTTATATTATTCCATTATGTTGTACATTACACAAAATTCTAGGTCCTATTCATATTTATATAAATCACCACATAATTTAGGATTTTGGACTGACAACATGGAATTTTATGCAAATTTTGGAGCTGATATAAAATCAAAAGTGACAAAGAAAATAACTTCAACTACAATACAAAGTGAAGCACATTTTCATTGTTATTGTTGATGATTTCTTTATTCTTGATTCCTTGAACATGAATCATTACGTTTCTTGCTTAATGCTCACTTTAGTTGAGGTTCAATAAGTTTATGATCTTGGGCACATGAAAAAATCATTTAAATGAGAATTTTTCATACTTTTAATCTTAATCAAAAGAAGAATTTGCCACCCTTTTGGAGAAAATCAGGATCTTTTAAGTAAATCATAACCAAAATTTTCAAAGGTAAAATTTCATATGCTTAAGCTGATATTTTATTAGTTTTGATTATCATTGTAGTCTCAGTTTTTGTTTTTGTTTTAGTTGATCTAAAGTTCTGTTTTTGTAGGTATTCTAGATTTTCCTTGAAAATCTAGCACCCTTGCTTGCTCATATTTTGAATTATTTATTCTCATTTTACTCGCTTTTGAGATTGGAAAAGCAGTTACGATGTCGATCAAGTAGCAAATAACATAAATCATGGAATCTCTCAACCTTTGTTTTGTTTTTCATAATCTTTATTTTTATTATAAAATCATTAAGATGTTGTGCATGCACACTTAATTTTGAAACAAGAACATTTGCAAAGGGAGAAACATCTTATTTAACTTCATCTTTTATCATAGTTTCTATTCAAATTTAGAGTTTTTATTTGAATAAAAAGCCTAAGTACCTATAAATCTATGAGATATAAAATCTCAACTTAAGAAAAACATATATTATTGCCTAATATTTGTTCTTTTGTTGAAACATTTTTTATAAATCATCTTGTTGGAGTTTCTTTTAAATATGGCTTCTCTTTTAACTTTCCTTTTTTTTGTTTTCATTTTCTTCTTCATTTGGGATTTTGGAGTGTGTTGATTTTTGGATTGGTTTTCGTGATATTACCAAGATTTGTATGGAAGGATTTTTCTTACACAACATTGGTTGACATGCATGGAGAATTTTTACTCTGCCAATTTCACGAGTTTTAATTTACATTAAAGGAACATCTTTATTGAAAGCTAAGTCCTCTCACCTTAATTATTTTCCCTTGGAGGAACATTCATATTTTTCCAAGTACTAAGGTTCATTTTTCCAAGGGAAGAACTGACTTGAGTCTAACTCAATGAATCTCACACATCCCTCCACCTCACATAAAATCCTCTAGATTGATAGTTGTAGGGAAATATGAGGGAGTCAAAACTTTATAAGTATTATATCCATTTTCTTTAAAATCTATTTGTAACACCCTTCTCCCACATCTACCCAAGCAACTGGATAGCAAGCGTAAACATGCGACAAGAGGCCACTATGATGTGATTTGGCCTCCTAAGTCATTTTAAGGAAGTGGAACCAATGGAAACACACCATACAGACATTAATCATTAGCTAAATGACCCTCAAGAACCAATCCAATACTTTAGACCGCTTGCCTTGGGGTCCCACTAAGCTTTTGGACAATTTAAGTCTCAATCACTCCCATGCTATATGCATGAGAGCAATTAGCAACCCAAAGTCGCTCTCATGGGCTTTCCTACAAATGACCAGAGACCAAAACTATCAGTGCTATGCCAATGACTCTGGGATTTGAGCCAATTTTTTAGGTCTAGAGCGTAGGTCACTGCACAGAATTGAACCATCTCTTGATATTAGTAAAATAACATGGAAATGACAGTACTAAAGCAAATACTTTTTCAAGACCTTGGTCGAACCCTTACTAGCCATGACAGGCATTTCGTCAAACATATTGCAAATGTGTAATCTATAGGTGTAACTGACAGTTTTAAGCGTAGGGGTCTCATAGTTAGTTGAGAATCTCTTAGAACCATTAATGCCTCAACACATCAACTTTCATTCCATCCATTAGGTCATAAATACATTGATCATTCAATTACAAGTAAAAACATGATGAGAGCCACACATGGCTATTGTCATAAAACACATACATAACCAGCATAAGAGCACCAAAAATACTCATGAAAGTACAACCATATAGACTACATACAATCCATCAAAATTCTTGCATAAATACAAGGAGAATTAAACTTTCATTAATGATGCAAAATTGAAACTCGGGATGGGACTTCCACTTTCCACTTGACCATAGAATGGATGAGCCAAATCTCTCTTTAGTCATTCACCCCTGTGTCATATTCCAAGCATGAATATGGGATCTCATAGAACACATCAATCAAAACTCATCCAGGGATTCGAGAGGTCATCTGCATTAACCCGTCAAACAATGATTCCACCTCATCGTTGGACATCACAAAACCATCATCAGTTTGGTCTGCATCCAATCCTTCCAGGGCTTCCAGTACTAGTAACTCAACCCACCAAGGGCTTCCAGAGATTTTGTCCAACCAAGGATTCCAGGACTAGTAACTCAACCCAAGTTGTTACAGGGCTTCCAGGACTAGTAACTCAACCCAATCTAAGGAAACATGAGAACAAACCAAAACAAAACAATGGAGGTAAACCCACAATCACCATGGCTTTCTAGGAAATGGAAAGGCCAGGAAATCCACTGTCAATCCGACCATCCTCCATGCCAATGATAGATCACAACCAAAAATCCACATGCATGTCGAAACTAGTGAAGGAAACATACATGTAACTCAGTACCTGTAAGCAAATATGATGTAGATAATAATCTTGATGCCCTCTTTCACTTTCCTGCTCTTCCTTTTCCTTATTGTTCCAAAAATCCAAGTATGTTGCACCCTCCAAGAGTGCTCCAAGAAAATTCTAAGTCTCCAAGATTATGAGAGGGAGAGAGAGAGAATAATGAGAGAGCTCCAAAACTAACTAACAAAAGGTTATCAAATGATCCTATGAATCCTTTTTATGAATGAGGCCTATATTTTCTTCATTTTCCATTATTTTCCTTCATTTTCCTCCTCACATGCAACCTATGACCTTTCACTTCCATTTTCTCCTAATTTCCATTATTTTCATAAATAAATGTGCCAAAATGCCATTTTGTCTTTCCAAAGTCTTATCCATTTCCATTTCCAATTTTCTTAGCCATAAACAATCACAAAGTGATCCCCATCACTAGGCATTTGCCCAACATTCAGGTTGGAATAATTGTCCCATCACTCGTGGTTATTATTTTGCCTTTATTTACTTTTTATTACATGGAATTTTCACCAGGGCGGTTACAGAACCCTCCCCCTTGGGGGAAGACTGTCCTCGGTGTTCAATCACACATATACCTCAACAACCTACTGAAATAAGACATACTGCTCATGGAGATTTATAACACATATCGATGCAGTATTTACAATGAAATATTTGCTTAAAACAAAACATCATGACAACATGATAACCTACCGCTTAGTGAAGCTTTATAGCACAACTCATTACAATATTTACAATAATCATCCTACTGAGTACCAACCCACATGACATCATAACGTCATGATAACATAATCACGTGATAGAATAGTAACATGACAACGTAATCCTAATGACATAACACCCACACTGCGTAGTGGAGCTTCATAACATAGCTCATGGTTGTATTTACATCCATATACATATGTACATATAGAAACATTACTAAATATATATATACCAAAAACATATACCATAGCATATAACAAAACATATTCTAAACACCATCTCTAAGCATATATCAAAAAACATAGAGCATATATAAAACCATCATAAAGCATATATCAGCCACCATAAAGCATATACCAAACCACCATAAAGCATATACCAAAACACCATATTGACGTTGCTTTGCCTCAAATGGCAAACAAGGAAGGATACATAGCCCGCATCTGATCCGGCATCTCCCATGTAGCTTCATCGGGCCCAAAGTGCTTCTATTGCACCTTAACTTGCCCGATTTCTCAGTTATGGAGAATGAGCACCTTCTTTTGCAATATACACTGAGGCTCCGACAAGAATTCTCCATCCAATTCCACCTGCAATACAGACCAGTCAATTACATGATCAACACCCTTAACATACTTCTTAAGCAATGATACTGGAAAACATCGTAGACTTTCACTGTTGTAGGTAGTGCAATTCGATAGGCTACTGGCCCAATCCTCTCAACAATGCTAAAAAAGCATGGTGCCAGCTTGGCACAAGATCCAATTCGCAAGGAGATCTTATTTGGTTTGATGTGCAAGTACACCTACTCCCCAATGTGGAGCGATAAAAAGGTGTCTTTTAAACTCCTAATTACCTCACATTAATTGTCAACCCAGGGACGACTTTTTATTTCAAGAGTGTACTCAGTATGAGGCGGCTATTTACTCAAGAGTAATGTTTAGTAGTACAGCGTTCAGAGAACACAAGAGTAGACGGATGCTAAACTGTGACTAAATTACTTCAAAAGGATAAAATCACATCAGACAGCTTATCAGTCAAGGGTGCGGAAGCGATAACCCATCCCTCTAGAAACTGATGGAAAGGAAATTAGAGCATGGACCATAGGTCTGGGAGCTAGGCAGCAACTGCTGAGGCTCACTACAGCCTTAGACCTTCTCTCACACCAAAGCAGCAAATGCAAGTAAATGGAACGGCAGAAAGTAAAATAGAACAACAAATAGGAAATGGAAGAGCAAGTCTAAAATGGAACGGCCGTAAATGGAACAGCAAACTGGAATTAAAGGAACCGAATAGCAAAACTAAGTAATTGGAAAGACACAACAAACTATAAATGTAATTGAATCAGCAACCTTAATCCAGCAGCATGAACATTAATCGCAGTTATTGAAGTAATTACAATCGCAGTTATATTTGAGTAGTAACTTAATTGAACAACCATGGCAATTATAAATGAGCAGCAGTTAAATGGACCACGGTTCTTAATTAGACAGCGCAGTATTAGATCGAAATTATCAGCAGTACATTTCAAGTTATAATTAATAATTCTATCACTCACGCAATCCAATTATGATTTCAATATAACAAAGTAATTTCTGTGAAATGTTCATAAACAAAAGATCGCTGAACAAAACAATTTAAAGAAATGAAAAGGAAAACAAACCATCACACAGCAGCAATTTTAAATATATGATACACAGCAGCAGCGTACTCCACCAGAGACTGGGCCCTTAGCCGCCAGCGGACGTTGCTGGGTTACTTCAGAAGGAAAAGAGTGAATAGCAACGCCCAAATTATGTATTAATCATTAAATAGTGAAATCATTACAATAGTTGAAGCTTTAAGACTTACAGCATAAAACAATCCTTCCTTCCTCCTATCCTATCATGAATCCTTGCTTCTAAATCTCTAATTCAAATCATCAATTCGCCATCATTCGAATCCCCAAAGTCATCCTGAAGTCTCTTCAAATCATCCCCATCTCTGATCTCTGTTTTCATTTAAATAGAGAGAGATCAGAGAGAAGTTACAATAAGGATAAGTACAACATGATTCCTATTACAAAATTGGTTTGCTTCTAACCATTTGATCAACAAGAACAAGGTGAATTTGGCTTTGCAGCTGAGATTTGGAGGACGGCTGCAACTGTAAATCTGAGAAAATCATGCTCAAAGAACCCTGCGTTTCTCTCTGTACAAGCCGAATTTGGGCAAACCATTCTTTCTCAAAGTTAATTGGGCCCGTTATAGACAAAACCCATGTTCCGGATTTCTCAAATTCGTTTTCATTTGCTCAGAATCTCAACCGCAAAACTGTCACGCCTTAAACCAGCGAATTTCTGAGTTAGCAGATTTAAAAATCAAATCTTCAATTTGGAAGTTACCTTGGAGGCTAAAAATGGTGAATAATGTTATAACCAACTTATTAGAACTATCATTGATAAAATAATGCATAATCATCAATTTATTAGAAATAAAGGAGAATAGATAATATTCATCCATGAGAGCATAAATTATTTATAAAATGGATTTAAATGATAAATTATAATAGATGATATAATAGAGAAGAGTAAAAATGGATGAAATAAGTGTTACAAAGTGGTCATATTCATGGCCCAACATACCCCCACACTCAATATGTTGCATGTCCTCATGCAACGAAAACTGAATATATTGCATGTCTTCATGCAACCCAAAGACAAAAACCCATGTGTTAACCAAGCGATAAAAAATATGTCCATCTCAGCTCATGAAATGGATAAAACAAATGAATTCTTCCTTAATTAATGAATATTCACTTTTAGTAATCTTGAGGAAGGCATAACAATTTGTACATTGACATTCAACTATATGTATGAAGTTGCAGCAAAATATGACATAGATAACAGCAAACTTCATTAACCATTTTCTCAAAAACTACAAACCAGATTTTGTTGAAATGTTGCAAGTAGATTTGTAATATATGAAGGCTTCTATGATCCAAAAATCAGATCGTTTTGATGCATGGATCATGAGATATAAACAAAATGGCTGTAGGTGAGAGTGCATGATTTCCGAAATTTTATGAACCAATATCTCTTGAAATTGTGTGGGTTTGTATTAATGATACGTATGTGTTTTCCAAAAATTACAAGAATTGAGTTCATAGTTTTAAAAATATGTGGAAATCAATTTCTGCACTGTGTAAAAATGAAATTGTATGCCTTAAATAAGGAAGAAAGTAGAAAACATCCATCATGCATAGCAATTCCTCCCCCTCTCTGAAAAATTAGCATGTCCTCATGCGATGCTAGAGAACAAATAAAGGTGGTTGCTACCAGCTGTTGAATTCGATGCTTGGTGTAAAACAACATGGAATAAGGGAGGTGTTGAGAGTGAATAAGAATAGCAATGGATGATAAAGAATATGAATGGCGTGGTCATAAGAAAGAAAGGAATGAAAGGAACACTCCCCCACACTCGAAAATGACATGCTGCTGAAAAAGAGGAAGTGGTAAAGATGTGGAATGAAGGATGACAAATAATGCTCAAAATGGATTTTCATTAGATTCTCCTAAATTTATAATAAATTAGAAAACTATGCAATTTTACCTCAAGTTTTACCTCCAAAAATGTGGAATGACATATAAATACTGGCAGTTGTTGAAGCTGATGTAGGCAGAGTTGGTGCTAAAAGTGATGCAAAAGGTGGAATCCAGGGAAGCACAGCATGTCTGAAGAATTGTTCACGTTCGCGAGCCTCTACTGTGAAGTGCAATAGTGTGGTCATGCTACGAATAGAATTATGCCCATACTTTTTGTTCGCCTGTAAACAAAGCACTATTTTGCATACAATGTTCTTGAATCCATAGTGTTAGTTTTGAATAGAAATAGATAAGATGCATGCAAAACTTTCAGTCAGAAAAACTTTTATCAAATCAACAAGTTATGGCAGAGTGTAGTAATCATATCGCATGCAATTCCATAATGCAGACATTCCCCCCCCTCTAATATAACCATAAAGCATATGAAAGGGGTGGTGTTGATGACAAGGCAAAGGAGTGAACAATACAGTAGTAAATGAAGCAGAGTACACATATCAATGATAGGACGATGAAAGTTATGGTTATATTGAGAGCAAAGTGTGTAAAGATAGTTATGAATAAGAGATAGGATGCTTTGGATTGATGATAGTTTATGCAAAACGAAAAAGGACAACAATATGCTAAAAAGATGCTTTGCTGATGGTATTCTAGCTGAAAATGATGTGATTGATCATAAAACAATTTCTCATGCATAAAGGTTCAAAACAGGGAAAAAGTTAAGGAAATAACTTCTCTGATAAAAAGAAAAAATAAGAAAAGGGTATTATAATAATAATTGACGATAAGATATAACTTCAATACCATAAGCAGAGCCGCTACTGCCAGCAGGCGTCCATAGCTTCGGCAGGGTTGCTTTTTAACCCATATGAGCCAGGATCCTCAATTTATAAATGGAGAGTTACAGTGCTGTTCTACAGAAGAGATCAGTGTGCTGGCGTGGTAACCAGATAGTCACACTGCCATTCACTGGGATGTAGCAAAAAGTGATCAGGCCGGCTCGTGATGAGACCTCCTGTTCCAAGGATAATTTGGCTATCCAATGGATCATAACCCTGGTGTGGTGGCCATAACGGGAATGTCACTCTGTTACATCCTTATGAACATGGTAGGCTGGCTCGTAATGAGACCCCCTATCCTCCATCTGGGAACGAAATTTTGTTATATTTACACATTTTTATGATAAAAAGAGGGAGGCTCAGTACTCCTTAAGAGCAGGGATGGCTGAAGAAGTTGAAGATGTCAATAGAAAAAATATACCCATAATCTCATTTATTACAGACAGAGAAGATTATAACCAGGGATGATGGAACCAGCATGGTATTAAGATGATCAATCAATATCATGTTCAACAGAAAACAATGCAGTAAAGTAGTATATAAATAATTGTCCCTTTTGAAAAAATCTATCATCAAGGAGCTGTCCTGTTAAAGATCATAACGTGAATGATATTAACTCGCTTCAATAGAATCGATAACTCTTGTCCTTATAAAAGTAGTGTACTTCATGCCATGGAAGGGAATCAGTAAAATGTGGTTGAGATGAATTAGGAATAATCCCACAAGAGGAAGAAAATGGTTGCTCTCAAAATACTCCCAAAGTGTTGCTTTTTTGAATGAACAGCAAAAACACTCAAAAAAGTGTTATTCCTTGTAGGGAACAACAAAGGAAATGCACACCAAAAAACAAAAATACACACACAAAAAAAAATGTGAGAATGCGAATGTCGTTCCTTTGGAAAAAGGAACAGCAAAAATCAACAGTACAGTTCCTTTGAAAAAGGAACATCAAAAATGAAAAGTGTCGAAGCACTGTCCCTTTCGAAAAGGAACAGCAAAATGTGAAAGTATAGAAGTGCTGTTCCATTCGAAAAGGAACAGCAAAACGTGAAAGTGCAGAAGTGTTGTTCCATTTCAAAAAGGAACAGCAAAACGTGAAAGTGAAGAAGTGCTGTTCCATTTCGAAAAGGAACAGCAAAAAGTGAAAGTGCAGAAGTGTTGTTCCATTTCGAAAAGGAACAGCAGCTGTTCCATTTCGAAAAGGAACATCAAAATGTGAAAGTGAAAAAGTGTTGTTCCATTTCGAAAAGGAACAGCAAAACGTGAAAGTGCAAAAGTGCTGTTCCATTTTGAAAAGGAACAGCAAAACGTGAAAGTGCAAAAGTGTTGTTCCATTTCGAAAAGGAACAACAACTGTTCCATTTCGAAAAGGAACAACAAAATGTGAAAGTGAAAAAGTGATGTTCCATTTCGAAAAGGAACAGCAAAACGTGAAAGTGAAAAAGTGTTGTTCCATTTCGAAAAGGAACAGCAAAACGTGAAAGTGCAAAAGTGTTGTTCCATTTCGAAAAGGAACAGCAAAACGTGAAAGTGCAAAATTACTGTTCCATTTCAAAAAGGAACAACAGCTGTTCCATTTCGAAAAGGAACAGCAAAATGAACTGTGAAAAATGAACAGCAAAATGAATGGCTGAACCAAAAAGTGCTATTCCTTTAGAAAATAAATAGCAAAACGAAAATGATGTCCCTTTGAAAAAGGAACAGCAGGAACGACAAAAATGCACACAAATGTTGTCCCTTCAGAAAAGGAACAGCAAAATACACAACCATAAAATGCAAACACGCAAAGAATGAATTAGCTGTTCACTGCATTGATGCTGAGGATGAGTTTCACTTTGAATGAAGCAACCCCTGAAACAAAAAATATAAGAGAAATTAGAAAAAAAAACAACAAAAAGCAGTATGTAAATAAATAAATTGAGTTACAACAGCTATGATGTTATGTCAAAAAAATGATCTATTTGAAAAATGTTTTGGCAGCAGTGACAAGACATGAATCTTCAAATCGAAATCAATTCTTCATTTATTCTATTATGAATCCATTGGGTAATGAGTTGGATGAAATTCCTTTGTTTTATTAAAATTTGTTTCAAGAATCATTTGTCCATAAATTGACGTTCTTTTTCTCCTAGGACCTGCAAAAACCGAGTGTCTACTTGCAATAAAACATTAAATCATGGAGAAAGAGAGGTGCACGGCTCCCCTAATCCAAGAATTATGCAAAAAAAACTAACAAGTAGTTACTCTATAGAACAAATCCAAGGAGAAAATAACAAAGTAAAATTTATTTGTTACCTGCGGGAGAGCAGTGGCCAATCATACTAACCTGCAGTGTTTTAATCACAACTTCTTTATTTTTCGTCGAAATTGAGTGATTCCAAAGCCAAATGAGAGCTAATTCAAAGGTTTATCTCCATTAGAAACAGGTTTTAAATATTCAATGATATGATATGTCAATTTTAGTTAGAACAACCTGCATAATAGAGTCATTGTCGATTACCCAGCTTAGACCAACAGTTGATATTTCAAGCGTAACTTTTTCGTTTGATGTCGGATTCGAATGATTCAAATTGAAAATGAAAATAGATTCATTTATTGATCTCCAATAGAAACAGGTTTTGAATACAAGAAGAATTGATAGGTCAAATATTGTAAGGAACAGCCGGAAAGACAGAGTTTTAAGAGTGCTGATTTACAATAGACAGTCAATATTTTGATCATAACTTCCCCATACGATATCGAAAATGAGTGATTCAAATTGAATTGTAAACTAGATTCATAGGGGAATCTACCATAGAAACATGTTTTAAAAATTCATTCATTTAGGCCTCCAAAAACTGATTGTCCCAACTCTGTTCCTGAGCTGCCCGCTAGACATCCGGTCAATGTTTTGGCTCTAACTTTTTCGTTTCAAATCCAAATTGAGTGATTCAAATTGTATTGGAAAGTATACATAAAGGGCTACTTAGGATAGAAACAGGTTTTAAAAATATTCACTTTTGGTCCCTCAAAACATGACTGTCCCGACTGTTTTTCCAGAAAGTTCATCAAGCCTGCAAGCCAAAAAAAATGAAATTCAAACATTTTTTCAAATTGGTGATAAAAATGAAAATGAGTGTTTGTAGAACTTATTATTTCCATTATGATTCATCTACATACACAAATTATTAAAAAAAATTATCACCGATGTTGATTTCGATAGCATGTTGCAACAAAAACAACTAGTTTTACAAAAGAACAAAATGCAGTTATTTATGTCCTTATTTTGTTTTATTTTATTTTTTCACTAACCTACTTTGATTAAAGGATGAATATGACTACGTGTATGAGTACTTCCAGTGAAGCCATTTTCGAAATACAGCTTCACGTATGCACATACCCAAATTTGAAAAATGCATGTTAATGGATATTAGGGTATGAGAAGTCAACTTCCCTTCAAAAAAATGGTATCAAAAATTGTTGAAGCATGGAGTGATGTTGCAAACAAATGATGGAGTGAAACCAATCTTCAATGTATCCTTTATTTTCTTGATTTCGCATAGCCATCATATCATGAAGTTCTTGAGCTTTTAAAATAGTTTGTTGATGCATAGTAAAAGAAACCTCATTTTCTTCCATAGCTTCTACAATTTTTGCATTTGAAACATTCTGAATCTCATTGTAGGTTTTCTCTAATAACACATGTGAGATAGAATGGGTGGGAAGGGTGGGTAAATTTTCCAGCTCAACATTGTAAGCATGTTGTACTGGTTTATTATGGTGAAGGTGTGGAATTAGTTGAGCAGGAAAATGTGTATGGAATGGAGCATTTTGATGATGTGGCTGATTGGGTTGTGTGAATGGTTTTGATGGGCAAGAAAGGTGTTGTGAAAGAGCTGGTGGAGAATATGGAGAATGTGCTTGTGCTACAATATGAGGGAGAGTAGTCATGCCATCATAAGATGAACCATGCCCAACTTGTAAACAAGATAGGTGGTTATATTGAAATTGACATGGCTGCCCTAACACATTAGCATTCCATAATGGATTATGCAAGTATGATAATGGAGAAAAAGTGTTTTGAACCATACCTGTAGGCCTTGTTGCAGCTTTCTTACCTCTTTGATATGCTACTTCCATCCTAGATAAGGAAGAGTGAATATCTATGAGATGCTCCTTTCGGTCATGAGAACAAAACATTTCATCAAATTCTTCATTTTTATGAACCTGCAAAACATCCAATTTTTCATTTAGAGAGCTAATAAAATCAACTTTAAAATGTTCAAATAACACATTGATTTCAGCTCTTATGTCTCCTATTCTTGTAGCAAATTTGGAAAAGAAAGAACAAACATCTCTAGAATTCTTACCAGCCTTGGAGATTCCTCTTTAATACCTTATGCACAATTCACAAACATCATCATATAACAACTGAAAAACATCGCCTTTTCCTATCAGATTTAAAAGTTCTAAAAATTCATCTTTGATTCCTTTAAGAAGGAGTGTTTTTAAGATCTCTTTTTCCAAATGCTTATATTTTGATTTTTGAAGGTTGTAATGAAATCGATCTACATAGTCCTCCAAACTTTCATCTTCCCCTTGTATCATATCGAAAATATCTTCATTGGCTTTGCAATAGTCTTGGTACTTCTTCAAGAATATGTTCTTCATGTCCTCCCATGATTGGATGCAATTCCCACCTAGGCTCATGAACCATCAGAGAGCTGCTCCTTTTAGAGTAAGAGGAAACACTTTCAATCTTTGATCATTAGTACAATAATCATATCCTCTACAAAGTATTTCGAACTCAAATAAAAATGTATCTGGATCTTCATTTGCTAAACCATGAAAATTTGGTAAAGATGGGGGAATTATGTGCATTTGTGTCACTCCTCCTAGATCTTTGATAGGAAATTCAAAAGTAGAAACGTGAGCCATTTCTTACCATAGCTTAAGATGTTCTTCATGTGTTTCTTCGAGGCTCCTTCTTCAAATGTTCCTGTCAATCGGTTAGTGAAATGGGTGGTGCTTACATCACCACTTGCGTGAGATCATGTAATTCATTTTTTAAAAATTTCTATCTTTTTCCTAATCATTCACACAAAAATTCAAACATCTATCTCTACCCTAGGTTCTTTAACAGTCCTGCTGGAAAGCGGACGGGGGAGCAGGGCTTTTACATGCTCCGTACGCAGGTTCTTACCTTCCGTTTTTAAGATCCAACTCTTCCCTAGCAGGCACTCATCAGATTCACACTACTCTTTAGAAATGGCTACACTCTCCCCGGCAACGGCGCCAAAATGTGGAGTGATAAAAAGGTGTCTTTTAAACTCCTAATTACCTCACATTAATTGTCAACCCAGGGACGACTTTTTATTTCAAGAGTGTACTCAGTCTGAGGCGGCTATTTACTTAAGAGTAATGTTTTGCAGTATAGTGCTTAAAACCCAAAAGTAAATGAATGCTTGAAACAAAATCTAATTGGAACAGCAAGAAACTAAATCATTCATTCAAACAACCATCAATCAACGATATAGTAGCAATAACTCATTCCTCTAGAAATTGATGGAATAGGAAATTAGAGCATGGACCATAGGTCTGGGAGCTAGGCAGCGACTGCTGAGGCTCACTACAGCCTTAGACCTTCTCTCACACCAAAGCAGCAAATGCAAGTAAATGGAACGGCAGAAAGTAAAATATAACAGCAAATAGGAAATGGAAGAGCAAGTCTAAAATGGAACGGCCGTAAATGGAACAACAAACTGGAATTAAAGGAACCGAATAGCAAAACTAAGTAATTGGAAAGACACAACAAACTATAAATGTAATTGAATCAGCAACCTTAATCCAGCAACCTTAATCAATCGGTTAGTGAAATGGGTGGTGCTTACATCACCACTTGCGTGAGATCATGTAATTCATTTTTTAAAAATTTCTATCTTTTTCCTAATCATTCATACAAAAATTCAAACATCTATCTCTACCCTAGGTTCTTTAACAGTCCTGCTGGAAAGCGGACGGGGGAGCAGGGCTTTTACATGCTCCGTACGCAGGTTCTTACCTTCCGTTTTTAAGATCCAACTCTTCCCTAGCAGGCACTCATCAGATTCACACTACTCTTTATAAATGGCTACACTCTCCCCGGCAACGGCGCCAAAATGTGGAGTGATAAAAAGGTGTCTTTTAAACTCCTAATTACCTCACATTAATTGTCAACCCAGGGACGACTTTTTATTTCAAGAGTGTACTCAGTATGAGGCGGCTATTTACTCAAGAGTAATGTTTAGTAGTACAGCGTTCAGAGAACACAAGAGTAGACGGATGCTAAACTGTGACTAAATTACTTCAAAAGGATAAAATCACACCAGACAGCTTATCAGTCAAGGGTGCGGAAGCGATAACCCATCCCTCTAGAAACTGATGGAAAGGAAATTAGAGCATGGACCATAGGTCTGGGAGCTAGGTAGCGACTGCTGAGGCTCACTACAGCCTTAGACCTTCTCTCACACCAAAGCAGCAAATGCAAGTAAATGGAACGGTAGAAAGTAAAATAGAACAACAAATAGGAAATGGAAGAGCAAGTCTAAAATGGAACGGCCGTAAATGGAACAACAAACTGGAATTAAAGGAACCGAATAGCAAAACTAAGTAATTGGAAAGACACAACAAACTATAAATGTAATTGAATCAGCAACCTTAATCCAACAGCATGAACATTAATCGCAGTTATTGAAGCAATTACAATCGCAGTTATATTTGAGTAGTAACTTAATTGAACAACCATGGCAATTATAAATGAGAAGCAGTTAAATGGACCACGGTTCTTAATTACATAGCACAGTATTAGATCGAAATTATCAGCAGTACATTTCAAGTTATAATTAATAATTCTATCACTCACGCAATCCAATTATGATTTCAATATAACAAAGTAATTTCTGCGAAATGTTCATAAACAAAAGATCGCTGAACAAAACAATTTAAAGAAATGAAAAGGAAAACAAACCGTCACACAGCAGCAATTTTAAATATATGATACACAGCAGCAGCATACTCCACCAGAGGCTGGGCCCTTAGCCGCCAGCGGACGCTGCTGGGTTACTTCAGAAGGAAAAGAGTGAACAGCAATGCCCAAATTATGTATTAATCATTAAATAGTGAAATCATTACAATAGTTGAAGCTTTAAGACTTACAGCGTAAAACAATCCTTCCTTCCTCCTATCCTATCATGAATCCTTGCTTCTAAATCTCTAATTCAAATCATCAATTCGCCATCATTCGAATCCCCAAAGTCATCCTGAAGTCTCTTCAAATCATCCCCATCTCTAATCTCTGTTTTCATTTAAATAGAGAGAGATCAGAGAGAAGTTACAATAAGGATAAGTACAACATGATTCCTATTACAAAATTGGTTTGCTTCTAACCATTTGATCAACAAGAACAAGGCGAATTTGGCTTTGCAGCTGAGATTTGGAGGACGGCCGCAATTGCAAATCTGAGAAAATCATGCTCAAATAACCCTGCGTTTCTCTCTGTACAAGCCGAATTTGGGCAAACCATTCTTTCTCAAAGTTAATTGGGCCTGTTCTGGACAAAACCCATGTTCCGGATTTCTCAAATTCGTTTTCATTTGCTCAGAATCTCAACCGCAAAACTGTCACTCCTTAAACCAGCGAATTTCTAAGTTAGCATATTTAAAAATCAAATCTTCAATCTGGAAGTTACCTTGGAGGCTAAAAATGGTGAATAATGTTATAACCAACTTATTAGAACTATCATTGATAAAATAATGCATAATCATCAATTTATTAGAAATAAAGGAGAATAGATAATATTCATCCATGAGAGCATAAATTATTTATAAAATGGATTTAAATGATAAATTATAATAGATGATATAATAGAGAAGAGTTAAAAATGGATGAAATAAGTGTTACAAAGTGGTCATATTCATGGCCCAACACCCAACATGGAACTCCTTGAACAACCTATTCCTATCTACATAACTCTGTTGTTTATCCTGTTTTGCCTTTATATTCTTGTTGATCACTTGCATCACTTGTTCCATTAATGCCATCATATCTGGTCCAATCAATATCCTGCTAACCGGATCACTCCAACTGATGGTAGTTTTATAACTCTGCCCATACAATGTCTCAAAAGGACTAATCCTCGATGACTCCTGATAACTGTTGTTGTATGCAAACTCTACCAAAGGGAGATACTCTTCCCACTTCCTCTGTTGACGCGTCACATAGATCCTCAACATGTCCTCCAATATCCTATTGACCCTCTATGTCGGCCCCTCTATTTGCGGATGATAAGTTGTGTTGAAGGCCAACTCTGTGCCGAAACCTATAAGTAAATCCTTCCAAAGCTTGGAATTGAACTTCACATCCCTCTCTGAAACAATCTTCTTTGGAACACCGTGTAGTCTAACCACATCTATGATGAATACCCATGCTACATTGCTAGCTAAGAATGTAGAATTCACTGGAATGAAATGTGTAACCTTCATCAACCCATCCACAATAACCATAATGGAATCAAGTTGTCTCACTGTCTTTGGTAACCCTATGATGAAGTCCATGGAAATGACTTCCCATTTCCACTCTGGGATGGAAATCAATTGTAGTAGTTCACCTAGATGTTTACATTCTACTTTCACTCACTGATAATCAAAACATCTAGCCACAAACTCTGCTAAATCCGTCTTCAAATTCGGCCAATAATAAAATGTATTCACCATTGTCAGTGTCTTCTAATAATCTGGGTGACCTGAATACGGCTTTGCATGAAACTCCTTCAAGATCACCTTCTTTAGCTCACTATTATCTGTTATATATATCCTATCTTGGAACCTGACCAATCCATCCATTATAAGACAATAATCCATACCTTGTGCACTTGCACTTGTACCTATACTAGTACCCTGTTGCAACCTATGCACAATCTCCATATACCTAACATCTTGCTGACTTGTCTACAAGATCTTATCCTGTAATTCTATCTCATAGGATCTCATGGCTTCCAAGTGATGTACTTGTACCCGTATGCTAAGAGCATCTGCCACTCTGTTCTCTTTACCTTTGATGCACTTGATTTCGAAATCAAACTTGTTGATCATGGCCAACCATCTAGCCTCCTTGGCATTCAGATTCGGTTGGTCAAACAAATTCCTCAATCAAATATGATCACTCATAAGTACAAATATCCAACCAAGAAGATAGTGTCACCACATCTTCGATGCATGTATGATCATTGCTAACTCAAGATCATGTGTTGGGTATTTTTTCTTGTGCTCATTTAGTTTCTAGGGCTCATATCATACTACCTATCCATCTTTCATAAGAACTCCACCAAGACTTATCTTGCAAGAATCTATGAATACCACAAACTCTTTGTCCATATCTGCAATCTGTAGTACAGGTGCATGTGTCAACAACTGCGTAAGTTGTTCAAAACTACCCTCACACTCCTCTGTCCATTCGAACTTCTTACCTTTGCTTTGAAATGATGTAATAGAATAAGAAATCTGTGAGAAGTTCTTGATGAAACTCCTGTAATAGCCTGCTAAAACCATGAAAGATCTCACCTCATCCACACTCTTAGGAGATACCCACTCTATGATGGCCCTGATCTTCTCTGGATCAACTATAATGCCTTCCTTGGAGACAACATGTCCCAAGTAGTGTACCTCAGTCTCAAAGAAACTACACTTGCTAAGCTTAGCATACAAATGATGCTCTCTCAATAACGTCAACACTGATGCTAAATGCTTGGCATGCTCTTCCTCATTTTTAGAATATACCAATATATCATCAATGAACACAATAACAAACTTATCCAAATATGGACACAACACACTATTCATCAAACACATAAATGTACTGGGAGCATTAATTAAACCAAATGGAACAACAACGAACTCATAATGCCCATACCTAGTCTAGAACGCAGTCTTGTAAATGTCTTCGTCTTTTATTTCTACTTGATGGTATCCAAATCTCAGATAAATCATTGAGAACACCATTTCTCCCTTCAACTGATTGAACAAGTCATCAATTCGCAGCAAAGAGTACCTATTCTTGATAGTAACTTTGTTCAATTGTCTGTAGTCAATGCATAATCTGGGAGTACCATCTTTCTTCTTCACAAAAAAGACTTGTGCGCCCCACGGTGATACACTTGGCGTGATGTATCCCTCGTCCAACATTTCCTTAACTGCAACTTTAACTCAACCAAATTAGGTGTGCTCATTTTGTAAGGTTCTTTTGATGCTGGAGATGCCCCTAGTACTAACGCAAAAAAAAATTCTACCTCCATATGAGGTGGAAAATTTGTAATGTCCTTAGGAAATACATCCTTGAACTACTGTAAAACTTGGTACCTTCTCAATACATCTATATCCTCAACTTCCTTACCCTTATCACTAGAGATGTTCACTTCAAATAGCTTACACCCTTTCCTATGACTATGCTTTGCTTGCATAGCTGTCACCATCCTAACTGATGTGGCTTTCTTCTTTCCCTGTAAGACTCTTGGTTCTCCATTGTCATTAACGCACTCAATGGCTTTGTCATAAAATTCTACTTTGGTTCTATGAAGATACAACTAGTCCATGCCCAACAACATACTATATGAACCCAATGATAATACATTCAAATGTGTTCTGGTAGACATACCATTCAACTCAAATGCACAATCTCTTACCCAATGATGAAAATGTTTCTTCGTACCTGTATCTAATTGTACTAACCAACTCTGCATGCAATTCCTTACTCAAACCACACTTATCCACCAAGTCAAGAATAACATAGCTATAATTAGATCTAGGTTGAATCAAAATAGAAATAACTTGATCACAAAGCTTACCGTCCATCTCAATGATAGATGCCTGGTGTTATGCCTACCTGTTGTCCACTGCTACATAGATATGTGGAACACTCTAACCAACATCCTAAATGGTATGTGCCTCTTGTGCACTATATATCTAAGGTCTACCACCCTGATTTTGTGGACACTCTCTCCTGTGATGATCTTTCCCACAAGTCCAACACTCTATAGGCTTCTAACCTATCTCCT
This sequence comes from Pinus tabuliformis, assembly GCA_031772625.1. Lineage (NCBI taxonomy): Eukaryota > Viridiplantae > Streptophyta > Pinopsida > Pinales > Pinaceae > Pinus > Pinus tabuliformis. The sequence goes on from CM062804.1 coordinate 716,607,403, forward strand.
TGTTATGTTCTCCTGACCGAAATCCCTGTCCTTTATCTAATGTATTTAACTTCTTAGGTGGTGCAATATTCTCCTTTCTATTGAAATATGGATCCCCTTTGGGATTTGAAATGTCGACATGATGTATACAATACTGTGGATAATCTGAACTATCGTTTTCCAAAAGAAAGCCACAAAATATTAAAATGTAACATAATTTCCCTGTACAAAGGGGATACATGGAATGAGATTTGTTTTCTCAAGAACTTTGGGATCAAAATTGAAAGAAGAGTCCCGACCTACAATTTCATTCATTATTTGTTCACCTTCCCTAGCTGGTTTGACTCTTCTTTCAATCATCACTTACTTGTGTCTTGAAGATGGATCCCATTTTCGATTCGAAACTTTGACAAGATGTATACAATACTGTGGATAATCCGAACTATATTTTTCCAAAAGAAATCCACAAAAGCTTAAAATCTAACATTCTCCTTGTTACCTGTGTCTTGTGTTTGTACTCGCTTCTTGTCCCATTTTCCTTTGTTCTTTGCATTACCTTTCTAGTCTAGCTTAGCCTCAATTCTAGGCTTCGATTGTTCATAGCAATGCTTCAGTTTTTAGGTGGCCTCTTCCAATGATCTAGGCTCATCGAACTCAATCATATATTTGAATGCAACTGGTAGTACACTAACGAATCTCTAAATCTTAGCCTTCTCATCCTCGAGGTAAGGCACATACCTCAGCAACTTCAAAAATATGCTAGTGTACTCATCATCTGTTAGGGATCCCATCTTTAGCTCATAGAATTATTTTTCCCTATCATCCAAGTACCTTTCCTACAAATACTTCTTCTTGAATATACTCTCAAACTCACTCCAAGTCAAATCTTCCTCATTTATACTTCTAACTTTCTTCACGTCTTCCCACCAAATGTCTTCTTTTCCTTTGAGACTGAATGTAGCCACTTTAGCTTTCATGTTATCTAAATAGTCATGTAATCTAAATAACTTTTTCATGCCTAGAAACCATGCCTCTGCATCTTGTGATTTCTTTACCTATCCATCAAAAGTAGGTAGATTTTCTTTCTTAAACTCATATGGAAAACACCCTTATCACTCCTACTATAAGGATGATACCAATGACGATCATAGTGCTTTTTTGAATCAGAACTAGAATCATACATGTGTCTATCCCTTATCCTATCCATAGTGTCCAACAATATGCCATCTCTGATTGTGTCATCTCTATTTGATCAGTGACCACCATGAAATCTACTACCATATGCCCCATTGTTTCCATCCTCCTGCTCATGGTTGTTCTGAAGCGGTCCCTATTGTTGCAATTCTGACAAGCTCTAAAGTATGACTGCATTTACCTCTCCTAACTTTTCCTGTGCCTGCATGGTTATGTCATTATCTGCCTTACAACTCCTTATTTATTCCTCTAAACTTCTCAGTGTCACTTCCAAGTTGGAAAAGTTCCCAATACCATATTGCTCTTCTGATTCATAGGGAGAGTCTTTGTAGTCAATCATCTTGCTATCCATTTGGTATTTTTTCCTGCAAGGTATATCATGTCAGCTAAACCAAATCACAATAAACCAACGTACCTTAGTATAGCACGGGGAGAATACCTTGTCTACAAGATCAACAAATCAACATGATACACGTATAACATAATCTAACAGCATATAGAAACATAAAACATAATCATATGACCATGCAACTGTCATCCTAGCTAGGGTCCAATCATCAATGCATGACTTCAAAAACAACACACACGATGACCTCATGCATGACAACCACCATTATTACGTCACTATACACTTATGCATAAACACATATGGCCAAGCATGAATGAACGATATTTCAAATCAAACCTGTAAGAATGATACATGCAACCAAGCATATAAGAATGTAACCAAACATGCAAGAATGTAACCAAACATACTACAATGATACATGTAAGAGACATAAATCGACATATAACCAGTCTAACACTCACACCAATGCATTCCACAATAACACCTCAATTTTCACATGATGACATCACTACAACCATGAACAACATCATGCAAATGAAACAAGCACATGAAATGCAAGGATGAAAGACACACATGCAACTGACATGCATGCATGACCAACACATAGCCCATCCCATCTGATGGGTGAACCATGCTTAGATAGTACTATATAACACCCTCCTCCCAACATCTACCTAAGCAACCGACCAACCGGGGTAAACATGCGACGAGAGGACACTATGATATGATTCTACCTCCTAAGTTACGTTCGAAAGTGGAACTGACATAAACACACCATACAGACATTAATCATCACCTACAGGACCCTTAGGAACCAATCCAATACTTTAGACAACTTTCCTTTGGGTCGCACTGAGATTTTGGACAATTTAGGGCTCAATTGCTCCCATGTTGTAGGCATGACTGCGACCAGAAACATAAAGTCGCTCTCACAAGCTTGGCTTCCAATGACCAGAGACCAAAACAGTAAGTGTTATGCCAACGACTCCAGGATTTGAGCCACTTTTTCAGTCCAAAAGCCCAGGTCACTGCCCAGAATTGAACCATCTCTTCAGATCAGTAAAATAACATGGAAAAGATAGTACTAAATAAAATACTTGTTCAAGACCTTGACTGGACCCCTAACAACCATGATAGGAATTTCGTCAAACATATTGCAAATGTGTAATCTATAGGTGTAACTAACAGTTTTGAGCATAGGGGTCTCATACTTAGCTGAGAATCACTAAGAACCATTGATGCGTCAACACATTAACTACCATTCCATCCATTAGGTCATAGATACATTGATAATTCAATTACAAGTAAAAGCATGATGAGAGCCACACATGGTTGTTGTCATAAAACACATACATAACCAACATAATAGCAACATAAATATTCATGAAAGTACAACCATATAGACCACTTACAATCCATAAAAATTCTCATATAAATACAAGGAGAATTAACGTTTCATTAATAATGAAAAATCTAAACCTAGGATGGGACTTCCACATTCCAAATCACAACCAAAAACTCGCATGTGTATGCCATGCATGCCAAAACTAGTGAAGGAAACATACATGCAGCTAGGTACCTGCAAGAAAAGCTGATGTAGTTGTTGCTCCCAATGCTCTCTTGTGCTTTCTTGCTCTTCCTTTTCCTTCTTGCTCCAAAAATCCAAGTATGTCGCACCCGCCAAGAGCGCTCCAAGAAAACTCTAAGTCTCCAAGAGTATGAGAGAGTAAGAGAATAATGAGAGACATCCAAAACTGAACAGATAAAAGGTTACCAACTGATCCTCTGAAGCCTTTTTATGAATGAGGCCTCTATTTTCTTCATTTTCCTCGTCACATGCAATTTGTGACCTTTCACCTCCCTTTTCTCCTAATTTCCATTATTTTCATAAATAAATGTTCCAAACTTCCATTTTTCCTTTCCAAAAAGCCTTAGGCATAAAGAATCACAAGTGATCCCTGTCACTAGGATTATTCCCAACATTCAACTTGGAATAAGTGTCCCATTACCCATGGTTATTATTTTGCCTTTATTTACTTTTTATTACATGGAATTTTACAAGGGTTGTTATGTTCTTGTACCACCCCGCCCTCTTCACCTAATTCCTAGAAACAATTCTCTAATAAAGTTTATCAAAAGGGTGGTAAAAGAGGTTTGAAAGCACATATGAGTGGGAAGCACAAGTAAACCTGTTGGGGTACTGAACAGGTGCGCTGGCAGTGGGGCTATGATTGTGTGGTACTAAAACAACTTCATCGGGGTACTAAACAGGGTTGTTGGCAGTGAAGGGATGTCAGGTAAGAGAGATTATTTATATTGATGGGTATATACTTTATTTAAATCATTCCTATCTATGCCTCTTCTATCACTGACATGAGGTAAACATGAAACTAAAAATTTCCCTAAAAACATGGTTTGAGACTTGGTTTGTTTCAAGTACTTATCTTTTTAGAACTTATATTGCTTGATCAATTAATGTAGGACACCTGGGAAATGGTTTCTTTTTTTTTTCCAAAGAAAAATGCGTAATTTCCATTAAGTTTTTAAGAAAATTACAAGCTGTATGCCAACATTTGTGCAATGCTTTCACTACTGCCAGGTGGTGGATCAGTTTTGTTGTTCAGTGTTGTTGTTTGAGCAAAAATATTTACATATTCCTTCATTAAACTTGAAGGATCAAAAAATAACCATTAGTGTTTTTGCAAAATGGGAAATGGTTTCTTGTTTGAAGACTCAATATAATTCATCATTTCAACATTTTGGTAAATTTTAACTCATTACCTTTTTATCAAGAGATAATTACTTTTTCCCTCTATGTAAGATTTGGTCATATCACTTCTTTCATGCTTTGACTTTTTTAAGGATTTATACTTTTCCTATTCTTTTTTTTTATTGCTTCATCATGTGTGGTTTCTCGCCAACTCCCCAATGAATATAATTTTGTTGAATCTGGATTTACAGGTTGAAAATTACGCTTGTTCAAAGTTTGATTGATTTTAACCACTTACACTCAAAAGTGTAAAAAATGTTTTCTATTTTATTTTATAAATTATTTAATTAATCTAATTAATTTTAATTAACTAATTTGTAAACAATATTATTTTTTTAATTTTTATTTTAATTCTTTATTTAATTAATAATTAATTTAAAAACCACCGGATTCAAAGCTTATATATATATATATATATATATAAAATAAAAACAAACATATATATAAAACACAATTTAAAAATAATAATAATAAAATATTTATTATACCCTGCATATATATAAAACACAATTTAAAAATAATAATAATAATAAAATATTTATTATACCCTGCATAGATCATCCCGCTTTATTCTAGCCCGAAGTTTTTATTTTGATGTATTTCATTTCTCACGGAAAAAAATATTTATTATACTCTGCATAGATCATCCCGCTTTATTCTAGCCCGAAGTTTTTATATTGATGTATTTCATGTCTCACGGGAGTTCATCCTTGGGATGATGCAAGCATCACGTAAAGAGGAAGAGTCGTAAGGGCTTTGTATTATTCAAGGGGTAGATTAAAAAAACCAGGAGAGGAGAGAAGGTCCCACGTGGATCCCCTCCTCCACTCCTTAACACCTTACCTGCTCCCATTCGTTTCCATGCATATTTCCACTTATGCCTCCCATAAAGCCTTTTATCCATCCTAGTGTTTTAAGGACGAGTTTTATTTGTTTTATAATATTTGAGTTGATGCATTTTAAATTTTATATATATATATATATATATATATATATATATATAATTATTTTTTTTGGTTATTTAGACTTTATTTTAATATTTAGAATTTATTAAAAAACTAAACAATTAAAAAATTAAAATATTAATAAAAATTGATTATGAAATTTTACTCAAATCGTGTATTTTTAGTACTTTCATAATTTTGAAATTTAATCTTTGGAGAGTTTTATCTGAAGTTTTACTTACCAAATGAGGTCAATATGGTTTATTGGAAAACTAAAATCATGAAGAATAATCTAAAGGCATTATATTAACCAAATGTGAACATTTGTTATGTCTAAAATTTAGAGAAGTTGAGGCTACGAAAATGTAACAAAAAATCAATTTTAGAATCTAAATTGGAGCATTTTCATTTGCCAAAAACTCTTGTTGTTGCAAATTGGTTTGAAGGAAGTCTTCTTAGACCAAAAAGGTTTCAATAGAGATCATTGGGAAGTACAAATTTCATTTTATTTATTTAATTAGATTTTAGTTTGAGAGGCTATTTTACCAATTTTGATATTTTAATTTTGTTGTGCAATTTTGATTGATTTCAATTTCAATTTTGATTGGTTTTTGCAAGAGATTTGTTGAAGAGGATGAGGAAAATAGATTTGGAGCAATACAATTGAACCAACAAAGGAGAGAAAAGAGGATTTGCAGCTTCAAATTTGATGGATAAAAAATGTCTGCAACAACTCTACATTTTTTAAGATTCTTTTTGTAAATTATAAATCTCAGTTTGGAGAATGAGGAAGGGGTTCCTCTTTTTTGTAACATTGAGGTTCTAAGCACTTTTGTAAAGAGAATTTTATCTATAGCCAGAGAAAAATACTCAAATCTGAATTATTTGGTGGTTTTCTTTTCAAGATTCAATCTTTATATTGGAAGCCGAGCTTGCACTATTGCAACACTTTTCTTTACTGACAGAGTTTATGATTTTGCAAAGATTGTTGGAAATCCATTGAGAAAGAGATCAAGGAAATAAGGTTTTATTAATTTGCATTCAAATATGTTTATCTGTAAATCCAAATTTTATTTTTTAATTGATAGATTTGCTTCATATTTTTCACTTTTATTTGATATGAAAATAAGTTTATTATAAATCAGCAATCTGATCTAATGTTCTTAGAGATCTATTTCTCTTGTTCTTAATCTAATTTTTTAGTAACTATTTACTCAGAAATTTGATATTTAAAATAGATTTAATAGGCATCAAACTGTATGAAATGTTTCTCATCCATTTTTATAGCTAATCTCTCACTATTATAATATCTAAAACAAAGCATGCATGGCACTTAAAATATCGGTTATTATAACTTTTTCAACCGTTTGATACTAATCATACAACACATGTTAAATCCCCATTCTTTTAAATATTCTTTTCTCTTCATTTGGCAGGATCTATATATTGTCCTAATCGAGATAAGATAAATTAGTTTGTTTTACTACTTTCATTCAAGTGTAGATTTGCATTTATATTAATTTAGTGCCTTGCATAAAGTCTCCTTAAGTAGGAGCAATTGCATTTTTGGCTTGCATGAGCCCTTGTTTCAGCTTAAAAATTACTTTCTTGCAAGGGCCTTGTAAGAGGGTAGACCCTATATCTCTCTTCTTGGTGATAAGTAATTAGAGATATTATAAGTCATTAGGAAGGGTGAGAGGGTAACTAGATCCATTAGAACCAGTCAGAACTGCCAAATCAAACAGATAAGAGCTTAGTTTGGGGCTTTGGCAAGGTGGTCTTCCCAAATGTTGGTGAGGTCATTTTTAGCCATCAACACTTCCATATTAAGATTTGGTACTAATTCCATTGATTAAGTAGTTTAATAATCTTAGAGGAGCACATCAAGTAAATATGTAGCACGAAAGAGAATTAGAATTAGTCCTTTCAAAGCTTTCCTTCACATTACAACTATTCATGCTACATTGTCTTGTACTTTAAGATTTCTTCACTTCTATGTATTAATATGATTTAAAAATCGAAATATCAATCGTCCTCTGACACTTTGCAAGTTGAATAAATCAGGCCTTTAAACGGTCACTTATATTGTAACTTATTCAAAGATGAATAGTTAAGTTTTCAATGACCTTAAAGATGAAAAAAATCACATGAAACCGAACATGATGAAAATGAAGAAGAGAACAACTAAGTGATAACATATTTCACCCCTCCTGGGCTACATCTCGGGGCCTTGCTCCAATGGTTGTGCTACTTTATTTATCTCAACAACAAAAAGAGTACATTACAAAACTTCGACTCATAGAGTTACCCTCCTTCTAGAGTGACATGTGTTTCTCCTTCAAAGAAACGTTATCCTTCAGAGAAATCTCACTCACAAGTTGACTACTTTTAGCAAAGAAATGATGGTGTCAAAAGAAAAAGGACTTTCTCACTAAATGTAGCAATAGGTCCTTGTACTCATTCTGAGATCAAAAAGCACAAAATTCAACCGCTTCATAATGAAGTGTTGAAATGGTCTTTTCTCACAAAAAAATTGAGAATAGACTGAAAATGGATGCTCTAATGAAGAAACGGTTGCTACAGATGCATCTGGAAGGCTGGAAAACCCATGTCTAGGTTCTTTCCATTCTAAAAAGGGTATCCATGTGGCCTCAAAAAGCCAAACACCATCTTTATTTGCAACACAAAAGGACTTGGCTCTGCAAATTTTCAAACATAAAATGCTCAAATCACAAAAATAATCTTTCCATTGAGTTCAGAACACCCAAAAACCCTTTTATAGGCTCTTCTTTAGCTCATAAAGACTTAAAAATGGCTAAATTAAGCCTTGTGGAACATTTCTTTCCTATGTGTTCTACAAAATGGCAAAATTGGTGAACTGGGCAATGAATTCCGCTTTTGACAGAATTTCCAAGAGAAAAATCCACCTGGGATTGATGATGATTCCGCCACAAACTATTCAATTTGTCACCTACTTAAATGCACTAATAAGGCCTTAGCACCGAATTTCCAGCCCCCGAGTTGGTCGCATGGTGGCCATGTGGTCGTGGCCTAGCACCACACAACGAGCCCTCCTCTGTAGCACTCACCAACAACCATAATGGGTGTCATATGGCCAAGGGTTGGATCATGCGGCAGCTCCTCCAGCCCCAACCCTTCGTTGAATTGGTTGACGGTTACATGGGAAGTTAAATGACTGGAGCTGATGCTAACAACTCCCACTGATTTTTCAAATTTCAAACATGCGTCTTATGCATTCCCATCCAAACCTATGGTCACACTTGGAACTAGGGCCTAGGGCTTAACTCCCCAACCCCCTCCACTTTCGCCTTACCAAAGTCACATGGTTATATCATATAATTGGGGCTAGGGCCGATTGGGCGGGCCCATCAACCTGACCCCTCCCCAAAACCATAGTTCCATTGCACAATAAATGAAAATGGCCCATGTCATATAACAAGAACCATGAGCGGTGGAACAGTAGGACGTGTTGTACCTCTTAATCCCCTTTCATATTGTTGTGATATGGTCCAATCTTAATTATGTGTGTAGAGAGATACATACATAAAGTTGACAAGACCAAGACAAATTAAATAGGTGCCTACGGTACACTTCGTGCACGCAAGAAAAATCAACGTCAAATTGTCTTCTAAGTCACAATCGTTATAATCAAAGAATGAAAGTAAAATGAAGGTCGGGTCCACTTCCGATATGTGTCAATGTTCATGTTTAAGCATTGAGAAGTTTCCTAACAGATTATCGTCAATCACAGCTCAGTTAGTCCCCAAAAACACTATGTGAGGGACGTTGGGTTGTGTTATATTCTTTCCATGACTAACCTACCTAGTGAATCGGGGGGCTAGACGGGGGGGGTAGAGCCCCCCCTTCGTTGCACCGATTGCGAAGGGGGGGTCACAGGGGGGGTGGCAGCCCCCCCTGTCTGGGGGGTTTGAGGGGGGCAGGTAGCCCCCCTATACAGGGTCTGGGGCAGTGCCCCGGGAAATTTTTTTTGGACCCTATATTAGGTTGGGCGGACCTACCTATGGTTTTCGGTCCATGGTTTTGGACGCGATGGTTTTCAGTCCATGGTATTGGATGCTTGGGCATGTATAAATATGTATTTTAACATTAAAAGGAATATAATGAAAAATCAAGCTGGTAGTCCTATTTTTGGGATCGAGGGGAAATCTCTGTGTATATGTGTTTTATGTGTTATGCTCTCGCATTGTTTATTTTTTGTGTTTTATAATTTGTATGTAGATAATTTATGTATGAGGTTCAAACCAACAATTGGTATTAGAGTTGTTTTGGCTTCAAGGGGACGCCTTTGTTGCTGAGGGGTTTCACTCGGGCCTATGGTAGACCCTGTTCAGTGGGAGATCTGCGGGATCGATTCTAGTGGTGAAAGAAGATGGCGAGTAGTGGAAATATAGAGATTGATAAATTTAATGGCCAGAGTTTTGAGTTATGGAAACTCAAGTGGAGGATCTCTTGGTGGATAAAGATCAGTGGATTGCAGTAGATCCAAGTACTAAACCAACGAGAGTGTCCAATGAAGAATGGAAGAAGTTGGCTCGGAAGGCAAAGAGCACAATACGATTGTGTGTCTCAAATTCAGTATTGCTGAATGTATCAGGGGAAGTTATGATGAAGGCTTTGTGGGACAAGTTAGGGACTTTGTACCAATCTAAGTCTCTGGTAAATAAATTGATCCTACAGAAAAAGATATATAACCTGAGGATGAAAGATGGAGACTTGGTGATAGAGCATCTAAACGCATCTAGCACTATGGTAAGTCAATTATTATCTGTTCATATTAAAATTTAAGATGAAGATAAAGTGCATCAGTGTGTTGTGTTCTCTACCAGATTTGTGGGATAGTCTAGTTATTGCAATAGGTAGCAATGCAACTGCCTTGTAGTTTGATGAAATAGTCTCATCCTTGTTGACAGAGGAGATGAGATGGGAAAATATGGAGAGCTAGAATGGTGATGCCTTGTCTATATGAGGACAGTCCCAGAATAGAAACAAAAATAATTCATTGAGTGGGAGATCTAAATCTTGAGGGAGATCTAAATCTCCAGGAAAACTTGTAAAGGTGGTGTGCTGGAAATGCGGAAAGGAAGGGCACTACAAAAGGTATTGTAAATCAAAAGCTCCTAAAAAAGGAAAGGGATTTGATGATGCTTCTTCTGCAGATGAAAAAACCACCTTAGATGAAGGTGGGGATGTGTACTTGGCTTCTTCAAGTACACATGTAGATCATGAGGCATGGTTGATTGACTCAGGTGCATCCTTTCACTTCACTCCCCATAGAGAGTGGTTCTGCGAGTATGATAAGTATGATGGTGGTGATGACTTCTTAGGGGATAATAGCAAGGCTAGAATCATTGGTCGCATAAAAGTAAAGTTGAAGTTGCAAGGTGGAAGGGTTAGAACATTTCCAGGTGTTCTTCATATTCTTCCATTAGCCAGAAATCTGATTTTTGTAAGAAATTTGGATGGTGTAGGAGTAAAAACAATGTTCGATAAGGATACCTGCAAGATGGTTTGGGGAGCACTAGTATTGATGCAGGGAGTTCGGACTGGAACTCTGTACAAGCTGCAAGGTAGCACTGTTGTTGATGGGTGCAACAGTTATGTGGTTCCTAAAAGTGGAGCAGAAAATATAGTGGTCTCTGGAGAGAATACTATGTTGTGGCATTAAAGGCTTGGACATAGTGGAGAGAAGGGCCTTCGAATACTTCATGGTAAAGGTATGGTAGAAGGTATGAGTAATAGCTCTCTAGATTTTGATTTCTATGAAAATTGTGTATATGGGAAGCAGAGTCAGGTGAGTTTCCCCTCTGGTGGTAAGAGGGCGAAAGAGATATTAGAGCTTGTGCACAGTGATGTGTTTGGACCTATGAAGGTTCCATCACTGGGTAAGTCTTTGTACTATGTATCATTTATACATGACTTCTCAAGGAATACATGGATACATTTCCTTAAGAAGAAATCTGAAGTCTTTGACAAGTTTAAAGAGTTTAAGGATCTGGTGGAAAACCAGACAAAGAAGAAGATAAAGGTGTTGAGGACAAATAATGGTGGAGTGTTTTGCAGTAAGGAATTTGAAGAATTTTGTAAGAAGTGTGGTATAGAATGGCAGAAGACTACTCCATATACACCTCAATGAGTTGCAGAAAGTATGAACAAGATGTTGATGGAAAATGAAAGAAGCATGCTCAGTGGTGCCGGGTTAGGCTAGGAATTCTAGGCAGAGGCGGGGGAGACAACATGTTACCTGGTCAATAGATCACCTTCATCAGTGTTGGAGGATAAGACTCCACAAGAGGTATGGACTGGTAATAAACCCTCTCTTTCACATCTGAGGGTATTTGGATGTGATGCATATGTACATGTTCCAAAGGAGAAATGAACCAAGTTGGATAGTAAATCTGAAAAGTGCATCTTTATTGGGTATAAGGATGGTTTAGAGGGTTATAAGCTTTGGAACCCAACAACAAGGAAGGTTGTGTACAACTGAGATGTGGTGTTCAGAGAGGTGAAAGATGTTATTAAACATGAAGCCCAACCAAAGGAACTTGAGAAGATAGAGTTTGAGCTAAAGGAGGAAGAATTAGACTCTACAGCAAAGGAGGAATCAGAAGATGAAGAACCACAAATTCCGGGTGTAAGAAGATCAATTCCAGAAAGAAGGCAGCCAGAAAGGTATAGTCCATCTACTTTCTGTTCAAATTTTGCTTTATCTATTACTGATGATGATCCCACAACTGTGAAGGAAGCAATAGATTTAGAGGCCATGGTTGATGAAATGGAATCTTTGCACAAAAATGAGGCTTGGGATTTGGTGGAGTTGCCGGTTGGAAGGAAACCCATTGGTAGCAAATGGGTGTTCAAGAAGAATACAAATGTAGAAGGAAAGGTGGAGAAATACAAAGCTCGGTTGGTAGCAAAAGGTTATTCCTAGGTGCTGGGAATTGATTTTGGTTATATTTTTTCTCCTGTTTCCAAGGTAACTTCTATTGGATTACTTTTATTTGTTGCTGTTGATTTTGATTTTGAGGTAGAACAGATGGATGTGAAGACAACATTTCTTCATGTGGATTTGGAAGAGGAGATCTAAATGAAGCAACCTGAAGGCTTTGCAATGAAGGGTAAGAAAGAACTGGCATGCAAGTTAAAGAAGTCTCTGTATGGGTTCAAACAGTCACCAAGGATGTGGTATTAGAAATTTGATACATGTATACGGGGACTTGGCTTCACCAGAAGCAAAGCAGATCATTGTGTGTATTTTAAATTAATTGGTGACCGTGTTATCTATCTAATCTTGTATGTGGATGATATGTTGCTTGTTGGAAATGACAAAGGAATTATCTAGGATTTGAAGAACCAATTGTCCTCCAAATTCAACATGAAAGATATTGGTGCTAAAAACTATATTTTGGGCATGGAAATTAAAAGAGATTAGGCAAAAAGGAAGCTCTGGTTAAACTAGAGGAAGTATGTTGAGACAATACTGCAGAGGTTTAATATGCATGATAGTAAACAGATGAAGGTTCCTATTCCTGTAGGTGTAAAGTCATCTGTTGAACAATGTCCCAAGACATAAGAAGAGGAAGAGGATATGTCCCATGTTCCATATGCAAGTGTAGTCAGTAGCCTAATGTATGCAATGTTCTATACTAGACCAGACATTGCACATGCAGTGAGAGTATTGAGCAGGTTTATGTCAAAACCAGGGAAGGAGCATTAGACAATAGTGAAGCGGGTTTTCAGGTATTTGCATGGCACTGGTGATTATGGTTTGTGATACCAAGGAAGACCAAGATTGGACAAATTTCTGGATATCCATGGCTTTGTTGATATAGATTGGGCTAGAGATTTGGATCAGAGAAGATCTAAAAGTGGGTATGTATTTAACCTATTTGGAGGTGCAGTCAGTTGGATGAGTAGGAAACAATTTGTAATGGCACTATCAACTACAAAGACAGAATACATGGCAGCCACTCATGCAAGCAAGGAAGCAGTTTGGTTGCAGAGATTGTGCTCAAGTATGGGGTTAGTATAGGGAGCTATAAGGATAGACTGTGACAGCCAAAGTGAAATTTTCTTGGCAAAGAACCCGAATTATCATTCAAAGACAAAGCACGTTGATGTTTAGTATCACCTTGTGAGGGATATGATAGAAGACAAAAAGGTGTTGCTGGTAAAGGTGGACACTTTGAAGAATACTGCAGATGCATTGAAAAAATCTGTGAGCTCTGAGAAGTTCCCTTGGTGTAGAGAAACAATGGGAATTTCAGGGCTGGAAAAATCACTAAGCTCTCCTGTGGTCCCCTGTGGAAAGAAAACAACAAGTGGGAGAATGTTGGGTTGTGTTATATTCTTTCCACGAATTTTTTTTTGGACCCTATATTAGGTTGGGCAGACCTACCTATGGTTTTCGGTCCATGGTTTTGGATGCGATGGTTTTTGGTCCATGGTATTGGATGCTTCGGCATGTATAAATATGTATTGTAAAATTGAAAGGAATATAATGAAAAATCAAGCTGGTAGTCCCAATTTTGGGATCCAGGGGAAAATCTTTGTGTATATGTGTTTTATGTGTTATGCTCTCATATTGTTTATTTTCTGTGTTTTAGAATTCGTATGCAGGTAATTTCTATACAGGGTTCAAACCAACAAGGGAAACTAGCACGACCAATATGTCGGCACCAACCCCCAGAGGAGAAAATTCAAAGCAGATGATTGAGATGGTTAATGGTCCAGATTTACTCTAGGGGGTCTAGGCTCAACCCCGACTCCAAATCCTAAACCCTGCCATAGAAGTGGGTACCATGCTTGCCACACTGTGTGTTGATGCATTGTCAACATCAGTAAGTGAGCAATGCATTCAAAGGTCAAGAGTATTCCCCTCCCTCTCTATTGAGTTATCTACCAATCCCCATAGTGCCACTTTTCACCCACCTTATGCTCCCATTTAGCATAATTTTACCATTTTATCTCTTGCCTATAAGACCATGACCCATTGGCGATTTGAATATCAAAATTCATTCTCACAATTGAGCTCTCCTAGCACTCTACCGGTCCACCACGACGTCTAATTGTCAACCAATGCAGAATCTCCTCAATGTTGTTTAGTTTGAATTCGCCCAGTCATCACGTAACCCGCAGACCCACAGCTCACATTTTTTCTTCCATATACTTAAAATGAAGAAATTTGCACCCAAAACCCCAAACCTTGAGAGGTTAAACCCTCTTCGAATATTGAGCCCCTTATGGACAAAGAAGTTGAGATTCATGACTCACCTTGCCCATACCACCTATTCGACCTCCAATTTGACATGTATGACTAATATTTCAAGGGAGAAGATCCTTTTAGGGTAGTAGAGTTAGGACTATATTATCAAATCTCCCCCTTTGTGTACCACTTCCCAGAATTTGTTTCTTGGCTTTTTGTGTCCTATGTCGAAGAGAAAAATTGTTTCATATCCTTTTCTTGAGTGAAAATTCTGGAAATAACTCCCTAATTGATTCAAATGGCCCTTTTCTACCCAATTTCTCCCAGCCCTAAGAAGTTTACAGAGACCACCTTTTTCTACAGCTATAATTCCCTCTTAGTTGGGGAACAATAAGATTTTTTTAAAATGATCCTTGCCCCTGGCCACCAAACCCTACCCATCTCTGATTATTTCCCTGTACCCATGTTTGCGGAAGCCATGCAACCTATCCCATTGTTATTTCCCTACTATTTGGGGAAGATGACACCACTAACATCACCAAGGCCGCCATAGAGTTTTTGCGAGTAATGATGCAATCAAGCCATGTTTTCAATATACCCTCATTTCTAGTTGAGTCTATTAAATTCTAGTTGCATGATTTTCCCATCACTGCCTATTTTAGATACTACTCTATCCTGTTTTATCTATTCCTGTATAGCCACATGGATGAATTTGAATATTTGGGCCTCAGTCTTATGGATTCCCACAAATAGAGAAAATTTGTTTCTTGTTAGGATGTTGTTGTTAGAGAGAAACCCAATAATGAAAGTTATTCTCATTTCATTTCCACCTATATGTCTATAGCCTATAAAATCATAAATAATGTATCTCTCCCAAGGATTTTTCCCCAACAGGAAACAATCCTCCAGCTCAGCAAGGATACGAGTGTGAGAGATTGGTACTTGTTTGAATATTATATTGAAATTTGGGTTTATGTGTTAGAGCTCCCCCCTTACCATTTTCTCGTATTCATGCCCATGAGAGTACTTTCCTTAGAGTTCATTCGGTAGAGCCTGCATGCTGATCAAATCCACTTTGTTCCTTCCAATAAGAGTGACGTGTTCAAATTGGGAAAACCAATAAGTCCTTTCATTGTAAATACTAGATAAGCCTTTCATTAATTTGAAGACTTATCGAAGGAGCTAAATTTTGAAATGGGATAAATTTGGCACTATGACCCCAATGGCATCATCTCAAACAAAAGGAAGAGTACTAATGCCTCATATTATGATCATGAATATAGACTTGAACTAGAATGGAAAGCTAACTTTGATTCCTTGCCTATTAATACAGAGATGGAGCTTGAGAGTCCTACCTCAAAGGGTAAGGTACAAAAATGTGGATGAGGCTAGAGACATTGAAATGGAAGAAGCACAATCAAGAAAAATGGATAAAATCAAAGAAGTACCTGATGAAGAGATTGAGACTAGGTTAACCGAGAAAAACCTGGACCATCCAGGCTTTCAGGCGACATTAGAAAATTCCCCTCAAGCTACTGCCTCCACATCTATAGAGGTATCAATTATGGATTCTATAGGAAGACTAACAACAACATGCCCTAGTTGGAAATAGGGCTTTTGATAGAAGAAAGCAACAAAAGAATCAGGGAGGAAATGCAACAACAGTTAGCATCACATTTGGCCCCTTACCAAACCAGAATTTAAGCTGCCATGGACCTGGAGAGAAATCAGATATAGTTATGATTACATCATCTATAACAACCTTGGTTAAAAATTCATGTCAAAAATATATAATGCCATGGTAATGGGACATGTATTCCAAGATGAATGGCGGGGGAAACATCCTAATGGGTGTTGGTTCGATTTATCATGACTAAGGAATTTGGTAAAGGAAATGAAAAAGACTTTGGAAAGGCAAAGAGGCATTAATTAACATTTTATTTATGAAATTAATGGAAATTAGGAGAAAATGAAGGTGAAAGGTCACAGGTTTCATGTGAAGAGGAAAATGAAGGAAAATAATGAAAAATGAAGAAAATAGAGGCCTCATTAATAAAAATGCTTATGAGGATCAGTGGGCAAGACTTGATTAGTTCAGTTTTGGAGATCTCTCATGGTTCTCTCTCTCTCATACTCTTGGATACTTAGATTTTTTTTGGAGCACTCTTGTAGGATGTGGCATACTTGGAGTTCTGGAGCAAGAAGGCAAAGGAAGAGTAGGAAAACATAAAAGGGCACTGGTATCAACAACTACAATGGGTTTTTCTTGCAGGTATCGAGTTGCATGTATGTTTTCCTCACTAGTTTTGGCATGCATGGTACATGCATGTGGTTTCTTGGTCATAATCTGTCACTAACATGGAGGATTTCTTGGATTGACAGTGGATTTTCCTAACTTTCCATTTCTTGGATAGCCATGGTGATTATGGGTTTATTTCCTTGTTTTTTTTTTGTTGGTTCTCGTATTTCCTTAGCTTGGGTTGAGTTATTACATCTTGGAGCCTTGGTTGGAAAAACACTCTAGGAGCCCTGTAATGGCTTGCGTTAAGTTACTATTCCCGTAGCCTTGGTTGGAAAAACACTTTGGAAGCCCTGTAATAGCTTGGGTTGAGTTACTAGTCTTGGAAGCCTTAGCTAGAAAAACGCTCTGGAAGCCCTTGGTGGGTTGAGTTACTAATACTAGAAGCCCTGATTGGAAAAATTCTCTGGAAGCCCAAAAAATGTTATGGGTTGAGTTACTAGTCCTGGAAGCCTTGGTTGGACAAACACTCTGAAGCTCGAACAATAGTCATGATTGAGTTACTAGTCCTAGGAGTTAGGTTGGAATAAAAACTCTAGAGCCCTGGAAGGTTGGGATAGAGACTGATCAGATGATGGTTTTGGTGATGTTTGACCATGAGGTGGAATCACTATTTGATGGGTTGAGGTGGATGGCCTCTAGAAGTATTAGATGGTTTTGACTGATGTGTTCTATGAGATCTTGCATTCATGCTTGGAATATGGCACGGGGGTGAATGGTTGAAGAGAGAGTTGGATTAGCCATTCTACGGTCAGGTGGAACGTGGAAGTCCCATCATGGGATTGGATTTTGTATCATTAATGAAAGGTTATTTCTCCTGGTATTTCTATGAGTATTATGATGGATTATATGTTTTCTATATGGTTGTGATTTCATTGATATTTTTGTCCCTATTATACTAGTTATGTATATGGTTTATGATAGCAGCCATAAGTGGTTCTCATCATGTTCTTACTTCTTATTGAATGATCAATGTATTTATGGCATAATGGATTAAATGGAAGCTAATGTGATAAGGATACAATGCTTCATAGAGAATCTCAAATAATTATGAGACCCCTATGCACAAATATGTTATTTACACGTGTAGGTTGCATATTTACTAAGTGTTTGACAAAATGCATGTCATGGGTAGAAGGTGTCCAGTTAAGGTCTTGAACAAGAATTTTCTCTAGTATTGTCATTTCCATGTTATTTTACGTATTTTAAGAGATGGTTCATTTCTGGGCAGTGACCTAGGCTCTGGGCCTAAAAAAGTGGCTGAAATCCTGGAGTCACTGGCATAACACTGACAAATTGGGTCTTTGGTTGCTAGTAGGCAAGCCTATGAGAGAAAATTTTGGGGTTAGAGTCGCATGAATGCCTTGTCATGGGAGTGACTTTTGGTTTAATTCATCTAAATTCTATGTTAACTCAGTGGTTGGGCACCTGGAGTGGTGAATTAGCTCTTGGGGGTCCTGAAGAACCTATGGGAGGTCTGTGTGTTGTGTTTCCATCGATTCCATTTTCTTAAGGTTACTTAGGAGGTTGAATCATATCATAGTAGCCTCTCATCAAATGTTTATCCCGGTAGGCCAGTTGCGTGGGTGGAAGTGGGAGAAGGGTGTTACAGAGTGGTATCAGAGCGTGGTTATGCTCTCCTTGGGCTGTGTGTTGATAATTATTTCATGTTGATTGCATATGTGTTCCTTATGCATGTAGTCCATGTGCTTGTTGCATTTGCATGGTATTGATCATGATTATAGTGATGTTTCCATGTGAAGGTTGAAGGTGTTGTTGTCGAGTATGTCTTCATGTGTGCATGGTTGATTATGCATTGTTATGCACGTCAGTGTTCACATGTTATCAAATGCATGTGATGTGGTTGTTGTTGTCATGCACAAGGTCATGGCTTGTGTAGTTGATATGGTCATGAATTGATGATTGCACTCTAGCTAGAATGACGTGTATATGGTTTTGTACTCATGTGTTATATGTCTATATGTAGTTGTTATGCATGTATAGTCTTGGTTATAGTTATGCATGAATAGTAGGTCAAAAATGCCTTGTGAAGTCATTGTATGCAAATTTAGGTCATCATGGTGCTATTGGTTGTTATGATTCTAATATGTTGGTTGAGATAGAGCAGGATATGCAGATCATCATAATGAGGTTGTAGCATTGGACTTTGGGGTAAGAGCAGATCATCGTACAGGTATTGTATGTTTTGCATGCACATATGTACGTCAAGCATTGTTATATGCATTAGGTTTATATACATGTCTATTGGTGTTATGGTTACATTCATGATAGATGGTAGTTGATTAGTATAGTCATATGCACATGTTTCAAATAGTCAAGAATGATAGTAACTTGTAGTTGTATGCATTTCTATTGTTGTTTTCTATTAGATAACCTGATGATTATGTTATATGTTGTTGATGAAGTCTTTTATAGGTTAACTTGTTATTGTTATATGATAGTTAGATTGATGATTAGGGCTATAGAATTTATATCTTGATGTTATATGTATCACACTGAGTTGGATTGTCCTATGCAGATGGTTATGGTTACGATATTCAGGCATGAGCCGACATATTTGTGATATGGTGTTGTACTAATCTAGATTGACTTTGCATATCTGATTGATATGTATGAATGACCAAGTTTTATGAGTTAGGATGTGAACATGTAGTTAGTAACTGTTATGGATATCATGATTTATGTTTGGGTTGATATGTTGTGAATTTGTATCATGCTAACCTGGATTGATTGTGCATACAAGATCACCTCGCCTGAAGATACATCAAGGTATGAGTTTGCTTATGTCGTATGCTGGTGCTTGATTGTTTGATTATGTCGTCTATTTGGTGTTTGAGTGTTTCATGTCTATTAGGTCATCTAGATGATTTGTTTAACACGGTATGGTTGCAAGTTGGTTGAACGTTTCATGAATTGCATAATATGAGTATGTGTTCAAATGATTTTGTTTTAGATGGTTGTACTTATACATTTGTGTTGAGACAGTCGATATGTACTTGAATGTAGTTGACAGTTGTAGCATTATGTCTAATGACTATGAGTTGACTACGGGTTATGACATGATTGTTTGTAAATGTTGATTTCAAATTGATAGATATGATTGTATTGATATTTGGAACATGTAGTTGACATGTGTGAGAAGTTGCAAGAAACATGCTTGGTATTAGCGTGACAAGGTAATAGTTGATGTGGCTATATAACCAACAATTGGGTGGTGTGACAATACATAGTAAGCATCGATTCCAATAAAGTAAAAAGGTAAAAGGAAGGAATTGGACAAGAATTCCTTTGGGTCTGTTTGGAAACCTTGATTCCAAACAAATGAGTGATTTCCTACAAGAAGTCTTCTTAATCTTAATATTGTCTGACATTATGTGGATACATGCTATATTCATGAACATTTACTTGATAGGTATATTAGCTAATATTTAGTTATAGGTTGATCTGTCAAAGGATTGGAGTCCCTTGAGAGATGGTGTGGATGTATTCAGTTGCAAGAAACGTGCTTGGCACAACAAGATGATGTAACTAGTGTATTGTTATGTTTATTTATGCACTAACAATTATGTGTTTATGGAAGTATGATGCAGGGGATTGCGTGTAAAAATAGGTTTCCATGAAATTTGGAAGAAGGCTTAGGTTGAGCTTTCCTTGGGAAGCATGGGGATTGAATCATGGTGTTTGTTGTCGGTCTTGTGCTTTTTTTATTTTGCGATTGTTTTGCTTGATTTTCCTTTTTGAGTGTGTCTGGTGCATAGCTATGCCACTTTGTTCACGATGTCGTATTGTTTTTGGTTTGCCACGGTTTTCTTCTTGATTGTTTCTTGGCTTTCCTTTTTGTTCTGAATCTTGGGAATTTTTTGGGAAAGAGAAAATTTAATGGAGCTTGAGGAGAGTTTTTTGGTGCTCAACAGGTAATGCAAGACACGGATGAAGCTCAGTGCATGAGTAAATGCAGCGGAAGGTAAGACTATGACACTCATTTGGACTGGTTGGGTCCATTGGTGTAGATGGACGCTGGCAGTATAGTCATGAGAAAGGTAGCATGAAAAGGTAAAGTAAATGGATCTGAGGCATCATATGCCTTGGCTGCATTGGGAATGAGTGTTCTAAATGTTGTGTATGCTGTGCACAAATAAGGAAGTTCTCTTAACCTTGACCTTATGTAATTATGTTGGGATTGTGATTATGTTGATGTCTATATGCATATACATGTATATATGTATGTCATTGGCTAAGTAGATAATTATTATTTTATGTTGATGTTTATATGTATGTATGTGCCTGTATGCATATCGCTACCTGACAAACTCATGATTGTTTATGCTAATGCTTGTATATGTGTATGTATCTATGTATATGTATCACTTTCTGACATATCATCAAGGATCGTTCTTGTGGCAGAATGATTGCCTATGCAGGAAAATAGCATGAAGAAGTTCTTGGCTAGGAGGAATCAAGTGGGAAGAGTAGTCATGAAAAATATATGAGATCAATATCATGTGAATATGAATATATATTGTATGCTTATATTATGCCTATGCTTATGTTATGGATAGGTTATACCGAGGGATACATCAACAAAATGAAAGTAGTGTGGTCTACGACATGCTAGGATAAGCATGGATAAGGCACTGGAAGCAAGGTTTCTTGGTAAGGACAACATGCTTTTGGATGTGAGGTATTATTGTTGTGCATATGTTGTATCTATTGTACATGTTGCATCTATGATGTTGTGTGCATGCAACATTGTATGCATACATTGTGTATACATGTTGTTATGCAATGATTATGTACAAGGTGGTACATATAGTGTTGTGTGCTTATGGTGCTCTACACATGTTGGATATGTGGTGATATGTTAGATGATGCTATACACATGTTGGATATGTAGTGCTATGTACATGTGGTGTTATGTGCATGTTGTACATGTGGTGTGGTGTGCATGATTGTACAAATGGTGTTGTGTGCATGTGGTGTTGTGTACATGTTGTACAAGTGGCATTGTGTGTAGGTGGTGTTGTGTACATGTGGTGTCACGTAAATGTCATGCGTGTGGTACTGTGTACATGTGGTATTGTGTACACATTGTAAAGTGGTGTAGTGTACATATGGCATTGAATACATGTTGTGCAAGGGGTGCCATGTACATTTGATGTTGTGCACACATTGTGCAGGTGGTTCTTGGTACATGTGGCACTGACATAGATGTGGGATTGAGTGCATGTCATACATGATGTGTTGTGGGCATGCGGTACTATGTATGTGCATGGTGTAGTCACAATATCGTGGCATGTGTATTCATTGTGTTGTACTTTGTGTGGGTACATGTATTGTGTGGTGTTGTACATCGGGTATAGACATATGAGTTGTGTTGTATATCGGGTGTATGTGTATGAATTTTTTGGTTTCACACGTTGTGTGTGGATGCATGTCTTATGATATACATAGTGTACGTATAAATGTTGTGTTGTGTTGTACACTGGGTGTAGGCATATGTATTGTGTTGTATTATACACTGGGTGTAGGCGTATGTGTTGTATGTTAGGTGTAGGTGCATGTATTGCATGGTTTTGTATTCAATGTGTGATTGTATGTGTGTGATGCACACTATGTGTATGTGCACATGGTTGAGGAGAAGGAACAATTTGTATGGAATGAATACAAAGGTAGAAGCTAATGATTGATGAAAGGATAAGTATCAACATTTTATTTCAGTTTATTATGCATGTGATTTATGATTTCGATCTATAATGATTATATGCGATCTATGATTAGGGTTTATGATGGTTACATGTGATCTATGATGTTGATATATGATGGTTTTGGTTTGAGATATCCTGTTGTGATATGTTTATGCATGATGTTTTGATCAAACAACTAGTTTGACTTGTTATAGCAGGAAGCAAACAGAATTGCAAGTATACCTTATTGATGAGATACCAATGAGATATGAACTGAATTTATTTCAATTTATTTTGAATCTAATGGAAGTTATGTGCTTGGTATAGGAAGCATAGAAATGCCTAGTTGGATGATTGAAATCAACTACAAGAATTGGCAGCAACAACAAAATAAATTGGAACATGTAGTAGTATGTTGGTAGAGTACCTCAAGAGCAGGGCCATTGTGGGACACTGGTACCCAATAGTGTCCATTGATTTCCATGAGCATGTAATGACCAATATGATGGTTTTGAGGTATGTATATTCCTTAGTTTTTGTATCTTCCGATGCGAGGAGGCCTTTCCAAGGGATGGACTTCCCGAGATGGGGGTGCTAGCAAAACTTGGAAGGTGAGTGAATGCACAAAAGGGGTGATTGAATTTCCCGAGGGACTGTGTAGAAGAGAAGAGAAGACTGGGAACGTATTTTTTTTGGTCATTAGCATTTCTAGATGGAATCATATGCACATTGAGAGTGTGACTTGAAACAATGAGTCAGTAATTATTCATTCAGAGGACAAGTGGCACAAGATTATAACGTTGTACATTGGATGTAGATCTAACTTTGTAGTGGATTCTAGACTTTCGAGGAAGGAAGTGAATCACGGTATTACTTTGAGGGTGGAGGCGTGAGCCTATGGATTCTCTTGTTGCGGATGGAGGCGTCATATCCTTTTATTTTCTGGTTGAGAAAATATGTATATGTGTATGTGTATCTTATTGTAAATATTGTATTGAGTCAGTTTATAAAGTTCCATAGACATTATGGTTATTTCATGGTTGAAGCAAATGTGCATGTCCATATGTGGTTATTGTAAACACCGTAATGAGTTGTGTTATAAAGCTCCATGGGTAGTATGATTTATTTTCAGCAGTCTTATTGGTTATAAGGGTCATTGAACACCAAGGATGGTGTTCCCCCAAGGGGGAGGGTTTCGTAACAACCCTAGTTAAAAACTCATGTAATATATATATATATATATATATATATATATATATATATATATATATATATATGGCCACGGTGATGGGACACGTATTCCAAGTTGAATGGTGAGGGAAACATCTTAATGGGTGTTGAATCGGTTTATTATGACTAAGGAAATTGGCAAAGGATTTGGAAAGGCAAAGAGTCATTAATTGACATTTTATTTATAAAATTAATGGAAATTAGGAGAAAAGGATGGTGAAAGTTCACAAGTTGAATGTGAGGAGGAAAATGAAGAAAAATAGAGGCCTCATTAATAAAAATGCTTTTGAGGATTACTGGGCAAGACTTGATCAATTCAGTTTTGGAGCTCTCTAATTGTTTTCTCTCTCTCATATTGTGGTATACTTAGTTTTTCCTTGGAGAACTCTTGAAGGATGTGGCATACTTAGAGTTTTGGAGCAGGAAGGAAAAGGAAGAGCAGGAAAGTGTAAGAGGGCATCAATATTAGTAACTACGACAGATTTTTCTTGTAGATATCGAGTTGCATGTATGTTTTCCTCACTAGTTTTGGCATGCATGGCACATGCATTTGGTTTCTTGGTCATAATCTATCACTGTTATGGAGGATAACTAGATTGACAATGTATTTTCCTAGCCTTACCATTTCCTAGATAACCATGGTGATTGTGGGTTTATTTCCTTGTTTTGTTTTGGTTGGTTATCATGTTTCCTTAGATTGGGTTGAGTTATTAGTTCCTAGAGCCTTGGTTCGACAAATAATTTGGAATCCCTTTAACGTTTGTGGTTGAGTTACTAGTCCCGTAGCCTTGGTTGGAAAAACGCTCTAGAAGCCCTGTAACAACTTAGGTTGAGTTACTAGTCTTATAAGCCTTGTTTGGAGAAACACTCTGGAAACCCTTGGTGGGTTAAGTTACTAGTCCTAGAATCCCTAGTTGGACAAATGCTTTGGAAGCTCAGAAAATGTTGTGGGTTGAATTACTAGTCCTAGAAGCCTTGGTTGGACAAACGCTCTAGAGCGCGGTGACAGATTTGGGTTGAGTTACTAGTCATGGGATCCTGGTTGAAACAAACACTCTAGATCCCTGGAAGGTTGGGATAGAGACTGATAGGATGATGGTTTTGGTGATGTTCGACCGTGAGGTGAAATCATTATTTGATGGGTTGAGGTGGATGACCTTTGGAAGCCCTGTATGGTTTTTATTGATGTGTTCTATGATATCTCACATTCATGCTTAGAATATGACACGGGGTTGAATGGATGAAGAGATATTTGGCTCAGCCATTCTACGGTAGGGTGGAATGTGGAAGTCCCATCCTAGGTTTGTATTTTTCATCATTAATGAAAGGTGATTTCTCTTGGTATTTATATGAGTATTATGATGGATTATATGTGGTGTATAAGGTTATGATTTCATTGATATTTTTGTATCTATTATACTAGTTATGTAATATGGTTTATGATAGCAGCCATAAGTGGTTCTAATCATGTTCTTACTTCTTATTGAATGATCAATGTATCTATGACCTAATGGATGAAATGGTAGCTAATTTGATAAGGATACAATGCTTCATAGCGAATCTTAGATAAGTATGAGACCATATTTGTAAATTTGTTATTTACACTGTAGGCTGCATATTTACTAAGTGTTTGACAAAATTTCTGTCATGGCTACTAGGGGTTGAATCAACGTCTTGAACAAGTATTTTCTTTAGTATTGTAACTTCCATGTTATTTTACTTATTTGAAGAGATGGTTCAGTTTTGGGTAGTGACTTGGGCTCTAGGCTCGAAAAAGTGGCTTGAATCCTAAAGTCATTGGCATAGCACTGACAAATTGGGTTTTTGGTCATTGGCAAGAAAGCCTATGAGAAAAAGCTTGGGGTTACAGTTGCATGCATGCCTTGTCATGGGAGCGAATTTGGGTTTAATGCATCTAAATGCTAAGTTAACTGAAGGGTTGGGCATCTGGAGTGGTGAATTCGCTCATGGGGTCCTAAAGCACCTCAGAGAGGTCTGTGTGTTATGTTTCGGTCAATTCCATTTCCTTAAGGTTACCTTGGAGGTTGAATCATATCATAGTAGCCTCTCGTAGCATGTTTACCCCGGCTGGTCGATTTGTTGGGTAGATGTGGGAGGAGGATTTTACATTATCCATTAGCACAATCCCTTCCTTTAGGATCACAGTCTAGGACTGTGGATGTATCACTTGAGATGACTAGTGTCCTGTTATCGGATAAAATATTTTTTCATAGATAGGTAAGAGAAATGTTCTACAGTGAGCTGGGCCGAAATGCGATGATAATTAGTAAGGTTGAGAAGCTACTAGAGAAATTTTCCACTAAGTTGAAGCAAGAGAGCGCTAACTCTAGATTCCTCCATCTATAGAATGAAAACTTCAAAGAGTTGGTTGTCAAATTGGGAGTAAACCTAGAAGATAAGACTGTGATAGAGACCCTTATTCAAAGTTCTCAGGCTGAGATTCAAGACCTAAGGCATAAGTTGAAGATGCCTACTAGTGAACATGTGCAATCTAAGGAACTAGCTCAGGTGGGGGGTAAGAAAGAAATACTAGCTAAAGAATCTATTAACAAAAACAATGAAGTGGTGGTTCCCAAGCAACAGGTGGCAGAGCTCCAACGGAGGATTGAATCACATATTTATGTAGTAATAGTACCAGAAGATCCACAAAATCCCACCAAACAGCTAACTAAGACCCTCACTAAGTTGCATCTCTCTGAAGGTGAACTTAAGAAAGTTCATTTGGATTTGGAAAATACTAAGCGTGCCCTCATACAAAAGGAAAAGCAAGTAGAGACTGCTATGGTAAATGAGGAGAAGACCAAAAAAAAATTATAGTTTGAAAATTAGGAGATTATTGAGCTAAAAAGTAAGTTGAAAGGTAACATGTTCCTCCTCTAGGCCAAGTATTTAATATGGGATGAAATCATAACTTAAGTAAAAATAATATGGGAGGATATAACTCTGATGTCAGAGCAGAAAATTGCTATCAAGGACTATGAGTTCTTTATTCTATCATCCAAGGAGAAAAATGGAAAAATTGTTGAGACAATATGAAAATTCATCCAATACATCAACAAAAATCAAACCAACGAGTTAAGGACCATGGACATTATGGATAGAGTACGTGTAATCATTGAAGTCTCCAATATGATTCAGAAGGAAACCGCTAGAGCCAAGGCTGAGGAATGTCTAAAAAAGGTGTTAGGAGTTGTGGCTATATTTGATTCAGATTTCAATCGAAGGGTTAGAGCTGGATTTCCCAGTAGTTGGGACATCATGGGAGGGCTAGTACCTTGGGAGAAATATAATCAAATTTTGGTTAAATCTAAGAGAAAGATTGATCCTTCTCACCAGAAGACCTCCTCCCTCAAGGGTAAAAAAATAGTAAACTATTTGAGGAGAGATTTCGAGTTTTTGTGGTTGGTGAAGACATTATTTCTCACCAACCCAAATTATGAAGAGATCACCAATCTAAAGATTTCTTATCAAAATTTATTCCGTTCTCCTCTACCAAGCCCAACATTGTGGAAAAAGCATGATCAGTTGATCAATCCACTGCAACTCCAAATCATTGAGCCAGGATCCTTTCCACTAGAGGAATCCCAACAACAATGAAGATATCCTGATTGTGTCAATCATGACACTTTATGATTTTCATGCTTTTGTAAATATTTCATTTCAAGAATGCAATCACGTTAGTTATGTAATAGTTAGGACAACTTTTCTAGTGGCACACTCGAATAGTTTTACTATTATGAAATCATTAGAATATCAAGAAGGAATATTTTGTAAAGGTGCCCTCGTCGAGGAGACCCTATAAAACTATTTATGAGATGTTTTTGAAGGGTTCTGAACTTTTTTCTAAAGGGTTTTCTGAACTGTGAATTTGGAAAGAACAGAAGATGCATGTTCTATTTGTGGATTAATACAGAAGTTATAGTGATTCCAATTGCATGAAGCTATAGTATGTAATTTCTCTTTCATTTATTTCATTATGTATTTCTTTCTTCTCAGATAACATGTAATAGTCGTTGTTGGATTTAGTATTAGAATTATGGATTCATATGTATCTGACTATGATGTAAGATGACTTTAATGTCCTTGATGTGTGATCCATTCCCTCTGAATCTTCATTCACAGTTTTCACTTCACTGTTTTCTTGTTGAAGTTTGATGCATGGGATTCTGTAATTAGCCCTATGTATTAAGTTTATTTTCCTCATGTTCTTCTTTCATTCATGCTATAATGACCAAATGAACTATGTGTTTCTATAAGCTAGCCACCATATCTGAATATTAAGTCATCTTTTGAGTTTTCTATATGTGTTACTATTTGAATCTTCCCTTCGGAAGAGATATCTACACCAATTCTAATTCATGATGTGTTTTAAATGTAAAATGTTAAGGAAAAATCCTACAAAGACTCTAAGATGTCCTAGGCACTGACCTCTTCCAACCCTGCAGTTGTCTCTAGGATCTATAATAGGAAAATCAGTTGTATTGTGGGAGGTCATGGGGTATAACCCCGCCAGGTCAGTCGGCCAACCCACCAATTTTTACACCAACCCCGAGGGCCACATGGCACCCTATCATTGGGCCATGTGGTGCCTCCTTATTGGCCACCACAAAAACAAACCAACCAAAGAAACTGCGCCAAATTGACTTATATGATTGGGCCACGTGTCAGCATGAGATTGGCCCATACTACACAGTCACTTGATGACATTAGCATGATTTCACTATATGACCTACCCTGTCAGCCTCCCATTCAACCTCGCACGTTGACTTTTTAGCTATTTGCCAAAAACTTCAAAACGCGATAACTTTCACATACGATGTCATATTGAGGCGATTCAAGAATCTTTGGAATCTGAATGATGAGATCTACGATTTGGCACTATTTTCAAGTGATTTCAAACACTTTTAATTTTTATCATATTTTTTTTTATCCTTGATCATTCCTCTCCACTAGGAAGCATTTGGACCACAGAAATCCTATATTTATTTGGCAAGTGAGTGAGGATACAACTCCTTCACTTTCCTGATCTCAATCCAATTTTCTCTACTTGGATTGGTACCTTTGAGCCCCACTTGAAGATACTCTACATTGCCTCTACGTGAAGTCCTGATTATCTTGTCAAGGATTGAGTCTTCCTACAAATCATCTAAATATTCAGGAGAAAAATCTTCAATAAATGGAATCTTAACATTCTCTTCATGATCATCAATCATTGGAGGCTCATACAATCTACACCTTGAAGTCTTTCCCCATCGATATACATCCAAAATTGATCTTCCACTTGGAAATCATGATCAACTCGATGCTTGACATGCCTCGCTTTACACTTGGCCTTGCTTTTCTCAAGCTACTCTTGTACTCCTTGATGCAATAGCTTCATTTTTTCAATGATATGCTTGGATTTTCCCACATCGCTATGTCCATCTACGACAAAATATTTACCAAAGAGAAAATAAGAAGGAGATTTTGGAAAATAACCCAAACAAGCTTCAAATGAAAATACTTGCATAGATGAGTGCTTGACACAATTTTAGGCATGCTGGATGTAATGAAAATGCTCATACCAAAGTCTAGGATGCTTACCACAATATCCATGAAGTAAATGCATATTTTTACAATATGTATTAAATTCAAAGCTCAAATTCCCATACAAATGGACTCATTAACAAGCCTGAATAACATAAAATGCCAAAGAAAACACAGTTGCATTTAAGTGATTGATTCACAACATCACTTTTACAAAATTCCCAGTTGTGGGGATATGAAACATGTGAAATACAAAAGAAATGCAGTTTTTAATTAGATAAATAGTCTAACCATTTCTTACCCAACCAGGCTAGGGAGTGTTCTTTCTGCATTTTGCTTTCTTTTGAAATTTCTTTGGGGATGGTTAAGATGTGCCTCACACGTTCTTCTGTCTTCTCCTTCTCAGGTTATTTCAGAACCCATTTTTCCTTCTTTGGATGAAGATGTAGATGCATCTTGCAACATTTCTAGATCTAATGCCCACTTATATTCCAATGAGTACAAAAATTTTTGTGAGCATTTCTTGGAAAAAATGTCTTTGAACTTGGAAGAGGATTTTCGTTCCTGGTCTCATTTTCAATCAACATATTCATTTTATTGACTAATTAGTTTCCTTTTTTGGCACATGGATACACAATGATTAGGTGCATGAAAAAAAGTGTAAGGAAACACATTCCACAACATTTTATTCAAATCATCATGTTGTTCATAGTCATAGAAAGCCCTTGAATAATCTAGACATTTATACCTTTTATGATTGTCCTTTGGATTATGAATATGTCGAGGAGAACTTGATTAACGAGGAGAATTTTTCTTAGATCTTCCTTTCAAATGTTCATCTCTCTTTGGAGATATTTTTCCATCAACATCATCATCATGACGTGATTCTCCTTCAACTTGGAGTTATTTCTTCACAAACTTCACACTTGAATAATTCCTTAACTTTGCAATTTTGGAGCATTCTCCAATTTCTTCTTGAACATAGCCCAAACCTTCATGCGGAGGTTGTGGTCTCACATTAACAGGATTAATAATTCCATGACTATGAATTCCAAGGCCCTTACTATTGTACCCCATTTTGGTCAACAATTTCATACCAACACCCTTGGTATGTTTCTCAAATGATGCAAAAGAAGCATTATCATTGTTAAGAGAATGAATTAAACATGAAGTTTCTCTTACCTTCTTTTCCACTTGTGACTCTTGGTCCTCTTCCTGAATCTTAGACATCTCCTCCTTCTTCTCTTTTGTAGATGAAGTGGTAGATGAAAATTTAAGAAAACCACTCTTGTGATTTAACATATAAGTAGTGTTATTCCACTGGAAAAGGGTAAAATCATTAGTCATCCCACGAAAACAAACTTGTCGAGTCTTTGGGGAAGCTTGAGTAGTTGAACATGCCCTAGTTTTATCTTTAATGACATTCTACAATATCAGGCACAACTTCTTCTTTTCATCCTGTTACACAAAAATATCGTCACCATGATTATTTGCAGTCAATATGGGTCTATCATCACTTGTACTGTCCTCCTAAGCAAGTCTAAGACCTAAGCTCTTCAAATCAAGCTTTAGAAGTGGGAGAAAGACATTAAATATCAATGTAACTCTGGTTCCGCACTTTCTCTCATGGTCACCTGCGGTCCCGCACCTTCTGTATACAAAAGTTGCGTACCTACCCGCTCTGTTCCTAACGGTGTAGGTGCGGACCCCTGTGAAAGTCAAAAGGCGCACGTTTTATCTTTAAAAACTCACTTTGGGTTAATTCTAGAGTTTTCTAGAAGGAATTTTGACATGGATTGTTCACTCTGAGGTGGTTCATGCATCCCAAAAGAGAAGGAGCTAATCCCTTGACTAAAGGAGTTATCGCTTTGAAGGAGGGCTTTATCCCATTGAAGGAGGACCTAGTAACTTCCCTCCATTGCACTATAAATACAGGCATTGGGGTGAGGACTAGAGAGATTAGAAGCTGAACATTTTTGAGGGTAAATGTTGGTGAAATTAAGACTCTTTGGTTGAGCTTGAGAGGAGAGATCACATACCTCTTGGTTCCATTGGAGAGTGAGTGAAACTTGTCAAAGTAGAGGAGACATCTTGTTGGACCCTGGGAGGAGCTTGTACAGTGTCAAGGCAAAGGTTGTGTAAAGTTCTTCTTTTTTGAATTAATATCTCTTTTTAATCATCAACTCATTTTTCTCAACAAGTACCTTATGTTATTTGTTTCATGGACTCCTTGACTTTCATGTTAAATATGTTTTATGCAATTGGTTTTTCAGGTGCTATTTAATTTGTTTGCCTTGTTTGTATTTGCAGATTCGTGAAAAGGAGCTCATTTGGATCAAAGGAGCGAGGGCATCCACAAGCTTGCGTTGGACCAAAGGTAGGCCCTAAAACACTTGTTTGCTATTGTTTATTGAAGCATATTTAGAGAAAGATAGTGTCTGGTTGGTTTGCTTGTCATTAGGTCTTCTTTAGATTCTAGGAAGGTCTATCTTGTTCGCAAGATCGACACATTCCGTGCGACAAAATGGCGACCATACTGGGGACTTGATTGTTTTCTTTGTCTATACTTTGACTTGAGAAACTGTATTTTCTGTTTCTGTTTTTGACTTGATGATTGTGGGATTGGGTGAATTTAGTTAATGTTGAGTTAGTTTTCATTTTTCATAGTTTTGGGAGAGGTATGCACCCTCTGAGTTAAGCACAGTACGTACCTGTACGCACTTTTTCTTTGTGCAAAGAGCGTGGACACACCTGTGTAAACAGGTTGCCTGTGTACCCTGTCAAAAATTTGAAAATTTTTAATTTTTCTCTTTTTTATCAGTTTAGAATTTGTTTATAGGTTTTAGCCATTGCCCAGACCTGCTTGTTCCCTGTCAAAAACTTTCCTTGGTTTAATTTCATTAGCATTAGGGTTTTAGGTGGAATTCCTAGGAATTTTGCTTGTTGGGTTTGTTTTTCATTTTTGGTTGTGTAGTGGCTCTGGGCTTAGAAGCCGTAGGGACCTCAGATTACCTTGGTGTCTACCAGTCTTCTTATGAGTCTAACCATTTATGAAATCTCCCCTTGTTGAGTAATCCGCTTTGAGTTTTCTCATTTCAAAATTTCGAGAAGCTTGTAGTTGAAAGTTTGGAATTTTCATTAAAAAAAAAAAAAACGAAAGATTGGTTGTTTTTTGACTAATTGTGATTCTGCATAAATTATTCCTTAGCTCACATTTAGCTAAGTAAAACATCCTCAAAAAGACTTTTAGTAGGCTTTGACTTCAAGTAGCTTTTTATATAGTTTGTAGCTCTCAAAGTTAGTTATTTTCATTAGTTTTGAGTGTTTTATTTACAAAATAAAAAAAAAATCTCTCTTTTGGAAAAGTTTGTTTTTGTAGTGATTGAGTGCTTTGAAAAGAAAAGGGAAATTTGTGTGAAATAGCTAGTTGTCTCGTTTTTGAGTGCTTTGGAAAGGAAAAGCTCTTCTTTTAATTTGTTTAATTGAGAAAGATTCGTGTTTACAAAGTGTTTGCATTCTCAAACTCTTTCTTAGTTTAGAAGTTCATCGAAGAGAAAAGATTGTTTAAATCATCTTAGGTGCATCTTTTTAGTGATTTCGAGTCGAGTCTTTACACCACGAGTTTCATCTCCGCCACCTCTTGACTTAAACAAAAACCATTAAAATTAACGCTTAAAGTAAAATTCACCTAGTAACATTTTATTTCTAGGGCTCTGATACACCAACTTAGCTTAGGCTAGTGTCTTGGAGTAGGAGACTAATTAACTCTCCAAGACAGTAAAAACAAGCAAGTAGCTGTATCTTGTGGTAGGAAGAAATCCAATTGTTGCATTTATGCTCTGGGAAATCTCCTCTTAAAGGAGAAGCACGAGATCGTGTCCGAACCAGTGTGGGAATCAATCCTTCCTCATTGGGAACGATGCCAGATATTCACGTATTAAAAATGGTAAACCTCAGATTAACCAATGTCGAGGAGCCTGGGGTCACTTGTTGGTAAACCTTGGATTATGTCAAGGAGCCTTCAAGGGGATTGAGCTTGCTACTCTGCCCTTGCGTGCGTATCGGATCGTAGACTGTTCCCCCAGGTGTATTTGTCTCAGTTGGTAGCCTTAGTGACCATATTCTTTAGGATTCTTCCTAAGGTGACAGTGGTGGGAAGATCCCACTGTACCTGGAGCAGACGTCGGCTAGACTCACTTGGATTTTCTGGGGGGTTCACTTCACTCGAGATGGTTAAGTGGAGGAACTTGGTCCTGTCTATTCATTAAGTAGGTTTCTGAGGTAACTGTTCCAACCGCCATTTCTGTACTGAATTCTGCGACGTTGGATTTCATCACCAACTAGTGTTTTCGGTCCGGAAAGTTACTGTTTGTGTGTGTTTGATCTCTAGATTTTTTAGACGTGTGATTCAAATTTGTTTAGTTCTTTAGAGGCTTTAGGTGGTTTTCATTGAGATTTTACTTTGTTTGCGTGTGAAGTAGTTAAAAGTTTTTAACTGTGTCTGAATTACCAAGACAGTCCCGTAGACTTCGGGGCTAGTCTCCTGAGGTTGTAACCGTGGCTGATTTACTGAGGAAGTCTCATAGACTTCGGGGCCAACCTCTTGGAGAAGTCCTGAGCCAGCTTGAAGGCTTGAAAGTCCTCGTAACTCCTAGTGGTAGTAAAGTTGGGTCACCTGAGGAAGGAGAGTCTTCATTGGTTGTACATCCTAATTACCAAACTCTAGTAACAGGCTATAATCCTGAATCTATTTCGGTTTCCGAACTTGCTGGTAGCTTTTCATCTACTAGTGATATAGGTGAAGAACCTTAGATATCTAAACCTGTTACTCCAACATCGGGGTTTGTCTCTCCAACTTCTAGTGCTCCTAATTCACCTAGGGTAGAAAGAGTAATCACCGAAAATCTTCCTTCTGGTTTGATAGCTATTGAAGAGCTTGCTCCGGAAGAAGAAGTAGGTATCCCTATCCCTGAAAATCAACCGATTATTGATCTAAGGGACCGTGAATCAATTTTTTACAGTCCACCTAGAAGTACTACTTGGTATCTTTCTTTGACTAATTATTTGGAAAACCGAGCGTTAAGTTTTTCACCACCTCGTGCTCCTTATCATCCTAGAGGTTTTTATACTCCCGTAAATATGTCAGGTCAATCGTCCATGTTTACTCAATCGCCTGAATCTTTTTTGTACGGCGGTCCTTCTGTTCCCTCTGGGTATCAGTCACTTTCTGGTACTTTTTCGGGAGCATCTCCCCAACCCATTGAACAAGGGTTATTCACTAGAAGCAATGGTGCAAAGCTGTTGAGCGTAGAAGACATTCTTATGATGTCAGGTTCTATTCCCAATTCTCAACCTCAAGGTGGCTAGTTACCGCCTGGGGGGCAGCCTCAATTAACGCCTGGGGGGAAACCTCAAGGTATGCAATTTGCATCTGGGGGGCAACCTCAAGGACAGTACGTACCTACCGTACAATACGTTCCTCAAGGTCAACCCCAGACTCAATATGTACCCCAAGGTCAACCCCAGTATCAATTTATACCGCAAGGTCAACCCCAGTATCAGTACGTGCCTCAGGGGTATCTACCCCAAGGTCAGTACTCGAACCAAGGTTTCCAACCACCCCAAGGTCAATCTTATGTTCAAGGAACGGGAAATGTACCTTTCAATTATCAATCCTACCCTCAACCTGGTTATGGTCCTCACTATTCTCAACCTGTTATGGGTCAGTACCCCGGAATGAACATAGTGTGGGATCCATCGCAAACTCAACAGGTGTTGCAGCCAAATGTACAGTTGTCATCTCAAACTGGACAACCCTTAGTTTCTGGTTCACCCCAGCAACCAGTCTAGTCTAATATTCAAACTTCTGTACCTTTGGTAGTTTCTCAGTCTGGGCCTACTGTGCCTCGTACTCCATCTCAAACGACTGCTGCAACTGCCGCAACATTTGTTAAATCTACCCCACCTACTTCTGGAGTATCGACAGCTCCGGTTTCTATTGTTCCTGTATCTACTCCTCAGACATCTTTACCACCGTCTGGATCCATGATTCAAACTACGATTCAGATGCCTATAGGAAAACCTGGTCTAAGTACGGTTGTCACAAGTCAACCACAATTCACCTATCAACCGTACCAGGGACAGTACCAATTCGGTCCTGCTGTCCAGCAGCCAGTTTATCAGTATCAACCGTATCCTGGGTACACTTATCAACAACCTCAACAACCCCAGTACGGTCCGGTTAATCCTAGTTTTCCGGGAGGATACAATATCCCGAACACGATTCCTATTCCTAGTTATCCTAGATATCCTCCTCCTGGGGCTGGTCTCATGACCCAGAGTTTTAGGGATCCTAATCGGCAGTTACCATTTATCGCAACTTTGGACTTACCAGACTTGTCGCGGCTAACGAACGATCCGATTAATTATCTTCCATTTTGGCCGCCAATGCCGAATAAGTTGCCCAGTGACATTCCCAAGTTCGAAGGTAAATCTAGAGAGGACCCGTCGAACCATGTGATGACTTACCACCTCTGGTGTGCGTCTAACTCCATCACAGATGATTCAATCCATCTTAGACTTTTCCAGCGCACTCTAATTGGTCTCGCGGCCAAGTGGTACATTGAGTTACCGCGAGGCACTTTTTATAATTTTAGTCAGTTAGCTACCTCGTTTTTAACTCATTTCCAGTTTCCAGTCCGATATGACAATGGCACGGAATTGTTAACTTCGCTAAAACAATCGACGTCCACGTATATTTCAGATCATATTCATGAGTGGAGATGTCGACGACGTTTAGTGAAGGTATTTATTCCAGATCAAATCTTGGCTGAGTGGTTTGTAAAATCTTTGTTGCCAAGGATCACTGAAGATGTTGCTAAAGCCGGAGTTGTTACTGAGCAGCAAGTGATTGCTCAAGCACAGTACCTTGACTTGGTCTATACTCAGTCAGGTACGTTACACGAAAAGATCCCTGATCTTCCCAAGTCAAATCAAATCACTGCAGCTCCTTCGGGATGTCATGCCGCTGACGGTATGATTGGTATGGTTAACACTAAAAGTAAGAAGAAGTCTTCCAAGAATTCTTCTCCTATCATAACCTTGCCTGATTCCCCAACAAGAGACTCTTTTGCAGAGGTTTCCGTCGATATTCACTTTGTAGAGTCATCTACAGCCAAATCAAAATGCGGTGGGAAGAAGAAAGGAAAGAAGAAGAATAAAACAGACAAAAGTTTAAAGGAGAAACCTGAAAAGGTGGAATCCAATGATGAAAAGCGCAAACCTCATTATCCTTGTCTCATTTGTGATGAAGAACATTTCACAAGAGACTGCCCTCATCGTGCAGAGGTTGCGAAGATTGTCAAAGGTTCCCAAACTCTTGCTGTTTTGAAGGATCCATTTCCAAGTCAAGACAACAAGATGATAGGTTCTTCCTCAAGTGCCAATGAAGAACCCATATTGATGATGTCCCATGTTAGGATTGTGACTCAATCGCAAGAGTATGGTAGTAAAAGTCCTATTGATGGTAAAGAAGCAGAATCTTCTCATTCTAATCCATCAACCTCAGATCCCGGTTCCGATCCACTACAGATCGAGAAACCTAATCCAGACTTAGTAATCAAACCGCCTGCCAAGGGTATACTTCGAAAGTCAGCTTTCAATCCACATGCGAGAGTGGCCCAGAATTATAACATTGTTGAGGATTTAGCTGTTTCACCCTTGGCAATGTCGGCTTTGGAAGTGCTGCAATCATGCCCAACACAACGTAAATTACTTTTGTCGGCTATAGGAGCTGTTGATGTTCAGGACCCGAACCTAATAATCTTTGATCTAGAAAATAGTATGCCGCAGTTGCCTCATCAAATGGCTTTCCAGATTCCAGTGATAGTCAAAAACAGGCCTATTCATCGGACTGTAATTGATGAGGGAGCCTCAACATGTATTATGTCGATACAGTGTTGGAGATCGCTTGGTTCTCCTTCACTAAATCAATCCCCGACAATTCTTAAGGCCTTTGATGGCCGTGGGTTTCATCCTTTTGGAATTCTACAGGATTTGCCTATAGGGGTTGAAGGAAAAATCGTTAATCTAGATGTGGAGGTGGTTGATTCCCCTCTAGATTACAACCTTCTATTGGGTCGAAGTTGGTCTTACGCTATGACAGCGGTCGTTTCATCGGTCTTCCGAGTAATAAAGTTTCCACATAATGGAAAGATCGTAACAATAGACCAGCTGGCTTACTTTTCATCCGACCCAGCCTCTTTGGAGAGTATTCAGCATGTCGGTAAAATGACTATCCCATATAAGGATGTTGGAGTAGGATTAGTTAAAGATGCCGGTTTGCTGGGAACTTTTCCTTTTCCTCCAATCAACGCATCATCTTCATTTGAAACCATTCATATGATTACGTCAGACACTATTTTTTATGACGATCCTTGGATCGTTCCTTCTGAATCTGAAATAGACTCATTTGGTAATTCCATGCCTTTGAGTCCATATGAAATTGCCTATGAAGCCATGCAGTCTTTTACCGACCCGTGTTCAACCGAAAATGACTTAATGAATGTGGTCCGTGAGGAATCACTTTTCACATCAACCTCGGATTTAACTACGTTTTCTAAACTTGTTCCCTCTGATGAGCAAATTCGTGAAATCCTATGTGTAGATGATTTACCATGGGAAGATCTCCATCACAGATCTTCATTTTTACCTGAGGATGATCGTTTTGAAAATGCTTTCTCATCAATCTTTACGACTGAATATGTCAAGGAACCTAAGAATCCAATGAAACATCCCAATTCAGAGTTAAATTTGGGAAACATCTCTCAAACTATTCCCATTGACATTTCGGTTAAGCCCGGAATTGTTGAGAACATTCATATAGGTGCCTCATGTACAGATGATGAAATTCAATTATATAAGGCCCTATTTCAAGAATTTCGCGACGTGTTTGCCTGGTCCTATGAGGAAATGCCAGGAATTGATCCCGCGGTTGTTGTTCATGAGATCAAGACTTACCCGGACGCTAAACCCGTCTGGCAACGTTTGCGTCAGATTCACCCACGAAAAGTTGCTGCAATTAAAGAAGAAGTTGAAAAACTGTTGAAAGCAGGTTTCATTTATCCAATCCCGTTAACGGATTGGGTATCGAATATTGTTCCGGTTAACAAAAAACAGGGGACAATAAGAATATGCATCGATTATAGGGACATTAATTGAGCCTGTCCAAAGGACAATTACCCAACTCCCTATATCGATCAAATCATTGATGATTGTGCCAGCAGTGAAATATTTTCCTTTATGGACGGTTTTTCCGAATACAATCAAATCAACATTCTACCTGCCAATCAACCAAAAACGGCTTTCATTTGTCCATGGGGAACGTTTGCTTATTGCAAATTACCTTTTGGGCTTAAGAATGTCGGAGCAACTTTTCAGAGGGCGATGTCTTATGTGTTTCATAACATCAAGCACATTGTGCAACCCTATCTCGATGACTTACCTGCTCATTCATTACATCGAGCTGATCACCTCGTCCATTTACGAGCAATCTTTATGAGGTGTAGGCATTATCGTATTTGGTTGAACCCACACAAATGTGTCTTCTGTATAGAAATGGTTCGATTGCTGGGATTTGTAGTTTCAAAAACCGGCATTCGCGTTGATCCCTCGAAGGTCGAAGCTATCATCAATTTGCCTCCTCCTTCGAGTCTTCGCCAACTCCAAAGTTTGCAGGGGAAAGCAAACTTTTTACGATGATTCATTCCTAACTACGCCGAGGTTACAAAGGGTTTTACATAGTTGTTGAAACAGAACACTTAATTCTCTTGGGATGAGATAGCTTAGAAATATTTTGATGTACTCAAACACGCGTTGACCCATGCATCGTTGTTGCATCCTCCCAACTACAACCAGGATTACTTTTTGTATCTCGCCTCCTCCCATTCTACGATTGGAATGGTCTTAGTTCAGGAAGATGAATTCGGAACGGAACATGTGATATATTACCTTAGTCGAACGTTAAATCCAACTAAGCTAAAATACTCACATGTGGAGAAATTGGCATTGGCAGCCGTTCAAGCTATCCAACGTTTTCGTCACTACATTTTACTACGTAAAACTACGGTAATTTCGGATTGCAACCCTATGATCTACATTTTGACCAAACAATTGCTAGGGGGAAAGTACTCTAAATGGATCGTTATCCTGCAGAAGTTCGACTTGGAGTTTGAGAAATCTAAGTCTAAGAAATCTTTAGTTTTTGCAGAGTTAATGTGTGACTTCCCGCGTGCTGACACAGAAACTGTGGCAGAGGAGCCCATTGGGGACGAACCTTTGTTTCTAATCAGCACTTTAGATCCGTGATATGGGGATATCATTGTCTATCTCTAGATCCAATCCTTTTGGCCAGAAATTTCAAGGTTGGAACGTCGGAAAATTCGCTTCCAGTCTCAACAATTCAAAATTATTGGAGATACTCTTTATCGCCATGGGGCGGACTCTATTTTTCGACGTTGCTTAACTCACGAAGAGGCTGAAAGGGTTCTAAATGACTGTCACTCTGGAGCATGTGGCGGTCATATGTCTGGGTATGCCACAACCCAAAAGATATTGCGCGCTAGCTATTTCTCGCCGTCCTTGTTTAAAGATTGTATTACGACGGTCCGAAAATGCCACAACTACCAGATTTTTGATCGTAAGATGCGCGCTCCACCTGCTCCTCTCCACCCTATAATTTCCGTTGGTCCTTTTGCCAAATGGGGTATCAATTTTATTACATGTAACCCTCACTCGGCCGGGGGGCATGCGTATATCATCCTTGCGGTAGATTATTTTACTAAGTGGGCCGAGGCGATGTCTACATTCGAGGCAGACGGCAAGACAACTGCAATTTTCGTGTTCAATCATATAATTGTTAGGTTTGGTGTCCCACAAGCGATAATCATTGATCATGGGCGTCATTTTCGAAACGTTATGATGACCGAACTTACAGGCCAGCTTGGTTTACGTCACGATAGTTCAACCCCTTATTATCCACAAGCGAATGATCTGGTTGAATCCATCAACAAGGTTTTAGTTATCATGATCCGACGAATCATTGGGATTCATCGGTCGAATTGGCACAACATGTTATTTTCAGCGCTTTGGGCGTACCAAACTTTAGTAAAAACATCAATAGGGTTCACTCCTTTCCAACTAGTCTATGGTTTGGAAGTTTTGTTACCCATTGAGTGCGAAATCCCGTCACTGCAAATGGCCATCGAGTTACTTCCAGCTACTTCCGAAGAGGAAAAGCGTTTGTTATACTTAGCTCAATTAGATGAGAATCGACGTGATGCTACATTGGCGATCGAGACTCACGCAAAACGTATGAAAGCTCAGTATGATCGGAATGTGACCCCTCGAAATTTTTCGGAAGGAGACCTAGTGTTATTGTATGATCAAGCTAATGATAAATTAGGCGGTGGGAAATTCGTTCCTATGTGGCATGGTCCCTATATTGTTAAGGGGAAAGCTAGAAAAAGGGGCCTATGAATTAGTAGACTTTGATGGGGACTCTTTGGGTAAACCCAGAAATGGCCTTTACTTGAAGAGGTACAATGCTTAAAAGAATGGGGTATGGAGATTTTTAGTTAGGATAGTTTTTCTTTCTAGCTGGTGTGTTTTAGTTTACAAAGTGTGCTTAGTTTAGAGAGTGTTTTTCCGTCATTATTCCTGCTTATCTTGGTTTTACTCTTGATATTGCAGATGTCGATGCCTCTCCAAACATACATTGGATTTGCTGATGGTGCTTGTCGTAATACACAGAACATCTCTTCCGCAGCTTGGGTTATCTATTCGCCCTCTGACGAGTTAGTTTCTATGCATGGGGTAAGCCTCGATCAAACAACAAACAACATTTCAGAGTATAGTGCAGTGATTGAATTATTATCTGAATCTATTTCATTTGGGATTCGGAGTTTGATAGTGAGGTTGGATTCTGAACTCGTTGTATTACAGCTTAATAGAGTGTATGCCATTAGAAATCCAGTGTTATTAAGATTATTTTTGAGAGTGCGTCTCTTGGAACGTGAGTTTGATTACATTGAATATCAGCATATTCCAAGGTCTTTAAATACATTAGCAGATGCAATTGCTTCTCGAATGTTAAATAGACATTTGCAATAATCATACATGTAAATTTAAAACCATTCCATAACATGATTTACAAGATAAGCCGGTAATAGTGATATATATATATATATATATATATATATATATATATATATATATAGGAGTGTGTCAAAAAATACATCGTCTTCGATCATAGGTTGAAGAACACCTTATGATCAGCAAAAATGATAAGTACAAAAAACAAAAATGTCACATGTGCCCACAAAAGGCGATCATCCTATCACTGGTGATGATCTCTATAAGAAACCACTGCCCGGGCCACCTTGCAAAGGAACCTCCTAAAAGGTCCTGGGACTCCAATCACATAGCGCTGAAGTCAACGAGGAATGTCGTCTATAGTGGTCTCAGGAATATCCCCTGTCAAGCCCTCAAGATGACCCTCCAACTCGGCCAAAACCTCTGCTGATTCGTCCTGTGGGGCTGGTGCAGGTGCAACTGGTTGCCTCCTCTCGAAAGGCTGGAGAGCGGCTGGTCACTGTGGACCCACATCTGCATTTGAAATTTTTACTATCAGTTTTGAGACGATGAAAAATATATAAAAAAAAATTAGAATAGGAAAAGTTGAAAAGGAAAAGTTGAAAAGGATTTTAAATGACTCGTCCCACTGCTCTCCTGGTGGAAGAGCCATGTCTGGGTCACCACGGAAATCTATCCCAGCGTAAAGGAAATCTTGAATGGAAAAGACCTGGTTTTCCAACCATTGGAAATACTCAGGTTTGAACTGAGCAACTTCTGTCCTCTCGTCCGGGTGACAGGCCATGACTGCGACCCATCGCATCAGTTTGGGCTCTCGAGGAAGCCCAGCTCCAACAGTAAGGTGCTGTGGGGTCAGCATAGGAACCCTCACCAAGCCAAAGCTCATGACCAAAGCCCCATAACTAAAGGTATTTAGTTGTCCACTCTTGGCCCTGGTCAGTTGGCCTTTCACATTGGCCAGCACAGCATTGCACCAGTTGAAGATGGTGCCTCGAAAGCAATCAACTGCCATACGCATCTGGGATCCGGTGGCAACGTGTAATGTGGTAGCTCCGTAAAGTCTGGTGACAGTAAATGCAATCACCATGAGCTCAGGATGGGATATGGTCTTTATGTCTATCCCTTTGTCTTTAGCCTGGCTGTTGCAGTACTCTAGCCGGAGGCTATTGACAAACTGGCCACCTGGCCTAGTCCCGAATAGAGTCAAGTATTCGCCTCTCTTAGGCAAACCAGTCAAGAAATAAATGTCCTCCGGCTCGATTTCGAGCCGGTGCCCGCCAATGAAGAAACACTGGTCCTGTATGCTCCATCTATCAACTAGCCACTGTAAGAAATCCACCTGAGCCCTCATGCCAGGAATGGTCCAGAATTTGTACAGTCCGCACACCCTCAAAGCATCAAGTGAAGGCTGATGATTCCATGCGGCAGTATCCACGTCCTCATGCTCTCGTTCATGCCAATCTAGCATGATATACTCTCTGCATCAAGTATAAAGATTAATTAAATTGCTAGAAAACATTTTGATTGGTCCATTTTTGAGAAATTTTGGGTTCAAAACCCTTGCGGCAGGGTACACACCCTCCTAGTTAGACACAGTGCGTGGGTACGCACTTTGTCTACACGGAAGGTGCGGACCCCGAGCTTTTTCCCAATGGAGAAAAAGTCGAGGTCTGCGGGTCCGCAATGGTAAACCTGCGGACCCTCGTGCGCGGGTTTTGTGCCTAAAAACCCTCCCAAAAAATGAAATGAAGGACTAAATCAAAAAACTAAACGGTTGAAAATGAAGAGTAGGATGATGTGGATTACCTGGAGAAGGCGACGCTCGATTCCGACGGTTGGATTTTCCACAATCTTCACGGGAAGTTTTCTAAGCAAAAGCACTATTTTCTCACCCAAACTCGAACGGTAAAAATGAATTGACAAAGGCCCTTTTTATAAGTTTTTTTGAGTAAATAAATCGCAAATTTGTTTATGTTTCACTTTGAAAAGGTATTTTGCAACGCTTTTATCCATTTCAAACAGGTATGAGTAATGTTTGTGTTTTTGTGCAGAATAAAGGATTATTTAGGCGAAATCTATCATTTTCAACGAAAAAACAAGTAGAGTCATCTTTAAGCCCTTTTCTGACTCTTAAAATATGAAAAGATTGTCGAGCATTTCTTTTACACTCGTTAAAACATAATTAAAAGACGGTCTACTTACAGCTCTTTTCCGACCGTAAAAACATGAAAAGATTGCCGGATTTTTGTCGTTTCGAATTCGATATTGGTTATAAAACGACGTGTCATTGATCGCTTTTTTACTTTTTCGGATCAATGACACTAATAACGAAAAGTACTCCTTGGTCATAAAAGATCAAGCGGTTCTCTCAAGTATTATTTTATACTTTTTCGGGCTTGGGAGACACAAATTTATGAAAAAGGTCAACCCTGGAGTCTTCTTAAGTTTTTTCAGACTCTCTAAAATTGAAAAACGCCGAGTTTCTCCTATACTGGACTCGTTAAAATTTCACAGTAAAGGACCTGTTCAATTACAAACAGGAATGAACCACTCCTTCTTAGGGTTTGAATCTAAACTAAGTTGGACTCGTCCGAAGGATGAGCTTATAATCAAGCAAATGTTATCCTCCTCAAGCTTGTCAAAAATAAAGAGGTACTTGCCAGAAATGGTGGGGTAAAAGAGAGGAAAATGAGTATGTTTGTCATACTTTGTAACCACTCTTGAACACGACACTTTTATTCACCTGGGTTGGGAAATCCTTTGCCTAACAGTTGATCAAACCACATTGAAAGTCTTCAGCCAGTTTCTGGGTATTAACTTTGGGTCAATTGTCACCAAGCCATCTGTCGTGTCGTTATGTGTTCAAGAGGTCACTGCCAATAAGCCATTCATCTGCAAAATATCTGTCATCCATCTTGACCATCCCTTAGTCAGCCCTTGCAACTAAATTTCTTCAACTTGATCTATGATTTTTTGTTGTGGGCTTGCCTACGACGGATCGCTTTCTATCGACATCAGCTCATTATCTAGAAAGATGATCTAGAAATCGTCAGTACCTTGAGATCTGCATGCCTCAATGGCAGGTTTCTCGCCTTTGATGACAATTTACATCATTGACTTTCGATCGAAGGATTCCGTGATATGTTCGACATCAACACATTTACTCACATCTCATGGATTGTACTCGGTACTTTGAGAGCCATTGACATCACTGGTGGTTTCTCTCACACTTGTTAACAGTTTACATCATTGACTAGAAATCAAGTGGTTTCTACCATGTTCAACATCAACACATTTATTCGCATGGATAGAATCGTACTATTTCGGGAAGTAGAAATGAAGACCCTGGATCTAGTTTCCACCATCCAGGCTGCGAGGAATTTTGTATTCATTATGTTGTGGACTATTCATAAACAGATGGCTGCGTCCATACTGTGTTCACACGAGTTTATACTTATGATGTTTTACAAGATCATTCCTATATCAGAGCAGTAGATAGTTTTCTAGTTAGTTTTGATCTGAGTATGGGAATGCCTACCTCACCGATGATATGATCTCATATATATATCTTGCATTGAATGAT
Source organism: Pinus tabuliformis (assembly GCA_031772625.1). Classification (NCBI taxonomy): domain Eukaryota; kingdom Viridiplantae; phylum Streptophyta; class Pinopsida; order Pinales; family Pinaceae; genus Pinus; species Pinus tabuliformis. Next base: position 716,652,397 of record CM062804.1, read on the forward strand.
TTTACAGGTTCCAACCGGGCTCTCCACAAGATGATCCTCGAAATGATAAAGTACTTCACTCTTCCTATATGATAAATGAAATCCTCATCTACTACAGACTTCGCACTTTAGGGGGAAATCTGTTACACAAAAATATCGTCACCATGATTATTTGCAATCAGTATGGGTCTATCATCACTTGTACTGTCCTCCTAAGCAAGTCTAAGACCTCAGCTCTTCAAATCAAGCTTTAGAAGTTGGAGAAAGACATTAAATATCAATGTAACTCTAGTTCCGCACTTTCTCTCATGGTCACCTGCGGTCCCGCACCTTCTGTATACAAAAGTTGCGTACCTACCCGCTCTGTTCCTAATGGTGTAGGTGTGGACCCCTGTGAAAGTCAAAAGGCGCAAGTTTTATCTTTAAAATCTCACTTTGGGTTAATTCTAGAGTTTTCTAGAAGGAATTTTGACGTGGATTGTTCGCTCTGAGGTGGTTCATGCATCCCAAAAGAGAACGAGCTAATCCCTTGACTAAAGGAGCTATCCCTTTGAAGGAGGGCTTTATCCCTTTGAAGGAGGACCTAGTCACTTCCCTCCATTGCACTATAAATACAGGCATTGGGGTGAGGACTAGAGAGGTTAGAAGCTGAACATTTTTTAGGGTAAATGCTGGTGAAATTAAGACTCTTTGGTTGAGCTTGAGAGGAGAGATCACATACCTCTTGGTTCCATTGGAGAGTGAGTGAAACTTGTCAAAGTAGAGGAGACATCTTGTTGGACCCTGGGAGGAGCTTGTACAGCATCAAGGCAAAGGTTGTAAAGTTCTTCTTCTTTTGAATTAATACAATCAAACTCATTTTTCTCAACAAGTATCTTATGTTATTTGTTTCATGGACTCCTTGACTTTCATGTTAAATATGTTTTATGCAATTGGTTTTTCAGGTGCTATTTAATTTGTTTTCCTTGTTTGTGTTTGTAGATTCGCGAAAAGGAGCTCATTTGGATCAAAGGAGCGAGGGCATCCACAAGCTTGTGTTGGACCAAAGGTAGGCCCTAAAAACACTTGTTTGCTATTGTTTATTGAAGCATACTTAGAGAAAGATAGTGTCTGGTTGGTTTGCTTGTCATTATGTCTTCTTTAGATTCTAGGAAGGTCTATCTTGTCTGCAAGATCGACACATTCCGTGCGACACATCCTCTGTTGCTTTGAGTAATATTCTTAGTTCCATGTTCTCCACTTGGAGAGAATAATTCATATCTTCCAGTTCTAAGAGTCTTGCATGCTGCAAACTTTCACCCATGCTTGCAATCTAGTCAGAACCTACTCTGATACTAGTGATTTGAAAATAGAAATATTGATAATCCTCTACTACTTTGCAAGTTGAATAAATTTGGGCCTTTAAATGGTCACTTGGATTGTAACGTATTCAAAGATGAATAGTGAAGTTTTCAATGAACTTAAAGATGAAACAAAATCACATGAAACCCAACATGATGAAAATGAAGAATAGAAAAACCAAGTGATAATGGAGTTCACCCCTCCTGGGCTACGTCTCTGGGCCCTGCTCCAATGGTTAGGCTGCTTTATTGATCTCAACAATAAAAAGAGTACATTGCAAATCTTTCACTCATAGAGTAAACCTCCTTCTAGAGTGACACTTGTTTCTCCTTCAAAGAAACGTTCTCCTTCAGAGAACTCTCACTCACAAATTAGCTCCTTTTGGAAAAGAAATGATGGTGTCAAAAGAAAAAGAACTCTCTCACTGAATGTGGCAATAGGTCCTTGTACTCATTCTAAGATAAAAAAAGAAGAAGCACAAAATACAACTGCTTCATAATGAAGTGTTGAAATGGTTATTTATCACAAACAAATTAAGAATACACTGAAAATAATTGCTCTAATGAAGAAAAAACTATTGTAGATGCACTGGGAAGGCTGGAAAACCCTTGTTTAGGATCTTTCTAGGCTAAAAAAGTTATCCATATGGCCTCAAAAAGCCAAAAACAGTCTCTGTCTACAACACAAAAGGACTTGGACCTGAAAATTGTCCAACATACAATACTCAAATGACAAAAATAAAGCTCCCATTGAGTTCATAACACCTAAAAATCCCTACGTAGGCTCTTCTTGGGCCCAAAAAGAATGAAAAATGGCCAAGTTAGGCATTCTGCAACATTTCTTTGCTATCTATCCTGCAAAATGGGAAAACTGGCTAACTGGGAAACAAATTCCTCTTTTGAGAGAACTTCTAGGCGAAAAATCCACTTGGGATTGATGTTGATTCTGCCACAAATGGTGCAATTTGTTGCCTACTTAAATGCACCAATAAGGCCTTAGTGTGGAATTTCCAGCCCTCGAGTTGGTCGCATGGTTTTCATATGGTCGTGGCTTGGTGCCACACACTTTGCCCTCCTCTGTTGCACTTGTTAGTAGTCATAACGGGTGCCATACATCCAGGGGATGCGCCATGCACCAACCCCTCTGGCCCTAACCCTCCATTGAATTGGCCGACGATTATGTGGGCAGTTACACAACCGGGGTCGACGCTAATGACTCCCGTCGATTTTTCAAATTTCAAACATGTGCCTTGTGGGTTCCCATCAGGTCCTGTGGTCACACTTGGAACTAGGGGATTGGGCTTAACTCTCCACCTCCCTCTTCTTCTGCCTTGCTGAAGTCACATGGGTATATCATCTAACTGGGGCTAAGGCTAGTCGAGCAGGGCTGTCAGCCTGAATCCTCCCCAAAACCATAGTTTCATTACACAATAAACAAAAGTGGCCCATGTTATATAACAAGAAGCACGAGTGGAAGAACGATAGGATGGTCATTTGTATTGTGGGAGCTCATGGTGTTGAACCCCACTGGGTTGGTCAGTCGACCCACCAAATTTTTACACCAATCTTGAGGCCCACATGGCACTTCCTCATTGGCCACCACAAAAACAAATCAACCAATGAAATTGTGCCAAATTGACCTGTATGACTAGGCCACATGTCATCACGGGATTGGCTCGTACTGCACACCATACTTGCATAGTCACTTGGTGATGTCAGCATGAAATCATTATATGGCCTACGATGTCAGCAACCCAGTCAACCCTATAAGTTTACTTTTTAGTTGTTTTCCCAAAACTTCAGAACACGATAAATTTCACATATGGTGTCGGACTGAAGTGATTCAAGCGTTGTTGGAATCAAAACAATGAGATCTATGATTTGGCACTAGTTTCAAGTGATTTTGAGCACTTGATTTTTTAACATATTTTTGATCCCTGATCATGTGCGATTAGCTAGTAGGCATGCACTACCAACTATTCAAGAAAGGTATGTTGTGTTCAAGAGAGGTACACTTTTGTAATTGTAAACAAGTAATGAAACACTAGAAAAGATTTAGTAAATATTAAGGTTAAGCATACCATATAAGAATCTTAAGCTGCAAAACTAGTTTTCACTCCACATTTAGTTTAGCTAAAGCACACATACATTATAATCTTTATATAAAACTTAATATGGATCAAACTAGCTTTACATTTTCCATCAAGGAAAATTTTAAGGATAGAAGTTTATCTTAAAGTTTAGAAACCTTAGAGAATCTTACTAGTCCCTAATATGCAAATTGTAAACTTTTTGTTGATAGTTTTGTAGAAATATTGAGATTTCCAATGATTTTATATTAATTGATATACTATTTTGGCAACTTTTAAGGTAAAATAATGATGTGCTATAAAATTCGGGCGAATCATTTTAGAAAAAAAATGAAATTGGCGAATCTATTTTTTGTAAAAAGCATAAAAAATTAGCCCACTTGCGAATATTAGCCCCTAAAATTTTCCCTGTTTTCCATTTGACGAGTTTGCATTAGAAGATATAATTTTCAAGCCTTATGTGAGTAGATATTTTGCTACTTCATGTCACATTCTTTGTCATTTTATATTTGCATTATGCTACTCCATTTCTATGGCACTAGATTATTAATGTATTCTCAGGCCAATTAAATCAGTATTTAAATCACAAGGTGTTCCTTTTTTTGAGTATACATAAAAGACAAATATCTTACCTAATTTATTTTATTTTGATTGACACAACTATTAAGGATGTAACACACTAAGACTTACAACTAATGTTATGCATCATTTAACATAACAAATTCATTGTAAAAAATGTTTGTCATATTTGAACATATCACACTTTACACATGTCAACTCATACATGATTGGACTTGTTCTTCTTGGTTTACTCCATACTATGATCTAAATCTACTTAAGTTGGCTCTGTTAGAGCCTAGATTTGCCTCAGGTGTAGAGCTGTAACAAGGGTATCTTTCACCTCTAATTATCCCACATTAACAAGTCAATCCGGGAACGTTTTGTTATTGCAAAGAGTATCTCATTCCGAGGCTATTCGTCAGAGTAATGCTTAGTAGTACAGCGTTTAGAAAATACAAGATTAAATGGATGCTAAACTATGACTAAATTACTTCAAAAGGATAAAATCACACAAGACAGCTTATCAGCCAAGGGTGCGGAAACGATAACCCATCCCTCTAGAAACTGATGGAAAGGAAATTTGAGCATGGACCATAGGTCTGGGAGCTAGGCAGCGACTGCTAAGGCTCACTACAGCCTTAGACCTTCTCTCACACCAAAGCAGCAAATGCAAGTAAATGGAACGACAGAAAGTAAAATGGAACAACAAATAGGGAATAGAACAACAAGTCTAAAATGGAACAGCAGTAAATGGAACAACAATCAAATGAACTAAGTCTCGCGAGTCAGAACCAAACTTGCTCTATTGGACCAAACTCACACTCTGCAATAAAATAAAAATCTTCTCTCTTAAGGCAAATTGGATGGAATGTACTTTATGGAACAACACTCATTGATGAATTATGGAACAGCAGGAATCAATCATATATACACACAACACGCTAATATAGTAATATGACGATTAAGGAGAATATGACTATGTTTCCAAATAGAATAACATTACTTTTGGATTCCAATAATCGGGATTTCAAATGAATCCAATAACAATAATATTCAGTACAAACGCTCTGTAACAGAAATAGCTGGTTTAGCAATCAACTATGAAAAGATTCAAGCATGCAATACAGAGTCACAACATGGATTTCCTGAAAGAACCATTAATGAATTAATCGTAGCAGAGCATGGAATAGCACATGAAAAGCATATCAGATTACCGAGCAATAAAGATAAGCAAACCACGCAGAAATCATTTATAATGATACAAAAGCAAGTGTTCTTCGGAGCCGGGCCCTTAGCTTCCAATGGTACACCGCCTTAGATTACTCCAGACGCAAAGATGAAATAAACACCAAGTCTTTTATATTAACGCATCAACAAACGTACAGTAAACCAGGTCTCAGTGAGACTCGATGATCAAAGTTTAATCTGAAACTGAAAGTTACATAAAAGTCCCTTTGCTTAACGATGTTGTTCCTTTTTATAAAAGTAACGGCGGAGATATCTAGGTAACAAAATAAGTAAAACAGCGATCCCTCAGGATCAAAGATCCTAAGGGATTTGCCAAGCTGTTAATCCTTTAATTTTCTTTCCCTTTTCCGCTGAATTGGTATCCCTTCTTCCTTTCCTGGGTCATTCTGCTTCGATCTATTCGATCTCGTTTGCATCCGGTTCCCTTCTAGAGGGACAACAGTTAACTTTCCCTTTTGAACGACAGCTCTTCGTTTCCACCTTTACCTGCATAGAAAAATGACAATTATCAGTGATTAAGCTTTCCATACTAATTCTCACACGTTTTATTAGAATTATTTATTTCTTTGAGTTCATGATGTAGAAAAGGTTACAAATGTTATTGAAAAGTCACTAAATTGTTTGTCAAAAACATACCTTTCAAGTGCTCCACACACCCCCCTGCTTACCCTGTTTCATGCCCTCATGAAAACATTATAGTTGACATGCAAGGCAGTAAGAGAATAGACCGGAGAGGGAACCTCGTGTGGAGGCCTACAACCGTGATGAGCAACTAGATCATCAAAGAACTGATTTGTTTGACCTTCAGGCATTTCATACAAGGCCTGATATCCGGGTGCAGGGTGCCAAATGATTGGACTACGAAATCGATACCCTAACCAGGATGGCCCTGCTTGCAAAATACGCTCGCCATAAAGGTTCAATCGGCTGGCAGCTAGCTCAAAATTTTCGTATTTGAATGGTTCCCTGAGCTGGATGTTTGGGTTAGAAATCCGGTATCGGAATTTTGCAGCATCAATGGCGAGGTCTTTAATAGTCAGAAAATATTCCAGACTGTGTCGGATAAGGTCCTCGTGCATGGGTCCTAATGTTTCCATGACACCCGGGGTTCTCATAAGGGTCTCTAGGCTCGGCTCTCACCCACAAGTCTAGGCTGTTTTCCTGTCTCTGAAAAGTGTTATAAGCTCTGAGCCATTTCAGCTGATTAACCCCAAATGAAACGAAGGCTTGCAATTGTATGTTCCCAACAAAAGGGCCAGGATTTAAGTCAGTTTCCTGGTCTAGCACGAGGTTGTGCAAGTAAAATTCACACAATAATCTTTGAACCTTAATTCCATAATGCTTGCAACAATCTATGAAATCATTAACAATATTGATTTGTATAGGGGCACCCGCCCTAACAACTTTTATCTTTAATCGTAAATATCGTTCAAGCAAAAATAAAGCATAGTTTTTAGCAGGGGCCCTACAGGTCAAAACGTCATTATACAAAGAACACACAGTGTCCATCTACCTAATAACAATATCTAATCGATGAGTTACCTTGGCAACCTTTTCCTGCTCCTTTTGCCATCCTTCGAAGGCCTGGCTCTCGAACTGACTAATATCCCGAAGTTGTTGTTGTAACTCTTCATATTTCTCCCGGCGGACTGTTTGTTCTCTCAGCTGTTCAGCTTCTTACTGAGCTTGCTTCATCATCTTGTTCAAGGTTCTTGTTTTCGGATCCTTTTTCCATAGAGCCGTAGAGACCGGGAGTTTTACCTGAACCTTTTTGTTATGCTGTTTGGAGTTCAGAACCCGAATTACCCCTAAGGGTGGTGCCTCTGTTTGGATCTCCTTATTCTCCTTTTCTTTCTTAACACAAATGAAAGGTTGCTGTGGTTCCCCTGTTAATGGAACATCATCCTGTTCTTCTGCCTCAATTGGAACGACAGTCCGTTCTTCAGTGTCAATTGGAACAACAGTCTGTTCTTCAACGCCATTTGGAACAACAGTCTGTTCTTCAATTTCATTTGGAACAGCAGTCTGTTCTTCAATGTCGTTTGGAACGGTAGTAGGTCTTCGAGCAGGGTTTTGACCAACAGGGCGGCTATAAGTCCTTCGTCTTCTTGTCCTACGGGATTTCGCTGCAGTGGCCCTTTTTCTTTTCCTTGTGGTCCTTCGTATCCTCAGGTTGGCTTTCAGAATCTGAATTTGTTGTCGGAGCTAGGCTATAGTGTTCAGAAACCTCTGTTGTTTCCTCCTTAATTTCTTGATTTCTATTGCCTCAGCAGAGGGCTCATGACTGGCCCTTAAATCTGCTCCTACTCCATCTAGAATTTCTTCTGGTGTCTTGGGAATAGATTGTTCCCGATTGGTGTCTCCTATTTCCTCATCATGAACGAGCAGGTTTTCTTCTCCTACCTTTTCTGCATGTGATTTCTCAGGTGTGTCTTCCTCCGGAGGTCCATCAAGGAGGCTTGCTGGGCTGGAGGGTTGGCCATACTCCCCCATATTGGCCAGGATTGCGGCCAATTCGTCTTCACCCACAGGGTCCCGTGGTGGGCTGCCCTCCGGCTGTACTACTTCCTCCTCTTGATTGGACTGCTCAATGACTGCCTTGGAGTGTTCAGCTTCTGTTTCTACTTCGGAGTGCTCTTCTCCCTCCTCGACTCCTTCTCCGAGCTGCTCAGCCTCGCCCCCAGATTGTTCAGCATTTTCTTTGGAAGGTCCTCCTTCTGGTTCTGGAGGTTCGTCCGTAATCGCGATTGGCTGGCTGGTGCTCTCCTGGATCTTTTCCAGCCTCCCTCGTATCCGGGCTAGCCGGGCTGATTTTCTTGGTCTCTCAAGTTGTTCGGGTGTACTAGCAACAGGTTTTTCTGCTACCAATTCTCTGTGTTTTTCTGGTCGTTCCGGTGTACTTGAAGAATGTTTTCGTTTTGGAGCAACATGTTTTTCTGCTGCCAATTCTCTGCATTTTTATGATCTTTCTGGTGTGCTAGAGGAATGTTAAGGTTTTGGGGATGGTGCAGCCAATCCCCCCTCGATCATTGCAATGAGCTCCTCCCAGCTGCTCTGCTATTGAGTGAGACTATGGCTCACTATCAATCGAATCAATCCATGGTGACTAACAACTGTTTCTACGTGTTGTGCCTTTTTCAGGCTTCGGGCCGCATCATGCAATAATGAATTTAAAAGTGCAGGCAGATTTACAGAACATTTTTCTTTCAAAACGACTAAGAGTTTAAGATGATGTGGTCTTACCACGTCTTTCCTTCCTTCACAAGTGATGTAGCTCTACACTATCTTTGCTAATTCGGTCCAGGGTTCTCCTAACATTGCTGGCAGAACTCCCTTCCCCTTGACTGTCAAGCTTTGGCCTTCATCCTGGAAAATATCCATAATCTTTTGTGATCTTTCTTTCTTCAGCGTCCATACAGGTCCGGCGGCTGGTAGTCCCGAGACTTCTGCAATTATATCATCAGTGACCGCTATCCGCCTCTCTCTTACTATGGAGTAGTTCTCCTGCAGGTTTTGCAGAAACTCCAACGCCACTGTTTCGTTTGATTCTTGTAGGCGACTGAAATAATTCAGCCACCCTGCCTTTTCCAGGATCTCCCAGGCAGCAGCGGAGACTGTCAACTCCTGAGGTTCACTTCGGATTGCCTTTCCCCCCATGGTTCCACTAAGAATTCCCAATGGAACAGCAACTGCCTGTGTTGTTTGAGACACAGAGAGGGTGATCGTCGCAAGGTTTTGGAAAAAAAAAAGAGTATGCACAAAAATGGATTGTGGATAGCAACTTTCGTAAAAATAGAATTATCATACCGTTAAACCATTCCATACCTTCGTACACTATCTTCCCCGAATGGTGTGCTGACACGTAATTCGTGGAGTAATGAGGTTATCTTCCCCCCCGCGATATGATAGGTTGTCCCAGCCGTCAAATAGAGGAGCAGCAGCCATTCTGTAACCAAGTCATAAAGGAACAACATATGAAATTATGCCATGTTTTAGATGGACAACGAAATACCGAAATCGAGGCAAAAAAGTGGATCGCGTTTTACACGAGCCTGCGTGATATGATGCGAGGCCAGGGGATGGGACGTCTGTCAATCGTACAAAATCTCCAGAGGTCATTGTCAGTTCCTTTGCCATGATTGGTGGTAATGAGTGTTCATGCGACGTATACATCGGGACATAAAATATGATTTATTCATAGGATATAAGAGACAAAGAAGTATTGATATCATACCTATTGGTGTAACCATTACGACTTCGATACCATTAACAGAGCTCTGCTGCCGACAGGTGTTCATAACCTTGGTAGAGTTGTTTATTTCACCCCCGGAACCATGATCCTTTCTGTGTATTTTGAAGAGTATTTTGTCAAAATGTAGGCCATTATGCTGGCTTGGTAACCAGGTAGCCATAATGCCATTCACAAGGAAGGTGCGAAACGTGGACAGGCCGGCTCGTGATGAGACCCCCTGTTCCAAGGTCTGTTTATTTAGTGTACCTTTTGGACCATATCCCTGGTGTGGTGGCCATAATGTGAATGCCACTTCGCTTCCATCCTTATGATCATGGTAGGCTGGCTCTTGATGAGACCCCCTATCCTGCATTTGACAATTGATAATCCATATTTACTTTTTTTTTTCTTTTTGCAAAGCACTTTTTCTTATTTATTTACACATAAGGGTTGTTCAACACTCCTTAAGAGTGGGAATGGTGGAAGAAGTCTTATCATCCCAACAAGAAGATATAAATCTTCTGCTCTTATCCCTGAGTAGTAATCAAAGAAAATTTTTAGGGAAATCGTCATGATAAAGATAACCAACCAGAGCAAGGGTAATAAGACAATGACAACGAAGATGAGAAGTAAGTGTGTCCCTCCTCTTGTCCTCTTATCAATACTAGGCCTTATAAAGATAGCGATCTATGATCCGCTGACTCCGGTATGTCATGGTTTATGTTCATTACATAAGTGCATAGTTGTATCTTAAATACTGGAGAGAACATGGGTGAAAAGCATCCTCAATATAAATCATCAAAGGGAGCAAAAACATGCCGATGGTGTTCCTTTTGAAAAAGGAACAGCAGAGAAGAATCCATGCAAACAAATACTTGAGATGTCGTTTCTTTAAAAGGAATAGCAGAAAATCACGAATGCTGTCCCTTTTGAAAAGGAACAGCAGAAAATCACGAATGTTGTCCCTTTTGAAAAGGAACAGCAGAAAATCACAAATGTTGTTCCTTTTGAAAAGGAACAACAGAAAATCACAAATGTTGTTCCTTTTGAAAAGGAACAACAGAAAATCACAAATGCTGTTCCTTTTGAAAAGGAACAGCAGAAACTCACAAATGCTGTTCCTTTTGAAAACGAACAGCAGAAAATCACAAATGCTGTTCCTTTTGAAAAGGAACAGCAGAAACTCACAAATGCTGTTCCTTTTGAAAAGGAACAGCAGAAAATCACAAATGCTGTTCCTTTTGAAAAGGAACAGCAAAAAATCACAAATGATGTTCCTTTTGAAAAGGAACAACAGAAACTCACAAATGTTGTTCCTTTTGAAAAGGAACAACAGAAACTCACAAATGTTGTTCCTTTTGAAAAGGAATAGCAAAAAATCACAAATGTTGTTCCTTTTGAAAAGGAACAGCAGAAAATCACAAATGCTGTTCCTTTTGAAAAGGAACAACAGAAACTCACAAATGTTGTTCCTTTTGAAAAGGAACAGTAGAAAATCACAAATGTTGTTCCTTTTGAAAAGGAACAGTAGAAAATCACAAATGCTGTTCCTTTTGAAAAGGAACAGGAGAAACAAAGAAACACGCAAATGTTGTTCCTTTTTGGAAAATGAACAACAAAGACACACAGAATGCAAAAATCAAAATTTAAAAAAAAAGAGAAAGATCAATGAAAATGTTAAGAAAACGTGTATACAAAAAAACTTATGTACAAAAGGAACAGCAAAAACTCACAAATGTTGTTCCTTTTGAAAAGGAACAGCAGAAAATCACAAATGCTGTTCCTTTTGAAAAGGAATAGGAGAAACAAAGAAACACGCAAATGCTGTTCCTTTTTGGAAAAGGAACAACAAAGACACACAGAATGCAAAAATCAAAATTAAAAAAAAGAGAAAGATCAATGAAAATGTTAAGAAAACATGTATACAAAAAAACTTATGTACAAGTTATATAAAAAAATGAATTCCTTACTGAATTATAGGTGAGGAAGATTTTGCTTCCTCTCCTAAAATTTCCATATCAGTGTCTCGACGTAGCTGCTGACAGAAGGATTCCCGAGTGAGTGGCTTGTGATAGAGACGAACTCGGTGGCCATTTACCTTGAATGCATATCCAGAACTGTCGATTGTGATCAGAGTGAGGGTCCCATTATCATGTACTTTCTGGATTTCGTATGGTCCCAACCAACAAGTCTGAAGTTTCCCCGGGAAGTCCTGAAACCGAGAGTCATATAACAGAGCCCAGTCTCCTTCGTGAAAGACTTTGTTCTTGATAAGTGCATTATGCCATTTAGCTCGCTGCTGTTGAATAAGTGTTGTATTCTGTAATGCAAAGAGCCTGATTTCATCCAATTCATTAATCTGTTGTAATTGATTAATTTGTGCCTCACTTAAATCTAGGCCAACTCCCTCTGCAGTTCGTAACATTTGGATTTCGAATTCTATGGGGAAAATAGGTTGTTTTCCAAACACTAATTGATAGGGTGAATAACCGGTGGTACTTCTCCATGTGGTTCTATAAGCCCACAGTGCTTCGGGTAATCGGGCGGCCCAATCACGCCTATGTGATGCAATGGTTTTTGTTAAAATTGATTCTATTATCTTATTGCTACTTTCTACTTGCCCATTCGCCTGTGGGTGATATGGGGTAGTAATTTTATGCTGGACGTGATAATTGTTAAGTGTTGCAGCTAATTTGTTTCCGGCAAATTGTGGTCCTCCATCTGTAATTATTTCTCTCGGAAGGCCATAACGTACAAACAAATGGAACAGGAACTGTATTACAGAATCTTTTGTAGCTCTAGGCAACGCTTTGGCCTCAACCCATTTGGTGACGTATTCTGTTGCCACCAAGATATATGTTCTCTGATTTGATGATGGGTTGATGGGTCCAACAAAATCAAGAGCCCATCGTTCAAATGGTTCAATGACTAATTGTGGCCTCAGAGGCATTTCGTCGGCTTGACCAGGTCGTCCTGCTCGCTGGCAGCTGTCACAGGCTTGGACAAATTTCTTCGCATCTTTGAAAATTGTAGGCCAGTAGTATCCTATCTGTAATACTTTATGTGCTGTTCTTCATTCAGCAAAGTGTCCCCCACATGGTCCGTCATGACAGGCTTTTAAGATGTCGAAAATTTCATCTTCTCGAATACATCTCCTAATTTGCATGTCTGCCCCTGTGTGGAACAAATAACCCCCAATCCACGAAAATCGAGTACTCTTCTGAACAATCTGCTTACGTTCATTAGGGGTTAAGTGTTTTGGTAGCTTACCTACTGCAAGGTAATTGGCAACATCAGCATACCAGGGTGTTGGAACAGCAACAGCAAACAGGTGCTCATCCAGAAATTGATCTTCCACTGATGCTGCTTCAATTGATTTTGGTATTTGTGAGAGAAAATCAGCTACAGGGTTTTCCTTGCCAGGTCGATCCTTGATTGCGATATCGAACTCCTGCAATAAAATCAACCATCTAGTTATTCTAGCATTTGTGACAGGCTTATTTGCTAAATATTTGATAGCAGAATGATCTGTGTATAAAATAACGGGATAGCCTGTGATATAATGTCTAAACTTATTGACAACATGTATTACAACCAGGAATTCTTTTTCAGTGACAGTGTAATTTAATTCAGCAGAGGATAATTTTTTTCTGATATAATAGATAGCATATGGTTTTTTATCCTCTTCCTGCCCAAGGACTGCACCGATTGTTGTATCTGAGGCATCATATGAGATTTGGAATGGTAAATTCCAGTTTGGTCCTCGAAGGACTGGAGCTGTTGATACAAGCTTCTTTAATTCCTTGAAAGCACGGTCGCATTTTTCTGTCCACAAGAAATCAACATTACCAGTTAGTGCATATAGAGGCGCAACAATGTGTGAATAATGTTCTATAAATCGTCTATAGTACCCAAAAAATCCAAGAAAGCTGCGTACCTCTGTTTGAGTAGTGGGGGTCGGGATAAGAAAAAGTATTTGAATTTTGGCCGGGTCTACCTGAATGCCAGCTGCTGAAACATAGTGTCCTAGAATGAGCCCTTCAGTCATCATCATATAACATTTTTCGTGGCTTAAGCAAAGTCTGGTAGCAATGCAACGTTGTAGGACTTTTTCTAGAGTGTCTAAAGCTGGATCAAAATCATCTCCATATGGTGTAAATTCATCCATGTACACTTCAAGTCCATCATTTATTAAATCTGCAAAGATGCTAAGGACAACCCTTTGGAATGTGGCAGGAGCATTACATAGGCCAAAGGGTAGAACTCGATAGGCAAACGTTCCCCAAGGACAAGTAAAAGTAGTTTTATCCTGGTCTTCAGGGGCAATCTGAATCTGATTGTATCCACTGAAGCCATCCAGGAAAGAAAAGAATTTCTTTCCTGCTACAGTGTCCAATACTTTGTCTATGAATGGGAGAGGGAAGTGATCTTTTTGTGTGGCTTTGTTTAACTCCCTGTAATCCACACAAATCCTCCATTTCTCATTCTTCTTGGGTACCACCACAAGCGGAGAGACCCATTTACTATCAGAAATAGGATAGATAAAATTAACATCTAAAAGTTTTTGAAGTTCAACTTTTACAACATATTTTAGATGAGGGTTGAGTCTTCTTTGCGGTTGACGAACAGGTCTTGCATCTTTTTCTATATAAATATGGTGGGTGCACAATTGGGGATCAATCCCTTTCATATCAGGGTAATCCCACGCAAATGCTTCTTGATACTTTCGTAACAGAGGGATGAGATTTATTTCTTGGTCCGGTGTAAGGTTGGAATTGATATTTAGAGTCTTTACCGGTTCAATTTCCACTACTTTACTATTGGCAATAGAAGTCACAGGTATTGTTTGGTCATGCGCATCTTTCAAAGGATCTTCTTCTAGTTTGCTATCGAATGCTGTGTATCTAGATTCAGATTCAGTTTGACTAATGAAATTATTGATGGCATCGTCTTCTGTTTGGTTTTTAAAGTCTAGAGCCTTCTGTATAGTCAATGGGGATCTGATATTGTCAGTAAGGTATGACACAGGGCGCTGGTTAGTTTTTATCATTGTAAGACTTAGCTGTGCTGGAGGGTATAGAACTAGATTTTTAATATCTGGTCCTCTGGTTATAGTCATATTTCCCTGCCGGCAACCAATGTAAGCATCGAAAGTAGCAATCCAAGGTCTACCTAAAATTAGCGGGTGTCCATCTAGTCGGGTTTTTGGATTAATTATCAGGAAATCGGTTGGGTATTCCCAGGAATCTACAGAGACCATGACATCATATAGAGTACCTTCTGGTCAAACTACAGATCGGTCGGCCAATTCTAACAAAGTAGAAGTAGGTTCTACCGATGTAATGCTGAGCTTTTGGCAAGTAGAGGTTGTCAAAATATTAATTGCAGCTCCTAGATCAACTAAAGCATTAGTCAGGGTCTGACCATAGATTTGAACAGTTATGATTGGATTTCCCGGATCTTCATATTTAATGGGTGTTCCTGATAACAGGTCAGATAAAATACCGACTACTTGGACTCTTGGGTTAGTCGTTGCATTCCTCCTTGATTTTTTTATGCACAATTCTTTTATAGTTTTTGGGTATATAGGGATGTCTTGAATGGCTTGGAGGAATGGAATTCTTATGTACAGATTTTGTAACTCTCCCAGAATGTCAAAGTCTGGATATTGTATAGGTCGTGGTATAACTAATCGTTCTGGGAAGGGAGGAGAGGGTGTACTTGCTTGATGATGGGTCTGCTCCTTATTTACATCCTCATGTTGTAACGGTTGTTCTATTAGTAACTGATCTTCAACGTGAACTGTTTTGTCTCCCTCTGTTTCTATTATACATCCGGATCTTAACTGAAGATCATTGCACTCCCTCAGGTCAGGTCCGATTTTTGATGATTCCATGATTTGGAGGGATTGGACCGGTCTATTATTTGGATTGGGATTGGGTTGGGCTGGGAGTTGCTGTCTCAAATTAGACTGGGGGTTTTGTTGTAAAGCTGGCAGAGTCGGTTGAGGGAGCGGAATAGTTCCTGCTGGCTGATATGTCGATTTTGGCTAGTTTGTCTGCCAGGGTGAACCTTGTGAAGTAGGGGGAGTCCATTGTGGAGGATATGGGTTATTCTGCCAATATGGTGGGGCGTAAGGAAAATTCAGCCAACCAAATTGGCTTGTCTGATTCATCCACGGATTTGGAGAAGGAAACGACTGTGGTGACCAGTTCGAAAATGGGGGTTGAGATTGGTTTTGCCACATACTATAATGCTGAGCATTATACTGTGGAGGCTGGAAAGAAGAAGTTGGGTCTGTAAACATACCAGAGTGCCTTGGTTGCCATTGGCAACGCTGGTTAATGAAGTATGTTGATTCTGGCTCTTCTTCCGCTTCCTTATATACTGCCTTCAATCCAGGAAGTGAGGGGCAACTTTCAGTAAGGTGATCTTTTGTACAGATAGCACATGTTTGAACTGCATCCAGTGGACATTCCTTGTGGCTATGTTTTCTTCTACATCGGGGGCAGAAGATCGCCAAATTCTGTTCCGCCTCCATCTGCTTCTGTTTAGCCTGCACAATATCAAGTTGTGTAGTTAATGTCCCCAAAATATCAGTTTTAAACTTTTCTAATAAATTTCCAAGTTCTACACGTGTTACTCCTTCTGTTGATATTTTGTTATCTCTGACAAACCGATCATATTCTGCTGGTTTTATCCTTGTGCTACCTCTCGAACTCCTGATACATAAATCAATGATGTCAGCAAAATTCTCTTGATAAATATCCCCTTTTCCCATGATATTTAATGTTTCAATCCATTGTTCCTTCATGCTTATGATCAATGCAGTTTTTAACACATTATCAGGTAGAGGTAGTGATGCATAGGGAGATCTTTGTAAATTATACTGAAAACGTTCTACGTATTCTTCTAATGTTTCATTTGTTCTAGCTATCATCTGAAATATTTCAACTTTCAGTTCTCTAGACCTACAGTAATCTTGATATTTCTTTAGGAAAGATTCTTTCATTTGTTCCCAGTTATTTATAACTCCACCACCTAAACCCATAAACCATCTTAAAGCCGCCCCTTTCAAAGTGGAGGGGAACGATTTTAATTTCTGGGGATCAGTCGTGTAATCATATCCCCTGCATAGCACATCAAATTCAAATAAGAATGCATCGGGGTCCTCTGATGTAAGTCTGTGAAATGTAGGAATGTGTTGAAGGGGAATTGCTTTCATAGGAGCATTTGCTGCGGAATCCACTATGGGATATTGTAATGTAGAAGTTTGAGTATTTGGCTGATTCTGTGCCATGGGATCAAATATATGCCAATAACCTTCCGGGATTTCTAGGAGGGTATTCCTAGGCTGAGAAGGAACGACCTTGACAGGGATTGTTTTAATAGCACTTCCTTTGTCTGGAATAATGAAAGTCCCTGTTGTTTGAGGAGATTGAATTCCCCCAATAATGATTTTTGAAGCGCTCCCTTTATCTGGGCTATTTAATGGCTGAATTATCCTAGGAGGAGATCTTGGCTCCCCAACTTCCCCTGTTTCCCCTTCTCCTTCACGAAGATTCTTAGATTCCCTTCCTGCAGTCATTCTGGAATAGAATTTTCAATTTCCTGCAAGTCCTGTTCATCAGTCTAACTATGCACCTCAGAGAAGGCTACAGATGGTGATCCTGTGGCCTGAAGGGAGCTAGTAGGTTGTTTAGAATTGGTTTTCCTGGGGCCTACTGATGGCTGAGATTCAGTTTTCTTATAGATTTCGTCTATGAAGGTTGTTCGGCCAAGGGTCACCGGCCCTTTGGCTTTTTCGGGTTTGAACGGAGGTTTGATATTCTTTTCTGAATTTTTCTGCTTAGTCATGCACTCTAATAAACTACTAAATCCTATTCAACCAACAATTCTGCTAGGAAAGCAGACGGTGGAGCAGGGCTTTTACATGCTCCGTACGCAGGTTCTTACCTTTCGTTTTTAAAATCCAACTCTCCCCTAACAGATTCATACACTACTCTGTAAAAGACAAATGGCTATACTCTTTCCCCGGCAACGGCGCCAAAATGTAGAGCTGTAACAAGGGTCTCTTTCACCTCTAATTATCCCACATTAACAAGTCAATTCGGGAACGTTTTGTTATTGCAAAGAGTATCTCAATCCAAGGCTATTCGTCAGAGTAATGCTTAGTAGTACAGCGTTCAGAAAATACAAGAGTAAATGGATGCTAAATTATGACTAAATTACTTCAAAAGGATAAAATCACACAAGACAGCTTATCAGCCAAGGGTGCGGAAACGATAACCCATCCCTCTAGAAACTGATGGAAAGGAAATTAGAGCATGGACCATAGGTCTAGGAGCTAGGCAGCGACTGCTGAGGCTCACTACAGCCTTAGACCTTCTCTCACACCAAAGCAGCAAATGCAAGTAAATGGAACGGAAGAAATTAAAATGGAACAACAAATAGGGAATGAAACAACAAGTCTAAAATGGAACAACAGTAAATGGAACAACAATCAAATGAACTAAGTCTCGCGAGTCAGAACCAAACTTGCTCTATTGGACCAAACTCACACTCTTCAATAAAATAACAATCTTCTCTCTTAAGGCAAATTGGATGGAATGTACTTTATGGAACAACACTCATTGATGAATTATGGAACAGCAGGAATCAATCATATATACACACAACACACTAATATAGTAATCTGACGATTAAGGAGGATACGACTATGTTTCCAAATAGAATAACATTACTTTTGGATTCCAATAATCGGGGATTTCAAATGAATCCAATAACAGTAATATTCAGTACAAACACTCTGTAACAGAAATAGCTGGTTTAGCAATCAACTCTAAAAAGATTCAATCATGCAATACAGAGTCACAACATGGATTTCCTGAAAGAACCATTAATGAATTAATTGTAGTAGAGCATGGAATAGCACATGAAAAGCATATCAGATTACCGAGCAATAAAGATAAGCAAACCACGCAGAAATCAAGTTATAATGATACAAAAGCAAGTGTCCTTCGGAGCCGGGCCCTTAGCTTCCAATGGTACACTGCCTTAGATTACTCCAGACGCAAAGATGAAATAAACACCAAGTCTTTTATATTAACGCATCAACAAACGTACAGTAAACCAGGTCTCAGTGAGACTCGATGATCAAAGTTTAATCTGAAACTGAAAGTTACATAAAAGTCCCTTTTCTTAACGATGTTGTTCATTTTTATAAAAGTAACGGCGGAGATATCTAGGTAACAAAATAAGTAAAACAGCGATCCCTCAGTATCAAAGATCCTGAGGGATTCGCCAAGCTGTTAATCCTTTACTTTTCTTTCCCTTTTCCGCCGAATTGGTATCCCTTCTTCCTTTCCTGGGTCGTTCTGCTGTGATCTGTTCGACCTCGTTTGCATCCGGTTCCCTTCTAGAGGGACAACAGTTATTCCTCCTTTGTCTTTCCCTTTTGAACGGCAGCTCTTCGTTTCCACCTTTCCTTGCATAGAAAAATGACAATTATCAGTGATTAAGCTTTCCATACTAATTCTCACACGTTTTATTAGAATTCTTTATTTCTTTGAGTTCATGATGCAGAAAAGGTTACAAATGTTACTGAAAAGTCACTAAATTGTTTGTCAAAAACATACCTTTCAAGTGCTCCACATCAAGCTGAAAAGACAAGTTTCTAGGTCCACATCAAACCACGCTCAGCCTTATAGCTAGCCCTACGAGGATAGGAGAGGGCTCTCTCTGGGTCAATCTCAGTGAAAGATGATCTATGGGGCTTGAGATAACTGAAATATAAACTAATTTTAGGCTAGGTATTAAGTGCAAGGATTTTCTTTGAGTTTTTGAGGGTTTTGTTGGAAAAAAGGGACAGACAAATTTTGGGTCCGGGGATGAGGCCTGGTTTTTGCAGGGTTCTGATTAGGGCAAGGAAGGCAATCATTTTGATGCTTTGGATTGAATGAATGGATGGATCATACCAGTGAGAAGCTAAGGAGGGTATGAGGGTCTCAAGATTCCTCCTCAAACGGATGAAAACATGTGAAATTAAACAAAATTTTAAGGCAGAGAAGAGCAGTCTAATGAATTCTACCTTAATCACTCATTTTTTTAATTACAGAAGACAAGAGAAGGGAAAATGATACACATAAACATCAGTGAACTTAAAAATACATAGAGAAACACACCATCAAAACATAGAGCCACATGGATCCCAAAAAGTGCTGCAAAACCCTGGTCTTTCCTTTGCCAAAATTGCAGAAATGAAATGTACAATAGAGTGCCAAGCAATCCCAAGTGTCCAACCATGAAAATGACTGAGAAATTACATGATATAGACAAGCCTAACTCCTTCCCATGCCTCTAGGGGTCGAGCTCATCATTATAGGAGATATTTCAACCATATCTAAATGAGGAACTGAAAAATAGGCAATGAAACAACTTGCCCCTATATGAAAGGAAACCGATTCATTTAGTTGTTTTTCACTTTTTAGTGAATGAATCTACCAAAACAAGTAAAAATGTGCCAATATTACATCACAATTATCGAATTACATCATGAAAGATCAAGAGTAACATCAAAAAGCAAAACTGGTCAAAACTGGGCGAATTTCTGAGCTGTACAGTGAAAAATAGGCAAAAATCCTCTATGCGCTGCGCCTAATTCTCTATGCGTCGCGCCACTTTGGAGCTGAATTTTAGGCCCTTCCTGGAGTCCAAATTGAGTCCAAGTGTGCTTGTTGGAAAGCCCTAACTTCCTACTTTCTAACCCAAGTGGAATTTCTGAATTTGGATATCATTTTCCCCTCCAAAACTTCAATCGCCCAAGACTGCTTCCTGTGTGTCAAAATAGGGGCAGTGAGGTCATTTTTTGAGTGTTTTTTGACCTTTTGAGTGTTCAAAACCTACCCAAATTTCTTGGCCATGCACCAGCAACTATGGTTTTTCATGCCAAATCTATAAATGCAAAAGTTTTCAATTTGGAGCTCCCTAGCAAAAGCGCGGGCCACGTGATGCAGCGCATAAGGAGGAAAACCCTGTTTTTTGTGCCAAAATTTGTCAAAATGCCAAAAATGCCCCAAATTTCTTGAAATTTGGGTTGGAGCTTCTCCATCAAGTTTCATGCTGGGCTAAAGAGGCTTAGGCCAATATTCGAAGACAATCATGCTCCTTTTTCCTCTTTTTCTTCCTTATTGCCTTCTCTAATTTTGCCTTTAGATTCCTTATTCGTGCCTTGCAAACCTTGTTCCGGAAAATGAAATACGAAATATTCATCATCCATACCCTAGTGAAATGCATGAGCAACCTGATGTGATAAGCATATAAACGAGAGAACTGTCCCTCACAGCTGAAGATGAATGCTCAGATGCCATGACTGCTGTACAAAATGCCTGGGAGAAAATTGATTGCTGGTGTATGAAAACTGTGTTGGACTGCTCTTTTGTGATGTGTTTAATTTCTGCCACCAAGGGGAAAACAAATGAAACACGAGACTGTTAGGAAGGGGGAAGAATAAGGGATTAGGGACTATTGGGACAAATTTTATTAAGGAAAGTAGGAGGGTTTTGAGGGGTTTTATGTATAGGGTTAGGAGATTTTTTGTAGGGTTAGGGTTTGAAGTTTTTGGAGTTGAGAATTTGGGACATAGAATTTGGGATAGGGGTTGATGATTTTAGGGGGTAGGGAAGATTGAAACTAAGGAAAAAGAATGAAATAAAGGAGAAAAGAGAATGATGGAAAAGGATGAACTTGGTGGAAAATAACTTTTAAAACCCTAGGCAACCATTCTTATGTGAGGGTTTTGACATGTTGAATTTTGATTATGAGTTTAGACCATCACCATTCATCAATCAGCATATCATAGCACAAATTTGAATGCAATGCAGTGATAGAGACCCTACCTAGCAATTCCGTGCGTTTTCATGGCGATTTGGAGTAAAGTTTAGCAATTTCGGGCTTTTGAACTGTATGCCCCGCTCAACTTACCCAACACGTTGCACCTTCCCAGTGCGCTACGCCCGTTCAAAAATACACTGCGCGATTTCTCCCAGTACGCCGCGCCGACAAGTTGCAGCGATTTTTGTCTAATTTCTCACTCTTTCACAAAAATCACTTTGAGATGCCTCCTCTTTGTTCTTGGCATGCAAATGGGCTTTGAACACATAGAAATACCTTTATAAAAACATGGCTTTGATCTTGTCTTTGTAAAGACCCACTTTTGTAATTTTTTAAAACTGGCATTTTCTTCACTTTAATACAACTCTGTCTTTTTGTTTCCTCCTTGATTTTTTTGGCTTGAATGATGTTTTCTTTTGGCAATTTTTTGCAGGGATGATTGGCATGTAATTTCGGAAAAGGATGACCAAGGCTGCGCCTGAAGTACCTCATGACTAAAAAACTTTAAAAATTACATATTTATTACAAAAAACAAATTTGAAGATTTCTTCTTCAAAACAGAGTTTTGAAGAAGAATCATTCTCGAGAATTATTGATGATGAAAATATTGGAAATGAAAACTTATTAAGGACCTCCCTCATGGGTCTGCTAGCATTGTTGGACATTCTGAAGACCAAACCCTAGACCTAATGACTGAAATGACTCTTTGCTGACCACGAGACCAAACAAGACTGTACATGACTTTAAAATTGACTTTTATGAGCAGACACAGACCAACAGATACATGACATGAGGGGCATGAGTGAAAATACCCTTCCGTCAAAATATCGATGCTCCTAATGGAATGCAGATGATCGAACTGAATGAGACCCCTAAAATGAAATGCAACAAAAGAGATTTTGATCTCTGACGGAGGGCTAAAGAGACCGACCCTAACATTGGCTCCAATGGGGATGGTAGCTCCTTGGAGGTGCTAAGAACTATAGATCTTTGGGTGAGCAGACAGTGCCTTCATCCATTGGGTTATGGAGTCGATGACTTGACAAAATCAGACAAGATTTGTTAACTCATTTATTGACTTAAAATTGGACACAAAACTAAAATTGAAAACCATGATAAAACCAAACATGACTAAAACATAACTAACAAACCTACTCTAAGTGTTATTTTCACCACTCAATCAAGTGAAATGGAACAACCAATGCAACCATGTAAGCATCCTGGCTGGTATTTGATTTCTTCCCAAATGCTTTGTGATGCGCAGGAAAAGGGAAGAATCGAAAGGCAACTCCCATGGAAAGTCAAAATCAAGTTGACTGCTGATAAACTTGCAAAGCATGAATTGACTGTAGGACTTCAAGAATACTGTGAAAGGATCTTCATAAACATCGCTATTAATTTCCATTAACACATTACTGCTCTGGTCCAAGTAATCTTCATAGCTGGATATTAAGATTTTCCTCACATCTGTGCTGTCTTTCTTTGGTGATTGCAGCAAGCTGCCAAAAGGATCCTGAATTTCGTGAATAACCAAACTCTATTGCTGATTCCAAACAGAACAAAAATATCCTTTATCAATCTCCTCATATGACTGCAAACTTTGATCTGAGCTTTGTAATGAAAACTTTGTTAAAAAAGACAATGAAGGTGACCTTTGAATCAGATTATTATCAACATTCTCTTCTATCACATGGTTAGACAATGGGGGGGAACTTTTATAGCAAACATCATCCAACACACGAGCAATAGGATCATTAAAAATTTGAGAAGACTGCTGCGATGTATCCATTAAAA
Source organism: Pinus tabuliformis (assembly GCA_031772625.1). Classification (NCBI taxonomy): domain Eukaryota; kingdom Viridiplantae; phylum Streptophyta; class Pinopsida; order Pinales; family Pinaceae; genus Pinus; species Pinus tabuliformis. The sequence continues at coordinate 716,675,532 of CM062804.1, forward strand.
TTGTCTGACATCCTACCGGCTGTTCATATTTTTCTTTAGAGATATTACGAAGATTCTGCCTTATAAACTGAAACACTTCGAAACAAAAGGGTACATAATCCTCTTGCATCATTAAATCATGTATTTCGGCTGCCACACCTTCATCTGTAATCTGACCTTCATCCTCAACATTAAAGCTGAGAGATTGTTGATTTCCTACAGGCTACTCTTTCGAAGATTTACTGTACAATTTACCCTTCAAAAACTAAAATGATTCAAAACAGAAAGGTAGGGAATCATCCTGTATCGTTTGATCATATGTGCCAGCTTCCATGTCTTCATATGCAACTTGATAATCAGTGGCATTCGAGGGCTGCAAATCTGAATATGAGAAGTCTTGAACAAGGATTTTATTGCCTTCAAGATGGTCCAGATCAAGACTTGTTAACAGTTGATTTCTGATTGCATGAAAATTGTCTCTGATGAACTAAAATGAATCAAAACAAAAAGGCAAAGATCCTTCACTTACTTCAAAATTTGCTTCACTTTCCTTGTCACTGTCATAGTTGATATGCATTGGCTGATCATTGTATTCGAGCTGCTGTAAGTGAACTTCCTCCCACAATCTAGCTGTTGATTTGTCCTCAAGATTAGATTTTGTTTGAAGAACATAATCATCATCATACTGATCAAACTGAGGCAAATCGTCAGTATAAAACACATCATCAAGCATACATGTCATATCAACAAATATCTCTTCTCCAAGATGATCAATAAAACAATCATTATCAGATCTATGACAACTGGGATAAGAAAGAAAATGTTTTGGATCAGCAAATTGTTCTTCTTCAATCAGCGAGCCATGGGCTTGAACATCATAATCATTCCTCGCGGTGATCCTTTGCATCATCTCTTCTACTGCACTTACCAAAATGTCAAGCTTTACCTCTAGAGATGTTGATTTCTCCGGATCTACATTTTTCGTCTCTTCTTCTTTCAACCTTGCCCTTCGGAACCACAGATGAGCCTCTACATTTACTGGACTGTTCTGCATCTCTTCAAGTGTTGCAACATTCCTTTCTCTCAGCTGAAACTCCATTTCCGGATCAAAGGCACCTGATTAGTGCAAGAGAGCAGATCTAGGAGGAGGTCCTATATCAATTGGGATCGAATAATAAACTTGGTTAAATCTGGCAGAAAATTGTCGTACTGTCTCCCCTGGCAGTCTTTTTAGCTGGTTATACTCTTCTAAAATAAGGAAAAGGTTTTGTCCGATCATCCACCTGTCTAGAAACACTTTGACGAACTGCCGGAAATCTGAGATGCTCGCATCAGGCAGGGTTTTGAACCAACTCTTGACTTTTCCTTACAAAGAAAGAGAAAAAATCCTAATATCGACATCTTCTTCATCAACCTCAAAAAGTTCTTGAAAAGACTCAATATTCTGCACATGTTGCTTAGCGTTGACATTCTTACTTTCACCATCAAACCTCGGCAAGTATAGATCATAGCTTTTGGGGAAAGCATGAAGAACCTAAGGTAAAACAAGAGGTTTACACCTATCTAGGATTATAAAAGGTGTAGGAGTATATACAAGAGTGACGGGATTAGGTTTGTTTTCTTTAGGTTCATCACTCTGAAGAGAGTCATCATAAGATGTGGGAAAAGTAAGGAGGCCAGGATCAAAGGGAAACTCAGTATTTACACCTTTTGAATAGATCAAGTGAAGATTTTGATCACCTTTATCATACAACAAATTCTGAAAAACTTTCAAGACAGCTTCAAGAACAACAAAGAAGCAATTTACAAGAAAGCAAAGTAGATCCTGAATACCATTCCACTTTGGATACCCAAACTTTGTGTAAGATCCTTCCATTTTCTCAGTGAAAGAGTTAGTCCTCCAGTGGAGTCTTTACAGGAGTCACGAGGTGAATGATTTCAGCCTTCTTATGTTTGATCGTTGTCCACCATCAACCATCAGATCTGAACTTGATACATGTACTGGGGTAATTGTTTAGATCAAATGTTCAACTTATAATACTAGACTGGAGATTGACTGAAGCAGCTTTTATCTACTTGCGCTAATGCAAAGCAAAAGCGTTTCAAAGGTTACCTGGCTAATCTTCAGGCTCTGTCTATAGTCTACAAAGCCAAACAATGAAATTAAACTTTCTCCCCAGTATGGTCGCCACTATGTTAGAGCCTAGACTTGCCTCAGGCTAAAAGGACAAGGTTCTAGGTCCACATCAAACCACACTCAGCCTCGTAGCTAGCCCTACGCGGACAGGAGAGGGCTCTCTTCGGGTCAATCTTAGCGAAAGATGATCTATGGAGCTTGAGATGACTGAAATATAAACTAATTTTAGGCTAGGTATGAAGTGCAAGGATTTTCTTTGAGTTTTTGAGGGTTTTGTTGGAAAAAAGGGACAGGCAAGTTTTGGGTCCGGGGATGAGGCCTGGTTTTTGCAAAGTTCTGATTGGGGCAAGGAAGGAAATCGTTTTGATGCTTTAGATTGAATGAATGGATGGATCAGACCGGTGAGAAGCTAAGGAGGGAAAGAGGGTCTCAAGAGTCCTCCTCAAACAAATGAAAACATGTGAAATTAAACAAAATTTTAAGGCAGAGCAAAGCAGTCCAATGAATTCTACCTTAATCACTCATTTGTTTAATTGCAGAAGACAAGAGAAGGGAAAATGATAACACATAAACATCAATGAACTTACAAATACATAGAGAAACACACCATCAAAACTTAGAGCCACATGGATCCCAACAAGTGCTGCAAAAACCCTGGTCTTTCCTTTGCCAAAATTGCAGAAATGAAATGTACAATAGAGTGCCAAGCAATCCCAAGTGTCCAACCATGAAAATGATTGAGAAATTACATGATATAGACAAGCCTAACTCCTTCCCATGCCTCTAGGGGTCTATCTCATCATTCTAGGAGTTGTTTCAACCATATCTAAACAAGGAACTGAAAAATAGGCAATGAAACAACTTGCCCCTATATGAAAGGAAACTGATTCATTTAATTGTTTTTCACTTTTTAGTGAATGAATCTACCAAAAAAAGTAAAAATGTGCCAATATTACATCATGGTTATCAAATTACATCATGAAAGATCAAGAGTAACATCAAAAAGCAAAACTGGTCAAAACTGGGTGAATTTCTGAGCTGTACAGTGAAAAATAGGCAAAAATCCTCTATGCGTTGCACATAATTCTCTATGCGTTGTGCCACTTTGGAGCTGAATTTTAGGCCGTTCCTGGAGTCCAAATTGAGCCCAAGTGTGCTTGTTGGAAAGCCCTGCCTGTCTACTTTCTAATCCAAGTGGAATTTCTAAAGTTGGATGTCATTTTCCCCTCCAAAACTTCAATCTCCCAAGACTGCTTCCTGTGTGTCAAAATAGGGGCAGTGAGGTCGTTTTTTGAGTGTTTTTTGACCTTTTGATTATTCAAAACCTGCCCAAATTTCTTGGGCATGCACCAACAACCATGATTTTTCATGCCAAATCCAGAAATGCAAAGTTTTTGCAATTTGGAGCTCCCTAGCAAAAGCGTGTGCCATGTGGCTCAACGCATAAGGAGGAAAACCCTGTTTTTTGTGCCAAAATTTGTCAAAATGCCAAAAATGCCCCAAATTTCTTGAAATTTGGGCTGGAGCTTCTCCATCAAGTGTCATGTTGGGCTAAATAGGTTTCAGCCAATATCAAAAGATGATCATGCTCCTTTTGCCTCTTTTTCTTCCTTATTGCCTTCTCTAATTTTGCCTTTAGATTCCTTATTCGTGCCTTGCAAACCTTGTTCCGGCAAATGAAATACGAAATATTCATCATCCATACCCTGGTGAAATGCATGAGAAACCTGATGTGATAAGAATATAAACGAGAGAACCGTCCCTCACAGCTGAAGATGAATTCTTAGATGCCATGACTGCTATACAAAATGCCTAGGAGAAAACTGATTGTTGGTGTATGAAAACTATGTTGGAATGCTCTTTTGTGATGTGTTTAATTTCTGCCACCAAGGGGAACACAAATGAAACATGGGACTGTTAGGAAGCGGGAAGAAATAAGGGATTAGGGACTATTGGGACAAATTTTATTAAGGAAAGTAGGAGGGTTTTGAGGGGTTTTATGTATAGGGTTAGAAGATTTCTTGTAGGGTTAGGGTTTGAAGTTTTTGGAGTTGAGAATTTGGGACATAGAATTTGGGATAGGGCTTGATGATTTTAGGGGGTAGGGAAGACTGAAACTAAGGAAAAAGAATGAAATAAAGGAGAAAAGAGAATGATGGAAAAGGATGAACTTGGTGGCAAATAGCTTTTAAAACCCTAGGCAGCCATTCTTATGTGAGGGTTTTGACATGGTGGATTTTGATTATGAGTTTAGACCATCACCATTCATCAATCACCATATCATATCACAAATTTAAATGCAATGCAGTGATAGAGACCCTACCTAGCAATTCTGTGCATTTTCATGGCGATTTTGAGCAAAGTTTAGCAATTTCAGGCTTTTGAACTATATGCGCCGTGCAGCTTACCCAACGCGCTGCGCCTTCCCAGTGCACCACGCCCGTTCAAAAATACACTACGCGATTTCTCCAAGTGCGCCACGCCTCCCCGGTGCGCCGTGCCTCCCCGGTGCGCCGCACCTTCTGCCCAGTGCGCCGCGCCGGCAAGTTGCAGCGATTTTTGTCTAATTTCTCACTCTTTCACAAAAATCACTTTGAGATGCCTCCTCTTTGTTCTTGGCATGCAAATGGGCTTTTCACACATAGAAATACCTTTAAAAACATGGCTTTAATTTTGTCTTTGTAAAGACCCACTTTTGTAATGTTTTAAAATTGGCATTTTCTTCACTTTAATACAACGAGCTGTCTTTTTGTTTCCTCGCTTTTTTTGGCTTGAATGATGTTTTCTTTTGGAAATTTTTTGCAGGGATGATTGGCATGTAACTTCGGCAAAGGATGACCAGGGCTGCGCCTGAAGTACCTCATGACTGAAAAGCTTTAAAAATTACATATTTATTACAAAAAACAAATTTGACAATTTCTTCTTCAAAACAGAGTTTTGAAGAAGAATCATTCTCGAGCATTATTGATGATGAAAATATTGGAAATGAAAACTTATTAAGGACCTCCCTCATGGGTCTGCTCATGGGTCTGCTGGCATTGTTGGACATTCTGAAGACCAAACCCTAGACCTAATGACTGAAATGACTCTTTGCTGACGACGAGACCAAACAAGACTGTACATGACTTTAAAATTGACTTTGATGAGTAGAAATGGACCAACAGATACATGACAAGAGGGGCATGAGTGAAAAGACCCTTCCATCAAAAGATCGATGCTCCTAATGGAATGCAGATGATCGAACTAAATGAGACCCCTAAAATGAAATGCAAGAAAAGAGATTTTGATCTCTAATGGAGGGCTGAAGAGACCGAATCTAACAGGCTCTAGGCATGAATTATTCTTGCTCCTACCAAGGGCTAAAGGGGTGGTCTTAATACACCTTTATTTGAAGTTTTAAATGAGCCTTTATATCTTTAACTAATGATCCCACAAGCTATAAAGTAATTAAAACTTAATTGGGGAATTATCATTTATCTAAATAGAAATGGAATCAATTATGAGAAATAATAGTTTCATAAGTAGTTCATGTCAAAATCATACTAAAGTTCAACTTGCATTGTTGGTCATAATAGTAACCTCTCAAGGAGGCAACTATGTATTATAAGAAGAGTTCACTATTTGATTTGTGGGATGTTGGATATACTCTTGGTGTTATAATAGTAGTCAAAAGATTTAACGTCTAAATTATTTTAAAAAATTAGCAATTCACCATAAATAAAATAAAAAATTACATTGTTGCTTCTAATATCAAACACAATTTAACGCCAAATGTAGACAAAATGTGAATGCATGTGTGAGTGAGAGTTGGTGTGGAGGTACATGCATTGATTTATTTGTATGGATGAGTTCTTCGCATGCACTTCAATTATGATTGTCTATCTTTGACTTGGAACATGCAAAAAGTGTGGCCCCCATTGCATGGGCCCACGAGAAAAGTCCAATATAGGCTATTAACCAAATTTAACAAACTATGTGGCCCCCACTGCATGGACCCACGAGAAAAATCCATAATCTGATATGGGTCATTAACCACATTTCCAAAATGTCAAAAAAAAACTTATGCACGACAGGAAAGAAACAAATTGTTTGACTACCTACCCAAATAAAGAATTTCATTGTAAAGAAAAAACTTAAATTTGTAGTTCCTTTCCGCTTAAGTTAAATTTCTAATTTTATTAGAACCTTAATTTAAATTGCACACAAGGTTTAATTACTACTTTATGTTTTATCTTTCTTAATATAATTTTTTAATAAAACTACAAATTTTATTATATAAATTATATTTTTTAAATATATAAATAAATTTAATATATTAAAAAAATTAAACACTTCCATTATAATTAAATTATTTTTATAATAAAAATAAAAAATTATATAATTATATATCCATAATTAATTATTAAAAATAAAATTACACGACATTTTTTATAGTATTATATTTTAATATAAAAATACATCTATAAAACTATAAGTTCCTCGGTGAAACACCAAAATTAAGCTATAAATGCACAACTATTAACGTTAGTTTTAGATTGGTGAGGAAAATGAAAAACATAATAGTATTAATAGCTATTATTCAGTACTATGATGTTTATATCATGAGATATCACGTTAATTGTCTACAATTTTATCTAATTTGGAGGAGCTGATTTCATTTATGTTGAGCTATCATAAGGTCTTTCTTTTTGGACCACATAAAATTCGTTTAGTCATATTTGAGTTCGATATGTTAGGTGGAAAGTTAATAAATTAATTAATTATAATATAATTTTAATATATATTGTTTTTTATTTAGGTTTTTGTGATTTATAATGAATTAAGCAAAGTTTTTCGGTAGAAATTATATAAGAGAAATTTTTGATTAACAAGTGTGGTTCATCATTAGGATCAAATGAAGAGGCAGACCATGGCAAAGGCTTAAATAGGTAGCAATGTAGAGACATAATTTCAAGTAACGTCAGATTTGAATAATAATATTTAAATTATGATATTAATTTATTAATATATTAAAAATAAATATTATTAAGTAATGGCTATATTACACTTCTAGTTTTTGAAAAATAATATTTAAATAATGATATTAGTTTAATAATTTATTAAAAATAAATATTAATAAGTAATGATTATATTAAATGACTAGTTTTTGAAAAATAATATTTAAATTAATTTATTAAATCAAATATTACTAATTTTTGAAAAATATTACTAATTCATCATGTTTGCATTGAGGATGCAAAGTTTATTGCCAAGGTTGATCATTTCCATCATAGGAAGCTAAAAGAGGATATTGAAATTGAGAAGCATGCTAACAATCTCAATAGGGATGATGGGTGGAAATTGAGTAAAAATTGGATTCCTCTTGTTTTATTTATTTATAAAATAAAATTTAAGTTAGTTAATAATAATAATAACAAATAAACAATTATATTAGTTTGAATCTGGTCTTATTTTAATACTATTAATAAATAACTTCTTAGTTATATATATATATATATATATATATATATATATATATATATATTCAAAGAAAAGTAATCAATAAATAAGGGCCAACGATAAAATATGGGGTTCGGGCTCATTAAACAAATAACAAAAATACTAAAAGGAATAAAGAACAAATATGATGATAAAATACTAAAGAAAACACGAAGGATCAAGAAAATAAACTCTAATGAAGAATAAATAAATAATAAATGTCATAAAAAATACGTCAATACCTACATAGCTAAACAAACATTCAAAATAATGAAAAAAAAAGGCCTAAAAAATGAGGAGGACAGGACAGGGACCCAACTTCTACTAATATTCCAACCATCATCTATATTCAAATTATTGGGTCTTTTTCCAACGATGGTTGGAATATTAGTGGAAGTCATTGCTAGGGTTAGTCATTTCCATCATTGTAAATTGAGGGAGGACCTAGAAATTGAAAAAAGACCCAACAATTTGAATAAAGACAATGGTTGGGATATTAGTAGAAGTTGGGTCCCTATCCCATCCTCCTAGTGTTTTAGAATTTTTCTGGGATTTATTTTGTATGTTTGTTTATCTATGTAGGTATTGGCGTCCTTTTTGTAGCATTTGTTATTTATTCTTCATTGGAGTCTATTTTCTTGATCCTTCATGTTTTCATTAGTGTTTTATCATCCTATTCTTTCTTTACTCCTTTTAGTATTTTTGTTATTTGTTTAATGGGGCTCAACCCCATATTTTATTGTTGACCTTGTTTTATTTATTGATTACTTTTCTTTGAATATATATATATATATATTTTGGCTTGTGTATATTTTTGTTTTATTTTATTTATCTTACTATTAATATTTTTTATTTATTAAATTATTTTGTTTCTATTAGGGTCTTGACTCCTTTTTATAATTTTTGACTTCCCTCCTTGTTTAGAGTTTGACCTTGATTTTTTTTTAATATTGTTTTTCAAAAACTAACCATTTAATATAGCCGTTACTTATTAATATTTGTTTTTAATAAATTAATAAACTAATATCATAATTTAAATATTATTTTGTAAAAACTAGTAATATTTGATTTTAATAAATTAAATTAAATATTATTTTCTAAAAGCTATCTATTTAATATAGTCGTTACTTAATAATATTTGTTTTTAATATATTAATAAATCAATATCATAATTTAAATATTATTGTTTAAATATAGTCATTACTTGAAATTATATCTCTAGATTGCTATCTATTTAATCCTTTGTCATGATCTGTCTCTTCATCTAGTCCTGATGATGAACCACACTTGTTGGTTCGAAACGCATCGGCCAAAAATTTTTGTTATGCAATTTCTACCGAAAGACTTTGCTTAATATATTGTTGTTTTAAATATTTATTATATTGATAAATGTGTTTATTTTGGAATATAATTTTTAGAATTATAATTTAATTATTATTAATTAATGTCATAGTTTAATTTATAGATGAAATGATCTTTTTTATTAGCATCTAATTATACAATTTCAAGCATGATTGTAATTTTTTGCTATTTAAAATACATTTTTGAATACATAGGTGGATTGAACACCCTAAAAAAACCATGTGGATTAAACAACTTAAACACAAGTTTTTGAAAATCTTATTTGGATTTTGATTAAAATTAACCAAAAAAAATGCCCTGAAAAAGGTCATTTCGTCCATTAGTTAGACTATGAATTAATTAATAGATGAATGATAGGGATATAAATTTTAAGTATTATGAATAGAATATTTTTAATAATAGTTAGGATATAGGTAGATTTATCTATAAAGATGAAAAAATGTTATAAAATTAAATTAAAATAAAATATATAAAAAATAGATTGATTATGAAATGAGTTATAGCATTTTGGGTGCATGGTATTGGTAAATTATTGTATTGGTACTTGTAACTAAACTTATTTATAGATTAAAAATATCTACAATAAATGAAGTGAATCTTTACTGTTAATAATATTGCTACATTTTTTAAAATTTATATATATTTAAGTCATATATTAATCCTTTTATAGTTAATAATAATAATAATTTTGCTTTTATAAATAATAATAATAATAATAAAACTCCCACATGGTGTAGATTAGATGGTGATGGGGTGTACATTTAAGGAAATTCATGATGTGAAGGTCATTAGTTCGAAACTTTGTGGGCAAAAAATTCAGCAATGTTTAGCTCTTTATTTACGTGACAGAACATTGGTTGTGCAAGACTTTTTGGGGAGTGAACTATGCTCCACCAACGAGGGCACATGAGGAGAGGAGTGGGCCAAAGAGGCTAGTTAGATGGGCACGAAGTTGGGGAGTGAGTCCTCGATGAAGTAGTGAACCCCGACCAGATGTGGTCTCCGGTTTTAGTCAAATTACCTCCCCCCTTGGATATTTTTGACAACCAACTCAAGAAAATTACAAACCTTTTAGAGTAGCTCAGCCATGAGTGATAGGAAGACAAAAATGTCATAATTGAGTTCATGAATGTGCTACAAAGTCATCAATGGAGAATGCAACATAGTCTGGATACTCTGGTGTGAAGGTAGAGAAAATTGATGGATAAATAGGAAAGGGTGGAAGCTTGACTTGTGCATATGGATACTGATGTCCATTGCTCTTTCAACCCATGCTTTTCACCTATTACTGTTCCAAAGAACTGTGCTTCGGTTAACACTTCAGACCTGTGATGGTAATCGATTATTTCTTGGTCTTACCTGCATATTAGTCTTGCTAGTCTTTCTGTTTTTGGATGTTTTAGATCTAATGGACTCTTGTTTTATGTTTTGGTAACTTTCTCTTAACGGTAGGAGTGAGACATGAGGTGTAATATTTTCTTGAACTAATAGAAGCACTTAGAGTTACAAATAAATAGATAAATAAATAAAGTTATAACTTAGTTAATTTTTATATTTTTTTAAGGTGTATTCTAACTTATAGCCGAAATTACCTTTTTCATGATATTTTTTCTGGTTAATTTTAACTAAAATCTAATAGATATTTTTAAAAACTTAAGGTTAAGTTGTTTAATCTATAGAATTTAAGTGCCCTAAGGAGTTTTTCAGGGTGATGAATGCATTTATGCATTCAAAAATGCATTTTAAATAACAAAAAATCATGTTCTTTCTTGAAATTGTTTTGTCATATTCTGGTGAATATGTATATTTCGTCTATAAGTTAGACTACGCATTTTTTTTAATTTTAACAATGTGTAGATATCATGAGGTAAGTGTTTTGATGCTTATCATGGATTGATGCTTATAATATTTCCTACCATTTAATTTATAACCAACTTAGATCCATCTTAGCTTTGGATCTATGAAGCACTAAGAGGGGTCAAATCTCTCAGGGTGCAAACCTTTCCTCAAGTTTTGCACTCAAAAAAGAGGTTTGCACCTTGAGATATTTGATCCCTCTTGGCACTTGATAGATTCAAGGTTAAGATAAATCTAGGTTGGTTTAATAATTATTAATATCCAGCCTACATCCATCTTAACTTTAGATCCACCAAGCTCCAAGAGGGACCAAATCCCTTTTCACTCTAAAAGATGTTTGCATGTCAAGAGATTTGATCTCTCTAGACGCTTGGTAGATCCATAATTAAAATGAATCTAGATTGGTTTGATTATTATTTATAATTATAGTAATTAATTTTATGTTTCTTATTTTATTTTAGTTTCGTTTTATGTAATTTGTCCAAGTCAAAATGTTTTATTGATAATTATTTTATATTATTTCAATCTTTTAATTTAATTCAATTTTTATCAAGTCAAAATGTTTACAAAAGATTACAACATCTCTACCATACTGGGTTGGAGAGCATCTCTCCATGCAATTACATTACATTTTACATTGTATGTTTTATATTTGCATTTTACATTGATATGTGTTTTAATTTGAATATTAATCTTCACTTTATTAGTAGTTTACAATTTTATGATTGAGTTTTGATTTTCTTTATTATTAGTTTCCTTTTTTTTTTCCACTGGAAAAATCGCAATCTTTCATTAACATAGAAAAATTACATATTGTAGATGCATTTTGCATATGTTGTATGTTCTTCTGCCACATGTGGGTAGCTATTTATCTATTCTGTCTGTTCAAAAGCAAAAATCATCACGCAGGATGTTCTTTGTTATCAGTTATATATATACATATTGCCACGCAGGGCTTCAGTTTTGTAATTTTTATCATCTATGTACAAAAAAGTTCCAAAAAAGTATCATTTTCAGATCTGTATCTCATGGGTTGGCTGCCCTGTGATAGTGTGCATCTATGTATGGGCGGTGGTAGTATTGGTATGCATTTGTTCCTCGCTGCTCCTGTATCATCCACTCTCCTCTGGGAAGTGTCGTGGCCTCCTTGGATAGTTGGTCGGCACTGCTGTTGTGTTCCCTGTAGATATGTTGACAAGTGATGTCAATAAATTGTGCCTTTAGTAAATTAATATCATCCAAAATGTTGCTGAGAGTGTGTGTGTGGCAAACAGTAATATTGTTGAACCAATCAATGACAATCTTCGAATCTCCATATATATGAATATGCATGCAGTTGTGCCCCAATGCAAAATGCAAGAGATGACGGAGGGTGATAATCTCAGCAAAATTATTTGTGCCAGCTCCCAACCCCAGTTTTGCTTTGTAGAAATGCTGATCATTGATGAATAGTAGAAAACCTCCCCCACAGCCCTGTTGTTGGGCTGCACCATCGAAGAAAGCCCATGGGGTGCTATGATATATATGTGGAGGGTCATGGGGTCTTCGAACCTTAGGCTGCGGCGGCTCAGGCGTCTCATTATAGGCCGATATGATTTTGGCAGTAAGATGCGGCCAGTGCACAGGTTTATCTTCGAAGATCATTTGGTTTCGTGCAAGCCATAGGTACCAACAAATAATGATAGGCAGGCTTTGGAGTTTGGAGTTTTTGTGATGGTAAAACCAAGTTTCCCAGGTTCGATTAATATCATCGCCCTCCCATTTGTCGGTGTGTTGTATAGTGGATGATATAGATTGCCATAAAGACGTTAACGCAGAACAGTTTAAGAACAAATGAACGCTCGTTTCGGAGGTATGTTTGCACAGGGTGCACCAGGTCGGTCCATAGACTGCACGACGCATGAGATATTCCCCAGTAGGGACAACACCCTTTAAGATACACCAGAAAAATAGCTTCTGCCTGGGGGGAGCGGTGAGTTTCCAAATAGAGTTCCACCAAAAAGAGATTGTGTCCGGAACCTTATGCGATATCAGAGTGTGGTAGCCAGCCTTTGGGGTGTATGCTCCGTTCTCCGAATGATACCATACGAGCTCGTCCTGCCCTTGTTTGATCCTTATATGCGATTCTGATAATGCATTGATATATGCCAACCAATCCTGATGCCAGAGTGGTGGTATATTGATCTGAATTGCATTTTTCCAACGCTGTTCAAAAATGGAAGTGTTTTGTGGATCAGCAATGTCAGCCAGAACTTTAATCCCCTGTGAGTGAAGATGTCGGATGAGGCCTTCAGGAAGAATGTGCCTACCGCCGCTTCCATTCCAAGGATCTAGACCAATACGAGCCTATGTTCCATCATTGATTTTCCATACCAGATTATCCCTGATAAGTGTCATAGAGTTAAGAAGCACTTTCCAAACGGATGATATACCAGATTTAGGCCAGGTAGGGAGGTGAATCCAATACAAGATATGGAGAGGCCAGATATATTTGTGATAAGAGATATTGGTCTGGAGGTTGTTCCCAGTGAGTAAGGTCCACCCCATTTTAGCCGCAAGGGCTTGCGCGAAAGTAGGGAGATCTTTTAGGCCCCATCCACCCCATTTCTTTGGAGTAGCGATCTTCTTCCATCCAACCCAAGCAAATATGCACTTTTCTTGATTCCCATTCCACAGGTATCTATTGCAAGTTTGCTGTAGTCTGGCCAAGATGCTGCGCGAGATCCAGGCTAATGCCATCCAAAAGACCGGGGTAGCTTTCAGGATAGCTTTTACCAGAACGAGTCTGCCTGCTCTTGAGAGATATCGATGGCTCCAGATATTGAGGCGCTTCTCCAATTTTGCGACTAGCCAGACCCAATCCGCAATCTTTGAGCTGATAGGCTTGATCCAGAAACCCAAATATTTGAGGCCGAGGTCTAAGGGATGGATGCTGTAAGGAAACAACTGTTGGGCCAGGTGGGATTCATGGATAGAAGTTCTGGAGAGAATAATGGAGGATTTTGAATGGTTGGCAAGCATCCCCGTGGCGGATGAGAAAAGAGTGATAATGTTCGAGAAAGAACGGGAGTCTCGAATACTGCCATCAAGGAAGATCATGACGTCATCCACAAAAAGAAGGTGGGTGAGGAAGCAGTCGTCTGTTATCTTGAGTCCACTAAAATCCCCATTTCTCTTAGCAGAGTTTATTAGGCGGCTCAGTCCATCCATGACAATTAGGAAAAGAAGGGGAGACAGAGGACAACCCTGTCTAAGACCACGTTCAGAATGAAAAAACTGGGATGCAGATCCATTAATCAGAACACTGAAGGTGGGAGTGGTGATGCAAGCCATAATCCAAGTGATGAAATTATGAGGGAACCCCAGGTGGATGAGAAGCATCTTGAGATAGAGCCAACTGACCCGGTCAAATGCCTTGGCTAAATCAATCTTTAAGATGATGGCTTTGTGATGCTTGGTCCAGATAGTGTGAAAGGCTTCTTGTGCAGCACCAATGGCTTCATGAATCTGACGTTGTTCCAGGAAAGCAAATTGTTGAGGAGCGATATGACGGGACAGAATAGGACGGATGCGATTTGCAATGATTTTGGAAATGATCTTGTAGAGCACGTTGCAGAGGGAGATGGGGCGGTAATCATCAAATGAGGAAGGAGTATCAGATTTGGGGATCAGAGCTATGAAAGTTGAATTGATGGCATTGTACAGGGTCCCGGACACCCGACATTCCTCTACAACCCTTAGTAGATCATTGCTGATCAGCTCATAGAAGGCAATGTAAAATTCGATGGTCCATCCGTCCGGCCCCGGGCTGCGATCCTTCTTGAACCATTTTATGGTGTTTTCAAGTTCCTCAGGAGTCACTGGATCGAAAAGGTTCTCCGCTTCTTCTTCATTTACAAACCTGGGGAAATGACCAGCAATGTTGATGATATCTGCAATAGTAGAGCCCGGGGGTTGCTTGTAGAGGTTCCTGAAGTGGGATGATCCCAGCTGTGAGAGCTTGGAGAAAGTGTCTGCCACTCCACCCTCTGGCAGAGGGAGGTTCCATATAGTATTTTTAAGCTTCCTGCCTATAGCATAATTGTGAAAGAAGCGAGTATTGTCATCTCTGGCCTTAAGCCATGTTGCTCTGCTGTGAAGTCAAATAGATTCTTCTCGCTCCCTTAATATATTTTGCTTCTGATTTTCAAGTTCCACCAAGTGGGCTTTATCTTCAACTGTGGTAAAGCCCAGACCTCTTTCATCTAAAAGTGAGGATAGTTCAGATTCTATGAGCATAAGAGCTAAGTTCTCCTTTTGGTGTTTTTCTCTGGCCCATTCGATAGTGTGATGTTTGAGCTGCGATAGGTTCATGCAGAAGCCTTTTGCCAGAGTGTCTGTTCTATCAATCAGATTGTGGATCCAGAAGTCCTTAACGAGCTTGATGTAGGAGGGATCCTGTAACCAGCCATGGTTGAACTTGAAGGGGGCTTTTGGTTTTTTGTTTGGCCCCGTAATCTCCAGATAGATAGGATAGTGGTCAGATATTCCCCCGGAACCAACCCATTGTTTGTAGTGATGAAGCTGTTGAAATAGAGTGCCTTTCATAATGAATCTATCGAGTCTGCGCGCCAGGGCAGCTTCACCAATTCTTCTGTTCCTCCAGGTAGGGAGAGGTTTGTTCATGGGAACATCGATCAGATCATGACGTTCCAGGAGGTCGGTCATAAACCCGGTGATCGAGTCAATTTGTGCCGTGGATCCCCAGGATTCGCTATAACCCAGGGAGAAATTTAGATCGCCCCCTAGGATGGTATTCTCGGCTGAGAGGATAGATAAGCTCAGAAGGTGATTCCAGAAGGATTCTCTTTGATGGCAGGGTCCATATATGTTGATAACCCTGAGATTGATACCCAGATCAGCCGAGAAGAGGTCAAGTCCCAAGAATCCAGGTCCCCCCCATGAACCATGAGCCCTAATAGAAGCAGGGTTAAAACCAATCGCTAGGCCCCCCGATCTACCCGAGGAGTCCATCGCCGTGAAATGCCATCCCGGGGTGATGGAGGATAGAGAGGCAGATATGGAGTCCGCAGGGCCAAGGGTTTCCTGGAGGAGAATAATGTCAACAGGAGATGATTCAATCAGTCTTTTCAGGGCTAGTTTCTTGGAGGCACTAGCCAAGCCTCTGCAGTTGAAAGAGAGGCACTTCATGGAGGAAGATTGCCAGGGGTATTCTTCGCTCTAAGTACCCCAACAATGGTGGATTGTCGCCCAGAAGCAACCTCAGCTTCCGCTCTCCTGATAGCTTTTGTAAGGTCTGATTTTCTCCCTCGAGCAGACAAGGGGGTCAACCCGGATGATGTGATACCCAGACCGGCGATTTTCAGATGAGTTCCCAGGGTGTGAGTACGAGGACACAGATTATAGGTGTGTTTAGAGCCCCGGGATGATGAGGGAGAAGATGATGGCGACGGGAGCTTATGAGATGATGGAGCGGAAGGAGCAATAACCGGGGAGGAGGGCATAGTGCAGTATGCAACAGACAATGAGGGAGAGAGTGAAGTGGGAGCAGTAGTGAAAATAGACAAAGGAGGGAAAAGTGATGTACCCGGAGTGGATGTAGCTGCTGAGGCTGCCCGAGATTTGGTGACCGGAGTAGATGCATGACATGGAGTAGCTCCCGGTGCCTGTAGTGGAGTGCTGAAGGGAATGCCCGAGTCCGGAATGCGATGAGTGGCTGGTGATATAGTCCTCGATGGAATGGTAGAAGGCACAGGTGCTTCATCTGTTCTCTTGTTGAGAGGGAAATCCTTGAATATATGACCCACCCTATGACAACGGCGGCATCTGAAAGGTATCCCTTCGTAGTCTAGGATCTGTACCCAAGTGAATCTGCCCCAGTGTAGTGTGATCTTTTCCTCCAGGCCTTCACGAGTGTCTAGGTGTATAAGGATGCGAGCAAGCGTTTTGTTCCTGGATTCCACGAAGGTACGATCATGGTCGAGGTATGTTCCCAGGGCATTCCTGATGTGAATGAAGACTTCTTCGCTCCAGTATTGGAGGGGGAGCCCAGGTAGACGAACCCACAATGGCCCTGCCCCAATCTGTTCTCGTTCAGGGTCGAAGAGAGGGCTCCATCTTTTTAACAGCACCGGCGCCATCTCGATGTGCCAGTATCTAGCTAATACCAGGTCCGTGTAGTTTTCCTTAGCAAAGTGTAGGGCGAACCAACCTCGGGGTAGAACTTGTACTTTAGGGAGTTCTTTCATAACCCCTCCCCAAATCTCCTTCACCCAAAGGGTGAGCCGGGTCGCTAAATAAGCACGCCCTCGAACATGTCCAACAAGAATGGTATTTTCCATTTTGGCTGCCTCCCCAATAGCCGATGTCTCTCCAAACTGAATAGAAATGTCCCTGGATGTAGCTTTGACACACTTAGTTCTTTTCTTACCCAAACGCGGAGCTGAAGGGTGATCCACCAAGGGGTCCGGGGAGCGTTCCAGGGGAGTCGCCTTTGATGAACTGACTCTGACTGCAGGGGTCTCAAAGCAACCCGAGGGTGAGTGGAGGAGAGCAGAGGGCCCGACCACCGACGAAAGAGGTAGTCCAGCAGATGTTGAAGCCGGGTACGAGGAGGACGGAGGGTGCGAATCAAAGGGAGGCAATGGTGGGATGACAGTCGACAGGAAATGGAGGGTCCCCGGTGACAGAGGAGGGAGATCCAAGCCAGGGGGCTCGAGAGGGGAGGTTCCTTCAGGCAGGCAAGAGGGGGGGGGGGGGGCTGGGATAGTAACCACCGGAGAGGGATGCGGCGCAGAATGCGGTGAATGGCTAGGGCCAGCAGACAACGAAATGAAAGAAGGGCGATCAAAAATTACCTGTGAAGAAAGCGGGTCTTCTGAATAGTCAACCTCCTCCTCCGTTTCCATTACATCACCGACAGTATCTGGGGCCATTTTGAAAACGACAGATGGGGCCTGAAAAGTCGGGCCAGGTAACAGGCAGATCAGTTGCGCGGTTAGTCTTCGGGCGATAGAGGAAGGGTTTTCAGAAAGCCCTAACCGAAACCCTCGCGGGCAGCTGCAGAGCGCGCCATCAATCAGTTCCAGGGTTTCTTTCTCGGGTTTATGTGTTTTATTAGTTTCCTAGTTTTATGGATTTTATCAATTTTTATTTTTACTGATTTTTATTTTCTAATGTTATGTTTATTTGTTTTATTGGTTTGAAACATGTCAACCTCAAAACTCTCAGGTGATTTATTCACAAGAGACTTGTTTATAACCATGAATCACAAAAGTCTACATTCTGGGATTTATTTATTTGTTTTTTTCTATATATATTTTTCTCAACATTTAAAAAATGTTGACATTACATTACATTACACCTACAAATCTCTCCTATATTGGGTTATAGAGTGTAATTTGACCCACTCAAAATGTTTTAATTAATAATTTTATTTTTTAATTCAATTTTAATTTTAATTTTTATGTAATTTGACCATCAAAATATTTACATAGCATAGCATAACTTTACAACATTTCTTATGTACTACACTAGAGTGCCTTTAGGCACAACCAATCTAGATTCCTCTCAACTCAGGATCTACCAAGTGTTATGAGGCATCAAATCTCTTTTCATTCTAAAAGAGGCATGATCCCTCTCGACACTTGGTAGATCCAGAGTTGAGATAGATCTAGGCTAATTTAATTTCTCCCTTTAAATAGGTTATATTCCACATGAATACCATGAGTCAATACCAGGGGTTCTCATAAATTTGGAGCTAAAAACCAATCAGTAACTTTGACCAAGTCAAATTTATCTTAACTACCACACAAAAATTAGTAAAAGTGTTAATTTTTATTTTAAACCAATTAAATATTTACAGGACATTATATTACGTTACAACATCTCTATCATGATGTTTTGAATAAAACCTCTAAACACAATAAACACTGATTTTTAATACTAATTTAAAATTTTCAAATCAATATAAATAAAATTATTTATTTAAACATTTATTCTTAAATAAATTTAGATTCACAATAAAATTTAAATATTTAATTTAATGATTTTGATTTTGATTTTTTTAATTTTAGTATGTAAAAAATGTCTCTAAACTTAAAGTGAGTGAAATGGTTAAAAAACATGTCTTTCTTCATTAAAAAATCACAAATTTAAATTTAAAAAAGTAATTTATGTACACCAATTTAATATATAACCTTGATCCGAAAATAACACATATAACATTATCATCATTTCATAATAATTTATATTTTAATTTCAGATCTTAATTTTAATGGTTCTCAAAATTATAACTCTTTGTTATTATTTTTTTCAAAATTTTAAATAAAAATGAGTTTAACAACATTAATTTCTAACTTGAAACTATATGCCATAATCATTTTAGGAATTCACATTCAATACATAATTACCATTTTCTATAAAGAGAACGCAGTGGACATTTTGAATTTGTAAGTAATAAATTATCTATATATATTTATGGGAATTCATAATTAAGGTAGATTTTTATTGGTTTAATATGAGTTTAATTTCATCTATTATTCTTATAATTTTTATGTTTACTCATGTAATTTTTATGTTTATTCATGTTATTTCTTATGTAATGTATGATGTTAGTTGAGAATTGAATCAATAATGTTACAAAGTGTTAAACAGTGCATTCTATTGTTAAATGGTTTACCATCCAAGGATTTTAAAATTGAATAACATGGTGACAGGCTTATGTGTGCATCAGTCAATCTTTATGAGTGCAAATAGAGTTTCAACCACTACCTAAAGGTGTCCCATGGCTTCGTGCTAAGTTCTCATAGTAATTGAACCTTGCCCAATAATTTAAACTCTTCTCTTTCCACTATTAAATCCAACCTCTTTAAACAAAATCACTATTAAAAAAAAACACTTACTTTTATTTATAATGTCTCATGACTCATTTTATAGTTTTCTTCAAAAAATAGAATATTTATATTAATAATATTGATAATATTTAATCTATTTCAAATTAAATTAATTAAATCTTTTTTTTTGGTTGGTGGGGGTAAGTTAAAAGTATTCCATTAGCCAACATATTACATCTTTGATATCTCTTTTGCAAAATTTTACCAACCTCACTCTGTCCATATTTGTTGGTTGGTATATGATATAGCAAAGTTATACAGGAAACAAAAGTAACTCAATACAGAAAACAACATATAGCCAGAGATCCAGTAACACGACCAAAAGAAAACTAAAGAAAAAGGTCATCTCAAGAGTCTGAGGATGTCACAGGAGCCAGATCTTTCAAACTAGTAATAGGGGTACTGAAAACTTGATCTCATATTGGATGTGTTTCTCCATATTATTCAAGCGAGTTTCCATCTTGCATTTTCAATTGGTTTTGTTGGATGTCATTGGGGAAAGAAATTATATCATTCGTGTTCTTTTTATTTTCTTTTAGGACTCACCCCTGAAGCATATTCAACTTCCTGTGAAGATTAACAACATACATATACTAGTTTCTCTTGCCCCTAGTATGCCCAGGGTGTCCACTGAGAAAATTCACCCATAAGTTCAACATCAAAGAAGCCTATCTATTTCAGCAAGCATGTCTTTCCAACTGTTGGATCTCTACCTACATGCCTCGCGAGATTGTTGCATGATAACCAAAAACCACCTCCTTAGTCAAGGTCTTAGCATGAGACTGGTTGGGTTTTCCTTGTTCACCAACCCCCTGTCAATTACGCCCATGTTGACGTAACATAATGAGCCAAGCTAACATTACCACCCCACAATCTCTAGGATAACAACAAAACCAAAACCTGATATGCCAATCTGAAACTAGCCCCTTGGGTGCGAACAAGAGATGTAGATAACAAAAAAGAGTTAGACCTACACTGCCTTCCCCCAACTAGGAGTCCCAAATAACCCAAGCAACACCAACTAGCACATAACTAAGGAGAAACGGGGGACAAAAGAAAAGAAACCTAGGCCTCAAACATTTAGATCATAAACTGTGATGGAAAATATATTTAGTCCCAACAGATGGAATGAATACTCGATATGACAGAGCCTTCAATTTCAAACCAACCCACTTAACCATATTCCTACCAACTATTGAAGAAGATAGCCCAATACATGCCGAAAGAAACCCTAAATGGAAAAGAAATTCACATTATAACAAGATCTCAAAAATACCTTACTAAATCTTCAAGGAATAGTCAAAACAAGCAATGCCCAAGAATCCATGTTGAAGTGTTGAACCCCCTAATGCCTCCATTCATATTCTCAAGCTACCTACTTTCCTTGAGCTACTCTCAAACCATGAAATCCAACATCCCCTTCATCTTTAATGTAGCACAACATATTTGCACCCAAAGAAAGCAAAGAATGTCACCATTACATTTTGTGGAATGACAATAGAAATCAACATTCGAATCCAACATAAACTTCCGAATTTCACCACCTAATCCTTCTTTCACTCCACAACATGATTCCAGAAATACAAGCTTGTCAGGATGCAGTTAGTCCCACCTACATCTAGAGGAAGAAACTCACCACACAATAACTTTACAGCAAAGGCATAGAGGGGGAGGGTGCTAGAACCCAAGGGTCCATCCATTCAAGTAATAAAAATTTTCACGTATCATGCATGGGGGGGCAGACAATGCCGCACCCATGGCCACACCCCTGTTTATTCCTTTGAGGTGGTGGCATTCATTTGTTATATTTGGAGTTAAGATAGATCCACGCTGGTTTAATTTCTCCCTTTAAATAGGTTATATTCTACATGAATACCATGGATCAATCCCATGGGTTCTCATAAATTTGGAGCTAAACAACCATCAGTAATGTGACGAAGTCAGGTTTACCTTAACTAGCACATAAAAATTAGTAAAAATATTAATTTCTATTTTTATTTTATTTTAAAGTAATCAAATATTTACACTACATTATATTACATTACAACATCTCCACAATAATGTGTTGGAGAGTGCCTCTAAACATAATAAATGCTGATTTTTAATTTTTCAAATTAATATGAATAAAAAAGTATAGAAATTAAAGATTCAAAATTATTTATTTAAACATTTATTCATAAATAAATTTAAATTCACATAAAATTTTAACGTTTAATTTAATTGTTTTGATTGTTTTTTTTTTTTTCAATTTTAGTATGCTAGGAAATATGATTGAACTTAAAGTAAGTGAAATGGTTAAAAACATGTATTTCCTCGTAAAAAGTTACAAATTTAAATTTGAACAAGGTAATGTATGTATACCAATTTAATATCTAACCTTGCCATGATCTGAAAATAACACATAAAATATCTCATAATTTTATAATAATTTATATTTTAAATTCAAATCTTATTTTTAATTGTTTTTCTCAAAAACAGATAAATATCTCAAAGTTATAACTCTTTATTATTTATTTATTTCAAATTTTTAAATAAAAATGAATTTAAGAACAATAATTTGTAATTATAAACCATAATCATTTTAGGAGTTCACATTTAATACATAATTACCTTTTACATAAAGAGAATGTGGTGGACAGTTTGAATTTGTAAGTAATAAATTATTTAATTTACTTAATTATGTGTGGAATTGACAATTAAGGTATATTTTCATTTGTTTAATACGTGTTCAATTTCATCCATCACTCTTATATTCTATGCTTATCCATGCTACTTTCCATGTAATACATGATGTTAGTTGAGAATTGAACCAATGATGTTACAAGGAGTGCTTTAAGAGTGTACTTTATTGTTAAGTCATTTACACTCCAAGGATTTTAAAATTAAAAGATATGTTAACGAGATTATGTGTACATCAGTAACTAGCCCATTTAATATAATCCTTATGAGTACAAATAGAGTTTGAACCACTACCTAAAGGTATCCCATGGCTTCATTCTAAGTTCTCATAGTAGTTGAATCTTGCCCAATAATAAAACACTTTTCTCTTTCCACCATTAAATCCAACCTCTTTAACCAAAATCACTATTAAAAAAAATATTTTATTTATAATGTTTCTTGACTCATTTTATAGTTTTATTCAAAACTTGGCGTGAGGGGTTGGGGGGTAAGTTAAAAGTATTCTATTAGTCAACAAATTATATCTTTGATAGCTCTTTTACAAAATTATACCAACCTCACTCTAACCATATTTTTCGATTGGTTTATGATATAACAATGTTCTACAAGAAAGAAAAGTAACTCCAATACAAAAAACAAGATATAGCCAAAGATTCGGTAACACAACCAAAATAAAACTGAAGCAGAAGGTCATCTAAGGGTTTTGAGGATGTCACAAGAGCTAGGTATTCTAAACTAGTAATACGGGGTACTGAAAACTTGAGCTCGTATTCTATGTGTTTGTCCATATGAGTCAAGCGAGATTCCATCCTGAATTTTCAATTGGTTTCGTTGGATGTCATTAGGGAAAGAAATTATATCATTCATGTTCCTGTACTTTTCTTTTAGGACTCGCCTCGGAAGCAGCTTCAACTTCCATTGAAGATTAACAACATGCATATACTAGTTTCTCCTACCCTTGGTATTCCCAGGGTATCCACTGAGAAACTTCATCCATACGTTCAATATCAAAGAAGGCCTATCTATTTTAATAGACATGTCTTTCTAGTTGTCCAATCACTACCTGCATTCCTAGCTAGATGGTTGCATCATTAACAAGGACCACCTCTTGAGCCAGGGTCTCAACATGATACTACTTGGGTTGTCCTTGTTCCCCAACCCCATATAAATTACACCCATGTTGACGCAACATAATGGCTACAACTAAAATTAGCACCCCATAATATCCACGATATCAACAACAAAAATAACCTTGTATGACAATCTAAAACTAGCCCCTTAGGTGAAAATAGGAGATGAAGATAATAGAAAAGAGCTATACCCACACTGCCTTCCCCAGGCCAGGAGTCCCAAATAGCCCAAGCAACACCATCTAAGACATCACAAAGGAGAAAAGGGGGACAAATGAAAAGAAACCTAGGCCTCAAACATTCAGAGCATAGATTATGATGCCAAATATATTTCGTCCCAGGAGATGGAACCAATACATGAAGGCTGATATGATAGAGGCTCCAAGTTCAAACCAACCCACTTAACCATATTCCCCACCAACTAGTGAAGAAGATAGCCTAGTACATGCCAAAAGAAACCCTAAATGGAAAAGTAATTCGCATTATAACATGATCTCAGAATTAGCTTACTAAATATTTAGGGAATAGTTGAAACAAGCCACACCCAAGAATCGGTGTTGAAGTGTTGTTCCCCCTATTACCACCATTCGTATTCTCAAGCTACCAAATTTCCTTGAGTTTCTCTCAAACCATGAAACCCAACATCCCCTTCATCTTCAATGTCAACATATTTGCACCCAAAGAAACCAAAGAATATCACCATTACAGGGTATGGAATGATAGTAGAAACCAACATCGCAATCCAACAAAAAATTCTCCTTTCCATCACCCAATCCTTATTTCACTCTACACCATGTTTCCAAAAATACGAGCTCATCAGGATGCAGTTAGTCTCACCTACATTTAGAGGAAGCAACTCACCACACATAATAACCAACTTTGCAATAAAGGCATAGAGGGGGAAGATGCTATAACCCAAGGGTCCAACCATTCAGATAATAAACTTCCGCATGTATCATGAATGGGAGGTAGGTGATGCCATGCCCCTCTTTATTCATCTCGATAGTCGGGAGGCAATGGTATTCGTGTGGTAGATCCAGAGTTAAGATAGATCGAGGCTAGTTTAATTTCTCCCTTTAAATAAGTTATATTCCACATGAATACCATGGGTCAATCACATGGGTTCTCATAAATTTGGAGCTAAAAAACCATGAGTAACTTGAACATGTCAAGTTTACCATAACTACCACATAAAAATTAGTAAAAATATTTATTTTTATTTTTTATTTTATCTTACACTAATCAAATATTTACAGGACATTATATTACATTACAACATCTCTACCATAATGTGTTGGAGAGTGCCTCTAAACACAATAAATTCTGATTTTTAATTTTTCAAATCAATATGAATAAAAAGTATAGAAATTAAAGTTTCAAAATTACTTATTTAAACATTTATTCATAAATAAATTTAAATTCACAATAAAATGTTAATGTTTAATTTAATTGGTTTGATTTACATTTATGTTTTATTAATTTTAGTATGGTACAAAATGTGATTGAACTTAAAATGAGTGAAATGGTTAAAAGCATGTATTTCATCATAAAATGTCATGAATTTAAACTTTAAACAACATAATGTATGTACATCAATTTAATATCTAGCTTTTCCATGATCATCATATAACATTATCATCATTTGATAATAATTTATATTTTAAATTCAAATCTTAATTATAATTTTTTTTCTCAAAAACAAATAGATATCTAAAAATTATAAATATTTTTTTTTTTCAAAATTTTAAATAAAAATGAGTTTCCAACCATAATTTCTAACTTGTAATAATACACCATAATCATTTTTGGGAATTCACATTTAATGCATAACTACCATTTTCCATAAATAGAATTCCATGGACATTTTGAACTTATATATATATATATATATGGAATTGGTAATTATTTTTATTTGTTTAATATGAGTTCAATTTCATCCATCACTCTTATAATTTCTATGTTTACTCATGCTATATTTATGTTGAACCAATGATGTTATAGGGAGTGTCTTAAAAATGCATTTTATTGACAAATGATTTTCACTCCACAGATTTTAAAATTGAAGGACATGGTGACGGGTTTATGTGTGCATAGGTAACTAGATGTTTTAATACAATCCTTATGGGTGCAAATAGAGCTTCAACCACTACCTAAAGGTGTCCCATAGATTTTTGCTAAGTTCTCTGAGTAGTTGAACATTTCTCAATAATAATAAAAAAATATTCTCTTTCCACCATTAATCCAACCTCTTTAAGCAAAATCAACATTAAAAAACAAAAAATAAAAGAAATTTTTATTTTATTTTTAATGTCTCATGACTCATTTTATAGTTTTCTTAAAAAATTACAATCTTTATATTAATAATATTGATAATCTTTAATTTGAAAAATTACAATCTTTATATTAATAATATTGATAATCTTTAATCTATTTCAAATTAAATTAATTAAATATTTTCTTTTTATTTTTTTCTTTTTTTGGTCGGTGAGGGGTAAGTTAAAAGTATTCCATTAGTCAAAAAATTACATCTTTGACAACTCTTTTACAAAATTATACCAACCTCACTTTGACTAGATTTTTAGGTTTGTATATGATATAGAAATGCTATACAGGAAAAAAAGTAACTCCAATAAAAAAAACAACATATAGAAAAAGATCCAGTAACAACCAAAAGAAAACTAAAGCAGAAGGTCATCTCAAGAGTTTGAAGATGTCACATGAGCCAGATCTTCCAAACTAGTAGTAGGGGTACTAAAAACTTGAGTTTGCATTGGATGTGTTTCTCCATATGAGTCAACCGAGCTTCCATCCTACCAAGACTATCTTACATTTTCAATTGGTTTCGTTGGATGTCATTAGGGAAAGAAATTATATCATTCGTGTTCTTTTTCTTTCCTTTTAGGAATCACCCTAGAAGCATATTCAACATCCATTGAATAGTAACAACATGCATATATGGTTTTCTCCTACATGCCTAGCGAGATTGTTGCATGATAACCAAGGTGCATGCCTAGTGAGATTGTTTTATGATAACCAACAACCGCCTCCTAAGCCAGGGTCTCAACATGAGGCTTGTTGGGTTGTTCTCGTTCCCTAACCCCATATCGATTACGCCCACGTTGACGCAAGATAATGGCCAAAGCTAAAATTACTACCTCACAATCTCCAAGATAACAACGGAACCAAAAATCCATATTCCAATCTAAAACTAGCTCCTTAGACGCGAACAAGAGATTCAAATAACAAAAAAGAGTTAGAACTACATTACCTTCCCCAAACTAGGAGTCCCAAATAACCCAAGAAACACCAACTAACACATCACTAAGGAGAAAAGGGGGATAAAAGAAAATAAACCTATGCCTCAAACATTCATAGCATAGACTATAATGCCAAATATATTTCATCTGAGGAGATGGAACCAATACCTGATATGGCAGAGCCTCCAAGTTTAAACTAACCCACTTAACCATATTCCCACCAACTAGTGAAGAAGATAGCCCAGTACATACCAAAAGAAACCATAAACTGAAAATAAATTCACATTATAACATGATGTCAGACTTACCTTACTAAATTTTCAAGAAAAAGTTGAAACAAGCCACACCCAATAATCAGTGTTGAGGTGTTGCACTCCCTAATGCTTCCATTCGTATTATCAAGCCTCCTAATTTCCTTGAGTTTCTTTCAAACCATGAAACTAAACATCCTCATCATCTTCAATGTAGCACAACATATTTGCACCCAAAGAAACCAAATAATTTTTCCATTACAGGATGTGGAATGACAATAGAAACCAACATTCCATTCCAATAGAAGCTTCTGAATTTCGCCACTGAATCCTTCTTTCACTTCACAAATTGATTCTAGAAATACGAGCTTGTCCAGATGCGATTAGTCCCACCTACATCTATAGGAAGAAACTCACTACACACAATAACCATCTTTACAATAGATGCATAAAGGGGGAAGATGCTAGAACCATAGGGTCCATCCATTCAACTAATAAACTTTCGCATGTATCATGCATGGGGGGGCAGGTGATGCCATAACCCTCTTTATTCCTCTCAATAGTCGGTGAGGTGATGGGCGACCCAACCTCCCCTCCCCCCTTCCTCGAACTCTACTGCCACCTGCTCTTCCACCACCATTGGGGCTTTTCTAATATTTAATCTACATTGAGGGCATGCTTTAATTACCTCCCCCCTTTTTGCACTTTTTACCTCCTACATATCTTGTCTTCATTTCTGGCTTATTTGATTTATTCTTTTGGCTTATTTGATTTATCCTTTTACCTTTATATCATCAAAATTGTATTTAATTCTATGTGTATTATTATTTTTTTGTTTGATAGGTTATGTGAGTCCTGAGATGACTGAAACATCTAATGTGTGGCTTGACTAGGAGCAACCCAAGGGCATATAAACCATCAAAATCACCTAGGGATCATACCAAACCTGGGCCACATGTTGCCATTATGATGCATGTGTTTTCCTTGATGGCAACTCACTTGTAACCGAATTCATAGGTCAGTTCAGAGTGATAGAATGAATACAACAGAATATTAGAATGAATACAGATGTGATAGAATGCATGACAATTCAGAAGATTTAGTTCAAAGAAATAATAAAGTTGGAAGTTCAAAAAATATACACGGGTTCTGTTAAGCCAAGTCGCGTATGCACATGAGTTTAGTGAAGAAAAGTACCGTATGATTTTTTCATCATGGTATTCTAAATACTAGGGGTCATTACCATGGTATTGGCCCATAGTAATGAGTGCAACAACGAATATTGAACCAATCAAAGATTACCACCGACACTAATGTAGTTTTGACCCATGGTATTGGATAAGGACAAAACTATATAAAGAGGTGAAGATAAAAGTGTTAATGTGTGCAGTTGAAAGATTTTTTTATGAATACTTCAATCTGAAGTATATTTTCATTGTAAGGGCCATAATTGTCACATTGATTTGAAATAATTATGCATTGACAATGCAATGATGGATGAGGATCATGAGACCTGAATGAATTTTCATTGTATTATCTTCTCATGGATTGAATAGATCTAAGTACCAACGCATGTTTTTATCTCTGATTATTATGATCTAGGTCTTTCTGAAGTTCTGAAGAGCTATGCAATTTTAGGTCAAAATTTGCAGACTTATACACTGGTTTCTTTCAAGAAAAGCATGTATACATGTAGGTTCACTTCCGCAAAGTTGAGTATATAAAATAAGGTGTTTCTATTCATAAATGAATAATCAACCTGATCAGTGTTTTTGTTTCTTTGTTGTCTATCAATGATGTCTTCATGTTGATCTAGGTTGAGTGATAATGTCTGAAGTAGATTTGATTGAACGATGAAGTTGAATTTGGTCATTAACTAATTGAAGAATTTTAAGATTACTTGTTTATTGTGATTGAAGATCAGAGAAAGTTATGTGATTGGTTCAGAGCGTTGCAATAGATCTGAGTATGATTTAGTGTTATTTTCAGAAATTGCAGTGGTCAATCTTTCAGGTTTCAATATATTAAGATCTGTACACGGTTTTCTCTCTAGAAAAGTGTGTATGCACGCAGGTTTCCTTAAGTGAAGTAGCATATACATTTTGGAAAATGAATGATCAGGGTTTTCATTGATACTGTGCATTGATGCAACATTATGAGTTCATTTCTGTGTACTGGTTACAATGATTTGACTATTCTAGTTGATTAGTCAAGTTTTGATTATGTATCAGTTGTTTGGGTTTTAGTGATTGGTTGATTCTATGTATCAGAGATTGATGTTTGTATTACAGTGATGATTGAGCATAAGTGTTGATATTGGATCCAGTATGAAAATTTGATGAAACGTGGTCCATGCATGTTGCTCAGGGTTGGAGCCTTCAATAAGGAAGTGAAAGCTTCCTGCCAGCAGTAGGTGGTGATCAAATTAGGGGTTGGAGATCCCTTCTAGTAGGAGCTAGAGAATGAGTGAAGATTGTAGCCTTAAACAGGTGGGTGTCTGCTTACTGTTATGAGTCTACACTAGTACAAGAATGTAAGAAGTTTTTGATATTAATAAGTTTTGAAGAATGAGACGAAAACAATGGTGGTTTTCTCCTACATTGGGTTTCCACCTTAAATCCTGGTGTTCATGTGTGTTTACTTATGTGTGATACTTTATTCTATTCTTACTGCTCTTGTTTACTACTTATCAAATACCTAATAAATCTCTTACATTCTTGTTTGAAGTTTAACATATAAAGAATTAATTGTTTTACAATTTTAATGAGCATTCACTAGTTTCTTTTACAATAGTCGCGTATATATTTATTTGGGTTTAGTCAAGTTGTGTATATGTTTCATAAAAGGAAAAAAATTATTGAGAGTCTTTAAAATACTGATTCACTACCCCACCCCCCAATATTTTTCCCAATAATCGGTATCAGAGCAGGTCCTTCAAAAGAAGCTTGATTGCTTGAAGTAAGATCTCCGAAGATGAGCAATAAAGACAAATAGACATCTATAAGACCACCACTCTTCAATAGAAATAGTTTTATATATTGGAAAACAAGAACCAGATCCTATCTTGAGTCTCTTGGGGTAGATGTTTCGGAAATTGTGGAAGGAGGTTACCAATATCTAGTTGTAGTTCCCATAGATGCAACAAAAAAGAAGAAGTATGAAACCAATGCCAAAGTTGCCAATGCTTTTTTGGGAAGTCTGACAGAATCAAAATTTGTCAAAGTTATGAAGCTAAACACAACAAAAGAAATATGGGAAATAATCATTCAAAGCTATGAAGGCGA
Organism: Pinus tabuliformis; assembly: GCA_031772625.1. NCBI lineage: Eukaryota > Viridiplantae > Streptophyta > Pinopsida > Pinales > Pinaceae > Pinus > Pinus tabuliformis. The sequence goes on from CM062804.1 coordinate 716,705,840, forward strand.
TACTAAGGTAAAAAGTGTTAAACTTCAAACTCTTAGAATTCAATATGAAACTCTCAGAATGCATAATGATGAAAGCATCGCCAATTTGTTTCTACGTATAGATGAGATTGTAAATTGCATGAAAATTTTGGGTGAATAAATAAAGGACACTACTTTAGTAGAGAAAATATTAAGATCTCTAACTCCTAAATTCGAGTCAAAAGTGTCTGCCATTGAAGAGAAGTAGGATTTTTAGACTCTTATTGTTCAAATTCATGGGATCCTGACTACTTTTAAAATTAGGAAAGGAGGTCCATCAGATGTTAGAGAATCTGCATTTAAATCATTTGCAAAAGGAAAAGAAAAGGAATAACGCAAGGGATGAGAATACATATCAGAAGAATATGAGGTGAACTTTGTAAAGAAATTTCAACTGGGCACCATAAGGTTCATAGGTAAGCTTCCCTTCAAATGTTTTTCTTGTGGTAGATTTGGTCATTATGATGTTAAATGTCCTCATAAAGACAACCATGACAAAGGGAAGGATTCTACAAAAGGTAATAGAAGATGATTTGACAATAGAAGAAGTTATTATACTCATGAAGATAGTGATGGATTGTCAAATATTGAAGAAGGTGAATTTTATCAAGATCTTAAATTAATCATGGCTTTTGAGAAAAATACTAATGAGTCTAATGATAAATTTGTGGATGCATTAGAATAAAAGGATTTCTTTGAAGAAATTACTCAAATCAAACTTTTCTTGTAAGAAAACAAAGTAGCTATAGATACTTTGAAGAATCAACTCATAGAAAAGGAAAAGCATAATGAGAAGTTAGAATGTGAAGTAGTAAGTTTAAGAAAGGAACTTGAGAAAAATAAAACTATGAATCTTAGATTTTCTAAAGGATCTGAAACCTTAGATGAGATTATCATGGTACAATGCTCTCATATTATGAAGATAGGTCTTGGATACACTGGAGAAACATCTCAAATAGAAAATTCTTTAGCCACCACCAGAAGCTATCTAAATGTAGCAAAAACTAGTTAGTCAAGCTTCAATAATGCAACAAAAATCAATCAACAAAGCTTTAGTAATACAGAAAAACCCAATCAGCAAAGCTTCAGTCCTTAGCAAAATAATAAAGGCATTCCACAGGTAAGTCATGTTCACATCAATCCAAGGATGAACAACGACAGAAACACCAATCAAAAGGTAAACAACACCAGAAGATTCTATGGTCACAAAAATTTCTTCTTTAATGGACAACATTTCTCATGTCATAATTTTGGTCATTAGGCTACTCAATGTGTTGCATACAAAACTATCATGACTAGAGAAGAAAGAAAACAAAGGAATGAGATAGGAGTCAAGAAGAACTCTTATAATATATTCTCACCTCGTATAGATGAAATTGAATGCTCAGTTTGCAATAACTTTGGACATGAAGAATCTTAATGTAGGAGAAAATTATAGTCAATATCTCAAAAGGAGCAACTATCAACAAGTTCCAGGGTATGGAAAGGGAAGGAGTTACAGTCTGGAATTTTTGGCATAGCATTGTTTGTAGAAGGACAAGAAAGTCAATCGTACAATGATAACAGATGCTCAAAACACATGATAGGTGATAAAGATAAACTGATTTCATACAATGCTTTAGAGAAAGAAAAGAATGTCACTTTTGGAAATGACTCACCTACTGTCATTAAGGGTAAAGGTTCTGTTTTTCTAAAAGAAAAAGTTATAGCTCGTAATGTTAAGTATGGTTATGGATTAAAGCATACCTTGTTGAGTTTTATCCAAATGTGTGATCAAGGAAATGAGGTGGTATTCAATCACAAGAATGTGTGGTTCGTGAACTTGACACAGGAAAGACCATATTAAAAGGAACGAGAACCCCAATCAATCTGTATATATTGAAAGGTGGCCAAGAAAAATGTTACCTAGGCAAGGCAGAAGAAAATTGATTATGGCATAGAAGTTTGGGACATCTAAGCTTCTCTCAAATAAGAAAATCAAGTAGGCTTAAAGATGTTCGTGATCTACCCTACATCACCATACCAGAAATTACCATATGTAAGTCATGCCAATTCAGTAAGAAAACCAAAGTTCAATTCAATGCCAAAGAAGGATCAACAAGTAAGCCTCTTGAACTTATACATACTAATTTGTGTGGACCAATAAGGAAAAAGTCAACTCATGGAGAACAATACTATATCTTATTCATTGATGACTTTTCTAGAATGCGCTGGATCCATGTTTTGAAACACAAAGATGAATCATTTGATAAATTTAAAGTCTTCAAGTTATTATTTGAAAATGAATTAGATCTAAAAATCAAATGTCTCAGATCTGACCGAGGAGGAGTATACATATCAGATGAATTCTTTGATTTTTGTGAACAACATGGCATAAAAAGACAATTTTCTATAGCTAAAAATCCTCAACAAAATGGTGTGGCAGAAAGAATGAATAGAACTATTCAACAAATGGCTCGGGATATGCTTAATGAGTCTGGAACTCCTGACACCTTCTGGGGTGAAGCTTCACATATTGCAGCAACAAGGCTCATGTTAATGTGAATAGCGATAAAACTCTGTATGAACTTTGGTATAGTAAGCCTCCCACGGTAAAGCATTTTAGATTTTTTGGAAGCAAATTTTTCATAAAAAATAATGATTAAAAACTTGGTAAGTTTGAATATAGAGCAGATGAAGGAATACTTATTGGTTACTCATCTAGAAGTAAAGGATACCAATGTTACAATAAGAGACTTTAGAAAATTTTTGAGTGCATTGATGTTGTGATTGATGAAGCAATTATAGGGCCCAAAAATATGCCATCAGCAAAAGAGGATGATGATGATGAATGATTCCCCACATAAAATCACAATGATATAGAAGAAGAAATTAATGAAGCTGCAGAAGAAGATACACGAGAAAAAGAAAAGGCTCCATCTAGGTATGTTCAAAAGAATCATCCAGAAACTTAAATTCTAGGAGAAAAGGAATCTGGGGTACAAACAAGAAGAACACTTGTAGGATCTTCTAGTTATCTAGCTTTATTATCCACCATTGAACCACAAAATGTAAATCAAGCTAGTAAAGATGAATGTTGGGTTAAGGCCATGAATGAAGAACTTGATCAAATTGAAAAGAATGATACTTGGGAATTAGTTCCAAGGCCTCATGATAAAAATGTTATTGGGACAAAATGGATATTAAAAAATAAGTTGAATGAAAATGGAGAGGTCATTAGGAACAAAGCTAGACTTGTTTGTAAAGGTTATGCTCAACAAGAAGGTATAGAATTTGAAGAAACATTTGCATCAGTAGCCAGACTTGAAGCCATTAGAATGTTTCTTGCATTTTCAAGTTTTCAAAATTTGAAAGTTTATCAAATGGATGTAAAATCTGATTTCCTTAATGGAGATATAGAAGAAGAAGCATATATTGAACAACCAGAAGGATTTATTTTGGGGAATGATGAAAGCCTTGTATGCAAACTCAAAAAGGCTTTATATGGGCTAAAACAAGCTCCACAGGCATGGTATTATCGTCTTGAAAAATATCTTCAACAACAAGGTTTCACAAAAGGATCCGTAGACAACAACTTGTACACAAAATTTGAGGGTGATAAATTGCTAATTATTATTGTTTATGTTGATGAAATCGTTTTTGGCAGTAATGAAGAATCTATGTGTGAAAACTTTGCTTTTGTTATGCATCAAGAATTTGAATTGTCTCTACTTGGGGAACTAACATATTTTCTTGGTCTACAAGTGCAACAAGAAAAAGATGGCGTCTTTCTCTCACAAACAAACTATCTCAAGAAGATTCTGAAGAAGTATGGGATGGAATATTGAAAATTGGTATGTACTCCCATGATGATAGGATGTAGCCTTAGTCCTAATGATGATTCTCCTGGAGTAAAACAACCCAAGTACATGTCTATGATTGGAAGTCTACTTTATAAAATAGGTACGAAACCAGATATCATGTATGCAGTTGGGATTGTTGGACGTTTCCAAGCCAATCCAAAGGAATCACATATTCAGGAAGTAAAGAGAATATTGAAATATCTCCAAGGAATCCAATACTTTGGTCTATGGTATCCAAAGATCCAGATCTTACACTTGTTGCATACACAGATGCGGATTGGGCTGGAAATGTTGATGGCTGGAAAAGCACTAGTGGAGGTGCATTTTACACGTGGCCCCAATTGGTATCTTGGTTCAACAAGAAACAAAGTTTCGTTGCCTTAACTACAACAAAAGAAGAATATGTAGTTGTTGCATCTTGTTGCACACAACTTATCTGGATGGTGCAAACATTACAAGATACACAAATCAAATGTTCTCCACCCATATCCATCCTAAGTGATAATACAAGTGTTATTAGTATTTCGAAAAATCCTGTTATGCACTCCAAGACCAAGCATATTCCTATTAAGTGTCACTTTCTATGAGAACACATGCTTGATCGAAAGGTTAAATTGGAGTATGTTCCCTTCAAAGAACAAGTTGCTGATATATTTACTAAACCCCTTCCTAGAGAAGCATTTGAATATCTCAAACAAAAACTGGGAGTTGTCTCTGCCTCATTTTGTTGTTAATTCAGTCTGCTCAGTTTACAGCTGAAAATTCATAAGGTTGATGGCTATATGCAGGTTTCATGAAGTATAGTCGCTCATATATGCAAGTTTATGCACTGACAGTTGCGTATGTGTTTCTATGATAAAAATACAGTGGGATGGACTCAAGATCAGCCTTTGACTTGCTTCTGACAACTACGATTTGATTTTTGGGTTTGATGTTGATGGGTAAAGTCTGCTGATATGGTATTGAGTTATGTTTTTCTCATTGATATTTATCTAATTGATGAAGATGCTTTGATGAATGAGTTGTTGAAAATTAACAGGTAGCACAGGTTCAGGAGGAGCATTAGCCTTGCAAAATATAATGCATTGTGGGCATTCTGGTTGCTAAAGTATGCTACTCTTAATATCTTTTGGTCTCAGTTATTAATTTCATATTTGTCATTTGATGTAAAGGTCATGTAAAGACCCATGATGTAATAATTTTCATACTTAGTCATGTATGGAATTTTGAGATCATGTCAAATATGTAATCCCACTTGGTTGGGTGGTTGTGTTTAAATTCAATCCCACTTGGTTGGGTGATTGATGTAAGTATGGGTCCTTGGTGATAGGAACATCATAGTCATAGAGTCATATAAATCATTTTACATCCGTCAGAGAGTTTGACATGTGCTCAAGGGGAGCATGCTCAAAGAGTTCAACGTGCTCTCAAGGTGAGCATGGTCAGTATTCATATTCATAAGTTCAGATATGGAAGTCTTCATTTAACATTGGTCAACCCTTTCCCCTTGATATCAAAGGGGGAGATTAGCTTGGTGTTAGCTTGATGCTTTGAAAATCTTGGTGCTTATAGATTGTGGTGACCAAACACCAAAGTGGTTGCCATCAAGTCTAAAGGGGGAGATTGTTGGAATTATGATGCATGTGTTGTCCTTGACGGCAACTCACTTGTAACAGAATTTACAGGTCAGTTCAGAGTGACAAAATGAATACAATAGAATACCAGAATGAATACAAATGTGACAGAATGCATGACAGTTCAGAAGATTCAGTTCAAAGAAATAATAAAGTAGGAAGTTCAAAAATTATACATAGGTTCTATTAATCCAAGTTGCATATGCACACAATTTTAGTGAAGAAAAGTAGCGTATGGTTTTTGCATCATGGTATTCTAAATACCACGAGTCCTTACCATGGTATTGGCCATAGTAATGAGTGAAACAATGAATATTGGTCCCGTCAAAGATTACCACCGACACTAATGTTGTTTTGACATGTGATATTGGATAAGGACCAAACTATATAAATAGGTGAAGATCAAAGTGCTAATGTGTGCAAGTGAAAGGGTTTTTGATGAGTACTTCAATATAAAGTATATTTGCATTGTAACGGCCACAATTGTCACACTGATCTGAAATAATTATGCGCTGATGAATACAATGACGAATCAGGATCATGAGACTTTAAATGACTTTCAATTGTATGATATTCTCATGGATTGACTAGATCTAAGTATTGACACATGTTTTTATCTATGATTATTATGATGTGGATCTTTCTAAAGTTCTGAAGGGTTGCACATTTTTAGGTCAAAATTTGTATATACGCTGGTTGGCTTCAGGAAAAGCACGTATACATGTGGGTTCACTTCTGCAAAGTCGCGTATATAAAGTAAGGGGTTTATGTTCATAAATGATTGATCAACCTGATCAGTGTTGTTGTTTCTATGCTATTTTTAAATGAAGTCCCCATGTTGATCTACATTGAGTGATAATGTCCAAAGTATATTTGATTGAATGATGAAGTTGAATTTGGTCATTAACTAATTGAAGAATTTTAAGATTACTTGCTAATTATGATTGAAGATCAGAGATAATTATGTGATTGGTTAAGAGTGTTGTAGTAGATGTGAGTATGATTCAATGTTATTTTAAGAAATTGTAGTGGTCAAGATTTCAGTATATTAAGATCTGTATGCGGGTTTCTATCCATAAAAGTGCGTATGCATGCGGCTTTCCTTAAGTGAAGTAGCGTATACATTTTGGCAAATGAATGATTAGGATTGCAGCTGATTCTGTGTGTTGATGCAACATTCTAAGTTCAGTTATGTGTACTCGTTATAGTGATCTGACTATTCCTGTTGATGGGTTAATTTTGATTATGTATCAGTTGTTTGGGTTTTAGTGATTGGTTGATTATGTGTATCAGAGATTGATTTTTTTATTACAATGTTGATTGAGCATAAGTGTTGATATTGGATCCAATCTAAAAATTTGATGAAACATGGTACATGCATGTTGCTGAGGGTTGGAGCCTTCATTAAGGAAGTGAAAGCTTCCTGCCAGTAGTAGCTGGTGATTATCAAGGGGTTGGAGCTCCCTTCTAGTAGGAGCTGAAGAACGAGTGAAGTTTGTAGCCTCCAACAGGTGGGTGATGGCATACTGGTATGAGTCCACACTATTACAATAATGTAAGAAGTTTTTGATATTAATAAGTTTTGAAGACTGAAAGGACAACAACGGTGGTTTTCTCCCACATTGGGTTTCCACCTTAAATCATGTCGTTCATGTGTGTTCACTTATGTGTGATACTTTATTCTGTTCTCACTGCTCTTGTTTACTACTTATCAAATACTTGATAAATCTCTTACATTTTGGTTCAAAGTTTAATAGATAAAGAATTAGTTGTTTTACAAGTTTACTAAGCATACACTCGTTTCTTTTACAATAGTCGTGTATATATGCTAGTTGGGTTCAGTCAAGTTGCATATACATTTTAGAAAAGGAAAATATTATTGAGAGTATTTAAAATACTAATTCAGTCCCCCTCAGTATTTTTCCCAACACCACACCAACCATTAGCATGGCTGATTTTTTCCCACTGAATTTCGATCGAGTGACCTTTTCACCACAAAGTGCCTTAACAGAACACCTGTCATGATCTACACCTAGTGAGTTAATTCTATATATATATATATCTATAATTTTGAATATATTTATTTCTTTTTCCATTATTATTTTAATTAAATTAAATTATGATTATATTTTTTCCTTTCATTTAAATTAAAAATTAATTTACATTTATATTATATTTAATTATTTTTTGTTATCTCTTTATTAATAAATTTTTCTCAATCCTTTAACTCAATATATTAATATATTTTTCTCAATCATTTAACTCAATATACATTCAACATTGCAGTTTCTCCACAACTAGCTTTCCAGAAATTGTCTTCAACATCTATATTCTTACCATACTCATTATATTGAAATAATTTACCATATTTTGATCACTCATAAAACAAATTCTTCTTAATTTATCATCACCTCGTCTTTTAATTATGCATCTTATCTTAAGTTTTAACCTCAATCCTTAATTTCAATTTAACTAAAGTTACTTTAATTAATAGATTTAAATATTTTAATTATTATTATTTTAAATGATAAGTAGAAAATTTATATTAATTAAAATTTTGGGTTTGCAACTAAGATATACCGAAAAGAATGATACAAGATATGTTTATTTTAGAGATTATGAAAAGAAAAAGGCATTAAACAAAAAAACAACAACCCTCCTCACAAAATGATAATGGAAATAGATCTAACATTACATATTTTGTAACTCAATCTTACTATTTCATGATTAATCACGGATCTAGCACATCTCATGAGGGATCAAATCATTTGAAGTGCAAATCATTTTTATAGTGCAAAACTTGAAAATTTGTTTTCATCTCAAGAGATTTCATCTCTCCTAGTTCCTAGTGCTTGATAGATCAATGTTAATATGCTCTCTCTCTCTCTCTCTCTCTCTCTCTCTCTCTCTATATATATATATATATATATATATATATATATATATATATATATATATACCATGTGATATTTTTCATTGTTTAAATTGCATTTTTGAATGTATAAATGGATTTAATACCTTGGAAATTTCTTTGTGCATTTGGATTATGTAATATACATAGCTTAAACTTGTAATTCCAACAAATATTTTCTAGAATTTTAACAAAATTGACGAAAAGCTAAAATGTAGAATCATTTTTTTCAATTGATCTCTCTCTCTCTCTCTCTCTCTCTCTCTCTCTCTCTCTCTCTCTCTCTCTCTATATATATATATATATATATATATATATATAAGTTTTATATTGAAATATTTGTAATAATTGGGGAGGCAAGAGTGGGAGGGGTTATCTTTCACCCCGATGAAGAAAGGAAGAGCCAATATTTTATGGATTAGGGACATCAACTAATAACTAGGTTGAAATTTTAGCTTTGTGGCAAGGATTATATTTGGCACTTTCAATATAAATTCATCATCTATTTGTTTTTGGTGATTTTATGATTGTAATCCAGTAGGTGAGCAAGCTCAAAGGGAATCCTAGATAGATTCAAGATTCCATTTTGCATAGAATAAGTCTTCAAATTGCAAAATTTGAAACAATTGATTTCTTGCATGTTAAAAGACACCTCGACATGGTTGTAGACTCTTTAGCTAATAAGGGTGTCACTTTGAAACAAGGATTTTTTACTTTGGGCGATGAGGATCCAATTATTAATCCATTACCATGAGATGTATATTCGTAGCTAAAATGTTGTGGGTAATAATTGGAATTTATGCTCTAGTCAATGGATGAGACACAAACTTAACATTTGTTAACAATTATTTCATTCCTCTTATTCTGGTACTCACTACCTCATGCAGAGGGATAGGATCGTGCAACCACTTGGATAACTCACATAATACACTGTTTGTCAATGGACATATGGAGGGTGGTCTTCATGGATAAAAATTTCAATCAGATCCACAAAGTTAAAATTTCCTCATTTACGATACAACACACATGCTTGCAATTTCAAATTTCAATGGAGTTAGTTTTTAATTGAAGATTTTACATTATAGTGATGAAACTCTTTGTGTGACAAAGGCATGTGAACCAATGCGACATTGAAGGCATGGTGAGGAGCAACAAATTGGGAAAGGCATGTCTGCAAGGTTATAAGAAGAGGCTGAATAGTCTCACCATCATCCTGTTTCCAATTAGGTTCATAGCTTGTCATGAAATAAATAAGGCTCATTGTGTAGAATTCCAAATGGCGAGACATTCTAGTGTTGGTGATGAGGATCATAATTTGCATTTAGCCTAAATGATGGTGTCTATGGATTTTATCATAGCTCTAATTTCTAGGCATAGGGAAATGGTTTTGACAGGGTCTTGAGCCCATTTTGAGTTGTTGAATTAGAAATTCAGTGTAGTGGAAGCCATGTTGGAAACACTATAGTTTTCAACCGATATGTTGAATTTTAGGATGGGCAATATAGTTTCTATGTTAGAAGAAAGGGAAATTGGGGTCAATAATGATGAGTTCGAAGAATTTATGGCATAGTGAGAGGTGACACTAGACTCATTGAAGGAGGGTGTTGTTGAAGTGATTGTATGCTTGGTTTCATCTACTTCTAAGATAAAGCCTGAATCTCATTGAATCAAATTTAATTATGCTCCCGGGGAGAACATAGAAGGCCAATTTTGCTTTGTTTAGTATCTTTCATGATATGAAAATACATAGTAATGATAGGAGTTTTATGGGAATTGTATTTAAAAAGCGAGTTTAGATTATTTAAATTTAGACAAGGTGTAAATAAATCAATATTGTTTGGAACTTTTTCAATTCAACATAAGAAGTTTTTGTTGAAGATGTACAAGGTTCTGGCCTTGAAACAAAGATATTTTAATACAAATCCATATTTGTTTATACACACACACACACACTTTTAACACTCAATTAAGAAAATATAATATTTATATTTATATTTTTAATTAATTTATCTTTCTCTATATTTGTTATTAAATTATGTTACTTCATAAGGATATTGAAATATTTTATTTGTGGATGAGAGTGATAGCGAAGGATTTTTACGTCTCCTTCATATTGGGTTTTAATATTGAGCAACTGAGCGAGAAAAGTGATATAAAGAATGCTAACAAACATGTATATTCATTATTATTTTTTATTATAGCCTACTTCATATTTTTATTTTAAAAGGGACACATGTCAATTCAATGTTGAGCATGAATGAAATCAATAATTTCCCTCGTACTGGGTTGTAGAATGTGTCTCTTAGTGCAATAACTTAATCTTAGTACTTCATGATTACAAGATTAGATTATTACAAAGCTCCTACATGAGCTGATGCAAAAAAAAAATAATGACTAAGATTTGAGTGGAACCAAACCCAACTACTAAATCCAAAATAATGAAGAGATTCTTGGGAACCATATTTTGGAGATCTTTTTCTGTGATCTTTCCCACCTCTTGCTTTTAAATTTGTTAGGTAAATTTTGTATGAATTACAAAAACTTGAGTTTACATGAAGAAAAGGATTGTCCATGTCAATATCTCACTGGGGTGTCCCAATCATAACCTGAAAATAACTCTTCGTTAAGAGAATAGTGAAACCAAAAATCCATAAGAAATTACAAAATTCACAATATCGCTGGAGTTCTGTCTTGAGATATATTATCTAGAGAGATTAAACAAAAGTTGAATAGAGAAAATACATGATGATGCTATGTTGAGTGCTCTGAATCTGAAAATAAAATCTAAATAGGCACCTTTGACTCCTCATGACTAGTTTCCTCGATAGGGGGAATACCAAGGTGATGTTGTATTTGGTCTAATATGTTTCCCATGACTCTCAAGTGGTGGTGAAGTCACTCCAAAGGATGGAGTACATCCTCCTTATGCTCTTTTCTATCCACCAACATGTGCCCCCAAAAAAATTCATCTGCCAATATAAATATATTGTTTGCATGTATGAATTAAAATGACCCCTGGTGTGCTCTGTATCAAGGATCCATTCAACCCATTCTACTAGCACTTCAGTATCTGAGAGAGGGGATTTATATGTGGATGATTCACCCTCAACTTCAGAAATTTATTTTTGAATAGATCTTAGTGTAAGTTCCTGGTATCATCTTGCAAAGTCCTCCAAACGATGGTGCATACAAGTTTCCCCCCTTTAGGACCTCTCTTAATAGTATGCTCCCCCCCTTCATATTTGTGCATGATGATGAGGCAAGGGATAGTTGTTCCATAATATGAAAATAAGAAAGGAGATAATAGTTTAGCTCAAAATCCCATAGAGGATGCCCGCCCACGTATTTCTCTTAATGTTTTTTTTTTTCCTATACCAGACATGGGGTTCCATGGAAAAAATTCTAGCCAAGCCCCCACAGATGAAGGAAGGGTGTTGATTCTTTCAACCCAATTTCTCCAAAAATTATTCTTCCCCAAGATACACCCTTACCATGAGTTCCCCTTGAGAGTTGAGAATGCACTAGTATAGCAACAAGCCAAAATTATGGACAACTAGTAGTGCACGTAAGGAAGGGTGATGCAAGAGCATCTCATGGGTATCCTAAAAATGTAATTTTCTAAGTCCGAGAAGTCTCTAGAATTTCTATATTATGTAAAAATTGTAGAATTTGAATATTTTTAGAAAATATTTGACTATGTAAAAAGTCAAGAAACAATGTAAAAAAGGAAAAAAGGAAGAAAATAAAAAAGAAAAGAAAAAAATCTATTTTATTTAGGAAAAAAGTTATGAGGATATCTCCAAAATCATATGAGAGGAATCTCTTTAGAAATTATAGATATTTCCTTCCTCAAAAGAATTTTAGATATCTCCTTCTCCAAGATAAGTCTATATCTTTCCTTCTCCAATAATAAATATGGATCTAAGTCATTTGCTCAAGGTGTGTGAGAGGGAAGAGAAACACCCAATATAGTTGTGGTGAGGATTATTTATATAATTATGTTTATAGATATTGGTTATATAAAATAATTATGTTTTATAAAATATTATGTGTACTGTGTTTATTGGAATGAGGGAGAGTTGATAAGGGGTTTGAAGTGAAATTTCCTACCGTATTTTGGTATCAAATTAGGAGAATCTTACATTCCATTGAAGTTTGATCCTCATGTCTACAATGTCATCAAATGATCTATGAACATGCATGTGAGAGATGATCATATTACATAGTTGAGTTAGGATGCTCCTCGATATCTCATTCTTGATCGAACAATGTATTTCATGTGAATTTGAAGGAACAAGCACTACTTGAAGCTATGACATGCCAACATAGTGTTTGCATAGCACTAGTTTGAATTATTATGCATAAAGGATGGAATAAGTAACAAGGGAAGAGAATGTGTGGAAATTCCATTGAGCAGAGAAAGCATTGGACTGGTTGTCAAATCATGTAAGAAACATTGAAGGACTATGGGTAGGAGCTTAATTCATAAACTCTGTTGCATGGAGATTGTGTGTGTATTTGTTGTTAGAGGTTAGACTTTGAAAATTTCTTATGTTTTCTGTTTAGTGATTGAAGAGTGATTGAAAGGTAAACTTGTGGGATGAGAGGTTTGTGTGAGCTGCAGCGCTAGTGTTGGCAACATTCATTTCATTGAGCACTACTTAAAGAATTGAATTTTGTTGAGGTGTTGAAATTATTTTTTCAATTGTTGAATTCGACCTAACCAAAAAGGATTGGTTAAAAGAAATCAACATGTGGATTAAAAAAAAATGTTTGTTTTCATAGAGAAAATATTTTATATTTGAATCATAATTTCAATTTGACAAAGTAGTAGCCATAGAGAAATCAGAAAGACATCGTGGTAGAGCCCTTACAGACTAGTAAAGCGGTGATATTGAAGAGAACAAAGGAAATTTTCAGAAGAAGAAGTATGATGTTCAAAATGCTAGAGTAGAGGAATCTCATTAGGTTCTAGTGAAGAGAATACCAAGAGACTAGGATTGGTGATGTATTGTGTAGTAGGATAGAAGACATGTTACTATAGAGGCTACATGAAACCCTGAGTGGGCATGAAGGAGCTCATAAGAAAATAAGTGAAGATGGATATGGATAGTTATCTAAAGGCTATAGAGGAAGGAAGCCACAGTAAGATGAGTGATGAAGAATTGAACAAAGAGATTATTGAGTTGAAGGAATGGCTCAAAGTGATAGAAAAGTTGTGTTAGGGTCCAACTCTAACCCTCTTATTTATGTAATAGGGTCGAGTCATAGTTATAGTTAGTTAAAGAGAAAATAAAGCCCATATTAATAATTGTAAGTGGTTGGCCTGCATTAAAAGAAGGGACCACAATTAGTTGCAAATGGGCCATGGTATTAGTTAGATGGTATTAATAAGAACCATGGTACTGACCCATGGTATTGCATGTATGAATCCTATATAAAGGATAGAGACTCCCCTTGAGGAGCATCGTGTCTTATTTTGTAATTTAGCCCAGCTCTATTGGAGGTTTCCCCCTCGAAGAGGCCAGTGAACATTACTTTCCTTTCTGAATAATAAAATACATGCTGTTATTTCTTATTGTTTTGTGTTCTAGGTATATTTATTTGCATACCTGGTATTCTGGTATCTTCTCATAGGTCAAGAGCATAACAAGTGCTATCAAAGCACTTTCCAAGGCTAGTGGGATCTCCATTTTTAGCAGAGTTGTTTTTGGCTAGAGACATGTTCTGGCATCTTTAAACCATGGGATTTGTCGTTGAGCGCATAAACCTGTGGATTTGGGGAGGCATGCTCACAGGAAATACAAGAGGTGGTCATGCTGGTTGGACTCCCTTGTAACCCTTGTGGGTACCTCTTTGATTAGTAGCGCATTAGACAGAACCGTGCACGAACTGTCTTCCAAGTACCCTCTGGGTATATCGGAAGCCACCTAGGCTCTCTTGAAACCTCGCCATAGATAAATTGTCAGCGATCTTGCTACTATACTACACTGAGAATAGCACTTTGGGAGATTACTCACGCATGCGATAGGTTAGTCGAGCTGTACGGCTAAGGGTACGGTTGATTCTCCTTGGTTAGTGCCCTGAAAGATTGGGCTAAGTACTACTATTAGACCCTTATGCATATTGCGGTTTGTAGCACCTAATACTCCTTGAGACCATAGTTCCCTTGTCTCTCTCTATATCACGCATCATATTTTTCAAATCAGATCTAGCAGGTTGGGTTCTATCACAACCGTAAAAATCAGTTTCGCCATTCAGATCTCTCAGATCCACCATTCAGATCTATTAGATTTGCCAATCAGATCTATCAGACCCGCCATTCAGATCTAGTAGTTTGGGTTCTATAGCAGTCACAACAATTAGATCCGCCATTCAGAACTAGCAGCAGGGGTTCGATCACTGCCACATTCCTACTCATACTTTGCAGTTGAGGGTTTCGCTGACAAATCTGACTATTTATGTGGCTCCTATACCTGGGTGTGATTCTCGCAAGACATTGGGCATAATTAACTTTTCTCGAAATCAGCTACTGCAGTATTCTCGGGACACTTATAGGAGACTTAGCCCATAAGAATTAGGTTGACGGGCTGAGCAAGGTGGTACCATTCACTTGTCAGCATCACAATTTCGGGTGGTCCAAATTTTATTTTCACAGTAATGACAAGTGCACCGGATCGGTGCATGGTACAAACCAGAGCTCAAGCTATGACCAATGAGAAGATCGACACCCTTGAACAAAAGTTGGAGGCATTAACGAAGCAGATCTAGACCTTAATTAACACAATCACAAAGGGAAAGTCGGGGGCACAATTAGAGGCATATGATTTTAATGAAAACCTTGAGGGCGAGTCTAGCCATTCTCTTCACTTCTATGGTAACCACCAACAGTCCCAGCTTTGACCACCCAAGTTGGACATGTATAAATTTGATGGCTCTCATCCAGCCATATGGCTAGCACAAATGGAGCAATATTTCACATTGAATCACATCAGAGATGATGCGACTATGCTAAGTGTGGGAAGCCTGTACTTGGACCAAGAAAGATGGAAATTGTGGTAGTGGCATCAACGCTGCTATGCAATGCCACTGAATTGGTAGATATTCTCAAAAGCCCTTTTTGATCGCTTTGACCATGAATCTAACTTTTTGGATCATTTACTAAGCTCCGAAAGACAGGCACTGTGCAAAAATATAATAAATCCTTTGAAGCATTAGCCTTCCACACAGGAGGTCTAGCAGATGAATTCTACTTGGAATGTTTTATCAGTGGTCTCAAAGATGCCATACAAGCCCACATCCGACTACAACACCTAGTCTCATGGCTGTTAGCTTGCAAGATAGCTCGTGAAGTAGAACGCGTGCTAGTGGCCCAATCGACTCATCCAAATTTCATAGCCAAGGGACGCCCCACCTAGGATCCGAGCACTACCCAAACACTTAAGGTTCAAAAGGTGTCACTAGCGGAAATGGCGGAAAGAAGAAAGAAAGGATTGTGTTACTACTGTGATGAGAAATACTCCTTGGGAAATAAATGCAAGGAACCCAAATTCTTTCAAATTGATGCTACTGATCACAGTTCATCTGAGGAAGCCCCACCATTTGAGGGACCAGAGGAGGAAGATGAGGACAACTAGCCGGACAATGAGCTCCCAACTCCACTTGAAGAACCAGTTATCTTACTTCATGCTTTGGTAGGAATTTCTTCTCCCCAAACTCTCAAAATCAGGGGTTTTATTAAGCATCGCCCTATAGTAGTCTTGATTGATATTGTGAGTATGCATAACTTTATCCATCAAAGAGTCACTGAAGCAGTGCATTGTTTTGTCAGAGCAATCGCTAATTTCCAAGTCCAGATTCCTCATGGGGGGATAATGAAATGTGAAGGCCGCTGTGAAAATGTCAAACTTCAAATGGGGGATTATCACCTAAAGACCCACATGTTTTCCATCAACATGGGTGGGTGTGAAATTGTCTTGGGTGTTGAATGGCTCTGCACACTTGGCCCAATCAAAATGGATTTCCAGGAGTTATATATGAGCTTCAAGCAGAATAACCACACACATACCCTCCGTGGACTCCAAGCAAGTGCTCCTTCTATCATCAGCTCGCATAGGATGGAAAAATTGTTAAAAGAGGGCCACCATGGAGTTATAGCCCAATTTAATGCCATCCAGGCCTTCAAACCCACTTCTCTTCATATTCATCTTGAGATGCAAAAAGTATTAAACAACCATCTGCAGGTCTTTGACAAGCCTCATGAGCTTCCAACTTCGAGAGGGGAACATGATCATATAATTACTTTGGTCCCAGGGGCACAACCACCAAATTTGTGCCCATATAGATATCCTTTCGCCCAAAAGATTGAAATTGAAAAAATCATTAAGGAACTCCTGGAAGCTGGTGTCATTCGTCCTAGCATTAGTCCTTATTCATCGCCCGTGGTCATGGTGCTCAAGAAATATGGGGAATGGCGTATGCGTCCTGATTTCAGGGCCCTCAACAAGCTGACGGTCAAAGATAAATTTACCATCCTTGTTGTTGATGATTTGCTGGATGAACTAAATGGGCTCAATTCTTTACTAAGCTCAATCTTTGCTTGAGCTATCACCAAATTCGCATGAAAGAAGTAGACATTCCAAAGATTGCTTTTCGAACTCATGAAGGCCATTATGAATTCTTGGTCATGCCATTTGGTCTCTGTAATGCCCCATCCAATTTTCAAAGCCTCATGAATCACCTGCTCAAACCATGTCTCAAAAAATTTGTCCTTGTTTTATTTGATGACATCTTCATCTACAGCCTCACCTGGGAAAAACATCTTCAATATGTAGATCTGCTCTTGCAACTGCTCTGGAAGCATAAATTATTTGTCAAAATGTCCAAGTGCTCTTATAGCATGGAAGAAGTTGAGTATTTGGGCCACATTGTGGGGCGTGAAGGTGTCAGGGTGGATCCTAAAAAGATCCAGGCAATGCAGGATTGGCCTCAACCAAAGACCTTGAAGAGCTTGAGAGGAGTTTTGGGTCTCACTAGCTACTATCGCAAATTTGTCCACAATTATGGTTGCATTGCTAGACCCCTCACTCACCTTCTCAAGAACAATTCATTCCTCTGGAATGATGAAGCGCAATAGGCATTTATAGCTCTCAAACATGCCATGTGTTCCACTCCCGTATTGGCACTACCTGACTTCACCAAATCTTTTGTGACTGAATGTGATGCTTCAGGTACGGGTATTTGGGCTATCTTAATGCAGGAAGGTCAACCCTTGGCCTTCACTAGCTAACAACTTAGTGGGACAAATCTGGGACAATCTACCTATGAGAAGGAGATGATGGCCATCTTACATGCAGTGGATACCTGGCGACCATACATATTGGGGCGGTGTTTCTAAATCTGCACAGACCATCAAAGCCTTAAATATTTTTTGGAGCAACGCTTATCCTCACCACAACAAAATAAATGGCTAGCCAAAATGTTGGGATATTATTATGAGATAATTTACAAGAAAGGGCGAGAAAATATCATAGCAGATGCTTTATCACACCAATTTGAGGAGGAAAGCACCCTGCTAGCAATCTCTCTTCCCATTCCAGAGTGGATTGAAGAGGCTCGCAAGGAATGTTTTTCACATCCTTTTCTCTCCCAACTCATTAATAAATTGCATGTGAATCCAAATTCCACAGCGGGCTACTCTTGGTAGGATGAGATTCTTCGCTACAAGGACAAAGTAGTGATATCACCAACATCCACCCTCAAAAGTCGCATTTTGGGAGAGTTTCACTCATCTCCCATTGTAGGCTATTCAGGCTTTCAAAAGACTTATGCTCGCACTCAACGTTCATTCTTTTGGACAGGCATGAAAAATGACATTCTTATTTTTGTAGCTGAGTGTGATGTGTGTCAGTGCCACAAAGGAGAAACAGTCAAATCCCCAAGCATATTACAACCATTTCCCATCCCTGCCTCAATCTGGACGAAGGTTTCTATGGATTTCATTACGGGCCTTCCGAAGTCAAGCAACAAGTTAGCCATCATGGTGGTTGTGGACAAACTTTCTAAGTATGATCATTTTTGTGCCCTACCCCACCCTTTTACACCAGCTTTGTTGGCTCAATATTCATGGACCAGATCTTCAAATTACATGGCATGCCCACTTCCATTGTGTCTGATCGTGACCGATCTTCACCAGTAACTTTTGGCAGGAACTCTTCAGGCTACAAGGTACCCGACTACAACTCAGTACTTGTTATATACCTAGGGGGGATAATATGGGGTACCAAAGGAGGTACCCAAGGTAATAATGTAATAATGGGATGGGCCATCGTAATAAATAAGGTGGTTAACCCATATCATGTAAGGGACCACAACTAGTTAATAATAATGTAATGGGCCCATGGTATTAGTTGATGGTATGAGGGAACCATGGTAATGACCCATGGTATTGTATGTATGAGGCCTATATAGAGGCTAGAGACTCCACATGGAGAGATAGTGAAGGATTATTGTATGAACAGGCATATGGCTTGTGGAGTTTTTTCCTTCCTTAAGGAGTGAATGTATGGTGTTGCCCTACGTTAAGGGTTTGATCAATAAAGAATCATTTCATATTATTTCTGGGTTTATTTGCATTATATTATATTTTTATATCAGATCTATAATATCTTTGAGTTAGATCTATAACAAGTGGTATCAGAGCACTTTCTTGGGCACAAAAGTGGAGAATTTTTTTAATTTTTTTGCAGGATTTCGGGGGCGGCGAGTTGCAGATCAGATCTGTACGTTTTGGTGCAAGATATCCAAAATCTAATTGCAGATCTGTATTCTTTGTGAAAAAATATCTGATTTCAAAAAAAATAAAATCGGTTGAATCGGAGTCCGGATGAAGGAGATATCGTTGATCTAAAAATCAGTGGGGTTGCAGACAATTTTTCAGGGTAGCGAGTTTGTGGCGCAGATATGGACGTCCTGGTGCATGATATGCAAAATCTAATTGTAGATCTAGAATATTTGTGAAAAATTACCTAATTAAAAAAAAAAAATCAGTCGAATCGGAGTCCGGATGAGGGAGATATCGCTGATTTAAAATCAGCTCTTTTTTGCAGAAATTTTGGTGACGACGGAAGAGTTGCAGCGCAGATCTGAAATTTTAGTGTCGGGATCAAGATTTATATCACATGGGCAGATGCAGAATGGTTGTTCCATTTCCAAAAACAAGTCATAATAGGGATTCTGAGCAATATTGACGAAACTGTGACAATTTCAAATGTTCGCCAAGTGAATTTTTCTCAAACCCTCTTCATGGAGATGCTATATTTTACAGGGAAAGATGATGGTCCTACTATTGAAGAATACATACAAAAACACAATTTATTATGGAAAAATCATTGGATAACTTTTGTAGTGTGTAATTTTGAAGACGATGTAGCTACATGGTGGGAATTACTTAACCAAAAGTAGTGTTCCAACCTGTCCGATGAAGAATTTGAAAAATTACTTTTAGACAGATGGTCTCATGCCAAAAAACAAGATAAGGAGAAACATGTGGGGCTATTTCCTACTGGTATATCCTTATTGTAGGTTCATGGATTGATTCAGAAAGAGAAGATCATTGTTTCTATAAATCCTAGTTGCAAGCATAATTTTATCAATGATAATTTGGTAAAAAATTTGCAAGTTCTAGAAAATCACATTGAAAACACACAGGTGGATGATGAGGATGTTCAATTGTATAAGGATTTGAAGATTTCTATGGATAAGTATATGTTGCATGGTGATTTTTATGCTTCAGATATGGATAACATGGATGTTGTTTTGGGATACCCTTGGATGGAATCAGTGGGTACTATCAATATTAATGTACAGAAGAAATTCCTGAAGCTCTGGTATAAAAAGAAGAAAATTACATTACACGATATTTCCATTAATAAACAGGTAGAGTGCAAGGAGGCTGAAGCAAAAGATGTTCCATGGTCTGATATATTAGATGATGAGCAAGTGATGATCAACAATCAAACACAAACAAAGGCTGAAGAAGAAAAGGTTACAGGTGCTGATACATTAGAGGAGGGCTCAGTGGTTGAAGTCATATTGGAAAAGAAGACACCACAACAGGCACCACAGCAGGGTGAATTAAAGAAAAAGACATCATGGGTTAAATCTTCAACATATCATCACCCACATCACCCCACAAGACAACCATCAAGATGGAAACCAAATAGTCACAAGTACAACAACCCCCGTATGACAGATAGTGAGGAGAGAAGATCCACCTACTACACATCAACACAGAAGAGCTGCCACGGTCAACTTCCATCTCAAGCGAGCGAGGCACCAGCGAGATCGAGGGTTCACCTTTCTCTTGGATGGCTAGATGCACGTGCATGGTACCAGTGAATTACTCCTTTGAGTAGATCTTATTATTTGTGTTCTTCCCATGTTTCGGGGACGAAACATGCTAAGGGGGGTGGAGTGTTATTTACCCAAGGGGGATAATATGGGGTACCAAGGGAGGTACCCAAGGTAATAATGTAATAATGAGATGGTCCATAGTAATAAATAAGGTGGTTAACGCATATCATGTAAGGGACCACAAGTAGTTAGTAATAATGTAATGGGCCCATGGTATTAGTCGATGGTATGAGGGAACCATGGTAATGACCCATGGTATTGTATGTATGAGGCCTATATAGAGGCTAGAGACTCCATGTCAAGGAAGAGTCAAGGAATATTGTATGAACAGGCATATGGCTTGTGGAGTGTTCTCCTTCCTTAAGGAGTGAATGTATGGTGTTGCCCTACCTTAAGGGTTTGATCAATAAAGAAGCATTTCTATCTTGTTATTCTTGGGTTATTTCTATTATCATAATATCTTTGGGTTCGATATATAACAAGTGGTATCAGAGCATGCAGAAAAGGTTACAGGTGCTGATACATCAGAGGAGGGCTCAGTGGTTGAAGTCATATTGGAAAAGAAGACACCACAACAGGCACCACAACAGGGTGAATTAAAGAAAAAGAAACCGTGGGTTAAAACTTCAACATATCATCACCCACATCACCCCGCAAGAAAACAACCAACAAGATGGCAACCAATTAGCCACAAGGACAACAACCCCTGTATGACGGATAGCGAGGAGTGAAGATCCACCTACTACACATCAACACAGAAGAGCTGCCTTGGTCAACTTCCATCTCAAGCGAGCGAGGCACCAGTGAGATCGAGGGTTCACCTTTCTCTTGGATGGCTAGATGCACGTGCATGGTACGAGTGGAGTACTCTTTTGAGTAGATCTTATTATTTGTGTTCTTCCCATGTTTCAGGGACAAAACATGCTAAGGGGGTGGAGCGTTATATACATAGGGGGGATAATATGGGGTACCAAAGGAGGTACCCAAGGTAATAATGTAATAATGGGATGGGCCATAGTAATAAATAAGGTGGTTAACCCATATCATGTTAGGGACCACAAGTAGTTAATAATAATGTAATGGGCCCATGGTATTAGTTGATGGTATGAGGGAACCATGGTAATGACCCATGGTATTGTATGTATGAGGCCTATATAGAGGCTAGAGACTCCACATGGAAAGATAGTGAAGGATTATTGTATGAACAGGCATATGGCTTGCGGAGTGTTCTCCTTCCTTAAGGAGTGAATGTATGGTGTTGCCCTACCTTAAGGGTTTGATCAATAAAGAATCATTTCATATTATTTCTGGTTTTATTTGCATTATAATATATTTTTATATCAGATCTATAATATCTTTGAGTTAGATCTATAACAGTACTTCCTATCATCCCCAAACTGATGGTCAAATTGAAGCAGTCAACAAATGTCTGGAGACCTACCTCAAGTGTTTCACTTTAGAAAATAAACATCTATGGGTCTAGTGGTTACCTCTAACCAAATGGTGGTATAATACTAACTATCATGCCACCACCAAAATGACTCCATATGAAGCAGTTTATGGTGAACTCCCTCCTTCACCTACTTCTTATATCCAGGGATGCTCGAAGGTACAAGCAGTGGATCAACTCCTACAGAACCGTGCAACCATGTTGGCCCACCTCAAAGAGAATCTCCATCAAGCTCAAAATCACATGAAGAAATAGGCAGACCAACATCATTCAGAGCACAAATTTCAAGAAGTGGATCAGGTATTCTTGAGGCTGCAACCATATAAGCAAACATTAGTTAAAGACAAGGGTTGTCAGAAATTATCTCCAAAATTCTATGGACTGTATCAAATACTTCAACACATCTGAGAAGTAGCCTACAAGCTAGCCTTTCCACCCACTGCAAAAATCCATCTCGTCTTCCATGTCTCATGCCTCAAGAAAGTGGTTGGGAACCATTGCATAATTCAAACCAGTCTACCAGAATTTGATGAAGAAGGTTCAATTTGGCTCCAACTTGAACAAGTTCTTGACACATGAGAACGACACCTACGTAGCTGCACGATCAAGGAAGTCCTCGTCAAGTGGAAAGACACCTCTCCAGAAGATGTGACCTGGGAACCAACCATTGTTCTTCAGTAGTTTCCGCAACTTTAGCCTTGAGGAAAAGGCTATTTTTATGGGGGAGGGCACGTTAGCGTCCAACCCTAACCCCCTTATTTATGTAATAAGGTCTAGTCATAGTTATAGTTAGTTAAAGAGTCAATAAAGCCCATATTAATAATTGTAAGTGGTTGACCCGCATTTAAAGAAGGGACCATTGATAGTTGAAAATGGGCCGTGGTATTAGATAGATGGTATTAATAAGAACCATGGTACTGACCCATGGTATTGCATGTATGAATCCTATATAAAGGATCGAGAATCCCCTTGAGGAGCATCATGTCTTATTTTGTAATTGAGTCCAGCTCTATTGGAGGTTTCCCCCTCAGAGAGGCCAATGCCATTGCTTTCCTTTTTGAATAATAAAATACATCCTGTTATTTCTTATTGTTATGTGTTCTGGGTATATTTCTTTGCATACTTGGTATTCTGGTATCTTCTTGCAGGTCAAGAGCATAACAAGCTGCTATACAAGAAAATTATAGAATATTTGAGATGAGGCATCAGAATAAGGAAGAAGGTCAAGTGGTTGATTTTACAGTTGTATGTAAGAAATTTGATACATAGAATGAATGTTTTTTATTAGGATAGAGAGAAATATTAAAAGGACCATTAAAAAAGAGATAGTAATCCACTTTTTTTAACCATAAAATGGACCAATGCCTAGAGAAGTTAATGATATGGATGGGAGTTTATATTTGCATGAGTATATGATTCCAGAAGCATCAAATGAGAACAAAGAGACTCTTGATTTTAAAACTGATAAATTTTGTGTGAATGCAGGTTATGAAGATAAAAACCATTATATGTTGTTATAATGGAAGAGGAAAATAAAGGATTGTCTTTTGATGATATAAATGAAGGACAACATTTGGAAGAAAATTGTGACATATTTTGAAGAAGAATTAAAGTTCCTATAAGAATGGCTGGAGAAACCTAAAGTTCAAGAAGATTACACATTAATTGTAGGAAAAACGCACCCAAGAATACACAATGGTATTGATGAAGTACATGGAGACTTAAAATGGGCTATGCAAGATGCAAGTGTGAACCTTGAATACCATATCAGAGATGGTATTATAATAGAGGTTGATAACAAGAATGAGATTATTAATCATTGGGATGCCAATCATAATTGATGGAATGGAGCTAGGGTTTAGAGTAGGGAGCAATAGGAGGAGCGAGCTGATAACAATGGAGGGGCCAGAAGGAGGGAGTTCCACTCCCTCCTACAACAATGTTGTATCAAAAAGAAGTAGGGAAACGAGTTTGAATGGATTCAGGAAACCCTTAGAGGTTGGAAAAAAGAAGACAGACTCAAAAGAACCAGAAAGCAGCAAAGCTGATGAAAAGGAAGAAACTCATGGGGTGGTCAGAAGAGAGGAGAGACCAGAGGACAACAGTTAGAAAAATGTGTACAAATCTGCAGTAGGACCCTGTAAGCCCAAGTCTGCCATGAGACCTTGGGTGGTTTTGAATGATCCTGCACTGCAGGAGCACAGAGATCACATGGTGACTTATGGTATTATATGCAAGTTTATGTTAATATGGCCCACAGAGAAGAATCTGTACATATGGATAATAAACAACTGGAAACCAAAGGGAGATATAACTCTGCATCTAGGGTCCAAGGGTTTCTTCACAGTGGTTTTCACCAGCCTAGAGGACAAAGACAGAGTGTTTGAAGGAGGACCCTATTTCTATGCTGTTGCAGGACTATATATGCGACCCTAGGTAATGAACTTTGTCCCAGAGCGAGAAACGTTCACATCGGTCCTAGTATGGATAAGACTTTACTCCCTACCTCTAGATTATTGGCTGCCTGAATCCTTAAAAGCTATAGGAAATAAATTAGGACATTTTCTAAAAGTATCAGAGGCAACTCTGTGAGGAAAATATACCTCCTTCGCACAAATATGTGTGGAAATGGATCTATCGAGAGCACTTTCGGATGAAGTTGTCATAGAAGTTAATGATGAGGAATGGGTACAGGCGGTGGACTATGAACATGTCCCTTTTAGATGTCGAAAATGTCATGAATGTGGGCACCTTTTTAGAGACTGCCCACAAAACAAAAGGGAGGATAATCCGAGAACCAACACAGGCAAAGATCCTGGTGGGCTCCAGTATTGCAGCAACAATTCTGCAACTCCTGGGACTCCCTTCTTTACTTTTATCAACCCGGTAGTTCGTAACAAACTTGGAAGTGACGTGATGTATGCACAAGTACTAGCTCTTGCCGCGACTGTGACTTGGTCAGCTGGCACAAGTCCACTAGGAGCTTAAGCCAACTTCTATGAGCTCTTAGAAGAAGATTTTTAATTGATGGATGAAAGCTAACTCAAAGAAGGCTAATCTACTTGTAGAAAGAAACTGGAAAGCTGAAAGGAAACACAAACCCTAGCAAACCCTAATTTTACCAGCTAGCCCTACTAATGCAAGGAAGAGGATGCAAGCTACTGAAAGAGATGCCATTGACTTCTAGGAAGGTAAAATGCATGTTTCTAAGCTAATTCTACAATAATATCTGAAAAGAAACATCTTTTTGTATTTTTGAATAAGTTGTCAGAATTATCATGCATGTGATTTGACTGTTTTGATTGTGCAGAGGTCGACTGGTGAGAGGAATGCTTGCAAACAGTTGAGAAGGTTCAAAGAGGGCCTAAGGGGTCCCTAGCACCCTTCCAGAGAGTTTCACAAATTTTGACTATCAAGAAACCACGTTCGTGAGCTTCTACAGGAAGTCTGCAGGGCTTCTACAAGATGTTCAGAAATGGGATTTTGGAGGGTGGATGGAGGGAGAAAGGTGGAGAAGTGAGTATGGAGGTAGGATAAGGGTGTGAGGAGGTCTAGGACTTGGTGGATGGAGCTGAGGAGAGATGAAGATGGCTAGATTTTTTCAAGGAGGAGTGAAGCAATGTTGCTCAAAAATTAGGGTTATGTGAGCAAATGGCAAATGTGAGGCAAGAATCCACGTTAGGGAATGGAGCAGATGGGATTGATGGAGTATGGGAAGATAGAGAAGCGGTACGGGTGCTCTGCAAGTTGTTTCTTCAACTGGACCAACGAAGACTTGGAAAATCAGAGACCTAGTTACGTTAACCTAATCTGATCTAGCTAACTGTAAAGAGAATGAACAGAAGTGTATTTGAAATGAAACCATGTATACTAACTATGCAATGAAGCAATCAAGAATCTGAACATGTAACCAACTCCTACAAATAAAAATCGAACACTAATGATTGCATGGCGAAGCAAGGACAGTGTTTTTGTTGGCAGCAAGGTCACCTTTGTCCTAGATCATGATCCCACTGAGGGAGAGGTGAGATCAGAGGTCCTTGATGGCCCTTTTCTGGATATCTTCCCTATTAACAACTTATCAACTCAATCTAAACATACAAAGCCTTTCTAATCATTAACAATGACCTAGGTAATCAGCAAGATTTTAATCTACTTAACAGAAATTATTTTGCAAAGACATAAAAAGAAAATAACAATACATAAAGGAAGCCTTGGCACTTGGGTTGGGCCCAACCCTAAGAGCTACAGGCTCCTATAAAGACCTCAAAGCTGATGCCAAATAGAGCTACTTTTCATTACCCAAAAATAATCATGTCACAAGAAAGTTATACAACAGTAGCTACAAAAATGAGCTGAGATAATGATAACACTATGGTGCAAAACCCAACAGTTCCAAAAGTAAACTACGAAGGCTAAGGCCTTCCTATTTATGCACTAAGAGGGTCCTAGCAGCCCTCCTTAACTCAAGGGACTCGACTGTTCAAACTGCTAGTAAACAGTCACTCTTCACAAAGCTACTCAGCTACCTTTAGGATTCGTTTTGGTGGCCTGCTGAGCTCGGAGTTAAGGGTGGAGATTTCAAGGAAGGGCCATTTAATGCAAGAGACAACCTCCCTAAGAATCCTCACCCTTTCTCCCTCATGCTTGGCTATCACCTGGCTCATAATTGCTTGGCTTTGCTCCAAAATTTGTCAAAAAAACATGAAATAACCATGTATTAGCCTCCTTGGTAAAGTGACCACCCTTATTCGTTCAAATAACATAAACATACTCAAAAAACATGCATAATCTATGAAAGATGGTGGATTGATCAAGGACAATTAGGTAAAATGAGCCCAATAAGTTACCCAATTCGGGGCTCATCATCACCCCCCTTCTAAATGGGTTTCTCATCCTCTGAGCAACTAGTCCAGCTCCTCATCCTTGATTGCCTTGATAGCCTCTCTCACATCCTAGGCCTCCGTGGTGATATCTTCTTCCCGGTCGTGAAATCCTGCTTTCCTTTCCACTTCCTCCCACTGTCTATTTTCCTCCTCTTCCTTAACTCCTTCTAGCAATCCCAAAAGCAAAGAAGGATTGAAGTTTAGGCCGATCCAATTGGCCTGCAGATTTTGCATCAACTATTTGTAGAGAGGTACCCTTGCCAAGGCCTCCCTCATCCTGGTGGGAGAGTGGTATTCCCTTATCTTCAAGCTGTGAGGTAGTGTGTTCCACCGCCTTGTGCAGGCATGAAGGTAGTTATCCCCCAACAGTCTCTCCATGTCCTCAAAGTGGGCAATAGCTTGAGCCTGTTGCTCAATGTATTCTGGTAAATCCTGAGGGCTGTTGGCCAAGTGTTGGTGGGTGCTTATCACTACTGAGGGGTCATCTGGCTCTCCCTTGATCAATAGAGGCTCACAAAGTTCTCTTCCTATGATACTGTGGACCTATGCTGCTCTTTTTTCCTCATGATTCATCCAAGAGGCCATGGCCATAAGTTGTACATCTCCTATCACAATGTTGGGATCCCATGCATTCATGTTTGGAAGGGCTAAGTTGTGCAAATAAAACTATGATAATTTGGCCCTGTCCTCTAATGAACTACTACCACATAAAGCTACAAATTGATGATAATTTTGAAATGGAGTGATGCCCCATTGGGCCAAGGTGTTAATCTGAAACTGTAACCATTGATCCTTAAGGTATAGGGCATATGATTTGGCAGGCTACCTACACTGGAGAGCTTCCATCGCCCAGCTGGCCATGTAGGCCAGTTGGGCCTCCTTTTCTTGTTCCTGTTGTTTCAGAGACTGTATCTCCTAGCCTACTTGCAATTCCTTCTCCTGTAGCTGTCTATTTAGTGTCTCAATCTTAGCCTGCAACATTTCTCTTCTCTACTGCTCACCAGGGGTTTCTTTGTCTGTTGTGGGCTCTTTCTGTTGCTGTTGTTCTCCCAGGATGTGAGGCCTATCTTCCTTCTTCTGTCCCTGTAGCTGTAGCTGTTGTTTAAGAAACTCATTTTCTTCCTGTAGCTTGGCCCGCTGGTTGCTCTCCACATGCCGTATCATAGCCAATTCCTTTCTCACCTCTTTGAGTTGTTCCTCCAGGGTACCTATATCTGCCACACCCTTGGACTTAGCGATCTTCATCCAAGTGTGGGTCCTCACTCTCTCTTCTTCTAGTGCAAGGAAAAGTGGCACTATGAATTTTTGGGGAATGATCTTCCCGGCCTCTAAGAAGTTATAGTAGGAGACCAAGCTAGGCTGGGGTCTAGGTTTCACAATGTTCTCCACCTTTTCTTCCTCCTGTGGTGATTTAGCTGCCTCTCCTTCCATTTCTTCGGTCTCCTTTAGCATAGCCAGTGTTTCCTATAGAACAATCTCAGCATCTTGTAGAGAGGCCTTTGTGTCCAACATTTTCATTCTTTCTCTCCAGGTGGATGTCTTTGGGCTTCCCCGTTCATAGGTGATTGATGCCTTTGAGGGAGACCTCTCCTTTTATGTAGCTGGGGTGTCTAAAATTGTGATTGGCTCTTTTGATGGTGGCTGGGGTTTTCTAGTTTTTATCCACATGCTCCTTCTTGCCTTAAAATACATGGAAGGCTCCCTCTTTCGCTTCCCTTTTTTCTTTGGAGATGTGCTTAGGGTAGCCAACACAGCTGCTGCCTCCCTGGCTAAAATCTTAGGCAATTTTTCCTTTTGTTTCCCTGTCTCCATGCTTCCTGTAGAAATTCCTGTGTCTACTATTTTCTGGCTTCCTGTAGAAACTGTTTTCTGACTTCCTGTAGAAATTGTCTTCACTGTTTCGGTCTGCTTGGCTGGGGGTGTCTTCCCTTTTAATTTTGGCATGGTTGCCTTGGTTGTGTCCTTACTTGGTTGGACTTTTTCAATCCTCTTTGCCCTGCTCTGTAATCTCTTCTCCCTGGGTGTTTGTGCCATTGTTCCTCCCATAGTTTTAGGCTTTGTAACTTGGCCTTTTCCTCATTCCTCTTCTTGTTCTCCCTGTGGCGGTCTGTCCTATGTTTTTTTTCCACTGGCTTTCTCTTCTACCTCAATGTGTTCCCTTTCTTCACTGCTGGATGAAGTGAGTTCCTCGGCCAGAATTCAAATATCATCATCCTTGGACATGTTGCAGAAAATCTCCCAGGAGAGAGGGATAGTGTAGGTATGGAGGGCATCTTCCACTAGAAGCTTGATAAGCCCATTATGGGTTAGCTGATCTAGTGTCCCTTCCTTAAATTTTGTGCCACACTCAATTAATGGTTGTAGGAGGAAATAGGGGATGCTTAACTTTTGTTCTGGAGGTAAATCTATCCCATGTCTGAGTTCGCTCAGCAACCGGAAGTGATAGCCATAAACAATACTAAACCGCCCCTCACAGGTAATGTATTTCATGATCTGAAAGCTGACTTCACTCCAAAAAGGATGTAGGCTGGCTCTTCGGACCCCATTCTTGTCTTCTGCAAATTGTTACTCTGGTAGGAAGAATTCTTTCTTGGCTTTTTGGCCCAATTCCCTCTCCTCTTTCCTCCAGGGTATCCCTAATGGCAGATCAGTAACTCGACTAATGAGTTGTGGGGTAAGCTTTAGGGTCAACCCTCTGAAATTCACAGTGGCCAGTGTATTTGATTTAGGCTGCAGGGACATTAATAACTCTTCTATTAGCTCATCGTCATGACCTTGAATTCTGTCACAAAAGGTCATCCAATTGGCATGGGTGAAGAAGTTCACCACCTCGCGATGTTCACGCAATTTCCTGGAATCCGAGGGTTCCTTCCTGATAAACCCCCCTGGCATGGTGAGAGTGCTCTGTTTTGTGCTCTGATTAGAAAGGACTTGCAGTTTTATGGTTTCCTTCTTCGAACTTGAAGACAATATCCCTCAGGTGTTTATGTTTTAACCTTGCACAAATTCCCTGGTTTTAAAAAAACTCGATTGTCTGTGTATAGAAGGAAAACTTGGGTTTCCCCAGACAGAGTGCAGAGCCCAATTTCCACCCCCCAGCACACATATAACCATGTAAAATTCACATTTTTCTTACAACGGTTAGCCCTGATAGTGCTTTAACTTTTCCACAGGAGGAATTTTCTTCAGGAACCGTGGAGAAAAAATTGGACGCATAACCAACGAAGAAATTTCATGCAACCACAAGTAAAATGCTATTTTGACTCATAGGTAGACTTGTCTCTAACCCTCCAATTCAAGACAGCTCAATTCACCATGTTTTCTACATACACCATGCATTGGAAGGGTGTTTTCGAGCCTACCTCTCTTCGAAACTCCAATTTTGACGCAGAAAGTCCAGGTTTCTCTACTCCGGGAGGCTATGCCGTGTTTCCTGTAGAGCTCCTTCCTATAGAATGCTTTGCCAGCTTCTGAAGGATGTTACGATGCTTTTGAACAAGCCTAGGACACGAGAGAAGTTTGAAACAGGCCGAGAAGCTCGGGCTAACAGACTACGGAGGAGGAGGACGCGTACTTCGCTAAAAATGGTTGCATGTGTAAATGACAGCGGTTAACGTGAGTTCTTCGGCCGAGCATTTTTGAATTACAGCACAATTCATGGTGAGGGGGTGAGGTGGCTAGGCCGATCCGTTAGCCAACGTCACGACCATCATTCCTCTGCGTGTCTCAACCGCCATTACCTTTCCTCTACCATTAACTGCCACCACCACTACCAATCCCGCCGATTCTCCTTGACTAGAAACTTCGCACGTGTCAACTGCATGTCTCTTTGGCAAATTCAAACGTAACCAAGCTTGTTCAGATCCCACGAAGCCATTCGACTGACTGTGGGTGGCCAGTTGACTGGCCACCGAATTCATTCAATCCGAACCATTTCACAGACATGCAGTTTTCGGAATATATTCTATGCAATTTGAAGAATAAGGTTAGACACTTACCTGTGTGGCCATGGACGTGTTCTGTAGGCTTCAGAACTTGGAACGATTGCTTCACTCACTGTTGCCTCGTGCACGGGTGCTAGAACCCATTTTTTAATTCGCTGATTTTGTATGCATGGCTTTAGAACCCGATCCTCTGGTTGTAAACGCTGCATGCACAGGTTATATCTAATTTCAGCTGCTAAGGATGTGTTCACATCTAAGCGGAGCTTTTTACATGTCCCCTGTGTCGATTTCAGCTGCTACTGCCTCCAGAGTATGTGCTCAAGATGGAATAGTTGCTACACAATTCATGTAAGATATCCTGTAGCTACTTCTCCTCCTGGGATGTAGGCTTAAACGAGCAGGGTTTTATTCGCTGATGAAGAGTCCTGATGGAGCTTTGACAGGTAGAATGTGCAATCCTTTGTGTGCTTGATTTGTCACTTGGAAAAAAATTTCAATCTGAGGAAAACAGTATTTCTTGCATGACTGCAGGAACACATAACCAGATGGTTGCAATGGCAGTGGAAAGAGATGAAACAGGTGATGGATGGAAGAGAGGGGTGGCTGTAGGCCTAATAAATAGACTCCAAGCTTCAAATCCCCTTCCAAAATTGAATTTTTCCTGCCCGAAGGCTCTACAGGATGTTTCCTATAGAAATACAAAACTTCCTGTAGAAAGCCCAGAACTTCCTGTAGGAGGTGGAATCTCAACCTGAATGTGATCAAATCCTGGGAAAAGTGAGTGGCTATGGAGGGAGTGTCTATAAGGATGTCCTATAGCCTGGTACATGCCCCTGTCCTCCTTTTGCGTGACCTTCTTTATCTGCAATGTATTCCCTGCAACCTGCAACAATTTTACAGAGATTTGACATGTTTTCTTTTCTCTTTTTTTTTTCTTTCTTTTTTTCTTTTTCCTTTTTTCTGTTTTTTTTTGAGAGATAGCTGGGGCGCCTCCATGAGGTTTTCACCCCCACTATCTGCCCTGGGCACCTCAGAGAGGTTTTCACCCAAGGATACTTTTTCATTTCTTTATTTTCAGAGAGACAGCTAGGGCACCCCCATGAGGTTTTCAACCCCACTATCTTGCCTGGGCGCCTCAGAGAGGTTTTCATCCAAGGATCTTTTTATTCCCTTTTTTTTATGATCAAGATGTGGGCGGAATAGAGGCAGAGCCCTGCTCCACTACCAACACTAATTTTTCCAAAGTGTCAATGAACTCCTGCCTCGAAAGCGGTTTTCCTGTAGATTTTCAATCGATGCCCATTGACAAGCATGGGGATGGCCTCTTCATCAATGGTCCTGATGAGGACTGAACCATTGTCATTGCATTTATCCACTGTATATGGCCCTAACCATCTTGTCCTCAAATTCCCTTTGAAATCCTTGTATCTTGAGTCATACAGCAGCTTCC
Organism: Pinus tabuliformis; assembly: GCA_031772625.1. Taxonomy (NCBI): domain Eukaryota; kingdom Viridiplantae; phylum Streptophyta; class Pinopsida; order Pinales; family Pinaceae; genus Pinus; species Pinus tabuliformis. Next base: position 716,738,389 of record CM062804.1, read on the forward strand.
AATCTCCCGTCTGGAATTGCTTTTCATTAAGGTGTTGGTCATGCCATATCTTCATTTGAAGTTTAACTACTTCTGAGGGGAGGAGGGCCTGCATTCGCTGTTCATCTAATCCATTCAACTGCAGTAATCTTTCACGTTGAGCATGGATGAGATCTAAGTCTAGCTGAGTTTCCACCCTCAATGTATTGTACTCGAACTCTATGGACAACAAGGCTTTCTTCCCGTAGACCAGCTCATAAGGTGTGAAACCTGTTGTAGTCTTCCAAGTGGTTTTGTAGTCCCAGGTGGCCTCAACCAGGCGATCTTCCCAATCCTTTTTGCTGCTGCTCACCACCTTAGTCAAAATCCCTTCCAATGCTCTATTAGTGACTTCCACCTGCCCATTTTCTTGTGGATGATATGGGGCGGAAGTCCTCTGCTTGATCTTGTGGTGAGCGAGCAAGTCTTCAATCAGGCTAGAGGTGAACTGGCTTCCTTGATCGGTGACTAGCTCTCTTGGGTAGCCAAACTTGTAGAAGATATTTTCCCTTAAAAGCTTAGCCACCTTTTCTTTTGTTGCTGCTTTGATTGCCTTTGTTTTTGCCCACTTTGTCAGGTAGTCTGTGCACACAATGATGTAAGACCTTTGCTTTGAAGGAGGGTTGATAGTACCCACAAAATCCATGCCCCACTTCTCAAATGGCTCGAAGGTCACTTTAGGTTGGAGAGGCATTTCATCCCTTGGAGTCGGTTTCCCCATCCTCTGACATCGGTCACATTGGCTGATGTATCTTTTGACATCTTGGTGAAGAGTAGGCCAATAGTAGCCTGCCTGTAGAATTTTGAAAGCAGTCCTTTTTGGTGCAAAGTGGCCTCCACAAGGTCTGTCATGACAGGTTAGGAGGATGTCAAAGACTTCCTCCTCCCTAACACAATGTCTCAAGATCTGATCTAGGCCAAGTTTAAACAGGTTTCCCCCAATCCAAGTGAATGGGGCGCTCTTTCTTACAATTTTTCTCTTCTCCTTTGAGGATAGATGCGGAGGGAACTGTGCTGAGACCAAGTAATTTGCTATATTAGCAAACCATGGAGAGAGTACTGAGATAGAAAATAGGTGTTCATCTAGCATCTGGTCATCCACTGTCCCTTCTTCACTTGTAAGCAAATCCAATCTAGACAAGAAGTTAGCAACAACATTTTCTTTACCTGGCTTGTCGATAATAGTCAAATCAAATTGCTGCAACAAAAGTAACCATCTAATGATACGAGCATTTACATCAGGATTATTCATTAAGTATATAATAGCAGCATGATCAGTGTGTACGAATGTTTGATAACCAGTGATGTAGTGTCTGAACTTGTTTAGGGAATGAACTACAGCTAGGAACTCTTTCTCGGTTACAGTATAGTTCATTTCTGCCTTGGACAGGTTTTTGCTGACAAAGTATATGGCATATGGCAGTTTCTCCTCAACTTGTCCTAAGGCTACCCCTATGGCTTTGTTCGATGCATCAGTGTGGATGTGGAAAGGTAGGGCCTAGTTTGGACCTCTTAAGATCGGGGCGGATACCAGGTTATCTTTCAACTCATCCAGAGCCCCTTGTCAGTCGTCAGTCCATTTAAACTCAACATCTTTTTCTAAGAGGCCAAACAATTGCGAGGCTAGCTTACTGAAATCTTTAATGAATCATCTATAATATCCTGCTAAGCCTAGGAAACTCCGAACATCTCTCACCTTTTGAGGAGGTGGGACCTTTTGGATGATAGTAGTCTTGTTAGGATCCACCTATAATCCTTGCCAAGAAATGGTATGACTTAGCACGATCCCTTCAATCATGAAGAATTCACATTTTTCGGGACTGAGGGACAGGTTCATCTCAATGCACTTGGTTAGAACCTTTCCGAGGTTAGTCAATGCTTCTTGGAAGTTGGACCCATAAGGAGTAAAGTCATCCATATAGATTGCTACCGAATCATGGACCAACTCAGAAAATATGCTCAATACTGCTCTCTGGAAAGTGGTAGGAGCATTGCATAGCCCAAAGGGAAGGAGTCGGTAGGCAAAGGTACCCCATGGACAAGTGAAGGTGGTCTTATCTTGGTCCTCCGGGCTGATTTGGATCTGATTATACCCACTGAACCCATCTAGGAAAGAGAAGAACTTCTTCCCTGCCAGTCCATCCAACACTTGATCTATGAAAGGCAAAGGGAAATGGTCTTTCTTGGTGGCTTTGTTAAGTTCTCGGTAATATACACATATTCTCCACTTCTTGTTCTTCTTGGGCACAATCACTAGAGGTGAGACCCACTCACTATCAAAGATGGGGTAGATGAATCCTGCATCCAACAATTTTTGCAATTCTTATTTGACAATGTCTTTAAGGGCTGGGTTCATTCTCCTCTGAGGCTGCCTGACTCGTTTACAATCTTCTTTAATGTAAATGTGATGGGTACAGACTAAAGGATGGACTCCTTTCATCTCCTTATAGCTCCAAGCGAAAGCATCTAGATGATTGTTCAGTAAGCTACACAGCTCCTTCTCCTGGGAGGGAGATAGGGAGGAGCTGATCTTTAAAGTTATTTCAGGGCCAAATTCCACATTCTTATTCTGGGAGAGGTTGGATCAGTCACACAGAGGTCCACTAAAGTTATGGCTTGGGTACCCTCCACCAACTCTTCTAAGGACAGTGCACTGGGAGGTGGATTTTGAATCAAATTCTCAATCAAGTGATCCTCAGTTTGAGGGCCTCCCCTGGTGGTTTCTACTGTGCACAATGGTGCAGAGTAGACCTCATCCTCATCTCCCTCTTCCAACTAGAGTGGTAAGTCATGTTCTAGCAGAGGTTGGGCAAGAGGGTATAGAACTAGTTGCTTGGACATAGGCCCATTCTTGATGGTCATGCTTCCAGCTCGACAACTGATGTAAGCATCCGTAGTGGCTAACCAAGGCCTTCCCAAAATGAGGGGGTATCCAGTGAGATTTTCCTTTGGTTGAAGGACCAAGAAGTCCACAGGGTACTCCCAAGAGTCAACAGAGACCAAGACATCTTCCACAATCCCTTCGGGAGTCACGGTGGAGCGATCTGCTAACTGCAGGACTGTCGAGGTTTTCCTTAAGGAACTATGAAGGTTGAGTTTAAGCATGGTGTCCCTGCTCATCACATTAATGGCAGCCCCTAGATCAATCAAGGTATGGGGGATAATGGTGCCATTGATGTGGAAATCGACTACAGGACTCCCAGGGTCCAAATACTTTGGACAGATTACTTTCCCCAACATTAGATAAGACAGTTGTCCTATGACATTGATAGTCGAGGCATCTCTCTTTCACCTGCTTGGGTGCTTGAAACACTTCTCCTTAATCAATTTTTTGTATATTGGTACATCTTTTATGGCCTGGAGAAGTGGTATTTTCACACACAACTGTTTAAGTTCTCCCAGAAGTTCAGTCTCCTCTGGGTTTGGTTGCGTGGTTACTGTTAGTCGCATAGGAAAGGGTGGAATGGCTTTAGGTTCACTTTCCTATTTCTCTTTCTCATCCTCTAGGGGAGGAGGTTGGCGATATGGAAGGGTCTTCCCAGATCACAAGTTGATCTCCTGGATCTCCACAACATAGGTAGGGCATGTTGTCTCCCCAATATATACCTGTTGGGCCTGTCGGTTGTTGGGGTTCGGGTTCAGTTGAGCAGGCATCTGGCGTTGTCTTGGAGGAGCAGGAGGTAATGGTTGTCGCTGAGCCAATGGTGGAGGTAGAATGGTGGGAGGAGAGTTGTATTGGGGCCTCCACCCTGGTTGAGGTGCATTCCACTGAGGTTGTGGCTGGCCATGTGAGTGAAACGAATGAGCAGTGGGTTGAGTATGGTATGGAGATGGATAAGACCATGGAGGAAGTGCGGACCAGGAAGGATGAGCAGGGGGACCCCAGGAAGGTATGTGAGCAAATTGGTTGGGGCTATAATAGGCTTGGGATGTCCCTTGCATCCCCTGCTAGTAAGGTCTGGGCCCATGCAGCCTCCTTTGTTTGAGGAAGTAGAGAGGTTCAGTGGTTGCCTCAGTCCCTTGGTACATGGCTTTAAATCCGGGCAAGGTTGGGCATTGGTTTGTGGGGTGGTTTTCCTCACAAACGAAGCATACCTCTACTGAGTGCAATGGGCACTCGTTCTTAGGGCACTTCCTTGTACATCTAGGACAAAAAATGGCCAAAGCCCTCTCAACTTCCTCTTTCTTTGGTTGGATCTGAAAAGTATCCAGTTGCATGGCAATGGTCTGTCTCATCTCACTTTTGAGGTCTTCCATCTGATTAGCAAACTCATGCTTGGAGAAGGTGGTACTAGCTGAAAGCGAATTCCCCCTACCTCTTTTCCAGGCTGCCCTAGAATGGTTTCTAAACACAGTCTTTATGTCTTCATAAGGTAGCTGGTAGATGTCCCCTCTAGCTAGCATGTGAAGGGTATCTAGAAGGTCTTCAGGGACTCCTCGGAACAAAACCAGCTTCAGAGATTCAGGGTCAAGTGTGCACCTAGCCCATTTATAGTTGAGTTGGAACCTTTCCTCATAGTCTTCTAAAGACTCATCATTTCCCATGGTCATTCGAAATATTTCTCCCTTTGTTTCCTTTGACCTACAGTAGTCTTGGTATTTGTTGTTAAAGGCTTGCTGCATCTGAGCCCAAGTAGTGATACTGTTTCCAGGTAACCCCATGAACTAGCATAATGCTGCATCCTTGAGGGTAGAGGGAAAGAGTTTCAACTTTTGCTCATATTCTACATAGTCATAAGTTCGACAAAGGACAAAAAACTCAAACAGGAAGGTATCAGGGTCTTCAGTGGTCAATCCATGGAAATGAGGTAAGGCTGAGGGACTTATGTTTTTCAATTTCATGTCCTTGTTGGTCTCTCGGATGGGGAAGGTACCTTCTATTCTCTCATCATCTTCTCTACCATTTCTGTTTTCAGCCATGGTCTCAAAAGGAATGTTTTCTTGCTCTTCTTCTGTTATAGGATCTTCGTATATCTCAGGAGGTTCACCTATAGGTTCTTCTGGGTCACTGCCACCAAAGAAGAGAGAAGGGTGACTCAGTGAAGTAGTGGGGATGTTGGGTAGAAATTTTCCGGTATTATCTCTATTCCTATGAGGCATGAAAAGATTTTTGGTTGCTTTTTCTTTTTTCTTCTTGTACCTGCAAAACTGAAACAGATGGAATTGCAACTAACTAAAATCTATCTTGGGAAATGAAAATGCGGAATTGAAATGAAAGCAGGAAATGACTAATCTACTTTGCTGAAATCAAATTGCAGGAATGAAATGCTAGACTACACTTGCAGAATTGAAATGCTATTCTACACTTGTAGAATTGAAATGCTATTCTACGCTTGCAGAATTGAAATTCTATTTTACGCTTGCAGAATTGAAATTGCGGAATTGAACTTGAAATAAACTACTTAGTAGAAGATTGGAGTAGAAAAATAGAAGAAAATCAGCAATCACAAATACTCTGACGCTTCCCCGGCAACGGCGCCAAAAATATGGTGGGCTCCAGTATTGCAGCAATAATGCTGCAACTCCTGGGACTCCCTTCTTTACTTTTATCAACCTGGTAGTTCGTAACAAACTTGGAAGCGACGGTGCTGTATGCACAAGTACTAGATCTTGCTGCGACTGTCACTTGGTTAGCTGGAACAAGTCCGCTAGGAGCTTAAGCCACTTCTATGAGCTCTTACAAGAAGATTTTTAACTGATGGACAATAGCTAACTCAAAGATGGCTAATCTACTTGCAGAAAGAAACTGGAAAGATGAAAGGAAACACAAACCTTAGCAAACCCTAATTTTACCAACTAGCCCTACTAATGCAAGAAAGAGGATGCAAGCTACTGAAAGAGATGCCATTGAATTATAGGAAGGTAAAATGCATGTGTCTAAGCTACTTCTACAATAACATCTGAAAAGAAACATCTTTTTGTATTTCTGAATAAGTTGTCAGAATTATCATGCATGTGCTTTGACTGTTTTGAATGTGCAGAGGTGGATTGGCAAGAGGAAATGCTTGCAGACGGTTGAGAAGGTTCAAAGAGGGCCTAAGGGGTCCCTAGCACCCTTCCAGAGAGTTTCAAAAAGTTTGGCTATCAAGAAACCACGTTCGTGAGCTTCTACAGGAAGTCTGCAGGGGTTCTACAAGATGTTCTGTATTTTCTACAGGATGTTCAGAAATGGGATTTTGGAGGGTGGATGGAGGGAGAAAGGTGGAGAAGTGAGTATGGAGGTAGGATAAGGGTGTGAGGAGGTCCAGGACTTGGTGGATGGAGCTGAGGAGAGATGAAGATGGCTGGATTTGTTCAAGGAGGAGTGAAGCAATGTTACACAAAAATTAGGGTTATGTGAGCAAATGGCAAACGTGAGGCCAAAATCCGCATTAGGGGATGGAGCAGATGGGATTGATGGAGTATGGGTAGATAGAGAAGCGGTACAGGTGCCCTGCAAGTTGTTTCTTCAACTGAACCGATGAAGACTTGGAAAATCAGAGACCTAGTTACGTTAACCTAATCTGATCTAGCTAACAGTAAAGAGAATGAACGAAAGTTTATTTGCAATGAAACCATGTATACTAACTACGCAATGAAGCAATCAAGATTCTGAACATGTAACCAACTCCTACAAATAAAAATAAAACACTAATGATTGCATGGTGAAGCAAGGACAGTGTTTTTGTTGGCAGGAAGGTCACCTTTGTCCCAGCTCATGATCCCACAGAGGGAGAGGTGAGATCAGAGGTCCTTGATGGCCTTTTTTCTGGATATCTTCCGTGTTAACAACTTATCAACTCAATCTGAACATACAAAGCCTTTCTAATCATTAACAATGACCTAGGTAATCAGCAAGATTTTAATCTACTTAACAGAAATTATTTTGCAAAGACATAAAAAGAAAATAACAATACATAAAGGAAGCCTTGGCACTTGGGTTGGGCCCAATCCCAAGAGATACAGGCTCCTATAAAGAACTAAAAGCTGATGCCAAATAGAGCTACTTTTCATTACCCAAAAATAATCATGTCACAAGAAAGTTATACAACAGTAGCTACAAAAATGAGGTGAGATAATCATAGCACTATGGTGCAAAACCCAACAGTTCTAAAAGTAAACTACGAAGGTTGAGGCCTTCCTATTTATGCACTACGAGGGTCCTAGCAGCCCTCCTTAACTCAAGGGACTCGGTTGTTCAAACTGCCAGTAAACAGTCACTCTTCAGAAAGCTGTTCGGCTGCCTTTAGGATTCGTTTTGGTGGCCTGCTGAGCTCCAAGTTGAGGGTGGAGATTTTGAGGAAGGGCCATTTAATGAAAGAGACAACCTCCCTACGAATCCTCACCCTTGCTCCCTCATGCTTGGCTATCGCCTGCCTCATAATTGCTTGGCTTTGCTCCAAAATTTGTCCAAAAAACCTGAAATAACCACGTATTAGCCTCCTTGGTAAAGTGACCACCCTTATTCATTCAAATAGCATAAAAATACTCAAAAAACATGCATAATCTATGAAATATGGTGGATTGATCAAGGACAATTAGGCAAAATGAGCCCAATAAGTTACCCAATTCGGGGCTCATCAGATCCCGAAGGATTCACCAAGAAGAGAGGAGAGGGAAAGGAGGAGGAATAAAGTACCAGAAAAAACAGAGTGAAAACAAACTAGCAAGTCGCAATAGTTTTGAAATTTTAGAAGAATAAGGGGGGAACAATGGAAAGGTCATTACACTAGACAACCATCCCATAGAGAAGGAAACGGAGAACAACATGGAAATAATACAGGAAAACAATGAATAATAGGAAACCATACCAAACAACATGGAACTAAGCAAGGACCAGGAGATGACCCAAAGTGAAGTTGGGATAGAGGACCAAGAACTACATGAGATTCTTGAGAGGGAGAATCTTGATCTATAAAAATTATTAAACCAGGGAACCGACAAAGGGATAGATTACCTATCGCAAGAGGAGTTTGATAGAGTACAATAGCTCTTCCTATGGAGATCTCAGACAAAAGCCTCAGGAATCAAAAGAACCCATGAAATCCAGGACCATAGAGAGGTCAAATCAATGGAGGAAATATCAGGACACTCGGCCAAAAACCCAGGCAGGAAAAGAGGAAGAAAAAGAAAAAATGAGCTGCTAATAGAGTGTGGAAAGCTCATGATAAACTCAGCTAAGATAAAAGATCTCACATGTTTCTCATTAAAAAACCCATCATTATGAATCTCACAACCTGGAATATTAGGGGTCTAGGAAGTAAAAGGAAACATAGGAATCTCAACAACAAATTAAAAGAAGAAAACCCAGATATGGTGTTCATACAGGAAACAAAATGTTCAATAGATAAAGTCCGGGAGATACATAACAAATGGCTCAATAAATATGAGCACCTAGAAGTCAAAGCCAATAACACAGTGGGCATGATTCTTACTCTTTGGAATCCTCAGAAATTTGGCATTTTGGATGCAGAAGCATCCAGGAACTACCTTTCAATGGTTATCCAACCTTTGCGTGACAAGGAAATCTATATGGTTACAAATATCTATGGTCCCCAAAAATCTGAAGACAAACTCAAGCTTCTCATCTCACTTGAGGAGCTAAGGGAGAGACACCCAGTAATGCCCTGGATTCTGGGTGGAGATTTCAACATGATCAAATCTCTTACAGAAAAAAAGGAGGAACTAGAGTAATAGGAGGAGAATCTATTGCCTTCTAGAACTTCCTAATCAACTTGAGGCTAGTGGACTTAGAAACATCAAATGGAACCTTCACATGGAACAATAAGAGGGGAGGATCTTCCCAAGTTACCTCAAAACTAGATAGATTCCTCATCACGGAGAACCTCTTCCTCTCTGGACCTAACTTGAATGCTTTTATCCTTCCTTATGGAGGGTCGGACCACTGGCTGATTTAGCTAGAAGCTTCTTTTATTAGCACTCCAAGGAACAAACCTTTCAGGTTCGAAAATGTTTGGCTCACACACCCTAACTTCATCTCCAATATTAATAAGTGGTGGAAGGAGGATTTACCCGTTCAAGGCATGAAAATGTTCATTCTGCAATAAAGACTCAAACACATTAAGGTCAAACTCAAAGATTGGAACAAAAATGAGTTTGGAAATATTTTTAAAGCCAAAAAAGAAGTGGAACAAAAGCTACAGAAAATTAACCAAATTCTTATCAAGGAAGGCTTCACTGAGAATAGGAAATTGCAAGCTAACTCTCTCCAATAGGAATGGGACACTAGATGTCAGAAGGAAGAAATCTTCTGGAAGCATAAATCAAGAGTGCAATGGCTTAAAGAAGGAGAAAGAAATACAAGGTTTTTTCACAAAATCAACCATGGAACATCGGGCTCATAATCAAATCACAAAGCTCATAGATCCTCAAGAGAAAGAGCTAAGCACATACAAAGATATGGAATCCATTTTGGTACAACATTTTCAAACTATAGCAGAGGAGGCTATCTTAGATAGATCGCTAGCTATTAAAATATTTACGCATCATATTCCAAAGCTGGTGACTAGGGAAGATAATTATAATCTCTTTATGAATGAGTTACAATAGACCAGTGATATAAGAGGAGGTAAAAGAAGTAATAAATGAGATGCACAATGGGGAAGCTCCTAGATCAGATGGTTTCAACATTTACTTCTTCAAGGCAAGCTGGGAAATAGTCAAACAGGACATTCTGGAGGTGGTGGAGGACTCAAGAATTTCAAAAACAATCCTAAAAGAACTAAATACCTCCTTCATAGCCCTAATTCCTAAATAGGATAAAGCAATGACTCTAGATCGATTCAGACCCATAGCCCTCTGTAATGTAATATACAAAATCATCTCCAAAGTTATTGCAAACAGACTCAAGCCCCTTTTTCCAACTCTCGTGTTGGAGGAGAAAAATGGATATGTGGAAGGAAGGAAAATTCTCAATAACATCATTCAAGCTCATGAAATGGTACACTCTCTCAAGAATAATAAGCAAGCAGGGATGATCATTCAACTGGACCTAGCAAAAGCTTATCACAAATTAAACTGGTTATACATCAAAGAAGTTCTAATATCATATGGCTTTGACTAGAATTGGATAAGATGGGTTATGGTTTTGGTAACATCTGCTAGATTTTCTATCCTTCTCAATGGTTCTCCATCCAGATCCTTTCGGCCCTCTAGAGGTCTTAGGCAAGGAGATCTGCTCTCTCCCTTTCTCTTTATCCTTATGATAAAAGGATTAGGCAAAGCGATTACTTCTACCAAAAGGGAAGGCACAATCTAGGGTCTCAAGCTCACCCTGGACGGAGACTCTCTGAGTCATCAACAATTTGTAGATGACACCATGTTACAGGGCATACCAACGGTCAAAGAAGCCAAAACTTACAAACAAATTCTACAAGATTTTTCTTTGGCAGCCGGTACAGAGGTAAGTCTCTCAAAATCTAAATTATTTTTTTTCAATACAAATATTGCCATTCAAAGAAACCTCTCCAGAATTCTCGACTTTCAGAGAGACCATCTCCCCTCCAAATATCTGGGAATACCTCTCACTGTTAAACCTCTGAGCAAGTAATTTTGGGAGCCATTGAATAATAAACTAAAGGACAAAATTAGCAAATGGACAAGTAGATCTTTAAATATAGCTGGCAAGATCGTTCTCACAAAGGCGGTCCTACAATGTATTCCAATATATATGTTTTCGGCTCTTCTTGTCCCTAGAGGGGTAGCCCAACAAATCAGGAACATGCAAAGAGATTTTCTTTGGGGACAAGGGGAGGAAAAAAGGAGATGGGCTCCGGTAGCTTGGGACAAACTTTGCAAACCCAAACCTCATGGGGGTCTAGGTCTCCATGACCCGGAAACTCTCAAAAATGTTATGGGGGCCAAGCTTTTGTGGAGATGGCTGAAGGAATCAAGAAACCCATGGGCCAAGCTCTGGAAACAAAAATATGCAAAGGACTAGCAAGAATGGGACCCGATCAGAATGACAGGGCATATCCTTGGGAGAACAGAGCTTTAGTTCAGAAACATAGCTTCTTGGAGATTGGAAATGGGAACCTTGCCTGGCTTTGGGAGGATAAATGGCAGCAGGAACTCAACTTAAGCAGAGAAGGACTAGATATTCTCAAAGAGGAAACTGTCAACAAAGGACTAAAAATGTCAATGACTTTTGGGATAAGACAAGGAACAATGACAAATGGAGAACATGGAAAGTACCAGTTTATAGTGAAGAGACTCCTCTGAAGACCCAGGCTAAAGCTCTTGCTACAATCCTAGAAAAGAGGAAACTTTTGATCTCAACTTTCACAGATCAACTTAGATGGGAAGAAGCAATGAGGGCAACTTCAACCTCAAAGAAGCCAAAGAAATTGTCACTGGTTACAATTTTTCAAACCTAGATAAAATTTGGAAGGACCTATGGAAGCACCCTTACTGGATGAAAATCAAGCTGTTTATGTGGATGGTTCATCACAAAAAGATTCTAACTTTGGAAAATCTTAGAAATAAAGGTTTCGCGGGACCATCCAGATGCCAGTTATGTGGTATCCAGGAAGAAACGAGGGATCACCTTCTCAGTCTTTGTACCTTCACCTCAACCTTATGGAACTGGGTTGCCTCTATCTTCAGATAAACTGACAGGGATGAAAATGACATCTCCAAAACCTTAAAGAATTGGAGGAAAAAACTTTCTAAGAATGAGACTTTCAACACAGCCTGGACATTGATACCAGGCTTTCTAATCTAGAATCTCTGGAATGAACACAATAACAGAATTTTCAATGATAAATCTAGCCCACCCCAAAACATAATAGCTCAGCTCCTAAGGCAACTCAAAGAAAATGTAAATACCATTCAGAAGCAACCTCCTGAGAATCCTCCAACACACCAAGAGGCTCGCATTATTCTTCTTTTGGGCCTTGAGAAGCTGGTCCCCCAGGGCACAATCTGGATTGCAACACACGCTACAATGAGGTAGGATTATTGACAACCCCCACCCCGGCTACTTGAAATTCAATAGAGACGGAGCCTCGAAAGGAAACCCTGGGGTTGCGGGGTATGGAGGAGCTATAAGAGATGACAAGGGGAATATAATAGTCATCTTCCACAGTCATTTAGGGAATGCTACCAACAACATGGCAGAACTAATGGCCATAGAGCAGTGCCTAGAGATTCTGAGAGATCTCAATATGACGAACTCCATAATAGAAGCTAATTCTGAATTAACAATCAATTCTATAAAAAAAATAGCAAATGGCTCTTCTCCAGAGAAAGTCTCGAACCATTGGATACTTTTGCAGGTCTATCGTCGTATTCAATCGCATCTAAGAATCCTGAGACCCTTAAGTTTTGTACATGTGCGTAGAAATGCCAATAGATTAGCAGAATGGCTGGCAAATGAAGGGGTGCTCTGCAAAAATGATCACAGTATTTACAAGTGGGAGCTAACTCCCACAGGGAATTTGCGAGAGGAATGCCATAGTTTGGCATGCACAGACAATGAGAACTATCACAGTATGTGGGAGACGTAGTAATTGGGCAATTAAGTGAATGGCAGACAAGGGTTCTTCAAGCAGAAGATCTCAGCATCGGCGCGACGGAAACATGTGGAGAAAGAGCGGTTTCCTTTCTCAAAGAAATTAGAGGTCAAGCGATTTAGTGCTTTATCGGGTACTCCCAAGACCCCAAGCGGTTTTTCATGATTTTCCTCTGATGCCATTCATCAATCACAACGTGGTAGCGAGTAGAGAGAGAAAACCACCTATATCGGGTGGGTTGTCCTTGAGCTTCTTCTCCGTCCGATATTCTCTTCAACCGTCGAATTCGGCAGGTGAAGATCTATGGCCTCATTTCATCGAACTAGTTGGATGCGTTATCCTCCGATCTTATCATGATCATCATGGTGGCTACTGGGTTTCAAATGTCAAAGTTGCACGGGATTTATCCCCTTGGACAGACTTGATAGAGCCCTTGAACTGGGTTTATTTTCCTTTCATGTCCATGGGTTTTGTCAATTGGTAGGCATTTTGAGTTGTCGTTTTCACCCCCCAACCATGTGTTCACAGAGTTTTGCGGAACTGAGGAATGATTTTTGAGGTTTGGCGGTCACCGGCTGCTCCCATTGACTTTTGGTCGGGATTTGTAACATAGTTTTGTAATTTTTTAGCCATTCAATGAGAAGGAAACACTCTCGCTTTAGAAAAAAAAAGAGATTATTAATAATTGGTGTATGATCATGGAGAATTTTTTACATAAAGAAATAATAAAGAAGGAAATAAGGGTAATGACCATACAAAAGGGGAATTTAGAGGTCGAGAAACAGTGCAATAAACAAAGTGGACAACAAGAAAATCAAGTTTGGAATCCTTGAATATTAAGGACCGTTGCAAAGGAATAATTTAGCAAGACCTATGGAAAACAACATCATCAAATATGGGATCTAGTTGGACTTCAATAGATTAAAGATACATGACTAGGAGGTCATGAAATTTTTGTACCTTGAGAGTTTGATGTAGGAGCATCTCACAGGTATCCTCAAAATGTAATTTTCTAATTCCAAGAAGTCTAAAATTTCCAGATTATTAAAAATTCTAGAATTTTTAGATTTTTAGAAAATACAAGGCTAGTTAAAAAGTCTAGAAACAAAATGTAAAAAGGAAAAAAAGAAGAAAAAAATTATTTTATTTAAGGAAAACATTATGAGGATTTTTCCAAAAGTATAAGAGAGAAATATCTTTAGAAATCTAGAGCTTTCCTTCCTCAAGAGAATTCTAGATCTCCCCTTCTCTAAGAGAAGTTTAGATTTTTCCTTCTACAATACTAAATATAGATGTAAGTCATTTTCTCAAGGTGAGTGAGAGGGCATAGAAAAGCCCAATATATTTGCGGCAAGGATTATTTATGTAATTATGGAATTAGATATTAGTTATATAAAATATTTTTTTTTTACAAAATATTATGTGTATTATGTTGATTGGAATAAGAGCGAGCTTATGAGGGGGGATTGAAGTGAAATTCCCCAGCATCAAAGGGGACATTACTACATGACTAGTACTTAGAGTTGAACCACCTCCATGGAAAACATAGTAAAAATAGGGGTTCCTAAATTCCCCTACAACCCATTATCCAATCATGCTCCAATGAGTCTCACCATAGTACCCTTTCCTTTAGTAACCACTAAAACCATGCATACAACTAATTCTAAGAAAGGGGTGTTTCCAATAGAAGATTAGATACTTAGGCGCAAAAGGGTGATGGCCATAAGAAAATAAATTTTCTTCGCTCTAACTATTGCAATCGACCCATAAGGGAGCCTTAGAATAATTTCTCACTAGGTGATACAAATTCACTTTCTAGTGTTGATTTTTGATAACTTGGGGGGTACTCCATGCCCTAGGGTTCAAGGTTCGGAGGTTGGAGCACCACGAAATTCATTTGTGGTCTTAGAACCCAAGGTTGGGGTTTTTAACCCATTGATGTTTGGGCCAAAACCATGGAGGATTTTGGACATGTGATGGATAGAGATGATTAGAGGATGACAAGGAGAATCCAACACTTCTAGAATCGTCAAAATTAGAGTTGTCCTTAATGAGATATGAATTTTTGAAGTTAATAAATTGATTTTTGGGCATTCAAGTCATGTGGTATTGAAGGAGGTATGTCCAAAAGTCATTTCTCTTGGGTAATTCATTGATCCTCTTGTTTAGTATAAGTAAGAGGTGATTGAGGTTCATTTGAACATATCCATGTGAAACAATTCATAGAAAATCATCACTTATGGTAGCCGTTGTCCAAGAAGGAGAAGGTTGAGTAGCATAAGGGGAAAGTTTAATTCCTTTTTGAGGGGTTGAAGAAGGATGAGGTAAAACAAAGGCTAAACCACATTGTTCTAGGTTGTTTGACACATGTTTAAGGGTGGATATCCCTTGATTTATTAGGCCACATTCCCTGTAGTCATTACAGAGGCACCACATGCTTTTTTTGGGACTGTTAGGAGGGTCGTAAGGCATATTACCAAGAGCAGAAAGAAAGGGAAAATACAACATGGGAGGCAACAAGGAAAAGGAAGGACATCGTATTAATTTTAAGATCTCTAGTAGTGGTTAGAGAGGGTTGTCATGGTCTGAAATGATGCCCTAACAAAATTGATAAGATACAAAAGATACACCATCTCTTAGGTACATGTATCTGGATGATTTTTTGTTGAGTGTGTTGCTAGTAGGATCATATTGCAACCTATGGAAGCAAATTGGAAGAAGGAAAACTTGGTGGTTAGTATCCCTTTCCTAGGAGTTGATTTCACATTGGATATTTGTTGTTTGATTGGGTGCCATTGGACCGGTGGAGGGAAGCGTGTTGGTAGCCCAAATTATCCCTAGAGAAGAAAACAAGAACGGCGTTGACTATTGCATGAATGGGTGAATATTGGAGCCTAATGTGTATTTCTTTGATGGATGAAAGAAGCTACTAGATTGGTAGATTGGAGGTTAAGTATTGGCCATCCTAGAGGAGCAAATTGATCAACCCATGTTCATTATAGCAGAAGTGACTTGAAACAATGATAGGAAGCAACCCTCCTCAAGTCTCTATGTGTTTCCCTTTGATGGACTAAGTGGAAGTTAGAGAGAATATTGGAAGAGAAGGACTGACCAGATGAGATACGACATAGAGGCTCTGATTGTGCAATTGAGCAACGTGATTGTCATTTGTATCTTGTATTATTGTACTTGTGGATATTTGAGGGCCATTATCCCTTGTGTGGGAGCCCCAAACTATTGTATTATATGTTGATAATGTAACAAAGTTGGGTTACACATATTCTTTCTATTTTTTCTATTATGCAGATGATTGGTTTACTGCATTACATTGTTTCCTTGTGCTCAGTAGTTTTGTTGAGATTCCTGGTTTGGTAGCGTCAAAGATTTACGATTTTATCCTATATGCCAATTTCCTGGAAATTCAACATGGTATCAGAGTGTGTTTGAGCTACTTTGGGACAGTGAAACAAAGTGTGCACAATGAAGTACAACTTAAGAGGGATTTGTTCACATTGTAGCTGAAGGGATCACTACAATGTCAAATTTGTAGGTTGGTCTTTGGTATGAGGATAGGTGATGAGGCTCATCATTAGGTAAAATATATGGACCTTAATACACTCCAAGCTTATTGAAATAAACTCTTCTCATAATTCCTTACATGTTCTAATTATATTTTTCTTAACGAGATGAGTAAAAGTAAGATGTTATGTCTAGTGGTCTAATGTGCATTGATTGCAGGTTTTTGGGAGAAAATTATGGCAAAATATAGCTAATTAAAGTGCAGGAACTCGAATGAGACAAGAAGGAGAGATTATAGGAGAGGGATCTTCCTCATTAAATCCTCACTCATACGAATATCTCTCAATCAAATCACACTAGCTTGGATTTCAGGAAGCCGAGTCATGAGGATCATTAGCAACTGAGCCAGTGATAATTAAGAACTAATTTATCTTAAGATTGGGATCCAAGCCTCCCTATATTTTAGTCTTTCTTTACTGCAGTAGGTAGAATTTCAATTCTCTTAATTAGGGTAAAATTCACCTTTCTCAATTAATAATCAAACTTCTTCTCAATCAATAGAAGGCTGGTTTGAGAAACCCTAGTGGTCTATTGCCCAGCTCAGCAGTGACAAAAGAGTGGACCCATTGCATCTACTTGTGTATACAACACTTTCACCTCCAAGTTTGTACGAACCCCGGGTTGATGAAGTAAAGTTGGTAGCCCCAGGAGTTGCAACATTCTTGCTGAAATATTGGTGCTCACCACTTTTTGGCGCCGTTGCCGGGGAGGTATCTGAGTAGATGTGATTTCTGCTTTATTTCTTCCATTTCTTATCTCTTTCATTCTGCTATTAGTTTCATTTTTGCAAGATATTTGTAAGTTGGTTTGCTTTCCTTTCCATTCTACAAGTGATTTCATTCAGTAGTTAGTTTCAATTCATTTTTCTTTTCTATTATGCAATTAGTCTTAAAGCTTGAAAAAAAAAGCACTTCTTTCATGCCTCGTAGGAATAGGGGTAACTTAGGGAAATTTCTACCAAATACCCCAACCACTTCAAAAAACCAACCTTCCCTCTTCTCTGATGGGTGTGAATTAGAGGACCCCTTAGGTGAGTAAATAGGGATTTTTGAAGACCCTATAGGGGAAGAAGAAAAACCCATTCCAACTGACATAATGGCTAAAAATAGAAATGAAAGGGGAGATAGAGAAAGAATTGAGGGTGATTTTCCCATCAGAGAAACCAATGGGGATGCCAAGATGGAAAACATAAGCCCCTCTGCTCTTCCTCACTTCCATCGCCTGATCTCAGAAGATCCAGATACTTTCTTGTTTGAATTCTCTGTCATATGCAGAGCTTATGACTACACAACTGATGATTAGAAGTTGAAATTATTCCCATCCACTCTCAAGGATGCAGCTCTGCGCTAGTTCATGGGTTTACCTGGGGATAGTATCACCACCTGGGCTTAGATGCAACAAGATTTCGACAACAAGTATAGGGACTGCTAGAGGTCCAAAGACACTAAAGAGGAAATTTTTAGAATGACCTTGGGGCATGATGAGTCCTTAAAGGATTATGAGGAAAGATTCCAACTCAGCTACAAAACGGCCAGGTTCACACTTGATCTTAAGTCACTTAAGCTAGTCCTATTCAGGGGGATCAGGGAAGATATCCTAGATATCCTAAACCTGCTATCAGGAGAGTACATCTATCAGATACCCTAAGAAGATATCAAGACCATTTTTAAGAACCATTCTAGGGTAGCTAGGAAAAAGGGCAGGGGTAGTCAAACAATGACCAACTCATCCTCTTCCAACACATCTATAAAAAGTGAAATTGGAAACATGTTGGAACTTTTCAAGAGTGAAATGCGGCAAACCCTTGCCCTACAGATGGACGCTATGAAAATCAAGAGGAAGCAGAGAGAGCATTGGCCATCTTCTACCCTAGATGCACAAGGAAGCACCCTAGGAAGGAATTTCCATTAAACCTTATAGAAATCTACTCGGTCTTTGAAGAAAACCACTCCACACACAATTTCCCTTCTCTACCTAGACTAGAATCTATGTATCGGGGAATTGAAGTGGTGATTGAACAACTTTGCCACATAAATCAAAGGAGGCCTCATGGGCCTCGACCATACCAGTAGGGCATGTAAGGGTCCACCTATGCATATTACCACCCTAACCAAAACACATCCATTCCATCTTGGGCTCCCCCTGCTCATCCCTCCTGGTCTACACCTTCTCCCTGGTCTTTTGCATGTCAGTACCATTCCCAGCCAACCAACCAGCCATTTCAGCCATATACACCTCCACAACCTCAGTGGAATGCACCAACCTAGGGGTCAAGGCCCCCATACAAGAATGCTCCAGTCTTATTTCCTTCACCTCCTACTCAACCACAACTTTTACATCGTTATCCACCTAAACAACCTCAGATGCCTACCCAACCAAACCCAAACCTGAACAATAGATAGGCACAACAAGTCTACAGTGGAGAGACATCATACCATGCTTATGTTGTGGAAATTTAGGACATCAACCTTAGATCTGGGAAAGTGCTTCCGGATAATCAACCTCCATCTCCACCTAGGGAGAGTGAGGAAGAAAGAGAGGAAAGTATGCCTAGAGTGAATCCACCACCCTTTCTTGAAAGATTAACTCATCTAGTCCAGCATACCCTAGAAGAGAATGAACTTCTGGGTGAATTGAAAAATCTATGTGTCAAAATCCAACTTCTCCAAGATATTAAGGATGTACCTATTTACAAAAAAATGATTAAAGAGAAGTGTTTCAAACATCCAGGGAGGAAAAAAAGAGACACCCCTACCATTAATTTCATTGGACAGTTATCCGACTTAATGTTGGGATAGGTAATTTGCCCAAAATATTTAGACCCTGAAAGCCCTGTAGTAGATGTACACATCAATGGCACCATTGTCCCACATACCTTGATTGATATTAGGGCTATCATTAATGTATTGACTAAGGACACAATGCTCAAGCTGAATCTCCAGGGTTCATTAAGAAAGACCACGACAATATTGCAGCTTGTAGACCGATCCACAGTAGCCCCTGAGGGGATTGTTGAGGATGTGACAGTCTCCATTGACTCCTGGGAGTACCCCGCAGACTTCTTAGTTCTCCAGCCTAAGGCCAAATTTAATGGTTATCCTCTCATACTTGGGAGGCCTTGGTTAGCCACTATCGATGCCTCCATCAGCTGCAAAACTAGAAACATGACTATCAAAAATGGGCATCTATCAAAGCAATTGGTCTTGTGCCCTCCTGCTCAGCCATCTCTAGAACATGACTTACCTTTATGGATAGAAGAGGAGGAGGAAGATGAAGTCTACTCCACCCAACTCTATACCCTAGAAACTACCATTGGAGGAGGATAACCTGATGAAGATGATTTGATTGAACACATCGTCCAAAATCCAATTCCCAACACCTTGTCTCTAGAGGAAGTAGTCAAGGAAACCAATAACAACCATCGGATTGATCTATGCTTAGCTGATTCAAACCCTACTCGTGTCAAGACAATAGAACGCTAAAAGAACACTGAAAATCAACCCCTCTCTTTCTGTACACCAAGAAGAAGAGTTACGTAATATGCTAAGAGATCATTTATGTTGAAATATGACAACAAGAATATTCCAATTTAATTTTTCCTTGAATAAAATTGTGAATTAAAATCGAATTTAGTCTTAACAACTACTTGGAAATAATTAATTAATTTATTTTAAATTAATTAGTTGGAGAAATTCAAGTTAGAAGTCTTTGTGAAGTCATGCAAGAGCTATCCCTTAAATTAAGGAGATAAGATTGAGTTGTAATTGAGTTGTAATTAGTTAACTTAATTTACTAACTTAAGTCCAGTTAAATTAGTTCCAAACTGTTTGACAAACCAATAGTGGGTTAACAATCAGTTGATGCATTAATGCACTCAACTAGTGCTACTCTAGTTAACTGAATATTCCCTCATCATAAACTCATGGATGTCTATTCTGATAAATACCCAGTTGAGATTAGTGTTCAAGGATAGTGTACTATCAATTGCATGTGTTTTCTCATGGAGAAAACTCATGTATGTATTCAAGGATTCATCCTTAAGGATTGCACAGTTTTGAAGGCTAATCATCCACAAGGAACAATGCAAGGAAATAGGAGCTTGGAGGGCAGAGAGGAAGGCTGGAGAGAAGCCAAGATTCCTGTGAGCCTCTGTGAGGATTGTAATGAGAGTTGGGTAGCTGTGAGAGCTAAGGCTTTGTATAATTCCTATGTTTTTCCACCATGTATGATAATACAATAGTGTGGGGTTTTTATCTGAGACTTTCCCCAAAGTATTTTCATGTGTATTGTGCCATTGATTCTTCTTCTTCTAGTTATATTGTTCAGCTCGACCTTTAAGCTTTCAAAAATTGATAGTAGAAGTAAGTTATAGTATTCTTCTTTGATTTACATTGCATTATCGAGTTAACCTATCACAGATTTTCTACATGGTATCGGAGCAATGAATAGTATACTTAGAAGAGAATTTGAAGTTTGAAGTTCGGGGTTGTAGGTGCAAATCAAATTCATATCATACTTCAAGGTTGGCCAATGGTGTTTTATGGCTTGAGACTTGAGTATGCCTTCGAAGGTAGCTCAAATTACATAGCATGGAAAGATAGAATGGAGGCTATATTAGAAGACAATGGCTTGAGGGAATTCATTGATCAAGAAGTCCCAAATCTAGCTTCAACTAATGCACAAGAGTTGGCTGAGTGGAAGAAGTGTGTGGTGAAGGCGAGATAGAACATCCTTGAGGGAGTTCGAGACCATATTTTCTTGAGTCTCCATGGGAAGGATACTTAATTTTCAATGTGGAAGACATTGAAGGACCTCTACCAGAACAATAGCAACTAGAGGAAATTGGAACTCAAGGATAATTGTTATAGTTCCAAATCTCACCTTTTATATTTTTGATGCTACATTTATGTCCTAGGGAAACCCCTCCTTCCAGACTTGGTCCAAATACTTAAAAAACAATGTTTTACTCCCTATACATGACATTTCCCTAAGCTAAACGCGTGTGTACGCGTGTCTGGGTTGGGTATATCTAGACCCCTGTACACACGCATTTAGCTCAGGGCAATGTCATGTATAGGGAGTAAAACACTATTTTTTAAGTATTTGGTCCAGGTCTGGAAGGAGGGGTTGCCCTAGGCCATAAATGCAACATCACAAATATCAAGGGTGAGATTTGGAGCTATAACAATAATATTTGAAGAATCAAGATGGAGAAGGGCAATACCATTTCCACATATCTGAACAAGCTCACCACTTGCAGAGATGAGCTTGGTAGTATGGGAATAATTACTACCAATGATGATATGGTGAGCCTCACTCTCCTTGGCCTTCCAAAGAGTTGCAATAGCTACCAAGACTCTATGAATGGAAGGGAGAAACTGCCAAATTGGGAACGACCGTGGTCGGATCTTATGCAGGAGGAGATCAGGAGGAGCACACGAGATGGTTCTTCATCCATGAATGATGATGAAGAAAATATGGCCTTAGCAAGTAAGGCAAGGAAAGGGAAGGGGAAGGCTTCCCATTTCAAATCAAATTCTTCTCATGGAGGGAAGAAGGGTGACATGCCTAAAGTAAGATGCTTTAATTGTCACAAGATGGGACATTATGCGACTAATTTCCCATCGAAGAAGTCTAAGAAGGGATCCTCAGAAGGATCATAAGGTGAGGCATTAGCCTCTCAGTTCGAAATGGACTTTACCCTCATCGCATGCATGGTGTCATCGATGATGGGTTCTGTCTAGTATCTTGAAAGTGGAGCCTCATTCCACATGACCGACAATAAAAATTTACTTAGTTCTTTGGAAGAGAAAGACCTCAAGATGCGCATAGAGATGGCTGATGATGGAAGGTATAGTGTTTCAGGAGTGGGCACTGTTGCTTTTAAGAGGGAGCATGGAGCTCGTCACACCTTGACAGATGTGATGTATGTGCCTGGACTCGAGAAGAACTTGGTATTGGTCGTGATGTCTGAGGACAAAGGCTACGATGTTGTCTTCAGAAAAGGAAAGGCGTTCCTAAGACACATAGCCATGGGTCAGACCAAGAGGATAGGGCTTTGGGTGAAGATTCTCTATAAACTAGAGGTAGATGATTGTGCAGCATTGAATACAAAAGCAGAATTGGTGCAAAGCAAAGACATTGGCGAGTTGTGGCACATGCGGTTGGGCCATTTGCATAATGGGGCCTTGAAGATAATGCAGCAGATATCTACAAGACTTTCCAAAGGTAAACTTGAGGAAGTTGACACATGCAAAGGTTGTACCTTGGGAAAGTACACCAAGTCTTCCTTTCATGATCAAGACAGTCGAGCAGAGGCTATCTTAGAGCCAGTTCATACTAATTTTTGTGGACCATTCTCGACAACATCCACAGCAAAGAAAAGGTATTATGTGATTTTCATTGATGACTATTCTCGTAACTTTTGGATTTATTTCATGTAGAAGAAGGACCAAACTTTCACAAAGTTTTGTGAGTTCAAATCTTTGGTCGAGAAAGAGTCAGGGAAGAAGATCAAGGCCTTGAGATGTGACAATGGTGGAGAATATGTCTCTCAAGAGTTTAAGGACTTCTGTGCAGTGGAAGGAATTAAACGAGAGTTGACGGCACCTCATAACCCACAGAAAAATGGGGTGGCCGAGAGGAAGAAAATAACTATTGTAGGGGAAACATGGGAAATGTTGCATGACCAAGGCCTACCACTTCACTTGTGGGCTGAGGCATGCAACACAACGATCTATTTGCAGAATAGAAGCTCACATCGCATACTTGGGATGAAGAAACCAGAGGAAGCTTTCTCCCATAAGAGATGAGATGTGGGTCACTTCAGGGTCTTTGGCTCATTGGTATATTTCCATGTGACAAAGGATGCACGGAAGAAGCTTGAGCCAACAACAGAGTTGGGGATATTTGTGGGGTACACTGATACACCTCACAACTATCGGGTGTACTTTCCTACCAGTTGGAGGACAGTGGTTTGCAGAGATCTCATGTTTGATGAGAAGAAGGCCATGTGAGTTTCCCTAGATATGGAGCTCCAACTACAGGCTGTGGAGGAACTGTTTGTTACTAACGAGGAGGAGCCTTAGACTAATGTGAAGCAACTGCATGCATAGGTTCCAGGAGTGGAGACATCCACTCAAGTAGAGTCTTCTAGAGATGAACAAAAGCGCACAAGAGAAGCTGATAGATTGTTGGAGGATGCAAGAGAAAATTTGGGAGCACCATCTTCTCAGCATAGAAAGAGGAGGTCACCTGAGAGGTACACTGGATACATGGCCCTTGCTGGGGAATGTTTTGATACCAAGCCATCTTCCTTTGAGGAAGCAGTGCAGCAGCTGATTTGGGTTGATGTTATGGTGGAGGAATATGACTCGATAGTTCGTAACAGTGTTTGGGACGTGGTTTTCAGACTGGAGAACAAGTCAGTTGTGAGTTCCCATTGGCTTTACAAGGTAAAGCAAGCTGCTGATGGTAGTGTGGAGAAGCATAAGGAAAGATTTGTTGCCCGTGGCTTTTCACAAGTTGAGGGGATTGACTATGATGAGACTTTTGCTCCTGTCACAAGGTATTCATCTATCATATCTATTTTGGCACTATCAGCACATATGGGTTGGAAGATCCATCAGATGGATGTGAAGACTACATTCCTCAATGGACAAATTGAGGAAGAGGTATACATAGAGCAACCAAAAGGTTTTGAGACCTTCGATCATGAGTTTCATGTGTGCCGAGTCAAGAGAGCATTGTATGGGATGAAGCAAGCACCTCATGCTTGGTACACCAGGATAGACAACTACTTCACCAGGTTGGGCTTCACAAAGAGTGAAGCGGATGCGAACCTGTACCACATTGTGGTGAAAGGTAAGTTGTTGATCATCATACTTTATGTTGATTATCTCATATTGACTGGTGATGATCAGTTGATCGTGTGTTAAAATTGGAAACCAGGGCAAAACTTCATGTGGGTCATCTTATTCATGGCTGATAATATTTTTATTAGATTCCTCTCGTCGAGCGGTGTAGGATTGATATAAAGATCATCTGATTCCGATAAGTAGTCATGGAGATATGAATTTATTTTGATTATGGAATTATTATCAAGCCGACCTACAACTCATGTAGGCTCAGAAGCCCAACAGTCGCATCTATTCACCCACCAACGTTGTGTATAAATATAAGAAGACTTTTCCTCATTTGGACTCACTCATATCATCACATCTCTGTCTCTCTACTGCACAGATATGAGTCTCTTCTCTACTGCGCTGAAATGGGTCGCTCTCTCTCACACATGTGAAGCCGGAAGCTGTTTGAAACTGCAACTGCAGAAGTAAAGATTGACTTGCGTGGCCTAGAAGATCTCCTCTTTGGAACTGCGCTATAGGTTCATCTGAATCTCCTTTGAAAGCCACAACTTTTGGTGGTGGAATGAAGTCAATCCGACGAACAGTTTGCAAGATATCGATTGCCCTAGTTTGAAGTTGGAAACTACTGAAACTGAAGCTGCAACTGCAGAAGTAAAGATTGACTTGCGTGGCCTAGACGATCTCCTCTTTGGAACTGCGCTGTAGATTCATCTGAATCTCCTTTGAAAGCCACAACTTTTGGTGGTGGAATGAAGTCAATCCGACGAACGGTTTGCAAGATATCCACTGCCCTAGTTTGAAGACGGAAATTGCTGAAACTGAAGCTGCATCTGCAGAAGTAAAGATTGACTTGCGTGGCCTAGAAGATCTCCTCATCTGAACTGCACTGTAGTTCATCTGAACCTCCTCTGGAAGCCGAATCTTTTGGTGGTGGAATGAAGTCAATTCGACGGTCGGTTTGTGAGATATCGTCTGCCCTAGTTTGATAATGAAGCCGCTAATGCTGATGTTGCTGATCTAGGGTTTGCTACTGCTGATATGAATCAGATTTATTGTACTATTTCTCTCGGTTGAATTATTGAAGATAAAATAAGATTTGATCAAAGGGTTTCCCCACACATTGTGGGTTTTGTCCCTGGCTAGCCGCCACATCTTGTGTCTCTTGTCTTGGCTTGTTTTCTGTCGATCGTTTAATGTTCTATCTGCACTTTACTTTATGTACATGTGATTACTAATCGGTGGAATATAATAAGAAAAAGAAGTAAACTGTTATAAGCATAGAACATACCATAACTGTTGTGGGGAAAAATGCCTATTTAGGACGATCCTATCCACCTAAGGTGTGACAGCGCCTTAGCAACAAATGAATGCAGCTATCATGATTTCTTCCTTTATCAAATATGAAAGAGAGGAGATCGGCAGACTTACCGTTATCTTCTGGTTGTCCCTCGAACTAGATCCTCTTCTCTTTGTGTGTCCACAGCTACTTGCCTCCTCGCTCGATCAAGAGAACAACTACTTGAATCCCACGAGATCACAAGAGAACAGCTACTTGTGACAAGAGAACAACTACTTGCAACAAGAGGAGAACACAATACAAAGGCAAATATACATATTCATAAATGATTCAGGATTAGAAGTAAATCAAATATACTAATGCAATTACACAAAACACACCAGCATATAGGAAAGAATCAAGATAGCTTTATTGAAAGTAACAGGGTTCAGGAAGAGATACAGCCCATAAGGCTCCAACCCAACATCTCCTTCCCAGCAGAATGGAATCCCTTCTTCAGCTCCTTTCAAAGCATAATACACCCAATATTTCTAGCCACAAACCAACAACAATTCTTTGCAAATACCAAATTCCAGCCTCCCTAGACCTCATGAGAGAGATCTATATATAAGAGTTTTGGAGAAAGGATGAGTCAGCTTGAGGCTGGTATGAAGCTGACTAGTGTCCTCTCCCACTTCAGTTCTTGAGTCCACTTGGAGGTTCTTGCTTCCACTTGGAGATTTGGAACCTCTTACTCATCACCAGTCGAATTCCCTGATCCAAGTGTCATTTTGGAAGCTTCCTGGGCATTGACACTTTGAGGAATGACTCTGCCACATGTCCAAACTCGCCCAGCGCAGGTAGCCTTCTTTGCAGTTGACATTCAACGCAGGTAGACAGTGGAGCAGTTGACATTCAGCGCAGATGCTCAGTGGAGCAGTTGACATGATCCATAATTGCCTTGTTTTTGAGTGTTTTCAGGTGGAGAACTTTTGTTAAGTGCTGTGGTTTGCTGGCCTTGTTCTTCTAGGGGTAAGAACAACATGTTTAGGGACTTTGGATCCCTTGATTATTGACATTTCATGCTCAGTGATGCAAGGCACAAAAATGTCTATAACAGTTGCCCCCTAAAGTATGAGGCCGTTTATCGGGTGAAATGCTATATCCAGGAGGGTCCGAAGTTCATCCATCTGCTGGGAGGAGACCTGTAATAAAATACAATACAATACATTATGATTCATACTGCTTTCATGATCTAGCTGAGGCGGGAATTCCCATGCTCAGCTTTTTAAATTCATTTTTGTACATGGAACAGACGATCGTTTGATGGTAGACTGATAATTTTGGTGAAATTATCATCCTTTGAGTAGGATGATCATCTGCTGCAATGATGTACATGTCAAATGTCTTTATTTTTCCTGAATATATATCGCAGCCCGGATGGATGAAACTAGATCCGGGGTCTTCAAACTCGTTCGATCCTCACTCTAAGTACAAGTCGATCCATGTGAGAATTGCGCTGAAGTCGAACATGGAAAGACATCGCTTGATTACCGGTCAATGATGTAAACCGTTAACAAGCGCGAGAGGAATCACCGATAATGATAATGACCCTCAAGGTACTGTAGTACAATTCACGTGGTGTGAATAAAGGACTTGGCGTCGAACACCACGCAAAATCTTCTGGTCGAAGGTCATTGATGTATACCTGTCGCCGGAAGTGAGAAACTTGCCATTGAGGCATGCAAGCTTCAAAGTACTGAAGGGGTTGTTCCTAGATCAACTCCTTGGATAATGAGCTGATGTCGACAAGGAGCGATCCGTCAAAGGAGGGCCTTAATGAATCCCACATCAGTGACACAGAACAGAGCCAATGATTTTAATGGAGGTGAAAACAATCTGTGACATATGATTCAGGGTGGCGGTCATGAATGGATGAAGGACAATGTATGGCAGTGGGTGGGACCCGGTTGACTCTTTCTGAACGACTTCTCTTGAACATATGGCGACACTGATGCGATGGATTGGTAGCATTACCCCAAATATGGATGGTGTGGCAAGACCATGGTGATGTGACCGGTGAATGAAACAACCCAACCCGAATGTGATACGGAGGAAAAGTGTCATGTTCAAGAGCGACCTGCTACCATCAAAGTTTTCTTGATCTTTCCCAATTTTTACCCAGTCATTGCTGACCAGTACCTCTTTATTTTTGTCAAGCTTGAGGAGGATAACATATGCTTGTTCTATAACCTGCCCTTCGGGCAAGCCCATCGCTATGTTTTAACGAGCCTAGCGATAGTGAAACTCGTTCTCGTCTAAAGACAAGTTTATCGCTATTTAATAATTTTAACGAGTCTAACGACAAGGATAACTCGGTCCTTTTCATTTTTAGAGAGTCTGAAAAGGTACATAAAGTTAACTCCAAAATTCCTTTTTCGTCATCTAATCCCTTAAGTCCGAAAAAGTATAAAACAATACAGAAGGGATGAGTTTTCGATAACTTTAATGAGCCGAATAAAACAAGCGCTCGACCTTTTTGTGCAATAATCCCTCAGGTCCAAAAAGATTAAAATCTAGAGGAGGGATAGCTCTTCCGGTCCTTTAATGAGCTGGAAGGCCAAAACTCGGCAATCTTTTCATATTTTACGAGTCAGTTGAAAAGAGCTTAAAGAAGACTCGTCTTTTGAGGAACGAGTGATAAACAGGGATAGTAACTGATTCCAGGTACAGGTTGGAATTTTCCAATCACGGCAGTGTCACAAGGATGGCTAGGTGAAATCACTCTTCGCAGCTGTTCCTCAAAATGGGTAAACAATCATATGGAGGTGAACGATCGGCCAAATGAAAGTGGAGGTGGCAGGTGCAAACACGACCAAGGCTTTTATGGCTGATAAATTTACGATCACATCGGTTATTTACCGGGATAGGTTCATTTTTTTGTTAAAAATGAGCTTAAACTCTGGAGGAAACATTGCTCACTGCTTATATTTATTTTTTAACGAGCATGAAGACCGCGTTAAAACTGCTCGGATCTTGCGTTTATTTTTTAACGAGCATGAACTTTATGCTAAAACTGCTCGATATAAGTTTGCATGCCTCCAACATAATAACGCTATTCGAGGTGCATGCCCCCCAAGCTTCATTGCATTCAACTCGGTGATTGGAATGAAGGTTTACCTTTGAGATTTGGAAAGGGGATTGTTTTCATTTTTTAATGAGGTTGACACAGTAAAAGAACTATCCTCATGACTCCTTGTTTCATTTTTTAACGAGGTTGACACGAGATAAGAACCGTCCTCAGAGTCCAAATCCATTAGATATAGAAGGTTTCATATTCCACTGCGGCCACTTCCGCCAGATTACTCGGAGGCGGTAGGGAAAAAGTACCCATTAAGGCAGGGTCTTTTAGGAGACCTACTCCGATATTTTGGAGCGAATGATTACTTCCATGGATCATTGGAATGCTTCCCGTAACTTGAGAACCATTGGGGAGGAAGTTTTGCTGATCGACGATTGTAATCCCTCCTTGAAAGGGAAATGCAATCTTTCTGAAATAGGTCGACACAACAGCTGCCATGGCATATATCCATGGTCTTGCTAGTAGGATGTTGTAATCAAGATTCCCCTCTATGACTTCAACATCTATTTCTACTATTTTCCCTCCTAGTTCAACTTTCAAGTTGTTAAGGATACCTCGGAGTCGCCAATTTGTTGTGGGAAAAAATGCCTATTTAGGACGATCCTATCCACCTAAGGTGTGACAGCGCCTTAGCAACAAACGAATGCAGCTATCATGATTTCTTCCTTTATCAAATATGAAAGAGAGGAGATCGGCAGACTAACCGTTATCTTCCAGTTGTCCCTCGAACTAGATCCTCTTCTCTTTGTGTGTCCACAGCTACTTGCCTCCTCGCTCGATCAAGAGAACAACTACTTGAATCCCACGAGATCACAAGAGAACAGCTACCTGTGACAAGAGAACAGCTACTTGCAACAAGAGGAGAACACAATACAAAGGTAAATATACATATTCATAAATGATTCAGGATTAGAAGTAAATCAAATATACTAATGCAATTACACAAAATACACCAGCATATAGGAAAGAATCAAGATAGCTTTATTGAAAGTAACAGGGTTCAGGAAGAGATACAACCCATAAGGCTCCAACCCAGCATCTCCTTCCCAGCAGAATGGAATCCCTTCTTCATCTCCTTTCAAAGCATAATACACCCAATATTTCTAGCCACAAACCAACAACAATTCTTTGCAAATACCAAATTCCAGCCTCCCTAGACCTCATGAGAGAGATCTATATATAGGAGTTTTGGAGAAAGGATGAGTCAGCTTGAGGCTGGTATGAAGCTGACTAGTGTTCTCTCCCACTTCAGTTCTTGAGTCCACTTGGAGGTTCTTGCTTCCACTTGGAGATTTGGAACCTCTTACTCATCACCAGTCGAATTCCCTGATCCAAGTGTCATTTTGGAAGCTTCCTGGGCATTGACACTTTGGGGAATGACTCTACCACATGTCCAAACTCGCCCAGCGCAGGTAGCCTTCTTTGCAGTTGACATTCAATGCAGGTAGACAGTGGAGCAGTTGACATTCAGCGCAGATGCTCAGTGGAGTAGTTGACATGATTCAGAATTGCCTTGTTTTTGAGTGTTTTCAGGTGGAGAACTTTTGTTAAGTGTTGTGGTTTGCTGGCCTTGTTCTTCTAGGGGTAAGAACAACATGTTAAGGGAATTTGGATCCCTTGATTATTGACATTTCATGCTCAGTGATGCAAGGCACAAAAATGTCTATAACAATAACTTAACATGGTATCAGAGCTGAGGTGAAGACAAAGCCCGAGCAAGAACAAGAGCAATCGTTGAAGAGAAGATTGGCAAGGCTATCCTAAAAGAACTATGGGGTCCTCAACACTCTTTCCTACAGAAGACAAGCTCCATGAGAAAGCTGACTATCATGAATGGAAGATGTCTATCGATCTAACCCTTGAAGATCAAGGAGTGCTGGACCATGTAAGAGGCAATATTGTTGAGCCTTCATCAAATGCATCTACTGCTGCCTGGAACAAATGGAAAAATGGAGAAGTCAAAACAAAGAAAATCATCTGGGACTATATCGACAAGCGCTTGGTGGCCTACATCTCTGATCTAGACACCTCCAAGGAAATCTACGACAGACTGGTGAGTTTATTTAAAGTTAATGATGCAAATCAAGTTTTGTTTCTTAGAAATAAGTTGAGGGAAATCAAGAAGGGTAAAGATGAAAGTATGCAAGAATACTTCTTAAGAATCACCGAGATCAAGAACGATCTCCTTTCTATTGGGGAAACCATTACTGACAGAGAAATGGAACTCACAACTCTCTGAGGATTACCATCTGAATGGTATGTGTTCAGGACTACTCTTCTGAACAATAATGTAATTCCTAGTTTCAAGGAATTAATGGCTAGATGCATTCAAGAAGAAACAAGGGTAGAAGAGCAGGAAATGCCCTTGCCTAAAGGTCCTCCTGCTGCTTTTTCTTTTCATGCTAAGAAAAGAAATAATTCTGGGTCTAAATCAAAAGGAAAGGTTGGACCTAAGGGTGGAAGAAAAGGATGATGTTACATCTGTGATAAAGTAGGTCACTATGCAAGGGAGTGCCCTGATAGAAAGGACTCACACCAGGACAATGATCAAAATCTCTCTAATGGCAAATCAAAGGAATGACAAATTCAACATCAAAGGTAAGAGGAGAGCTGGGGATCGAGGAAGAGGACAACCATTCAAGAAGGCTAGAAAGTCCAGGATGTATTAAATGCACCTGACCTCAAAAGAACCTAGTGTCCATCTCGGCAATGGAAGATAGAGGCTACAAGGTAACCTTCAGCAATGGCAAGGTATGTATATGGAAAAATAATGTTAAAGATGCCTTTACTCTTGGGTTTATTGTTGACTCATTATATCAATTCGATGGAAGTCCGCTAGGTGTCATGTCTTGTGACACAACTCTTCAGTCCGAACATTGGCATCGGAGGTTTGCCCACCTTCATTATAAAGCTATACTCGATGTAAGACAAATGGTAATAGGGATGCCCGAATTCCAAGTAGAGAAAGAAGGTGTATGTCTGGGATGTGCTGAAGGAAAGCTCAAAAGGGGACCATTCCCCTCAAGCCAAAGCAAGACCTCTGATATATTACAGTTGGTTCACTTAGGCACATCTGAGGCTAGCATTAAGAGGGAGACTACTACACCACATGCTCCTGAGAAGAATGGTGTGGTGGGAAGGAAGAACCACACGATGATGGAAGTTGTCCGGGCCATGCTACATGATCAAAGACTTCCAAAGTTTCTATGGGCTGAAGCTGCAAACACTGCCGTATATGTACAAAATCGATGCCCTCATCAAGCATTGGGTTCCAAGACTCCTGAAGAAAAATTCACCGGTAAGAAACCTGATGTTTCTCATTTTAAAATTTTTGGAAGCCCTGTATACTTTCATGTGCCGAAAGAGAAAAGAAATAAATTGGGGGCATCTGGAAAGAAGGGAATTTTCGTGGGCTATGGTGAAAATACTAAAGGCTATAGAATCTATGTGGCCGGTCAAAGGGAAGTCATAATTAGTCATGATGTCACCTTTGACGAAGATATGGCTCTCTGCAAGGTGATCAATCTTCCGACTTTGAGGAGCTCTCAAGAAGCCGACACCAGGGAACCGAAAGAAAAGGATGATGAATCAATGCCTGATGTAGAAGAACCCATGGATCCGATTGACCCTCCTCCATATGAGCCTTCCTCTTCTAGGAAGAGGCCTTCATGGCTTAAGGGGTTACTTGATGATGCTGAAGGACATGCTGCACCCTGAGGAACCTTCCATCAAAGTAAGAAACTTAATAGGTATCAAGGATACCTGACCATCATGAGCATGATCATACAAAATGAGCCTTCATCATTCTGAGATGCCGTCAAGCATGAAGTATGAAAGGATGCTATGACCGAAGAATATGAGTCTATCATAAAGAATGATGTTTGGGAAGTAGTTCCCAGACTCCAGGACAAGACTGTTGTTACTTCCAAATGGCTTTACAAGATAAAGCATGCAGCAGATGGAAGCACGAAAAAGTATAAGGCTCGTTTTGTTGCTCGAGGTTTCTCCCAAAAGGAAGGTATAGACTATGATGAGATATTTGCACCTGTTCCCAGATATACGACCATCCGCTCGATCATAGCCCTTACCGCTTCACAAAGATGGAACCTACATCAGATGGATGTCAAGACTGCATTCTTGCAGGGCTCGATCAAAGAAGAGGTCTATGTGGAGCAACCTAGAGGATTTGAGATCTATGATTGAAAATCTCATGTATGCAGGTTGAAGAAGGCTCTCTATGGGCTGAAGCAAGCACCCCGAGCATGGTATGAGAGGATCGATAGCTACTTGATGAAGCTGGGATTCACTAGGAGTGAAGCTGATCTTAACCTTTACTTTAAGGTTGAAGATGACAAGCCTCTCATACTGGTGTTGTATGTGGATGACCTCTTTCTAACAGGTGCAAACCCTCTCATTCACAAATGTAAGAGGGAGATGACTTCTGAATTTGAAATGAAGGACCAAGGACTTGAAGTATGGCAGAAGCCAAGGGAAATTTTCCTATCTCAAGGAAAATATGTGGTAAATATGTTGGAAAGATTCAGTATGATGGACTGCAAGCCTGTGACTACCTTGAGGATCTTAACTTTTAGAAGTTATATGGTAGTGATGTCGGACCAGACTTGGGAAATTCCTCTGAGTTTCAAAAACTCATTCGCAATGATGTTCTTGGTGAACCTCCGTCTGAACATATGTTTTGCAGTTAGCATTGTGAGCTCATATTTGGTTGAGCCTCACTGGATTGATGCCAAGAATCTTCTGAGATGTCTTCAGGACACAATCTCTCATGGATTAAGATACACTACCGGAGATGTGAGACTACTTGGATATACTGATGTTGATTGGGCAGGCAGTGTGGTGGACCATAAGAGCACTTCCGGGTGTTGTTTCACCTTGGGATCTGCTTCGATATCCTGGATAAGCAGGAAGTAGAAGTCGGTGGCTTTGAGCACCACCGAAGCAGGATATATTGTTGCTAGCATAACCTCGTGTGAGGTAGTCTGGTTGCGAAAGCTCTTCAGTAAGCTGTTTGGATTTACATTGGATACCACTGTGATTCTCTATAACAACCAGAGGTGGGATTCGATTATTGAGGAATCCGTATTCGTCGATTGCTCCAACAGATAGACATCATCTTGGATATGGTAAGTTGATGAGCAAGGAGGCTCCATCGCATTAAGATGATGTACAGGTTGATACACCTTGTCAAAGCCCCGAGGAAAGATCTAATCTGTGATTTTCCCAAACGACTTGGAGTCGGTAAGAAACCCTTGTACAAGGGTCCTGCATGTTGCATACATTGAGCTCTGGGAGCTCTGAGAGCTTGGGGTTATTACTGGAGAAACATACGACCACAGGGTGACTCACCCTCCCCTGGTGGTGCACACTGGAACAAGATGATTCGCTCTCTTGTGGGACAAGATGATTAGCTCTCTTGTGGAACAGGATGATTCGCTCTCCTGTGTAGCAGGATGATTAGTTCTCCTGTGAGGCCTGGATTGATGTGTTCTCCATGGCGATTGTAGCAAGATTGATGTGTTCTCCTGTGAGGCCTGGATTGATGTGTTCTCCATGGCGATTGTAGCAAGATTGATGTGTTCTCCTGTGAGGCTTGGATTGATGTGTTCTCCATGGCGATTATAGCAGGATTGATGTGTTCTCCTGTGAGGCCTAGATTGATGTGTTCTCCATGGTGATTGTAGCAGGATTGATGTGTTCTCCTGTGAGGCCTGGATTGATGTGTTCTCCATGGCGGCCTGGATTGATGTGTTCTCCATGGCAATCGTAGCAGGATTGATGTGTTCTCCTGTGAGGCTTGGATTGATGTGTTCTCCATGGCAATTGTAGCAGGATTGATGTGTTCTCCTGTGAGGACAGGATTGATTAGTTCTCCTGTCGAGGCATCCTACCCATGCAGTCTGGGACTCATGGGAAGTACCTCTCATTTGATCAACGAGCAGGGAAATGAAGTTAGGGACCATAGTAGTACCGATGGACGCATCGTTGTATCTACCGTACTCCCTATGCTAGGATGACCTCCATTGATCTGGGATCAATGATACTGGTCTGGGACCAGTGGTAGGAGTTGTACCATACTATGATGCTGACTTCGGGTCGGTTGAGACTGGTATGGGATCAGTGGTACATACTCTGAGACTGACTTTGAGTCAGTGGAGGATGATATTGGTCTGGGACCATTGGAGTTGTACTCACTATGACGCTGAATTTGGGTTGGTTGAGACTGGTCTGGGACCAGTGGTACATACTCTGAGACTGACTTTGAGTCAGTATGATACATCCTCGATCATTTCTTCTTCTTCATAATTTGGAAAAAAGCAGAGCAGAACAGAACAATGCAAGAGCAGAGCATAACAGATCAAAACAATACAGATCAGTGCATGCGGAACAAGACAAAGCAGAACAGGCAGAATAGAGCAGAGCAGGGCAAGGGTCAGGCTGTACAGGGCAGTGCATTTGATGGATGAATAGTAACAACCTATAGACAGATTGCAGATGAAGTTCTCCATGGTTGAGAGGGAGTGTTAAAATTGGCAACCAGGGAAAAACTTCATGTGGGTCATCTTATTCATGGCTGATAATATTTTTATTAGATTCCTCTCGTCGAGAGGTGTAGGATTGATATAAAGATCATCCGATTCCGATAAGTATTCATGGAGATATGAATTTATTTTGATTATGGAATTATTATCAAGCTGACCTACAACTCATGTAGTCTCAAAAGCCCAATAGTCGCATCTATTCACCCACCAATGTTGTGTATAAATATAAGAAGAATTTTCCTCATTTGGACTCACTCATCTCATCACATCTCTCTCTCTACTGCGCAGATATGAGTCTCTTCTCTACTGCGCTGAAATGGGTCTCTCTCTCACACATGTGAAGCCGGAAGTTGTTTGAAACTGCAACTGCAGAAGTAAAGATTGACTTGCGTGGCCTAGAAGATATCCTCTTTGGAACTATGATGTAGGTTCATCTGAATCTCCTTTGAAAGCCGCAACTTTTGGTGGTGGAATGAAGTCAATCCGACGAACGGTTTGCAAGATATCGACTGCCCTAGTTTGAAGCTGGAAACCGCTGAAACTGAAGCTGCAACTGCAGAAGTAAAGATTGAATTGCGTGGCCTAGAAGATCTCCTCTTTGGAACTGTGTTGTAGGTTCATCTGAATCTCCTTTGAAAGCTGCAACTTTTGGTGGTGGAATGAATTCAATCCGACGAATGGTTTGCAAGATATCGACTGCCGTAGTTTGAAGCCGGAAACTGCTGAAACTGAAGCTGCATTTGGAGAAGTAAAGATTGACTTGCGTGGCGTAGAAGATCTCCTCATCTGAACTGCACTATAGGTTCATCTGAACCTCCTCTGGAAGCCGAATCTTTTGGTGGTGGAATGAAGTCAATCCGACAGTCGGTTTGTGAGATATCGTCTACCCTAGTTTGATAATGAAGCCGCTAATGCTGATGCTGCTGATCTAGGGTTTGCTACTGCTGATATGAATCAGATTTATTATACTATTTCTCTCTGCTGAATTATTGAAGATAAAATAAGATTTGATCAAAGGGTTTCCCCACACATTGTGGGGTTAGTCCCTAGCTAGCTGCCACATCTTGTGTCTCTTGTCTTGGCTTGTTTTTTGTCGATCGTTTAATGTTCTATCTGCACTTTACTTTATGTACATGTGATTGCTAATCAGTGGAATATAATAAGAAAAAGAAGTAAAATTTTATAAGCATAGAACATACCATAACTTAACATCGTGTCTTGCAAGGAGTACCTTGCAAGAGAATTCGAGATGAAGGACATAGGTCTCATGCATTACTTCCTTGGCATGGAAGTGTGGTAGAAGGATGGGGAGTTGTTTCTATCTCATGGAAAGTATGCTAACGAGATACTCAGGAGATTCCACATGAAGAAGTGCAAACCCATGCAGACTCCTCCAGTAGGTAACTAGAGGAAGGAGGTGTTGAAATATGGCAACAAGAATATTTGAATTTAATTTGTCCTTGAACTAAATTGTGAATTAAAATCGAATTTAGTCTTAACAACTACTTGGAAATAATTAATTAATTTATTTTAAATGAATTAATTTGAGAAGTTCAACTTAGAAGTCTTTTTGAAGTCATGCAATATTTATCCCTTAAATTAAGGAGATAAGATTGAGTTATATTTGAGTTGTAATTAGTTAACTTAGTTTAATGAGTTAATTCGAGTTAAATTAGTTCCAAACTATTTGAGGAACTAATAGCGAGTTAACAGTCAGTTGATGCATTAATGCACTCAACTAGTACTACTCCAGTTAACTGAAGAATCCCTCATTAGAAACTCATGCATGTCTATTCTAAGAAAGACCTAGTTGAGATTAATGTTCAAGGATAATGTACTATCAGTTTCATGTGTTTTCTCATGGAGAAAACTCATGCATGCAGTCACGGATTCATCCTTGAGGATTGTGTAGTTTTGAAGGCTTGTTTTTCCACTTGGTAAGAGGCTGATCATCCACAAGGAACAATGAAAGGAAAGAGGAACTTGGAGGGTAGAGAGGAATTCTAGAGAGAAGCCAATATTTCCTGTGAGCATTTGTGAGGATTGTACTGAGAGTTGGCTATTTGTGAGAGCTAAGGCTTTGTATAATTCCTATGTATTTCCACCATGTATGATAATACAATAGTGTGGGGTTTTTATATGAGACTTTCCCCAAAATATTTTCATGTATTGAGCCATTGATTCTTCTTCTTCTGGTTATATTATTCAGATCAATCTTTAAGCTTTCGTAAATTGATAGTAGAAGTAGGTTATAGTATTCTTCTTTGATTTATATTGCATTATCGGGTTAAACTATCACAGATTTTCTACATGGTGTCAGAGGTGTGAATAGTATACTGAGAAGAGAATTCAAAGTTTGATGTTCGGGGTTGTAGGTGCAAATCGAATTCACATCATACTTCAAGGTTGGCTAATGGAATTCTATGGCTTGAGACTCGAGTATGCCTTGGAAGGTAGCTCGAATTACATAGAATGGAAAGATAGAATGGAGGATGTATTAGAAGACAATGGCTTGAAGGAATTCATTGATCAAGATATCCCAAAGCCAGCTTCAACTAATGCACAAGACTTGGCTGAGTGGAAGAAGTGTTTGGTGAAGGTGAGATGGATCATCCTTGAGGGAGTTCAAGACCATACTATCTCGAGTCTCCATGGGAAGGATACTCCATTTTCAATGTGGAAGACATTGAAGGACCTCTAACAGAACAGTAGCAACCAGAGGAAATTGGCGCTCAAGGATAAGCTTCGAAGAATCAAGATGGAGAAGGGTGATACTATTTCCACATATCTGAACAAGCTCACCACCTATAGAGATGAGCTTGGCAGTGTGGGAATAACTACTACCGATGATGATATGGTGAGCCTCGTTCTCCTTGGCCTTCCAAAGAGTTGGAATAGCTACCAGGAATCTATGAATGGAAGGGGGAAACTGCCGGATTGGCAACGATTGTGGTCAGATCTTATGCAGGAGGAGATCAGTAGGAGCACATGAGATGGTCCTTCATCCAGGAATGATGATGAAGAAAATATGTCCTTAGCAGGTAAGGCAAGGAAAGGGAAGGGGAAGGCTTCCCATTTCAAATCGAATCCTTCTCATGGAGGGAAAAAGAGTGACATGTCTAAAGTAAGATGCTTTATTTATCACAAGATGGGACATTATGCAACTAATTTCCCATCGAAGAAGTCCAAGAAGGGATCCTCAGAAGGATCGGAAGGTGAGGCATTAGCCTCTCAGTTCAAAATGGGCTTTACCCTCATCGCATGCATGGTGTCATCAGTGATGGGTTTTGTTTGGTATCTTGAAAGTGGAGCCTCATTCCACATGACCAGTGATAAAATTTTATTCAGTGCCTTGGAGAAGAAAGACCTCAAGATGCACATAGAGATGGGTGACGATGGAAGGTATAGTGTTTCAGGAGTGGGCACGGTTGCTTTTTAGAGGGAGCACGGAGCTCCTCTCACCTTGACAAATGTGATGTATGTGCTTGGACTCAAGAAGAACTTGGTGTCGATCATAATGTTGGAGGACAAAGGCTACGATGTTGTCTTCAATAAAGGAAAGAAATTCCTAAGACACATAGCCATGGGTCAGACCAAGAGGATAGGGATTCAGGTGAAGAATCTCTATAAACTAGAGGCAAATGATTTTGTAGCATTGAGTACGAAAGAAGAATTGGGGCAAAGCCAAGACATTGGCGAGTTGTGGCACATGCGGTTGGGCCATTTGCATCATGGGGCTTTGAGGATAAAGCAACAGATATCTACAGGACTTCCCAAAGGTAAACTTGAGAAAGTTGACACATGCAAAGGTTGTACCTTGGGAAAGTACATCAAGTCTTCCTTTCATGATCGAGACAGTCGAGTAGAGGCTATCTTAGAGCCAGTTCATACTGATTTGTGTGGAACATTTTCGATGGCATCCACAGAGAAGCAAATGTATTATGTGATTTTCATTGATGACTATTCTCGTAAATGCTGGATTTATTTCATGCAGAAGAAGGACCAAACTTTCACAAAGCTTTGTGAGTTCAAAGCTTTGGTCGAGAAAAGGCGAGGGAAGAAAATCAAGGCCTTGAGAAGAAACAACAGTGGAGAATATGTCTCTCAAGATTTTAAGGACTTCTGTGCAGCAGAAGGAATTAAACGAGAGTTGACGGCACCTCATAACCCACAGCATAATGGGGTGGCCGAGAGGAAGAACGAACTATTGTAGGGGCAGCACGGGCAATGTTGCATGACCAAGGTCTACCACTTCACTTGGGGGTTGAGGCATGCAATGAAACAGTCTATTTTTAGAATAGAAGCCCACATCACATACTTGGGATGAAGACACCAGAGGAAGCTTTCTCTGGTAAGAGAATAGATGTGGGTCACTTCAAGATATTTGGCTCATCTGTATATTTCCATGTGATAAAGGATGCACAAAAGAAGCTTGAGACGATAGCAGAGTTAGGGATATTTTTGGGGTACACTAATACACCTCACAACTATCAGGTGTACTTTCCTACTGGTCGGAGGATAGTGGTTCTCAGAGATCTCAAGTTTGATGAGCAGAAGGCCATGTGAGTTTCCCTTGAGAGGGAGCTCCAACTACAGGCTATGGAGGAACTATTGGTTCCTAAGGAGGAGGAGCCTCAGACTGATACAGAGCAGCTGCATGCAGAGGTTCTAGGAGTGGAGACATGCACTCAATCAGAGTCTTCCACAAATGGACAGAAGCACAAAAGAGAAGCTGACAGATTGTTGGAGGATGCAAGAGAGAATGTGGGAGCACCATCTTCTCAGCATAGACAATGGAGGTCACCTGAGAGGTACATTGGATACATGGCCCTTGCTGGGGAATGTGTTGAGACCGAGGCATCTTCCTTTGAGGAAGTAGTGCAACAGCTGATTTAAGTTGATGCTATGGTGGAGGACTATGACTCCATAGTTAGTAACAGTGTTTGGGACGTGGTTCTAAGACCGGAGAACAAGTTAGTTGTGAGTTCCCGTTGGCTTTACAAGGTAAAACAAGCTACTGATGGTAGTGTGGAGAAGCATAAGGCAAGATTTGTTGCCCGTGGCTTTTCACAGGTCAAGAGGATCATGTTGCTGCAGTATATTTCGATAGAGGAGCAAGGTGCTGACATTTGGACAAAGGCATTGTCAAAGTGTAAATTCGAGTTCCATAGAGACAGGATCGGGGTGGCAGATAATCCCTTTCTTGTTGAGATGGAGTGTTGAAATATGGCAACAAGAATATTCCAATTTAATATGTCCTTGAATTAAATTGTGAATTAAAATCTAATTTAGTCTTAACAGTTACTTGGAAATAATTAATTAATTAATTTTATATTATTTAGTTGGAGAAATTCAAGTTAGAAGTCTTTTTGAAGTCATGCAAGAGTTTTCCCTTAAATTAAGGAGTTAAGATTGAACTATATTTGAGTTGTAATTAGTTAACTCAGTTTACTGAGTTAAGCCCAGTTAAATTAGTTCCAACTATTTGAGGAACTAATAGCGAGTTAACAATCAGTTGATGCATTAATGCACTCAACTAGTGCTACTCCAGTTAACTGAAGATTCCCTCATCAGAAACTTATGCATGTCTATTCTGAGAAAGACCCAGTTGAGATTAATGTTCAAGGACAGTGTACTATCAGTTGCATGTGTTTTATCATGGAGAAAACTCATGCACGCAATCAAGGATTCATCCTTGAGGATTGCACAGTTTTTTAGGCTTGTTTTTCCACTTGGTAAGAGGCTAATCATCCACAAGGAACAACGCAAGGAAATAAGAGCTTGGAGGGAAAAGAGGAAGTTTGGAGAGAAGCCAAGATTTACTATGAGCATCTATGAGGATTGTACTGAGACCTGGCTAGCTATGAGAGCTAAGGCTTTGTATAATTCCTATGTATTTCCGCCATGTATGATAATACAATGGTGTGGGGTTTTTATCTAAGACTTTCCACAAAGTATTTTCATGTGTATTGAGCCATTGATTCTTCTTCTTCTAGTTATATTATTCAGCTCGATCTTTAAGCTTCTGCAAATTGATAGTAGAAGTAGGCTATAGTATTCTTCTTTGATTTATATTGCATTATTAGGTTAACCTATCACAATTTTCTACAGGAGGTTGCTACTTCAAGAGAAGTGGTAGAGGCTGTTGTGTACAGGAAACTTGTGGGTTCACTAATGTACTTAATGAACACATGACCAGATTTGTGCTATGCGGTGAACCAACTGAGTAAAGTGATGGTTCAGCCTACGAAGATGTTTTGGAAGGTGACAAAGAATGTATTGAGATACCTTAGAGGCACATCTTAGTATGGATTATGGTAAAAACGGATAGAGGGAGTGAAGATACAGGGCTTCACTAATGTAGATTGGGCAGGAAGTCCATCAGATCAGAAGAGCACATCAGGAGGGATTTTAAACCTTGGGTCAGTGGTAGTTTCTTGGTACAGTAGGAAACAAAGGTCAGTTGCACTCAGCACGACAGATGCAAAATACATGGTTGCAAGTTAGGCATCATGTGAGGCCATCTAGATGCGGTAAATCCTAGTTGGTTTGTTTTATTAGGGGATGGATCCAACTGTGATCTATTCTGATAATCAGAGTTGTATCGACCTCTCTGAGAATCCAGTATTTCATGATAGGTCCAAGCACATCGACATCTAGTATCATCATCTCAGAGACTATGTAGTGAGGAGGATCATGTTGTTGCAGTATGTTTCGACAGAGGAGCTAGATGCTGACATTTTGAGAAAGGACTTGTCAAAGTGTAAATTTGAGTTCCATATAGACAGGGTCGAGGTGGCAAATAATCCCTTTCTTGTTGAGAGGGAGTGTTGAAATATGGCAATAAAAATATTCCAATTTAATTTGTCCTTGAATTAAATTGTGAATTAAAATCCAATTTAGTCTTAACAGCTACTTGGAAATAATTAATTAATTTATTTTAAATTAATTAGTTGGAGAAATTCAAGTTAGAAGTGTTTTTGAAGTCATGCAAGAGTTATCCCTTAAATTAAGGAGATAAGATTGAGTTATATTTGAGTTGTAATTAGTTAACTCAGTTTACTAAGTTAAGTCTAGTTAAATTAGTTCCAAATTGTTTGAGGAACTAATAGTGAGTTAATAGTCAGTTGATGCATTAATCCACTCAACTAGTGCTACTCCAGTTAAATGAAGATTCTCTCATCAGAAACTCATGCATGTCTATTATGAGAAAGACCTAGTTGAGATTAATGTTCCAGGATAGTGCACTATTAGTTGCATGTGTTTTCTCATGGAGGAAACTCATGCATGCAATCAAGGATTCATCCTTGATTATTGTGTAGTTTTGAAGGCTAATCATCCACATGGAACAATGCAAGGAAATAGGAGCTTGGAGGGCAGAGAGGAAGGCTGGAGAGAAGCCAAGATTTCCTGTGAGCATCTATGAGGATTTTACTAAGAGCTGGCTAGCTGTGAGAGCTAAGGATTTGTATAATTCCTATGTATTTCCACCATGTATGATAATACAATAGTGTGGGGTTTTTATCTGAGACTTTCCCTAAATTATTTTCATGTGTATTGTGCCATTGATTCTTCCTCTTCTAGTTATATTGTTCAGATCGATCTTTAAGCTTCCACAAATTGATAGTAGAAGTAGGTTATAGTATTCTGCTTTGATTTATATTGCATTATCGGGTTAACCTATCACAAAGTTTCTACAATTTCGATTCCTTTGCTTGGAATTACAAAGAGATTAAGGGAGTGAACCCCTCGGTGTGTACTCACCACATTTATATGAAAGAAGGTTGCAAACTAGTCCGACAACCCCAAACGATAATGAATCTAGATCTCAAGGATATAGTCAAAGAAGAGTTGCAAAAGCTGCTGGATGCAGGATTCATCTACCCTACCTCAGATAGTGAGTGGGTGTCTCCTTTGGTGTTGCTTCCAAAGAAAAATGGAAAGTGGAGGATTTGTGTTGATTACAGAGAGTTAAACAAAGAAACAAGAAGGACCATTTCCCTCTGCATTTCATTGACCAAGTGTTAGATGGCATGACAGGGAAGAAGTTTTTCTCTTTCTTAGATGGGTTCAATGGGTACATTAAAATCCAGGTTAGCCCAGAGGACTAGAATAAAACCACCTTCACCTATCCTTGGGGTACTTTCGCTTATAGGGTCCTTCCTTTTGGTCTATGCAATGCCCCTACCACTTTCTAGAGGGCAGTCCTGAGTATCTTTGTAGAGCTAGTCTATGTTGCAGTAGAAATTTATATGGATGACTTTACACCCTATGGGTGTGATTTCTTGATGACTACAGGGACTATTCTAGGTCACTCAATATCCTGTGAAGGATTCCAGGTAGACCCAAATAAGATAGCCATCATCAAAAGGGCCTTGACTCTACAAAAACAGATGGTTTCTGAAGTTTTTTAAGTTTAGCTAGATACTATAGGAGATTTATAAAATATTTCATCAATTTAGCTTCTCCTTTATTTGGTTTATTGGCCAAAGTCTCTGATTTTTTATGGTTAGAAAGCTGTCAAGAAGCCTTGGACACACTAAATGACAAGTGGACTACTGCACCTATTCTCCAAGGCCTGAACTGGGCTCTTCCTTTCCATATACATGTTGGTGCCTCTCACAAAGCTATAAGAGCAACTCTAGTCTAGATAGATGAGAAGATACCTTATGCCATTTACTTCATTAGTAAGAATCTGTCAAAAGCCGAGTTGAACTACACAGTGAATGAAAAAAAGCTCCTAGTTATTGTGCATTCATTGAATAAATTTAGGCATTACA
Source organism: Pinus tabuliformis (assembly GCA_031772625.1). NCBI lineage: Eukaryota > Viridiplantae > Streptophyta > Pinopsida > Pinales > Pinaceae > Pinus > Pinus tabuliformis. The sequence continues at coordinate 716,782,121 of CM062804.1, forward strand.
TCACTGGTTACCAAACATTTGTACATACTAACCACGCTGTAATTAAATACTTGATGAATAAACCTAATGTAAATGCCTGGATTATTAGATGATTACTTTTATTGCAATAGTTTGATTTAACTATTATTGATATCCCTGGCAAGGAGAATGTTGTTGTAGATTTTTAATCCAGATTTAATTTGCATGCAGGGGAGGAAGGAATGGTTGATGATCAGTTACTAAATGAACATTTGTTTGCCATTTTAGTTTTGTCTCCATGGTTTGTGTCAGAAAACTACTAGGTGTCTACACAGTTTCCACCAAATTTCTCCTCCAAGGAAAAGAGTAGAATTATAAGAAAGAGTGTCCCATTCATTTGGATTGGGGGAAATCTATTCAAGCTAGGTTCAAATCAAATTCTGATAAGATGTGTCAGGGAGGAGGAATTCTTTGACATCCTTTTGGCCTGTCATGATGGGCCTTATGGAGGTCACTTTGTAGCCAAATGAACAACATTCAAGGTACTAGAAGCTGGTTATTACTGGTCCATTCTTTACCAAGATGTGAGGAGGTATACCAAACAGTGTGATCAATGAAAAAGGATGGGGAAACCTACCCCAAGGGATGAGATGCCTCTGCAACCTCAAGTGACTTTCGAGCCATTTGACAAGTGAGGCATGGATTTCATCGGGCCCATTGACCCTCAATCCAAACAGAAGCAGTACATCATTGTGTGCACTAACTACTTAACCAAGTGGGTTGAAGCCAAAGCCATCAAAGCAACTACAAAAGAAAAGGTGGCTGAATTCTTAAGGCAAATGTGTTTTATAAGTTCTTGTAACCTAAATAATTGGTCGTTGATCAAGGCAGTCAATTTACATCTCACATGATTGAAAATTTGTTAAGCTAGCACAAGATCAAGCACCAAACATTCACTCCTTACCACCCACAGGATAATGGGCAAGTGGAAGTAACCAAGAAAGCACTAGAAGGCATTCTGACCAAGGTGATTAGCAGTAATAGAAAGGATTGGGTAGATATATTAGTTGAGTCCATGTGGGCCCATAATACCACCTGGAAGACCACCACTACCTTTACCCCTTATGAGTTGGTCTATGGGAAGAAAGCCCTGTTGTCCATTGAATTTGAATACAACACCTTAAGGATGGCAGCACAGCTGGATCGGGATATCACCAGGGCACAACAAGAAAGATTTCCCCAGCTGAATGGGTTAGATGAATTTAGGATGCAGGCCCTCCTACACACAGAGGTGACTCAAGTTCAAAGGAAAATTTGGCATGACAAGAATATAAAAGATATACAGTTTCAAGAAGTTGATTGGGTTTTGTTGTATGAATCCTAGTACAAGGATTTTAAAGGAAAGTTAAGAACTAGATGGTTAGGGCCTTATGTAATAGAAAAGTGTCATGATAACGGTGCTGTGTAGACAAGAACCATTGATGCAGAGGTTATCTCTTCGCTTGTAAATGGGTATAGATTAAAGATCTACAAGAAGCCCTTTAAAAGAAAGAATTCATCAATAGCATAAACAAGATAGTGATGGCGGTGGATCAAGTATCACCTTCCACCCCACCAAGTCCCTGAAGAAGAAAAAAGAAAGGAAAAAAAAGGAAAAAAAAGGACAAAAAAGGAAAAAGAGAAAAAATAAAGAGACTCAGGTGAAAACCTCCATGAGGCACCTAAATCCCACTATTGGGTTGAAAACCTCTTGAGGTGGCCCAAGGGTGTTTTTTAAAAAAAAGAGGAAAAATAAAAATATCTATGGGTGAAAAACTCTTTTGAGGCACCTAGGGTAGGAAACTAGGATGAAAACCTCCTTAGAGGCAGACTAGTTGTTTTACAAAAAAGAAAGAAAGAGAAAAGATACAAAATATGGAAATTTTGTTTTGTAGGTCAGCAAGAGGAGGATAAGCACAGCATGAGAAGGATAGCCAAACCTACAAGAGCTATGTTTTAATCCACCCATCTCATATCTTCCACTATTCACCTAGTCTTCCATTTATAAACCCATCCAACTCATCTCATTCAAACTCTATGTTTTCTATAGGATTCTTTGTAATCCTACAACAATTTCCTATAGGAATGACATTGACCTTGAAAATCACAAGAAGGATAGTCTGAGAGCACGGTGATGACACAAGCCTATGTCTGGATGAAAAACCATTTAATCCACCACACCATATCCATTCCTTTCATCACCATGTCACCCCTACATCCATCAAAGAAATCAATTCAAAAAAATAAAGATTAAAAAAAGAAAAAAGGAGAGAGAAAAAAACAGAAGAGAGAGAGAGAGAGAGAGAGAGAAGAGGGAAAGAGGAACCATACCCAAGAGGCAACATCTCTCACTTACCATTCCCTACGACCCTTCTCCACTCATTGCAACATATTTTATGCTTCAGAGTTGAGGAAAAAAGTATGAAAATTTAAGGGAGAGGCAACTATAGGACATCTTGTAGGTATCATGTAGGAATTCTTGTAGTAGCGTATCCCACAAAGGAAACCACATAAATTGCATCCATCTTTAGAACTAAGACTACAAGGATTAAGAAGCTCCTATAGAGCTCAGCAGTAGTAAGAAGGTCACCAGCGACAAGGTCCAACACCTACACATCAAAAGGAACAAGCATCAAAAGAGGCAAATACACAGAAAAATATGCATATTAAAAAGCACAGTAATGAGGCACCACTCTCTAGCATGCATCATGAATGAAGCACCTTACCCACAGGTATGTCATCTTACTCATGCTATCTCGTTAGTACGATATGTTCAAAACTGTAGGATTACGTGAGAGTTTATTTTATAATTAAAGGTGACTAGTTAACTTGGCCACCTTCGGCCAATCGACGAGAAGAAAACACTTAGACCACTCAACACATGGAAAAGGTAAAATCAAGAGAAAAATGGAATAAAGCCAAAAATGGTTAAGGTAAGGAGGAAAGGAGTGGGAGATGATTATGAGGTAAGGTGGAATGATGGACTAATAGTGGGACCAACGGTCCAAAAGGAGGTGTTCGTACTTATACAACCATCACACCACCACACACGATCATCTATATATGGAAATAAAACACTGATTCCCATAAAAAGAGAGTAAAAGAAACTTAGAAGAGGTTGCTCTCAACCTTCCTGAAGCAACACCTATAGGAAACAATTAGCATCTAAAGAGCAAGAAATCTACAGGATACAGAGAAATCAACCTACAGGGTTGTCAGTGGGCACTAAGGGAGGTGAAATCAAGGATTATCATCACCAAAACGTAGCAAAGTGACGTAGGAGATATACCTTCTATATTTTCCATTTTAGAAAAAAAAAAACCTCAATTTGGGTAGGAAATTGCAGTGCATCTCAGGATAGGAGAATTGTATTACATGTCACCAAAAGTTAACATTCAAAACTCCATCACCTACCAAAATTCTTGAATTGTATCCACACAAGCCTCTATAATTACCATGGAAAGATGACAAGAGGTTCAATAACAAACAACCCACAAGCATAGCAATGATCCACCATCATCCTACTGTAGTGGAAATTTTCACAAGGTACCAATGGATGGGGTTATTTGAGAGGATGAGAGGATACAATGATGATGTGGCCAAGAGAATTTTCCCTCTCACCCATACCCCTCGCTAGGACCAGTGCCGCTATTATGGTGAAAGGTTTATTAGTATCAATTACCCTTGAATTTATAAGAAGAATCACTACTCTACCTTTAGGGTTATCATCGAGAAAAGAAGACAAGGGTAACAACACCCTTGCAAAGAAAAGCTTCTTTTTGGAAGGAGAAGAGCCAATCGAGGACAAAAGTGGGGTTAAAAGGGAGAGCATTCCATACCCTTGGAATGAAGTCAATTACCACCTCATTAAATACATTTCATGTGAAGGGAGATATAGTGTAGTGTATGGATACCACTTCAGACTCCTCCAAGAACTAATATTTAGAGAGAACACACCTCCTCAAAATAGGTTGAGTATACCCTATTTTCTTCTACAATCCATGATATACATGAGCATCAAAGTGCAGGAGGGAAAACATTAGCAGCTAGCCCATCATGGGTTGATTAAACTCATCCTTGACGATGCTCTACAAAATTTAAGACTCCCTATGGCGTGGACAACATTTACAGATATGCAGGTAGAAGGAGCAATTCAAGCTATTAAATATGACAAAAGCCCTACTGCTAGTGAGGGAGAATAGGAAACAAAAGAGGAAAAAGGAGAAGAAACAGAGGAGGATATTGAACAAGAAACAAAGGAGGAAAATGGGGAAGAGACAAAGGAGGAAACAAAAGAAGAAACATATGAGCAGAGTGAAGAAATAGAGGAAGAAAAACAAGAGGAAGGGGGAGACAGAGAAGAGGATGAGAAAGAAAATGGAAAAGAGGAAACAAGACAAAAGGATGAATAGAGGTCTACAGCTCAAGATAGAGAGGACGAAGAATCATCAAGGGTATCCCTACACCCTACAGTGAACTGAGAATCATAAGAGACAGAGAAGCAATGATGGAATCTTAGCTAGAGTCTATGAACACATGGCTAAGGAAGTAATTATACGAAAGGGAAAGCCAATTGGGAACTATGGCCAGTTTGTCCATGGAGGTAATCCAGTGCAAGATGCCAGCAAAAGTTTTATGCCTTGTATCTCAAGAAACAATGGCTATAATTCCAAATAAAGACCCTAGCACAAAGGGAACTATTCCCTTCCAAGACTATAGAAATTCATTGATCTCTGTGATCAAAGAACCTTGGAAGATAGAGAAAAAATATTTGAGTTTTACCGACACAATTTGGCCTTGATAGATTTAAATGTGTGGGACCCAAATCCCAAGCTTGGGGACTTGCAATTGATGGCTTTAGCATCATGGATGAATCATGAGGAGTCAAGATCTACAGAGATGAAAAAGGTAATGGAAAATGAAGAGATAGAACCCCTTATGATCAGATCAGAGCAATCTAACCCAATGGTTGTCACTAGCACCCACAACCTCATTGCAAATGACCCCAAGCTTGAACCAAGATACCTTTCTGTACAAGAACAAGTAGTCACGCACTTTCAAGAGATGTTTAGATTACTAGGAGATGACAACCAACAAGCTTTCCAAAGGAGATGGAGCACCTTGCCTTACACCCTAAAAATCAGAGAATATCATTCTCGTGATAGAATGAAAGAGGCACTAAATAGAACACCAATGTATAAGTAGGCACTAAAAAGACTCAAAGTCAATTGGATTGGGTTGAGGCCAATTCCACCATTAATTTTGGGAATGTTGGAAGGAAGAAAAGAAGAAGAAGAAAGAAAGTAGTGGGAAGAGATAGAGAGGAAGGCAAGATTTTATTCACATGAAGAAGGGACTATAGCAAAAGCATGAGATGTTAGGGAAGTCACCAGAGCAATTAAGGACATGGACATAGATTGAGTTGCTAAGAGGATGAGCAACACTTTCAGTAGGGGGTGATGATGAGGCTCAGCATTGGGTAAAATATATGGACCTTAATACACCTCCAATCTTACTAAAAGCAACTCTTCTCATAATTCCTTACATGTTTTAATTATATTTTGCTTAATGAGACCAGTAAAAGTAATATGTTATGTATAGTGGTCTAATGTGCATTGATTGCAGGTTTTTGGGAGAAAATTATGGAAAATTATAGCTAATTAAGGTGCAACAACTCGAATGAGACAAGAAGGAGATATTACAGGATATGGATCTTCCTCATTAAATCCTCACTCATTCAGAGATCCCTCAATCAAATCACACCAGCTTGGAGTTGCAAGTAGCCGAGTCATGAGGATCATTGGCAGTCAAGCCAGTGATAGTTAAGAACCAATTTAGCTTGATATTGGGAGCCAAGCCTCCCTAGATTTAAGGAAGTTGTTAGCAACTTTAGTTGTATAAATAAGGAGGCCTAGAGCCTCATTAGGATTGGGATTTTTTATGCAGGATAACTAAGCACTTTCGAGTTGAAGGATTGTGACAAAACACAATTATGTATTTTTTGATATGTTAATGAAAATGAGCATTCCCTTGATCCAGCACTAAGTTGACTTAGAGGGATAAATATCTTAGGTTATGGTCCAACCCTAACAACATAGGTTCTTCTTACTGGTATGCTTAGGTTATTTCATAGATTACTTGCTGAATTGATTTTGGCATTGTTACATTAGAATTATTGATGAATTTGATTAGTTTGCTTCCATTTGTGCATAGATTTAAAAACAAATTTAGAGAGATAAATAAATACCAAAAAGGCTGATAACAGGTGGATCTTGCCTTATTCCTCCCTTCAGGGACCATGGTTTGAGGAAAAACCCTCATTGAGGTTTCTTATGAAATTTAGGTTTTTTCCTGCTAACTAGGTCAATATCTTTCAGTTTTCAAAGATAGGTTACATTTGTCATTTCTGATATATTCATGTTTGTATTAGATTTCATGGTGTTTTCACAATAGGTTGCAAGCATTTCCATGCATGAACGAGGAAAATAAATGATGAAATTTTGTTTCCTATGTTGATGCAAACCTCTATTGTTTTGACATGATTTATGGGTAAATTCCAACAATGATGTGTATATTACAGGAGTTTCAATAGTGCAGGAAGACATCATATCAACAACCTCAACCTAACTTACCCATCCATGATTTCCAAAAGCGACTATGTCTATAATCTGAGTTATCATTTCATAAGGACAACTTGCCATGCTTGTTGAGCAAATCCAACCATCATACAGCTTTGGTTTGAGTTTTGAGGGAGTCCTAACAACTTCCTTGTCTTATTCTGTCCCTCACTCACCTTCCCTAAGCCCCATACCATTGTCCAAATCACTCCTTATGCTTTCGATCTGTTCTTGTAGGAAAACAGGGGATCCTATAGGTGAATTAGGACATCCTATACGACGACCTGTAGTGGCCTGTTTTGAGCCTGAATTGTGAGAAATGCATCACGAAATATAGGAGAAGACCCCTGCTTTCATCCGAAGCCATTTGACCCATCACAACCATCTCTCTCCACACCTAACCCACCTTCCATACAATCAAGAAGGATTAGCATTCATGTTTTCACAAAAAAATACAAAAATAAAAAGGTTTTTATGCTTATTCATGTGCACAACAGTTAAGTGTTGATTAGAATAGATTTCATGCTTAGGTTAGTTAGAATTTCACATGTGTTAGCTTAGAATTCTTCTGAAGCAAGGTAACTTAACAAAAAGGTAGAGGAGTTGTGTGTTTTAAGCATCTGTTTTAGTCTTTCTTTACTACAGTAGGTAGCATTTCAATTCTCTCAATAAGGGTAAACTTGTCCTTTCTAAATTGATAATCAAATTTCTTAATCAATAGAAGGATGGTTTGAGAAACCATAGTGGTCTATTTCCCAGATCAGAAGTGACAAAATAGTGGACCCATTGCATATACTTGTGTATACAACACTGTCACCTCCAAGTTTGTACGAAACTCGGGATGATGAAGTAAAGTTGGTAGCCCCAGGAGTTGCAACATTCTTGCTATAATACTGGTGCTCATGAACAGGTTGGAAGGACTATCCAACTATAGTCCTTGGAAGGAAAGGATCAAGTTGGTATTGCAAGTCAACAAGATCCGGGAGTTTGCTTAGAAAGATATCAAGAAACCAACCGCCCATAAGGAGATGGAAGTCTATGAGGAATTGGATATGAGGGTGAGATTAATCATCCTTCATGGTGTGAAGGATCCCGTAATACCTTATTTGTCTAGGAAGAAATCCACTCATGAGATGTGGATGTATCTTCAGAAATTGTTCTTCAATAAGAACGAGAACTGGGTACGGGTATTGGAGGATAAGCTGGAGTCTGCCAAGATTATATAGGGTGAAGGAGTGACTTCGTATCTAACGAGGTTGTCTCAAGTCAAAGATGATCTTTCTTCCATCAGTGTGAATATTTCATATTCTAATATGGTGAGGATTTCTTTGAAAGGGTTCACCGAGGAATGGAAATCATTCATTAAGGGGATCATTGCCAAAGAGAAGTTACCACCATGGAATAGGTTATGGGATGACTTCATTCAGGAAGATTTTCAAGATGAGGATCTTCGTCCAAAGAAGAGGGCTTTAGATGATGACATGGCACTTGCAGCACGAATGAAGGGTAAGTAAAAGAAGGACTTGAGTAAAGTTAAGTGTTTTAACTATGGTGAGTTGGGTTATTTTTTATCGATATGTTTGGTGAAGAAGAATATGGGAGATGGAAATAAGAATAATGGGAAGTAGGTTGCTGGTGTTTCCACCTCTGTTGATATATATGCTCTCAGTAGGAGGTTGGAGGAGGAGGACTTTGTTATGATCTCTCATTTCTCGTAGGGTACCATCAAATGAGGATAGATGCTATGTGGACAGTGGTGTGTCAAAACATATGACATGGTCATAGGAGGTATATGAGACTCTCGCTGAGTGAAACTCAAAGTTGCACATGGTATTTGGTGACAAGATTTAGAAGTAGATTCGAGGATTGGGAGTTGTGTCATTTAAGATGGAGTCAGGATGAGTAATGCGGGTCTAGGATGTACTATTTGTATTGGGACTCATATATATCATGATATCTATCTCAATGATCAAGAAGAAGGGGTTTGAGGTCTTATTCTAGGATGGGAAGGAAAGACTCAGACCCAAAGGCTCTAGCTCCACAAGTATTGTTCTTGTAGTTAGCTGATAGCTCGGTCTATACAGACTAACGGGAAAGACTATGGATCATGGGAAGAAGAAGCAGGTAGAACAAGTGCAGATTCTAGAGAAGTAGTCGTAGGTGAAGGCTTCAAAGGTGTAGGTATAAGTCGCAGAGAAGAAGGTCTAGGTTCCAGGGACTTAGGGAGAGTCAAGTTTTAGAGGGAGTTTGCATATTCATATGAAGACTTGACAACTCAAGAAGGGTGTGTGGTTAGTGGGAAGAAATGATGCTTCCAAATTCATCAAGAAGGAATCATGGAGGGATTGGAAAGTGATACAAGAAAAGAAGAAGGTTTAAGAAGCTTCCTGTGACAGTGACACTTCTGAGAGAGGCATAGTTCATACTACAGGGATTGTTGTAGTTGTGAGCACCAAGAGTTGGGCAAGTGTTGTGAGTAGTGATGATGATGATGAGTTACTTCCTAGTCTTGGAATTACCTCCCTTGCTAAGAGGAAGTGTTGATTTTTAATAACTTGGGAGGTAATCCAAGTCCTAGTGTTCAGAGTTTGGAGGTTGGAGCACCAAAAAATTCATTTGTGGGCTTGGAACCCAAGGTTTGGGTTTTACACCCATCAATGTTTGGGCCACAACCATGAATCATTTTGGACATGTGATGGATGTATATGATAAAGGATGGTGAGGATTTCTTCCAGAATCGTCAAAATCTGAGTTTTCGTTAATGAGATTTAAATTTTTGAAGTTAATAAATTGACTTTTGGGCATTCAAGTAATGTAGGCTTGAAGGAAGAACGTCTAAAAGTCACGTCTCTTAGGTAATTCATTGAGCCCTCTTGTTTTGGATAAATAATAGTTGATTGAGGTTCATTTGAGCAAATCCATGTGTAATAATTCATAGAAAATCATCACCTTTGGTAGCCATTGTCCAAGAGGGAGAAGGTCGAGTAGCATAAGGTAAATTTTGAAGTCTATTTTATGGGTTGAAGAAGGCCAAGGTACAATAAAGGCTAAACCACATTGTTCTGAGCTATTTGGTGTAGGTGTAAGGGCAGATATCCATCGATTTAGTAGGTCATAGGCACTTTAGTCATTATAGAGGCATTATAGGCATGTTCTAGGCATGTTGGAAGGGTTGTAAGGCCTATTACCAATAGCTGAAAGCAAGGAAATAGGAAACATGTGAGGCATCAAATAAAAGAAGGGAAGCCATATTAATTTTAAGGTCCATTGCAGTGGTTAGAGATGGTTGTTTGGTCTGAAATGATGCCCTAACCAGAATGACAAGATATATCAGATACACTAGCTCTCAGGTACATGTATGTGGATGATCTTGTGTTGCATTTGTTGCTAGGATGATCATATTGTAGCTTGTGGAAGCCAATTGGAAGAGGGAATAGCTGGTGGTTAGTAGCCCTTTAGAGAGAAGATTGGAAGCGAAGGACAAACTGGATGAGATATGACATAGAGGCTCTAATTGTGAAATAAAGCAACACGATTGTCATTTGTATCTTCTATTATTGTACTTGTGGATATTTTAGGGCCATTATCCATTGTATGGGAGCCCAAGACTATTGTAATATATGTTAATATAACGAATTTGGGCTATACATATTGTTGTTATTGTTTCTATTGTGCATGTGAATGATTTACTTCATTATATTGTTATGTTGTGGTAAGTAGATTTGTTGATATTCTTGTTTTTATAGCATCAAACATTTAATATTCTATCCTAGACACCAGGGTCATGGAAGTTCAACATCTAGGACAAAAACAATATACCAAAATATGAGAAGACACATGGAAATTTGAAACAATAAGCACAATAATTAAAACACCCACAATGAACCAAAGCTTTGATGAAAATATCAAACCAATAGATCAAATATTAGAATTTGTTCACTTCTCGAAACAACAAAAACAAAATTGTATTTGGCTGCATATTGAAGGCACTAAAAATCTTGCTAATATAAGACCAAAATATACCAAAATCAAAAATAGGAAAAGAAGGAAATTTTCCTATAGGTAGATATTTTTTACATAGTGGAAAGTAGAAACCTACTGTTTAGGATGTCAAAATATATTGTCTTCCTTAGTTGGCATAGCAAAGAAATAAGCCTTTCACACACAAAAGGATACCTTACAATAAATCTTCACTAGGAAAGGCCGATTCAGCTTCAAAACTAGAGTTAATAAAGTAAAATTCAAGTAGACATAAAGTAGATAAAAATTGTAGATATAAGGATTGATATGCTGATAATTATATGAAACTTCGATGTTAGTATCAACACAATATAAGTGAACAAGGACATATTATTTCTCTTAACAATAAACACATTATTTCATTTGCTTGCACATTACATTCGCTAAAACAACCATCATTAAAAAACCATGGAACACCAGAAATAGAATCAAAATGGGGTAGAAATTTACCCTCAAGATGCTTCTTTTCCACTATCATGCCTTTGTTCCAATGTGAAAGAGACTCAAAATAATGCAATTACACCTCCTCCAGCATGAAAAACCTTTAGTTTTCATCCTCCCTTCCTCTTCCACATTCAACAAGCCATCAAATGACATACCATAGTAGCAATTCCTTTGCATGGAGAATGCACTGGGTGGGTGGGGGGGGGGGGAGTCTTCTTATCGGTTTCCTCCACATGAGTTCCAAACTCTAAAACCTCATCTAATTCTCACCAGCTCCAATCTACTTCGTAATGTTAAATCATATTAATCACCATTAATGGAATATCTTGCAATCATTCTCACCATTAAACCTCTTAGCGATAGTTTTTTTCATCCTCGAGATATTCATCTAGGTTGTTGTGTGGCGACAAACCCCCACCCCCCCTCCCATTTATCTCGAGAGTCATCCAATTTGGGGGATCTTTCCTACCTCTTGTTATGGAGGGAATGAATGTAGAATTATTTTAAAACATCTACAAAAGGAAGGAGAAGTAGAGGAGAGATTTCCCTGCTCCTCTTTCTCCTTTTTAGCTTATGAATCGTCCTTTTATAAAACAAAGTGATCCCTATATTGTGAAGATTCTATATTTTCCCTAGATGGGATCTCATCCTTATTATGAGGAATGATATTCTCTAGAATGGAGGATTGTATTGTTTTCAGGTGTTCTTTTGTTCTTTTCTAATTCCTCATTTTCTTCCTCGGATTTAACTGCTCCAAATTTGTTATTAGAGGGCATAAATGGGTTTGCATTAGGCCTAATGTTAGTATGATTCCTTATAGTTAATTGTCTATTTTACTTTCTTGAAACTTGTTTTAATGATCCTTGCTCATCATTGTTATTAGATGTTGGAGATGACTTAGAAAATGATTGAGTTACTTGAGCATTAGGACAAATTTCGGAAAAGTTTCCATACTCATGGAAAGATTTGTATTTGAAAGAAATTTTCTCATAATAAAGGGTTTGGAGATGGCTCTAAACCTCCAAGTCAAGTTGAATCACTTCAGGAAATCCCTTTGCAAAATCCATTTCCAAAAAAACTCTAACACGTGAAAATATTTCCCTTATGCTCTACATGAGTAATATAATGATCTATTGTGGCTTCAACAGATTTAAAAATATCACCCTCCCTTAAAATAATGGGTAAATTTAGTAGCCAATCCAAACAATCGTAGAAGAAATTTCCTTGTTAGGGTCAAAGTCTACTAGAGTCTAGTTGAAAAGAAGCATTCCCCTAGAGTCCAAGAAGTAGGGGCCATATCTAAAGATCAAAACCTTGTTGTATTTTATTTCAAAAATAAAAATCCTTTTCCATGATATAAGGTAGAAATTAGCTCATGATCTCCACCATTTTTAGAAAACCAATCTAGGATAGAGTTAGGACTAGGCTAAAACTTATAAAATTACCAACTAAGCCTCTTTCCTACAAAGTAATGATGTTCTTCTTTACCATAAAGGGACCCAAGTATAAATTATGGATGGATTCCATCCTTTTTGAAAATTTGGAGTTCTTGAGATATTTTTAACCAACTAAAGAAGATTCATTGGCCAAAGAAGCATGAGCTTTGGCCTTGTATTTGGGAGGACCACATATTATTAGGATAGCTAATGGAAATGTAACAACCCTAGGTTAAAAGTTCATGTAATAAAGGATAATGAAGGAAAAATAAGACGAAGGTCACGTGAAATGTATTCCAAGATGCATGTCAGGAAAAACAACTTAGTGGGTGTCAGTTGTTGTTTATTATGGCTAAGGAAATTGGAAAAGGTATCGAGTAAAGGCAAAGATGCATGAATTGACATTTATTTATGAAAATAAAGGAAAATAGGAGAAAAGGGAGATGAAAGGTCAAAAATTTTCATGAGGAGGAAAATTGAAGGAAAATAGAGGAAAATGGAGAAAATATAGGCCTTAGTCATGATCCAGGTGGCTCCAGACACAAGCAGAAGTCCTAGACGACTCAGAAAGGGTCAAAAATCAAAGTGATTAGAATTCTATTGAACCAATACCATAACGTAGATCTCGTTGTCCTGATCGCAATGGTTTGAACGGTTCGTCAAATCGAGCTCGTATGCGAAAGTTAGAGGCAGTCAAAGTTAAGGGTTGACTTGGGTGATTGGGCAGGCTTAAGGAGGGAACCATTTCTCTGAAACTCGGCCACTGGATTCAGGCCAACCTGGGCTAGATTCTAGGCCAAATTGTCAAACGGATAAAAACACTCTTATGGTCAATTTTCGAATGTTCAAAAATTCCTAACGACTTTCTTCTATAACATAAAAATAAGAAAAATAATAATTAAAGTGGTGCCAGGCCATGATCCCCACCACCCCCATTGCACCCACCATATATATATATTTATATGTTGTTATTTAAGTGCGAGGCTGGTGGGGGTTGAACCCACCCGGCTCACGTGGGCCAGCCCCCACCGGGTGGCCCCATCATACCATTCCAACCAAAAATAACATTAAATGCAATAAACAACAAACCTGCATGCATTTTTATTAACACATCATATAACCGTTGGTTAAAATTAATATGAACCTATGTTAAAAATGGCTGAGAGTGGGTTTGGAACCCAAAACCTTCACCTTCCTATATTCCTCTGCAACCAACATGCCACAATGACATTGTTGCTAACTCCACCCAACCACGCTTATACAAACCCTTCCACTCATTTGCACGGGGGGAGTGCAGCATGGAGACCGAGGAGAGTGAATTTTTCAAGGCGTCCTTTTTTTTATTGCAGGTGGAACCATGAACCCAGAAAAGTATAGGCAGAACCATGATTGAGCCAAATTCTCAGGAGGGCGAAATTTTTGCCAGTGTCCAAATTGGACAAATTTTATGTCGATCTTACACCTCTTAATGACACGAACCTGATGGCGCATTCAGAATTTTGATCTGAGCAAAATATCTTTAGATGACCTGGAGGAGGGAATCTTTGAGGAATCTAGGGGGAATCTAAAAGATTCCTTAAGCCCCAGATTTTATTTTTCTCAGAATTCAGAAATTTGACAATCAATTTTACATTATTCAATGCCACAAATCTGATGGTGCATTCATATTTTCCATTTGATCATTTCATTTTCAGCCACTTTTCAAAGTGGAGTGCAAGTGTCAATATTCATGGGTGAGCAGTGATTTCCATGAGATTCAATGCTGCGAGATTGATTGTACGACCATCTCTAGTAGTTTGACATCCTTTTCTTCAGATGGCCCCAGGATGTGAGGTATATGTATTGTGTTCATGTACTTCTTTTTGCTATGAGATGCATTGTGCTGCATAGATCCCTATATGATGTTTGATGTGGGATCTTGTTTTCTTCATTGTTTCATGATTCTTGCTTGATGCGATGCGGAATCATCTGTGGGATGTACTTGTTGTCATGATTTGTTCGGTTTTATTTGAGATCCATTTGTCATCATGTTGACGGGATACTCATGTGTCGCCATGTATGTTTGCATTGAGATCCCTTTGATGCCATGTTGGTAGGATGCTCGTTATCATCAAGCATGAGTTTATGTCATATTGATAGGAGTGTTTTTGTGCATGACAATTCCTGTAGTGGAAAATCTTGTGGAGCCACTCCTACGTGAGGGAATTTTCCTTGTATGATAGCAACGTCACCACCTATGTACATCATCACTATTGACAACACTTAATGTAGCGACCTACACCATCTTGACACTATGGCCTTGAGACGTAGTCCCTCTTGGATGAACTCTGTTATCAACGTCTTGTGTTTTATGTTGTCGATTCTTGTAATGTTCCTTCTTCTTTACAACATGCATTTATGTTCCTTTATTCTATTTTAAATGCAATTCTAATCACATCACGAAAGCAAAATATCTTGGTTAAATCAAGGAGTTGAGTAAACTTGGATCAAGTTTGGTATCAGAGCGGTCTTTTCATGGATGTGAATTTCAAGCATGAACAATGGAATGTGCAGCGACAGAGGATGAAAAAGTGATGTATGAGACCATGCTCAAAATTTCCCAAAGGTTTTAAATAATGTATGAATCTCTACAAAAAGAGACAAAGGAAAAGGAGAGATTGCAACTTTAGTTGCGAGCCACAGAAGAGGCCCTGGGAGAACTGAAGCACGACAACCAAAATATTCAAACAAAGAACGTTGAATTGAAGATGCTTCTACATGAAGAGAAAGATGAAAAACACAGTTCGCTACAATAAATCCAATCTAAAGACAAGGCCTTGGAAAAGTTGTAGCGTGACCCATGTAAGGTAAAAAGTAGTTCTCTGAATTCGTGTATGTTTCCTGATGATTATTTCACTGTTTTTGAAAATCATACCACAGGAATTGGCTCCAAATTGTTGAAGAGAATGGGGTATGAAGGAAAAGGCTTGGGCATTAATGGCCAAGGCATTGTCGACCCCATCAAAGTAGAGCAGTTACCCCGTCAAGCAGGAATTGGGTATGTTAGGAAGGAAGTTAGGGAATGCGCCATGACAGCAAGCGAGCCACCAACAACAGATGATGATAATTCCTCATTGATTCTTTCCAATTAAACACGGAAGGTAAAAGATATTGATTTCCTTTTGGTTTAATATTCACATAGTATGATTTCTATTGGAGATGTGGAGATACTAATTACAGGGACAAACATGAGGCTCCTTACCAAGATGAGGTGCAAGGAGGAAAAAGAACTTGGTGTTAATAACCAAGGCATAACTCAACCATTGGAGGTTGTGTAGAGACCTCAATTTGCAAGCTTGGGATACACCAAAGGAGAATACTCGAAGGTGTTAGATTCTTCCGAGGTATCATCGAAATCGTTGAGTAAAAAGAATGATGGGAACACATCCCCATCCGCCCATAGAAATGCCCATTGTAGGGAAAGAGCTCAGGCAAGCTCTCATTGCCATAATTACACTAGAGACATCAAGGAAAGGTATAACCAGTCTTGATATTCGAATGTTCATTTCAATTATAATCATGTTGTTAATGATGGACATAAAACATGGCATAGAAAAACATGTACCTTTTATGGATTACATAACCATACATTTGCTAAGTGTTGGAAAAGAATAGCAACACACAAAAGGATGAGGCATGAAAGACCCTCTCAACAGTAGGAAAAGAAACATGTTAAGCAGATCTGGGGGAAGAATATGTATTACAGTCATTGCAACAGAGGTGGCCATCAAAGAGCCACTTGTTGGAGGCTCCATCCAGAGTAGCTCCTTAAAGACAAAGTGTCGATGCATGAACCAGATGAACTAGTTGTTCAACAAGCAAAACCACCATAGGGGGATGACCCATTCACATCGATAAGTGAAAAATGGTTTCTATATATGTTAGCTCGTCATGGTCGTGCTTTTGTAAATCATTTGTTGCATTTCAAAATGTAAAAGTGATGACATGTTTCCATCACTTGTTAAGAAACAATGATGTCTGGTCTTTTTTTGTGTTGCATGATAAATTGTGAAAGTGATGTCTTTTTTCCATCACTTGTCAAAGAAAAAATAGTGTTTGGCCTTATTTTTGTAAATCATGTGTTGCAATGATGATGTGTTTTCCATCACTTGTTGGAGCAACAAAGATATGTTGGCCTTAATTTCGTAGATGGGATATTGTTTCCATTTTGATGTAAACTTGACCACCGAGTATGTGTTATAAAATCTTGGCAAGTATTGGATGCTTGGGTCATTAGTTGGTCATGTAAGTAAAGCATGTAATTTGAAAAAAAATGTACTACAGGTTCCAGAGGTTCCAGGTTTCGTCTCATTGCTTAAGGCTCCAAAGAACAAAGGTTAAGGAGATGGAAGTGAGACATTTTCAGGACACTTGTGGTGCAGACAAGGTACATAGAAGTTGCAGATTATTTTTCATGCTTTTGGAGGAAAAAAACTCCTCAGTGGGGAGGATTGATCTAGGTGGCCCCAAACATAGGAAGAAGTCCTAGAGGACTCAGAAAGGGTCAAAAATCAAAGTGATCAGAATGTTGTCAAACCAACACCACAACATAGATCACGTCTTCTTGATTGCAATGGTGTGAACGGTTCGCCAAACCGAGCTCGTATATAAAAATTGTTGGAAATAACAGTGAGAGGGGAGGTGAATCAGTGTTATCAATTTAAAAATATTTCATTTCCATAAATAGATTTATATACGCTACTTCTGTTAATGAAACTTGCGTGTATACACAACTGTGTTTAGAGCAAACAACGTATACCTTGCAAACTTATAATTTAGTTAGTTGATCTCTAATCACTGTATCAAAACCATATAACCAGTAATTAGGTGCAGTAAATAGAATAGGAAAGCACACACATGAACATAAGATATAAGGTGGAAACCCAATGTGGGTGAAAACCACCTGTTGCAATCGTCTCTATCTTTCTTTAATAAGAAACTTCTTTTTACAAATTTTGTACTACAAGAAGAAGGCTACAACCTTCTCTCATTCTCCAGCTTTTCCTGTAAGGGAGCTATAGCCCCCTTAGCTCTTATACTAGTTGATGTGTTTACTAATACGTAGGTGCTAATCTACAGAAGGCTACAACCTTCTCTTTTCTTCCAGGGACCACGTTTCATAAATTTTTAGACTAGATCCATCAATAACATCAATCAAACATCAAATATATCTGCATCAACCAATCTCCTTTGGACCAACCAAAACTGAATCAAACAATCACTTTTCTGAATGTTGTAACCAGAATACAGTAACAGTAACCAGAACTCAATCCAGAACCCAGAACACTGCAAAAGCAAACAGAAGTAGCTAAAACATATTTTATGAGACATACGCTACTTCAATGTGTCGAACCTACATTCATACATTGTTATATGAAGGCAAACCTGCGTATACACTGTTTTGAAATGCCGAACCAACGTGTATACGCGCCTTTGCTATACTGAACCTGCGTACAGATCTGTAAAAGATGATTTAACTTTTACAACTATTCAGACATCAGTTATACCCAGATCATCAGATTTACAGATTACGACATGCACCAAAAAGATCAAAACCACACAAAGATACTTCTCTTCAAGCCTAAATATCTTGACCCATCAATAGAACTTATCCTTCTTCAAGCACTCAGGTTCCTCCTTGATTTAGATCCAACTATGAACCATAACCCAATGACTAGTATTCTCGATCTTTCTCTTCATTAGATATTCATTTCTTGAGTGCTCTTGCCTAATGATCTCCTCCTCCTTTTATAGTCTCAGGCCTTACTCAATACCATGGTCCAAATGTTGGCATAGGTTTGGAACTATGGCATAGGTGCTTTCCTTGATGGCAACTCACTATGGTGACAGATCTCAGTTCAGGCTTTGAGAATGAAGGAAAAGATATATACGTAGGTTCACCTAGACGAAGATGCGTATACACGTGTGTTATATGTTACAAAAGTGCATATGCGTATACACACACTTTCACGTAAGGAAAAGTGCGTACATGTTGGAGAACTTACTTTTGGTCTGTGGTATTTAGTCCTTGGTAATCAAACCTATGGTTTTGGGCCATGGTATCTCGTCAGAAGTGTTGATCCCAAGTATTGGGTCCATAGTATTATTTTATTATGGTTTTGGATCATGGTATTGTGAAAGGCCTAAGACTATAAAAGAGGAAGGAGATCATTTGGAAAAGGATCATCTGAATTATTGAATATCTAATAAAGTGCTAGATCTAGAATATTGGTTATTGGGTTATGGTGCAGATCTCGATCTGAATGAAGGAGGAACCTGAGCGCAAAGAGAAGGATAAGTTATATTGATGGGTCATAATCTTAAGGCTTGAATAATATTATCTTTGTATGATTTTGATCCGTTATATGTGGCGCATGCTTGATCTATAAATCTGGTAATCTGGGTTAATTAATGTTTGAATATTTGAAAGAGTGAATTATCCTTTATAGAACTGTACGCAGGTTCAGTGAGGTGAAGGCGCGTAAACACGCCAGTTCTGTGAGTAAAAACAACGTATACGCAGGTTGGTTCAAACACAAAAGCGTATGCACGCATGTTTCTGGTTATTGAAGTAACATACATCTCTTGAGTTGTGTTCTAGCTGCTTTTGTTTATTGCTGTAGTGTTCTGGGTTCAGAATTTGGTGTGTGGTTACCGTTACTATGTTTTGGGTACAGCTGTTAGAGAAGTGTCTACTTGATTCAGTTCTAATTCGTGAAAAGGAGATTGTTTGATGCATAAATTCTTGATGATTGATTGATGGATCCAGTCTGAAAATTTATGAAACGTGGTCCCTGGAAGAAAGAGAAGGTTGTAGCCTTCTGTAGGCCAGTACCTACGTACTAGTATCTTGGCTAGTGCAAGAGCTAAGGGGGTTGTAGCTCCCTCCTAGGAGAAGCTGGAGAACGAGAGAGGGTTGTAGCTCTCTGCAGGTTTTAGCCTGCGTACTGGTAAAGGACTACACCAGTACCGAATCATTGTAAAAAGAAGTTTCTAATTAGAAGAAGATAGAAACGAATTGCAGCATGTGGTTTTCACCCACATTGGGTTTCCACCTTATATCTTGTGTTATTGTGTGTGATTGTCTTCTTCTCTGTTTCATTGTTTTTGGTTACTGTTTATTTGATTCTGATACACAGATTAATGATCAACATCTATAAGATAAAGTAAATTATAAGTTTTGATGGTATACACGGGTTTCCTTATACGTAGTTGCGTATATACGCGGTTTTCACTAACTGAAGTAGCGTATATGATCTGGATTTGAAAAAGGAAATAATTGACTTGATAATACTAATTCACCCCCCCCCCCTCAGTATTATTTCCAACAATTGGTATCAGAGCAGGTCCTTCTGAAGAAGCTTGATCGCTTGAAGGAAGATCCATCATCATGAGCAACTACGAGAGAGAAGCATCGATCAGGCCATCAATTTTCGATGGAACCAACTTCGTCTATTGGAAGGTAAGAGTCACAACCTATCTTCAATCTCTTGGCACAGAAATCTGGGATATCATAGATACAGGGTACACTTTTCCATCCACAACTCCTATAGATTCGGTTGGTAAGAAGCAATATGAAACAAATGCAAAGGCTATCAATACTCTATTAGGATGTCTATCTCAATTAGAATTCATCAAGGTTATGTAGTATAAATCCGCAAAAGAAATATGGGACAAGATTGTTCTGACCTATGAAGGATATGAACAGGTAAAAAAAGAAAAACTTCAAACCCTCAGAATTCAGTATGAAAATCTCAGAATGCACAATGATGAAAGTGTGGCTAACTATTTCCTTCGTGTAGACGAGATTGTTAATTTTATGAAAAAATTGGGTGAAGAAATAAAAGAGGTTGTTGTGGTTGAAAAGGTTCTAAGATCTTTTTCCTCTAAGTTTGAATATAAAGTTTCTACAATAGAAGAAAAAGAGAATCTACAAAACCTTACCATGTCACAGCTGCACAGAATTCTGGCTGCTTACGAAATGAGGAAAGGAGGACCATCAGACAGGAGAGAAGTTTCTTTCAAGGCTTCAGGCAAAGGAGATTACTATGAGTCAGGACATATGTCAGAAGAAGAGGAAGAATCAAATTTTGTCAAGAACCTTCAACGGGGTGCTGGAAGATTCAGAGGTAAGTTACCTTTCAAATTCTTTGCTTGTGGAAGAGACGGTCACTATGCTGCTAAATGTCCTCATAAAGATAAGCTTGACAAGGGTAAGGAACCTGTTAGATGTAACAAGAAACAGAATGTAAATAAGAAAAACTATTACACTCATGAAGACAGTGATGGACTTTCAAATAGTGATGAAGATGAACAAGGTAATAAATATAGACTTTTAATGGCTTTTGAAGAGGAAGATTTCATGGATGCTATAGATGAAGAAGGTCTTTATGAAGAGATATCTAAACTCAAAATTTGTTTAGAAGAGAAATATGATTATTGATACTTTGCAATTCCAACTGGCTGAAAGGGAAAAACATCATGAAAAGTTAGAATGTGAAATTGTGGGACTTAGAAAAGAAATTGAGAAATCTAAAGCTCTTAATCTTAGATTTGTTAAAGGATTTGAAACATTAGATGAGATTATCAAAGTGCAACAGTCTCCACTAATCAAGACAAGTCTGGGGTATAATGAAGAAACAACTCAAGTGCAGGAACCATCTACCTCCAAAAGTTATCTTGATGCAGCAAGGAAAAGTGAACAAAGGCCAAATGGAAATCAGCAGGTAAATCAGGGACAATTCACCTCAAGAATGAAAAAAGACTATTAGATAAATCGGGGGCAATCTACTTTTAGAATGAACAGAAGATACAACCAGCCACAGGTAAAACCTTCTCAATCTGCCTCAAGAATGGATGACAATAGGAACTACAATCATTTGGCTGGTAGATTTGATAATCACAGGAGTTTCTTCAATGGCCAATGTTTTTCTTGTCATAACTTTGTTCACAAAGCAGCTCAATGTGTTGCCTATAAGACAATCATGACTAGAGAAGCTCATAAATAGAGGAGTATGACTGGGATCATGAAAGGACCTACAATAACTTCTCTGCTCTTGAAAATGAAATAGAATGTTCTATTTGTAACAATTTCGGTCATGAAGATTCTGAATGTAGGAGCATGTTTCGGGAGACAACTCAGAAGGAGAAAGCCTCAAGTGCCAAATCCTGGAGAATAAAAGAACCACAACTAGAAAGATGTGGTATAGCCTTATATGCGGAAGGGCAGGAAAATCAATGGTTCATTGACAGTGGATGTTCGAAACATATGACAGGTGATAAAGAAAAAATTCAGTCATATAGTGCGTTAGAGAAGGAGAAGAAGGTCTCTTTTGGAAATGACACCCCTGCTCTCATAAAAGGTAAAGGTTCTGTTCAGTTGAAAGAAAGGGTCAAAGCTAGAAATTTCATGTATTTTGATGGCTTAAAGCATAATCTATTAAGTTTCAGTCAGATGTGTGATCAAGGAACTGAGGTAATATTTCAATCAAATGGATGTAGTGTTCGTGATCTTGATACAGGAAAAACAATTATCAAAGGCGTAAGAACTCCAAATAATTTATACATATTCAAAGAAGGACAACATCAATGCTATCTAAGCAAGAATGATTAACACTGGCTATGGCACAGAAGATTGGGGCATCTTAGCTTGTCACAGATAAGGAAAGCATGCAAATACCAGGAAGTTCGTGGTCTTCCAGACATCAGAATTCCAAACAATACAATATGCAAATCCTGTCAGTTTGGTAAGAAAACTAGAACTAACTTCCCTGAGAAGGAAGGATCAGCTAGCAGGCCACTTGAACTTGTCCATACTGATGTATGTGGTCCATCTAGGAAAAGGTCACCCCAAGGAGAAGAATACTTTATATTATTCATTGATGATTTTTCCAGGATGTGTTGGATAGGACTTATGAAGCACAAAGATGAAGCCTTTGAAAAATTCAAATCATTCAAAGCCTTGGTGGAGAACGAATCAGATCACAGAATCAAATGACTCAGGCCTGATCGAGGAGGAGAATTTACCTCGAATGAATTTTTCGATTTTTGTGAAGAACATGGAATAAGAAGGGAATTCTCTACAGCTAGCACTCCTTAGCAAAATGGAGTAGTGGAAAGGATGAACAAAATGGTTCAACAAATGGCTCGTGCTATGCTTGATGAGTCTGGAACTCCGGCAACCTTCTGGGGTGAAGCCACATTTGTTGCAGTTGTTATTCTCAACAAGACAAATGTCTGGGTAAACATCACTCAAATGCCTCATGAGCTCTAGTATGGTGAGACTCCTATAGTAAAAATTTTCAAAATTTTGGGAAGCAAATGCTATATTAAAAATAATGATGAAAATATTGGCAAGTTTGAACCTAGAGCAGATGAAGGCATTCTCCTTGGTTATTCTCCACACAAAAAATCATATAAGTGTTACAACAAAAGACTTGGAAGAATGGTTGACAGCATTGATGTGGTGGTTGATGAAGAAGGAAACATTCCTAGGCAAGTGAATTCCGAAGATTTTGAAGATGATGAGGACTATCCTTCAACATCAAATCAGACTTATGATGAAGAAGAAGCTCAAGAGGCACCAAAAGAATAGATAAGGATAGAAGATAAGACTCCATCCATGTACATTCAGAAGAATCATCCAGAATCTCAAATTTTGGGGCAGAAAGAGGCGGTATACAAACAAGAAGAACAATTGTAGAAGCCTTGAGCTATTTGGCATTTCTCTCCTCCACTGAACCACAAAATGTAAAAGAGGCATGCAAACATGAATGTTGGGTCAAGGGAATGGATGAAGAACTTGAGAAGATTGAAAAGAATAACACTTGGGAGTTGGTTCCTAGACCAAAAGATAAGAATGTCATAGGGACAAAATGGATATTCAAAAACAAGTTGAATGAAAATGGGGAAGTTATTAGAAACAAGGCTAGACTTGTTTGTTAAGGGTATGCTCAACAAGAAGGAATAGACTTTGAAGAAACTTTTGCTCCCATTGCTAGACTTGAGGCCATCCGAATGTTCCTTGCTCTTTCAAGCTTTCAGAAATTCAAAGTATTTCAAATGGACATGAAATCAGCTTTTCTGAATGGAGACTTAGAAGAAGAAGTGTATATTGAACAACCAGATGGATTCATCCTTGGAAATGATCCAAAACTTGTATGCAGACTTAAGAAGGCTCTCTATGGTCTTAAACAAGCTCCAAGGGCTTGGTATTATCATCTGGACAAATATCTTCATCAACAGGGTTTCTCAAAAGGATCAGCAGAGAGCAATCTTTATATAAAAATTGAAAATAACAAATTGCCAATACTTGTTGTGTATGTTGATGATATCATATTTGGCAGCAATGAAGAAGCTATGAGTCAAAACTTTTCCTTGGTGATGCAGAAAGAATTCAAAATGTCCTTGCTTGGAGAACTGACATATTTTCTTGGATTACAAATCCAACAAAATGAAGGCAGTATATTTTTATCCAAACCAAGTACCTCAAGCAGATTTTGAAGAAGTATGGCATGGAAGATCCGAAACCAGTATGTACCCCTATGGTTACAGGATGCAGCCTCAGTGCAAATGATGAATCAGCAGCAGTGCATCAACAACCTTATAGATCCATGATTGGAAGTCTACTCTATTTAATAGGTACCCGACCAAACATCATGCATGCAGTGGGAATGGTTGGAAGATTTCAGGCAAATCCTAAGGAAACCCATCTTCAGGCAGTAAAGAGAATTTTCAAGTATCTTCAAGGAACTCAAAACTATGGCCCGTGGTATCCAAGAGATACAGATCTCACTCTTCATGCTTATACAGATGCAGATTGGGCTGGAAGCGTGGATGACAGAAAAAGCACTAGTGGTGGTGCATTCTTTATGGGTTCCAGATTAGTATCTTGGTTCAGTAAGAAACAGAGTTCGATTTCTCTATCTACAGTTGAAGCAGAATATGTGGCTGCCGCATCTTGTTGCACGCAACTCCTTTGGATGATGCAAACTTTGCAGGATTTTCAAATCACTTGTACTCCACCTATCTCCATCTTATGTGATAATACAAGTGCTATCATTATCTCAAAGAATCTTGTCATGCATTCAAAGACTAAGCACATATCGATCAAGTATCATTTTCTCCGAGAACAAGTGTTGGAACAAAAGGTCAAATTGGAGTATGTTCCCTCTAAGGAACAAGTTGTTGATATTCTCACCAAACCACTGCCCAGGGAAACTTTTAAATACCTCAGATAGAAGCTGGGAGTAGTTGATGCATCATCTTGCTGTTGAAACTTGTCTGTTTTAGAGAAAAATGGGTGTACGTGAGTTGCCTGAGGAGGATCGCGTACATACGCCGGTTTATGTAGAGACAGTCACGTATATGGCAGTTTGAAAGAAATTAGTGGGGACAAACTCTAGTTGAAGAAAGTCTGATGTGGGTCTGACAGAGACCATCTGGCACAGGTTCAGGGGGAGCAGATAAACTTATGATAATGCATTGTTGGCATTACATTAGAAGCTCTTGGTTCAGGTTCAGAGCTGTTGATCTCAGGTGGAACAAATGCAGAGGGAGAATAGAAGGAAAACACGGTTGCTGATCTAAATAGTGATTGACAAATGCTACTGATATTAGTTATTGGTGACTTTCATAAGTCTTGCTCTAGATATTTCGGCTCTATGTCATGTATCTCTTTTATGGTGTCAAGGTCATGTAACAGCCTATTTTGGTTTCCCCACTATGCCTGGGATGAATGATGTAATGTACTTGGTTGTCATATGTCAATTTCTGATGTATCCCCACTTGGTTGGGTGATGGATGGATGTATAGAGTCTTTTGGTGATAGGAAGGTGTTTTATGATGTATAAGTCATGGTTCTTCTTGAAGAACATCTTTTTGCAAATCTTGCCTACAGTCAGGGGGAGCATGGTCACCACAGCAGAGTAGATATTTCAGCATGTACTCAGGGGGAGCACAACCCTTTGCCCTTGATGACAAAGGGGGAGAATGACTTTGAGGATCTTGGGGTTGCCATCAAGTCCAAAGGGGGAGATTGTTGGCACAGGTTTGGAACTATGGCACATGTGTTGTCCTTGATGGCAACTCACTTTGGTGATAGATCTCAGTTCAGTATTTCAAAATGAAGGAAAAGATATATATGCAGGTTCACCTAGACGAAGACGCATATACACGCATGTTATACGTTACGAAAGCGCGTATGCGTATACACGCACTTTCACGCAAGGAAAAGCACGTACATGTTGGAGAACTTACTTTTGGTCCATGGTATTTAGTCTTTGGTAATTGAACCTATGGTTTTGGGCCATGGTATCTCGTCAGAAGTGTTAATCCCAAGTATTGGGTGCATAGTATTGTTTTATTATGATTTTGGACCGTGGTATTGTGAAAGGCCTAAGACTATAAAAGAGGAAGGAGATCATTTGGCAAAGGATCATCTGAATTATTGAATATCTGATAAAGTGCTAGATCTGGAATATTGGTGATTGGGTTATGGTGCAGATCTGGATCTGAATGAAGGAGGAACCTGAGCACAAAGAGAATGATAAGTTCTATTGATGGGTCATAATCTTAAGGCTTGAATAATAGTATCTTTGTATGATTTTGATATGTTATATGTGGCGCATACTTGACCTATAAATGTGGTAATCTGGGTTAATTAATGTCTGAATATTTGAAAGAGTGAATTATCCTTTATATATCTGTACACAGGTTTAGTGAAGCGAAGGCGCATATACACGCTGGTTCTGTGAGTAAAAACAGGGTATACGCAGGTTGGTTCAAACACAGAAGTGTATGCACACAGGTTTTTGGTTATTGAAGCAGCGTACATCTCTTGAGTTGTGTTCTAGCTACTTCTGTTTATTGTTGTAGTGTTCTGGGTTCAGAATTTGGTGTGTGGTTACTGTTACTGTGTTTTGGGTACAGCTGTCAGAGAAGTGTCTACTTGATTCAGTTCTAATTGGTGAAAAGGAGATTGTTTGATGCAGAAATTCTTGATGATTGATTGAGGGATCTAGTCTGAAAATTTATGAAACGTGGTCCCTAGAAGAAAGAGAAGGTTGTATCCTTCTGTAGGCCAGCACCTATGTATTAGTATCTTGGCTAGTGCAAGAGCTAAGGGGGTTGTAGCTCCCTTGCAGGAGAAGCTGGAGAACGAGAGAGGGTTGTAGCTCTCTGTAGGCTGCAGCCTGCGTACTGGTAAAGGACTGCACCAATATAGAATCATTGTAAAAAGAAGTTTCTAATTAAAAGAAGATAGAGATGAATTGCAGTAGGTGGTTTTCACCCACATTGGGTTTCCACCTTATATCTTGTGTTCTTGTGTGTGATTGTCTTCTGCTTTATTTCACTGTTTCTGGTTATTGTTTATTTGATTCTGATACACAGATTAATGATCAACATTTGTAAGATAAAGTAAATTATAAGTTTTCATGGTATACGCTAGTTTCCTTATACGTAGTTGCGTATATACGCGGTTTTCACTAACTGAAGTAGCATATATGATCTGGATTTGAAAAAGGAAATAATTGACTTCATAACACTGATTCACCCCCCCCTCTCAGTATTATTTCCAACACCAAAACCACTTAGAATCAATACCTTGGACCAAATACCTAGGGTTGACACTTCAGACAAGATACCTTGGAACAATACCATGGATCAAAATACCAAGGACCAAATACCATGGACCAAAACCAAGTTTTCCAACATGTACGTGCGTTTCCTTGCGTGAAAGTGCGTGTATACACATACACACCTTTTGGTCTGCGAATTCGCGTGTATATGCAGTTTTGTCAAGGGGAACCTATGTGTACCTCTTTTTGCTTCATTCTGTGATCCTGAACTATGATCTGTCATTTGAGTGAGTTGCCATCAAGGACAACACCTGTGTCATAGCTCCAAACCTGTGCCATAATGCCAAAAAAAATTAGAGGCAGTCAAAGTTTAGGGTTGACTTGGGTGACTAGGCAGGCTTAAGGAGGGAACAATTTTGCTAAAACCTAGCCATTGAATTCCCGCCAACCTGGGCTGGATTCCAGGAGAAATTTTCAAATGGATAAAAACACTCCTACGGTTAATTTTCGAATGTTCAAAAATGCCTAATGACTTTTTTTATAAAATAAAAATAAAATAGAAATAATTAAGGTGGTGGTAGGCCATGACCTTCGCCACCCCCATCACACCCAACATATCTATATTTATATGCTATTAGTTAAGTGCGAGGCTGGCGAGGATTGAACCCGCCCGGTGCACGTGGGCCGGCCCCCACTAGGCGGCCCCATAATACCATTCCAAAAAAACATAACATTAAATGTAATAAACAACCAACCTGCATGCATTTTTATTAATGCGCCATATAACTATTGGTTAAAATTAATACGCGCCAGTGTTAAAAATGGGTGAGAGTAGGTTTGAAACCTAGAACCTCCGCCTTCCTATATTCCTCCACCACCAATGTGCCACAACGACATTGTTGCTAACTCCACCCAACCACGCTTATACAAACCCTTCCACTCATTTGCACGGGGGGAGTGTGGAACAAAGACCGAGGAGAGTGTGTTTTTCAAGGCATCCTTTTTTATTGCAGGTGGAACCATGAACCTGGGAAAAGCACAGGCGGAACCATGATTGAGCCAAATTCTTAGGAGGGTGAAATTTTGCCAGTGTCCAAATTGGACAAATTTTATGTCGATCTTACACCTCTCAGCAACACAAATCTGATGGTGCAGTCAGAATTTTGATCTGAGTAGCACATATTAAGATGACCTGGAGGAGGGAATGTTTGAGGAATCTAGGGGGATCTAAAGATTCCTTAAGCCCAAAATTTTCACTTTCTCAGAATTCAGAAATTTGACAGTCAATTTTACACTATTCGACGCCACAAATCTGATGGTGCATTCATATTTTCCATTTGATCATTTCATTTTCGGCCACTTTTCAAAGTGGAGTGCAGGTGTCAGCATTCATGGGTGAGCAGTCATTTCCATGAGATTCGACACCGTGAGATTGATGGTATGGTCAACTCCAGTAGTTTGACATCCTTTTCTTTAGATGGCCCCAGGATGTGAGGTATTTGCAGTGCATTCATGTACTTCTTTTTTCTATGAGATGCATTGTGCTGCATAGATCCCTGTTTCATGTTTGATGTGGGATCTTGTTTTCTTCATTGTTTCATGATTCCTGCTTGATGTGACATGGAATCATCTGTGGGATGTACTTGTCGTCACGATTCTTCATGTTTTGTTTGAGCTCCATTTGTCATCATGTTGACAGGATACTCATGCGTAGCCATATATGTTTGCATTGAGATCCCTTTGATGCCATCTTGGCGGGATGCTCATTATCATCATCCATGAGTTTATGTCATACTAATAGAAGGTTTTTTGTGCATGAGAGTTCCTGTAGCGGAACATCTCGTGGAGCCACCCCTGCGTGAGGGAATTTTCCTTGTATGATAACAATGTCACCACCTATGTACATCATCACTATTGACATCACTTAATTCAGCGGCCTACACCATCTTGACACCGGGGCCTGGAGACGTAGTCCCTCGAGGACAAACTCCATTATCAACGTATTAAGTTTTATGTTGTTGATTCTTGTCATGTTCCTTATTCTTTACAACATGCATTTATGTTCCTTTATGCTATTTTACATGCGATTCTAATCGCATCACGAAAGAAAAATATCTTGGTTAAATCTGAGAGTTGAGTCAACTCAGATCAAGTGATACCTTTGCACACATAGACAATTCTTGGAGCACTCTAGCATTGGAGAAAGGAAATAAAAGGAAGGAAAATGAAAGCAAAGGAAGGAAGAGGACAAGCAAGGAAGGCAAGGAAAAACAAGGAGAAGGCTGGATCAACAACTTCAATAAGAAGGTTGTGTAGGTAACATGTTGCATGTGTGATTTCCTTATTGGTAGGTGAATGCATTGTACATGCATGTGTTTATTTTGGTTCATTTGTTGTCATTAGAATTGGTTTTTCCTAGTTTGACAGTGGTTTCAACCTTACCTTTCCATTTCCTGGATAGCCATGGTGTGATGGGATTATTTTCCTGGTTGAGATTTGGTTTGCTGGAAGTTTTTGGAATAGGGTGAGGTCATCTCAGGAAAATTCCCAATGATTAGGGGTGGAGGTGTTTTAATCTCTAGGAAGCCCTCAACATGTGGGTGGAGATAGGAAAATTCCTCAAGGTAATGGTGAAGAAATGTTGAGACATCTAAGCTTATTTTGGGATTTTTGATCTCTTGAGGAGTTTTGGTGAGATCGCATTAGCCTGAGGGTGGAGGTGGTTTAATCTTCAGGAATCCCTAGTTGTTTATGCCTTGATATTCCACATTCATGCTTGGAATATGGCACAAGGGTGCTTGGCTAAAATAAAGAATTGGTTCGGCCCAATATATGGTCAGGTGGTATGTGGAAGTCCCTAAATCGGATGTCTTTTGCATTAGTTAATAAGAGCTATTTTCTTATTATGATCTATGATCACTTGTGCTTTATTTTATGTGGATTCTATTGTTGTTTTTTCATGCTTGATAATCTGGTTATATGTTGGTTATAAGAATGGATTTGTAATGTTATCTATCTATGACTTGTTTAGGATTTATAAATATATGAATGGTTTATAAATGCATGGAATAACAAGTTTTATTGAAGCTAATATGAAAGGGCATTAGACCTTCTTGATGGTTATCATATGGAACACAAACTCCTATGATATGATATGAATCCATGGCTTATAGCTTACATGTTCACCATGGGTTTGACGAAATGTATGGTATGTCCTAGTCAGTCTAGGCCAAATTTATGACTCCATTTTGTATGTTTAGACTTGTAATTATGTCATTTATCATTTTGAGAAGTCACAAGAAGTTTTAGGTAGTGGTGTGGAGGTTGGCCTAGAATTGTGGCTTAGATCCTGGGACCACACCCTCCAAACTGGGAAAGTTGGGTCACAATCACACTCAGGAAGTGTTGTTCTTGTGCTTCGAGGCCTTCAACCACATCCATGCATTTGGGAGCCTAGGTCAGTGAAAAGGATCCCCAACTCAATGTTTGGTCATATGGGGTGGTTCTTTGGCCCCTGAGTGTCCTGTAGCCATGAGGGTTGTTGTGAGTTGTCAATCGGTGGTCAGTCATAGGCCCCACTTCCCTAAATGGAGCTAGGAGTTTGGGTCATGTTATAGTAACTCTTTGTCTCATGTTTACCCTGGTAGGTCAGTGAAATTGGGTAGCTATGAGAGGGGGTGGTTACATATTACCATCATAGCATGGTTCAAATACTTGGACTAGATGGGTTAGATTCATGTTGTTATGCATGCACTATCATAATTATGGTTATTGTGCACGAGGTCATTGTATGAAATTATTGTTATCATGCATGATGCATATATGTTGATAATAATATGTATATATATGTATTGTGCTAATATAAATTGATTTTGTGGATGAAATAACCTCTCTTAAACTCCACTGAGGTATGCTGATTATGTTTATATTTTCTTATATGATATAGTATGTTTGTAGGAAGAAGAAGATGATCAAATATGACTAGAAGAATGGTGGACTATAGTTCACATGACTCTCCTTATAGATAAGATGAGAAACCAAGAAATGATTACTCCCTTAACATAGCAAATACCTTGAGAATTTTGAAGGTAGAAATAAGAAGTTGTAAAGAAGATAATGACAGGATCATGCAACCATAAGAAATACTTTTTCAGGGCTCAAGAAAATCAAGCAGTGGTCAAATCAATAATCCTTCAGAGTTTATCAGATTTGCAGATATAGGGACAACCACAGATCAAATATGGATAGGAGGACAATACCAATAGGGCATATGGGTAGTAAGTATCATGGAGGACACAAATCAAATAGGGATGACACAGTTAGAGGTGGCAGATGGATGGACACACCTGACATGAGAGGTAGTGGTTATGGGTTCTATTCTAGTTTCAGATTATATAGGCATGATGTTCATCATTGGTATCATCCTTACGGGAGGAGTGAGAGGGGATACTTTCCAGATGAGTTCCAGAAACCCAAACCTCCTACATCGATGGAGAGTTGAATAAACCAAAATATGTACAAGCATGGTTTCTTGGAATGAAGAATTTCTTCGAGCTGCATGGCTACACAAATAATATGAAGGCCAAAATAGCTATTTTAAGTCTCAAGGGAAAGGAAAATATTTCGTGGGAAGATGTGAAGTGTGTTAGAGACATCAGGACAAAGGAGTTGAATTGGATTGAATTCAATATACTTTCTAGAAAGAAGTTCTTTTCAGAGAGATACTATGATGGTAAGGCTAAGGAGTTCTATGAATTGAATATGGGATATATGATGAACAGAGAGTATATGATTATGTTCTTGGAGTTTTTGAGGTATGCGCGCTACCTTAAGGATGAGAATAAAAAAGTTCAAAGGCTCATTAGTGAATTGCCTATATCATTCAAGGATCATATTGAGTATGATGTGCCTCGATCACCAAAGGGAGTCATTGGGAAGTTTAAGCATTGTTTTGAGAAATTGGTGAGCAGCAGTATTACAGAAATAATGCTACAACTCCTAGGATACCTTGTTTACTCTTATCAACCCGGTAGTTCGTAACAAACTTGGAAGCGACGGTGCTGTATCTACAAGTACTAGTTCTTACTGTAGGTTGTCACTTGGTCAGCCGGCGCAAGATCACTAGGAGCTCAAGTCAACTTCTATGGATTCTAGAAGAAGCTCTATATGTGATGAAAGGAAAGAAATATAGATGCTATTCTAATTGCAGAAATGAGAAAGACTAAAATGTAAAGCAAACTGGGTAAATCCTACTTAACCAAATAATCCTACTTTTGCAGAAAGCACTATGAAAACCATGAAAAGAATTCCATCTATCTACTCAAAGAAGTAAACAAAATCTAACTAAGCTATTTCTGGAAGTAAATGAGCAAAAAACATCTTTTTGGACTTTTATGTATTTTTATGTCAATTTGACATGTATGTGATTTATTGTTTGTGAATGTGACAGCGAATAGGCAGTGTTGAAAGGTGGTTTTTGGGCTCGAGAGGATGTAGGATGGTGTGGTTGGGTCCTAGGAGGTCTCAAGTGGCCTTCTGTAGGCTTTTCCCACACTCAGCCTTCAAAAGAAAGCCTACAAGAAAATCTACAGGAGGACACAGGAAATCTACAGGAGGAAAAACAACGTTCTATAGGAGGCCGAGAGAATTTTTGGTTGTTTTGAGCGCATGAGAGTGGGTGAAAAAGGTGGATGAAGGTTGGAATGAGGTCTTAGGGTGCCTAGGGTCTACCAAGAATCATTAGGGGAGAGAAAGATGATTGGATTTGCTAAAGGAGAGAGGAAGAAGTTCTATGGAAAATGCAGGAAACTATGGCAGAATTGAGGTGAGACTTCGGCGACCTGTAGGGCATGGATCACATGGAGGATGGGATGGATGATAATTTGACCCACTGTTAGAAGATATATGCTGCATAGACAACTGACAGTTAACGAATTAGATGAAGCAAGCAATGAAATAAGTGCATCTAGAAAAACAGAGTTTTGCATCAAACTAATCTAAGCTGTGATCTATGAAAGGAAATGCGGATAAATGCTGCAAGAAAGGAAAGCATGGAAGAAGACTATGGTAAATAAATAACTGAGCATGATGAAGACGTTCTGAAGCAAAGCAAACTAGACTATTAACCAACTAAAAAGCTGTAAACACTAGAAGTCCTATGAATGAGGAAAATCTGTGTTTTTGGGGCAGCAAGAGGGTCTTTGCCTTAGATAATGGTCCCAAAGTGAGGAAGAGAGGCCAAGGCAATGTTTCTAGCCTTTTGAATCTTTTCTTTACCACTACTTAACTTTCTATAGAAAGCACAATTGGAAGCAAACTATTGAATCATCAAAAGCAACCTATTCTTAACCATGAAAGAAATACATCTAACAACAATCTAATCTACAACTGAAATAAAACATAAAAATACAAGTAAAGAGGAGCTTGGCTACTTGGATTGGGCCCTAACCCAAGAGCTTTAACCCTTTGATGTAACTCAGTGCTAGCTCAAAAAGGATTCCATCTTTATTTCGAAAACAATAACAAGATTACATGAAACTGTCACAAAATAATAAGCTCGAAGTTGAGCAGAGTTTACATAAGCAAAAGCACAACAAAAACCCAACAAAACCCCCCCTAGTAAGGCCCTAGGCCTCTCTACCTATACAAATGAATCTACCAATAGCTTCCTTAAAATCAGGGAGGCTTGGCTTCCAAAACTCGAGATAGTCGTCAGTCATCCTCCACTTGCTTGGTTGCCTGCTAATGCATGACTTGGCTGCTTATACTCCAAGCTGAATGAACGGGAATTCGAAGTGAGGAGTAATAAATGAGGGGGTATCCCTCGTATAAGCCCTCTCCTTTGTCCACTTTGAGTTATTGTTGCCATTTTATCCACTTGATCCTTGACTTTGACCACAAAATTCATCAATAATCTACATTAAATACATATTAGACCACATGGCATCATAACTAACTCAAATCACTCTATAATCATAAATATAATTAGAAAATCATACAATAAGCTAAGAGAATGGTTGATTTGACTAGGTTAGCAGGTAAAATGAGCACATATAATCACCCATTTATGAGGCTCATCATCACCCCCCTACTGAAAGTGTTTCTCATCCTTTGAGCAACTTAGTCCATCTCCTCATCTTTTATGGCCCTGGTGGCCTCCCTAGCATCCCATGCGTCTGATGTGGTCTCCTCTTCCTTGTCATAGAATCTTGCCTTCCTATCTATTTCTTCCCACTCCTCCCGCTCTTCTTCTTCTCTTCTACCTTCTAGCAT
Organism: Pinus tabuliformis; assembly: GCA_031772625.1. Classification (NCBI taxonomy): domain Eukaryota; kingdom Viridiplantae; phylum Streptophyta; class Pinopsida; order Pinales; family Pinaceae; genus Pinus; species Pinus tabuliformis. Next base: position 716,816,525 of record CM062804.1, read on the forward strand.
GCCTAGCAGTTGTGGGGGACTCAATTTGAGGCCAATCCAATTGACCTTCAGCCTCTGTATGGAGCGTTTATACATTGGCACTCTCCTTAATGCCTCATTCATCCTCATTGGGGAATGATATTCCCTAACTGCAGACTGTGTGGTAAGGTGTTGCATCTCCTCATACATGCATGCACACAGTCATCCCCAAGTAACCTTTCCATATCCTCAAAATGTGCAATGTCTTGTGCCTAATCACTTAGATATCTAGGCGCAATCTAAGGATTATTAGCAAGCAAGTTATGTGTGCTGATGAGTGCCATGGGGTCTGATGGCTCAAATTTGATCATTAATGGCTCATTGTTCTCCTTTGTCATCAACCTTCTTATTTCCGCTGCCCTTAACTCTTCATGGTTCATCCATGAGGCCATGGCCACTAGTTGCAGGTCCCTTAACCTGGCATTGGGGTCCCACACATTCATGTCTGTGAGGGCCATGTTATGCAGGTAGAATTATGCCATCTTTTCATTATCTTCTGATGTGATTTGGTCACACATGTCCATAAAACGCTTGTAATCATGGAAAGGCATTGTGCCTCTTTGTGCCAAATTCTTTATCTGAAATTGCAACCATTGGTCCTTGAGATACAGGCCATAGGATTTTTCTGGTGTCCTACATTGCAATGCCTCCATGGACTAGTTGGCCATGCATGCCAGTTGGGTCTCTTTCTCTTGCTACCGCTTTCTTAGCAATTCATTTTCTGTTTCAAGTTGGCTTCTTGTAATTGCTTCTCTATCTCTGATAGCACCCAATTCTCTGCCCATTTCTCTGAGTTTTCTCTCCATATTGCCAATATCCTCAAATCCCTTCGATTTGGCTATTTTCATCCACTTGTGTGTTCTTATTCTCTCTTTCTCTAATTCAAAGAATAGTGGAATTGCAAAGTTTTGTGGAATTATTCTTCCCCCCTCAAGAAGATTGCAGTAGGAGCCAAGACTGGGCTGGGGATCAGGTTCTTGTAGCTCTATTTCTTCCTCCTTTCCCTGTGGCTATCCTTCTACCCTTTTCTCAAGCTTTTGGGTCTCCTGTAGTTTTGATAGGGTCTCCTGTAGAACTGTCTGTGCCTCCTGTAAGACTGTTTTTGGGTCCTGTAGTTCTACCTTTTCTTTCCATGTGGGGGATCTAGGAGTCCCCATTTCATATGTGATAGGTGCCTTGGAAGGGGATCCTTTTCCTTGGGTAGAGGGTGAATCTTCAATAATAATTGGCACTTTTGAAGAAGTCTAGGGTTTCCTTGTTTTGATTCTTGTGCTCTTCCTAGCCCTAAAATACATTGAGGTCTACCTCTTCCTCTTCTATTTTGACTTAATTGGTGTGCTGAGGGCGGTGAGAGAAACTGCTACCTCTCTTTCTAGAGTCTCAGGGGACACTTCTGTCTTTTTTGCCCCTTTTTCTCCTTATTTTGTTTCTTTCTCGGTCTCTGTTTGCTTTGTTTCTCCCTGCTCTGTTTCTTCAACTTTCCCCTCCTCTATCTTAGTTTCTTCCTCCTTCCCTTCTTGTTCTTCTAAATCACTAGTTGCTTCACCTTCTACCCCTTGCTACTCTTCCTCCTCACTACCAGTAGAACTGATATCATAGGTCAAGGTCTTTATGTCATCTTCAGCTGTCATGTTTCGAAAGATTTCCCATGCTATAGGGAGTGTCAATGTATGGATGGCTTCTTACACTAAAATTTTGATTAACCCATGGTGAGCTAGTTGCTCTAGATTTCTTGATTTCACTTTAGTACTAGAGTCAATGAGGGACTGCAGGAGGAAGTAGGGGATGCTGAGCTTCTGAAGGGCTGGAGTTTCCATGGCATACCTTAATTTATGAAGGATTCTAAAGTGGTAACCATAGACAATGTTGTACCTCCCCTCACAGGAAATATACTTGCTTATTTGGTAGCTAACCTCATCCCAAGGATATGGTATGCTAGCCCTTCTTATGCCATTTTTATCTTCTACAGGGGTTTCATTGTTTTGGAAGGAGTTTTTCTTAGCAGCTTGGCCATTTGGCTTCTCATCCTTACTCCAAAGCAATCAAAGAGGAAGGGTAGTGACCCTACTGATAAATTGAGGGGTTTTCTCCATGGAAAGGCCTCTAAAGGTGACAGTGGCATGCGTTCTAGTGTGAGGGACCAAAGAGTGGGAAAATTCTTGAGCAATTTCCTCATCAAACCCTCAGAATTTCTCAAAAAAGTTCACCCAATTTGCTCTTGTGAATATGTCCACTACTTGGGGATGTGCATGGAGCCTGGAGGAGTTGGTGGGCTCCTTCCTCATGAAACGTCCTGTAATTTTGTTTATGCTTCTTTTGGAAACCAAATGTGGAGAAGGAGACAACAAGTTTTGAAGAAAAATAGAGAAACAAAGAGACTGTGCTTTTTTTAAGAAATAAGCAGAAATTCTTTTATGCATTTCCTCCACCTAAAGGCTTTATTTCATCCTCAAAATTAAACCACTGCTTTCATATTTTGATATTCAATGGGGGTATGCATATAACCTACCTCCTTAGCCTGAGAATTATGCTAAAACCTGTGTTTTCTCCCTTAAAAGCAACTCATTGGCCCTCCTGTAGAATTCCTATAGGTTCTCCTGTAGAACTTGTAAGTGTTTCTGTAGAAAATGCCGAGAGCAGGAATATGGGAGAGATTAATGGAGAATGATGGTTACGAGGCTGTGGGGGAATGAGGAGATTGCAGGAGTAGAGTTTCGAGGAGAGAATGAAGGAAAATGTGGTGAGAGTGCTCGGGGAGGAGTACTTATTGCTTTTTATGGATATTTTTGGTGATGGAGGGTGAGCTAGTCAAGTGTACATTGGCCATGTTTAGACCGTTGGTCCCCACCTACCTTGTCATCATGGTCCTCTCCTCGTAATCATCCCTCATGATTACATCGAAGTTCACACTTCCTACACTACCTGTCCTTGACATCTTTCTTGAGTTGACTATGAGCACGTGTGGTGACATCTTCTGATGAGTGGAGTCAACTAGATGAAACTGGCCACATTTCCCTCATTCAACCTCAACCATCTCATTGCTTTTGCATGCCTTCCACTTACACAAATGAAAACAGAGGAGCAGGTTAGTTACTTACCTGAGATCTGAATGTAATTGTTTTGAGGTGCTGTGGATCTCTCTCTCTGCTGCATGCCTTTGTTTCTTTTGATGCATGCTATCTGGTTGTTGATGTGTGGCTGTGCTTTATACAAGTTCCTCTTTGGCTGGATCTGATCTTCAAGTGTCTTCTTCAACCTTCATATTTGCAAACTCTTGCTACTGATGCTGGATTTAATTGGGATCAGCTACTACAGGAATTCCTACAAGAGCTCCTGTAGTTGCTTCTCCCTTTGAAACTTCAGCTTCTTTCTGTGCTTGGAGCTATGAGGATGATGCCAGAGGTGTAGATAGAGATGGAGAGGTAATAGGTAGGCTTCAGGTGAGGTGGACGATGCTGTTTCCTTTCTTATTTTTGTTTTTTTTTCTTTTTCCTAAAAAAACTATTTTTTTCTATGTTTTTCTTGGGCAGGAAGAAGAATGATGCTTGGGATGTGATGCAGGATTGGAAATGATGGAAACATGGTTTGAATACTACAGGAGGATTTATAGATATTTTATGAACCTTCCCTATCCCTCAAACTGCCTTTTATATCCATTTTTGGCTCTCTCTAATTCCTACAGGAGCCTCCTTTAGAAAACACAAAGCCTCCTGTAGAAAACATAGTTTTTGAAAAATAAGCATAGTGATTTGAAAAGAATGCCAAGAATGATGGAGAAAGGTGTGGGAAGGTAGGATAGGTGCTAGCGTTAGTTTCAGGGCTCCCTTGGCACCTTCTGCTGCTTCCTATAGTCCTCCTGCAAACATGCAATGCAGCTGGAAATTCACTTTTCTTTTTCTCTATCTTTTTTTTTAAAACAACTAGGGCACCTCAGGGAGGTTTTCACCCTAATTTCCTACCCTGGGTGCCTCCAAGGGAGGTTTCACCCAGGGGTCTTATTTTTCTCTTTTTCTTTTTTTTTGACATCACTGAGCCGCCTTAGAATAGGTTTTCAACCCAATGATGGGACTCAAGTGCCTCATGGAGGTTTTCACTTGAGTCCTTATTTTTTTATTTTTTATTTTTCTTCAGTGAGTGGATGAAGTGGAGGCTAATACATGCTCCACTACCATCACTGTCTTATTCATATCTTCAGTGAAATCTCGCTTGGAGAGGGGTTTCTTGTAGAATTTCAACCGATGTCCATTGACAAGCATGGGGATGGCTTCATCATCAATGGTTCTGATCAGAAATGAACCATTGTCATTGCATTTCTCCATAGTGTAGGGTCCCAACCATCTTTTCCTTAGATTTCCCTTGAAATCTTTGTATCTTGAATCATAGAGTAGTGCCCAATCTACCTCTTGGAATTGCCTCTCCTTGATCTTTTTGTCATGCCATATCTTTCTCTGAAGCTAAACCACCTTTGTAGGGAGAAGGGCCTACATTCTGTGTTCATCCAATCCATTGAGCTGAAGTAATATTTCTTTCTGTGCATGGCTGAGGTCGATGTCGAACTGATCTACAATCCTCAGGGTATTGAATTCAAATTCTATTGATAACAAAGCCTTCTTCCCATAGACCAGCTCATAGGGTGTGAACCCTGTAGTGGTCTTCCATGTTGTGTTGTAGGCCCAAGTGGCCTCAAATAGTTTGTCCGCCTAGTCTTTTCTACTGTTGTTCACTACCTTTGTTAGAATCCATTCCAATGCTCTGTTAGTGACCTCCACTTGCCCATCGACTTGTGTATGGTAAGGGGTTGAAGTCCTGTGCTTGATTCTATGATGTGTGAGCAGGTCTTCAATTAGATTAGAAGTAAACTCACTACCTTGGTCTGTGACAAATTCTCTTGGATACACGAACTTGTAGAATATGTTCTCTCTCAAAATTCAGCTACCTTTTCCTCTATCACTACTTTGATTGCTTTTGTCTCTGCCCACTTTTTCAGGTAATCGGTGCACACAATGATGTATTGCTTCTGCTTTGAAAGAGGGATGATAGGCCCCACAAAGTCCATGCCCCACTTCTCAAATGGCTCAAAGGTCACTTGAGGTTGCATGGGCATCTCATCCCTTGGAGTAGGTTTCCCCTTCCTCTGACACCGATCACACTCGCTAGTATATCTGCTCACATCCTGATGAAGAGTGGGCCAGTAGTAGCCTGCTTGCAGTATCTTGAAGGCAGTTCTTTTTGCTGCAAAATGACCTGCACAAGGCCCATCATGACAAGTCAAGAGGATGTCAAATACTTCCTCCTCCCTGACACATCTTCTCAAGATTTGATCTGGGCCAATTTTGAAGAGGTTTCCCCCAATCCAGGTGAAAGGGGTACTTTTCCTCACTATCTTTCTCTTCTATTTTGAGGACAAATGTGGTGGAAACTATGTTGAAACCATGTAGTTTGATATATCATCAAAACATGGAGAGAGTACTGAGATAGAAAACATGTGTTCATCTGGAATTTGGTCATCCACCATTCCTTCTTCACCTGCAGGCAAATTTACTCTAGACAAAAAGTCAGCAACAACATTGTCCTTACCAGGCTTATCAATAATGGTCAAATCAAACTGCTGTAGTAAAAGAAACCACCCAATAATGGAAGCATTCACATCTGGTTTGTTCATTAAATATATAATTGTAGCATGATTAGTGTGCACAAAAGTTTGATAGCCTATGATATAATGTCTAAATTTGTTTAAAGAATGCACAATAGCTAGGAGTTCCTTCTTGGTCATTGTATAGTTTAACTCCGCCTTTGACAAGTTTTTTCTTATAAATTATAAGGCATAAGGTAAATTTTCATCAATTTGTCCCAAGGCTACTCCCATTGCTTTGTTCGAGCCATCCGTGTGAATGTGGAAAGGTAGGGCCCAGTTTGGGCCTCTCAGAATTTGGGCAGTCACGAGCTTGCTCTTCAAGGTCTCTAGGGCTTCTTGACAGTATTCCAACCATATAAACTTGACATATTTACCTAAAAGGCCAAACAAAGGAGAGTTTATCTTGCTGAAATATTTAATGAATCTCTGGTAATACCCCGCTAAGCCTAGGAAACTTCTGACATCTCTCACCTTTTGAGGAGGTGGGACCCTTTGGATGATGGCAATTTTGTTGGGGTCCACCTACAGTCCTTGTTGAGATATTGCATGACCTAGCACGGTCCCCTTCAGTCATCAAAAATTCACATTTTTCTAGACTGAGGGATAGGTTCATCTCAATACATTTGACTATAACTTTTCTTAGATTAGATAAGGCTTCCTAAAAGTCAAAGCCATAATGAGTAAAGTCATCCATGTATATCTCTACTGCATCATGAACTAATTTAGAAAATATACTCAGTACCGCTCTTTGGAAAGTGGCTGGAGCATTACACAAACCAAAAGGAAGGACCCTGCATGCAAAGTTACCCCAAGGGCAAGTGAAAGTGGTCTTATCTTGGTCTTCTGGGCTGATCTAAATCCTATTGTACCCGCTAAACTCGTATAGGAAAGAGAAAAACTTTTTCCCTACCAGACCATCTAACACTTGATCTATGAAAGGTAAAGGAAAATGGTCCTTTTTAGTGGCTTTGTTCAATTCCCGATAATGGACATAGATTCTCCACTTAACATTTTTCCTTGGCACTAGCACCAAAGGAAAGACCCATTCACTATCAGAGATGGGATAGATGAATCTTGCATCAAGCAATTTCTACAATTCTTCCTTAACAATATCTTTAAGTGCTGGATTCATCCTCCTTTGAGGCTGCCTGACTGGCTTGCAATCCTCCTTGATGTATATATGATGAGTACATATTTAAGGGTGCACTCCCTTCATCTCCTTATAACTCTAGGTGAAGACATCTAGGTGTTTTCCCAGCAAGCTACACAGTTCCTTCTCCTCGGAAGTGGATAGGGATGGATTGATCTTCAAGGTTCTTTCTAGGCCTAACTCTTTATTCTTAACAAGGAGAGGAGTGAAGTCGACCGCACAGAGATCAGTTGAGGGGTTTTTTTGGGTTGATCTTACTATGTCCTCTAATGGTGATACACTGGGAGGTGGATTCTGAATCATATTTTCAATCATGTCATCCTCAACTGGCGGTTTTCCCCCCATGGTGATTTCTAATGCACAAAGTGGTGCAGAATAGACTTCAACCTCATATTCCTCCTCCAACTAGAGAGGTAGATCATGCTCTAGCAAGGGTTGGGTAGGAGGATATAGGATTAACTACTTTGACATATGCCTATTCTTTATGGTCATGTTCCTAGCTTGACAGTTGATGTAGGCAACGACCGTAGGCAACCAGGGTCTTCCTAGAATGATAGCATACCCAGTGAGCTTTGCCTTTGGCTAGAGAACTAAGAAATTAGTAGGGTATTCCCAAGAATCAATTGAGACTATCACATCTTCCACAATCCCCTCAGGGGTCATGGTGGAGTGGTCTGCAAGCTGTAGCACGGTCGTGGTCTTCCTCAAGGAGCCCTGGAGGTTGAGTTTGAGAATTGTGTCCTTTGTCGTCACATTAATGGTAGCTCCTAGATTAATCTGAGTGTGTGGGATCATGGTGCCATTGATGTGGACATCAACTACTAGGCTTCCAGGGTCCAAATACTTTGGATAGATTACCTACCCCAACATCAGGTCGGACAGTTACCTTATGACATTGATGATTGGGGATCTCTCTTGTGCCTTCCTGGATGACGAAATCACTTCTCTTTGATCAACCTATTGTCGATAGGCACATCATTTATGGCTTGGAGAAGTGGTATATTCACACATAAATGTTTCAATTCTCCTAGGAGTTTAGTTTCTTCTAGGGTGGGCTGTACTGTTGCAAATAGTCTCTCAGGAAAGGGTGGAATTGCTTTAGGTTCACTTTCCTCTTTATCTTCCTCAACCTCCCTAGGTGGAGGCTGGCTATCTGGGAGAACTTTCCCAGATCTCAAGCTAATTTCCTGAATCTCCACAACATAAGTTGGGCATGATGGTTCCCCACTATACACTTGTTGAGCCTGTCTGTTATTCGGGTTCGGATTTGGCTGGGCAGGCATCTGGGGTTGCTTTGGTGGAGTAGGAGGTAACGGTTTTGGTTGGGCAGGTGGTGGAGGCAAAAGAGTGGGAGGAGAGTTGTATTGGGGCCTCCACCCCTGATGAGATGCATTCCACTGAGGCTGTGGCAGAGCATAGGATTGAAATGAATGGGTGGCTAGTTGGGCATGATATGGAGATGTTAAGGACCAGGAAGGATGAGAAGGAGGGCCCCAATAAGGTATGGAAGTGACTTGGTTGGGGTTGTAGTATGCTTGAGATGTCCCTTCCATCCCCTGCTGATATGGTCTAGGTCCATGCGGCCTCCTCTAGTTTATGTAATAGAGCTGTTCAGTCACTCCCTCATCCCATTGATATACAGCTTTAAGTCTGGGCAAGGAAGGACACTTATCCATAGAATGATTTTCTTCACAGACTAAACAAACTTCTATAGATTTCAATGGGCATTCATTCCTAGGATGCCTCCTGGTGCACCTAGGGAAAAAAATGGCCAAAGCCCTCTCTACTTCCTCTTGTTTCCTTTTGATATGTAAGGTATCCATTTGCATGGAAAGAGTTTGCAACATCTCACTCTTTAAGTCTTCCAGCATGTTTCCAATTTCTCCTTTAATGGATGAGCTAGAGGAATAGGTACTGGCTATGGGTTGACTCCCCTTACCTTTCTTTCTAGTTGCCCTAGAATGGTTTCTAAAAACAGTCTTTATGTCTTCATAGGATAGTTGGTATATGTCTCCCCCAGCCAATAGATGGAGGGTGTCTAAAAGATATTCCCGAATTCCCCTGAGCAGGACCAGCTTCAGGTACTCAGGGTCAAGTGTACACCTGGCCCTTTTGTAACTAAGCTAGAACCTCTCTTCATAGTCCTCCAGGGACTCATCACTTCCTATGGTCATTCAAAAAATTTATTCTTTAGTATCTTTTGACCTACAGTAGTCTTGATACTTGTTGTTAAAGGCTTGTTGCACCTGAGCCCAAGTTGTGATGATATTTCCAGGCAATCCCATGAACCAGCGCAAGGTTGCATCCTTGAGAGTAGAAGGGAATAATTTCAACTTTTTCTCATCTTTTGCATAGTCATACGTTTGACAGATAACAACAAACTCAAACAAAAATGTGTCAGGATCTTTTGTGGTCAGACCATGGAAATGAGGTAGGGCGGAAGGGCTTATATTCTTCATTTTGGTGTCCACATTAGTCTCTCGAATGGGAAAGGTACCCTCTATTCTCTCTCCATTACCCCTAGCATTTCTGTGTTCAGCCATTGGCTCCAAAGGAATGTTTTCTTATTCTTCTTCCCCTATAGGTTCTTCAAATATGTCTGGCTGTTCACCTAATGGTTCTTCTCGATTGCAACCACCGAAGAAGAGAGAAGGTTGGCTGTGTGAAGCAGTGGGGGTGTTAATTTTCCTAAATTATCTCTATTCCTACGAGCCATGAAAGGAAATATTTTTGGTTGGTTTTTGTTTCTTTTTCCCCACACTAATAGTACCTACGAAACTAAAATTGATTAAACAAAACAAATTGCAACTAACTAAAATGAACTTGCTGAAATGAAATTTGCAGAATTGAAGGAAAAGAAAGGACTAACTTTGATGCTTCCACGGAAATGACGCCAAAAATATGGAGAGCACCAGTATTGCATCAATAATGCTGCAACTCCTGGGCTGCCTTCTTTACTCTTATCAACCCGGTAGTTCGTAACAAACTTGGAAGTGACGGTGTTGTATGCACAAGTACTAGTTCTTACTGTAGGTTGTCACTTGGTCAGCTGGCGCAAGATCACTAGGAGCTCAAGCCAACTTCTATGGATTCCAGAAGAAGCTCTATATGTGATGAAAGGAAAGAAAGATAGATGCTATTCTAATTGCAGAAAGGAGAAAGACTGAAATGTAAAGCAAACCAAGTAAATCCTACTTAACCAACTAATCCTACTTTTGCAGAAAGAACTATGAAAACCATGACAAGAATGCCATATATCTACACAAAGAAGTAAACAACATCTAACTAAGCTATTTCTGGAAGTAACTGAGCAAAAAACATCTTTTTGGATTTTTATGTATTTTTATGTGAATTTGACATGTATGTGATTTATTGTTTGTGAATGTGGCAGCGAATAGGCGGTGTTGAAAGGTAGTTTTGGGGATTGAGAGGATGTAGGATGGTGTGGTTGGGTCCTAGGAGGTCTCAAGTGGCCTTCTGAAGGCTTTTCCCACACTCGGACTTCAAAAGAAAGCCTACAGGAAAATCTATAGGAGGAAAAACAATGTTCTATAGGAGGCCTACAGGAGGAGGCTAAGAGCAGTTTTGGCTTTCTTGAGGGTGTGAGAGTGGGTGGAAAATGTGGATGAAGGTTGGAATGAGGTGTTAGGGCACCTAGGGTCTACCAAGAATCATTAGGAGAGAGAAAGATGATTGGATTTGCTAAAGGAGAGAGGAAGAAGTTCTATGGAAAATGCAGGAAACTAAGGCAAAATTGAGGGGATACTTGGGTGACCTGTAGGGAATGGATCAGATGGAGGATGGGATAGATGATAATTTGACTTTCTTTTAGAAGATATTTGCTACATAAACAACTAATAGTCAAACAATGAGATGAAGCAAGCAATGAAATAAGTGCATCTAGAAAAGCAGAGTTTTGCATCAAACTAATCTAAACTGTGATCTATGAAAGGAAATGTTGATAACTGCTGCAAGAAAGGAAAGCATGGAAGAAGACTGTGGTAAATAAAGAAGTGATCATGATGAAGAATTTCTGAATAAAAGCAAACTAGATTATTAACGGACTAAAAAGCTGTCAACACTCGAAGTACTATAAATGAGGAAAATCTGTGTTTTTGGGGCAGCAAGAGGGTCTTTGCCTCAGATCATGGTCCCAAAGGGAGGAAGAGAGGCCAAGGCACTATTTCTAGCCTTTTGAATCTTTTCTTTACCACTACTTAACTTGTTATAGGCACAATTGGAAGCAAACTACTGAATCATCAAAAGAAACCTATTCTTAACCATGAAAGAAATACATCTAACAACAATCTAATCTACAACTGAAATAAAGCATACAAATACAAGTAAAGAGGAGCTTGGCTGCTTGGATTGGGCCCTAACCCAAGAGCTTCAGCCCTATGAGGTAACTCAGTGCTAGCTCAAAAAGGATTCCATCTTTATTTCCAAAACAATAACAAGATTACATGAAAATGTCACAAAATAATAAGCTCGAAATTGAGCAGAGTTTAAATAAGCAAAAGTACAACAAAAATCCAACAAAAATCTTGCCCCTAGTGAGGCCCTAGGCCTCTCTATTTATACAAATGAAGATAGCAACAACTTCCTTAAAATCAAGGAGGCTTGGCTCCCAAAACCTGAGATAGTCATCAGTCATCCTCCACTTGCTCGGTTGCCTGCTAATGCATGACTTGGTTGCTTGTACTCCGAGATTAATGAAGGAGAATTCAAAGTGAGGAGTAATAAATGAGGGGGGCTCCATCCTATAAGTCCTCTCTTTTTTCCACTTCGAGTTATTGCTGCCATTTATCCACTAGATCCTTGAATTTGACCAAAACATTCATCAATAATCTGCATTAAACACATAGTAGACCACATGGCATCATAACTAACTCAAATCACTCTATAAGCATAAATATAATTAGAAAATCATACAATAAGATAAGAGAACGGTTGATTTGACTAGGTTAGGAGGTAAAATGAGCCCATATAATTACCCATTTATGAGGCTCATCAACAATCAAAGTGTATGTCTGAGCCTAAGTGATATTGGAAAGGGAATGACAAGACTATAGAAAAATGGGCACCAAAGAAGGAAATACCTCAAGATGAAGGTGATAAGGAAAATGTTTCTCCTAACAAGAGTTTTAATGTGGTAGAGAATGGATATGAATGTCAGCCTGGAGAGAAGCAAAATAAGGGTAGTGTTAGAGAACCATTGTAGTGTTTGATTTGTGTGAAATATCATCACAAGAAGGATTGTCCATTGAATCAGGGCAGCAGACCTAACATATACAATGATCAGGAAGAGTAGATAGTTGGGGATGTGTGCCAGAGCATTCCTCAGATTTATGTAGCATTTGATAACAAACAGGCAAATCACCGAGCATCCATTATTGAGATGGAAGGTAAGCTTTGTGTTTGAGTTGTTTCCATTTTTGATTGAACCTAGATCTAATTATAGTTATGTTAATCCTGACTTGGTGGATAAGTGTGGTTTGAGAAAAGAATTGCATAGTCTTGATTGCTGCAGTTAGCTATAGGTACTAAGAAAATAGTTCATCATTGGGAGAGAGCTTGTGCATTTGAGTTGAATGGTATGGCTACATCAACACATGTGAATGTGCTTCAGTTAGGATAATACAATATGCTTCTGGTTATGGACTGGATGTACCTTCATACGACTAAGGTGGATTGTTACGAAAAGACTATCGAGTGCTTCGATGATGATGGAGAGAAGAGAGTCTTGCAAGGAAAGAAGGATTCTACATCAATGAGAATGGTTATGGATATGCAGGAAGGGGTGTGTATTTTTTGTAGTGCATGTTTCCAATGACAAAGGTAAGGATGTTGAGGATGTGTAAGTCTTGAAGAGGTATCTAGTTTTGCAGTAGTTTTAGAATGTGTTTACAACAAATATTTTAGAGTTGCCTCCTCATAGTGAAGTGGATTTGTTGATTGATTTGATACTATAAGAAACACCAAAATCAAAGGAACCTTACATAATGAGCACTGCAGAGTTAGTGGAACTAAAGTTGTAGTTGAAGGAAATGCTTGATAAGGGATATATAAGGCCAATTGTATCGCCTTGGGGTGCACTAGTTTTTTTTGTGAAGAAGAATGATGGTACTCTTATGTTGTTAATGTATTACAAGTCAATAAAAAAGGTGACGATCAAGAACATGTATCCATTACATAGGATTGATGATTGGTTTGATCAGTTGAAGGGAGCAACAATGTTCTTGAAGATTGATTTGAGACTAAGATATCATTATGCACACATCAAAGAAGAGGCCATTTACAATGATACTTTTTGGACCAGGTATGGGCATTATGAGTTTGTTGTGGTTCCTTTTGGTTTGAATAATACTCTAGCTACTTTCATGTGTTTGATGAATAGTGTGTTGCATCCTTATCTCGACAAGTTTGTTATAGTATTCTTTAATAATATATTGATATATTCTAAGAATGAGGAAGAGAATGTCGAACACCTAGCATTACTATTGATAGTGTTGAGAGAGAATCAGTTGTATGCCAAGCTTAGCAAGTGTGGTTTATTTTAGAAAGAATTTCATTACTTGGGACATGTTGTTTCCAAGGAAGGTATAGCAATGGACCGATAAATGATCAGAGCTATCATGGAATGTGAAGCTCCTAGGAATGTGGATGAAGTCAAATCATTCACGGGACTAGCAGTTATTACTAGAGGTCCATCAGGAACTTCTCATGAATTGCTTATCTTATTACATCATTGCAGAGAAAAGGAAAGAGTTTGAATGGACTAAGGAATGTGCGACCGGTTTTGAGTAGTTGAAAGGGTTTCTTACAAATGCTCTAGTTCTAAAGATCGCACATCTAGATAAAGAGTTTGTGGTGTGTACAAATGTGTGCAAGAGAGGACTTGGTGGAGTCTTGATGTAGTAGGTACAAGTGGTATGCTACGAGTCAAGGAAACTGGATGAGCGTGAGCACAATTATGTGACTCATGACCTTGAGTTAGAAGTAATCATTCATGCATTGAAGATGTAGAGGCACTATATTCTTGGTAGGAGGTTTGTTTTGATGAGTTATCGCAGTGGGTTGAGATACTTATTTGACCAACCTAATATGAATTCCAAGAGAACTAGGTGGTTTTCCATGCTCAGTGAGTTTAACTTTGAGATCAGGTACATAAAGGGTAAAGATAATAGGGTTGCAGATGCTCTTAGCATAAGAGTGTAGGTAAATCAAATTGAAGCTATGACTTCATATCGGATATATTTGCAAGAGTGGATCTTGTAGGTAGGATACTAGGATGATAGGTACTAACAACTTAAGAAAAGGTTACAGTAGTAGAGTACAAGTGATCAAGATGTGGAATATCATCTCACGACGTAAGGTTTGGTAAGATTTAGGGACAAGATATATGTGTCAGACAACAATGAACTCAAGAAGCTTATCTTGTGGGAATTTCATGTTAGGTCTGATTTAGGTCACCTAGGATATGAAAAGACTTTGATAGCTATGAAGAAGTTTTAATACTGGCCAAACTTGAAAAAAGAAGTGGATGTGTTTGTGGCTAGATGTTTGGATTTTTAATAGGTAAAAGAAAAGTACAAGAATCCAAGTGGTTTATTGCAGTAGATTTCGATTCCATAATAGAAATGGGATGTCATTTCCATGGATTTCATCATAGGTTTGTCGAAGACATCTAGACAGCATGATTCCATCATGATTGTGGTTGAAAGGTTGACCAAGTTAGATCACTTAATTATAGTGAAGTCTATTAATTCAATTAGTGAGGTAGCTCAAGTCCTAATGAGTGATATAGTGAGATTTCATGGTGTTCCCAAGAATATTGTATCCAACAAAGATGAAATAGGTTTTGGAAGGTGATGTTTGCAGGTTTGGGGCAAAGTTGGTTTTCAATACAACTTATCATTTGTAGATAGATGGACATGCAAAGAGTGTTGATAGGATTCTTGAGGACATGTTGAGGATGTATGTCATGCATCAATAACAAAAGTGGGAGTAATATCTTCCACTGGAAGAGTTTTCATACAATAATGTGTATCATGAGTCACTGAGGATGATTCCATTTGAGGCACTTTATGGGTGAAGTTGTCATACTCCCATCCGCTAGAGTGATCTAGTGAACATGATATTTGTTCGACTAGACATGTTGGAAAAGGTGGAACAAGAAATATAGGTTATCAAGAAGAATTTAAAGGCAACAAAAGATAGGTAGAAGAGTTATGTAGATCAACACAAGGAATTTAAGGAGTTTTATGTTGGGGAGCATGTGTATTTGGGCATCAATCCCGAGAGGAGCTCCTTGAGGATTGGCTCATGCGATAGGTTGGCACCTCAGTATTTTGGGCCTTTCAAGATCCTTGAAATTATTGGAACAATGGGCTACATAATTTCACTACCGTCGACAATGAAAGTCCATGATGTTTTTTATTTTTCATTACTTAAAAGACATGTGAAGGATGTTGTTCATGTGATTGACTAGTCTATATTGCAGGTGGAACTAGAAGGAGAATTCCAGACAAAACCTTAATTCATATTGCAGTGGAAAAAAGGAATGCTCCAAAATAGAGAAAAAGAGCAAGTTAAAGTGCAGTGGAAGCACTTTGGGCCCGATGAAGCTACATGGGAGAAGTCAGATTAGATGCGAGCTTTGTATACTTCATTATTTGTTGGTTGAGGCAAAGGAATTTTGGTATATGTATATATATGTACATGGTTGTAAATAACATAATGAGTTGTGTTATAAATCTCCAATAAGTGGTATGATTGTCATGTTGTCATGGTTTTCATGTTGCTTTTGCTTTCTAGTAAGTTGTTAATTGTAAATACTACATCGAGTAGTATGTTTTGGTTTTCAGTGGTCTTGTTGGTCATAGGTTTCATAGAACACCAATGATGGTGTTCCCCTAAGGGGGAGGAGTTTTTAACAAACCAACGTTAAAATTTCATGTAATAAAGGACAATAAAGGAAAAATAAGACCAAGGTCATGGGACATGTATTCCAAGATGAATGTTGGGAAAAACATCCTAGTGTGTGTCAAGTATTGTTTATTATGGCTAAGGATATTTGCAAAGGAAAAGAGGCATTAATTGACATTTATTTATGAAAATAAAGGAAAATAAGAGAAATGGATAGGAAAGGTCACAAATTTGCATGAGGAGGAAATTTAAAGGAAAATAGAGGAAAACAAAGAAAATAGAGGCCTTAATGATAAAAAGGCTTATGAGGATCAATTCACAACTTTTGGGGTTGGTTTAGCATTTTTTCAATTCATTTTTGGAGCTCTCTCTATTCTCTCATAATTTTGCACACATACAACATTCTTGGAGCACTCTAGCATTACATAAAGGAAAGCAAAGGAAGGCCAAAGAAAGCAATGGAAGGAAGAGGAAAAACAAGGAGAAGGTTTGATCAACAACTTCAATAGGAAGGTTGTGTAGGTAACATGTGCTAATTTTTCATAGGACAACATTGCTATTTTCTATGATAGTTGCATTTAATTATTAATACATTAAGTTCACCCCATATCATCATTACATTATACACGTCTACACCAGTATACATCATCATATGCAATTATATAGAAAGAAGCAACATCACCATCATCATCAATGCAACGGAATATAAAATGAAGAGTAGAAGAAATCATGCACACACATAGTGACACCATGATTGGTCCAAGACCAGGGAAAAACCCACTATGGGGAAAACCCTTTCAAATATTCTCCTTCTTAGATTGTCATCAAATGATGCAACGAAAGGGAGTACAATGATTGATAACATTGTCTATGCAAAAAAATAATAATGATATCTATGAAATATATATAATCATGCTAGGAATTAGAATCCTCATACTCATGGCTATAATGTACTATCACAAACTGATGCCAACTATTGTATATTGTTTTCACTATACCAAACACTATTGAACACTGATGTTACTGTCAATGAGCCCAATCCATATGTTTGCAGTGGAACTAACAAATCAGATCTACATAACTATAGATATGTACAAAAGTAGAGAGAAACCTAGATCTACCATCTCACTGAAGTCAACTGAAATCAAGATGTCAAACCCTAGATCTGAACTTTGGTCACTCTCATCACAACTATCTGTGTGCAATTGAAACTCTCAGGTTGCCCTCTCAGATACTATGTGCAAGCGATTGTGACTACTGAATCAATCTCAGGAAGCCTTCATGCATGTGACTATGGCATAATACAACTAGAACCCCAAGCCACTCCATTATTGTAGTTTTGTGAGTGACTAAGATGTCCTGGTCACTCCTAGGACTACTCTGTGAGAGCGACTGGGGACCAAAACCTTCTAATCTGCCTCTAAACCTAGAGTCACCCTCATAAGAATTTGTGCCAACATCCAAGGGTCTATAGTCACTCTAATAGCCTTATGTGCTAGCGTCCAGGGACCAAAATGCCCTATTCTGTGCCAGCGACCAAGATTCAGAAAACCCTAACCCAGAGCGAACCTTTCGCTTGTGATTTTGGACCCTTGAGAAAACTCCTTCCATCGAACCTGTGTGAACCAAAAAAAAAGAGGAGAAGATGTGTCCAAATGATCTTGAGGTCTCTTCTATTGATAGGATTCCCTGAGGCTTCACTTGGGGTTAAGACTGACCCAAGTAGTTACTCATGTGGTTAGGCCTGACCCATTCCATAATACATGTATGAATAAAATAACTCATAACTCAACTTCTGCTTAACCAAATTGGATGATATTTAGGTCGATTTTGATCCTCTCAAAAAGAGGAATCTAATGCAATCACTATCTCAGTCATTTGATCTATTAAAGATGGAATTTTATTGCGGTTGCAAAAATTAACACTCACTCTCAACTAGGGAGAATTCCACCTGCAAATATCTGTCCATCGAACAATATGATATTCTGGAATCTTCGAGTGTCATAACCTATCATCACAGATCATCTATGTCATGTAGTCATTATGCCATGCACATATCAAGCATCTCATCATCACAAATCATCATTGTACATCTTGATCTATCCTTTGCTTATTCCTAATTATCTCTTAATTGTTCGTATGTTGAACATTATCAGATCTAGAAGAAGAAGAATTTGATACTAGAGCGGAGCTCAAGCTACCACCCTTTATACATCAGGCTGGTATTTGGAATCTCTATTAATGGGATACTTCCTAGAATGTTTTCATCGGAGAGTATATCACCAGGGATAACATCTCAACCTGGAATCACATCGGGGAGAAGTAGCTTCCATCCATACAAAGCAATAGGATAACTCATCACATAGGGGAGTAAATACCCGACTTTGGAATTTCATCAAGGATATTTACCCTCAACCCAAAATCATATTGAGTCATCTCAACCCATATTATTTCCTACTAATCTTCCCATCAATGACGTAGAATAGTCATGTGGTAGAACACCTGCATCATAATCACCTTGGGTTGTACACGCCTAAGTAGACTCTCAATTCGTTGGATGGATGACGTTACTCCCAATAAGCCTGTCTTGTGGATATGATTCCAACTGGGGTATACTCTACAAATACCAATATAGGGTGAGCTACAACTCCAACCCTATGGGTAACAAATAGGGGTAACTCCCTATGGTCCGGATACATATAGGGTAATGCCCTATTGTCCAGAGTTACCTCAACCCCAGGAGCCCTCCATCTCAATTCCTCACCTTGGGAGCTCAAACAGGGTAGGAATAGTTGGCTCAATGTCCTCGATCAACGTTTCCCCTCATCCAGAGGGGATGCTCTCTGAAAACCAATAAATTTCTCTTTGGTAATGAATTTTTGAGAATATATGCAATCTACTTATCTCAATAGAAGTTGTTTCATGTTTATACAAAAAATTTAATCAAATATCATGTCAAATCATATATAATCACAAAAATCACAAAAATATACCATAATCATCCTCCCTCCTAAGGAGGTTCCCACTGCAAGCTTGAGATTGTTTCAAACAGCATCATTGTTTCAATATGTGAGAGTATCTTGATCCCACACACACACACACATAGATATATATATATATATATATATATATATATATATATATATATATATATATATTATATATTATATATATATATATATATATATATATATATATATATATATATATATAACCATGTCATATCCAGATCATGCTCAAACAACTCTCTAAGGAGCTTCTGTATCATGCCTCACAGCTAGCCATGCTAGTAGCATCATGATCAACCTCGTTCATGCTATGGATTTCTCATCCAAGATATCATGGCAGATTTGATACTAAAGCAACATCCAAATGTGCTTATCAACAATAATCTCAAATATCAGCAATACATATATGCAGACACATACCATAAAAGAAATATCTCATTCTCAAAATATAACACCTCATGTAGATATTTCAAATCATGCTCGATGGAAACTCTGAGTGAAGTAGCCCAATCATGAATTTATTCATGTTTAATCCACATCATATATATATACATGTGGTTGTTCAAAAATAGAATCAATAATACTTCAATCAACTGTCGGATGCCATGCCAAGTTCAACAACATCTTTGAACTTCAAATCAGTGTATCAAGGATTTACAAAAACATTTTCCAATAGCTTTGCAATATGGAATTTCTTTCCCAAATTCTAGAAATCAATTCATCATGCCATGATACATCATTTCGGGCTTCAAAATCCATCTCCCTTTGATTTAGATCATCAGAGGCTCATCACCTGTCACAAGTAGATCATTAGGATATAAGATCAAAACCATAATCAATATCAAAGCCATACCTTGGAACTCATCATCCTAACTTCATTAGATAATTGTCATAAATCAATGTTGTATCATTATATCAATAAAATCATCTCATCATAATTTAGAAGCTATATTACGACCATAATCAAAGTCATCATTATCATAATATTAATACTTTCAACCAGGAGATAGGTAGAGCTCATATCAAGTCTGGATCATATCAAAAAGTTGTAATCAACCATGAAATATAACTCTGAGGCTTCATCAAGTCATTCTCATAACTCATTCTCCTAATCATAATACAAGTCATCCTGTCATTAGGTGCAAATGCATACATCAAGGATGAGTCATGCAGGTTCCATTTTTTCATGCCAAATCACAACTATCATTCTTTCAACGATTGTGATAAGAACAAGGAGGTCAATATCTGAATACCCACATAGCGTTGATATCACGAAAAACCAACAATTGTCAAATTAGATCACTAGACATCAAGTCTAGTCCAAATTACTATTGTAAAGAGATCTATAGTCAAAGCACATATCAATCATCAATTCAAATTTATTGTCAAGCATTATGTCAAAACACTTTTGATATATACTAGTAATGCCAAATCATGCCATCCTCTTATAGCACAAACATAGTGACACATCTATATGTATGTCCTGGTCACTTGCAAACACAAGTTTAGTCTGCATGTTTGTGTTATGGAAAAAATTCAAGCTTTTCCTCTTGAAAATATTGTTATCTACAACACGTATATCTTCCAAGTGACAATACTTAATTATATGATTGACAATTTAACCCAACAACTTTAGAAATTAGTTGACAGTAGTAGAGCATGTTAGAGATACTTTGATTCATAATTCAAACAACTTCAGAAAGATTCAGATGATGGTCAACAATAGTCAAACCTTTGGTTTCTGCCTACAGGTTAGCATGAGAGTGAATTTAGCTGCTTGGACATTGTGTAGGCCTTAGCATGCATGCATCTAGGGATGAGATCTCCTAGATCTGTGATTGCATCTAGAGTGGAAGTCCTAATTCCTATACGAGCTTTAGATCTAAGACTCTAGTGTAGATCAATACTTTCAGATGCACATAAATAATATTTCTGTAACATAGAATACAAATAGTAATAAGGCTAAGAATATTGAGAAGAGATTCTCTCTCTGACTGGGGATCTACATCATTCATCTTCATTCATGTAAGAAACCTATCTCAACTTGAGTCATGCAACAATAGATCTGTTAGATCATAAACATATGTCTATCAATATCATGACATCAATATTTCATCAAAGGTTTAGACTCAAAGTAGCAAATAGATGTAGCATCATATCTCAAAGATTATGAACACTATAGCATTTTCTATCAAGTCACTCGATCAAGTTACTACATCTCGTTTAACCATGTTCCATCAAGATAAGACCATAGGTAGTAAAAGGTCTAAAATATCAATATTACACTTATACCTCTCACATCAAGGTTATCACGATCTTCATGACCAATGAGATCAAATAAGGTCATTCAATAAATCTTTATCAAAACAAAAATGGTGTCAATCATGTTGATCACAAGTATTACTAGCAGACTCATGTATAAGAGTTAATGAACTATCCTTATATATGAAATCCATCATGACAAGCATAAAGAATATCATTTACTGGAGTGAAGGTGCTAGCCTTCTTTATAGGATCAAGATGTCTAACGGATAGATCATAGATGTTAGAAAAACATAAAGTGTATCAATGTATCAACATTAGATAGCCTCATAGAATTCAATACTAGGAGTAACATTTCATTATAGGAGACATAGATCCAAGTCACTTTCATAGACATGTATGAGCCACTAAATAAATAAACATTCTCATCATACCTTAGGGCTTACCAAGCCAATAGTTGAAACATACAATGCATACCTTGTGGTACTATCAGTGCACCTTCTCATTAGACATAGGCTGCTTGAAGCACTTTGTCATATTTTCATCAACTAACTCTTTATCTATTTCCAGATTTCCATCTCAAAGTGATCCAAAAGAAGGATCTACACATCTCATCTCATCAAGGAGGTAAGAAACATCCATGTACTCAAATACATATGCAGGAAGTACAAGGAATAAACATAATCATCAGATCTAACAAGTAAGAAGCATCATAAGTCAATAAATACTTATCTTCAATTAGAGGCAATCTTCACCCTCTTGAACCAAGTCTACTAAGGATCATTCCATCTAGGGCTTCATGTCTCATATCGTTTCCATAAATAAGGTTTCTCCAACCATAACCTCATATAATCCATCAAACCCTAATCATCAAGATGCCTAGGGTTATCTTCAAACACTAGAATTATTTTAGGTCTCCACCATCCTCTTCTTGCTTCCATCAAAGGTGTCACCATTGGGGTGATCTCCATGAATTTTCTTCAACCCAACTCTGATACCATGCTAATTTTTCATAGGGCAACATTGTTCTTTGCTATGATAGTTGCATTTCATCATTAATACATTAAGTTCACCCCATATCATCGTTACATGATTATATAGATCTACACCATTATACATCAACATGTGAAATTATATAGAAAGAAACAAAATCACCATCATCATCAATGAAATGGAATATAAAAGTAATAGTAGAAGAAAGAATGCACACACATAGAGACACTAGGATTGGTGCAAGACCAGGGAAAAGCCCACTATGGAGAAACCCTTGCAAATCTTCTTCTTCTTAGATCGTCATCAAATGATGCAAAAAAAGAGAGTACAATGATCCATAAATTTTCCTATGAAAAAAAACAATAATGATATCTATGAAACATATCTAATCATGCTAGGAATCAAAATCCTCACACTGATGGCTATAATGTGATGTCACAAACTAATGTCAACTGATGTATACTTTTGTCACTGTGCCGAACACTGTTGAACATCGTTGTTACTGTCAACGAGCCTAATACATATGTTTGTAGCGGAAACTAACAAATAAAACCTACAAATCTACAGATCTATACAAGAGTAGAGAGAAACCTAGATATACCATGTCACTGAATTCAACTGAAGTCAAGATGTCAAACCCTAGATATGAACTATGTTTGCTCTCATCACAACTATCTGTGTGCGAACAAAACTCTCAGGTCGCTCTCTTAGATACTATGTGCGAGTGACTGTGACTACAGAGTCAGTCTTAGGAAGCCTTCATGCGTGAAACTGTGGAATAATACAGTTGAAACCTAGAGTCGCTCCCTTATTATAGATGTGTGAGCGACTGAGATGTCATGGTCACTCACAGGACTACACTACGCGAGCAATCGGGGACCGGAACCTTATGATCTACCTCTGAAGTTAGAGTCATTCCCATAAGCCTCTACGCCAACATCCAAAGGTATATAGTTTCTCTCATAGGTTTATGTTCCAGCGTCCAAGGATTAGAATTCCTTGTTCTGTGCCAGCGATTGAGACCCAAAAGACCCTAACCCAGAGCAAACCTTTCACTTTTGATTTCAGTCCCTTGAGCGAACTCCTTCTGTCAAACATGTGCGAGCCAAGAAAAAAGAGAAGAGAAGATGTGTCCAAATGATCTTTAGGTCTCTTTTATTTATAGGATTTCCTGAGGGTTCACTTGGGGTTAAGACTGACTGAAGTAGTTACTCATGTGGTTAGGGCCAACCCATTCAACAACACATGTATGAATAAAATAATTCATAACTCAACTTCTACTTAACCAATTTGGGTGATCTTTAAGTCAATTTTGATCCTCTCGAAAGGAGGAGCCTAATGCAATCATTATCTTGATCATTTGGGCTTTCCAAGGTGGAATTTTACAGTAGTTGAAAAAAGTTAACAATAGGTTGCATGTGTGATTTCTTTGCTAGGAGGTGAATGAATGGTACATGCATTTATTTATTTTGGTTCATTTGTTGTTGGCATAGGTTTTTCCTAGTTCGACAATGGTTTCAAACTTGCCTTTCCATTTCCTAGATAGCCATGGTGTGACGAGATTCTTTTCTTGGTTGAGGTTTGGATTATCAGAAGTTTTTGGAACCAAATTCCCAAGGATTGGGGTGGAGGTGGTTTAATCTATGGGAAGCCCTAGAAAGGTGGGTGGAGACAAGAAAATTTGTCAAGGTAATGGAAAATAAATCCCAGGGCATCCAATCTAGTTATGGGATTTGTGATCTCTTGAATGGTTTTGGCAAGATTACAGTAGCATGAGGGTCGATGTGGTTTAATCTCTAGGAATCCTTGGCTTCCTATGTCTTGAGATTCCACATTCATGCTTGGAATATGGCACGGGGGTGATTGGATAAAAGAAAGAATTGGTTTAGCGTAATACATGGTTGGGTGGTATGTGGAAATCCATGACTTGGTTGGATTTTCGTTAAGTTAATACGAGCTATTTTCTTATTATAATCTATGGGAACTTGTAATTACTATTATGTGGATTCTATGGCTATTCTGTCATGGTTAATAATATGGTTATATCACTAGTAGAAAATGGTGAAATTAGTGACTAGGTGACTAAACAAGTTAGTCACCACAACTTTTCCAAGTGAAATACTACCAAAAATTAGCAATATTAAGAGACCCAACTAAAAAAAACTAACATATATGACTATTTTAGTCACCAGTTAAAATATACAACTAGCTAATAAGTAATACTACTAAAAATGATTAACATAAATGACTAATTTAGTCTAGGAAAAAAATATGACTACCTAACAAAAACTACAATAATATGAATTAGTCATTTAATTGCGTCACTTCAACAATCTAAACTTATAAGTCATAGGGGATTCAAAGGTTGTTTTATATTTGGTGAAAGGTTATACTTCCTTGTACACTTGTTTATTGGATCAAAGGATGATTAAAATTATGGAGCTTATTAGAATCTTTAGGGTCATATAATTTGATCACATTCACAGGGAATCAAATTCAAAGGTTGACAAATTATCAAAAAGGGGAGTGGGCCAACACCTCCTTTTGCAACACGAAATGACCACCTATATATGTTGCAACAACCTTTGCAACTTAGTAGTTGGTTGCACATATATTCACATTTCTTCTTCATCTTGAAAAGTGGTAGTGCTAAGGAGAGGGTATGAACTTTGATCAAAGAATGTTCTCTTAGTACCACTACCAAATTTCCTTCATGCAACTTGCATGATGATAAACGGATGACATTTGAATGTTACAAATGTGTAAGTAACACATTCAACTTTGTTGTCTTCATTTTCCTTAGTAAGAATGACAAGTTTGAATATTTCCTTTATTTATCATCACAAAAACATAACTATTTGTTGTCCCAAACATAGTTAATATTGTTGGTGTATGATCTCTTAATTGTGGAATGGTTTCTTGATGATGATAACGAAATCTCAATCTCCAATTCTCATGAATACGTTGAATGAATGATCTAATGCCTTACTTGTATCGACAATTTATGATTCATTTTCTATTTTTATTGTGTCATTGTATATATGATTCACTATCATCTCATGCTATATGGTTAATTGAGAAAGCTTTATCTTTCATTTTTCAAGTATAATTTGGTTGCATGAATAAACATAGTTGTGTAGTTAAAATCATTCAAAATTTGTTAATAATGCATGGTTTGTTTGACTATTCGCACACTTATCCTTGACCTTTTACTTTGAGAGTGAGTAGTGTCGAATCACTAGTCTTCGTTAAGGAACTTCCTTTCATTACTAAATGACCTAGCTTAGCTCGATATTTAAGGATTCCCCCCTAGATAAGGATATCCTTCTTGTAGTCTAAAGAGTGAGAGAAGGCCGCCAAGGTGACATTGGGTGGCTTCCTTGATGGGTGGGGTCAAGACCTTTTTTTTTCCATGAGAGTGTTTGAGTGGAGATACAATTTAGAAAATTCTTACAAGAAAATTAGTTTCCTTTATTTCCATCATCTAAACTACTTCCAATAAAATCATGTTCTTTTAATAAAATCTAACTTTGATAAATAATTAATTCAATAAAATTAAAAAAAATAAGATTATTATTATTATTGTTATTTTTTTCTATATTAGAGAATAGAAAACTATAGCATGTTTGTACTTAAGGAACGACTCTATCCACTACCATAATCACCTCCAAGTGTACCCACATTGCCTTAGACATGGCACACTGATCTAATCAAAGTTTAAACCAATAACATCATAAGAAATTCCTTAAAAACCCATTCTATCATCAACTAATCTACACCATGGGGCAAATTAAAGACAAATTTTAATATTAAAAAATATAGCCAATTTATTTTATTTAAAAATCAATTTTAACATCTAATTTGAGGAAACTCCGTAAAATAAAATTTAATGTGAAAAATGTTAAGCAAAATAAAGTTGGGGTAAATTATAAAAAAAAAAAGTAAAGTGAAATATAAAATTGATAATTATAATTATAATTAATAATTCAATCATATTACTCCTAATTTACAAAGTATCAGAGGCATAAAATCTCTTCATATGCAAACTTTTTTAAAGTGAAAAGAGATTTGATCCCCTTTTCCCTTGGTAAATCCAAAATAAAGATCTAAAATTAAGATAGATCCAAGCTAGTTGTATATCAATTTATGTAATTGAAAGTAAAGAATTATTATTTTAATGAAAAGCTACTTTAAAAATATTTGTAATTTCCTCAATTTTAAAATAAAGCCAGCCTAGTTCCATCTTAACTCTAGATCTATCAAGCGACGAGAGGGATCACACCTTTTGAGGTGCAAACCACTTTTTTGAGTGAAAAACTTGAGGAAATGTTTGCACCTTGAGGGATTTGATCCCTCTCGGTGCTTGATAGATCCAGAGTTAAGATGAATCTAGGGTGGTTTCATTCATGTGTGACCAAAGAAGATCTAACAAACATATGATTAATTTTATCAATAATACGTAAATTCATCTAATATTAATATAATCATTTTAAATATGCTAATATTTCTCAGATTAATCGATATATTTTAATTTTAAATTTGCTTAGTTGCCTCAGCTTGTTGTGATGATAATAACTTTAATGATGAAAAATGATGAAATATAAATTTTGAATGTAAAGGGACAATGTAATAGTTTTGAATGATAGAAAATGTGAATAATAAGAATATAGTCAATTACAAATAGTCTTCATTGTGGTTAATCTAAAACTATTTTCTTCTATTATTCTTATTCTCACCCTTTTTACTTTTGTCATCTTTTCATATTGATTGTCATATTTTCATATCTATTATATGAAAAGGACAAATTAAACCACAAACCATTTAAATATTTAGCTCAATCTATTGTAGTAAACATCATTCCTTGTCTCTCCTTCTCTCCAATATTAATAGGTTGAATTACTATAAGACAAAAATCAATGTACATTGTTAATAATTTTTTGTGCTTACACTAAAATCAATGCACAATGTTAATCCAGTAACTTTAAAATTAATGTACAATCATACATCCAATTACATCAAAATAGAAATCAAATTTTACACTGAAATTAATGAATCTAATGCAAGAAATTAAATAAGATTAGAAAACAAAATTTACATTAAAATCACTGCATCTAATGAAAGCAATAAAATAATATTAGAAATCGACATTTACACTCAAATCAATTCATCTAGTGCACGTAAGAAAATTGGATTATAAACCAACATCTACACTGAAATAAATGCATCTAGTGCAAGCAATCAAATAGGATTAGAAATCACCATCTACATTGAAATCAATGCATTTAGTGAAAGCAATCAAATACGATTAAAAATTACCATCTACACTGAAATCAATGCATCTAGTGCAAATAATGAAATAGGAATAGAAATCACCATCTACATTGAAATCAATGCATTTAGTGAAAGCAATCAAATAGGATTAGAAATCATCTACATTGAAATTAATGCATCTAGTGAAAGCAATCAAATATCATTAAAAATCAACATCTACACTAAATCAATGCATCTAGTGCAAGAAATAAAATTGGATTAGAAATCACTGTCTACACTGAAATCAATGTATCTAGTGCAAGAAATATTCTTTCCTCCCTCTCTCTGTCCATTTCTCTCTTCTTTCCTCTCTTCACTTTCCATCTATAGCTCTATCTCCATTTGCCTCTCTATATCACCACCAAAACATACACTCTATTTCTTCAACCTATCTGCCTATCCCTCCCTCCTCCTCTCCCTCCCTCTCTCTCTCCCTCTCTCACTTCTATCTCTCTTCCCTACTTCTTTCCTTTCTCCCTCTCTCTCCATCCTCTTTATCACTCCCTCTCTCTCTCTCTATCTCCCCACCTTTCTCTCTATATTTATTTCTTCTTACCTCTCTCTCTCTCCCCCTCCAACTTCATCTATCTTTCCCTCCCTCACTCCACTCTCTCACATCCTCTCTCTCTTCCTTCCTCTCTTTCTCTCTCTCTCTCTTACTCTTCAGCCTCCAACTCTATTACTATATCCCTCCATCTCCCTTCTCTCCCCCATTCCCTCCATCCCTCCTTCTTTGTTTTTATCTCAATCCCAAACATACACGCTCTCTTTCCATCTCTCCATTGTTACTCCCTCTCTCTCTCCACTTCTCACTCTCTATGTATTTCTTATTCTCTCCCTCTCTCCTCCTCTCTCTCAAATCTTCTTTCTCGTACTTCCTCATTCTCCCTTTCTCTCCTGCCTCCCTCTCTCTTCCCCCGTCTCTCTCTCTCTCTCTCTCTCTCTCTCTCTCTCTCTCTCTCGCTCTCTCTTTCTCTCTCTCTCTCTACCTATGTTACTATATCCCTCCCTCGCTTCTTTTGTCCCCTTCTTTCCTCCCTTCTCTCTATCTCTCCTTATTTATTTGCTTATCTCACCCCTAAACATACACTCTTTCTCTCCATATCTCCCTTGCTAGTCCCTCTATCTCTCCACTTCTTACTCTCTATGTATTTCTTCTTCTATCCCTCTATGCCCCTCCAACTCCATATCTCTATCCCTCCCTCTCTCCTCATATCTCTCATCCTTCCTCTCTCACCCTTTCTCTCGTACGTTTATTTGTCTTCCCCCTTCTCTCTCTCTCTCTCTCTCTGCCCTCCAATCCTCTCACTATCTCCCTCCCACTCTCCACTCTCTTCCCCCTCCATCTTTGTGTAGCCCTCTCCCTCTTTTACCCTTCTCTACCTCTCTCTCTTTGTATTCCTCCTCTCCCCACTCCTTCAGTTTATCTCCATCTCTCCTTGCCACTCCCCCTATCTCTCCACCTTTATAACTTTATGTCTTTGTTCTTACCTCCCATATATATAGAGTTAATATATATCATGATATATTAATATATATTATAATATAACAAATTTAATATTGTATTAAAACAAATTTATTATATTTAATAATATCAATAGTATGATATAATAATAATAATAATAATAATCTTTTAATATTAATATTATGGTTAATGGTATTTTTTGCATGGTATTAATAATAATTTGGCCCATGGTATTTTTCCCATAAGCTTCACCTAAATAAAACCTATTTTTTGAGTGTTGGTAACTGTAAAGAGGTTTTATTTATTTACCATACCTCTTGTTTATTTATATTTATATTTTTTTTTTCCCGTAGAAAAAGTTGTAATTTCTATTAAGTCAAAAGAAATTACATTCTATAGATGTTGTGTTTATTTATTATATTACTTGTATTTACAATTGTATTTGGCCCATAGGCTTGGTATATAATTAGATGTTTATTTCTAATCTGATTTGATATGTTTTTATTTATTTACCATACATCTTTATACCTCTTTTATAAATATGGTAATTGGGCCATGGTATTAATAATTATGTGTCCCATAAGATCCACCTAAATAAAACCTATTTTTTGAGTTTTCATAAATATAAATAGGTTAATGGAGTAAAGATAAAAATAGGTTTTATTTATTGGAGTTGTCTATAGTGCGACTTTTTGGAGTTCAGGTGCTAGAATCTTGGAAAAAATAAAAATGAAATAAAAAATTTTTATAATTGTTATTTAACTAGTTTAAAATATTTTATAGATATATACATCAACACCATGAACCCTAGGGCACTTTTATTGTGCAGGTTTACCCATCAGCTTTGATTTCAATGAATTTCCTGCAAATTTTAGAGAAATTAACCAGAAAAATCCACTAGCAAAGCTTCCAAAAAGTCGCACTATAAGACAACTCCTTATTTATTTACCATATAAATAAAAATAAAAGTAAAACTTATTTATTTAATACTCTTATTTATTTACTATTTATTTACTATTGTATTTAAGTGGGGAAATGGATGTAAACTAAGGTGGGCTTGATTGTGGGAAAAACTCCACAGTTAAGCGTGCTTGAGCCAGAGGAGTTCTGGGATGGGTGACCTCCTGGGAAGTCCTGGTTACCGGGTGCAAGCCCCGGAAGTGATGATTGATGTATGTGCTATGTGATTCGTTCTCCACATTTCACTAGTTTCAATCCCACTTCTTCACCCCTGTGAGCATCACCCGATGCAATGAGTGCTAAGTGAACTATTCAAAAATCATGAGAAATTAGTCACTTTACGACTACCTCTCATGGAAATGGTCATACTTTGAATGACTTACTTAACACAGTTGAATCCCAAAAATGATATCTAATATAATGCACTGCGTAAATCCCCCACACTTAAATTCAAAAAGAGTCAAGGGATCTCTACTTGAATGGTTCATGAGGCACAATACTTGCTAAGGTTTTGCAAATGGGGTAGCAAGCTAAGTGGGCTTGATTGTGGGGAAAAACTCCACAGTTAAGCGCGCTTGAGCCAGAGGAGTTCTGGGATGGGTGACCTCCTGGGAAGTCCTGGTTACCGGGTGCAAGCCCCGGAAGTGATGATTGATGCTATGTGATTCGTTCTCCACATTTCACTAGTTTCAATCCCACTTCTTCACCCCTGTGAGCATCACCCGATGCAATGAGTGCTAAGTGAACTATTCAAAAATCATGAGAAATTAGTCACTTTACGACTACCTCTCATGGAAATGGTCATACTTTGAATGACTTACTTAACGCAGTTGAATCCCAAAAATGATATCTAATATTTGTAAACCTCTTTATATTTTAAATTTATGTTGTGTTTATACATAATAATAATTAGATTAAATGTTAAATATTAACTTTTGCATTTATGTTTATGTTTACATTTACATTTAAGTTTACATGTTTACGTTTTTACCCTAGATCTACCCACACAATAATTATTTTATTTTTAATGTGAAATTACAAATAACTTTGAAAAATACATAACCAAAAACAATTTTATATTAATTAAAATAAAATAAATTTCAATTAATTGAAAGTTAAAATAATATTATTTGAATGAAAAATTGCTTTCTATTTTCAAAGAGAATAAAGAGATTTGTAATTATTTTATTTAAACTTTGAATTACAAATAACTTAATAATTTAATAATTTAAACTACTGTAAATTTGGGGTTTTAGGTGATTTTTCCCTAAACCGTAGGGGTTATAGATCATCTTGCCTTGATGATTGGCAATGTAAAGACATTGTTTTACATTTGACATTGGTTCTACCAAGGTAACACCTATCCAATCTCTGGGAGGATAAAATTGATCCTGATCGTGCAACTGGATCAATGGATCCATGTGTTTGGTGCCCCTGAAAACCGACATCTCAACCATCAAAGTGATTTCAGATTCTATCGGGATTGAACTAGCTACAACTAGTTGGGAACTAGAGAAAGGGAGATGCAGTGAGTTGTGAAACCTGGAAAAAATATAGTAGGTTTTTAGATTCGAAGTTCCTTGTATTGGAGACATGGTGGGTGCTTCAAATTTTGGTTACATGTATGGCAGTTCGAACCATTTCCGATGAATCAATGGATGTCGAGGTTTCATCGAAAGTCTGTCTTTGACAAAGTTGAGGAAACCTTCGGATTCGATGCTCGATTACTCTCACATTGTTGTTGAGTTAAATCAAATATTTGGCTTGTAGAATGATTGATCCAATCATTACACACTATGGGAAAGGTCAACTATCATTCTTCTTAGCCGATCCAGATACTGTGCTAGATATGGCGAGTAACTCTTAACAAAGTGTGAAAAAGCATTTAGTAATTAATTTTAGATTTTCTGGAGTATTTCTATATTATTATTTTTTTGTATTAGATTACGTTTTTCACCTATATTTGGAAGATGACAGTGGATGGTTCCAAACTTAGATTTGATATTTTTTTATTATTTAAATGATATTTATTTGATTTTTCTAGAGCTTCTCTACATTATGTATTTCTCTTGGGAGATCAGATCTTCCATATATGTCTTCAAAACTTATACCCAAAAAACCATTATCCTTTTTCTCTTAAATGTGTTTTTTGTTTGGTTGAATTCAAATTGCAGATATCGACAGAAATGGTTGCGAATCCAACTTTAGCAGCCATGGCCAAACGCACAAAAGCATGGCATAAAGATTTATCAGGTTGCTTGTTCGGTGGTAAATCCCATAACAATTCAAGAATTTTAAAAAATAATGTTTGAACATTTAAATGTAATCCCTACATTGATCGCAAAGGAAACCCAATAAAATTGTTGAAGCAATTGACCTGCATTAATACTATGGAGAATTATGGGTAGGCTTTGGACAGAATGGTATGGGCAGGCTCTGGACAGAGTAGTTAGTTCAACAAACAACGTAAGTTGTAATGATACTCTGTGTTTCTTACTCGAAATTTTATGAATATAAGTGGAATTTGAAAAGTTAAAAATTTACTCAAGTAAATTTTATTTTTCTGCATATAATATTTGTTCAAGGAGTAGATTTGTTATTTAATCTAAAGGATTATTGATTCACCATAAATTAAAAAAAAATGCATAAAATTAATCATTGCAAACTAATAGTCATATTGCAGATAGCGGGGTTATCAAGATCATCTACAAAATATATGTTACAACAATTGAATCACCTGGAAAAGATCTATGAGCCATATGCATTCTATGAAGGAAGGTGAATTATGTGCAATGGAGACAAAATACAAATTTGTTGGTGATGTATTGTTTTAAACATTTTGATTGGTAATCAAGCAGCGTACATTAATAAATTTTTTAATATATTTATGAAGATTTGATACAATTCTGAAAAATTCTTTCAAGAGCTCTCTGAAGATGAATGAGATTGTTTTAGATTTGATGTGAAGATGAATGAGATAGTTTCAGATTTGACGTTAAGATTATTGAGTGGAAAAATTACACCGGAAACATTCATATTCCATGACTTGGTGAATATATCTTAAATGGGTGAATATGTATCAGTGGATGACAATGGTTGCAATGGCTGACATCAATTTTCACTTCACTGGGTTCACCATTTTTGGGAGAGTGATGTGGGCTATTGGAGTAGAAAGTTGTCGAGATATAAATGGAGGTCGTGCCATTGTGAACATTGAACTCATTTCCACCAGCGATGATCTCATTAATGATGTGTTTATGTTGCAGGGAGGCAGTTACAGGTTTACAAATATTACTCAAAGGAAATATAGGCTAGTTTCCTCCCATCATGATTACATAAACTTCATCAATCCTCGAGCAATATACAAATATTAGGTCATATCAAATCCCACTACAATATTTTTCAAAAAGGAAAGGTCATGATATTTTTCTCTCTTTTCCTTCGTTTGATATGCAGAATAAGTTTGGAGATTCCTTAAGGATGAGTGTCCAGAGGACATAGTAGCCCTCCATGAAATCAAACGTGAAGAAGTGGAAAGAGTGGGCTTTGTGAGCCAATTTTTGAACAAAGGAAGAAGATACATGGTCATACCTGATGTCGATCCTAGATAGGAGGGCGCTACGCATGAGGTACAATGATTGAGGTTTATAGAGTATATTTTCTAGAATATTCTCTTTAAAATACATGATTCTCATGTTCTCTTAACAATTATCCAAAGAGGCTCTCTAGAGATGGAGTTGGGCTTTGGAAATCTGGTAGTAGATGACATCTTTTATGTCCCAAGTTATGATATGGATGGCTTAGTTGTTTCTCAGGGTAACCCTATTTTAGGTGTTCATGTATACCTTTATTCAGATGATGTCCATGATGTGAAATGCCCTCAAAGGAGCTCTTTTTCCAAATCAAGTGCTTTGTCATGCAATATCCAATGCATATGGGAAATTTTCTTTTAATTTTATTCCATGTGGAAAATAAAGTTTGTTGCCATTATACTAGAGTGAGAATACAATATTTGATGTTTCACTTCAATTTATAGAGGTTCTTGTTGAGCACAGTCATGTTAATATATCTCAGCCATTTCAGGTCATGGGTTTCTCAGTTGGAGGACTTGTGGTGACTTATGAAGGAGTCTGTTTTGAAGGTGTTAATATATTAGTTGATGGACGAGGAAGAGCTACAATAGATGTCCAGGGATATTAAAAACTTGATCATGCAACATCAACACGCTACACAATCAAGGTTGAGAAGGATCACTTCGAGTTTAGTAGTTTGGAGAATTTCATGGTTGTGCCAAACATGGCTTCAATTGCAAAGATAGAAGCAACACATTATAGTATTTTTGGTTCCCTAAAATTAGTGACAAATGGATATTATGGCAAGAATCAAGTTGGCTTGACACATGGGCCAGACAATGTTAAGCCTCAACTAAAGAGGATTGATGATATGGGAAACTTCTGCTTTGAGGTTCAACCATGTTAATATCGAATATCCCCACTGAC
Source organism: Pinus tabuliformis (assembly GCA_031772625.1). Taxonomy (NCBI): domain Eukaryota; kingdom Viridiplantae; phylum Streptophyta; class Pinopsida; order Pinales; family Pinaceae; genus Pinus; species Pinus tabuliformis. Next base: position 716,850,753 of record CM062804.1, read on the forward strand.
CACAACAGTAGAACATGATTCTAGTTTTCAATTTTCACCATCACATATTGATGTGACAGTAACTAGACCAATGTTTGGCATTGAATTTATAAAGGCCCTTGTTGATATCTGTAGATCGGTGATATGAAAGAAAGGATGTGACTCTTCGATTTTTATATCATTTACTTCTCTGGTTGTTGAACTCTAGGTTCAAAGAAGCTTAACTCTTTAAGTTTAACAAATGAGATTAGTGACTTCATATTTGAGAAAGTCCTATCTGGTGCATTGCATCTTGAGGTAAAACATGGACCTTCATCTGATTTGTTAGATTGGGATTATGACTGGTGTTGGGAGAGAAAGGTTATGGATGTTAATGTTGGTGTTTTTGATCATTCAAAGATAGTGTTTATCCAAAAATGCTATTGGTTGAGTATTATGTATACTCATCCTGTGGCTTCTTATATCATATAGCCAAACAAAGAACCAATGAATTTGTTGACTAAGAAAGGATGGTAGTAAATCTGTTTAGAAGCTTCTTGTGTGCACATGCTTCATTTCTTGAACTCGTGCATTTTATTTGGAATGTCTTCATTAGAATTCAATGTATTGAACCATAAGCCGATATATTTGACTGGTTAAAAATATTTACTGAGTGGTGAAATACATGTTGATTCAAGTTCTTATCCTAAATCAAATGAGTTGTCTCGAAGCATTATTGTAGACATATGGCAAAAGGAGGGTGCATTTATAGATATGATCAATAATGTGAAACTTGTTTCAAGTGATAATGGACCAAGCAACATTGTTGTATATCAGTACACTCACTGGACCAATATTGAAGATGAAATGGTCTTTGTTCTGAGAGATAAAAGTAATAGTAGTGAGAAAATAGTTGTAAAAAGGTCTTATTTTATCCAAGAAGTCAGTATGTTGCTGTTAAAATTGATGGGTTCCAGCCTGTTATTCCTTATTTTGTGGGGTTCCTAGGAAAGTACATTCAGGGCTAGTGCTTCCAGCAATTCCAGGTGTTGACATTAAAATAATTGCTCAAAATGACAGTAGCAATGGTCTTCTGAAAAAAGGGTGACTTGGTTCTTCAAACTTCGATAGGATCAGATGGTCTGTTTTTGGGTGGTCCTTTGTATGATGATACTGAGTATTATGTTGAAGCTTCCAAGGGATATCATTTAAAATCACTTGCGTAGGACCCATTTTGAAGCTTAGCTGTATGCTCATCCAATTTGATTGGATGCCACACTCGACTAGCCAAACCATAAAGAAGAATCAATTGTCAGTATTCAACCTTCTGTGCACTCCTTGTGTTTGTGGTCATCAGTAGAGGAATCACTGAATTTGAATCAAACAACCACTAGATATGGACAAAACCTCTTCAATTGCATTGCTTCAAACTACAACCATGTAAGTTTGGATTTTACTATTACTTTCAATGCTTTACAATGAAACTAGTGTAAATGCAGGTTTTATGTGGATAAAATATAAACCATTGTAAACACAAGTTGTCTTGTATGTGTATGCAAGGGAATACATGATAAAATATTTGAGATTGAATGGGATACTATTTCAAGAGCTTTCATGCTCTATCTTGAGACTCAATATGCAACGTGGAAGTAATTTGATCGTACTGGAAATGGACTCATATCCCGATAATGCATACAATTTCTTTGTGGACATATTGATTGAGATGATGGAGAGCTTTAAATCATTAAAGGAGCTGGTCATATGCATTGCGCCTTTGCTTAAAGAAATATGTGTCATCTCAATTTGTTGTTCGAGAGGCTTCCTAATCTCGAATGTTTGTTAATGGGTGACAACTTTATCTTGGTAAAAACATAATTTATGCTTTTCTTTTACATGTGCAACGAACAACATGTTTCAATGTTTAAGAATGTTTTCATTTTCTACTTAGTTGTCAGGTATAGCATAAAAAAAATTATACAAAGCATATATTGATGTAGCTTAGGTTGACTATTATGTTTTGGTTCATTATTATGTCCTGTTTGCAGATTCAGTATATCAAATAGATATGAAACAAAACCAGGTAACAACTTTGTTTCATATATATTCCTTAATGAAAATCTACACTACCTAAATTAAAAAATTTAACCTATTATAAGATGTGAAAAGACTATCCCGGATGCGGGTGACTATGCAGCGTGAAGGGTAGGTGTCAGGTGTGGCTCGTCACATGGGCAGGTGTAAGCCCGGACGAGCCACGACATACCAGAACGCGGGTGAATTAAATACGATGGGAGGTATAGTTATTTGGGTTTTACTGCTGGTTCAGACGACATTCAATGTGCAGCAGCGATCGAGGCAAATGGCGCTCAATATTTTCGCACCCCATGTCGCCTGTCTTCATTCCTGCAAGCGATCCGAGCAGAAGCTGGCAGAGACGGAACATTCTCTGGCTCAGTGCAAAATTACTCAGAGGAATTCTTGTCTGAAGGGTAATTCGAAGATGCAAAGAGAGAGGCCCAGAATGAGCAGTCGCCGTGGCGGTTCCAGGGGTCGCTCTGCTACTCAGCGACCAGTCAATTCACCTTCCTCCTCGGTGGAAATCACTTCTGAGCATAATAGAGGCTCAAACAGACTTGTAGGCTGCGGCAATGTGCGTGGGTGGGGAGAAATTCCGGACTGTGGTCATGTGGAACATCCGGCTGTTCGCTACCGGATCCCCTGCACTCTGGAGAACAACACTCTCATTGTCTCAGTCATGGTGGAACACTGCAGCAATCTCAGGGGGCCTTTGGACAACCTGAATGTGCCAGTGGTTGACATATAAGTTCCCACGGTTGATATGCGGCGACCAACCAGAGCAGACTCTCCCCAAGCCACTCAAGCTGCGGATGCTGGCCCCAGTGAGCCGGTTCAGAGGTCGCTGCGATCGGACATGGAGGAATCACAGAAACTCAAAGGACCAGCGAAGGATGAGCCTCATACAACCGATGAGGATTAGCACTTCCGTCACTCTGTCTTTCGCTACCAGGAAAGCAATTCTCTGTTTGTCTTTCATGCTCTTTGTCGATTTACTGCTCTCTCTGTCGGTTTGTCTATGTGTCAACCATGTCGGATTATATGTCCACCGTGTCAGTTTATGTGTCCATCGTGTCGGTTTGTGTGTCCATCGTGTCGGTTCATATGTCCATTGTGGCGGTTTACATGTTTATTGTGTCGATTCAAATGCTGGCTATGTCGATTCAGATGTCCCAATTTTGTAATGATGCTGCCCTGAAAGGTCTATTATGGGGAAAAATCTCTCTGGAGATGCAGGGCCACGGCCCTGGTGTAATTTTTGCTGTAATTTTTGAATTTTTTGTAATATAAATAGCCTAGTCTTACAGAGAAAAAAAAAAGACGTGAAAAGACTATAAAATTCTTCCATGTTTTTTTTCCATGATGTTCATAATGAATATTTATGTCTTTTACCTCGTAAATGAGTGCAGAGTTGGTTTATTTTGGTTTTGAAATGAAATGCAGGAACTTTAAAAATATCCCATACCTCAACATCTCAGATCCCCACTCTCTCATCTACGTATATACATGTTTAGGTAGACCTAACTAAATTTCATGATAGGTAAATAAGTGTATTAGGTTGCTCTCTTCAGAGCACCCCTCCTCTAGAGATGATAGAACTTCATTTAATTGATGACTTGAATTATGACGATCCATAATATATAAAGTTTTTGGAGGAAGTGATGTATTTGAATAGAGTTTCAAAGAAAACAAGGATATTGGTATGAGAATCTTCTTTTTAAATAAATGCTTCAAAATCTTTAAACTGTTGACCAGTAAAAAGGATTTTAGGCTTCATTTTCTTTTCTTTTTTCTTTAGGGAAGGGTATGACCAATGCAGGTTGTATGTGGCTACCAGTGGAATGACCTGCTTAGTCTTGGGTAATGTCGAGTATGGAAGCAGATGGCAGTCTCATGGAGTGGGTATGCGACATTTTGCCCCATTTTCATTTTGTTTATCATTTGTTGTTTGTGTTCGTTCTAATAGTCAATTTTAATTATTTATCTTTTTTTCATTTATATCATTAACATTCCATGTTTCCCAAGGAAGGTAACATCTTTGGTCACTTTAGATGAGCATCCTGTAGGATTAGGATGTTCCCAAAGAGTTTTGAACATTTGTCCAATATGCCTTGTCAATTTTGGATTGTCATTATGGGTTATCGGTTTATTTGTTATCCGGTTTTACATTTGATTGACAATGAAATTCCATGCTTTTATAAATTATTTGTATGTTAATTTTTAAAAGTATTTAAGAAATTTGTGTTCAGTAGCCACGCTTCAAACAATGGATTTCACACTACTAGGTTTAAGGTTTGGGTTATGTATTTGGTTAAAATTTCCCAAGATTTATATCATATCTCAAGTGTCAGGTTTGGGTTATTTATTTGGTCAAAATTTCCCAAGATTTATATCATATCTCAGCCTTTTGAAATTCATGCATTCATGCCATTCGAATGTAATACATCACGACAAGGATGAGCCCTATTAAACTCACCAATTTTTTTATTATGCTTCATGAATCATAATTCAAATGGACTCTGAATTTGGTTCTTTTCCTTGACTAAACAACATTAAGCAAAATCCTCTCATTCAAACTCAACCCCAAGTCATACTCAAAATTTTGACATGTGAATAACATTGGCTCGACAACACATTTGACACCCAAGTGACACTACCATCATGACATCAACATTTTTTGGTAAAGTTCCGTTGCAAGTGGCATCCACTGATTCACGTTCCTCAACCCATGACTGTAAAGATGATTCTTCCTCAACATTTTTCCTAGATGATGATAATGATATATAGTCCTTATCATCATAAAGTATAGATTTTCTTTCTTCACCCGTGCTCCACCTTCCCCCTCCCAATTGTATATAAGCATCAATTTCTCTTGCATGCTTCCCTCTGATTGCAAAGTTATACCCATACCTGAAATCCTTTTCTTTATCTTGGTTCTTATGCTTCTCTTCTTATTCTAAGCTAAGAAATTGGAAAAACATTACCTCCCTACCACCACAAATAGATAAACCATTTTTCCTACACTATCTTTCAAGCTCCACAAGAGGAATACTAAACAATTCTCGAGTTGTTTCTCCCTCTCCAATCACCATAGAAACATCTTGATTTGGACCAGATCCATTTGTTATGTTTGTACGGTTGGATTTAGAACTATCGAGGTCCTTCAATGGTGGGGCATCTCCACATATTGAATGAAAGGGAGGGACACCTGAATTTCCAAAGTGAAGAAAGGTAGCTCCCTGTTCATTCAAATAAGCATATGAAAGGAGAAACCAGTCTGACCAAACCTGGAGAACTTTCATCACTCTCTCCTAAAAGGAAGCCATAATATAAATGTAAAAAAATTCACAAAAAGATCCACATAGTCATTACACTAATTATGATATTTTTTTACGAGTAAAAATTAATAGCCGCCTTGCTAATTGATGACCAATAATGGGCTTGATATTAATACATGATCTATTTTTATCATTACTATCCTCAACATATTCTATTATTTAGAGTGAGATTTCATGAATTGGCATGCATGTTTTTCCACATTTCTATTTTTATATCCCACACAATTGGAATCCTGCTACATTTGGCCTCCTCTACTTCCCTAGGCTACATGTGTTAAACAAGGTAGAAAACACTAATGATATGTTCTTTTTCCATAATTTCTCATTTTTTGGATGAATTATGTGGAAATTTTATTCATGCCAATTATGTGGCAGGAAATAATGTTCCATTATTTTTTTTTACCATCTCTTGTTTATTAGTTATCATGCTTCTATTGTACTAGTTCATTACGACTATGTCATGTAAAGATCAAGTTGAGTTTTACATTTTATTTCCATTGTAGTCAACAAATGGATATATAAGTTTTCTGTTAGGTTGAATGATGGGACAACACACTTTGATTTCCACTAGTGCTCTCTTTTTTCTATACTATCAAAAGTCTACAAATACAAACTCACTTTCCTTTTTACCTAGATAAGCAAATGATGACAACTTTGTATTTTGTAGTGACAAGGATAACTATGTATTGGAGCTAGACCTTGAGCCCTTCAATTCATCCTTTCCTTACCTAACACGACCATATTCTATTGGTAGCGGAGTTCAATTTCTAAACAAACATTTGTCTTCAATACTATTTCATGGTAAAGAAAGAACACAACCATTGTTGGATTTCCTTCAAGCACACAAATACCAAATCCATGTCATTTTTCTTTCCTTGGTTAATATATTGCATCGTTGTGTTTGATAGTTAATTCATTATTATTCTATAACAATAAATCTCTATCAATTAGCAGAGAAGGATGAACTGGCTGCTTTAGAGATATATAACATGAATTAATTAAAAATTCACAAGGTTATTTCAATTCTCATCTTTCTATTTCACTTCTTTAGAGAAAACTATATATTCAAGTACCAACTCAACTCAAACCAAACTAAAATAGAGAATCCTAGTTATGAAGATGCTTCTCTCTCCATACCTTATAATGACATTATTATTTTGAATTATACTTGAAGTTCATTGATAATAACACGGGTTTATATATTTATTTTAGCACCAAATCAAAATCATGGTAAAAATACGAATATCCCATTAAATATGACCTATATATGATTCAAATAATTTCACCTTTAGTATGAGCACATGGCAGAGTAATTTCTGAGGTGTGAAGTCTTATTAGAGGCATTGTTTGCTTATTTGTTTTGGTTAGAAAATGGTTTTATTTTTCTTTTATGTGACTTTCAATTTATCATATCTAGCATGTTGAGAAATGGGAAAGAATAATGTGTGACATTCATCTTACAGAAATTGATGTTGAATGAAAGGATAACGAGTTTAACCAAGCTACAGTCCACTTTGGTAAAGGTAGAGGTACATCTTAAAAAGTTACCTAAGAATACACCATATACATAGTTTGAACATAAGTAATATATGGGTTTTTCGTTGCAGATATGTTCTTTTTTCTATCCAAGATATCACAACAAGACAAATATTGATATTGTAGAAATTGTTATAGGACCTCATTGAGGTCAATTTTTCTGATGTTCTACTTGATTAATACATTCTCATGACAGGAAGGCTTTAAATACAAATTAATATGTTACCAAAACAAATTATATTCAAAGTTTATACATATAAAAGATAAAAGCAAATGTCAATTCCTTCGTTTGACTGTTACTTGACTCTGGTATGGGTAGGTTACATGAAATGTGATTGGAAAAAGGATGGGGAGACAATATAGAGATCATGTCTTGGATATGATTCATTTTTTGTTCGAGATCCTTCAAACACTTCAGCCATCAAATTTGGAAATGTTTCTAGTAAGTATTCCTATGGTTTTTAATGTTGTGATTCTTTCACCTCATGGTTACTTTGGGCAAGCAAATGTTTTAGGAATGTGTGATAAGGTATCAATGGACAAGTAAACAATTTTTTTACATTTGTGATGGCCATTCCATGAAATCCTCTCTTTATTGTTTGATTGTATTTTGAACGTTTATTTCGATTTTTCTTTGTATTTTAATTATGAAATTGAAAGTACTTGGTATTATGTTTGTTTAAACAAAAACCAAAGCTTGAAAATGAAATTAATATTACACGATATTGTTTGAAATACTTTTAATTGTTTTGTATTGAAATATTTTCATGATTATTAGAAAAGTTTACTTTCATGTTGTTATTTGAAAACATGTTGTTTATATACTTGACCAAGTTCATGCATTAGACAACAAATTGTTGTTGTGAATAAAATGATAAGGATTAGACATCACACCTCATATTATTTGTTTTAACAAGTTATTTACAGCTTGAGCTTTTTAGCATGTAACTTAGTTGACATGATTGTGCCTAAGCTTTCCCTGAAGTTTGAATACTAAGTTACAATTAAGGTGTTATTTTCTATGGTGACGTTAATTTATTTATATAGGTCATTTGGCCACATAGTGGCCACTATCACTCAACTGAAGAAAACATGTTCGCGTTTCTTGCTCTTATGGGGAAGAATGAATTTAACATTGTTCATGTTGAGGTATATGTAATATAAATCCTGTATAGTCTACTTTCATTTATATTCTAGTGTTCATCGTCTTTTATGTCTTACACTTTGCATTCTAGGTTCTTTTGTTTTCATAAAAGGAACTCAGTATTGAGGGTAAGTAGCATGATTTGAAGAAAGAGGAGAACACTAACACTGGAGCGACAAATGCAAAAAGAGAGAGAAGAGAACCGGTCTAGTGGTACCCTTAAAGCAAATATCCCGCATAAGACACACGCATAGAGACTGATGTTCAAGTCTTCATAGTTGGTGAATTCACCTGCAATGACTTGACAACACAATGATAATGTTTTATAGTGATGAAACAACATTTCATGTGTAAATTGTAGTCCAACCAATGTTAAGTTGGAAACTCATATTGTAATACTCAACATTTCATATAATATAATTTATGTGGTTGAAATTATTTATAGTTGCACTTGATATTGTTTAGTATTTTAACTAACATATGTAATTTTGAATTTTCATATTAGATGAACCAATTCACATTGTATGATGTTTTTTTAATTTAGTTGCAAAATAATACTAATTAATCTATGTTGATTAATAATGAACACATAAAATCAATCTAAAACTACTAAATTAGTAGTTTATATTGATTAATGATGAACACAAATAAAATGAATATATGACTAAATTAGTTGTTTATAATGATTATTAATGAAAATAAATGAAATGAATATAAACTACTAAATTAGTCGTTTATATAATGAATATGAAACTACCAAAAAAATATAAATGACTACTGCAAATGATTAATTTTTCATTACAAATGACAACTAATTTTTCATATACACGACTATTAGTAGCTAATCTACAATACCTTATAACATGACAAAAATCTAGTCATATTTCTTTGGTCATTAATTGGTTTCAAACAACGACTAAAATTTGGATATATATGACTATTAGTAGCTAATTTACAGTATCTTATAACACGACCAACATTTTGGTCATTAATTGGTTTTCTCAGATGATCATATAGTAATATATTTTGTTGTATATTTGGTCATTAATTGTGGCAATTAATGACTAAATCAATAACTAAATTAATGACTAGATGATAAAATTGAGACAATCAATTAATGACTAAGCTAAAAATGACTAAAAGTTGGTTGTGTTATAAGATACTGTCAATTAGCTACTACTGGTCACCGACTGAAAAATAGTCATTTATATGCAAATTTTAGTCATTGTTTTAGCAATTAATTAGCCATTTTGTACTAGTGTATGTTGGTTATAAGCATGGATTTTTAATGTTCTCTAGCTATGACCTGTTTAGGATTGATAAGTATATGAATGGTTGATGAATACATGGACTAAAAAGTCTTATGAAGCTAATATGAGTGGGTATTAGACCTTCTTTATGATTATTAGATGGAACGCAAACTCCTATGATCAGATATGCATTCATGGCCTATAGCTTACATGTTCACCATGTATATGACAAAATGTTTGGTATGTCCTAGTTTGTCGAGGTCAAGTTTCTAAATCAAGTTTGCATGTTTAGAATTTTCATTATGTCATTTATCATTTTGAGAACTCTTAGGCAGTGATAGGTAGTGGTCTAGACGTTAGCTTGGAATTGTGGCTCAGATCTTGAGAACACACCCTTTGAACTAGGTATGTTGGATCACAACTACACTCAAGTAGTGTTGTGCATGTGGTTTGAGGCCTTCAACTAGACCTAGGAATTTTCATGCATGCATTTGGGAGCCTGGGTGAGTGAAAAGGATCCCCAACTTAGGGTTTGGCCACTTGGAGTGGTTGTTTGGCCCTTGACTATCTTATAACCTTGAGGGATTTTGTGAGTTGTCATTTTGTAGTCTGCCGTAGGACCCATTTCCTTAACTGGAGCTAGGAGGTTGGGTCATGTCAAAGTAACTCTTTGTCTCATGTTTACCCTAGTAGGCCAGTGAGATTGGGTAAATGTGGGAGGGGGTGGTTATAGGGAACCACCAACAAAAGCAAGATACCAATGAATCTACACATGGGCATAGAGATCACTATTATTAGCAAACAAATCACATCATAAAGCATGAACAAGACAAAGCGTTCAATGACAAACCTATAGACAAGATCATCTAAAGCATCCATAGCCTTGGCTTGAGGGGATCTTAAATATTTTAATTATTTAATATACATTTATCACAATTATTTTAATTTCTTTTTAGTATTTTTTTAAACAATAATGAGAATTTTTGTATTAGATCAAATTTTGCACCCAGTTCACAAAAAATACATCAAGAAATACATCACCGTAAGTCTAAGTCTTTCAAACTGATATTTCCTATCCAAAATCAAAATTGTCCTCTTAAGAGGTACATTATTCACATAAACAGGGGGGCACTTAGATGTAAATACCTTCTAATAGAGCTCCAGGATAGAGCAAAATTTACAATACATACACTCCTAGTTTATGATGTAACTTGATGCTAGATGACTTGTCATTAGAACTATTACTAAGGAATGAAGGATACTGTTAATTGGCCATTAACCATCAATTCACCAAATTTTAGATTTCATCACAGATTGGAACATCCATTTGCTTCATTATTATTACCCCATAGTATGTGCAAATAACCCATAATTGGAATATATTTTTTTTCCTTCTTGACTCCTTTTAAGAGATTATAAAAAAAATTTCCTATTGAAGATGAATCTTTAACCATGTGTTGAATGATAATAAGAGAGTCCCTCAACACAATGAGAGAGGAAACCTCAATTTCTTTGGCAAGGAGGATTAATGTACTAATCCATAGGATTTTTCCTAATTATCTGTCATCTTTCGGATATCCTATGAGTACTCTAAGAATTTTTCTTCTCCAATTCCATAGACAACCGCTCCCCTTTATATTAACCCTTTAATTGATTTTAGTATTAACTAGCCTAGATCCATCTTAACTTTAGATCTACAAAGCACCGAAAAGGATCAAATATCTTTTCACTCTAAAAGAATTTTGCACCTCAAGAGATTTGATTCCTTTCAGCTTTTGGTAGATACAGAGTTAAGATGGACTTAGGATGGTTTAATTATTAATTATAGCTATAATTATTAATTTTATTTAATTTTCTTTTTATGTAATTTGACGGAGTTAAATTTTTTAAGAGGACATGATAGGACATTGCAACATCTCTTCCATATTGGCCTAGAGAGTGCCTCTAAGTGCAATAATATTAATATCATTTAATTATACATATTATTTTAATATCTCACTTCAATCTTCAATTTCAATTTGGCAAAATTTGTGTTAATTAAAATATGAAGATATTTTAACTATTTAAAACATATTGAGCACAAAATTGATTTCTAGTATTAACAAGTGCTATAGGGTAGCTTAGTTCTAGCCACTGAAGTTAAAAATATGTTCAGAGAATTTGCAGAAAAAGTTATAACCTAAATTGGTCAATGTTAGCTACATTAATAGTGGCTAATAGGAAAATGGAATCATATAGCCTTGCTTTGGGAGGAACTAATAAATTGAGATGTGAAGTGTGTTGATGGGTAGTAACCACTACTAAGTCTGTACATTTACAATTTTACTCTTACATAAGTGTCGAGGAAAACATAAAGACTAGTCAGATGTAATTCTTGATAAATACATTTATTTACATCTTATTTATATCCATTTTTATGCAAAGACTTAAATTATGGTGGGAATTATTTTATGGTAAATATGTTATTTACTTCCTACAAAACTTAAAAATAAAAAATCACCACACAAATGTCTAAAAATAATGCATGAATATTGCAATTGTATCCATAAATTATGACATAAAATATGTGAGGCAATTATCCACATGGTATTATCTTATGCAAAGGCTACAATAAGGCCTTCCAGTTATGGTCCAATCAAATGTTTTAAAATTAATTTTTTAATAATATTAAAAAATAAATATTATTTCTTAAAGTTAAACATTATAAGTGCATTGGTTAATTTTATACTAATAGTGGTTTAACAAGAAAATGGATAGCTAGAATCCCATCTTCGAAGGAAAAATATTATTAAAACTAATTATTTCTCTTCTTTAACCATATTTCTTATTTAATCAACCATTTCTACCAAATATTTCATTATTAATTTTTAAATGCACATCATATGAATTTATATAATTATTTTCAAATTTTACTTTATACTTCATCTGGATTCCCTAATGATAGAATTATGTTTTTACATGGAAAAGTGGGGATTCTAAATTAAAATATCATATCCAAAATGTTCGCCACAATGATTTTTCTTTCCACATATTTGCAATGAGTTTTTAGTTGTAATATTATTTTAATTTTAGCAATATTATTTTTCAATGTGTTGTAGTTGGTACAACCACTCTCGAAAATGTTTCCCATGCTTAGATTTTGGAGCCTCCATTTTGTCCACAAGAGTTCATCATTCATTGTCGTCAAGTATTCATGCTATCCTAAGGACTTATCTTTCATGCAGTGCTTGTGATGCCTTGTTTCGATCCCAAACATAACCTTTTCAATCAGAAGCCATCTCTTTCCTTGACTTTGCAACTTTATTGGTATTCCCTTCAGAAATTGCACAAGATTGGAAGGTAGGCCAGCCTTGAGGATATGAATTGCATAATCCAGAGAGGCAGGTCAGCAATGAGCTCAAAAACTGCACAATCCTAGAGGGCAACTTAGTCTTGAGCTCAGAAATTATGCAAAGTCATCCTTCCCCTCAAAATCTACACAATTCACTGTGACAAGGAAATGGACAAACCATTGAGCCTCAGAATTGTACAATCTCCTTTGCTAGTGTGAAAAATAAGTTTCCTAAAAAACAAAAGGTGGTATCCCTAAAAACATGAGTTTTTGAATTGATGTCTAGTTCAGTCCACTAAGCTACTAATTATGAATTTCAGACAAGTGACATTTTTTCATTGATTTTAGGCATGTGCATCAGAAACCCTAAACAACTTAGATCTATATAATAGAAACCCCAAGAGATTATTTTCAAATTCTATCTTGGAGCTTTGGCCCAAAGAGGTAAAGGGACCTTCGTTGGAGTTTGCAACACCTTTCCATGTGATTTTTTCTTTTGTCACTTTTTATCGCTTTTTGTCGTTTTTCTTCTGTGAGTATTTTTTATCTTGTTTATCTTCATAGTTTCTAGAATTTTATCTTATATTAGCTTCTACAAGTGTTGGTTCGGTATGCCATTCACATTTTACAAATGTCGCATCAACTCTTGTTTTCACACATTAGTGGTCATCATTTTAGCGGCTCCCTATGCATGCTTGGTTTTCCTTTTGCATCTTGATCTTTTGCATTTGATCTTCACTGATCTATCTTTCCTTAGTCACATATGCACTCTTACTTGCACCATCACTCAGATTTGTCACTTTATCATCCTCTTCCTGGGTAGATCTATCCCTTTACTTGGCCAAGAGTTGCCATGATCAACTGGGCAATGCGCAACTCTAAGGCTTAGGCTTCATGTTTTTCCTCTGAGGTTGCACAATGTATAGTCCCTGGATTTCCCAACTATGCATTGTGCAGTTCCAGGGCTCAAGCCTCATCCTTGGCCACTGAGACTACATAAAGCACAGTCTATCCCTCATTCTTCCCAAGCTAAGACTATGCATTGTGTAGTCTCTAGCCTCAAGCCTCACCTCTGATTTCTAAGATTGCGTAATGCACAATTCATGAGGTTAGTCTCTTCCTTCAATCCATAGATTGTGCATTTTCCCCTCTCATTCTTGTGGTTGCTTCCTTGATCTCGCTTTGTGAGTCATTTCACTTGAGCTAACTTATGTTTTCCATGAGTGCATTTTTATCCTATAGGTACTTCAGTTTTTTAGCACTTCCATTGATAAGTTACTCTCACTATGGCTACCAAGAGATCTATCTCAAATGACACTACAGATAGGAGCATCAAGGAGGCAGTTGAGAGTACTTTAGTGAATTTTATATTTTTCTCAGATACTCAGTTGTTGATAGAGAAAGAATCACACATTACATGGCAGAAGGTGAATGAGGTATTCTCAACAAAAAGCTTCAAAGTAGATATAGAATATTAGCAGGTGTACATCAATGTCCAAAGGTTAGGATTACACAAGATTTCATGCAGGTGCTTGGTTTTTCCATGTGTAAGTATTTTCAACTAGATACTGTGCCATACAGATAACAATACTATGACTTTCAACAGTGCTAGTGGACAAAGGCTCTCATATTTTATGGCACATGACTTTTAGATTATGTATCATTTGTCGTTGCCATAATCTTACATGGATTCCCACTTATATGCAGTCACTAGCTACTTGAGCACGAAGGATATCATCAAAAATTTGGTGAAAGAGACTTCCAAATTCCTCCAAACACCCAAAAACACTTACAAGACCAAATATATCGGGAAAGCATATCAACACTTGATAATACTATTTTTTTTAGTCTATGGCTAAAGAAGTAATGAGACCTTTCCAGAAGGTTGGGCATTATTTCTTAACCAAGTTGTGAATGAAAGAAAATCATTCAACTGGTCAGATTCGTTGGCTCAATAATTGAGGACCCATGTAAAGAATTCTAGAAACTCTCCCAAAGGTAGGCAAGCGAGGTTCTGCATGTTTACCTACCTATTGGATACAATATGTGCTCAGAACTCTTTTGCTGACATGAATTGGACCTGGTCACCAAAAGAACCTATTGTGCACATTCACTACAAGATTATTTTAGAGTGAAGTTATAAAGGAGTAATGGAAAACATAATTTATCACTTCCTCATTCCATTGTACAGGTTGATCTTTCAGGAAGAGACGCCTTGCATGTCCCATGGGGCAATGGAAGGAGTTTCAAAATTACCAGATTGGTTTGCCTCACCAGATGGAAATTTCCTCAGTGTTTGAAGGTCAGAAGTCTCCACATATTTTGTCGAGGTATGCCACTAACAAGATGGTAATGCAAGAAGTTTCTTATCACCTCTCCACAGGGTTAATAGGAGTTTTTCACCAGAAGAAGAAAACACCTTGGCCCATTCTTCCTTTGCAAATTGGATTGTACAATGTCAAGAATTTGAAGGATGCAAACATTGAAGTCAAGGATATAGAGAAATTTACATTCCGTCATTTGGACTTCAATCCATACGATCCCAGGAATTTTTGCAAATAACACTGTGCAAGGATTCATTTACAATGCCCAAGTGAGCCATTTTATAGGCCCCAGGAGGAAGATATTAAGAATCGTTACAATACCTCCAAATCGCATGAACCAATTAGATTCATAGGAATATAATAGCTTACTCCTAAAAAATAAGTCACTCCAGTGGTAGCACAAGTAGAAAAACACAACCCGGTGTGACAAAATGGCAAGGAGAAATTTGGGCATAGTCTAGTGGAAGAGAAGAACTTCAAGATGAAAGAAGATCCAATCATCCTAAAAGTGGCCATAGAAGTAGAAAAGAGGAGGAAACAAAAGAAGTAAGAATAAAAGATGAAGCAGATGGAAGAACAAGAGAAAAAAATATTGGAAGAAGAAAGGCAGAAAGAAGACGAAGAAGAAAGGTAGAAACAAGAATAAGAAGAAAGGCAGATAATAAAAGAATAAGAAGCAACACAGAAATAGGTCGAAGAAGAAGAGTAAAACAAAATACTAAAAGAGGAGAGAAAACATATGCAGGAGAAGGAACTTGCTAAGGAAATCAAAGAACTAATTGTGATTCAAGACATGGAGGTGGAACTGGAGTTTCTAAATAAAGATATTGATCTCATGTCAAGCACTCGATAGATCACCATTCAGTATCCCCCTACTGTAGATAGTAGATAAATATTTGAATGAAGAAGAGGAATTTTTTCCTCTTGATGACAGTTCGGTCATGGATATGTATAATCTGACTTATGTTGAGCTTTCGAAGAAGATAGTACAAGCGAGGAAGAAACATTTTCTAGACAATCTTACATCCCCTACATTCATTAGAGAAAGGGTGATTGTAGCGGATACCAGGAGAAATCTAGAGGCCATTAGTGCTACAAACTTGACCTTCATAGGTAATACAAAGTCAAACATGGAGTACCTCATGACTAAGAATAGGTAAATGGTAAATAATTTATAGGCTACAAGGAAATAAATTGAGACGCTCCAAGCATAGGTCTGGAAAGGAGCTCCCACATAGGTATATTTGGAAGAACTTAAGGCGTGCATACTTAGTGAAGTATCAGCATTGGGAGAAACTATGTGGAGCCTTTATGAGGAGTTTGTAACTATGCATAAAGCAGTTATCCACTTTCATAGCATGCAATAGAAGTACAAGGATAATGCTAAAGATCTTAAGGTTATCCATACAACCATCATTATTGTGCATGAGTGGTCAATGCAACATAAAGGGGAACCATATGAATTGGAAAATAAAACAAGGCAACAAGTAGAGTGGGAGAAAGAACAAGTGTGGATTATCATCCAGAGTAACAAACATGTTGCCTCATTCATCACCAGCATTCATGACTCACATGCACGATTATACAGTAATGCAAATTTAAGGAGAAATCACATAAGATCCCTTCAGTTGGATCACCCATTGAAGCCAAGCATAAGAAGCAAGTCAGGCACGAGTTTGAAGAATACTTTAACCAACTCAGGTAGATGGACACTAAGGAATATTTGGAGGTGAACAAGAACATTATGTAGAAAAACATTGGCGGCCTTGTCCATATCAAAACTATGTTGCTCCTAGTGAAGAAATTGTAGGTTTTAACCACATATAGAAATTACTTGCATACGAATTCTAAAACACATAAAATAAACAATGAGAGAAAATAACACATAAAACACATATACACAGAGATTTTCCCTTGGATCCCAAAACCAAGACTACTAGCTTGATTTTTCATTATGTTCTTTTCAATGTTACAATACATATTTATACATGCTGAAGCATCCAATACCATGGACTAAAAACCATTGTGTCCAAAACAATGGACCGAAAACCATCGCGTCCAAAAACGTGTGCGAAAATCATGCACAAAACCATAGGTGGGTCCGCCCAACCTATCATAGGGTCCAAAACCAAATTTTTCCAGGGCGTTGCCCCGGGACCCATAAAGTGGGGTTACGAGTACACCTCAAACCCCCCATTAACTACGTGGAAAGAATATAACACAACCCAACATTCTCCCACCTGTTGTTTTCTTTCCACAGGGGGCCAGAAGAGATCTTAGTCATTTTTCCAGCCCTAAAATTCCCATTTTCTCTCTACACCAAGAGAACTTCTCAGAGCTCACAGATTTTGTCAATGCATCTATAGTATTCTTCAAAGTGTCCACCTTTACCAGAAACACCGTTTTGTCTTCTATCATATCCCTGACAAAGTGATACTAAACATCAATGTGCTTTGTCTTTGAATGATATACAGGGTTCTTTGCCAAGAAAATTGCACTTTGGCTATCACAGTCTATCCTTATAGCTTCCTGTACTAACCCCATACTTGAACACAATCTCTACAACCAAACTACTTCCTTGCTTGCATGAGTGGCTGCCATGTATTCTGCCTCTGTAGTGGATAGTGCCACTACAGATTGTTTCTTACTCATCCAACTAACTGCACCTCCAAATAGGTTAAACACATACCCACTTGTAGATCTTCTCTGATCCAGATCTCTAGCCCAGTCTGCATCAACAAAGCCATGAATATCCAACACTCTATCCAATCCTGGTCTTCCTTGGTGGCACAAACCATAATCACTAGTGCCACACAAATACCTGAAAACCCCCTTCACTGTTGTCCAATGCTCCTTTCCTGGTTTTGACATAAACCTTCTCAATACTCCCACTACATGTGCAATGTCTGGTCTAGTACAGACCATTGCATACATCAGGCTACCGACTGCACTTGCATATGGAACATGGGACATGTCCTCTTCCTCTTCTGGTGTCTTGAGACATTGTTCACCAGATAACCTCACACCTACAAGAATAGGAACCTTCACCGGTTTACTATCCTGCATATTAAACCTCTGCAGTATTGTCTTGACATACTTCCTCTGGTTTAACCAGAGCTTCCTATTTTCCCGATCTCTTTTAATTTCCATGCCCAAAATATAGTTTACAACACCAAGATCTTTCATGTCGAATTTGGAGGACAATTCGGTCTTCAAATCCTAGATAATTTCTTTGTCATTTCCAACCAGCAACATATCATCCACATACAAGACCAGATATATAACATGGTCACCAATTAATTTAAAATACACACAGTGATCTTCTTTGCTTCTGGTGAATCCAAGTCCCTGTATAAATGTATAAAATTTCTGATACAACATCCTTGGTGACTTTTTTAACCCATACAATGACTTCTTTAACTTGCATACCAGGTCTTTCTTACCCTTCACCGCAAAGCCTTCAGGTTGTTTCATGTATATTTCCTCTTCCAGATCCTTGTCAAGAAATGTTGTCTTCACATCCATCTATTCTACCTCAAAATCAAAAGCAGCAACAACAGATAAAAGTAATCTAATAGAAGTTACCTTAGCAACAGGAGAAAAAATATCACCAAAATCAATTCCCAACACCTGGGAATAACCTTTTGTTACCAACCGAGCTTTGTATTTCTCCACCTTTTCTTCTGCATTTGTCTTCTTCTTGAACAACCATTTGTTGCCTATGGGTTTCCTTCTAGCCGGCAACTCCACCAGATCCCAAGCCTCATTTTTGTGCAAAGATGCCATTTCATCAACCATGGCATCTTTCCAGAGTTTTCCATCCACTGAATCCACTGCTTCCTTCATAGTTCTGGGATCATCATCAGTAACAAACAAAGAAATTTTTTAACAGAAAGCATATGGACTATATGTTTCTGGCTACCTTCTTTCTTCAACTGACCTTCTCATAGCGGGAGTTTTTGGCTCTTCATCTTCTGATTCCTCCTCTGTTGTAGAGTCTGATTCTTCCTCCTTTAGCTCAAACTCTATCTTCTCAAGTTCCTTTGGTTGGACTTCATGTTTAATAACATCTTTTACCTCTCTAAACACCACATCTCAGTTGTACACAACCTTCCGTGTGACTGGGTTCCAAAGCTTATAACCCTTTAAACCATCCTTATACCCAATAAATATGCACTTTTCAGATTTACTATCCAACTTGGTTCGTTTCTCCTTTGGAACATGTACATATGCATCACATCCAAATACCCTCAGATGTGAAAGAGAGGGTTTCTTACCAGTCCATATCTCTTGTGGAGTCTTATCCTCCAACACTGATGAAGGTGACTTGTTGACCAGGTAACATGCAGTATCCACCGCCTCTGCCCAGAATTCCTGTCCTAACCCAACACCACTGAGCATGCTTCTTTCCCTTTCTATCAATGTCTTGTTCATTCTTTCTGCAAATCCATTTTGCTTAGGTGTATATGGAGTAGTCTTCTACCGTACTATACCACACTTCTTGCAAAATTCTTTAAATTCCTTACTGCAAAACTCTCCACCATTATCTGTCCTCAACACCTTTATCTTCTTCTCTGTCTGGTTTTCTAGTAGAGCCTTAAATTCTTTAAACCTGTCAAAGACTTCATATTTCTTCTTAAGGAAATATATCCATGTATTCCTTGAGAAGTCATCTATAAATGATACATAGTACACGGACTTACCCAGTGATGGAACCTTCATAGGTCTAAACACATCAATGTGCACAAGCTCTAATATATGTTTCGCCCTCTTACCACCAGAGGGGAAACTCACCTGATTATGCTTCCCGTATACACAATTTTCACAGAAATCAAAATCCAGAGAGCTATTACTCATACCTTCTACCATACCTTTAACATGAAGTATTTGAAGGCCCTTCTCTCCAATATGTCCAAGCCTTTGATGCCACAGCATGCTCTTCTCTCCAGAGATGACTAGATCTTCTGCTCCACTTTCAGGAACCACAGAACTATTATGCCCATCAATAACAATGATACCTTGCAGCTTGTATAGAGTTCCAATCCAAACTCCCTACATCAATACCAGTGCTCCTCGAACCATCTTGCAGGTATCCTTCTTGAACACTATTTTTACACCTGCATCATCCAGCTTGCTTACAGAAATCAGATTTATGGCCAATGCGGGAATATGCAGAACCCCTGCAAGTGTCTAACTCTTCCACCTTGCAATTTCAACTTTACTTTTCCGCGACCAACGATTCTAGCCTTCCTATCATCCCCTAAGAAGACATCACCACCATCGTATTTCTCATACTCGTAGAACCACTCTCTATGGGGAGTGAAGTGAAAGGATGCACCTGAGTCAATCAATCATGCCTCATGATCTACATGTGTACTTGAAGAAGCCAAGTACACATCCCCACCTTCATCTGAGGTGGTTTTCGCCTCTCCAGAAGGGGCATCATCAGATCGCTTTCCTTTGTCAAGAGCTCTATATTTATAGTCCCTTTAGAAGTGCCCTTCCTTTTCGCATTTCCAACACAACACCTTTACAAGTTTTCCTGGAGATTTAGATCTCCCACTTGATGACTTATTTTTATTTCTGTTCTAGGACCGTCCTCGTATAGACAAGGCATCACCATTCTGGCTCTCCATATTTTTCCGTCTCATCTCCTCCATCATCAAGGCTGAGACTATTCCATCAAACTGCAAGGCAGTTGCATTGCTACCTATTGCAATAACCAGACTATCCCACGAATCTGGTAGAGAACACAACAAATTGATGCACTTATCTTCATCTGAAATTTTAATATCAACAAACGCTAACTGACTTACCACAGTATTAAATGCGTTTAGATGCTCTATCACTGAGTCTCCATCTTTCATCCTCAGGTTATACAACTTTTTCCATAGGAACCGTTTATTCACCAGAGACTTAGATTAGTACAAAGTCCCTAACTTGTCCCACAAAGCCTTCGCCGTAGCTTCCCCTGATACATTCAACAATAATGAATCTAAGGCACACCATCGTATTGTGCTCTTTGCCTTCTGATCCAACTTCTTCCATTCTTCATCGGACACTCCCATTGGTTTAGTACCCAGATCTATTGCGATCCACTAATCTTTCTCCACCAACAAATCCTCCATCTTGAGTTTCCAAAAATCAAAACTTTGACCATTAAATTTATCGATCTCTATCTTTCCACTACTTGCCATATTCTTTCACCACCAGAATCGATCTCAAAGATCTCCCACTGAACAAGGTCTACCATAGGCCTGAGCGAAACCCCTCAGCAACAAAGGCATCCCCTTGAAGCCAAAACTACTCTAATACCAAATGCAAGATTTAACCCCATACAGAAATTACCTACATACAAATTCTAAAACACATAAAATAAACAATGCGAGAGCATAACACATAAAACACATATAGACAGATATTTTCCAATGGATCCCAAAACCGGGACTACCAGCTTGATTTTTCATTATGTTCCTTTCAATGTTATAATACATATTTATACATGCCGAAGCATCCAATACCATGGACCGAAAACCATCGTGTCCAAAACCATGTACCAAAAACCATCGTGTCCAAAAACATGTGCAAAAATAACACCTCAAACCCTCTGTTAACTACGTGGAAAGAATATAACACAACCCAATAGAAATAAGTTAAAACTGGTTCCAAATCAGTGTACTTAGATGCATTAGAGGCTAGAGTCCACTTTTATCCTAATCCCATCACATCGTTTGGGGAATTCATCACACAGTACAAGGCTTAGAACTGTTATGTGGCCGTGGAGCTACAAATTGAGGTGGATGAGCTAGAGTTTCCCCAAACTCAATATTAAATTGCTTTGTCTTATTCGGCTATCTAGCTAACTCTACCCAATTTTGTCTTACATGGGTATGAGTGATATTGTAATATTTTTTGTAATTAATTGAAAGTGAAATTCCAAGTGTCAACTTTGGAATGTGAACAGTCATTTTTAATGAACTCCAAAATTCATGGTCGAAGGAAGTCCAATAATCATGAGGGAAGTCAAAGAGCCACAAAAGGAGATGAGTAGTCACCCCTTTTGTATAAATATACCCTCATTAGTCATCTAAGGGGATTTTGGTCGAGCCTTTGTCTTAGGAGAAGAATCTTGGGAGTTTTGAGCCTTGGCTTCTCTGTAGCATAGATGGAGTATCTTTCCTTAGAGGAGAAGGGGTTGGATTAATGTTCCAATATTGGGATTAGCGGTTTGTCAATTGTATATGTATGCTTGGGACATTCGCTTTAATAAAAGCTTAGGGCCAACATGATTTCATGTATACATTGTGAATATAGTAGGAATATTTTTGTTATGTTTGCAATATATGTTATTTCATTTACACTAATTCTTATGAACTATTTCGTTTGCATTAATATGAATCTTCTTGAATGTGTGTTGTTTTATATTTCCATCATGGTTAACTTGTGAATTATTTTGCAGGCTAACTTGTGATGTAGTTTATGCTCATGTGTTCCTTTCAAGTTGCGTAATATTACAGGATTTTAAGGGGCTGACTCATTTCCCCCCTCATTGTGTTAGAACCTTTCATACAATGCAATTGACCCTCCACAAAGTCACACGCTTGTTTCACTAGAGTCAAGTATACATCATTCTATGTGTTATTGTAGCCAAGGAATAACACTAAAGCCCACCATTCGGAAACCAGGTCATATTCCAAATGGAGCTCCTACTCCAAACGTGTGAGACCTAAATGGGACTTCATATCGGGGAGACTCCCTGAATGTTGGTGGGTCTAGCACCATCAAAATTTCTGGCGCTATAAGGAGGGGAAAATGACAAGTTGAGCCTGTGAATTATGTTCTGAACTTTTCTATATTTTAGTGTCTTCTTCACATATCTTAACCTTGACATGTTTTTCCACAACTATAAATCTGAAAGTGCGAAATGGGATAATTAGTGACTTGTCAAATATGAATTTTGATGGTTAGGGTGGAACAACCATTATTGATCACACCTCTCACTTTCTTGAATTTTTCACTCATCATGATATTCACTGTGAGGATATTGCTTGCAAGTTGTTCATTGTCGCATTCAGAGCGTGCATTAAGGAATGGTGTTACACATTTCCAACCGCTTCTATTCACTCATTTGAACATCTTTTCAAGGAGATCTACCACGCAATTGATAGGTATGATTATAAATATGTTTATAGAAAAATCATGCATCTTAGAAAATCACTTGATGAATCTCTTAATGATTTTCACAACCGCTTCATTCATTTTTTTCATGAATTTCCTGAAGATGATATTGATTAAAATTTCATGGAATATATGTTCAAATTTTGTGTTAATATTTTGATGAATCGAAAATAATATGAATCTTTTGAAAGTATCCCAACATATACTAGTTATGGAGCTCCTAAATCCGCGATGAAGGGAGTTGTTGTTCCAAGTGACTCTTCATCTTCTTCTCATCAAACAACTCCATTTATGTAGGGTTAGGTTGGAGAACTTAAGATTCCATCCATTGATCTATCACCATCTTCTCCCACCCCACATTTTTAGAATTTAAACACAAGTTTGGACTATGAATATGATGTTTCTAGTGATGATATTTCTCTTCATCCTCCATCTATTGGTCCCTTTGGTGCTCCTAATTGTGAGTTGTTGTATCCATTAGTTTAAATCATTTCTTCTAATGTTCATGAGCCTCAAATTTAGGATGGAGTTGGTGTTTTGCAACAAAATTTCAATAACATTTACGATGATTATGTGTGGGATACTATTTTTGAACAAGAATATGCAATTAGAGCCGATCTTTCTCCTTCCTCCCCTCTCCCTCATTATCCTAACATTTTCCACAATTTTGTCATACCTGTTGCATCTTTCAAAGAATAAGTTTCTAACGATGATAATTATGATCATACTTAGGACTGGTGGAATGTTATTTTTACTTCTGAATTTGGAAAGTGAAAATCTTATCTTCCTAATATTTCCCATATGTCGTTTGATCATTGTGAAGAAACAAAGAGTGGAATTTATTTTTCTCAATCTCCCCTTCCCTATGATTCATCAGATCACGAGGATCCTTTTATTTTTGATGATGGAGTTTCTGATCATAACTGTTGTGATATATTCATCAATTCATCTAGTCACGACTCCTTACATTGTTCATTTTTATAAACCACCAGTTTTTGAAGATATGCCTTCCGATGTCTTAGAACTACCACAAGATTCCGAGGCACTTCAGCGTCCACTGATGGTAATTTCATATTCTTGCAGTCTTGAAGCTACTTCCAATCATGATCGGGATATTACTTCATCTTCCAGAAATCCTCATCAGTTGATCGTGTAGATAGAAAATTCATCTATTTCACAATTTTCAAATCCTCTATCTATTTTGCATGATCTTATTGCCCAATCATTGGAGGATTCATACCTAGAAATCTCATTCGAAAAACACAAGTTTTCCACTTTCTTTGTGCTTTCAAAGTTTGGAAGTTATGAATAATTATTTTGTATGTCATTCTGTTGCAATGTGCATGAACACCAACATGCATCCGAAAAATGTTTCACACATGCTTTCTTGATGTATTTTTCTGCCTGCATTTTTAGTCCTTTAATGTTGTTGCATATCATGATGTATCTTTTTTGTTTGGTGTTATTCTTGAACATCTTTCTTGTTGTTGATACCCTCACCTGCTTAGGTCAGGAAATGCTTCAGTGGTTACATTGGAAGTTTCATTTTACGTGAGCCTGGCCTTTTCTTGGTTAGTTTTGGAGTAGGGGTAGTTTTTTTTCCTTCCTTGTTGTGTTTGGTTTTGATTTTATTTATGCCCCGCCCCTTTTCTTTCTTTCTGTTACAAATAACTTTTGCATGAGACCATGTTTAGTTTCAAAGAAAGCATGGTCAAGTTCAAGAGGAAATTGTCCTACTGTCAATACTTTGTTATATATTTATTACCTCTCTTTTCACGGATCTTGCATATTTTATTCAATCATACCATGATGAAAAATACATTCTTTCTTAGGGAAAACTATATTGGAATCATGATGCTTGAATCTATAACTAGTACCACCTATTCTAATCGTTTTTAATGATTGGTTGGTTTTTCCTTGTCAACTAAGTTAAGTAGAGTAAGGAGGAGAGGAAACTTTAAGAAGTGAATTGTATTTCAGAGGTGTATAAAATATCCTTCTCTAAAGGGAAAACCTTCTCTGCTCTCAATAAGTTAGGATCCATCTTACACCCACATAAAATCAATAAGTGTTGATGCATAGCTATTTGAATAAAATGCAAAAAATAAATAAGGGAGAAAGAAGAGAAATGATTCCTGCTTAGGGAGGTGAAGCAAGCAACTCTGATAGGGTACTATCTAGGCTCACTGGAAATGGAGCAACACCAGAGATGAAAACCAAGAATATGATAATCCTTTTTTAGTTGTGTATATATATACTCGTCATCCCCAATCGAAACAACTGACTTTGATGTGTCTTTGTTAGTGTGTCATCAATGAAGATAATGGTAGGGACTATAGCTTTAACTTGAGTAGAGTAAATAAGCTATGATGATCAATGAAAAAATAATACTTCCTACATAGTTATACATGTTTTACATGAGTTAAGACCCATACAAAGAGATAGAGTTCTACCAGTGTGTAGCCAAGTGTTGTAGTTGCTACAACCACTCTCCAAATTTTTGCATGCTTAGATTTTGGAGCCTCACTTCTATCCATAAGATATCATCATTCACATTCATCAAGTATTCATGCAATCTTAAGGACTTATCTGTCATACAATGCTTGTGATGTATTTTTTTGACCATGACCAAAACCTTTTAAAAAAAATCCATCTCTTGCCTTAATTTTTCACCTTTGTCAGTCTTCCCTTCAGAAATTCTACAATATTGGAAGGCAGGACAGCCTTGAGGATCTAAATTGTGCAATCCAGAGAGGCAAGCTAGCCTTGAGCTCAAAAAAAGCACAATCCTAAGGGGCAACCAGACTTTGAGCTCAAAAATTGTGTAAAGCCATCCTTCACATAAAAAATTTCACAATTCACTAAGGCAGGGAATTTCCCAGCCCCTTGATCATGTGAATTTTGCAATCTCCTTTACCAGTGTGAAAAAGTAGTTTCTTGAAAAAGTAGAGTTGGCATCCCTAAAAATGGGAGTTTCTCAATTGATGTTCGATTCAATCCACTAAGGTGTTAATTATGACTTTCAGACAAGTGTTTCTTTTTCCATGATTTTAGGCATGTGCATCAGAAACCCTGAACAACCTGTATATATATATATATATATATATATATATCTATATATATATATATATATATATATATATATATATATATATATATATATATATATATATAATAGACACCCCTAGAGATCATTTTCACATTCTATCTTGGATATCTAGTCTTCCTAAGGAGATCAAGGAACCTTCAGTGGAGTTTATGGCACTTTTCCGTGTGAGTTTTGCTTTTGTCGCTTTTTGTTACTTTTTCTATTGCTTTTTGTCATTTCACTTTCGTGAGTGTTGTTTTGCTTGTTTCTCTTCAAATTTTCTAGAATTTTATCTTATATTAGCTTGTAAAAGTGTTGGTTCAGTCCCTTTTTTTGTTTTACAAGAGCCACATCAACCTCTTTTTTTCACCCATTAGTGGTCGTTGTTTCGGCAAATCCCTATGCATTCTTGTTTTTCCTTTTACATGTTTTTATTATGCAATTTATATTCATGGATATATATTTCCTTAGTTAGATCTACACTCTTACATGCACCATCACTAAGATCTTCCACTTTCCCATCCTCTTCCTAGGCAGATCTGCACCTTTACTTGGCCAACAATTGCCATGATGAACTGGGAATTGTGCAACTCCAAGGTTCAAGATTCATGCTTGGCCTCTGATACTACACAATGCACAATCCCTGGCTTTACCAACTTCACATTGCATGGTTCCATGGCTCAAGCATCATCTTTGGTCCACTGAGACTGTGCAATGTGCAGTCTCTCCCTTAGTCTGCCCAAGTTGAAACTGCACATTCCGCGGTCTCTAGCCTCAAGCCTCACCTGTGACTGTTGAGACTGCACAATGTGCAGTTCATGAGGCTAGTCCCTTCCCTTAGTCCAAAGATTGTGAAATTTTCTCTATCAATATTGTGGT
Source organism: Pinus tabuliformis (assembly GCA_031772625.1). NCBI lineage: Eukaryota > Viridiplantae > Streptophyta > Pinopsida > Pinales > Pinaceae > Pinus > Pinus tabuliformis. The sequence continues at coordinate 716,877,855 of CM062804.1, forward strand.
TATTGCCTTGACCTTTATTTGTGAGTCATTTTGCATGAGACAACTTATGTTTTCCATGAGTGTATTTTTCTCCTACAAGTACTCTAGTTTTTGACACTACACTATTCGTCTCAAAGGACACTACAAAGGGCAACATTGGGGAAGTAGTTGAGAGTACTCTAGTGAATTTGCCAATTTTCTCAGAAAGCTTAGTTGTTCATAAAGAAAGAGTTAGACATTACATGGAATAAGGTGAATGAGGTATCCTCAACAAAACGATTCAAAGAAGATCTAGAATACCAGTAGGTGTAAATCAATGTCCAAAGGTGAGGATTACACAAGATTGCATGTAGGTATCCAACTTTTCCATGTGCAAACATTTTTAGGTTCATATTGTCGCATATAGATAACAAGACCATGACACTCAATAATGCCAATGGATAAAGGCTTTCATCTTTTATGTTACACAAATTCAGATTATGTATCATTTTCCGCTGATAGAATATTACATGGATTCCCACTTCTATGTGGTCACCAGTGTTACAGGGAAAAGTGTCTATTTAGAACTGCTCTATCCCACTAAGGTGTGACAGCTGCCTTAGAAACAAACAGAGAAAAACTACTTTTGTATTTCCTTTATGAATTATAGATAGAGAGGAATAGAAAGAACCAACCTGTGTCTTGCGCTAGTCCTTTGATCCAATCCTTCTCTTATTTGATAGTCTCCAGCTACCTGCTCCCTTACTTGCCCAGCTTCACAAAGTACCTGTAAGATCACAGAAGAAGAAAACTATACAAAGACATGGATCTATATTCATAAACAACTTAGGATCAGATTTAAGTTAACCATACAAATGTAACAAGCATCAATGATACAAAAGCATGGAGGAAAACTCAAATAACTTTTATTGATAAACAAGAAAAGATCTAGGAGGAGTTACAACCAGTGGTTCCTGACCCAACATCAACCTCCCAGCAAAGAAGCCCCTCTTCACCTCAAACAAAGCATAGATCACCCAACAATCTGATGTTTGTCTCAAAAAACCAACATCAATTCCTTACAATATGCAAAATTCCAGCCTCCGGATCTCTGGGATGAGGGATCCATATATAGATATCTGTAAGGAGGATGAGTCAGCTTGTGATTTGATTAGTGTCTTCTCTCTATCATTTCTTGCTTCCACTTGGATACTGAAGGCCTCTTACTCATCCTTGGTCGAATTCAGTGAGGCAAGTGTCACTGGAGAAGATTCTGGAAGCTTCCATTGTCTCTCCACCTCGCGGAATGACACTGCCATTTGTCATTTCTCACCCATCGCACCCCACAGAAGGGACTTTTGAAATGCAACGCACCCTCACAGTGTATTTAGGTGCAATGCAACGCACCTAGCCAGTGGAGCAGCTGAAATGATCCTGTTTTGACTTATTCTGAGCAGTTTCTGGTGGAGAACTTCTAGGAGAAGCTGTAATCTGTTGACCTTGTTCCTTTAGGGGTTAGAACAACACTTTTAGGGACTTAGGAGCCCTTGGTTTATGGACATTTCATGCTTGGAGTTGTAGGGCACAAAAATGCCTATAACAGTTGCCCCCTAAAGTATGAGACCGTTAACCTTTTGGTGTCGAGTGAAATGCTTTATTATGAGGATCCGAAGTTCTTTCAATGCTTGGAGGAGACCTGTAATAAGATACAATACAATACATTATCTTCATACTATTTTCATGATCTAGCTGAGGCGGGCATTCCCATGCTCAGCTTTATAAATTCATTTTTATGTACATAGGACAGACAATCGTCTGAGTGCAGACTGATGATTCTGGTAGAGCCATCATCCTTTTGAGTGGATGATTATCTGTGCAACAATGATGTACATTTAATGTATTTATTTTCCTGAATATATATCCCAGCCCAGATGGATGAAACTAGATCTGGGGTCTTCAATCTCGTCCGATCTTCACTCGAAGTACAATTCGATCCATGTGAGAAATGTTCTGAAGTCGAACATGGAAAGACATCGCTTGATTACCAGTCAATGATGTAAACTGTTAACAAGCGCGAGAGGAATCACCGATAATAATAATGACCCTCAAGGTACTGCAGTACAATTCACGTGGTGTGAATAAAGGACTTGGCGTTGAACACCACGCAAAATCTTTTGGTCGAAGGCAATTGATGTAAACCTGTCGCCGGAAGTGAGAAACTTGCCATTGAGGCATGGAAGCTTCAAAGTACTGAATGGGGTGTTCCTAGATCAACTTCTTGGATAATGAGCTGATGTCGACAAGAAGCGATACATCACAGGAGGGCCTTAATGAATCCCACATCAATGACACGGAACGGAGCAAATGATTTTAATGGAGGTGAAAACGATCTGGTGATATAAGGTTCAGGGTGGCGGTCATGAAAGAATGGAGTATAATGTATGGTAGTGGGTGAGACACAGGTGACTTCTCTGGATGACTTCTCTTGAACATATCGGTGACACTGATGTGATGGATTGGTAGCATTAACCCCAAATGTGGATGGTATGGTGTGACCATGGCGATGTGACTGGTGAATGAAACAACCCAACCCGACTTGGACACGGAGTGGAAGTGTCATGTTCAAGAGCGACTTGCTACCAACAAAGTTTCTTTGAGTTTTCTTCCCAATTTTTCCCCAGTCATTGCTGACCAGTACCTCTTTATTTTTGTCAAGCTTGAGGAGGATAACATATGCTTGTTCTATAATTTTCCCTTCGGGCAAACCCATCGCTATGTTTTAACGAGCCTAGCGATAGTGAAACTCGTTCTCGTCTAAAGACAAGTTTGTCGCTATTAATCTTTTTAATGAGTTTAATGACAAAGATAACTCGGTCCTTTTCAATTTTAGAGAGTCTGAAAAGGAACGTAAAGGAAACTCCAAAATTCCTTTTTCGTCATCTAATCCCTTAAGTCCGAAAAAGTATAAAACAATACAGAAGGGATGAATTTTCGATACTTTTAATGAGCCGAATAAGACAAGCGCTCGATATTTTTGTGTAATAATCCCTCAGATCCAAAAAGATTAAAATCTAGAGGAGGCATAGCTCTTCCTGTCCCTTTAACGAGTTGGAAGGCCAAGGACTCGGCAATCTTTTCATATTTTACAAGTCAGTTGAAAAGAGATTAAAGGAGACTTGTCTTTTGAGGAACGAGTGATAAAACGGGTAGCAGCTGATTCCAGGTAAGGTTTGGAAGTTTCTAATCACGGCAGTGTCACAAGGACGGCTAGTGAGATCAATCTTCGCAGCTGTTCCTCAAAATGGGTAAACAATCAAATGGAGGTGAATGATCGGCCAATGAAAAAGTGGAGGTGACGGTGCAAACACGACCAAGGCTTTAATGGCTGAAGTACTACATTCACGGTGGTTATTTACGGGGGAATAGTTCATATTTTAACGAGCTTAAACGCGGGTAGAAACATTTTCTCATGTCTTATGTTTATTTTTTAACGAGCTTGAACTATGTGCTAAAACTGCTCAATTAATCCAGTCGTATGATCAGAATGTCTCATATAAAAACGGCAACTTTTAGATTTTTGCCCCACATCCTTTCTTTATGAAAGTTAGGAGACGACCAATCCTACGAGTTTAAAGGGTTAGAGGTCCTATAAATTTAAAAAATAAATAGTCGCTCTTCGCTTGCACTCCAAAAGTTTTGCATGCCCCCAGGTATAAAACTAAGTTTCAAGGTTACCCCTTCTTTAGCCTGTTAAAACATTCGTTTTACCGAGAGAGGCCTACATCTTACAGGTTACCCAAAGATTGCTCTATTTATAGCGCAAACAAAACACTTGTTTGGAAATGTCTACCAAAATAAACAAAGGTGAGCGGATGGTATGGCGTGACCGTCCCTAACATAACTTTAACAAGAGGATCTTGTTCCAGTCCAACTCCCCCTTCCAATCATGGACGGGAGTACGGAGGTCATATTCTCTCGCGGAAACCTACCTTATACCCGAAGTTTTCCTGCCGAAGCAGACCAGGATGCATGCCCCCTGGGTTTCAGTCATGTCCCCCCGAATCACTCGCACTCATCGGGTGGACGGACTGGAGATTGAGATGTTTCTTGCATGAAAAGACCATTCAGAGATGGTATATGACTATTTGCTATGCGTGATCCGGGAAATGAAAGCTGGTCTACGAGCTTGACCACTCTTCCTTCGTGCGGAAAACACATTACTCTAAAGAGTGAAGAGACAATTGCTCCCATGCAATAAATATAGTCTCGTCCAACGAGTAGATTGTAATCCAGGGGTCCTTGAACTACCATCACGTTCATGTGAACGATTTTCCCTCTCAATGTTATGGGCACATTTGGGAAGGATCCCTAACGGTCGACTGGTTCCTTTATCAAAGCCTGTCAGATTTCTCATCTCAGGCAAAAGCGATGACGAACCAAGCGCTTTCCAAGCAGTTGAGGAAAGGATACTCACAGAAGCCCCCTCATCTATGATGGTACCAGCCATAACCATTCTATATATTTGGATAATAATTCGGAATGGTATACTAGCTGGTAAACAGGGTCTGCCTAGTTGATTCCAGTCGAAGGAGACAACTAGGTTGCTTGGAGGTGGGACCAAATAGACGGCCGGGTACGACTCTGACGAACTCCCTTCCTGTGGTAAAGGAACGGGTAAATTGCCCCCATGTTCGTTGGAGTCTGTGTTTATGAAGATAATTTGGACGGTGTCATCCTTGTTCTCTTCAGTGACTGTATCATCTGAAGATGAAACCTCTGAAGGCAAGACCGGGTCAATTGCCGCCTCGACCTTTTGACTTTCGTCTGGTATGGATTCAGATGGTTTATCTTCAATGATAGGTGCTTCAGCCGACCACCTGAGCGGGCCGGCTGGATTTTCAACTGGTGACGGACTCGGCAAGAGCTTTTTATATCCAGGAGGAAGTCGTGACGGTGAAACCATACGATCGTCTAAAACTCTTTTAGCCTCGTCTAAGAAGGGACAACGGTGGACGACATGATCGCCTTCGCACAGTTTACAAGGAAATCTATATTTTCCTTTTTGTCCTAGGGCTTCACTTTCACTAGTTGACGGTGTGTTTTCAACATGATCATCAGAGGTTGACGACACCGGGTTGTGCAAACGGGGAGACCAGTCCCTTAAGATCCGAGGGATGCAAGGACAATCTCTGTGATAGTGGTCTCCCTTGCAAATGACACATGGCGATTTAGGCCTGGTCGGTGCAGTGTGTGGATTTTCATTAGACGACACTCGTTTGCCCCCATTCGCTTTTGGCTCCTTCTTCGTCTTCTCTTTCTTCTTCTTTTCCTTCTTCTCCTTAGGTACTTGACTTTTGGCTTTAGTAGCCCCATCAAGCGAAGAGGAAGGAGGAGAGGAAGAATTAGAGGAAGTAGAAGGTTGGTGGGTAACTTTGGGCTCGTCTAATTGCTGATTCGATTGTTAAGGAATAGTGTTGTTGTGAACGACAGAGGTTGAGAAGAGCCATACAGGCAAACCAATTGTCAGTCCTGGAAGCGACAATGTGGCCATATGGGGTGCACCAACATCTCCCCAAGAGGAGAAGGGACTAGGATTTCCTCCAAGGGGAATTCCATGGTTGGTGGACTCCATTTTCTCAGCCCAAGATCAACGTAGGAAAGGGGTAATGAATATTCCGTTTAAAATAAATTTTAGACGCTTTGACACAACTTGTTTTTTCAGTTTTTAAGAGTCGAGAAAAAACAAAAGATGACTCTAGCAAGGAAAATTTTAAGGATGGAAAATTTTCTTAAAGTTTTAAACATTGGCGAATCTCACTAATCCCTAATATGAAAATTATAAATGTTTATTGATATATTTGTAAAATTAATCAAATTTATAATTATTTTATATATAGTCTCTCTATAATGTTGGCGATTTTTAAGGTAAAATAATTTTATATTCTAAAATTTGGGCGAATAGTCTTTTATAAAATTGGAAATTGGCGAATCTTTTTTTTGGAAAAATCATGGAAAATTAGCCCACTGGGCGAACATTAGCCCCTAAAATTTTCCATGGACTCTAGTCTCCTTCGATTTTTAATGAGCCTGAAGTGACAAGTGCTCAGATGGACCTTTTCTGTTAAGGAGTCTGAAAAGGAACGAAAGGGACTGCTCTGGAAGTCTAGGTAGAGGGAGTACCAAACCAATCGCAAAACTGCAGAATACTTTTTATGGTATGGCAGTCAATCTTCCTGAATGCTGTGTTCAGTGCATTACGATCGATAGGGCAGCAGACATGGCTTCCTATGGATAAAGGATTTAAGCCTATAGGGGTCTCCCAAAATATACTCGACGGTACGTGGGAGCACAAGTCCGTACTGGCACTTATCATCTCAAAGTGGAGGAATCACCCAACCAACACTGACAACAACAGTTACCAGGCTTTACGACGCCAGAATACGTCTCTAGCCTAGACCTCTAAATGTTGTGCGTTAAGTTCCAAAGCGTTGTTAGATTCATTGAATTTATTTTAAGTTGATCTTGCTTATGAAGTTTGCCTTTTGGGTTCACCATGAGATGTAGATGTAATTCCTAAAATGCAATCTAAAGATGATAAACAAACTTTTTATCTCTTTTATACAATGAAAATCCTAGCTACTAGGGAAAAGAAAGACAAAATCTTTTCACAAAGAGCAAAGAGCTCACTGTAAATGCACTTTCCTAAATCAATCCAAACATACTGTCTATATGCAAATGCATATGCATGTATTTGTTTTCGACTTTCTTAGTATATGGATGCTAAAAAGAAAGTTGATGCACAAATCTGAATTTCTTTTCAAGAGACAAACATAAACAAGATTCTTTTCGAAATCAAAAATAGAGATGATTACGACACCTTACGATTTTGAAATGAATACTCATTTTTGACACTAGAAAATCACAAATCCAAACCAAAAGCAATAGTAACAGGATAATCAACCATCAACAACAATCAAACTCTTTCCAACGATTTGAATCGACACTTACGACAGATTCAAATCAAAGGACGACAGTACGATTACGCTACTTTTGCTAAGGAGAACTGTAAATGACTCAACAAACACACAAAAACATCTACAGTTCTTTTGTACAAAGGAGGCAGAATAAGAGCAAGGAAAAGGGGTTTCAAACAGACATATACTGATCACAGGCAGCAAAATTCAGAGATAGAATTGGAAAGAATGAAACACAAGAACCACAGCTGCACAGGGCTAGTCTGATCAGCGCACCTGTAACACAGAGAATCTGAAATGCAGCGCAGGTTTCCCTTTCGGGAAGTGTGCTGAAATTCAAGATCTCTTAACAGTACCTGTGCTGGGTGAGAAACGAGACTCTGTCCGGGTTCTGGGTCACAGTTTGCAGTTCAGTCTTTGGTTTTTGGTCGAGTAAAAAGCAATCAGTAATTCAACAATCAGGGGTAGATCTAAGGAGGATCTAAGAGCTATCACAAGGGAAATCAGATAGTTTGTGAATCAGTTGTTTAAATCATAAACAGATCCAGTGAATGGATTGAAGCAGCAGATGTCTACTTTGCATTTGTTATGGCAAATGCAGTTCGAATGCCACTTATAAGTTTATGAAACAAACAAACAAAGAATGATAAACAAACAAACTAATTAGCTCCCCAGCGGATTCACCATTTTGTTACAGGGAAAAGTGTTTATTTAGAACTGCTCTATCCCACTAAGGTGTGACAACTGCCTTAGAAACAAACAGAGAAAAACTACTTTTGTATTTCCTTTATGAACTATAGATAAAAAGGAATAGAAAGAACCAACCTGTGTCTTGCGCTAGTCCTTTGATCCAATCCTTCTCTTCTTTGATAGTCTCCAGCTATCTGCTCCCTTACTTGCCCAGCTTCACAAAGTACCTGTAAGATCACAGAAGAAGAAAACTATACAAAGACATGGATCTATATTCATAAACAACTTAGGATCAGATTTAAGTTAACCATACAAATGTAACAAGCATCAATGATACAAAAGCATGGAGGAAAACTCAAATAGCTTTTATTGATAAACAAGAAAAGATCCAGGAGGAGTTACAACCAGTGGTTCCTGACCCAACATCAACCTCCCAGCAAAGAAGCCCTTCTTCACCTCAAACAAAGCATAGATAGCCCAACAATCTGATGTTTGTCTCAAAAAACCAACAACAATTCCTTACAATATGCAAAATTCCAGCCTCCGGATCTCTGGGATGAGGGATCCATATATAGATATCTGTAAGGAGGATGAGTCAGCTTGTGATTTGATTAGTGTCTTCTCTCTGTCAGTTCTTGCTTCCACTTGGAGACTGAAGGCCTCTTACTCATCCTTGGTCGAATTTAGTGAGGCAAGTGTCACTGGAGAAGATTCTGGAAGCTTCCATTGTCTCTCCACCTCGCGGAATGACACTGCCATTTGTCATTTCTCGCCCATCGCACCCCACAGAAGGGACTTTGGAAATGCAACACACCCTAACAGTGTATTTAGGTGCAATGCAACGCACCTAGCCAGTGGAGCAGCTGAAATGATCCTTTTTTGACTTATTCTGAGCAGTTTCTGGTGGAGAACTTCTAGGAGAAGCTATAATTTGTTGACCTTGTTCCTTTACGGGTTAGAACAACACTTTTAGGGACTTAGGAGCCCGGAGGCTCGGTGTCGGGGACTCCACAAGCCATATGCCTGTTCATACAATAATACTTCACTTCCTCTTCATATCTCTCCATGTGGAGTCTCTAGCCTCTATATAGGCCTCATACATACAATACCATGCATCATTACCATGGTTTCCTCATACCATCAACTAATACCATGGGCGCATTACATTATTATTAACTACTTGTGGTCCTTTACATGACATGGGTTAACCACCTTATTTATTACTTTGGCCCATCCCATTATTACATTATTACCTTGGGTACCTCCCTTGGTACCCCATATTATCCCCCCTAGGTACATAACAGTGTGTGTTATATTCTTTCGACGACTAGCCCTATGCACGGGGTTAGAGGGGGTTGGTGGCCCCCCTCTACGGGGTCCGGAGCAATGCCCTAGTAAAAAACACTTTGGACCCTATATTAGGTGGGCAGACCTACCTATGGTTTTGTGCATGGGCTTGTATATGGTTTGGGCATGATGGTTTTCTACCGAAGGTATCTTGTAGATTTGATCAAGGGAACTATGATTATGTTCTAATATAGCATTAAAGTATTGGGGTTTAAGGATGCTTCAGCATGTTTATATATGTGTATTGTAACATTGAAAGGAATATAATGAAAAATCAATATGGTAGCCCTAATTTTGGGATCTAGGAGAAAATATTTGTGTATATTTGTTTTAAGTTTTTTGATGTTTCCATTATTTATTTTTTGTTTTTAGAATTCATATGTAGGTGATTTTTGTACACGTTTAAAACCTACATTTGGTATCAGAGTTGTTTCGGCTTCAAGGGGACGCCTTTGCTGCTGAGGGGTTTTTCTCAGGCTTTTGGTGGACCTTGTTCAGTGGGAGATCTGAGGATTGATTCTTGCGGTGAAATAATATGGCAAGCAATGGAAAGATAAAGATCAAGAAATTTATTGGTCAGAGTTTTAAGCTGTGGAAGCTCAAGATGGAGGATTTGTTGGTGGATAAAAACTAGTGGATTATGGTAGATCCAGGTACTAAACAAACATCAATGTATGATGAAGACTTGAGGAATTTAGATCAGAAAGCAAAGAGCACAATATGGTTGTGCATCTTAGTCTCAATATTTTTGAATGTATCAGGGGAAGCTATGGCGAAGGATTTATGGGAAACGTTAGGGACTTTGTACCAATCTAAGTCTCTGGTAAATAAATTTTTCCTACAGAAAACGTTGTGTAACCTGAGGATGAAGGATAGAGACTCGGTGACAGAGAATCTGAATGCCTTTAATATTGTAGTAATCCATTTGTTATCTGTTGATATTAAAATTTCATATGAAGATAACTGCACCAGTTTGATGTATTCTCTACCAAATTCATGGGATAGTCTAGTTGCTGCAATAGGTAGCAATACAACTAACTTGCAGTTTGATGAAATAGTCTCATCCTTGTTCTGAGAGGAGATGAGACAGAAAAATATGGAGGGTAGGAATGGTGATGCCTTGTCTATATGAGGACGGTCCCATAACAGAAACAAAAATAAGTCCTTGAGTGGGAGGTCTAAATCTAGAGGGCGATCTAAATCTATAGGAAAACCAGTAAAGGTATGCTGGAAATGTGGAAAGGAAGGGGACTTCAAAAATGACTATAGATCTAAAGCTCCTGAGAAGGAAATTGACTGATGATGCTCCTTTTGCAGAGGAAAAAACCACCTCAGATGAAGGTGGGGAGGTGTACTTGGCTTCTTCTTCAAGTGCACATGTAGATCATGAGCCATGGTTGATTAAATAAGGTGAATCCTTTCACTTCACTCCCCATAGGGAGTGGTTCTGTGAGTATGATAAATATGATGGCAATGATGTCTTCTTAGGGGATGATTGGAAGGTTAGAATCACCAGATGTGGAAAATTCAAGTTGAAGTTGCAAGGTGGAAGGATTATAGCACTTATGGGTGTGCTGCATATTCCCGCATTGGCCAGAAATCTAATTTCTATAAGAAAGTTGGAAGATGCAGGTGTAAAAATAGTGTTCGAGAAAGAAACATGTAAGATGGTTTGAGGAGAATTGGTATTGGTGTGAGGAGTTCAGATTAGAACTCTGTACAAGGTTCTAGGTAGAACTATTATTAATGGGTGCAATAGTTCTATGGTTCCTGAAAGTGGAGTAGAAAACCTTGTGGTCTCTAGAGAAATACCATGATATAGCATTAAAGACTTGGACATATTAGAGAGAAGAAGCTTTGAATACTTCATGGTAATGGTATCGTATGATGGATGTCTAATTTATCTCTAGATTTTGATTCCTGTGAACATTGTGTATATTGGATGAAAAACCGGGTGAGTTTCTTCTCTGGTGATAAGAGTGTGGAAGGGATATTAGAGATTGTGCAGAGTGATGTGTTTGGAACTATGTCAGTTCCATCACTGGGAAATTATGTGTACTATGTATCATTTATAGATGAATTCTCAAGGAATACATGGATATATTTCCTCAAGAAGAAATCTGAAGTCTTTGACAGGTTTAAAGAATTTAAGGCTCTGGTGGAAAACTAGACAAAGAAGAAGATAAAGGTGTTGAGGAAAGATAATGGCGGAGATTTTTGCAAGGAGTTTGAAGAGTTTTTTAAGAAATGTGGTATAGCACAACAAGTGACTAATCCATACACACCTCAACAAAATGGAGTTGCAGAAAGAATGAATAGGACGTTAATGGAAAAGGCAAGAAGCATGCTTAGTGGTGTCCAGTTAGGACATGACTTCTAGGTAGAGGCAGTGGAGACTGTACGTTACCTTGTTAATAGATCACCTTCATCAGCGTTGGAGGATAAGTCTCCACAAGAGGTATGGACTAGTAAGAAAACCTCTCTTTCACATCAGAGTGTATTTGGCTGTGATGCATCTGTACATGTTCCAAAGGAGAAAAGAACCAAGTTGGATAGTAAGAAAACCTCTCTTTCACATCAGAGTGTATTTGGCTGTTGTTAGCGCTTGAGATTTCACCTCAGGCTGAGAAAGGTAAACCTCAAGGCTACATCAAACCATTCAGCCTCGTAGCTAGCCCTACGGGGCAGGAGAAGGCTCTCTCCGGTCAATATCGGTAGATCTTCAATGGGATGAGATGACCAACAAGGTAACACTGATATTAGGCTAGTAAACTAATGAAAAAGGTTGATTTGGGGTTTTTAGGGTTTTTGGTGGCAAATTGAGGAATTGCAATTTTGGGTGCGGGGATTGGACACAGTTTCTGCAGGGGGTTCCTTGGGGCGAGGTAGGAAACAATATTGATGCCTTAACTTGAGATGGATGATCAAGAATGAAAGATGAGGAGCTAAAGAGAGCAAACAATGACTTTGAATTCCCTTTAGACAGTAGAAAACATGGAAATTAAACAAATTTAAAAGCAGAGCATGGCTAGCATGAATTCCTACTTTAACACTTCATTTGTTTAATGTGCAGCAGTAAAGAAAGGAAATGAATCACATAAAAAAGCTTACAAGAACATTGAGAAACACACCATCAACACATGAGTCCACAAGAATCCCAAAGATGACTGCAAAACCCTGGTCTTCCTTAGCCAAAAATTGCAGAGATACAGTGAAAATATACAATGATAGCTTCTCCCTCAAGAGTCCAACCATGAAAATGAGCAAGAAAGTACATAATATAGATGATCTAACCTCTTTCCCTGCCTCCATGGGTCGAGCTCACTATCCTAGGAGCTGTTTCAACCACCTCTAAACTAAGCACTACAAAATAGGCAGTCAAAACAACTTGCCTCTATAAACTTGGAAACCAGTTCATACATTCAATTTTTACTCTTTACATGAATAAATCTTCTAGAAGAGTTACAAAAGGGTAAAAGTGTCTAAAAGTGTCACAATTACATCAAAGAAGACCATCATTAACCTCAAAAAGTCAAACCAAGTCAAACTGTGCTTTTCCGAGCTGTTACAGCGAAATCTGGCAAAGTTTCCCTGACGGGTTGCGCACATCTGCCTGACGGGTCGCGCACATTGGGAGCTCTGTTTGAGGAACTTGTAGGTGTCATAATTGGGTGCAGGATAGCTCGTTGGAAAGGTCTGTGAGTCTGCTTTCCAACCCAACTAGAATTTTTGAATTTGGAGGTTATTTTCCCTGTCAAAACTTAATTCTCCCAAGACTGGTTTCTGCACCTCAAAAAAGGGGCAGAAAGTCAAATTTTGCATGTATTTTGACCTTCTGGAGGCCCAAAACTCCATAAAAACTCAATTCCATACATAGGCGTATGTAAATTTGCATAAAAAATCTAGAAATGCTAAGTTTTTGCAAAAAGGAGATGCCATGACAAAGGGTCTCACCGGGGGTGAGACCCGTTGAGGGGCCAAAACCTGTAAATTTCCAAAAAATGCCAAAATTACCCAAAATTCTCAAAAATTTTCGGGATTTGAGCTGTGGCTAGGCTAATGAGTGCCATGATCCTTGAGAGAAGCCTCAGCCAAGATACGGAGGGGATTTGGCTTCTTTCTCTATTTTTGAGCCTCGGTCAACCTCCTTTGAAAAAATTTCATTTTGGCTTTGCATACATGCATCCTTGCCCAATAATGATTCTTCATATTCCTTAGCAGCTTTTTCTCTTGGTTCGCCTTAGCCAACAGCCTCTCTAAGTATGCATTCACCTGGATGAACATTGACTCTCGGTCAGCAGGCAATGGATCACCGGGTCTTCTTCGGTTCAAGACTCGGTCACTACGAATCCTCCATAACTCATCCAGTGCTTTCTCCTCCTCCAACTGTTTGTTCCGCTGCTCCAGGTAAGTGATAGTCCATTGGGCACCCTCAAGTATCTTCTGCAAAACATCATTTTCAGCTCTCAGATGCTGAATGATCTCCTTTGCCTCTCGGCTAGGAGAACTGGCCTCAAGATCAATGACCTCGGTGTCGGGGACTCCTGATGGACCCTCATGAATCATGGGCTGTTTGCCCCTCTGTGGTACCTGTGCTGGTGAAGAAAGCGAGACCCCTTCCACCTGCTGTGGAGATAGTACTCGCCTGGCTGCTGCAAATAAGACCCTTGGGCCTTTCTGATATGTGACCAAAGGTGTAGAGTTGGCATGTCGGGTGACCGGAATATCAGGCTGCTGAGATGGTCCTCCCTCCTCATGAATGACCTCATGATGTGGCTGGGGTGGCACTGTGAAAAACTCACGAGAGATAAACTCCTCCCATGAGATACCCTACTGTGTCAACTGATGCAAGACTATGAGCTGAATCAAACCATAATGACATAAGCTCCTGTACTGCTGGGCCGGGGTCTTCCTCTGCAACATGGGCACCATCTTCTGAATGTTCTGAAAGAAGAAAACTGGGATGTTCATCATCCTCACTCGGGTGAAGTGCATCAAGAGGCGAATGTGATATGAGTACACCTGTGAAAATCTACCCTCACAGGTAAAATAGTGCATAATAAGCCTCATGATGGGAGCATACTCGCTCCGGAGAAATCTGAATGGAAAAACACCCGCTAAATGTCTCAAGAATGATGGCCGAACATAAGGCTCAAAGTGAACAATATCTAGCAACTTGCGCTTAGGCCACACCTCACCAACATTCGGTATCCCTGTAGCATGTGAGATCATCTCGAGTGTCAATGTGAAATCTACCCCTGCTAGATTGACATGTCCATCATGCAAATGTAAAACAAAGAGGCGGGCCAACTCTCTGTGATTTTGAATCCGAGAGATCCTCTCACAAAACTGATAACAAGACATGTATTGAAAACAAGTGACTGCCATAGGACAAGCCTGTAATTCTGCCAAAGAGGTGGGCTCCTCTCGCTTATGATGTCCACCCTTACCACCCCTGCGAGGCCTCCTCTGTACCTCAACCTCTGTGGATGATGAATGGTCATCACTTTGCTCATAAGTTTCGGTTTCTGACATGGTTTAGGAGCAAAGTGGACAAACTGAACCGCTGTCTCTGCCTGCAAAAAGTGCTGAAATCTATGCTGTTTCAAGGGGAAAAAGACATGAGGGAAATGTCAGGGGAGGGATCTTTTAACAAGGAATGGGAATATATAAATATAACAGGGAATTTTTAAGGGAAATGTTGCAAATCATTATGCATATAGGAATACATATTTATAATTGGGAAATCATTTGCAAAGATCATTGCATATGGGAAAAAACATGTATGAAAGTGAACATGGGAATATGCATACATGTATTAATAGGGGAAATAGGGAAACTATGCACAAAACATGCTGACATATTTACCAACATTTTTTGTTTTATTTACACATGCATATGGTGGAGGGAAATTAGGGTTTGAATTTTATTTTTTTATGCTTTGGGAGAGGGATAGGGTTTTGATTTTAGTGATTAGGGATGGGGAAAGATTTGCATTTCATTTGTAAAATAATATGGGAAAAGAGATGAACATATAAGTGTGAGTGAAAGGGAAAGGAGGGAAACAAACCAAAGGGAACAATAGCTTGAAACAACACAAACCCTAGCACAGTTTGCTCATTAACATTGCAGCCATATAAAGGAGTTCCACTTGCAAAATTTTAATCATTTTAACATGTTCATGACACCCACCATTCATAACCAGCAAGCAATCCATGTTTAGAGCACCTACCTCGAACAATTTGATAGCTTGGAGGGCGTTTGAGGGAATTCATTTGAAGTTTGCAGCAAAACAGTCCAACGGGTCGCGCCCCTCTGACGGGTCGCGCCCCTCTAACGGGTCGCGCCCTTTGTTTTTCTGAATGGTGGGAGACCCTCTGACGGGTCGCGCGCACCCAACAGGTCACGCACCTCTCTGCTGCCCGAAACTGCTCTGCCTTTGCTCCTTTCTCACAATCGCTCTCTCAAACCTCTCTTGCAAGCGTTAGGATGCACAATGAGAGTGAAAGGAGGGAATTTAGGCTTTTATAAGTTTCATTTGAAGAAATTTCATTCATAAACCCACTTTCTAATGTTTTCCTTTTGACACTTTATAACACTGATTTTTGGTTTCTTTTATCCTGAATTTGACTCATTGAGTGCTTTGACTTGATTCTTTTTGCAGGTAGATCATCTGAGGGACCTTGGCAAGGGGACCAGGGTTGCATTTTGTCCGCTGAAGACTTTTGAAATTTCATCACTTATTTACAAAAACTGAGAAAATGACCTTGGCTTTAAAAACAGAGTTTTTAAATCCAAGGTGAAAGTTCACTGTACAAGATAAAAATATCGAAGAAACATGTTTACAAACCTCCCTCTGGCTTGCTGAGTACTCATGGATTTTCTTAGACATGACCTTGCAGAGATAAATGACCAAAACCCTAGACCTAGGACTTTGACCTCAAGACAAATCAAGAAAAGCTTGAAAAACTTAATGACTGATATGACCTGATCCAACAAAGCCAAGAGGGGTAAAAATAGACCAGCTCCTCCATCAGGGTTATGGCATGCCTAACGGGATGCAAAATTTGACACTGATGAGACACCTACTAATGCAAATGCAAAGAGCTTTGATCACTGATGGAGGGCTTTCAAGACCGACACTAACATTGGCTCCAATGGGGATGGTAGCTCCTTGGAGGTACCAAGAACCTTAGACCTCTGGGAGAGCAGACCAGTGCTTTATTCATTGGGCAATGGAGTCAACGTATTCACATATGACCAAATTTAAAGCAACTTTATTTGACTTGGACAATTGACTGAAATTCTAGACTAACTTGGACACTAACTCACTTACTCTATGCAGAAAATGAACTGACATGAAACAACTTGTAAAACTCACACCAACTAATCACCATTTTCAGAATTATAGCCTTCTCCGCGGGCCCCAAACTGAAGATGAGAGATCAGTTTCACACTTGCTGCAGAATGACAATGAAATGGTATTTACAATGAGAATGATTTGAGCAGTAAATGCTCAAGCATGATACCTTTTGAGCAGCCAGCCATTCACCAACCCACCGAGACATTCATCACCGTTCATTTCTTTGAGAAGAAAAGCATTTGGACCACGATATGCTGCAATTTTGTAAGGACCCTTCCATAAGTTGTCGAATTTTCCATGCTTCCCTTTATCTTCATTGCGGGCATCCCACCGCAACACAACATCATTAATCTGAAACTCATCTGCTTTGGCCTTTTTGTCATAGATCTTCTTTATGCGCTCCTGCAACTTAAGGGAATTCTGGTGAACCTCTTCTCATGTCTGCTGTAAATGAATCATTTGACTGATCCGTCGTTGCATAGGATCCTCTTCACCACTAGCTTCTTGAAACAACTTGGCTACTGGAACACTAAGTGAAGTAGGAAACAATGCATCAACTCCATAAACCAGTTCAAAAGGTGACATACCAATTGACTTCTTTTGACTTACCCGATCAGCCCATAATGCATTTATTAACTTCTTGTGCCAGCGCTTCTTATTTATTTCCAGCAATTTCTTTATGATGTTCACTAGAGATTTGTTCGAAGATTCGGCCAGCCCATTACCTTGCGGATGGTAGGCGGTTGAATGCCCCAAGCTGATGTTATACTTATAGCAAAAATCAACCAACTTCTTCGATTTGAATGCTGCTGCGTTATCTGTAATCAAATTATGTGGACAACCGAAACGTGACAAGATATTATTTTCAAGAAAAGAAATAATTACCGAATCCATGGCTTGCCGGGTAGGAATGGCTTCTATCCACTTTTTGAAGTAATCTGTGGCGGTCAAGATCCATCGATGCTGCCCGGAAGATGCTGGGTGGATTTCGCCAATAAAATCCAAACCCCACTGCTGAAATGGTGCGCTGATTTCCACCGGCTTGAGAGGCAATGGCTATAATTTCTGTTTTCCTTGAAAAATTTGACATTCATGGTAGTTCTTTACCGCTTTATACACATCAAAAAATAAAGAAGGCCAATAGAAACCAGCTCTCAAAATTTTATTAGCCGTGGTCTTCCAAAATAAGTGACCCCCACAGTCACCTTTATGGAAATCATCTACTGTTGTCTTAGCTTCCTCTTCGACCAAACAGTTCAACAAGATGCCACCGGGATCTTTCCAATAAAGTGCAGATTTGATAATGCAAAATTTGGCAGCCTTTAGCTTCAATGTTCTAGCTTTGTTTCTAGGCATTCCAGGAGGTGAAGATAAATTTTGAAGCACATAAACTATATCAGCATACCAAGGAGAAGACACAAAGATATCGGACACCTGTAGAACTAAATTTTCTTCATCTTCATCGGACAAGGCAGCAATCAAATTGATATCAAGGACGTGAAGATTTGCTTCAGCCATCAACTTAGCAAGACCTTGACCTCTAACCAACATGGTAGGCTTAATTTCTACATCATATTCTAATAGTGCAGCGATCCACTTACCCCTTCTTCCTTCCGATTCCGTTTGTACTAAAACATCCTTCACAGCTGCATTAGGAACATATGCTAAAATATGAGAATTCAATATGTAAACCCGGAAATCTTTCAAAGCTTTGATCAACGCCAATGCTTGCTTCTCAATGATATTATAATTCAGCGCTCCGTCCCTTATGATGCGGCTGAAAAAAGCTATGGGCCTCTCAACTCCATCTCTCTTTTGCATTAACACGGCTGCCAATGTATGCTCAGAGGCAAATGAAAACAAAATGAAATCCTGTGTATAATCTGGGTTGATCAAAGTTGGGGCTGAAGATAAGATTACCTTTATCAAATTAAAAGATTTCACCGCCTCTTCGGTCCATTTGAGCTCGCTGTCCTTCTTTAGCATATTTGTTATCTCTCTAAGATGTTCAACAAGATTGGGGATGAAACGATGCAGAAAATTCAATTTACCATTGAAGGACTGAATTTCCTTCTTGCTACGGGGCTGCTCCACTTGCTGAATTGCTTCCACTTGTGCAGGATCTATACGAATGCCGTCTTTAGAAATGATATGGCCCAGCAGCTTTCCTTCGCTCATAGCAAAAAGACTCTTTTTTGGATTCAATGAGATGCCATATTTTCTGCACTTTTGAAACACCTTAGTCAAATGAAACAAATGCTCTTCATCTGATTTAGAAAACACGGTCAGATCATCAAGATAAACAACTAAAATGACATCTTTCTCATTTGCAAAGGCCATGTCCATTGCCCGCTGAAATGTGGCACCCGCGTTCTTCAATCCAAATGGCATCTTGGCATAATGAAATGTACCCCATGGAGTAGTAAATGTTGTCTTGTCACAGTCATCTTCGTGCACCAAAATCTGATTATATCTAGAGTAACCATCAAGCAATGACATCCTTGATGCCCCCACAACCCGCTGCAATATGTGGTCCATCTTGGGCAGCGGATAATTGTCCTTTAATGACACTTTGTTCAGATTTCTGAAGTCTATACACAAGCAAATCTCACCGGTCTTCTTTCTCACGGGCACCAAGTTTGAGATCCAATCAGAAAACCGGATTGGCACTATGATTCCAGACTTATACAACCTGTTGACTTCCTTCTCAATCAATGGTAGCAATTTAGGATTAATTCTTCTCAACTTTTGCCGGAAAGGTTTTTGATTTGGCTTTATGGGAATGGTATGCTGAATGATACTTGTATCATAAGTTTTCAAATCTGAATAGTCCCATGCAAAAACATTAGAATACAGAGACAATAATCTGATATACTCTTGCTTTACCTTAGGCGGCAATGCTTTTGAAAGCTTCACCAACTTTGGATTTGCAGCTGTCCCAAGATTTACATCTTCAACTCCTTCATCTGTAGGCCTCAAAGTTGGCTTGCGAGCCACATCATCTTGATCGAAAAATTCTTCCAAAGGAATCAATCCTTTAGGAATATGATTGTCCTTGAGCTGCAACACATCCAACTGGTTTATTCCTTCAGCTTCCGTGTCTATTGAAATGTCTTCGAATTTACCCTCAATTTGCAGAAAATATTTGATCTCCTCATCATCTTGGAAAACTTGCCAACACCTTTGATTATCTGGAACTGTAGGATGATGCTTCACATATATTTCAAACTTATTGCTGGAATTCATGGGAATTTTCAGATTACTCGCTGCCTTAGCCAATGCATCCGCAACACCATTTTGAATCCGGGGCACACAGGTCAAAGTATGTTCAGAAAACCTCTTTAAAATGTCCAGGACAACATTCCGATATGCTCGCATACGAGGATGTTTGGCCTGAAATTCACCTTTCACTTGCTTGATAACTAATTCGGAGTCGCCATATACTGCTATCTTTGCCTTCAACTTTCGAAGGATTTTCAGACCAACAATAAGAGCTTCATATTCGGCCTCATTATTTGAACAATCAAATGCCAATTTATAAGAACATACCCGTACCTTGCTTGGAACTTGATTTTGGGCTGAAAATGGACTTCGAATCCATACACCTATACCAGCACCATCGCTGCCCACTGCGCCATCAAAATCCATGGTCCAAAGACCATCCTCATCATCTTCTAAGTGCTGAAAATCTGATTTTGATTCCCGTTCTGCTTGCTGCCCATTTGTTTCAGCAATTGGCCTTAGGACAGCAGACCTTTCTTCACTTTCCTTTCTCAAAACTTCCCTAAAATTTTTTGAAATGTCTGGTATGTCTTCTACTTGAACTAACTGACTATCTACCTCACTAAAATTTTCCGCAAACAAAACAAAAGATTCTAAATCTGTTTGTACATAATTTACAGGATGATTTACGGGCTTTTCCTTACTAGTGATCATGTATTTCATCTTTTGTTCCCGATATAACTTCCTCATTTGACCAAAAACCGGAATTGTAGCATATGAAAAATCAAGCTGAATTGTACCTTTGAGTTTGGCTCCCCATGATCTCGACAGCAACATGCCAAACTGCAGAGGAATGTCCGCCACCACTACATCCATCAAAACATTCTTTGCTGGAATTTGATCTAAACTTACCACTAAGTCTTTGATCAAGCCAATGCATCTTACCCGGATGGAATCAAACGAATACAAATCATGATACTTCCTTGTGATGTCAAGTCCCAGCTTCTCCATGATTGTTTTCGGCATCAAATTATGTGAAGCTCCCGAGTCAAACATGGCATTGTGCAACACAAACTCATGCAAACGCAAACTGATATAAAATGGAGGAATATCACTTTCGGGAGACTCACCATTTAAAGCTGGCCCAAATATTAACTCCGGCTGATCATCTTGTACATTCACCATGTCTAGCATTGGATCAAAATTCAGCAATTTGGAAATTTGGCCTCGGTAAGTGGTGTTCTTCATGACCTCCGTCAAAGGAATAGATATCTTCAACTTTGCAATCTCATTCTCCAAAATGAAAACTGGAAGCTTCTCACCTTCTTTTGCCGGATTATCTCTTTTTTCAGCTTTATCCTTTGGTGCATTTGATGGCTGATCTATCTTTGCTGCTGGTGATGTTTGAGTTGTTGATGGACCGACTATGTCTTTACCTTTTGAGGAAACCGAGTCATTCTTTGCTGCAATGTCTTTCCTTTTTTGCACGGGATTTATAGGAATAGCTCGGCTTCTCAATTTCCTTTGTTGTCCTTGCTGAGCTGATAAAGCATTCAAGTACCCTCTTTGATATTCTTCAGATTCTTCTTCAAGTATTGCATCGTTTGACAAAATATAATGCTCATCTTGGGGAAAGACGGAATTACTCACCAACTCATCTTCTTCCGTAATATATGTGGGCATATCATCAGGAGTGAAGAAATGATTTTCCTCGCCAACATTATCACCTTCATCTTCAAATTCTTGGCTAACAAAATTCTGCTGAAAAGGAGGTTTCATTTGTTGTTGAATTGCTGGCTCTTGTGCCTTTGTTTCGCGCTGCTTGATCCTATATTGTTGCTGTTGTTGACCTCTGAAATTGGGATTACGAATCTGAGGCTCTGGCTTGTCAATAGTAACCTTTTCAAATGTCCTTCTAAGCTACTCAAGCTGCTGGAGAACAACCTGATTTGATGTGGATGTTTCCTCCTTGATTGTGACTCTCTTTTCTGCCTTCATCCTTGCTCTTTTGTCATTCAAATTTGCCTGAACGCTGACAGCAATTTTCTGCATTTCCTCCAAGGTAGGTGGATCTCTGTCTCTCAATGAATAAGCCATCTCCAGATCAAAACCATCTGGGAACTTAAGAAGTGCTGATTTTCTAGATGGCCTCAGATCATCGGGAATAGCATTATAAACTGTATTGAATCTGATTATGTAATCTTGAACAGACTCACCCGGATTACGCTTGAGGTTGTTGTATTCGGCATTAATTTGAAGCAGATCCTTTCTGATTTTCCACCGATCCAAAAACTGATTCTGAAGTGCTTCCAAAGTAGTAATGCTGTTAGCTGTCAATCCTCTGAACCATTTTCTAACTTCTCCTGCAAATGTCTGCACGAACAACCGCATGGTGACATCTTCTTCATCTAACTCATATAGATCAAAAAATGTGGTCATCTTGGCGATATGTTGCTGAGCTGTAATACTTTGTGGAGTGCCATCAAACATGGGGATTTTACTTTGGTAATCAGCTGGCATATCATGAAGATTTGCAGGTAAAACCAATGGGGCAAACCGGGTAGCCATTGCTCTCGGAGGGGGAGTAGGATGGGTATGAGGAGGAGGAGCTGTGATAGCAGGGATTATAACAAGAGGAGGTGTAGTTTGTGGAGTTGGGGGAGTCGGAGGTGTAGGAGAAGAAGGAGGAGAACCAACTGTTGATTCGGGATAGGTAATTATAGGTGAAACTGAAACATAAGGAGGGTAAGATTCTTCGTGAGTCGTGATAGTTGATCCAATGTGATCAGAAATATTCTCAACAAAATCAGCAAGGGTAGTAGCTTGAATACGTGACTGAAGATGTCTTAGGATGAAATTTTCAACCAATTTATTATGTCTCTCAAAATCAATAGCAGCTGCAAAATCAGGGTCAAGAACTAGAGAATCGAGCGCACTTTCAGACTTAGCTTTAAACAGAGACAACTCAAAGCTTTCGTCAAAATCTAAATCTTCAAGATAATCAAAAATAGCTGGGCATGAATGAGATTTGAAAATGGGTTTAGGATCTGTAGCTAGCTTGTTTTCTCAAAATGACTAGGAAAGAAAAAGCATTCAGCCTTTGAAAACTCTCAACCTATCATCCATGGTTCAGAGTTAACAATTACACTGGGATAGGATGTCAATGAAGCGCTATGTTCACAAGCTCACGGAGATTGAATGAAGCAGCATTTATCTACTTGCGCTGATGTAAAACAAGAGCGTTTTCGAAGGCTACCTGGCGTAACTTCAGGCTCTGTCTAAGACCTATGAAATAACACGTCAATGAGCAAAGGATTATATGTTCTCCCCAGTATGGTTGCCAGTATGTTAGCGCTTGAGATTTCACCTCAGGCTAAGAAAGGTAAACCTCAAGGCTACATCAAACCATTCAGCCTCGTAGCTAGCCCTATGGGGCAGGAGAAGGCTCTCTCCGGTCAATCTCGGTAGATCTTCAATGGGATGAGATGACCAACAAGGTAACACTGATATTAGGCTAGTAAATTGATTAAAAAGGTTGATTTGGGGTTTTTAGGGTTTTTGGTGGCAAATTGAGGAATTGCAATTTTGGGTGCGGGGATTGGACACAGTTTCTGCAGGGGGTTTCTTGGGGCGAGGTAGGAAACAGTATTGATGCCTTAACTTGAGATGGATGATCAGGAATGAAAGATGAGGAGCTAAAGAGAGCAAACAATGACTTTGAATTCCCTTTAGACAGTAGAAAACATGGAAATTAAACAAATTTAAAAGCAGAGCATGGCTAACATGAATTCCTACTTTAACACTTCATTTGTTTAATGTGCAGCAGTAAAGAAAGGAAATGAATCACATAACAAAGCTTAAAAGAACATTGAGAAACACACCATCAACACATGAGTCCACAAGAATCCCAAAGATGACTGCAAAACCCTGGTCTTCCTTAGCCAAAAATTGCAGAGATACAGTGAAAATATATAATGATAGCTTCTCCCTCAAGAGTCCAACCATGAAAATGAGCAAGAAAGTACATAATATAGATGATCTAACCTCTTTCCCTGCCTCCATGGGTCGAGCTCACTATCCTAGGAGCTGTTTCAACCACCTCTAAACTAAGCACTACAAAATAGGCAGTCAAAACAACTTGCCTCTATAAACTTGGAAACCAGTTCATACATTCAATTTTTACCCTTTACATGAATAAATCTTCTAGAAGAGTTACAAAAGGGTAAAAGTGTCTAAAAGTGTCACAATTACATCAAAGAAGACCATCATTAACCTCAAAAAGTCAAACCAAGTCAAACTGTGCTTTTCTGAGCTGTTACAGTGAAATCTGGCAAAGTTTGCCTGACGGGTCGCGCACATCTGCCTGACGGGTCGCGCACATTGGGAGCTCTGTTTGAGGAACTTGTAGGTGTCAACATTGGGTGTAGGATAGCTCGTTGGAAAGGTCTATGAGTCTACTTTCCAACCCAACTAAATTTTTTGAATTTGGAGGTTATTTTCCCTGCCAAAGCTTAATTCTCCCAAGACTGGTTTCTGCAACTCAAAAAAGGGGCAGAAAGTCAAATTTTGCATGTATTTTGACCTTCTGGAGGCCCAAAACTCCATAAAAACTCAAGTCCATCCATAGGCATATGTAACTTTGCATAGCAAATCTAGAAATGCTGAGTTTTTGCAAAAAGGAGCTGCCATGACAAAGGGTCTCACCGGGGGTGAGACCCGTTGAGGAGCCAAAACCTGTAAATTTCCAAAAAAATGCCAAAATTACCCAAAATTCTCAAATTTTTTTGGGATTTGAGCTGTGGCTAAGCTAATGAGTGCCATGATCCTTGAGAGAAGCCTCAGCCAAGATACAGAGGGGATTTGGCTTCTTTCTCTATTTTTGAGCCTCGATCAACCTCCTTTGAAAAACTTTCATTTTGGCTTTGCATACATGCATCCTTGCCTAATAATGATTCTTCATATTCCTCAACAGCTTTTTCTCTTGGTTGGCCTTAGCCAACAGCCTATGTAAGTATGCATTCACCTGGATGAGCATTGACTCTCGGTCAGCAGGCAATGGATCACCGGGTCTTCTTCAGTTCAAGACTCGGTCACTACGAATCCTCCATAACTCATCCAGTGCTTTCTCCTCCTCCAAATGTTTGTTCCGCTGCTCCAGGTAAGTGATAGTCCATTGGGCACCCTCAAGTCTCTTCTGCAAAACATCATTTTCAGCTCTCAGATGCTGAATGATCTCCTTTGCCTCTCGGCTAGGAGAACTGGCCTCAAGATCAATGACCTCGGTGTCGGGGACTCCTGATGGACCCTCATGAATCATGGGCTGTTTGCCCCTCTGTGGTACCTGTGCTGGTGAAGAAAGCGAGACCCCTTCCACCTGCTGTGGAGATAGTACTCGCCTGGCTACTGCAAATAAGGCCCTTGGGCCTTTCTGATAGGTGACCAAAGGTGTAGAGCTGGCATGTCGGGTGACCGGAATATCAGGCTGCTGAGATGGTCCTCCCTCCTCATGAATGACCTCATGATGTGGCTGGGGTGGCACTGTGAAAAACTCACAAGAGATAAACTCCTCCCATGAGATACCCTGCTGTGTCAACTAATGCAAGACTATGAGCTGAATCAAACCATAATGACATAAGCTCCTGTACTGCTGGGCCGGGGTCTTCCTCTGCAACATGGGCACCATCTTCTGAATGTTCTGAAAGATGAAAACCAGGATGTTCATCATCCTCACTCGGGTGAAGTGCATCAAGAGGCGAATGTGATATGAGTACACCTGTGAAAATCTGCCCTCACAGGTAAAATAGTGCATAATAAGCCTCATGATGGGAGCATACTCGCTCCGGATAAATCTGAATGGAAAAACACCCGCTAAATGTCTCAAGAATGATGGCCGAACATAAGGCTCAAAGTGAACAATATCTAGCAACTTGCGCTTAGGCCACACCTCACCAACATTCGGTATCCCTGTAGCATGTGAGATCATCTCGGGTGTCAATGTGAAATCTACCCCTGCTAGATTGACATGTCCATCATGCAAATGTAAAACAAAGAGGCGGGCCAACTCTCTGTGATGTTGAATCCGGGAGATCCTCTCACAAAACTGATAACAAGACATGTACTGAAAACAAGTGACTGCCATAGGACAAGCCTGTAATTCTGCCAAAGAGGTGGCCTCCTCTCGCTTATGATGTCCACCCTTACCACCCCTGTGAGGCCTCCTCTGTACCTCAACCTCTGTGGATGATGAATGGTCATCACTTTGCTCATAAGTTTCGGTTTCTGACATGGTTTAGGAGCAAAGTGGACAAACTGAACTGTTGTCTCTGCCTGCAAAAAGTGCTGAACTCTATGCTGTTTCAAGGGGAAAAAGACATGATGGAAATTTCAGGGGAGGGATCTTTTAACAAGGAATGGGAATATATAAATATAACAGGGAATTTTTAAGGGAAATGTTGCAAATCATTATGCATATAGGAATACATATTTATAATTGGGAAATCATTTGCAAAGATCATTGCATATGGGAAAAAACATGTATGAAAGTGAACATGGGAATATGCATACATGTATTAATAGGGGAAATAGGGAAACTATGCACAAAACATGCTAACATATTTACCAACATTTTTTGTTTTATTTACACATGCATATGGTGGAGGGAAATTAGGGTTTGAATTTTGTTTTTTGATGCTTTGGGAGAGGGATAGGGTTTTGATTTTAGTGATTAGGGATGGGGAAAGATTTTCATTTCATTTGTAAAATAATATGGGAAAAGAGATGAACATATAAGTGTGAGTGAAAGGGAAAGGAGGGAAACAAACCAAAGGGAACAATAGCTTGAAACAACACAAACCCTAGCACAGTTTGCTCATTAACATTGCAGCCATATAAAGGAGTTCCACTTGCAAAATTTTAATCATTTTAACATGTTCATGACACCCACCATTCATAACCAGCAAGCAATCCATGTTTAGAGCACCTACCTTGAACAATTTGATAGCTTGGAGGGCGTTTGAGGGAATTCGTTTGAAGTTTGCAGCAAAACAGTCCAACGGGTCGCGCACCACGCCCAACGGGTCACGCCCCTCTGACGGGTCGCGCCCTTTGTTTTTCTGAACGGTGGGAGACCCTCTGACGGTTCGCGCGCACCCAACAGGTCGCGCACCTGGCTCAACGGGTCGCGCACCTCTCTGCTGCCCGAAACTGCTCTGCCTTTGCTCCTTTCTCACAATCGCTCTCTCAAACCTCTCTTGCAAGCGTTAGGATGCACAATGAGAGTGAAAGGAGGGAATTTAGGCTTTTATAAGTTTCATTTGAAAAAATTTCATTCATAAACCCACTTTCTAATGTTTTCCTTTTGACACTTTATAACACTGATTTTTGGTTTCTTTTATCCTGAATTTGACTCATTGAGTGCTTTGACTTGATTCTTTTTGCAGGTAGATCATCTGAGGGACCTTGGCAAGGGGACCAGGGTTGCATTTTGTCCGCTGAAGACTTTTGAAATTTCATCACTTATTTAGAAAAACTGAGAAAATGACCTTGGCTTTAAAAACAAAGTTTTTAAATCCAAGGTGAAAGTTCACTGTACAAGATAAAAATATCAAAGAAACATGTTTACAAACCTCCCTCTGGCTTGCTGAGTACTCATGGATTTTCTTAGACATGACCTTCCAGAGATAAATGACCAAAACCCTAGACCTAGGACTTTGACCTCAAGACAAATCAAGACAAGCTTGAAAAACTTAATGACTGATATGACCTAATCCAGTAAAGCCAAGAGGGGTAAAAATAGACCAGCTCCTCCATTAGGGTTATGGCATGCCTAACGGGATGCAAAATTTGACACTGATGAGATACCTACTAATGCAAATGCAAAGAGCTTTGATCACTGATGGAGGGCTTTCAAGACCGACACTAACAGCTGTGATGCATCTGTACATGTTCCAAAGGAGAAAAGAACCAAGTTGGATAGTAAATCTCAAAGGTGCATCTTTATTGGGTATAAGGATGGTTTAAAAGGTTATAAGCTTTGGAACCCAAAAACAAGGAAGGTTGTGTACAACCAATATGTGTTCTTTAGAGAGGCGAAATAGTTATTAAACATGAATTCGCACCAAAGGAACCCGAGAATATAGAATATGAGCTAAAGGAGGAAGAATCAGACTCTACAACAAAAATAGGAATTAGAAGATGACGAACCACAAACTCTAGATGTTAGAAGATCAGTTCAAGAAAGAAGGCAGGCAGAAATGTATAGTCCATATTCTTTCCATTCAAATTTTTCTTTATCTATTACTAATGATGATCCCAGAACTGTTAGGGGAGAAGTAGATTCATAGGATGGAAAACTATGGAAAGAGGCCATGGTTGATGAAATGGAATATTTACACAGAAATGAGGCTTGGCATCTAGTGGAGTTGTCTACTGGAAGAAATTCCGATGGCATCAAATGGGTGTTTGAGAAGAATATGAATGCAAAAGGAAATGTGGAGAAATATAAAGCTCAGTTGGTAGAAAAAGGTTATTCCTAGGTGTCAGGAATTGATTTTGGTGATATTTTTCTCCTGTTGCTAAGGTAGCTTCTATTAGATTACTTTTATATGTTGTGGTTGCTTTTGATTTTGGGGTAGAAAAGATGGATGTGAAGACAATATTTCTTCAAAATAATTTGGAAGAATAGATCTACATGAAGCAACCTGAAGGCTTTGCGGTGAAGGGTAAGAAAAAACTAGTACGCAGGTTAAAAAATTCTCTTTATGGGTTAAAACAGTCACCAAGGATGTGGTATCATAAATTTTATACATTTATACAAGGACTTGCCTTCACCAGAAGAAAATCAGATCACTGTGTGTATTTTAAATTAATTGATGATGATGTTATTTATCTCGTCTTGTATGTGGATGATATGTTGTTGATTGGAAATGACAAAGAAATTATCTAGGATATGAAGACCTAATTGTCCTCCAAATTCAACATTAAGGATTTCGGTGCTGCAAACTATATTTTGGGCATGGAAATTAAACAAAATCGAGCAAAGAAGAAGTTATGGTTAAACTAGATGAATTATTTTGAGACAATACTGCAGAGGTTTAATATGCAAGATAGTAAACCAGTGAAGGTTCCTATTCCTGTAGGTGTAAAGTTATCTGTTGAACAATGTCCCAAGAAACAAGAAGAGGAAGAGGACATGTCCCATGTTCGATATGGAAGTGTAGTTGGTAGCCTGATGTATGAAATGGTCTATACTATACTAGACACTGCACATGCAGTGGGAGTATTAAGGAGGTTTACGTCAAAACCAAGAAAGGGCCATTAAACAACAGTGAAGCAAGTTTTCAGTATTTTTGTGGCACTAGTGATTATGGTTTTTTCTACCAAGGTCAACTAGGATTGGACATATTTTTGGAAATCCATGGCTTTTTTGATGTAGACTAGGTTGGAGATATGGATCAAAGAAGATCTACAAGTGGGTATGTGTTCAACCTATTTTGAGGTGCAGTCAGTTGAATGAGTAAGAGATAGTCTGTAGTGGCACTTTCAACTACAGAGGTAGAATACATGGAAGCCACGCATGCAAGCAAGGAAGAAGTAGGATATATAGATTGTGTTCAAGTATGGGGTTCATACAACGAGCTATAAGGATAGATTGTGACAGCCAAAGTGCAATTTTATTGGCAAAGAACCATGCTTATCATTCAAATACAAAGCACATTGATGTTCAATCTCACTCTGTGAGGGATATGGTTGAGGAAAAAAAGGTGTTGCTAGCAAAGGTGGACACTTTGAAGAATACTGCAGATGCATTGACACAGTTTGTGAGCACTAAGAAGTTTTCTTGGTGTGGAGAAACAATGGGTATTGCAAGGTTGGACCAATGACTAAGCTCTTTTTCGACCACCTTTGTGGAAAGGAAACAACAAGTGGGAGAATGTTGGGTGTGTGTTATATTCTTTCCATGACTAGTCCCCCCCTATTAGGGGGTTTGAGAGGTGTTGTAGCGCACCCGCCCGCCCCCCCCCCCCCCTCTGTGGGATCCCAAGTAGAGACTTGAGAAATTTTTTTTGGACCCTATTTTAGGTGGGTGGACCTAACTATGTTTTTTGGCATGGGTTTTGCACATGGCGTTGGGCATGATGGCTTTCTTCCCATGGTATCTTGTAGATCCGGTCAAGGGAACTACAATTACGTTCTAATCTAGGGTAAATGGATTGGGGTTTAAGGATGCTTCAACATCTATATATATGTGTATTGTAAGATTGAAAGGAATATAATCAAAAATCAATCTGGTAGTCCTGGTTTTGGGATCTAGGGGGAAATTTCTATGTATATCTATTTTATGTTTTATTCTCTTGACATTGTTTATTTTTTGTTTTTAGAATTCATGTGCAGTTAAGTTATGTACAGGGTTAAAACCTACAGTCTTGGTATTGGGTCTTGGATTTCGCATTTTGATATGATTCTATAAGAGAAAGATTTTGAGTTGCCCCTTGTAGGGTTTTTTGTTGGCTTGGAATGTAATTTATTGCATTCTTTTGTTTCTTTGTGATATCCATGTTTTATATTTTTGGTAATTACTTGATGAAGAAGATAATATAACTAATAATAAGGCAAAGAATACTCACAAGTAATTATCAAGACAAAGAAATAATCCTAAATCCTACTACACTTTATTTCTCAACAAGTTTGCCTAGTCACGTTGAAAAAAAGGTCCAAAAGGGTATGTGATAATGTAAAACCCTCCTTAACACAAAAATTGAAGTGAGGAATACAATTCTTACATTATTCCATGAGAGAAGAATGTACAAAAAATTCACAGTTAAATAATTGAAGACATATCAAATGAATAAAAAACCATCAACAAAAAACTAGCTTGAGAAAAGCCTTTTTAGGAAAATATATCCACACTCAATAGTACACTCAATTTATTATTCAATAACTAATGGTTGCAATATAGATTTCTATGTCATATACAATAGTGTTTACTAGTGCCTTTATTGGAGAAAATTTGATAGCATAATAGTAAGGTAAATAATCAAACACACTTTCCTCCACTCCAAAAATCAATATATAATGCATGGTAAAACCATAAACCATTTATGGTTTACCATTTCTACATATTGCAAACCACCAAGAAGTTACTCTCTATAGTTTCTCACTACTGAATTATTCTTTGCACAAGTAATGAAATATTAAGTATTGTAGTGCCCAAATATTCTCTATAGAATAATTAAAATATTATTTGCAACTGTTGTCGCTTTTTCTATATCATGTCACACAATTTCTTTAGAAGATGTAGAAGCCCCCTAGAGACAACCCTCCGGTTGAAGAACATGGTCAGTTCCTAGAGCATACAGAGGAGTGAGTTTGAAGATTATCTGAGGGCTTCCTATTTCACTCCATATGTTGAATAATTTACCCAAATCTTGGTTCAATAGTCCTTCACCAAGGTAGAATCACACAGACATGCAAATGTAGATACTCACAGGTAAATATCGCTTATATCAAAGAGAAATACCTTGGTTCTAGTGGTCGACACACAATAATACAAAATTTAATATTATTGTTCTAGTATGGATGAATAGGAGGAAGGAAAGGAGGGAAATTGATGTAGAGGGATGGAAATAACACAGAATCCTAAGAAACAATCTCTAACAGAAATATGGAAGATTGAGGAGGTGAAATTGCAGAAAAGTGTAGTGTGAATTAAGGTCTCAGGCTCTATGTCTCATGAATATATTTGTCACCAAACAAAAATAAGTAAATATTTTGCACATACAAGTACTGTAGGCTATCAAATAACACAAGTAAATATGTTGTCAACACGGATAGTTTTTACTACTTAGCAGAAAAAATACAACCATAAATGAGAGTGAAACCAACAACTTCATTACACAATTTCAGAGGACGAAATACATACATGAAGTGATATACAACGGGGAAAACATATTGTGCATTTCTCTTATTGGAATCAATAAAAATAACTTCATTAATCTTTGAATATGAAATCCAAATCACCATTCCATCACATTTAACAATTGTATAAGTCCAAACACCTCATGAACAAGCAAATTGAACCAAAGTGGAACCACATTCTCTACAAATAGAACTTAGAATTTTCTAAACAAAATGTGGGCCTCCTAGATGGAGAATTCATGAACCTACTTTAAGTGTTTTTTCCCTCCTTTTATAAGGAAAGGGGGAGATTGAAAAACAATTACAAAATATCTCAGCCGATCTACAACTGTCTAATTGACTAACTGTCTCAGCATGTGAAGGTTCTGTTGCCTAAATAATTACAACAAATTTTATCCCTTTATTTAAAATGAAAAAATTACAGAATAACCGAAATAAGAAAAACTAAATTATGGTTAAGAAAAGTATCTCCATGTCGTTTCTATGATGGCCTCTGATCAGGCCATGTCTTTTCCATGGTATTCCTCTTCAGTGACCCGGATGGTTCACCTGTCATGGGCATTAACTACTTGAATTCCAAACTTTCTGGAGGTCAGATCAATCAACTATGGTAGCCTTAGTGGTGTTCCGGAATCACAGCTACCAAGTCATCCATCTTTTAACACTTATGTGTTACACTTTTGAAGCCCAATATGTCCTATAACATTACCATAGTGCCACTTCGAAGCTACAACTCATCAGAAAATTATTTTTAAAGGCATTATGAAAACATAGATCTTTGATGTCCTTGGCCTTTTGTTCTTAACTCCTCATTTCTTATACACCATAGAACCTATACCTGTGACCAGAGGCTTAAGGCATAGGAGCCAAAATATCAGAGCCTCCTAACCTTGTAACATCATTCAAAATAATATTCTAAAATCATAAGGTTATGATGCCACCAAGGTCATTTTGTTTAGCTCATTTCTATTTTTCCTCCATGGGACTAGGTGTGGTGACCGGAGGCTTGGTGCTTGGGTTCTTAAGGCTTTGGGCTTCTAGCAGGGTCTATCTCCCTTTATAATTCATGATTCATTCTCGATCCTTTGGATGTTCATGGCCAAGCACCTCCACATATTGAATCCCCCTTCCGATATGGTCCATAGCTCTTGGTGCTCAGCCCCAGATCTGTGCCTTTGGTTATTTGAGTTTCACATGACCATGTGATAGTAGATTTCAGAGCTCCTCTCCTTGGAAGTTTCCAATGAGAGAATTAACTTTGGAATTAGGATGACTCCCACTTTCGATAGCGCCCATATATTTTGGTGCTCAGCACTAGCTCTGTGCCTTTGGTTCTTTGACTCTCTGCGACCAAATTCCATCAGAGTTCAGAGCTCCCTTATTATAGACATATTTGGGCACTGTACCCCAAAATCATATTTCCATAAACTAAGGACTCCTTAAGTCCCTAAAAGTGTTGTTTCACACCCTAAAGGATCATGGTCAACTGATTACATCATTTCCCATAAGTTCCACCTGAAAAACTACTCAGAACTAGCCAAAACTGGACCATACAGACTGCTCCATGGGCAAGGTGCGATGCATACTGACTGCCTAACTGGCCAGGTGCAATGCATACTCAAATGGCCTTTTGTGGGGTTCGATGAGTGAGAATAGACAAATGGAAGAGAGAATTTGCAAGGTGGATGATCATGGAATCTTCCAGAAACTTCTCCTGTGACACTTTCCTCTCTGAATTCGCCCAGGGATGAGTAAGAGATCATGAAATCTCCAAGTGGAACCAAGAACTATCAGTGAAATGACACTAATCAAAAACCTAGAGCTGACTCACACCCTTGCAAGACATCTATAAATGGATCCCTCATCTGAGAGATCTAGAGGCTAGAATTTTGTATTTTGTAAGGAAGTGTTGTTGGTTTGGTGAGAAGAGACATTGCATTGTTAGGTGATTTGCTTGCTCATGAGGTGAAGAGGGCTTCTACAACTGGGAGTATGATGTTGGATTAGACAGATGGGTTGTAATCCTCTCTTACATTACTATTAATAAAGTTCTTTGAGTTTTCCTCCATATGATCTTGTATTTGTGAATCATATTTTTTATGAATGAAAATGTATGGTCAATGTGTTTCTGATTCTGCATTGTTTATGATGTTTTAGATAGAGATGCTTTGATAGTTTGCTGTTACTTTGACTCTACAGGTACTCTTTGAAGTGGGACAAGTAGGAGAGGAGTGGAAAATTCTATCAAGGGAAGGAGAAAACAATATAGGATCAAAGCGGAAGATCCAAGTTGGTCCTCTTTTCTTCTCTTCCATCTATCACACTTAAAGGAATTCTTGAAAAGCTTTCATTGTTTGTTTCTAAGATAGCTACCCATCTTAGTGGGACTAGCAGTTCGAATCGACACTAGTTTTCCATGTAACAAAATGGCGACTCCACTAGGGAATGAATAGTTTCTTTTGTTTGTTTATTGTTTTCTTTATAAACTACAGACAAAGCCTAAAGTTAGCCAGCTAGCCTTCGAAACGCCTTTGCCATGCAATTGCGAAGTAGATAAACGCTGCTTCAGTCAATCTCTGGGTTGGTTTATGAACTGAACATCTGACTTACAAAGCATCCTAAGTGCCCTTGTGGTAGCTCAGAACCTGATCAGATCTTACCCTTATGCTTTGTGTTTACTGTCCATCATTACTCAGCATACATCACTGAACTTAGCTATAATTTTTGAGCAAAAACCAAGCTCAATTTCGGTCACTAGCCCATCGCACTATTTGTAACTGTGAAACCTGGATGCATCGCACCTCCCGTGTGTTGCAGGTGAGATGCATCCCTGTTTCCTTGTGTTGCAGGTGCGATGATTGAGTGAACTATTTTTCTTCTCTGAAATTTGGTTTTTTTCCTCCTTGTTTTCAGCTTTATTAAGTAGTTTTGCTGTTCATGATCAGTACCTTCTTACTGAAACCATCTTCCTTCACATTATTTCAGCCTCCATCAGTTAGTAATTGTAAATGTTTTTGTGTATTTGTCAATCATTTAATCTTCCTTTGTTTAAAGTAGCCGAATCGAATTGTCATCTTTGATGCAAGTGTCATAATTGTCATTCTGAATCAAAAGAGGAGTGTCGTAAAGTCTTCCTCTTCTAGATAGTTGATTGTACTTTTGTCATTGTACTTGATTTTGAAAGTATTAGTATTTAAAGTGTCAAAAATAGTTTTAAATTTGAAATCGAAAAGTGTCATCTTAGTCTTCCTTTCGTTTCTTGAAAAGAAAAATTGTTAGTATTGTCGCTTTGAAAAGAAAAAATTGTCAGATTTGTACTTAGCTTTCTTTTTTTCATTCACACATTAAGAAAGAGGAAAACAAATACATGCATATGCATCTGCATTTTTACTGCTTGCAAAATTTGGTTTAGGAAAGTGCATTTAGTGTGTGCTCTATGCTCTCTGCTAAAACAAAATCGTTATCTTCTTTCCTTTGTAGCTAGGATTTTCATTGCTAAAAGAACATAAATGACTGTTTATCATTTTAGATTGCATATTTAGGAATTTCACATCTACATCACACGGTGAACCTTGAAATACAAACTTCTAAGCAAGATAAACCATAAAATAAATCTCAATGAACATAAAAATGCTTCGGAATCTAACACAACACATCTAGAAGTCTAGGCTAGAGACGTGTTCTAGCGTCGTAAAACCTGGTAACTATCATTTTCATCGTAGGTTGGGTGATTCCTCCTCTTTGATATGAAAAGTGCCAGTACCGACTTGTGCTCCCCATACCGTCGAGTATATATTGGGAGACCACAATAGGCTGATATACTTTATCCTTAGGAAGTCATGTCTGCCGCCCTATCGCTCGTAATGCACTGAACACAACATTCGGGAAGATTGATTGTCGTACATAAGTCCTTGGTAATTTCTCTATCATTTATCACCAAAGTGTACTTTGCAGTTTTACAATTGATTTGGTA
Organism: Pinus tabuliformis; assembly: GCA_031772625.1. Classification (NCBI taxonomy): domain Eukaryota; kingdom Viridiplantae; phylum Streptophyta; class Pinopsida; order Pinales; family Pinaceae; genus Pinus; species Pinus tabuliformis. The sequence continues at coordinate 716,913,298 of CM062804.1, forward strand.
AACCATCTATCTAGATTTCCAGAGCAGTCACTTTCGTTCCCTTTTGACTCCTTAAAAGAAAAGGTCCATCTGAGCACTTGTCACTTCAGGCTCATTAAGAATCGAAGGTGACTATAGTCACCTTTAGATTTTTCTTGACTCTTAAAAATTGAAAAAGAAAGTTGCGTCAAAGTGTCTTTAAAATTTATCTTAAACGGAATAACATCCTTGTTCCTACGTTGATCTGAGGTTGAGATAATGGAGTCTACCAATCAAGGAATCCCCCTTGGAGGGAATCCTAGTTCTTTCTCCTCTTGCGGAGATATTGGTTCTCCATATGTGGCTACATTGTCCCTTCCAGGAATTACAATCGACCTACCAGTATGTATTTTCTCAACCTCTGTCGTTCAAAACACCGTAATTCCTCAACAATCTAATAAGCAACCAAACGATACTGAAGTTACCCCTTCACCTTCTACTTTGTTTGTTTCTCCTTCCCCTTCTTCCTCTTCGCTTGGTGAAACTAGTGACACTAAAAACCAAGTAACTGAGAAGAAAAAGAAAGGGAAGGAGAAGAAGAAGAAGCTAACTAAACAAGGGAACACCAATGCATCATCTGGCGAAAATCCGCAAACTAAAGTTTCCAAACCAAAAACTCCGTATGCAATTTGCAAGGAGAACCATTACCATTGAGATTTCCCTTGCATCCAGCGGATCTTGAGAGAATGGTCTCCCCGGTTGCACCACTCAGTGTCATCAACCCCTAACAGTCAAGTTGACAACACACCATTAACTAGTGAAAACGAAGTCAGCAAACAAAAAGGAAAAGTCAGAGTTCCATGTATGTTAGGTGAAGGTGATCATACTCTTCACCGTTGTCCTTTTCTAGACAAAGCCAAAATCATTTTGGATAATCGTCCTGCTGCACCACAACAACTTCCACCTAGATACAAGAAACTCTTTCCAAGTCCTTCGCTAGTTGAAAACCCGATTGACATAACTCAATTGTCGATCAAATCGCCTATCATTGAAAGTGAACCTTTTGAGTCCATATCGGATCAAAGTCAGTTGGTCGAGATGGCAGTTGACCCATTCTTGCCTTCAAAAAATCCACCTTCAGATGATATAGTTTCCAAAGAGGATGCGAACGACATCATTCAAATTCTTTTTGTCGATATAGAGTCTAATGAACTTGGTGGCAATCCACCCATTCCTTCACAATAGGAAGAGACCCCCCTAGTTCATGAAACTTATCCGAACATTTATCCGGTACCTCCTCCGAGCAGTCTAGTCATTTTCTTTGATTGGAATCAACTAGAGAAACCTCTCCTTCCATCTAATGTACCATTCTAAATCATAGTATAAGTTTACAAAATGATTGTGTTTGGCACAACCATAGATGAAGGGGCTTCGGTGAGTATCCTTTCCTCAACTGCTTGAAAAGTACTTGGTTTGCCATCACTTTTTCCTGAACAACAAAATTTGTCAGGCTTCAACAAAGGAACCAGTTGACCATTAGGGATCCTTCCAAAGTTACCAATAACTTTGAGAAAGAAAACCATTTATGTGAACGTGATAGTAGTCCAAAGTCCACTAGATTACAATCTACTCCTTGGATGTGATTATATATATAGAATGGAAGCCATTGTTTCCACATTCTTTTGAGTGATGTGTTTTCCACATGAAGGCAGACTGGTACAACTTGTTGACTAGCTTTCATTTCCTAGTTCAAGCATAGCTATAAATCAACCAGCATCCCTAAATGGTCTCTTCGCATCAACAATGTCTATTCCGTCTTCATCCCATCCACCTAATTACCGCGAGTAGTTTGGTGAGTGTGATGAAGATTAGGGGGAATGTAGCCTAGTCTGCGTTGGTAGGCGAACCCAGAGGAAAAGAGAGATTTTCCTAAAAGGTCATAATACTTCGACCAGATAACATTCCCGTATAGGTTATGTGATCAGTCTGACGCGATTATTTCCTTTGTACAATTGTGAAGCTCACTGCATTCACCTTCATACGTTATGTGATTGGGGCTCACAACAATCACGTTTGTCTATTTTTATGGACATCGCAAAGGAAGAGTTTTTGTCTCCCAATAGAAATGATCCTGCCTAACCGCAAGGACTTCCATTTGATAACCTGGAAACTCTCCTTTTACTGAAAGACTTGGGGGCATGAAAAACTTTGCATGCAAGTGAAAAGCGACCCTTTATTTTCTTAGTTTGTAGGTTATTAACCCTTTAACCTTGTAGCTCGGCCATTTCTAGCTTACATAAAAGGCTCATGAGCACATGTTATAGTAGTGATCAAGCTCATTAAAAGATAAATCTACCAAGAGACATTATCAAAAGACTAGTAAGATCAATGTTCCCGTAAGGTTCAAACTCGTTAAAAAGTCAACCTACACTGAGCACATGTTGGCACAAGGTTCTAGTTCACTAAAAAATAAACCCGCCTTTGGTAAATAACCTTTTGTGATCACTTTGTTATCTACCCTTTCTTGAACTTTGGTTGTGTTCCTTCCACCACCTCCATTTCATTTGGCTGACCATACGCTTCCACTTGATTGTTTACCCTTTTGAGGAACATCTGAAATGAGTGATTCTAATTTCCACCCTCTTCACACTGCCATGTTTTGAGAAGTTACAAATTTACTTGGAACTAGCTACTATCCAGAAATATCACTCGTTCCTAAAAAACGAGCCTCTTTTAAACTCTTTTTAGACCCATTAAATATAAAAAGATTGTCGAGCTATTGGCCTTCACAGCTCGTTAAAGTAAAGGGAATGCCATCCCTCTCATATACTTTAATCTTTTTGGACTTGAGGGATCATTAAATAAAAATATCGAGCGCTTGTCTTTGTCGGCTCATTAAAACTATCGAAAAGTCATCCCTTTCATATTATTTTACACTTTTTCAGACTTAAGGGATTATTCCATGAAAAAGGACCGTTGGAGTCTCCTTTTTGTCCATTTTCAGACTCTCTAAACAAGAAAAGGACCGAGTTATCTTTGTCATTAAACTTTTCAAAAAAGTAGCGACAAACTTGTCCACCTAGAAAAGAACGAGTCTCACTAAACACAAAGTGACAAGTTTGCCCAAAGGGCAAATTATAGACCAAGCATAAGTTATCCTCCTCAAGCTTGTCAAAAATAAAGAGGTACTGGTTAGCAATGACTGGGAAAAATTAAGAAGAAAACTTGAAGAACTCTATTGGTATCAAGTCACTCTTGAACATGACACTTTCATTCCATCACCGTGATTGATTTTGCTTGGGTTTTTCCGTTCACCATCACCTTTGATCCGCCATGCCATCCATGGGGTTAATGCTACCAGTCCATATCAATTTCGCCAATATGTTCAAGAGAAGTCATTAAGAGAATTCACCATCTAGCAAATGCCTCATCCACTGCATTACATCCATGCTTCATTTTTCATGACCGCCATTCCTGAACCTCATATCATCAGATTGTTTTCACCTCCACAAAAATCATTTGCTCCGTTTCACGTCGTAGATGTGAGATACATCAAGGCCCTCCTACAATAGGTCACTTCTTGTCGACATTAGCTCATTATCCAAGAAGTTGACTTAGAAACAACCCTTTTAGTACTTTGAAGCTTGCATGCCTCAATGGAAATTTTCTCACTTCCCGCGATAAGTTTACATCAATGACCTTCGACCGAAAGACTTTGCGTGATGTTCAACTTAAACTCATATATTCACACCACGTGAATTGTACTATAGTACCTTGAGGATCATCATCATTATCTGTGACTCCTCTCGCGTCTATTAACAACTCACATTATTGGCTGGTAATCAGGTGATGTCTTTCCATGTTCGACTTTAGAATGTCTTTTCACATGGATCGACTTGTACATTAGGCGAAGATTGGACAAGTTTTGAAGACCCCAGATCTAGTTTCATCCATCTGGGCTGCAATATATTCAGGAAAATAAAGACATCAAATGTACACAGAGGCTGCATAGATAGTCATCTAAGCCAGGGAGGATGACTCTTCATATGAAGAATCACTAGTCTGCAATAGTAGATGATTGTCTGTCCTATGTACATGAAAATGAGTTTATAAAGTTGAGCATGGGAATGCCCACCTTAGCTAGATCATGAAAATAGTATGATCATGATGTATTGTATTGTATCTTATACAGGCCACCTTCCAGTTTGAATACCTCAGATCCTCATGAATAAAGCATTTCACCTGACATCAGAAGATTTGCCACCTCATGCTTTAGGGGGTAGCTATTATTGACATATTTGGGCACTATAACCCCAAACTAATATGTCAATAATTTAAGGACTCCTTAAGTCCCTAAAAGTGTTGTTTCACACCCTAAAGGATCATGGTCAACTGATTACATCATTTCCCAGAAGTTCAACCTGAAAAACTACTCAAAACTGGCCAAAACTGGACCATACAGACTTCTCCATGGGTAAGGTGCAATGCATACTGACTTCCTAACTAGTTAGGTACGATGCATACTCAAATGGGCTTCTATGGGATGTGATGAGCGAGAATAGACAATTGGCAGAGACAGTTTCCAAGGTGGATGATCATGGAATCTTCCATAAACTTCTCCTGTGACACTTGCCTCTCTGAATTCACCAAGGGATGAGTAATAGATCATGAAATCTCCAAGTGGAACCAAGAACTATCAGTGAAATGACACTAATCAAAAACCCAAAGCTGACTCACACCCTTGCAAGACATCTATAAATGGATCCCTCATCTGAGAGATCTAGAGGTTGGAATTTTGTATTTTGTAAGGAAGTTCTATTGGTTTGGTGAGAAGAGACATTGCATTGTTGGGTGATTTTCTTGTTCATGAGGTGAAGAGGCATTCTACAACTAGGAGGATGATGTTGGATCAGACAGTTGGGTTGTAATCCTCTCTTACATTACTATTAATAAAGTTCTTTGAGTTTTCCTCCATATGATCTTGTATTTGTGAATCATATTGTTTATGAATGCAATTGTATGGTTAATGTGTTTCTAGTTCCACATTGTTTATGATGTTTTATATAGAGATGCTTTGATAGTTTGTTGTTACTTTGACTCTACAGGTATTCTTTGAAGTAGGAAAAGTATGAGAGGAGTGGCAAATTCTATCAACGGAAGGAGAAATCAAGCTAAGATCAAAGTGGAGGATCTAGGTTGGTCCTCTTTTCTTCTCTTCCATCTATCACACTTAAAGGAATTCTTGAAAGGCTTTCATTATTTTTTTCTAAGATAGCTACCCATCTTAGTGGGACTAGTAGTTCGAATCGACACTAGTTTTCCTTTTAACATCCCTCCATCGAAATATTTTCAAATAGGAATTGAAACAGATTTACGATAATCTCCACCTTAGATGAGCTCCTAGCTCTCGAGTGTTAAATCTCCCTTCGCTCCAATTCTTTTGGATTGCTCATGACTAAGTGCCAACTTATATCAGAAGTGCCCTTTTTGTCAGAACTTTTGGAAAAGGATTAAAATTGAAGTTACAAGGTTTTTCAACCTTTGAAGTACTTCCCTCCAATATTCCTATGTGACGATATCACGATGTGCCAATGTGTTGGACCTCGGACATTCCAATATCCTATATTCTGATGCTCCTTCCTTCCTAAGGCTTCAAATGTATGAACTTCAGCAGACCATATCTTTTGATCTAGGAGTCCACTTTTGGATTTCCACATATCATTAGAAATATCGTTCAAAGCACTTTCTAAAGGAGAGGGTCTAACATAGGCTTTGAGTCCTTTTACTTCTTGGAATATGACTAAAAACTTCTCTTGTCATTGAATTTTTGGACATATGAAATCACACCCACCATGATGATCATCTACATGAAGCCTGCAACTACAATAGGAATCCTTCTAAGCGATGCATTTTCTATAGCACACATTCTTAACAATCTGGTTAACATCAATGCTAACATTAATGCATAATACTAGCACAACCACCACCAACTTTCCAATGATCACTCATGGCAGGACACTCATGATACCTCAATGATGACCCCTTAGGGAAATTACAGTTCAAATCAAGATTAATGGACCTATTTTTCACTCTTTTGACATCATTTGGAAACATTGGAACAATTTTGCAGTAAGTGACAACATTGGCTCCAATTGGGGATAGTTCCTTGCTAGAAAGGTGCTGAGAACCTATAGACTAGTAGCCTTATATCTATCAGGCATTGAGTCATTTAATTCATGTATATAAAAACAAAAACAAAAACATAAAGAATTGAAAGTATTACTAATATTTTATTATGGCTCACCGGTATGTATATTGGGTGAGAAATGAACCTCTTAGTGCTGGAAGTAAAGCTTGAAGAATTTCCCATTTATAGGCATCTCAAGCACTTCACCTTCCAAGTTTTCCAACAAGAAAGTATTGGTTCCCTTTGCCTCAGTAATCTTGAAGGGTTCAAACCATAAGGGATCAAATTCACCATGTTTCCCTTTGTATTCTCTTCTTAAATCCCACCTCAAAACTAGCTCTCCTAGGTAGAGAGGTCTATCCTCATCCTTATTATTGAACAAAGATTTCATTTTCTATCGATAGCTGATTAATTTGTGATTCACCTATTTTTTGCTTTCCTGAAGCTCTGCTAATTGATTTATCCTTCAGGTCAAGAAGTTTTGTTCTTCTTCGACATATTGTAATATTTTGGCCACTCACATTGAGAGTTGTGTTAGTTTCAACCTTTGAAGCCTTCCACCAGCGATCAAACACACTCTTACAAAGTGGTCTTAGGGTTTCAAAGTCAAATTTTGTCATTTCAGTGAGTCTTCAAGTAAAATTTGGTCACTAGGCATTAGGTCTAAGATTTGTTTTCACTCCTTTCAAAGTTTTCCAAGTGTAGGTCCATGTCACCATTTGGCTATGTGTACCATCATTCAAAAAAGTTTTCATCATCATTTTAGGTTCCAATAGGTCATTTTACACCTTGTTCGTGCTTCAGTTGTACTTGGGTAAGGCTCATTTCCCTCTCCTAGGATTTTGAAGGTAATTTTTCTTGGATGGTCAAATCATCAACAAAACTTGTATCCTAATGCTCATACACCTTCCCCTATCCTTAATATACATTCTTAAGCACTTCCCATCACTGATATCCCTCAAATTCATCATTTTCCCACAAACCCTAGCTTTTTGTTACAATTTGACAATTTTCTAGGCTAGGCCTATGTTTTGCCCTTTTGGATCCCTTCCCCTCACTCAATATTTGAAATTCAACTTTCCCCCACTTCATAACATCCCTCAATATTCTCCAAAATTTTCTCAAGAATTAAAAGCCCCTTATCCTCTTCATTTCTCTTCATTTCTACAAATCCCCTGTTCCACATATCAGGATAGGTTTTATTCAAATGATGTTTCTGAAAAATAGAAGATGAATTTGACAAATGTGAGAGACATTTTTGTCCACCATTGACCCAAGAAGAAAAAACTCCTTTAGTTTTTACACAGGTTTCATGGTTTGGGAGAAATGTCGAAAACATCATTTACCTCAGGAGGGTTGATGCACCTCTAGAGTGACCTTGGTAAAAATCAATTTTTCTCCTAGCGGGAATGACAAATTGACTTTACTGATGATTCAGATGATAAGTAGACACAAAGCGATTTCCAATGAGCTATCATGAGCTCAATTTGGAGTTGAGGAAGACCTTCAAAAGTTGACTGCAACAACACTTTGCATTTAGGCAACCTCATTCTGCACATTTTCACCAGTCTTGGGAGATTGGACTTTTGATAGGGAAAATAAGCTACAAATTGAAAAATTCAAGCTGTTCTGGAAAGTAGACTTGCCAAGATTTCCAATGAGCTATAACATGCTCCATTTTGACACCAGGAAGGCCTTAAAAAGTGGTCTACAAAAAGGTGCTATGCACCTACCCTGCGCTATGCCCCTAAGTGACTTCCTCAGTGCAAAAGGAACGGGCGCTACGCACCTGGCCAACACTGCGCACCTGGGTGAGGCACTATGCACCTTGCAGCTAAGCTCCAAATCATTCCAAATCGCTTCAATTTTCCTCAAAACTTCCAAATTACCTCTTTGCAAGTAAGTAACACAATCATTCTTGTTGGAAAGGGTTATTGCATCAGCCTTTGGTGATTTTGTCTCTCAAGACGTCAAACCCTAGTTTTCACCAAAATATATCATAAATTTAAAAGATCACTCATTTATTGTTGTCCTATATCATCCATTTTTCTATTCCCTAAACCCCATTCCCTCATATAAAATTCCCTAAACATCATTCCCTAATATATTTTCCCCAATTCCCAGACCCCATACATACACCCCAAACCCTACACTATTCCAAAACCCTACTCACTCCCTAAATCCCATTCACAGTCTTAATCACTCTCACCTTTTGCCTATAAAATCTCTTCATACTTATCTTAGATTCATTCACCCTATTTCTTCATTCACCACAAGAGAATACAACAATAAAAATAATGGAGAGCAACAGTGAATATGAGCTTGAAGAAGAAAACCTTAGTGACAGTTCCAGGGAGAGAAACATATAGCACAGGAAACATCATAAAGGATGAAAACATATCAGAGAGGAGCCTACTAGTTTGAGGACGCTGCAAGCCTACCCATTTGCCATTTCTTGTTTTAAACACTAGTCATGTTTTGGTTTTTGTGAAATGGTGGAAAGGGTTAAATTTCATCATGAATTAGCAAGGTTGTTTGTGACACATTTGGACAACAATGAAGTAAACCTTGTTGGAGTTACATTCACTTTGTCTCCAGCTGTTATTTCATAGGCTACAGGTATTCTAGATGTGGGTGAAAAGTGGAACAAAGGTCAAGACATTGACAGAGAGTACTATGAGCCTTATATCAAGGCTAGATACCAAGACAAACTCAAGAGAGTATTCCCCTTTAAGTTCTTGGAGGACAGGTTTGCTCCATTGATTAAAATAATCATCAAGTATTTTATTTGTGAAGGTAGGTTCTCCCAATTGTATGCCTACCACATTAGACTGTTGATGCATTTCACTAGGGTGAGAATGATGAATATCCCCTACTTCATGTTCAAAAACATTGAGAAGCTGGCACTTATTGTAGAGAAGAAACCATACCCCCAACAGTTAACTAGCATTTACCACTACTCTTTGATTAAAATCATTGTTTTACATCAGCTGAACCTTCTTAACATGCCATGGGAGACTTTCATTTCTCATGAAATGTTCAAAGGCCCTAAAATGTTTTCATAAGTTCCTCATGAAGAAGGTGGACCTTCAGGACATGAAAAAGTCAAAGAGACTGAAACTATTGGAGTGCCAGTGTTTGTGACGTGTGAGAGGGGCACTAGGAAACTTTTTGCAGTTTCCAGGCGAGTATTATCTCCACAACGTGTGGAAGGGGTCTCGCCTTCTTCATCAGACTATAGGCAAATGCTATCTCCACAAGGAGTGGAAGGGGCTTTTCCTTCTTCCTCAGCTAAACAAGTACAGGCTGAGTAGCAGCACAAGGGAAAAGGTAAAGGCAAGAAAAATATGCATAAGAAGGATCTTGGAGAAGAGCAAGAAAGAGATTTTGATCTTGTTGATCATGAGGAGACACAAGGAGTTGATGTCATGGACTTAAAAACTCAAGATCCAAAAACTACCAAAGACATGATCATAAAGGAACAAGATGCTGAGATACAAGCTGTGTCAGACAACTTAGAGAGGGTGAAGTGGGTCATCAAATATCTAGAGCAAGAAAACAAGCAATTAAGCGACAAGCAAGTCCTCATGGAGCTGCAAATGATCAAGGAAAACAGGAAAAAGGCTAAGAAGGCCAAGGTCAAGTTGACTTCAATTGAACAAGAGATCGAGAATGACCGGGAAACTTGGCTTGAGAGGGTTAATATACACCTTGAGGGGCTGATTGAGAAGGCCAACAGAGACAAGAATATGCTTTGCCACATGGCCTACCACTACATGACTCGTAACAAGATCTACAATATAAGAATGAGGAAGCTTAAGGCTAGGTTGAGGAAGGCCTTAAGGAGAAAAAAGGAGCAAGACAAGTTGAAAATCTTGGCTGAAGCCTCACTAGCTCATCAAAGAAACTAATGGTGGTGCCTTGTGCCAAATATGGGAAAGTTTTGATAAGTTTTTGTCATTTTGAAATTTTCCAACACAAAAAATTTCCCTAGGTGCGAAGCGCCATCGGCGCTACAATTTTCACTGGAGGAATTTTTGAAGAAATATCTTATTTATCTAGATTCAGCATGATGAGAACATCAAACCCAGAACATATCGGCAATTTTGGAGCAAAACTTGGTCACAAAAAGGTAAAAAAACCATCAAAAAATGACCTCACTATGTCTTTTTGGACACACAAAAGCAGCCTTGGGAGATTTGATTTTGGAGGGGGGAAATGACAACCAAATGAACAAATTCAAGATGTTCCAGAAAGTAGATAGGAAGGCCTTTCCAATGAGCTATCTTGGGCTCAATTTGGCTAAGGGTAAGGCCTCCAAAAGTGGTTTTCAAGAGGCACTATGCACCTGGCCAGCGGTGCTATGCATAAAGCAAGTTTGCCAAAAAAATCCAATTTTCACCTAATTTCTCTGCAAATTGACTTTTTCTCTCTTCATGGATGAATTTATGATTGTAAGTAATGCTATGCTATGTAAATGTAATTGTGAAATGATCTTAGAGGGTAGATTCATCATTTTGAGGTGGTTTGGGGGTCAATGAATCAATTTCCATGCTTATAGAGGCAAGCTATTCCACTGCCTATATTCCGGCTCTTTGTTTGGAAATGGTTGGAACAGTTCCTTATCTCTTATATTCGACCCTTGATGACTAGCATAGGCGGTTTGATTTTCTATATTATGTATTTTTTCAGTCATTAGCAAAATTTGGCCTCTCTTGGATGCTCTGAGCTACATTATACATCTTTACAGCAGTTTGGCAAGGAAATAAACGAGGATTTTCAGCTATTTTTATGGGATACTTGTGGTAAAGTGCTTTTGCATAGTTTCTTCTCCTGTTATTAGTTTTTCTCATGTGTTATGTGTGCCACAATATTATTCATTCTTCTAACTAAATGAAATCAAGATAGATAGGTAGAATACATTGGTTACAGTGCTCTGCCTTGGGAATCCATTTAGTTTTTGATGTTTTCTACTGTTTGAAGAGTACTCATGATCTCTACATGCCATCCTCTACTCCTCACTAGTCTTAGACCTACCGTCCCACTCAATTTCAAGTGCTAAAACACCTACCTACCTCACCCCATAGAACACCCTGCATTCTTGACTTGATTTCTCAGACCCAAAGCTACCTGCTCCATTTGATCCAACAAAACCATCACAAAATCAATCAAAAAATCCTAGAGCTACTATACCTAGCCTAAAATCCATATTTGTAGTCATCTGGACTGAGATTAACAAGGAGAGATCCATCTCCTGACCTGGTAGGGCTTGCTACCAGGTTAAGCTTGGTTTGTGGTTATCCTAGGATTGCCTCCTTTCAACCTAAGGTCAATCTAGGCTCTAACAAGTTGTATAGGGAATATTGTTTCTTTCCCATAAACCAATTAAAAAGGTGATTTCCCTGTGGATATTTTAGGAGTTATCTTGTTAGGCCATAGGGATAATTTCAGCTGGAAGTTCCAATTTCTCTAACTTGTTGTAATTGTTTTCTTCGAGATCCATACTATCGTTTTGTTGGAAGATCTAGCTAGCCCATTTACCTGTGGATAGTAGGTAGTAGAGTGGCCAAATGTAATGTTGAATCTTTGGCAAAATTTGATAAATTTTGCATACTTAAAAACCTAAACATTATCAGTGACAATTTTCATAGGACAACCAAACCTAGCAAAGATATTTTCCTCCAAAACATTTATGACCACAATGTCGATTACGTTTTGGGCTAGGATTAATTCCACCCATTTTGTGAAATAGTTCATGGCTGTGAGTATCCACTTGTGTTGGCTCCTGGAAGGGTAGTGTATCTCTATGATAAAGTCGAGTCCCCATTGCCTAAAAGGCTCTTTTATAAAAATAGGGACTAATGGGAGTGGGGCTAATTTATGCTTCTCGATGAATATTTGACACTTCTAGCAAGCCTGGACATAAGCTTGAACCTCTCTGACTAGTTTAGGCCAATAAAATCCTAGTTTTAATATCTTGTGTGCGATAGTCTTCCAGCTGTAATGTCCCCCACAAACTCCACTATGGAAGTCATCAATTACACTTAGATTTTTTGTTTCTACCAAACACAAAAGTAGAATCCCAATAGGGTCCTTCCAATAAAATTGACCATTGGATACAATAAACTTCTGAGCTTGTAATATTAATGCTCTATAGTTATATTTATCCATCTTTACTGGGCACCTTAACAATAGCATATAATGGATGACATCTTTATACCAGACTGTTGTTTCGTTTTTGATACAATTTTTTTGGATCAATGTCTTGATCATTAGTTGTTGTGTCCCTTCTTCATTCTCTTCTGCTAATAAGTTAATCCCCAAGGCCTAGAAATTAGACTCTCACAAGATTTTATATAATCATTGTCCTTTGATGAGTTTAGTGAGCTTGATGTCCATATCGTACTCTTGGATTTTGGCAATCCACTTACCTCTTTTTCCATCACTATCTCGTTGCATTAGGATTTCTTTAACAACCACTGTTGGAACATAAGCTACAATGTTAGAGTGTAAGACATATACTCTGAAGGCCTTCAAAGCCTTGACCATGACGTAAGCCTTTCTTTCCAAGATATTATATTTCAATTCAACCTTCCACAACCCTTGGATGAAGAAGGCTATAGGCTGCTCATGACCTTCACTATTCTTATGCAATAACACAACAATTGTAGTATGAGGAGAGGCAAGATAAAAGATGTAAAATGGTATTGAATAATTTGGCTGACTAACATAGGAGCCTCTGAAAAATATCTTTTGATCGTAGAGAAGGATTATTGGGAATCTGGGTTCCACTTCACTTCATTCTCTTTCTTCAACATCTCTATGATACCTTTAACTATCTTTGCATAGTTGTGTATAAATCGCCTCAAGAATTTAATCCTTCCCAAGAACACTTGGACCTATTTTTTATTTCTAGGTAGGGAAATGTGGTTGATGGATTCCACATGCTTGGGATCGATCTTCACCCCCTCCTATGCTACTATATGCTACAAAAACTTACCTTCGATCAGAGTGAACTGAGATTTATTTGCATTTAAAGAAAACCCATACTTCCAACATTTCTCAAAAGTGAGTTTCAAATGCACAATATGCTCCTCTTCTGTTTTAGAAAAAACTATGATATCATTCAAGTAGACCACTATGAATTTGTCTTGTTCTCCCACGAATGTTATATCCATGGCCCTTTCAAAGTTGCTCTTCCGTTTATAAGGCCAAATGGAATTCTTGCATACATGAAGGTTCCTTAGGGTGTAGTGAATGCAATTTTATTTTGATCATCAAGATACATTGATACCTAATTATACCTTGAAAATCCATCCATCATGGACATCTAAGCTGAGCCAACTACCTTCTGTAATATATAATCCATTTTTCACAATGGGTAGTTGTCTTTTAATGAAGCTTTGTTGAGGTTTCTGAAATCCATAGACAACTTATTTCTCCATTTGTTTTCCTCACAGGAACCAAGTTTTCCACCCACTCTGAGTACCTCAAGGGTACAATGAACTTGGCCTGAAGTAACTTCCTTACATCCTTCTCAATTGATTGGAGTAAAAGAGGATTGATCTATCTAAGTTTCTTCTTACAAGGCTTCATTCCATTTTTTAAGGGAATCTTATGTTGAATAACATTTGTATAAAATGTCTTTATATCATCATATGAACAAGAAAATACATCTTTATAAACTATAAAAAGATTTAAGTACCTCGGTTTATATTGTTGGGGAATACGTTTTGACAATTTGATCATTCGAGATTCATTTTCTGAGCCAATGTTGCAATCCTCCACTTGTTCATTGACTCCTTGTTTAGAAGGTTTTGAGGCCACGACATTGGGTTTGAATAATCTCTCCAAAGGAATTAGACCATGAGGAATAGTCTTTCCCTTTAGCTACAGAACTCTATGCCTTGTGACAATTTCCTCCCAACCAGTTTGTTGTTCCTATGTCACTTTTTCATCTTCTTGGTCGATCACAGAATTTGATAATTCCCCAATGACTTCCATAAAACACTTGATTTGTTCATCATCTTCAAACACCTTCCAATGTGCCACATTATAAGGCACTAAAGGTCTGTACCTAACTTCAATTTCATATCTGAGAAATGGATTTTCTGGTGTCTTAAAATTACTGGCAGTTATAGCCAAGGAGTCAGCCATTTTATTTCCTTCCCTAAGTAATAATTGGAATTTAAACACCAGGAAGAAGTTTTCCATTAAATCCCAAACCTTATTTCTATAATCCCTTAACCTGGGGTGCTTAGTTTGACATTAGTTCTTGATTTTCTTTACCACCAGCTATGAGTCTCCAAACACAGTCAGGAATTCAATGTTCAAATTCCTCGCTACTTGCAGGCCTAGTAGTAATGCCTCATACTATACCACATTATTTGTTTCTTCAAATTCCAATTTGAATGAGAGAGGGACCAAGATACCCTCTGGGGATATCAACAAAACCCCTGCTCCATTACCTTCCTTAGAATTAGAACTATCAAAATACAACTTCCAGACTTTTCTACAATCACTTAGCTATTGATTTAATTGGGCTACAAGGATTACCTGTGTTTCTTCTAAAATAAAATCATCTTCTTCTAACAGTAAGCGAGAGAGATCCATTTCCTTCCCATACACGAGCATTATTTTTTTAATTAGCCTTTGTAACTGTTTTAACGAACCTTGATTCCCTACGTAGTTGCCTTTCTTCTCCACCAAATATAGGGATAGTATCACAGGTAAGATCCAGCTTAATGTAACCTCCAATATTTTATCCCCATGATCTAGAAAAAATCATACCAAACCTTGCAGGGATATCAACTACTACGATTTCCATTACTACACATTTTACTAGCATCTGGGACAAATTCACCACTAAGTCCTTTATCATTCTCAAGCACTTTACCATCTTAGAGTGAAAAGAGTAGAGATATTTGTATGGTCTCATTATTTGCAAGCCTAGCTACTCCATTACTGACAGTGGCATCAAATTATGAGAAGTGCCCGAGTCCAACATGCAGTTATGGAGCAGGAGGTCATGTACTACTAGAGTAACATAAAAAGGTGTTGTGGAGGGATCTTGTTCTTCAACATGGGGTCCAAAGATGATCATTT
The DNA here is from genome assembly GCA_031772625.1 of Pinus tabuliformis. Classification (NCBI taxonomy): domain Eukaryota; kingdom Viridiplantae; phylum Streptophyta; class Pinopsida; order Pinales; family Pinaceae; genus Pinus; species Pinus tabuliformis. The sequence continues at coordinate 716,928,548 of CM062804.1, forward strand.
GCCTTTCTTCTTGGAGATTTAAACTATCATGTGATTGCGCTGAAGCATATGGAAGCATGAAATGGGAAACTTGGGCCTTATAGGTGGGTTGTTTCAAGAGCTTAGCTAACAAGACCATAATTTTGACTTTCTCAAGCTATTTTTGAAGATTAAAGATAATAGGACCTTTTTTTGTAGTGTTAACTTCTACCAGATATTTTTCTTTCTCACAGATGGACCTAGAGGGGGGAGGTGACTTCTCTTCTTTGAGGACTTCTAGCTTATGGGAGTTTGGATCTAAGGACTCATTTTTTTTTTGAATAATTGGATCTAAAGGCCCCTTCCCCTTTTTGGATCACCTAGGAGGCTCTTGGGAGGAAGCATCTTCATTTTTTTCTTGTCCCCTTGATCTAGAGGACCGAAGATCATATTCCTTATGCAGCTAGGCTTGTATGAAATCAGAAAATTTCTTGCAGTAATCATCAATCTCACCATCGTTTAGTGTTGCATCAAGATCCTCCTCCTCTTATTCATATGTTCTAAATTCTTGTTCTTCATCAAAGAAAGAGGGATACATGTTCCCTTGAACTTCATTGGCATCTTGTATCTTCTCCTCCAGATCATCTTCCATGTATAATGGGGGGTGGATGTGGTCTTGTTGTTCTTTTCTCTGCCTTTGCAATATTTGTAAGGGAGACCTTATGTATTGAGGGTTGAAACCTCGATTAGAACCTTGAGTATTATATTTTGGAAGGTTTTTATTCTCTAGTTCCAGTTTTACCAATTTATTTGATAAATTATTTATTAACCTATCCATTTCCCCCAACTTTTTTTCTTGGGAGTCTCTTCCATAACTTAAGGAATATTCCTCCTCTTTCCCATTTTTATTCTCTCTAGATTCATTTATGCTTATTGACTTCCCTTTTGATGTAAAATTTTCTTCTACCTTGATAGAATCATTTTGAAGCTAGTCTAAGGTATGAGACTTCCTCTCTCTGAGTGTGAAGACGAAATCTAATTCAAAGGCCCCAAAAAAAGCTACGCGAGCAATGGCCTATGGAGGTTTCATCTCATCAAGTATATTGTTGTACAATTTATTAAACCTTTTTATAAACTCTAAGATATCCTCATCAAGTTTCTTCTTCATAGCATTGAGCTCAGCAACAATATATCCGTGATATCTCTTCTCTCCCCATTTCTACATAAAATAATTCTCCATCTCTTCCGAAATGGAAATGGAAGCATCCGGAAAGGATTTGAACCATTTCTTGGATTCCTAATCAAAAGATTGGATGGAGAGTCTCAACACCACATGCAAGTTCTTGACGTTTAAATTTTCCAAAAAGGCACAAAAAACTTCTATGTGTCATATTCTCCATTAAACTTGGGTAGGAGTTTGAGATAGTCATGTGGCATAACACTTAAAGGTTGAGGAATATCTAACGGAGAAATTTGTTTAACAGGAAACCTGGAACATCCATCTGGAGCAGAGGTGGTGGTGCTAGGTTTATTAGGGGTCTTTGCGCTATGACCAATTGTGAGACATCTAACTGACCTTGGATTGAGAAATTGTTCACACTGTGACTAGGAATTCTCATGAGGATATATTTTCCATTCTCGAATTCATGGGGGGGCGGGAATGATAAAGAAGGGGTGTTGATTGAGACTTCTTCTTCCTTCAATTCTAGGGAGATAGTATTGAGTAGCTGACCATTTTCTAAAGGACATACTAGGACTCTAAGAGAAAAATCAAAGGAATGAATTATGGCATTTTGTGAGTTGGATGAGGATGTCTTGGGAAACATGGAGACAATAGTATCAGTATTGAGGGGTTTTTCCTTCCAAATACTTCTATATATTAGCCTTTCTAGATTAGATACAGATGGTGTTCTTTTCTGAGAGTTATCTAAGCGGGTATGGGGCCTCTTAAAAGCCAAGGTGATGAACTTATAATCGGTTGTGGAGTCACCAACGTGATAATCTACAACCCACACATCTTTTCTGACCTTATCAAAGAGCGTATGAATGTCATACCTAGGAGAAAATGTGTCTAATTCGTTCCCCGATAGTGGTCCCAAAAGATGTTGTTGCTTGTTCTATCTCCTATCACACAATTTCTTCAAAAGATGTAGAATCCCCCTTGAGACAACCCGTAGGTTGAAAAAAGGGTTAGTGCCTAGGGCATCCAAAGGAGTGATTTTGAAGATCATCTTAGGGCTTTATGCTACACTCCATATGTCACATAATTTGATAAGAGATAATTCAAAGCTTGGTTCAATAGTCCTTCACCAAGGTAGACTAAAATAGACACACAGATCTAAATACTCATGGGTAAATATGGGTTATCTCAAAGAGAAATGCCTTGGTTATGGTGGACAAAGCACACCAATACAAAGTTTAATATTATTGTTGTACTATGGATGGACGAGAGGAAGGAAAGGAGGGAAATCGATGTAGAGGGCTAGACATAACACAAAATTTTAAGCAACAATCTCTAGCAGAAATATGGAAGAGTGGGGAGGTGAAAATGCAGAAAAATTGGAGTGTGAATGAAGGTCTCAAGTTATATGCCTCATGAATACATTTTTCACCAAGCAACAATAAGTAAATTTTGTTCACATACAAGTACTATAGGATATCAAAGAACATAAGTAAATATGCTTCTAACATAGATACTTTTTACTACTTAGCATCAAACATACAACCATAAATGAGAGTGAAACCAAAAAATTCATTACACGATTTTAGAGGAGGAAAGACATACATGAAGTGATATATAAAGGGGAAAGAATAATGCATATTTCTCTGATTGGAATCAACAAAAACGACTTCATTAATATTTAAAGATGGAGTCCAAATCATCAGTCCATCACATTTAACAATTGTATAATCCCAAGCACCTCATGAACAAGAAAATTGAACCAAAGTGGAACCACGTTTTCTGCAAACATAACCCAAAATTTACTAAGAAGAATTCAGGCCTCCTGGATGCAAAATTCGTGAAACTCCTTTAAGTGTTTATTCCTTCTTTTTATAAGGAGAGGGGGATCTTGAAAAATAATTACAAAATATCTCATCCAAGCTTAAACTATCTGATTGAATAGATGCCTCAGTGTGCAAAGGTTTTGTTGCCCAAATCATTACAACGGATTCGATTCCTTTCTTTAAAATGAAAAAATTATAGAATAACAAAAATAAGAAAAACTGATGTTGGCTAGATAAATCGATCTTGTGGACAAGGCCAATCTCCCTAGTATCAAAAGATAGTCTAGCAACAAATGGACAAACAAATCTATCTTTCTCTAGACATATGCGATTTATAGGTAAATACTACATAGGTGTTAAGATCCTACCTTAGATCCAATGCTTGTTTGTAGTAGTCATCCTCCAATCGTTCGAAAGAGTTAACCTCCAATCATTCAAAGAAGTTACCTTTGAAGACCTACAATCACAAACAAGCAAAAATTAAATAGCACCTGCATAGCAAATATTATAAATCATGTCTATTATGGTGATCAAGGAATCCATAAAATAAACCATGAATTAACAGCTTATTGAGAAAAAACAAATTTATTTGTATTAACTTTGAATAGTAGAAGAACCTTACAACCTTTTTAGCCTTGATTTTGAACAAGCTCTTCGTGGGGTCTGAAACAGGAATTTCCTTTACTTTTACAAGTCTTGAACTCTTCCAAATGATATACATAGAGGTATGTAATCTCTCCTCATAAAATCTCAAATAAAGAAGACTAAGTTCCAACAACATTTTACCTCAAAAATACTAAGCTTCGAACCCCCAAGTAACCAGCCCAATGCTTCTTTTTATAGTGCAGAGGAGGAGGTTACAGGTCCACCTATGAAGGGATAGAATCCTCCTTCAAAGCGATAAGCTCCTCACATCAAGGGATTAGCTCCTTAAGGTATGGGATACATGAACCTTAAAAGAGTGAACTTGCCACCTCAATATTCCTTCTAGAAGCTTCTAGAAATGACTAAAAGTGAGTTTTTCAGAGTATACTCACGACTTTTTAACTTTTACAGGGGTCCGCACCTTTAACACAGAGATAGTGCAGTCAGATGCATAGGAGACATGACCATTAGGTGCGGGACCGTAGGAAAGACAAAGAGAAAGTGCAGAACCAGAGTTTTAAAGACTTTTGAGAGCTTTTCTCTTACTTTACAGACTTGATATGAGGAAGTGATGTTTTGGAATTGCAGAGGAGGAAAGTATGAGTGGTAATGAATTCACACAGATAGAAAAATGTCAAGGTGACAATTTTTAGTGCAACAGATTTCCCCCTAAAGTGCAAAGTGTGTAATGGATGAAGATAGAGTCTCTCATTTATGAAGAGCGAAGTACTATATCATTTCAAGGATCATCTTGTGGACACCCCAATCAAAACTTATAAAAACATTCAATGCAAAATATATATATGTAGGCATATCATCACTGAGGTAGGCATTCCCATACTCAGATAAAAACTGACTAGAAAAATGACTAAACTGTTCTGATACAGGAATGATTTCGTAATACATCAAGAGTATAGACATGTGTTGAAACAGTATGGATGCAGCCATCTATTTATGAATAATCCACTGTATAATGAATAAAAAAATCCTTGCAGCTTGGATGGTAGAAACTAGATCTAGGGTCTTGATTTCCGCTTCCCTAACTAGTACGATTCTATCCATGTGAATGAATGTGTTGAAGTCAAACATGGTAGAAACCACTTGATTACCAGTCAATGATGTGGACTATTAACAAGTGTGAGAGAAACCACCAGTAATGTCAATGGCTCTCAAAGTACTCAGTACAATCTATGAAATGTGAATAAATGAGCTAAAGTTGAACATGTCATAGAATCATTCGATCGAAGGTCAATGATGCAACCTATCCTTGAAGGTGAGAAAACTACCATTAGGGCATGTAGTTTTCAAGGTATTGACAATTTCTAGATCAACTTCCTAGATAATGAACCGAAGTCGATAAAAAGCGATCCGTTGTAGGCAAGCCCACAACACAAAATCATAGATCAAGTTTTGAAGAAATATATTGGCAAGGACTGACTCAGGGATGGTCAAAATGGATGACAAATATCTCGCAGATGGCTTGTTTGAACTGATCTCTTGAACACATAACGACACTGCAGATGGCTTGGTGACAATTGACCCAAAGCTAATACCTAGAAACCGGCTGAATACTTTCAATGTGGTTTGATTAACTATTAGGAAAAGGAATTTCCCAACCCAGGTGAACAAAAAGTGTCATGTTCAAGAATGGTTGACGGTTTTCTTAAAAAAAAAGTGTAACAAACGGGTTCATTTTTCTCTCTTTTCCCCCACCATTTCTAGAAAGTACCTCTTTATTTTGGACAAGCTTGAGGAGGATAACATTGCTTGTTTATAAGCTCATCCTTTGGATGAGTCCAACTTAGTTTAAAATTCGAACCCTAAGAAGGAGTGGTTCGTTCCTGTTTAAAATTGAATAGGTCCTTTACTATTAAATTTTAATGAGTCCAGTATAGGAAAACCTCAGTGTTTTTCAATTTTAGGGAGTTAGAAGAAAAACTTAAGAAAACTCCATGGGGGTACTTTTTCATAAAATAATCCCTCAGGTCCAAAGAAAGATAAAATAATACAGGATGGATGACATTTCCAATACTTTAACGAGCTAGAAAAGACAAGCACTCGACAATCTGTTCATATTTAATGAGTCTGAAAAGGGTTTAAAGAGGACTCTATTGACCGTAATTAGTCAACGTATACCTTTTTCGTAAATAGTCCATTTCAGTCCATAAAATGGGTAAACTTATACTAAAGTGACGAATATTCATTTATTTTAATGGGTTCGAACAATCAAGTGCTCAACAATCTTTTCAATTTTCGAGATTCTGAAAAGAACTTAAAGAGGACTCCAATGTTTCACTCTTTTGTAAATTTTTGAAAGAGTCTAAGAAGTGATAAAAGTATGCTCTTTGTTGAAAAATGATCAATTTCCCCGAAAAATCCAATATTCTACACAAAAACTCAAAACATTACACATACCTTTTTAAGATAAATAAAAATGTTTTAAAAATTACCTTTTTAAAGTGAAAAATAAATAATTTAAGAATTCATTTATTCGAAAAAACTTATAGAAAGGGCTTTCCTAGCTTCATTTTTACCATTTGAGTTCAGAGTGAGAAGTGAGAGCTTTTGGGTAAAAAAGTTCCTGTGAATATTCTGGAAAATCCGTCTGTCAGAATCGAAAACCGTCAGCTCCAAGTAATCCATGTCCTCCTTAACTTGCATTTCATCTATTTACATTTTGATTTTAGGCTTTAAATTTGATTTTTAAAGGAAAAATAGGTTTGAAAAATCACTTGCAGGGGTCCGTAGGTGCAACATGCAGGCCCTACGGAGCCCAACCTTTTTCTATAAAGAAAAAGGTCGTGGTTCTGCAACTATTGCTCACAACCCATGCAAACGTATGCACTGTTTGTAAACAGCGGGTGTGGACCCCGTGCAATGAATTTTAAAATTTAAATTTCTCCATTTTTGCCCAAAACTTTTCGAACAAGCTTGTTCTAATATGTCTTTTTATGCATTGTAGGACATTCAAAATGCTTATTTGGCGAGAACGCGAGCATGAGGATGTGGATTATGTTGCAATGAATGATATGCCCACATTGCAGGCATTGGGAGCATGTGGATTGTATAAGTTATGGACCATACAGGGCATGAGGGCCCAAGTAGACCTTCTGACATGGTTGGTAGATAGATGGAACACATAGACCAGTGCTTTGTGATTGGTGGCCACCGGCTCGAAATCGAGCTGGAGGACATATGCTTTTTGACTAGTTTGTCCAAGAGGGGTGAACAATTATCTCTTTTCGGGACTAGGCCAAGTGGCCAGTCTGTCACTAGTCTCCGATTGGAGTTTTGTGATGATCAAGCAAACCCCGAGCATAAATAGATTGATATTAAAACTATCAGCCGTCCTGAGCTTAAATTTATTGCATTCAATTTTACCAGACTATGTGGGATTGCAACATTTCATGTGGCTATTAGATCCCAAATGCAGATCCCAAATGCAGATCGCTGTAGACTATTTTCGAGGCACCATATACAACTGATGTGAGGCTGTGTTGGAAAATGTGAAAGGCCAACTAACCAGAGTGAAGAATGGATAGTTGAAAAACTTTGGATATGGATTTATCGTAGTCATCTTTTCTCTAGAGAGGATCCCCATGTTATCCCCGGAGCATATTCCTGTTGATGCTAGTCTTCCTCGAGAGCCTAGATTGGTTCGTTGGGTTGCTTTGATGGCCCGACACCCTAAGGAGGGCACAAAGGTTGTTTGTTTCCACCTAAATATTTTTGTTGGTTGAACAACCAACTTTTTGTGATTCAGGAATTTCCATATGCATACTGGGATGGATTACCATGGTGACCTAGACATGATTCTTCCACCAGGAGAGTAATGGGATGATTCAAGTAAAAACCATTTTCAACACTTTCTAAGTTTTATCTATTTTTTAATATTTTAAATCATCCAAAACTGATAATCAAAAGCTTAAATGTAGATGTGGGTCAACGATGACCGGCTGCTTTGCAGCCTTACGACAGGAGATAACCAGCTGCAGCAGCACTAGCCCCACAGGACCAATCAACAGAGATCCTAACCGATTTGGAGCATCATCTAGTGCGCTTGAAACTAGATATTCCAGAGACTGATATAGATGATATTCCACTTAGGTTACAGAGATATGTGATTGGGGTACCAGGACCTTTTAGGAGGTTCCTATGTAAGGTGGCCTGAGTAGTAGTTTCTTATTGTGATCATCGCTAGGGATAGGATGATCGATTTTGTAGACTCATGACATTTTTGTCTTTTTGTATTATCATTTTTTCCGATCATAAGGTGTTTTTCAACCTATGATTATGTATATTTTGAAACACACTTCTATGCTATGATATATCATTATTACCAGCTATCTCATGTAACATGTTATCAAATGTTATGAAATTTACTGTTTTGATTATTGAAAATGTCTATTTATCATACTAGAAGAAACTGCATCTGCTAATGTATTTAAATGTCTTGGAATATGCTAACATTCAATGTAATCAAATTCACGTTCCAAGAGACAAACTCTCAAAAACAACCTTAATAAAAATGGATTTCTAATGGCATAAACCCTGTTAAGCTGTAAGACAATGAGTTTAGAATCCAACCTAACAATCAAACTCTGAATCCCAAATGAGATGGATTCAGATAATAACTCAATCACTGCACTATACTCTGAAATGTTATTCGTTGTTTGACCAATGCTTACCCCATGCATAGACACTAACTCATCAGAGGGTGAATAGATAACCCAAGCAGCAGAAGAAATGTTCTGTGTACTACAACAAGAACCATTAGCAAAACCAATGTATGTTTGAAGAGACGTCGGCATCTGCAATATCGAGTAAAATCAAGATAAGCAGGAATAATGATAAGAGAACTCTCTAAACTAGGCACACTTTTCTAATCTAAAACACACCAGCTGTAAAGAAACTAATCTAACAAAATATCTCCACATAGAATTTAAGAATAATATCTTTTCAGATAAAGTCCATTTCTGGGTTTACCCAAAGAGACACCATCAAAATCTATCAATTCATAAGCCCCTTTTGCCAGCTTTCACTTAACAATGTAGGGACCATAACGCATAGGTAAAAATTTTCCATCCCCTAGCTTATTGTTCGCTTGATCATATACTAAAACTAGGTCTCCTTCTGAAAAATTATGAGGTGTAACACTTCTGTCATACTGAGCTTTCATTCGTTTCACATGAGTCTCATTTTCTATTGCAGTAGTGCGTCGATTCTCATCTAGCTGAGCTAAGTACAAAATTTTTTTCTCTTCTTCAGAAGTAGCTAGGAGTAATTCTATGGCTAATTGTAATGACGGAATTTCGTATTCAATAGGTAACATTGCTTCCAAACCGTAGACTAGTTGAAAAGAAGTGAAACTAGTCGATGTTTTTACTGAGGTCCGATATGCCCAAAGTGCTTAAAATAGCATGGTATGCCAATTGGACTTATGAATACCAATGATTTGTTTAATCATAGTGACTAAAACTTTATTGATAGCCTCAACCAGACCATTAGCCTACGGGTAATACGGAGTAGAACTATTGTGGCGCAGGCCAAGTTGATCTGTCAGTTCAGTCATCATGATATTTCGAAAGTGATTTCCATGATCAGTAATAATATCTTGAGGAACACCGAATCTAACAATTATATGATTGAATATGAAAGTTGTAGCAGTCTTTCCATCTGCCAAAAATGTAGGCATTGCCTCGGCCCACTTAGCAAAATAATCTACTGCTACGATAATATACGCATGCCCCTCAAATGAGTGAAGGTAACATGTAATAAAGTCAATATGCCACTTTGCGAAAATACCAATAACAATTATAGGGTGAAGTGGAGTTTTGGTTGAGCAGGAATTAGAAAATGACTGTAAAGCCTGATATGCAATTTCAAAGGGACTGAAAGGCATCACGCCATCAAATGAATCCAACTTGGAATCAGATGGTACGATCCAAAAGATCATCAAAAGTAACATTATTCAATGAAATCATATGAATATTTGCAATAGAAGGTGATACGTTAGGAGAAGGGAAGGAAAAAGTTCCCAGTAAACCAAAATATTTAATCAAACCTACGCCAACATCCTTGTAAGGGATAGTTGTTTTACCAATGTGCTGAATACTATCTGTAGAGGCTGGGTCGGATGAGAAATAATTCATCTGGTCTATCGTAACAATCTTTCCATTATGAGGAAACTTGATAAGCCAAAAAACCGATGAAACAATAGCTATCATAGCATAAGACCAACTGCAACTCAGGAGAATGTTGTAATCTAGAGGGGCATAAACCGCTTCCACATCTAGATTTATGGTTTTTCCTTCGACCCCTATAGGTAATTCTTGCAAAATACCAAAAGGATGGAACCCTCAACCATCAAAAGCCTTTAGAATTGTTAGAGACTGATTGAGTGTGGGAGAACCAAGCGATTTCCAACACTGGATCGACATAATACATGTAGAAGCCCCTTCAGCAATCACAGTTCGAAATCAAGGTCTGTTTTTGACTAAAAATGGAATCTAGAAAACCATTTGATGAGGTAGGCGGGGTGTACTATTCTCTAAATCAAAGATTATTAGGTTCGAATCCTCAATATTGATAGCTCCTATAGCAAACAATAGTAATTTACGTTGTGCTGGGCATGATTGCAGCACTTCCAAAGCCGACATTGCTGAAGGGGAAATAGCTAAGTCTTCAACAATGTTGTAATTCTGAGTAGCTCTCGCATCTGGATTGAAAGCTGATTTATGAAGTACACCTTTAGCGGGCAGTTTGATTACTAAGTCAGGGTTGGGTTTCTCAATCTGTAGTGGATCAGAACCATGAGGAGGTGTAGTTGATGTGTTTGAATTAGAAGATTCTGCTTCTTTACCACCAACAAGATTTTTACTACCATAATCTTGCAATCGCATTGCGATCCTGACATGAGACATCATCATAATGGGTTTTTCTGAGGCATTCGAGGAAGAACCAATAATCTTACTATCTTGAGTAGGAAAAGGATCCTTTAATACAGCAGGCGTTTGAGAACCTTTAACAAATTTCGAAACATCTGCTCGATGTGGGCATTCTTTGGTAAAATGATCCTCGTCACAATTGAAACAAGGATAGTGAGGTTTCCGTTTTTCATTAGTAGATTCATTTTATCCGTTTTATCTTTTGAATTTTGTTTGTTTTTCTTCTTCCCCTTCTTTTTACTACCAGATTTTGATTTGGTCGTAGATGATTTTATGACATGGATGTTGGCAGAAATTTTAGCGGAAGAATCTCCTGTCGGGGAATCAGGTAAAGTTATTATAGGAGAAGAATTCTTTGAAGATTTCTTCTTACTTTTAGTACTAACTGAACCAATCATACCATCAGCAGCATGAGACCCTGAAGAAGCTGTAGTTATTTGACCGTGTTTTGGAAGATTAGGGATTTTTTCATGTAAATTACGTGACTGCGTATAGATGAGGTCAAGATACTAAGCCTGAGCAATGACTTGCTCTTCAGTGACAACTCCTCCCTTAGCTACATCTTCAGTGATTTTGGGTAACAATGATTTAATGAACCATTCCGCTAAAATTTGATCCGGAATGAAAACTTTCACTAAACGCCTTATACGTCACCATTCATGAATATGATCAGAAATATATGTGTACATGGATTGTTTCAGTGAAGTTAATAGTTCCGTGCCATTTTCGTATCTAACAGGCAACTTAAAATGAGTTAAGAAAGAAGTGGCTAATTGATTGAAATTATTAAAAGAGCCTCGTGGTAAATCAATGTACCATTTGGCAGCAATACCAATAAGAGTTCGTTGAAAAAGATGCAATCAAATTGAATCATCAATGATTGAATTAGATGCACACTAGAGGTGATAAGTCATAACGTGGTTTGACGGATCCTCTCCTGACTTACCCTCGAATTTCGGGATATCACTAGGAAACTTATTAGGCATTGGTGACCAATACAGAATATAGTAAATCGGATCTTTCGTAAGGCGTGACAAATTAGGTAAATCCAAAGTTGCAATAAATGGTAACTAACGATTAGGGTCACGAAAACCTTGAGTAATGAGACCAGTTCCAGGAGGAGGATATCCAGGATAACTTGGAATCATATTTGCATTAGGAATGTTATAACCTCCTGGAAAACCAAGATTAATCAAACCAAACTAGGGTTGTTGAGGTTGTTGATAAGTATAGCCAGGATACAGTTGATATTGATAAATTGGGTTTCGTATAGGAGGACCAACTTGATACTGTCGCTGGTATGGTTGATAGATGAATTGCGGTTGACTTGTGGCAATCATACTTGTACCAAATTGTCCTGCAGGCATCTGGACCGAAGTCTGAACTGTAGGTCCTGACTGTGGCACAGAGACTTGAGTAATTTGCACTAATGCCAGGATAGTAGAAACTGGAGCTATAGATACTCCAGAAACAGGTGTTGTATGTTGAACAGAAGTTGCTATAGGTGTATCAGTTTGAGGTGGAGTACGAGGTGTGCTAGGCCCAGGCTGCTAAACTAAACCAGGTGCAGGGATTTTAACTGTAGGTTAGATAGGTTGCTGGGTTAGACCAGAAACTAAAATTTGTCCAGGTTGATTAGGTAACTACACATTAGATTGCATAGTCTGTTGAGTTTGAGATGGATTCCACATCATGTTCATTTCGAAGTATCGACCCATAAAAGGTTGTGTATAAAGAGGACCATAACCTGGTTGAACATAGGGCTGATAATTAAGTGGTACATTTCCAATTCCTTGTAAAAATGATTGACTAGCAGGCGGTTGGAAACCTTGAGTTGGGATTTGACCTTGAGGTTGATAACCCTGAGGCACGTACTGAATCTGGGGTTGACCTTAGGGTATATACTGAGTCTGGGGTTGACTTTGGGGTATGTACTGAGTCTGGGCTTGACCTTGGGGTATGTACTGTCCTGAAGGTTGAAAAACTTGAGGTAGGCCTCCAAGCGGTAACTGACTACCTTGGGGTTTCCCCCCAGGCGGTAACTAACTACCATGGGGTTTCCCCCTAGGTGGTAACCGACTACCTTGGGGTTTCCCCCTAGGCGGTAACTAACTACCCTGAGGTTGAGGATTTGGAATATTACTAGACATCATAAGGATCTGCTCTGTGTTCAACGTTTGAGTTCCATTACTACCAGATGATAACTCTTGTTCAGTCGGTCGAGGAGTTGCTCCTGACAAAGTACCAGAGAGAAACTAGTACCTCGAAGAAACAAAAGGACTACCAGATAAAAGTGTTTCCGGTGATTGGCAAAACATAGATGACTATCTTGACATGATCAATGAAGAATAATAACCTCTTGGTGTAGGATGAAAAGGAATTCGAGGTGGTGAGAAACTAAGACCCAGGTTTTTAAAAAAAATTGTCAATGATAAATAGCAAGCATCACTCCTAAAAGGACTGTAGAATATTGATTCATGCTCCCTAAGATTTAAAGTCTGTTGGTTTTTAGGAAGAGTTGCATCTTCATCTGGACTAACAAGTTCTTCAATAGAAATGAGGCCAAAAGGAAGATTTTGAGTAATGATATTTCTTACCCTAGGTGAACCAGGATCACTAGAAGTTGGAGTAACAAATCCTGAAGATGGTTTCAAAACAGGAAGTTCAGTGTCAGGCTTAGAAATTTCAGGTTCTTCAGCTAATTCACTGGAAGGAGAAATACTGCCAGTAACTTCGGAAAATGAAATTGGCTCTTGAATATACTCTGTTGTTTGTATTTGATAATCAGGATGAACAATTAAAGATGACTCTCTGGCTTCTGGTGATCCAACTTTACTGTCACTAAGTGATATGAAAGCTCGCAACCCTTCAAGTTGGCTTGGTGTATACTCAGGAGGTTTCCCCTAAAGTCTACGAGATTGTCTCAATAATTCGGCCATGATTAAATATTAATTAATCACACGAAAACAAAGAAAATTTCAATAAAAACACCTAAAGTCTCTAAAGAAACAAACAACTGAATCACATGCCTAAAAAATATAAGAGTTCAAACCATGCACAAAAAGTAACTTCCCATACTAAAAACACTAGTTGGTGATGAAATCCAACTTTGTCAAAGTTTAATACAGAAAGAGCGGTTGGAAGAGTTACCCTGACAACCTGCTTAATGAAACAGACTGGCACAAGTTTCTTTCACAAAACCATCTCAAGTGAAGAGAACTCCCTAGAGAGTCCAAGTGAGTCTAGTTGACGTCTACTCCAAGTACAGTGAGATCTTTCCTTCACTGTCACCTTAGGAAATAATCTTAAGTTTATGGACACTAAGGTTACCAACAGTAAAAAATACAACTGGGGGGACAGTCTACTATCCGATCTACGCGCAAGGGCAGAGTAACAAAGCTGAATCCCCTTGAAGGGTCCTCGACATGGTCAATCCAAGGTTTACCAACAAGTGACCCCAGGCTCCTCGACAATGGTTAATCCGAGGTTTACCATTTATAATACTCGCAAATCTTCTATCTTTCCCAATGAAATAGAATTGACTATCTCAAAGGTTCGGACATGATATCGTGATTGACTCCTTTAAGAGAAGCCTCCTATAATGTATGAATTACAATTGGATTTATTTCCTACCACAAGATGTATCTACTTGTTTGTTTTAACTATCTTGGAGAGTTAATTACTCCCTGCTCCAAGATACTAGCCTAAGCTATATTGGTGATAAGAGCCCTAGAAATAGAAAAGATTACTAGATCAGTTTTAATTAAGCATTGCTTTTATGGGTTGTTCTTTAAGTCAATAGGTATGGAAATGGAACTTTGATGGTGTGAAGACTAGACTCCAAACACTCTAAAAAATTTCACCTAAAATGATAAGCAATTTGTTTTTCTTTCAATGAAATTCTAGCTAAAAGAAAGAGTTTGAGAATGTAATTCTTTAAGAAAAAATTCTTTCTTTCAACATGGAAATGGAAAGAAAATCTCTTTGTTTTTTCAATAAGAACTCAAACAGAGATCAATAATTAATGTTCACAATAAATCCCTTTCCCTTTTCAAAACTCGAAACTACAAAAAAACAATTTGCTTCAAAAGAGATCTACAAGTTCTAGAAAAACACTCAAAACTACAAAAACTAATTTTGAGATCTAAAAACTTTAAAAATCTAATTGAATAAAAGCTTCAATTCTTTTTTGAGGACGTTTTACGTAGTTGTTTAGTAAACTAAGGATTCATTTTCACAGAATAACAAACCAATCAAAAAACATCCATATATGTTTTCTTTTGTAAAAATGAAACTCAGAACTTATAACAAAGTTTGTTCAAATATTTGCAACGAGAAAACTAAATCTATTTCTCACAAAGGATGGATTTCACAACCAAGTCAGACTCATCAAGAAGACAAAAAGACACCAGGGTGATCTAAGGTTTCTCAAGCTTCTGATCTTTGAGTCACTACAGAGACAAAGTGAAAACCACTCCAAGCATGCAAAACTTCTAGAAAATCATTCAAAACAAAAATACTATCAGAACTCACTCACAAGAGTTTTTTGATAGGAAAAATACAGATCTGGGTAGAAAATAACAATCGTAAATCAAACCTAAACTTAACTGGAAGAAGATATTTTAGATTTTTCAAAAAAATTTAACAGGGTCCGTAGGCTCCAGAAGTAACAGGCATGGTCCTGCACTGTTTACTAAAGGAAAAATGCGGAGATTCCTGCACTGTCTGTAAAGAGAAAGTGCGGTCCCCCGAAAACTTAAAAAAAAAAACCAAAAAATACTTCCAGATTTTAAAAGCTACCCAAGCCAGTATACATCAATCAAAAACCAGAAAACAAACAATTTTCTCAATTCAAAACAGAGGAAAACCAAAAATCAAATATTGTCCCCAGCAGAGTTGCAAATTTGTTGGCCGAATAAATTGATCTTGCAGACAAGGCTGATCTCCCTAGTAACAGAAGATAGTCTAGCAACAAATGGACAAACAAATCTATCTTTCTCTAGACATATGCGATTAATAAGTAAATATTATAGAGGTGTTAAGATCCTACCTTAGATCCAATGCTTGCTTGTAGTAGTCATTCTCTAATCGTTTGAAAGAGTTACCCTCCAATCGTTCAAAAAAGTTACCTTTGAAGACCTGTAATCACAAAGAATCAAACATTAAATAGCACCTGCAAAGAAAATATTATAAATCATGTCTATTATGGTGATCAAGGAATCCATAAAATAAACCATGAATTAATAGCTTATTGAGAAAAACAAATTTATTTGTATTAACTTTTAATAGTAGAAGAACCTTACAACCTTTTCAGCCTTGATGTTGAACAAGCTCTTCCTGGGGTTCGAAACAAGAATTTCCTTTACTTTTACAAGTCTTGCACTCTTCCAAATGAGATACATAGAGGTATGTAATCTCTCCTCATAAAATCTCAACTAAAGAAGACTGAGTTCCAACAACATTTTACCGCAAAAATACTAAGCTTCTAACCCCCAAGTAACCAACCCAATGCTTCTTTTTATAGTGTAGAGGAGGAGGTTACAGGTCCACCTATGAAGGGATAGAATTCTCCTTCAAAAGGGATAAGCTCCTCACATAAGGGGATTAGCTCCTTAAGTTATGGGATACATGAACCTTAAAAGAGAGAACTTGCCACCTCAAGATCCTGTTATGAAACCAGCTCAAGAAAAGATAGAAAAGATAGATCAACGCCTTAGAATTTAGCCTCTTCGAGGGGGCAACCTCCTTTACATTACATAAATGAACAATTCTTGGATGATTCAAATGACAAAACCTCCCTTCTATATATAGGAGTCTAAGGAGTCACAATATAATCTAGCTGACCTAACAATAATAATATAAAGCCACAAAATAACAATAGAGGGATTCTATGCGGCACAGTAATAACAATATGGGGACAATAGGGGCACAAAAATATTAATAAGGGGTATAACTACAATAGTAATGGGGTAATCACTAGTATTATAGGGACCCAACATGCCCCTCTCCTTCAAAAAAGTGTTGTCATCAACGCTTGAGTAGTTTTGGATACTTCTACATAAAATTCTCATCCTCCCATGTGGAATCTTCAGCGGATAAGTTCTTCCACTCGATAAGATACTCTAAAATTGATCGATTTCGTAGCTGTCGAGTTCTTGTTTCTGTGACTTCTTCCGGTTCCAATATAATTTTTCCTTCCTCGTCAAGTTCTGGAAATATTGTTTGAACTGGGAGCTTGTCACCTATAACCTTCTTTAAACATGAAACATGGAAAACTGGGTGCAAACGAGAAGCTATAGGAAGCTCCAATTTGTATGCCATAGTACCAATCTTTTGCAACACCTTGTATGGACGATAATACTTTGGTGATAATTTATTATCCTTCTTAGCTTTCTTGAGGGACATTTGCTTATATGGTTGTAGCCATAGGAATACCCAATCACCTACACCAAAACTTCTTTCACTGCGATGTTGATCTACTTGTTGTTTCATTCTATTCTGTGCCAACACGAGGTTATCCTTTAAGAGTTGGAGGACTTGTTGTTGATGTTCGATTTGATGTTCCATTGCTCGAACCTTAGAATTTTATCTTAAATATGATGTGATGGATGGTGGTTGATACCCATAAAGTGCCATAAATGGGGTCATTTTTGTCGCTGTATGGAAGGAAGTGTTATACCACCATTCAGCTAGAGGCAACCATTTGACCCATTGTGTCTATTTATCAAATACAAAGCAATGAAGATATCCTTCCAAACATTTGTTTACTATCTTAGTTTTCCCATCAGATTGAGGATGATAAGATGAGCTATGAGCTAACTGAATACCAAGACAAGAAAATAATTTTGTCCAAAAATTTCCCGTCAAAATGGGATCTCTGTCACTTACAATAATCTTTGGGTTTCCATGTAGCTTTTGAATTGTTTCCATAAATTCAGTAGAAACTGTACTGGCTTTAAATGGATGTGATAATGCACAAAAGTCTTCATACTTGGTAAGTCTGTCAACTACCACCATGATTACACTCTTTCCCTCAGACTTGGGTAAACCTGTGATAAAATCCATTGAAACCTCCTCCCAACGTTGGCTTGGAATGGATAAAGGTTGTAATAGACCCGGTGTCTTAATTTTTTCAACTTTATTTTTTTGGCAAACCAAACATTCCACCACAAACTTTTGAATATCTGATTTAAGGCCATCCCAAAAAAGTTCCTTCTTAATCCTGTGGTAAGTTTTTAAAAATCCTGAGTGCCATCCTAAGAGATCTTTTGTTTTAGCTGGGAATTCTTACATAGGTATAAGCGATCTTTGTACCATAACAAATCATCTTTCCAGCTAAATGTATTAGACGTACTGGAATATTGTTGTAACTTTCGAATAAGTGCCCAAACTTCTTTGTCATTCTTCCATTCCTCCCTTGCTTCTTTTATCCATTCTGGTTGGATAATAGAAATGGCGCACAACAATGCTTCCACATCCTCATCCTTTCTTGAGAGTGCATCTGCCACCACATTTTGCTTCCCTTTTCTATAGATGATTTCAAAGTCATAACCCAACATCTTTGTGACCCACTTTTGTTTCTCTTCAGAGGATAATCTTTGTTCTAAAAAGTATTTAAGGCTATCATGATCCGTTTTTACCTTGAAGTGTCTTCCCATTAGGTAGGGTCGCCATTTCTTAAGTGCATGGAGTATTGCCAACATTTCCTTCTCATAAATAGCTTTGCTTAAAAACTTTCCCTTGATTGGACAACTTTCAAAAGCAATGGGTCTTTCATCTTGCATTAGAACAACACCAATTCCATTTCCTGAAGCATCACATTCCACAATAAAGGTTTTTGTGAAGTCCGGTGTAGCTAAGACCGCTGCTTGGCACGTTGCCTCTTTAAGATGTTCAAAGGCCTTTGTTGCTTCTGGAGTCCATGAAAATGCATCTTTCTTTAATAATGTTGTTAGAGGTGCTGCTATTCTCCCATAATTCTTAACAAACTTGCTATAATACCTTGTCAACCTGAGAAATACTCGCAGATGCTTTATGGATGTGGGGATTTTCCATTCCTTAATGGCTTTAATTTTGCTAGGGTCTACCTTAACTCCTTCATGAGATACAATATGACCCAGATATTTCACCTCCTGGACTCCAAAGAAACATTTGGATCTTTTTGCATATAATTGTTTCTCCTCCAATAGTTGTAGCACCCTGTCAACATGTTCAACATGATCCTTCCAAGACTTGTTGTAGATTAGTATATCATCAAAAAATACTGACACAAATTTTCTAAGGAATGGTTTGAAAATTGAATTCATCAAACCTTGAAATGTTGAAGGTGCATTGGTAAGCCAAAAAGGCATGACCAAAAATTCATAATGACCCTCATGAGTTCTAAATGTTGTTTTTGGAATGTCTTCAGTCTTCATTCTGATTTGATGATATCCTAAACGAAGATCCAACTTGGTGAAGTAAATTGATCCATGCAATTCATCCAGTAATTCATCAATGACAGGAATGGGGAACTTATCTTTAATAGTGAGCTTGTTGAGCTCCCTATAATCCAGACACATGCACCATGATCCATCCTTCTTGTGCACCAATACTACTGGAGCAGAGAAAGAACTTTGACTTTGTTGAATTATACCAACCTCTAGCATTTCTGCAACCATACGTTCAGTTTCACTCTTTTGGACATAGGGATATCTTTACGGCTTGATGTTTGGAGGAACACTTCCTGGAATCAGATGAATAGCATGATCATGATCACGCATAGGTGGGAGACCTTTGGGAGTCTCAAATACCTTGGAATGATTGTCCAGGATTTTTTGGAGATCTGGAGAAATAGATGATTCCGATGTGGAAACATCTAGCAAACATAATTGTGCAATTACACCTCTTTGCTCCTTTTTTAGAAGCTTTTTCATACCATTAGAGCTGATTATCTTTCCTAGTTTCCCTACAATACCCCTTAATTCGACTTTCTTTCCTTCCGTGGAAAATTTTATGAAAAGTTCTTGAAAATTAAAAGCTATTGTACCCAAGGATTGTAGCCATTGGACTCCTAGTACAACATCAGCACCTCCCATTGGAATGGAAAGCATTGGGCTAGTCAATACATATTCTCCCATGGATAGCTTGATATTATGGCACTTTCTAGAGCAATTTATTGTTCCTCCATTTGCAATCATCACTTGACACTCTGGTGTTGGATATAGGAAGAAATTCGATTCTTTTGCTACCTTACAATGAATAAAATTGTTGGTGCTTCCTGAATCAATCAACACTATTACCTTTTTCTTCTTGATTTGTCCTTCTATCTTGACGGTTTGAGGAGTGGTAATTCCCGCCAATGCATTACAAGATATGGCCGGAATTATTTGTTCTTCATCTAGGCTTTGTTCCTGGAGTATATCCTCTTCTTTTAACCTTTCTTGCTCCTTTTCTTCTTCCTCTTCACATTCTATGTAGAATAATTTCTTCTCAGCACACTTATGACCTTTAGTGTATTTGCTATCACAACTGTAACAAAGCCCTTTTTCTCTTTTTTCTTCCAATTCTTGTGGTGTCAACCTTATAGGTTGTGGAAGACTAGGGGCAACAACACTTCCGTCTTTATAGTTGTGAGTGGTATGCTTCCTGGTTGCCATAGTTTTGCTTTCCATTTTTCTTGTTAACCTGAATGCCTTCTCTAATGAATCAGGTTCCCAAAGGCGAACATCATGTTGGATATTATCCTTTAAAGACCCTATGAACACATCAATCCTATGCTCCTCTGGAATATCTTTTACCCTTATGTTCAATTTTTGGAATTCCTCAATGTGCTCCATTATTGAACCCTTTTGTTTGAGACTTATCAATTGGCTAAAAAAAGTGTTGCTTTTTGTATCCTCATAATGTGCTATCAATTCTTCCGTAAAAATTGCCCAAGTGATAAATTGTTTACGAGAGCAAAGCCATTGATACCATACAAACTTATTTGGTTCCAAATATAATGTTTCCATACGTACCTTTTGTGTGTTTTGCACATTATTGAGATCGAAGAATTGCTCCATCTGTAATATCCATGTGGTGGGATCCTTGCCATCAAACATCCTCATATCGATTTTTGGAATATGTTCGGTCTTCGATCCAACATTAGAGTCTATGGAATCATGATTAACATTTCTTTTGTTCACATCATGAGTTTCCTTTACAACCTTTTCACCATTAGTAAGTATTTCTTGTAGAAAATTTGTCAAATCTGTCTTCAAACCTGCCATGTCTATCTTCAAATTTGTCTTCAAATTTGCCATGTCTCTCTTCAAATCTGTCTTCAAATCATCCATATTAGATTCCATGCCCTTTATCTTAGATTACATGCCATTTATCTTAGATTCCACACCATTTATCTTAGCTTCTGTTAGCTTTTGTGAGCGTGACATTTGTTGCACT
Organism: Pinus tabuliformis; assembly: GCA_031772625.1. Taxonomy (NCBI): domain Eukaryota; kingdom Viridiplantae; phylum Streptophyta; class Pinopsida; order Pinales; family Pinaceae; genus Pinus; species Pinus tabuliformis. The sequence continues at coordinate 716,949,526 of CM062804.1, forward strand.
TGTTCTTGTAATTTTGATATATCATGTAGCATATCTTCCTCTTCTTCATGTGTCATGCTAGAGCTTTCAGGTTCCTTGCTAGGTGTTTGGATTTTCTTTCCTCAGGGAATCATTTACCGATAATAATTCTTTACTATGCCCTTCGAATTCCTTCAAACCAAGCTTCTGCAAAAATTATAAAAAAAACTACACACCTTTTTTCACTTTGTAGAAGCCTGATATTGAATCTGATGTATCTCTGTAATTTTAGATCCTCCAGTTCTAAAATTGAGATCTGTAGTAGCCCTCTACGTCCTCTTTTCAATGCCACAATTCTGCCCAAATTGGATTCTCCAAGGAAGAGTTATGCGAAATCTCACGCAGTGACTTGATTATAGACTAGTTCAGTAGAGCGAACTTGTACGACGTGCCACGAGTCACTCTTTCAACCTTTGGATCTGAAAAATGCATAGAAGAAACTACAGTCTATCCTCTTTCTGTACCTTCTTACAAAATTTCCATCTGATCCCCAGAGAGAAAGTTATGACGATTTTCCCCAGGTCACCTGTTTGGAATGTAATTCAGGAGTCTGGCAAAAGACCAACTTCCTCAGATCATATCTCCGTAAATATAGAGTGAAAAGCTCTGCAATTCAGACCCGAGGTTCAGCGCGATTTCTTATCAAATGGTTTTTTTTTTTAACTTCTAAAATGTCACAGAAAAAAAATTATAGCGAAAATTCCACGATGACTTGTTTGGAGCAGCGAAACCCTAGAATCCAAAGCTCTGATACCAAATGTTATGAAACTAGCTCAAGAAAAGATAGAAAAGATAGATCAACGCCTTAGAATTCAGCCTCCTCGAGGGGGAAACCTCCTTTACATTACATAAATGAACAATTCTTGGATGATTCAAATGAAAAAACCTCCTTTCTATATATAGGAGTCTAAGGAGTCACAATATAATCTAGCCGACATAACAATAATAATATAAAGCCACAAAAATAACAATAGAGGGATTCTATGGGGCACAGTAATAACAATATGGGGACAATAGTGGCACAACAATATTAATAAGGGGTATAACTACAATAGTAATGGGGTAATCACTAGTATTATAGGGACCCAACAAATTCCTTCTAGAAGCTTCTAGAAATGACTTAAAGCGAGTTTTTTAGAGTATACTCGCGCCTTTTTAACTTTTACACGGGTCTGCACCTTTAACATAAAGACAGTGCAGTCAGGTGTACAAGAGACATGACCATTAGGTGCGGGACTGCAGGTAAGAGAAAGAGAAAGTGTAGAACCAGAGTTTTAAAGACTTTTGAGAGATTTTCTCTTATTTTCTAGACTTGATATGAGGAACTAATGTTTTAGACTTGTAGAGGAGGAAAGTATGAGTGGTAATGAACTCACACAGATAACAGAATGTCAAGGTGACAATTTTTGGTGCAACAACTAAATGATGGTTAATAGACGTATCTCCATGCCATTCCTATGATGGCCTCTGATTAGGACACTTCTTTTCCATGGTGTTCCTCTTTAGTTAATCGATCGGTTCACCTAACATATTCACCTTAACTGGTTGAATTCCCCACTTTCTAGAGTTGGGAACGATCAGCTATGGTGGCCTTAGTGGTGTTCCAGAATCAAAGCTTCCAACTCATCCATATTTTAACACTTTTATGTTACACTATCAGAGCCCAATATGTCTTGTAACATTACTATAGTGCCACTTTAGAGCCACAACTCATGAGAATATTATTTTAAAACACATTACGAAAACATAGAGTTTTGATGTCCTTGGCCCTTTTGTGCTTAGCTCCTCATTTATTATACACCATAGGACCATTGCTTGTGACTGAAGGCCTAAGGCATAGGAGCTGAAATATCAAATCCTCCTCTCCTCGTAACATCATTTGAAATAATCTTTTGAAATCACAAGGTTCTAATTGCACCAAGCTCCTTTTGTTTAGCCCCTTTCTATTTATCCTCCATGGGATTGGGTATGGTGACCGAAGGCTTGGTGCTTGGGTGCTTAAGGATTTGGGCTTCTGGAAGGGCCTATCTCCATTTATAATTCATGCTTCACCCTCCTTCCTTCAGATGTTCATGACCATGCACCTCCACATATCGAAGACTCCTTCACCATTAAAACTTTTCAAAGAGGAATTAACATGGTAGTTACGATATTTCGCACTTCCGATATGGTCCATACCTCTTGGTGCTTGGCCCTAGCTCTTCATTGTTGGTTCTTTGAGTTTACCATGACCAAGTGCTAGTATATTTCAGAGTCCTCTCATCAGCGGTTTCCAATCAGAGAATTAAATTTAGAGTTATGATGCTTCCACTTCCAATATGGCCCATAGCTCTTGGTGCTTGGCCCCAGCTCTATACCTTTGGTTCTTTGAGTCTTTACGACCAACCGCCACCAGAATTCAGAGCTCCCTCCATCGAAAGATTTTCAAAGAGAAATTAAAAGAGAGTTACGATACTCTCCACCTTTGATGAGATCCGAGATCTTGAGTGTTAAATCTCCCTTGGTTCAAAGTCATGTGGATTGCTCATGACCAAGTGTGGACTTATATCAGAAGCCCCATTTTCGTCAACACTTTTTGAAAATGATTTAAATTAAATTTACGAGGTTTTCAAACCTCTAAATAAATTCCCTCTGATATGTCAATGTTCTGATGTGCCAATATCGCGATGTGTCGGTGTGTTAGACCTCTGACATTCTGATCTCCAATATTCTGATGCTCCTTCATTCCTAAGGCTTCAAATCTTTGAACTTCAACAGACCATATCTTTTGATCCATGAGTCCACTTTTGGATTTACACATATCATTGGAAATCTTGTTTAGAATACTTTCCAATGGAGAGGGTCAAACATAGGATTTGAGTCCTTCTACTACAAGGAAGATGACTATAAAATTTTCTGCTCATTGACTTTTTGGACATATGAAATCACACCCACCATGATGATCCTCTACATGAAGCTTGCAACTACCATAGGAATCCTTATGAGCCATGCATTTTTTGTAAGATACATTATTTCCAGTATGGTTGACATCAATGCCAATATTCATGCATAATACTAGCACAACCACCACCAACTATCTAATACTCACTCATGAGAAGACACTCATGATACCTCAATGATGATCCCTTAGGGACATTACAATTCAAATCAAGACTAATGGATCTCTTTTTCACTCTATCATTTGGCAACATTCGAACAATTTTGAAGTAAATGACAACAACAACATTAATAAAATACCTTGAACAATTACTAAAATAATATTTGCACATGAAATATTGTCTACACAATTGATGATATACCCTCTATAGCATTGTTTAAATATTCCCTATAGCATTGCTAAAATATTCCATGCACAATTGCTAAGATATTCGCTATACAGTTGTGAAGATATTTTCTATATATCTCTACAAATATTTTTTTCACAACAATTGTTCTCAACATAACTGTAAGGTTCTTAGCAATGTTGTAGCAATTGTTAGTAGCACTATAATATTATCAATAGTATTGCAATTTTTTTGACAATAATGCAATTCTTAATAGCATTGCAAGGTTCTCAACAATGGTGCAATAATTCTTAACAACATTACAAGGTGGATGGAAAATATACCCCAACATTCTCTTACTTTTCTTGCTAAGGGTTAAGGGGAGAACACATCAAACTATGAGATAATAATCAGGGCAGGCCTTATGGACTAGCAACATGACTTGAATTTATTTGAGCTCACTAGTTCCATAAATGCATTTGCAAAATTTTGTAAAGTGTCAACTTTCTCAAGTGTTACCTTTATATCCTCTACCATGTCCCTATTGAAATTTTATTGGATCTCTATATGATTTGACATTGCATGAAAAGCTAGATTCTTAGTTAGGAAAATGACATTGTTACTATCACATTGAATCCTGATAGCTTTCTGAATTAACCCTACTTTGGAAAATAGTTTCATAATATAGATGGCCTCCTTATAGGCAATTGTAGTTTTCATATAATGTATCTTTGTAGTGGATAAATTGACCATAACTTGTTTCTCTCTCATCCAACTCACTGCTCCACCAAACAATCGAAACACATAACCACTTGTAGATCTCCTTCTGTCTATAACCTTTATCCAATCAAATTCCACATCACCCTATATATGCACGAAGTGATAGTTCCTTAAAAATCACTACGATAACAAATTCTATGTTCATAGGTACTTCAGAAATATCTAAATACCTTATTTATCGCAACCTAATGTTTACATCCAAGATTAGCCATGAACTGACTCAAAGCCCCCATTGCTTGGGCAATGTATGTTTTGATACACACCATAACATACATCAAAATACCAAATGCATTAGTTTAAGGAATAGAGGCCATATTGTCCATCTCTATAGGTGTTGTTGGATATCTTTCTATTTATTTTTCCTAGAACTTTAGATCGGGTCTATGTTTGATCATGATCATTAACACATTGAAATACACACAACTTTAATCTCTTTACACAACTAAACTGTAACAACAATGTACACAAAACTTTTGCAAACCCAATTTTTTTTTTATTAAAACATTAATAAAATAAACATAGGGCTCCCATACCAAGGATCAAGGCCCTTACAAAGCCCTGATACAAGAAAACGCTAGGGCTTGAGGTCAACAACTTATGGCTGGTAATCTACCCAAACAACAAGAAATAAATCACTAACTTACTTTTTGTAAATGAATTTAACTTATAGCCCTTTGATACTCTTGTTCTTGCTATAGATGGTAGTTCCTTTTCTTCCTTTCTCATGGAGTAATTGCACCTTCAATATCTTTGTACTCCTAAAGAGAAATACCTTCTTGTATTATTCTTTATAAATAATGAGTCCATACAGGCGAGGAGAGTTTAGATGGTGGAGGAACAACCAGTTATAGAGTTTTAATAACCCAATGTTTTAGACTGCCAAGTGAGTCCATCCTGAGGGGATATGTCAATAGATTAAGAATATATTAATGATATATCTAGAGCTAATCTTACATGTATATATATGGATTATGTAGAGGATAATATAAGAGATTTTTCCGGCCATAATTTTAATTAGTTTAGTAATATATTAATAAATTGGAATTTTAAACATTAGGTTTTTAGTTTAATCATTTATTATAATACATTGTTTTAATATAATTATTTTGGTGATAATTAGTTATGAATTAATATCTTATTTGATTTATAAAAGTTTTATTGCATTATTTAGTTTTAAATTTATGGATTACTTTTGAAATTATAATTACTAAAATTTTATTAGAATGTAAATTTTTCCTTTTTGTATCATTATATTAGATTAATACAGAAATAACATATATAAATAATTATAAGAGATATAATTAAAAGCAAGGATTGTTTTGTTGGATTTAATAAAAAGAGAGGATTGTTTTGTTAGATTTAATCTATTTATTTACGTATTAAATTAAGGTTAATTAGTTAGTTTGTTTGTTTGTTTTTTTTTTTAACATGAGGAACTATTATAATCAAAGGAAATTTTATAGAGGAGTATTTTGATGGAATTATATATTTAGTAGGATGAGATTTTATAAGAGGATGTTAGATTAAATTCAAAAATTGTTTATTATCTTATATGAAAGAGGATTTAAAAAAATAATGAAAATTATATAAAGGAAATAGAATGATCAAGGGTTAATTTATTATAAGGGATAAGAGTTAATCATTGGTTTTTTAGGATTTCAAATAAAAGTTTCCACGTGTTGTTTAGTTTTAATCCATCATCACGATTCAAGTTGTTCTTTATTTTTTCTCTTTCTATGGCTTCCTTAATTTTCCTTTTAAGATAATGGTCCTATTTTTTAATTAGTTTGGCTTCTTCCATGCAGATATAATGAGAGGAAGAGTGAACATGTTCCACTAAGGCATATTTTGAGGTCATTTCTCTTCTTAAGTCAGATGTGTGTTCTTTGATTCTGATGTTGAAAGACCTACTTGTTTCACCTATGTATTCTTTGTCGCATGAACAAGGAATAATATAAGCACCTTTTGTGGGTTAGGGTTTATGGGGTATTTCACGGAATTAAATACTTGTCTAATGGTGTAAGGGGGGGTGAAAGCTACATTAATATAGTGTTTCTTATGAATTTTAGTAATTTTGATAGTTGTGCCTTTTATTTTGATCTTTGTTGTTATTGTTATTCTTACTTAGGGATTGGTTCGTGGCTTTCATAATGGTGTTCTTATTATAACCGTTTAGTTCAAATACCTTGCGACGATGGTCAAGTTCATAGTTTAGATCGTTAGGGTCAGATATTCTGGTAGCCCTAGTGGTTAGGGTCCTTATGATGCCAATTTTCTATTTAGGGTGGTGATGAGAATTTGCATGCAGATATATCTCAGTATGAGTTTTCTTTCTAAAGACTTGGAAAACAACCATTCCTTCTTTTTAGTTAGAAGGATATATAGAAAGGGAAGTTGATTGTTAGTTTCCGTTTTGATGGTGAATTTTATATGGTTAGAGAGACTATTTAAGTGATTGAGGAAAAGGTTTAGTTTTTCTTTCCCATGGCTCCATTTGGAAAATATGTCATCAACATACCTTTTCCATTCTACAACGGTATATGGAAATGAATTAAGGGATTTTTGTTCAAAATGCTCCATGTAGACGTTTTCAATTATGGGGGATAGAGGAGAGCCCATAGCCACTGCATGGGTTTTCTCATATATTTTACCTTTGAAACTGAAGTATGAGGATTTTAAGCAAAGCTCTAGAAGCTCCATAGTTTCTTTATCAGTGATGTCCCTCATGATATTGATGGCTTCATCAATAGGAGTCATAGTATAGAGTGATACAATATCAAAACTAACCATGAGGTCATCATCCTTCATTTCTATGTTTTTAATCCATTGAACAAAAGAAGAGTAATCTTTAATATAAGATGGGGTCCTTCAAGACAGGGGTCTGAGTTTCTTAGCAAGGTATTTCGCAAGAAGGTAAGTAGGCGAACCTATGGTGTTAACTATAGGTCTGAGGGGTATGTTGGGTTTATGAACTTTAGGAGCGCCATAGATTCTAGGTATAATAGAACTATTAGGGGTGATTTTCTTTTTAATGATGTCATCAAGAGATTATTGTTTGATTTTCTTGGTTACTTCACGAAGAAGTTTATCACTAGGGTATTTATTAATAATTTTATAACAACCATTATTATTTAGGTGTTCATCCATTTTATTTTCATAATCGATTCTATTCATGATGATTGTTGCATTACCCTTATCAACCTATAGGATGACAATGTTTTTGTTTTTCCTGAGGTTATTTAAAGCTTCTTTTTCTTCTAAGGATATGTTGGAGAAAGGGGGTTTAGAAGTTCTGAGAATTTTGCCAATATCTTGTCTAATTTCTTCTTCTTTTTTTCTAAAGCAAGAAACAGGCCTTCTAATTCATTTAAGCAGGCAATTTACAATATTTACAAACATCCGCAAAATTCTATGGACAAGGGCAAACCAGAAAGTTTCCCTACAGAATAAGACACTCCCACCCTAGAAAAGTACCCCCATAACTCTTAAGTTACATACAAAAAAGGAGAAACAGGAAAAGTTGGGCACATGAGCCACCTACAAAACCCTGCGAAAACTACCTGTTAACTAGCCTCTTTGATTGTCACCGTTCAAATTCCTCTCTTAATCTCACTACGGAAATGTTATTTAACTTTCCGTGCCATGAAACCGCATGATCAATCCAGACCGTTGATTAGCTTTGCAGAAATGGACGGCTGGGCTTAATATCACACGGTCGGATGGTGTCAATCTTTAAGGCACAATGGGGGTGGTTTTCATAGCCGACCCTCCACCATGTGTCACACTCTATATGGTATCGCTGCCAATGCTCCAATACCACTTTCTATTGAAAAACAGTGCGATCCTCTGAAAAATGCTCAATCGGCGGATTTTTCACATGTCTATGGAAGTTTGGATGCTGAAGCCCCCTTCTCCGCTACCGACGGTTATTCCCCCAAGCTTTTTCCTAGATTGAGGAAAACTTTTGCCTAACACCAGGGATTATAGAAGAAGAGATAATCCAATCTGCCATATTCAACCAGGGCCAGCCTTTTTCCTGTTTGACCCAAATGAGAGAAGCCAACCAAGAACTGATCATCGAGACCTATTCTTTTTTGGTTTTGATCCAGAACACTTCTTTATCCTTTTCCACTAGGTTGTGACTGCGGGCTTTTAAAATGCTTTGTGGTAGAGCTTGCCACCCCGTCGGAGTTCTGCTTTCCTTGCATCTAACACCCTGGTTGGCCAAGAAATCTGCCAGATTGTTAGCCTCTCTGCGCACATGATTGAATCTAATAGAGTTAAGCCCCTGAAGGTGACCTTGAATTCTCTGGAAAATGCAGATTAATTTCCAGTGCTGAGAGACTTTCTCCGGCTCTGATCCACAGTAAATTCTTTTTACCGAGTTGATAACTAACTCAGAGTCGGCTTCAATGATCACATTATGACAGTCCTCCTACTTCAAACACTCCAGGCCTTGCTCCATCGCCATTAATTCTACCATGTTATTGGTAGCTCTTCCTAAGTGATAGTGGAAAAGTGAGAGGATGTTACCTGCTTCATCCCTCAGAACTCCCCCATAGCCAGCTATACCAGGGTTACCCTTTGAGGCCCCATCGACATTGTATTTCAAAAATCCTCTTGGAGGAGGTTTCCAGTACTCATTTTCGGAAACCTCTTTATTAGCTATATTGTTCTAGTCAGTTGGGATGATCTCCTGTAGTCCCAACAGCCTGAGAGTTTGAAGGTCAGCACCTGAGGGAGGAATTTTGGGAAGATTTCTGATTAAAGAGCTGACCGTTTCCTTGATCTGCTTTAAGATTTGATCAAACAGGTTGAGAGAGTGACTCTTTTCCTCTTTGAAGATTCTCTTGTTCCTTTCTTTCCATATATTCCAAATAATAAAACTTGGCATGAGAGCCCAAGCTAGGTTGAGAACTTCATTATCCGAAAAGTGTCTCCTCCATCTGATTAGGGTGTTTGTAATACTCTCTTTGTCCCTATCTGACTATTGAAAGATGTTGGCAAAAGCATCCCAAATCCTAGAAGTGTAATTACAGCTATTGAGAAGGTGTTCCATAGTTTCCTCTTAGGCTTCAAAGAGCTTGCAGATGGAAGGTCCTAACATACCCCTCTTTCTAATGTTGTTCTAGGTCAATATTTTCCTATGATGAACCAACCACATGAAGAGTTTGATTTTCATCCACCCTTGGTGTCTCCGAAGGTTCAACCAGGTTCTATTTGGAGCCTGGGAAACCAGTTTTAGGAGAATACTTTTTTCTTCCTTGATATTGAAGATGCCTTCGTTGGTGTTTCCCCATCTGAGTTGGTCCTACCCTTCTGAAACCAGGATCTTCCTTTGATCCAACATTTTTCCAAGAGCCTATGCCTTTGCTGTCATCATTCTATCATTCCTGCACTCTATATTCTTCCATATCCTCCATTTTTCATTATTGTGGGTTCTATCCCAAAAATATTTCACTCTTTTTAAACCTTTGGTGTCAGTTTCATGCTTCAAGTTCAAAAACTCCTCTTCTAACAATCTTTGTTCTTATTGCCATTTATCATCTTAGAAAAGAGCCAGGTCTCCTTCTCTGATTTCCCAAAAACTATTTCTTTAGACTAAACCTCTGTTCACCCAAGGTTTGTTCTAGATAGCTGAGCCTTTTATGTTTCCAGACATCCTTATGAGGTCAGTGTGATGCCAAGTGCTAGCATATTTTTCTTTCCATATGTTGGCCCATTGTGCCTTAGGATTCTTCACCCAACACCACCAGAGTTTGGCTCCTAGCACTTTACTTAGGATCTCTTGGTCATCTAAGCCTAAGCCCCCATGATTCTTGGGTTTACAAATCTTTTCCCAAGAGACCAAGGCCCATTTTTTCCTAGTTTCCTCCCTGCCCCAGAGAAAGTCTCTTTGGATGTTTCTGAATTGCTGCAAGACTCCTACGGGGGCCAGTAGCATTGAAAGAATGAAAATTGGAATTGATTGGAGCACCGCCTTTGTCAACACTAGTCTGCCTACCATATTTAAAGATCTACTCATCCATTTTCTAACTTTATCCTACATTTTAGTGATCAAGGGTCCCTAAATGGTCTTGTGTAATGGTTTCACTATTAAAGGAACTCCTAAGTACTTTGAAGAGAGGGAATCCCTATGAAAGCCTAAAATTCTGGAGATGTTTCTCTGAATAGCAATATTGGTATTAAAGAAAAAAAAATTGTTGACTTCCATACTTGAGGCCATGGCAAAGTCATTCAGAATTTGTTTGAATGCCTGACCCTCTTTGACAGTGGGGATACCTTGTAACATGGTGTCATCTACAAATTGTTGATGTGTCAAAGCCTGACCATTCTCCTTTAGAGTGAGACCTTGTATTTTACCCATTACTCTAGAATGTTTGATAGTCCGGCCAAGACCTTCCATGATGAGAATGAAGAGAAAGGGAGAAAGTGGGTTTCCCTGCCTCAGCCCTCTGGGAGGAATAAAAATTTCAGAAGGAGAACCATTGACCAAAATTGAAAAGCTGGAAGAGGTGACCAAGGCCATGACCCATCCTACCCAGATATGATCAAAACCAGAATCCTTTAGCATATTCCTGATATAGGTCCAGTTCACTTTGTCATAAGCTTTTGCTATGTCTAGTTGCAAGATCATACCAGTTTTCCTTGTGCTGGTTAATGAGTGAACCATTTCATGTGCTTGAATAATGTTATCCAGAATTTGTCTACCTTCAACATAACCTGATTACTCCCCCGATATCAGAGAGGGAAGCAGAGGTTTGAGTCTATTGGCTACTACCTTGGAAATAATTTTGTAGACCACATTGCAAAGTGCTATGGGTCTATAACTATTTGGTGTCTGTTCATTTTCTTGTTTGGGGATCAGGGAGATGAAGGAGGTATTGAGTGCTTGCAAGATGGTTCTGTTCATCCTCGAGTCTTCCACCACATTCAAAATACCCTTTTTTACTACATTCCAGCAAGCTTTAAAGAAGTCAACATTGAAGCCATCCGGGCCTGGTGCTTTTCCTTTCTGCATGTCTTTGAGAACTTCACTGACCTCTTCTTCCGTCACTGGTCTGTTGAGATTGAAATTGTCCTCTCTAGTCACTGGCTTAAGTATATGCTTAGTTACGTCCCTAATGTAGTGTTCTCTGTCTGGATTATTTTCCTGGGCTATTTCACAGAAGTGTTGAACCAACTCGGCCTCTATCTCTTCATGGGATTGAAGAAGTTTTCCATCCCCCTTTTTTAATGAATATATTATGTTATGTTCTCTATTCGCCATGGTAGATTTGTGAAAAAATCTAGTGTTACGCTCCCCTTCTTTTAGCCATTGGACTCTATACTTTTGTCTCCATAGAATCTCCTCTCGTTTACACCAGTTCTCCCAATCTTGATGATATTTCTCCACTAGATCCTTCTTGTCTTTATCAAAACCTTCCAAGATCATAGCTTGGTTGAGTTCCTGCATTTTAATTTCCACCAATTTCTTTTCTGCAAAAATGTTGCCAAAATTCTTCTTATTCCATTCTTTGAGCCTTATTTTTATGTACTTTAATCTTTTATGAAGCATGAACATTCTAGTTCCCTAAATCTATAGATCTTCGGCCCACCATTTCCCAATGTTACTAATGAAGTCTAGGTGTCAAAGCCAAATATTCTCGAACCTGAACGGTCTATTCTGGGGGGTGGCTATACCTTGGATCTCCATTTGAATTGGCCAGTGATCTGAGACTCCACTGGAAGAACACTAGCTATTATTTTCTTATCTAAAAGCATGAGATCCTCAGAGATAATGAATCTATCCAACGTGGAAGCTACCTAAGACTCTCCTCCTCTCTTGTTGTTCCATGTGAAGAGGCCATTACTTGTGTCAACATCCACTAGTTTCATGTTATATAAAAAGACCTAAAACGCTAAGGAGTCTTTACTAAGAGCTCTGGTTCCCCATTTTTCCCAAGAGTGATTTTATCATATTAAAATCTCCTCCCATGATCTAGGGTATTCCAGCATGTCTTTCCCTTAGATACATTAGGGATTCTGTAAAATTGAGTTTGTCTTCTATTCTTTGAGGGTCATACACATCCATGACTAGATAGATACTCCTGTCCCCAACAAGATGAATCACTACTGATAAATAATTCCTTGCAGCTTCGGCATCAATTTAATCAATTCTTTGGGGGTTCGACATTTTGTTTCCTGGATAAAAATTATATCTGGAGCAGCCTGTTTCATTCTATTATTTAGCAATCTTTGCTTTCTTTTACTGCCTAGACCTCTAATATTCCAAGAAATGAACTTCATCATTAAATATTTGTGGAGTAGCTAGTGAGATCTTTTGTCTTACCTGAAGCTATCATGAGCTTTCCACATTCCATCAATAGTTCATTCTATTTTTTTCTGCCTCTCTTTTTCCTGGGTTTATGGGTGCTAATCCTGAAGTAGATTTTATTGTCTTCACTCCTTCGTTACTCAGCCTGTTCCTATTTTTCTCCTTCTCCGGATCCTTTTCCTGAGTTTTCCATAAAGACAATTGTTGTACTCTATTGAGCTCTTCCTAGGGTAATGATTCCACCCCCATAGATGTTCCTTGAATTAAGAACCCTTCCAGATCTAGGTTTTCTCTTTCTAGAATCTCCTGTAGTTCCGTCTCCTCCAGATCCATTTCACTTTGTGTCATTTCTTGGTCCATCTCTAGTTCTGTGTCACTCATCATTATTCCTTTTCTTCTTATCATTATCCTGAGTTTGTTCATAGTTACCTTCTTTCTCCTTCTCCCATGTACTTCCTTCCCTTGCTTGATTTTCTAATGTTCTTTCTTCTTCCTCCACCAGAACTTGGAACTAGTTCCACCTACTTTGATATCCGTCCTTTTGCTGCATTCCCTATTTTTCCGCCTTTTCCTTTATGAACCACCTTGTGAAAGCTATCCGGGTCTTTGATTGTATTAGTTTTGCTATTATTCTCTGATTTGCTAAGAGGACAGTCTTTGAGAAGATGCCCATGTTCATGACATTTATGACATATGAATGGAATATGCTCATAGTCCACCGTTTGAATCCATTCTTCATCAAAAACTTCCAATATCACCTCATCCGGAAGAGCTCCTGATAGATCCATCTCCACACAAATCCTAGCAAAGGAAGTATATTTTCCTCTTCTAGTAACTTCTAAAGTTTTGATAAATCTACCTAACTTATTACCTATGGCGGCTAATGATTCAGGTTGCCAATAATCAAGAGGTAAGGAATAGAGTCTTACCCAGACCGGGACCGATGAGAAAGTTTCCCACTCCGGGACAAAGTTCATCTTCCATGGTCTCATATAGAGACCTGTTGCTACGTAGAAGTAGGGCCCTCCTTCAAACACTCTGTCTTTATCCTCGATATTTGTGAACACCATTGTAAAGAAACTCTTTGACCCAAGGTGTAGATCAATGCTCCCTTTGGGTTTCTAGTGGTACTTGAGCCATGTCTGTAAGGCTTTTTCCATGGGCCAGAGTCCCATGAATTTACAAATAATTGCGAAGGTTTGCATGTGCGCCCTGTGTTCTTGAAGCCCAAGATCATTTAAAATAACTCTGGGTGTAGTTTTAGCTTTGGGTTTACAAGGCCCCTTTCTCTTTTTCTCTTTTGTTCCTCGTTTATTTTTTTCCTCTTCCTCCTTGTTTCTAGTGCTGTTGTTCCCCATTGTTTTGTCATTTATCTCTTCATTCTCCGTGTTGCTCCTTTCTTCTTCCACGATTTCTTTGACTTTATCTGGGGGCTTCTCGCCCTTGTTAGCCACGGCCTCCTTATAGGAGGGAGATGAGCTCCCTCCTCTACCTTCATTCATGGATGAAGAATCTCGCAGCCCATCGAAACCGTGGTAGCTCATTTTTCTTCAGTGCCCTCCCCAACACAAACACCAATCGACTAAAAATCTTCTTGTCTAATTTCTTCACTTTTAGGTATATCTAGGTCCTTAATTGCTACTTCAATATTACTAATGAACTCATCCACAGGTATTTTATTAGGATTATGGAAAAATTTAGACCTTTTTTAAGAATGGAATTGGTTGCATGGTCCAAATGGATGTCAGTTAAATTTATAACTGCATTTTTTGACTTCAAAATTTGATGATGATTGGGATTTATGGGTTGAGTTTCAGAATTCTGAGAGATGGACAAATTATCAAAATTCGAATTCAAATGATTAGCATTGATGGACTGAAGACCAGTCTCTGAAATTGAGAATTTATTCTTATGAACTCTTGCATTGATGCCATAAGGGATGCTAGAGTAGATGATTTGTGTAGGAGATTTATGCCCCATGATTGCGTTGTTTTCATCACAAGGGAATGTGGATGGGATAACCTCCGTAATAATGCCTTGGTCGCTGAATACGTGGGCAGGATTATGCCCCACGACTACATTGTTGTCATCACATGGGAGGGTGGATGAGATATCAGCATTGCTGCCATGCTGGAGTAGATTTGTGTAGGAGATTTATGCCCCACGACTGTGTTGTTTTCATCACGTGGGAAGGTGGATGGAAATAAGTGAGCAACAATATGCCCCATGACTGTGTTGTTGTCGTCACGTGGGAGGGTGGATGATATATTATTCGAAAGAATGGGATGATTGGGATTGGTAACAAGAGGAAACAACATGTTGAGAGGAGGGGAAATGCCTTGGTTACTGAATACGTGACCAGGATTCAGTACAGTACGGGGAAATGGGGAGTTGGGTTGTGCTAGGGGAGTGTAGATCATCAAAGCATTGAGAGGAGGAGGTTTGGGGGATTTCTTGCCTGATTCATGGGGTTATGTATCGATTTTGGATTATGCCCTGGGTTGTGCACCATTGGTATCGACTTGGGTGTTGTCGATAGTGTTAAAGGGTAGCGTATTGATGGCCATACTGTACAAATGCGAAGTGTCCTAGCTACTGGATGCCAGGATCGAATTATCTTCCTTGGATGAGTTGATATTTTTGAGAGGGAGGGAATTAGGTAAAGCGATGTCCGAACTAAGGTGGGTGCTAATTGTAGCCTGTAGTCTGGAGGAAGTGTAGTGGTGATGAGAGGGCGTATTATATTCTATGATTAATTGTTCAAATATGGGAGATGGAGAGTTAAAAGGCATGCGTAAGTTATTAAACTTCTTGTTAATTTGGAAGCTCAGAGCAAAATTCCATCCTTTGGATAACCTTCCTCATCTAGGGAAGACCCTTTTTTCCCATGGAAGAATTTAATTTGGTCAAGGAAAAATATATTTTTAATGTGAAAACCCACATGTGCAAAAAAGTACAAGTCGAATTTAAACACAAATTGGGTCTCCAAAGAAGCATATAAATACAAGTCAAGGCTACCTCTTTTGGATACACATCACACACATCATCTTCTTCTCTTGGAGATTCATACAATTCTGAAAATTGAAAGTCTTCTCCACACATGCAAGTAGGAAAGAGAGAATTTAAGGAGGTCTGAAATCTATCTTTGACTAGCTTTGACATTTTGGGTATTTGGGCATAATTTGACTTGGTTAGACTTCAATTTTTGATTTGTTATTGGAGGTTTCATTTTTGGCATAATGACCAACGTTTTCTGGGTACTTTGACTACAATTGGCCATAGACTTTGACTGTGGGTTTGACCGTGAAATTTCTCTCTTCATAGACCAATTTTAACTGAGTTGTTTGGGACTATTTTGACTTCATTTTGACTAGAATTTAAGGCCGCATTCTTGCTCAGTTGACTGAGATTTTTTGGAGTTTAATTGTTGAATTTTGGATTAGTTACGACATCTTTGCCTATCGTTGACTTTAACAAATTTGTATACTTTGAATTGGTGATTAGATTTGACTTCGAGGCTCATCTATTGATATTAGTTGGTTGATCTTGTGGATGGTCAAAGAATTCCCTTTGACTTTGCTGTTGATGAATTAAATCATTGTATCTCTCTACTAGATTTTTTATGGAAATCCAATAAAAAGAAGAAATTGAAAGGGTTTTCCCCCTTGTTGGGTTTTTCCATAGTCTTTGAAGAAATTGGGTGTCTCTTGTTATTTCTTTTGATTGTCTTCTACTATCATTGCATTTTGTTCTATCTATTATTTCTATTTCTTACTAGAATTTGATTTGAAAGTGATTACTAATTGAAGCAAAGAATTGGGCTAGAGTAATTGTATCAACATAGAACAATGGGAAATTAACATGGTATCAGAGCTAAGGTGAAGACAAGTCCAAGGATACAAGAGACAAGAGCAATAATATTTGAAATAAGCTAAAGGGGCCTATTTGACTTAATCAATATATCTACCTCTTTCTTCAAGCATAATGAGAATTTAGGCGATTCATCTAACTTTTTTGCTTGGAAGATCAAGGTGGAAGTGATATTGGATGAAAATGGTGTCTTAGAATTTGTGGTAGAAAATTTCTTGAGCCTCTAGAGAATGCTCATGATGCTACCAAGTCCAAGTATAAGAAAGGTGAGATCAAAGCTAATAAAATTCTTTTTGATTCTTTGCAAGATCATTTTCTTGTTTATTTTGGAAAATTGAAGAAGTCTAAGGAAATTAATGATAAGCTCATTGGGATGTACGAGGTAAAAAATTTGAATAATATCCTCCCCTTAAAGAATAAACTCAAGGAAATGAAGATGAATAAGGGAAATTTGTTCAATCCTATGTCACGAGGGTATCCAAACAAAGGGATCAACTGCAAACAAATGGTGAGACTATATATTATAGAGAGTTGGTTATGGACACTCTTCAATCTATTCCTCCTATTTAGGAAACCTTCATCACTAATATATGGTAGAAATACTGAGAGGGGGGGGGGGAGGGGGTGAAGTAGTATGTCATGTGCAATTTAATTTTACTTAATTTATGCTTTCATTTCAAAATTATCTTGAACCATTATTGTTTTATAAACCATGAGAAACATAAAGTATAAAAGAATGTAAATCAGGAGAGTGAAAAATACATCAATACATAGGGACACAATATTTTTAATCAGAAATCCAATGTGGGAGAAAACCACCGTTGCTATCATCTTTGTCTTCTTTTCTTATTAGGAAGAAAATATTTTACATCTTTTACTAGCACAAACTCTTACTAGTAGATAGGATCCTACATGTAGGAGGTTGAAACCTCCACAAATTCTCCACCTCTTATTGTATGGAAGATACTACTCCCTAATCAATTTCACTAGCTCCTACTAGAAGGAAGATCATGTTGAAAAGTGTAACTAGGTTCGATCTTCATAACGACATGTGGAATTGTAATTTTATGTATTTGATGAAAAGAAGAATAATAAAAGTATTATTGTAATGCTTCTCTTATGGGTTTCATGAGCAAGGAAATTTATTTTAGTAATGGCTCCCATTGTGAGCCTTTAGGATTTCTCATCTAGTCATAAAAGTCAATTTAAGTCTATTTGATGTATGAAGGAACCTTCTTGGACATATTACAATTATGTATGAGTTAATAGAAATTTCAAGTATCCCTCCAGGGAAAGCACAAGGAATCCCTCTTCAAGTCAGATTCAAATGGAATTTATTAACTCTTCCAAACAATCACGTTAGCTCACCCTAGTCATGTCGAATTATTATAGAGGAAAACCACTATAAATAGGGCCATGTGAATTTCATTTAGACACATAATTTCAGTGATCAAGTCTGAGGTAGAAAGTGTGAAGGATAGTAGAAGAACGAGACGAGAAAGAGAAACTAAAGAGAAGTCTGAAGTCTGAAGTACAAAGGACATAATAGAATCCTTACAACCAGAGAAGTGAAGGAAAGTAGCATCGAAGTCAACAGACTTATTTTGGGACTGTTTTTCAAAAGAAATCCTCTCACACAAGAGGAAAAAGGGGACTGTTATTACTGCCGAAAAGAGTGAAGTATGTTGAAGAATCTGAGTTAGAAGAAGATATCATTTAGGTCAAGAAAAGGATATTAAGGGGTTGGATTTCCACAGATATCTCATGTTTTCTACATCTAAGGTTCCCAAGGAAGCCGAAGTAAGGTACAAGTCTAAAGCAGTGAAGAGGAAAATGAATTCTAAAGGGGAGCTGAGAAAGAAGCAAAGGTTTGACTCAAGAAAGAAGGATCCCATCAAGGAATATTTCTGACTTGGTCTTGGACTAGAAAATAGGTCAAGGGTTTTGTCTTTGTATTCTTCAATTGGAATCTCTATAAGAAGAAGACCTTTTTTGGATTTTCCTCTCAAAGAGTGAGTGGTTTTGGCCCTGGATGATAGCCTCTATTTGTGTCTCTTATCTCCTTATGGTTTATGCATTATTAGTTGTTTAATGAAGAATAAAACTAATAACTTAAGTAAAATAAGATCCTACTCTAAAGAAGTAAAAAGCAATCACAAGAAGTTACTAATTGAAGAGAAATCACATAATTACTATTCCCTATATTTCTCAACAACTCCTACTCCCTCACCAAGTTTATCGACTACCACTAGAAGGATAATCCTACTCCCTTAGTGAAGGCTACAACCCTCAATGCCTCTGTAGACCATGTTTCAAAATTTTCATATTGGATCCACACCTAAACAATATGCTCAAACTTAATACTAAGATACCAATCACTGATCAAACTAAATAATTGAATATCAATATGCCAATTACCAAATAATTGAATACCAGTTACACCACTACAACCAGATCAACAAATATACCAATCCATAACCAAATAAATCTTGTCAAATGCAAAATAAAACAATTCATAACACCGTCAAGCCATACCCAACAAAATCCCATCAAGTACCATGTCAAACCTTAATTGACCACCATTTTCAAACACCAAGTCATATACTTATTTCAAATCAAATTTCATCCATCAAATTCACTGTCACCAAACCAAATCCTTCTCTTATCAAATACCAATCCAATGATTCTTGTTAAGCCATCAAGTCATATTCTTATAACATACTCATCAAGAAAAAAAATATCTCAAAGACCAAATCATCCTCAAATAAACCATTAGCACAGTGAGAAAAACAAGTTCCCTAATAAATTGATCTTTATCTTAATGTACCCATAACTCAATACATCATGTGACAATTTTCATCAAACCTTTTATTTATAATACCAACTTAGACACATGATAATGAAGAAAAATTCATAACATATAGGGCTCATGAACCATCAACCCTCAAGGAACTCAATCAATGGTAGTTCAACCTTAGCAATATAAAGGAATCTCAGAGGATAAACAATCTCAAAAGAAGAGAAGTAGAAACAAGTGCAAGGTAGCAATCATATTGACGATAATTTGTCCTTTGAACTTACTATTTCTACAAAACCCTTTAGTAGTCACCGATCTTCTATCACTGTGAAGCATGACCCTTTTTTCTATGCATTGAACATAAGTCTGAAAATATTAAACTTGTGCAGTGAATACAACATTTCACTTAATACAATATTTGAAGGAAACATTCTAACACTTATTTCTTCACATTATAATATCATTTCACCATTAGAGATACTAGGATGATCTCTCTACTCAAATTATAGCACTAGACTCACCAAGCATCATTCAAATCATTGTTGTCAAGCAGACATCTTTAGTAGTACAAAACCAAACAAGAGGAGTATTACACAACATTTTGTCACTGTCCCTATACTCCCCATTCCTTGATCCTGGAGGACATCTACAGTGAATCCCACATGCTTTCCCTTCATGAAGAAACCCCCATTGTGTCCCTCTTCATGAGCAGATCAATTCCCTTTTGCACCATTTCTCCTGAAACTTCTGTTTTGCCCAATTTACAAGACCGGAACTAATGGCCCTTATCTTCCTCGCGCAGATATGCAAGGGATTAGCACTATACCTAGAAATGACTGGAGTGACTGAGCTGTGTTTTGGTTGCGCTAGTCCTGATATGGAAAGTTTTTTAAATTAAGAGCCGAAGCTTCTAGCTCTAGAAGCTTCGTAACGAAAGTATGGTAAATGGTTTCGCTGGATGGGGTCAAGGATGTTAGTTTGGGCTCCTTTCCCCTATAATTATGGAACTAAATCAAGGGATAATACCTTCTCCCATGAGAAGAGGATCCATCTCCCATCCATTCATCTTATATAAACCTCCCTTTTTCCCAAGCACAAGTTAGTGCCGATGTTGGTGTGCTAGTGCTATTTTGGTTTAGAGTAAACAACAAGATATTCATATTTGTAGCTATCTAGTTGTGTGAGGGAGAAGTGTGATTTGGTTTGGAGTAAAGCCTAGAGAGAAGAGCCTTAAAAATATTTTTTATTGAGGCCATAATGGAATGCTAGCAGAAGTGTGTGGGAACCTGGTCTTGTCATAGGAGAACAACGTCAAGACAATGGTTGTATTCTCTCTTTGATATCAATATATATGAAACTACCGATTGATTTCCTACATGTTTTGTCACCTTACATATTCATGGCTTAATGTTTCTTGACTTGTTAAGTAGGTTGAATTACAATTTGTCTATTACGACGGTTGTTGTTTGTTGTTGTTTACTTGTTTCAGGTGCTTGAAGAAGGAAGCAGGAGATAGATGGAGCAAGCAAGCAAGGACATCATCAAACAGAATAAGCATACTAAGAGGTAGGCCCTCTTAATTGTTTCTAACCTAAATAAATATTCCATAGAATGTATATTTTGTGGCTAGACCCATTATTGGGCTACAGGATTTTGTTTCTGTCCACACTTATAATTTTACTGCACCACAAATTGGTGACTCCACTGGGAATTTTGGCAGCTTTTGGATCCATAGAATTGGTGGTCATGATGATGTGGTAGAGATCGAATGGAAGGAAAAAAATGATCAGCCCAACCCAAGAAGGTCAACGATACAAAGGAGGATATCTCAACCCAACACAGAGCAAAAAGTCTCATGTTCAAGAGTGAGATGCCGACACGACTGATTAGATTTCCAAATTTCCCCCCACCATTTCTAACAGGTAACCCAATTATTTTAATCACAAGCTTGAAGGGGATAGCATATTCTTACACTGTAATTTCATCCTTCGGACGAATCCGACCTTGTAAGTTTAACAAGCCCTAGGAAGGAGAAGCTCATGTTCATCATGACGATGAATCCGATGTCGTTTAATATTTTAATGAGTCCGACAACAATGTAACTTGGTATCTTTTTTCATGTTTAGAGAGTTTGAAAAAGACATGGAAAAGAAAACTCCACATGGTCCCTTTTTATACATTTGTGTCTCTCGAGCATGAAAAGGTAGAAAACGATACTTGAGAGAACCATTTGACCATTTCAGTCAAGGAGTATATTTTTCGTAAATAGTGCCTCCCAACCCGAAAAAGGGGTAAACTTATATTAGGCACATGATGTTTCACATCCATTAACGATTTTGAAACGACAAGGGCTCGACTATATTTTCACTTTTAAAGGTTCGAAAAAGATCTTGAAAGCAGACCCGCCATTTTATTCTCTTTTATGAGTCAAAAGGGAAAAATATTCGGCAATATTTTCATATGAATTTTACGAGTCTAGAAAAGGGTTAAATCATGACTCAACCTGGAGGAATGAGTGGTATAAAGGGTAGAAACTAGTTCTGGCAATGATGGAACTGCTCAAAACACTAAAAGGTCAAGAGACTAGTTAGAAAAACCATTCATTGTTGCGGTTCCTCAAGATAGGAAAACTAACCATGTGAAAGCATATGATCAGCCCAAGAGATGGTGGCAATGGAATGAAACAACCAAGGTTCATCTAACAGAAATCAGCTGATAAAAATGACAATCATGAGATGTAAATTGGGCATGGGTTCATTTTTTACACAAGCTTGAACCATGGATATATCTTCTTGGATTTAGTTTCATGTTTACACAAGATTGAAATGAAAAACTATGCTTGTTATAAGTTTGCATGCTCCCAACATAATGACTCAATTGAGGATAGTTCCTGGGTCTTGTGTCGACCTCGTTAAAAAATGAAAAAAAAGATGTGAGCATAGTTCCTTGTCTCATGTCAAGCTCGTTAAAAAATGAATCAAGGAGTCCAGAGGATATTTCTTTTACTGTGTCAACCTCGTTAAAAAATGAAACAGATGTCTAAGGATAGTTCTTTTTCTATGTCAACCTCGTTCAAAAAATGAAACACCTCCCATTTCCAAATCGAGTCTTTGATTAAGTTCTTGTAAAATCCTAGTTGAATCTTTCCTAGATCTCGAAAGTGAACCTTCATTCCATCCACCTAGTTGACTGAAATGAATCTTGGGGGGCATGTACCTCGATTGAGTCATTATGTTGGGGGCATGCAAACTTATAGCAAGCATATTTTTTCATTTAAATATTGTGTAAACATGAAACCAAATCCAAACAGAGTTCTCCATGGTTCAAGCTTGTGTAAAAAATGAACCCATGCCCAATTTACATCTCGTGATTGTCGTTTTTATTGGCTGATTTCTGCTATATGAGTCTTGGTCTTTTCATTCCATCACCACCATCTCTTTGGCCGATGATATGCTTTCACTTGGTTGTTTTTCCTTTCCCAAGGAACCACAACAATGAGTGGTTTTGCTAACTAGCCGCCTGACCTTTCAGTGTTTTGAGTAGTTCCATCATTTCCGGAACTAGTTGCTACCCTTTATACCACTCATTCCTCCAGGCCAAGTCACGTTTCAGCCCTTTTCTCAACTCGTAAAACTCATATGAAAAGATCTCCGAGTATTTTTCACTTTTGACTCGTAAAAGAGAATAAAATGGCGGGTCCACTTTCAAGCTCTTTTCTGACCCTTTAAAATAAAAAACATAGTCAAGACCTTATCGTTTCAAACTCATTAACAGATGTGAAACATCATGCGCCCAGTATTAATTTACCCTTTTTTGGGTTGGGAGGCACTATTTACGAAAATGGTACTCCTTGACTAAAATGGTCAAGCGGTTCTCTCAAGTATCGTTTTCTACCTTTTCGGGTTCGAGAGACACAAATGTATGAAAAGGGACCATGTGGAGTTTTATTTTTCATGTTTTTTTAAAACTCTCTAAACATGACAAAGATACCGAGTTAAACCATTGTTGGACTCCTTAAAATATTAAACAACATCGGATTCGTCGTCATGACGAACATGAGCTTCTACTTCCTAAGGCTCGTTAAACTTACTAGGTCGGATTCGTTTGAAGGATGAACTTATAGTGCAAGCATATGCTATCCCATTCAAGCTTGTGATTAAAAATAATTGGGGTACCTTCCAGAAATGGTGGAGGGAAATTTGGAAATCTAATCAGTCATGTCGGAAACTCGCTCTCGAACATGACACTTTCTGCTCCGAGTCAGGTTGGGATATCCCCCTTTGTATCATTGACCTCCCTGGGTTGGGCCATTCATTTTTTTCCTTCCATTTGATCTCTACCATGTCGTCACGACCACTGATTCTATGGATCCAAAAGCTGTCAAACTTCCAGTAGTGTTGCTGATATGTTCAAGAGTTGTCCTTCTATAGTTACACTTACCTCTGATTCTATGTATCACCCAAAATCATATTGCATCCTTTCATCTTGTGTTAATGATGTGGGAAACATTATGGCCCTCCTTCGACACAGTCGTTTCCCATCGACTTCAACTCATTATTCGGGAAGTTGACCAAGAGACTCCCTTCTAGTACCTTAGATCTTTCATGCCCTAATGGCAAGTTCTTCATGCTCGACAACAAGTTCACATCATTGGCTTTCAATCGAGTGATTTCACTGGTGTTAAACTTCAGTTCCTTTATTCACATTCCGTGAATTGTGCTGATAGTACCTTGAGGACCATTGTCATTATTGGTGGTTTCTCTCGTGCTTGGTAACAATTTACATCATTGACTGGTAATCAAGCGACTTTCTATCATGTTTGACATCAGCACATCTATTCATGTGTTGGAATTTATACTTTGATCGGGTCGTGTAGGAGCGCAAGACCCTAGACTAAGATCACAAAATTCCAGGGTGCGGAGTGATGTGACACAGTTTTGTTGATATACATGTCTCTTTTAGATGGATGGTTGCGACCATACCATGAGTTATCATATATGATCCTTCTCATTATTGGATGGCTGTGACCATACCTTGGTTTCATTGTGATCCTCTTTGACAGATGGTTGCACCCGTACCTGGATCCCTTTACATGATCATTCTCTGGATGGCTACGCCCATGCCATGATTCATGTATCATTTGACAGATTTTTCAGTTATGTATATGTATCTATACTTGCTTGCAAGTTTTCCAACAGCGGATTACGATTGCCCGCAAGAATGAATTTATAGTGCAAGCACATGCTATCCCCTTTAAGCTTACAGTTAAAAATAATTGGGTATTGTTGTGGTAAAACACAACCCCCCATTTTTTACTTGTTTACTTCAAATAATGGGGACCATTTCTATAAAGTTTTTGGCTAAACGCATTTTAGGATTTTTATTAAGTTAATTATCCTACGATTTTGTTAATTTTTCATTTTCTTCAAATTTTCGTTTTGATTGCTCTGTTAAAATTAATTTTTTGCAAGCTTCCCATCAATACTTATTTCACTTCATTTGATCAATTGGTTTGTAAATGACACTCCTTTGAAGTCTAATCATTTATGTCACCTGGGTTAAAAATGCGTAAAATGTACAATATTCCATTTTTGTAATTAAATTAGTTCAATAATGCATTTATTTTAAATATTAACCCCTAGTTAGTTATTACTAACATTTTTTATTTTTCACTTATGATCCTATTACATAACCCAGCCAAATTATGGAGCATCGGGATTTCAGTAATTTATTCCAATTTTCTATTTTCAAATAAATTACCAATCTTGAAAACTCAAAATATCAAAGTGGCTGTAGTTTATTTTTATTTTTACCAAGAGTGACTGTAGTTTAGATAGGCAAATTATGCTCTAAATAATCTCATTTAGCTTTACTCCCATAACTTAACCAAACCTTATTAAATTTAGACCAAAAATAAAATTTATATATATTATATATATATATATATATATATAATACGATCGCTCCATCACATCACAAGTTCTCAAATGAAACAATTTTAAAAAAACCCCGATAACTTCATTCTTTCGATCTTCCAATTGCGAAAAGTCAAAAAGATATAAAATACAAAGTCTCTTTATGAACCTTGTAATTCGATTTTCAAGTTTCAATTCACTCATACGTATGAATGAAATGGTAGGTTAGTTTAGTTTAATATTAATTTAAATATTTAATGTTTGAAATTAAATTTCAATTAATTAAGTTAATTAATATATAAGATATAATTAATTTAATTAAATTAAAATTAATTATTAATTAGATTAATATTAATTAGTTTATAAATAATTATTTTTTTCATAGTTAGATTAAAATTAATTATTAGATAATTAAAATCTAATTTAGGATTACAATTTAATTAAAAAATTTTGATTTTTTTTAGCCCAACGACAGAATTTCCAGAATTATACCAGATTTGACTCGTCAACTTTGGAGGCTCATAGATTGAGTTTTACTTGGCCAAATGAGGCACAAGAACACTCATTGGAAAGATGAAATCAAGGAGAACATTTTTGATGAGGTTTCACTAACATATTTAGTCATTTATTGGGTCTAAAATCAGGTAGAAGATCAAACTCTGAATTTTTAAACAAAATCAATTTTTTGAGTTTTATTTTCTTCATTTTCATTTGCCCAAGCCTCTTCTAAGTGCAGATTCATTCGTCAATAATATCCTTGGCCAATTAAAATCATCATATGCATCAATAGAAAGCTCAGATTTCCTTTTCAATTAATTAATTGCATTTGATTGGATTTGTTTTAATGCCAGAAATGGCATCTTGATTTTATTATTGCATCTTAATTTATTTTGATTTATTTTTTGCAGGAAAACAATAAAAGAGATATGGATAAAAAGATCTCAATCAATGAGAATGCTCCAGCAATTAAAGATTGGAATTTTGAGCAAATAAAATTTGATTGGGCAGATTTATTCTTCAACAAACTTTCTTCTCAAAAATACCTTTGGAAATATTATAAATAGCAAATTGCAAAATATAATTAAGGGTTGATCTCCTCTACAATTTTGGAATTCTAAAAGCATTTCTACAATATGAATTTAGAGTTGTAGGACGGAGGAGATAAAATCTCAGTTCTGAGGATTATTGAGAATTTTTCCTTTGTATTTTGTATTATATATGATGGGCAGAGTTTAAACTATTGAAGCTCTAGTTTTGAAAGCAAAAGTTCAAGCAATGTAATGGACTGTTGGAGACCATGCTTAGAGAAATGGATTCAATAAATTGGTATTTCTAATACTACTATTTCAAATACTAGTTTCATTTTTATAATAACAAGAATGTGTCATTTTATTCATGTTTGTGCACTTATGTTGATATGGGTAATTTGTCTCAACATTTTTATTATATATCTCTGCTCTTATGGGTTAAATTCGGATTTCTGAGTAACTGTTTACTCAGAAATCTATCTTATAAAACTGATTTATTAAAAAGTGATGTGTTGAGAACTATTTCTGCATATTATTTTTTAATTATTAGATTTACTGATTTGACAATTAATATCAATTTTTTGAACTACTCCCTGAATGTTGTTGGTTTATTATTTCATTTAAGAAGTCTCAATAGGATGTGTTTTGGTATTTATAAATGTTAGTTAATTGAACTACTTTGTTAGCTTGATATTAACTAAAATCTAAACATGTTTAAATCCCTATCATTTAATTATATTGCTCTTTGTTAGGTTAGATCTATATCTACCTAATTGAGATAGGATTAGGATTAGTTTCTTTTGCTTGCATTATGGAATAAGTTTGCATTTAGATTAAGTTCTACATTCTTTTAAGTCCTCTTTTCAAAGAGGAAAAATTTTAGTTGTGGCTTGGTTGAACCCAAATCATCTTAAGGGTCATTCTCTTGCCCAATCAACAAGAAGAAGTGATCTGCTATCCCTGTCTATTGGTAGTTAAAGATACATCGTAAACCAATAGTAATAGGGAAAAGGTAAGTGGACCTAGTTAAACTAGTCAGAGCCACTACTCAAAATGGAAAAGGAGTTGCTTTAAGGTCTAAACCAAGAGGTTATCCTCCAATGTTGAGGCAAACATTTTTGGCCCTCAACATTTTTGGTGCTAGAAGGAGGGCCTGAAATTTGTTGTCTATTGGAGTCTTTTCAATTTTAAAGATTTTATTTAATTACAATGGCTCCTCTTAAAATTCCAATTTGGAGTTATATCCATGGACTTGCATCTTCCAATACACCACTCGAAGTGGTTAGACTCTTGTCTCAGGTAAATTTTAATGGTAAAATAAATTCTTCTGCTTTTAATCATGTCTTTCAATTTATTCAAAAAATTTCAAATTATGATTTTCAAGGAATTGATGAAAGCATTTTATGTATAATTTTTACTCCCACATCCACGACAAAAGCTAGAAACTGGCATAGAACTCTTCCAGTTGCCTCAATTCACAGCTGGGATCAATTTGTTTCAATTTTCATTTGTAAATTTGACGGCTATGATTATGAATAGGTATGTTAAGAAATTGAATATCTACAAAGATTTGAAATGAGTCTTTTAGAGATTTTAATATTCGATTTCATTTGAATTGTTTAAAATTTAAATTCGAAGATAAACATATGGAAGAAGAATCACTAGATTGGTTTGAACATATTTTTTCTCTTCCTCCCATTCTCAATCTATATGAAATTAGTTTAAGCTTTGTTTAGTCCTCTTCCAACATAAATAAGAATTCCAATATGGATGTGAAAATAAATTATGATGAAGTTGTCTCACAAAGCTTAGAAAATATTTCTAACAAAATGCAAAAAGATAACAACAACAATTTTGGAGAAAGTGTTGCCTTGAAATCTGAAAGCTACTCTACAGTGAATTCAGAAAATCAGATCGTAAATCATCAAGTACAAGCAACAATAAAAGTAAATAATAACATCCAAACTATTGTACAAATTTCTGAATTTTTTCATGATGAGAAAATGCCAAATTCAGGGAATCAAAGCACAATTCTTCATGAAAGCACGAATAGACAAAGGAATGATCTACAATATGATATTTACAATGAGCATAATGTACAAGAGTTCTCAAACAGAGACATTTTTAAATGCATTGTTTCAAATTCACATTTTTCCCTTTATCCTGATATTTGTACTGATAGTAATTTTCCTCATCTTGTTAGTAATAATATTTCAGAAAATAAAGAGGTTGATCTAAATTAATTACCAATAAGTTTTTATCAAGATAGAGAAATAATTGTTCATCATTCTTTTGCCATTAATGAACATGAAAGTTTTATTCCTCCTTGTTTTGATATATTGGACGAAATCGAAGGAATTTCTCGAGAATATTGTGAAGTTGTTTATGATAATTTCTCTAACATTGAGGATGTTAATTTCTATCCTCATGAGAAAATTAAAATAACATCTGAGAATGAGGAACGTTTCAATTTAGAAATTATTCCAACCAATCCTCATTCTAGAGCAGCAAATTGTCTTCACGATTTCACCATTCGAGAAAACATTCCAATTTATGATTCATATCAGGATCAAGCTCTCATTTTTACTCATAATCATAATTCTCTTTCTAATTCACAAGTTGGAATTGGCAATTATTCAAATTCCATTATTCTGGTCAATCCTTGTGAAAAAGAAATTATTTCAAAACAATCCCAATTGTGTTGTAACATTAGTTGTACCAATAGTGATTTCATTTTATTTTTTCTTTTACACTTATTTTGTTTAAATTTAGATTTATTTTCTGATTTTATTTTTCAAATTTTTGACACTTTACGTTGGCATATTGAGCACTTTAATAGTGAACACTCAATTGATGCATTTCCCGATTGGGAAATCGAAGTTTCATATTATAACCATGAACATCAAAAGTTATTAATATTTCAATGTCAATCGATGTTCATCTTTTATAAATTGCGTCTTTCTTCTCAAAGACAGTGTCAACAGGAGAGTGCTTTTTCACAATCTGACCAGCAATCTAATCCAATTAATAATTTTCCATTTTATTTAACAGATTTTCATCCATTTTTTGGCCTATTCAAAAATTATTCGGAAAGTTTTCTTTCAAGGAAGATTGTTAATAGTTTTACATTTGGAAATAACACTAACAATTTTTTTCAGGCCTTTGGGTCTAAAAGCTCAACTCCACAATGTAGCTTCTTATCTTCCATTTTCAAACCTTTCTAATCATTAATAGAAATCCATCCAGATTTCTATGATCCAATTGGTATTCAACTAGAAAGGAAATTTCAAGAGAAGGAGATTTTAATTAAGTTGCTAACAATAATTGTAAATTCTAATTACATATTTATTTTTCTTAGTTCAATTACATTTGTATTTTTATTACTAACATTTGAACTATGTATATATGAAGGAATTAAAATGAGAAAATGGTTACACTGGAAATATGACTATACTTAGTCATTTTCATGTATATGGTTAGAATAGCAATAGAATTAATTTAGTTAGTTTGTTTTATGTAGTTAATTTATTCTTAATAGTTCTGCAAATTAAGAAGAAAAAAGAAAAAGCAATCAGCCCTTCTCATACACGTTCAATGAAACATTTTCTCCTCATCAGAAACTTTTCGATTCTTGCTTCCCATTTTTAAATCAAAATCTATTGCAAGAATACCTCTACCCATGACTATATCTCTACCTATTTTGAATAATGTCTTGACTAAATTCAATTGAGTTTGCACTTGACACTGATCACCTCAAGGCCACTTTTCTTAATTTCGAGATTTCCTTCTAAGATTTTCTCTTGAGATTAATATATCGAAGGTTTCGATGATACAAAGTTTCTTGAAATCATTATCCCGTGAAAAATATAACTGTCTGAGCTCAAAAGATTAATACCAATTTGATTATTATTAATCAGTCTAACTTTTCACTATAATCACATGAAGTTTATGTTATTTTCCTTGAAATTGGTTAAATTACCTTAAGGGTGTCCATGCTATTATATGCACACATTTGAATTGTACTTATATTCTTTCATAAAGAGTGGATTTATCCTATTCTGATATTTAGTTTATTATCTGATGCTACAATACACATCATATTTATTTAGTAAAGGCATTCTTGAACAGTCACTATAACAATACAAGATTTTCTCAAGTTAATTCAGAATGAGCAGGGGTAATAAGTTGTTGTTGCAATTCAAAAGGGAGCATATTCTCATTTACATTTCTAATGAATTCTATGAATTTCAAATTTTTTGAACATGAATAATTGATTTCCCACTCTAATTTAGAATAAATAATGAGATGATTTTGAACAAAGTTAGAATTTTGATAAATCCAAGGAAGAATTTGAACATTCATGAGGTAAAATTTACAGACAATTTCCTTCCAGGTATGCATTTACAAGCTCATTTTCATTTAATTTCCCTTTTCCTTAGTTTATTTCTGATTCTTGTTCTGTTTCATTTGCAGGTTTTCATTTGTTTTCAAAACTTGAAGTAAGAAGCAAATCCATTTCAAATTTGCAAGAGGTTCAACAAAATTTTATTTGTGATTCATTAGCATTTTAACATTCTTTAACTTTGCTTTCATTCATTAGAAAACCCAATAGACATTTAAAATAATATCGGAAGATTCATAATGGAACATTTCATATTGTCGATACTATAAAGTCCATACATCTCCGATGTTCCTTTTCGTTCATTCTTCGATAAAATGACTTTACCAATATTGTGATGTTCACACAATTTTGGACCCGATATGAAATTTAAATCAAGTTCATAAAAATATCACGTCCATTCAATCCCAATAATGGTAGGGAATAAGCCTAAAAGTACCGATGTCCCGGAGCCAATATGATATTAAAATTCTAGACAATTAATTCTGGACAATTTAAAAAAAAATCATGGAGTTTATATGAAACTTATAATATTTTGAGAACATTCATCACTGCATATTTTCATTCTCATTTGTGTTGCATTTGTTTTAGTTTCGACTCCCTTGAACACAAAGCATTCCCTTTTTTATATTTTACTACTTGCTTTAGTTTAAATAAAATGAATAATGATTTTGAGTTAGAAAATTTTGGTTAGTTTGACTTGTTTATGTCTTTTATGTTAGCTAAAAGAAGTCGGTTAGTGTTGAAGAAACTGATACCTCTCAGGTAAGATCAAATGCAATTATCCAATGGT
Organism: Pinus tabuliformis; assembly: GCA_031772625.1. Classification (NCBI taxonomy): domain Eukaryota; kingdom Viridiplantae; phylum Streptophyta; class Pinopsida; order Pinales; family Pinaceae; genus Pinus; species Pinus tabuliformis. The sequence continues at coordinate 716,980,706 of CM062804.1, forward strand.
AAGATTCATGTACCCACTTTCATTAATTTCCATTTTGTTACTTTAGTTTTAGTTTTGTTTTTAAAATTTTGTTGATATATAAATCTATTTTGCAGCGCTTCATTAAAGCTTTCAATCCTCTGCCGGATCATTTTGAATTCTTATAATCCTTTCCTGGTTTTATTTCAAGAAGCAACGATAATCTTCGTTGAAACAACTACACTAGGAAGTTTCTAAACCTTTAGTCTCTTTCTTTAAGCATTCTTTTTTTTTTAGAAAATAATTAAGATGATGCTTTGAAACAAAAAGATTGACATCAGACATAAATTTTTCATTGTGGCTGAATTTTATCATCACTACTATCTAAAACCTAAAACACTTACAACCCTCCAAGGTATAATTTATCTGAATCTTAACATAAGAAGGAATGATTACATGATTATTTTCTTTTACTTCATTTTGTTGAGACATTAGTATAAATGGGTTTGGAAGATGGTTCGGGCTGAATATGGAGGCCGAGAGCTAGGGTTTATGTGGTCCAGCGTTTGAGACAGTGCTGGAACAACACAGAGTTAGATTGGCAGCATTGTTTCGAAAGGGGCAAGTGCTGTCGGACTGGATGGGAGCAGAGGGGTCCAGTGGGACCCCAACTTTTAAGCAGATTGTCATGCAGAAGCAGCAATAGAAAATGAAAGAGGGAGTCAGAATAGATGGAATGAACAGCAAGATGCAGAACAGCAGAAAAAACAAGGAAAAGACACCAATAATGCCTGACAAGACAGACATTCCCTCAGAAGTCAGGAACACAGAGAAGCAGAACCGAGTAAACACAAAAGACAAAACGGCCGCAAAGTATCAACCCTCAGGAAACGAGGAGGAACGACCAGAAAAAGACAAAGATACAAAAAACAACAACGAGGAACAACCGGAGAAGGAAGGGGGAACTAGCGCGAACCCCAACAAGACCTCCATGACTAGTAATGCCTGTAAGCCCAAGAAAACAGACAACCTAAGGGTAGTAATCATTGACCCTGAAATCCAGGCTTACAGGGAGAACATGGCTGAACATGCCATCATTTGTAAATTTATGGGAGTTTGGCCATCTGAAAGGACTCTGTGCCAATGGATAAGACAGCAGTGGAAGCCGAAAGGGGATGTGCAGTTGCACCTGGGGGCTAAAGGATTTTTCACAGTAGTCTTTACAAGTCTAGAAGATAAAGACAGAGTATTCGAAGGTGGCCCTTACTTCCTAGCAGCAGCAGGCTTGTATATGAGACCCTGGAAGCCAAACTTTGTCCCGGAAAAGGAGTCTTTCACTCAAGTCCCGGTCTGGATCAGATTATTCTCTCTCCCAATAGACTATTGGGGATTGAATGCCTTAAAGCAGATAGGTGATAAGCTGGGCACCTTTGTTAAGGCATCGGAGGCCACCATGCAGAAAAGATACACTTCATACGCTAGAATCTGCGTGGAACTGGATGTGTCCGGCGCATTACATGAAGGTTTATGGCTAGAGTACAGGGATGAGGAATACTTTCAAGCCTTAGACTATGAGCAAATACCGTTCAGGTGTCGTAAATGCCACGAGCATGGGCATCTGATAAGGGACTGTCCACTGAATAGAAAGGAGGTAGAAGATGAGAAAATACAAAACAACAAAGACAAGAACAATTTCACAAGACCAAAGAACAGGCAGTGAGCCAACAGAAGAAGATCTAATAAAGGTAGTACAGAAAGAAACTACTTCAGTAACCCCTTTGAGATCCTAGATCTTGAGACCGATTCGGAGGACAAGCAAAACATACCTAATGTGGAGGCAGGGCAAGAAGAACAGGAAGAACCAACAAGAAAAGGAACTGCGGAAGGAGAATTTAATAATGAGATCCACATGCAGGAAAGAACAGCCGACACGGAAGAAGAAACAGAAATGTTAACCAGTGAGGCGGGGAGTGAGGACCTGGAGCTGGAAGAAATCCTAGCTATGGAAGGAATGGACCTAACAGCGATTGTAGAAAGCTGGAGAGCAACAGGGATTGAAGCAGTACCGGAGGAAGAAATCAAAAAGGTCAATGATCTCTTCTTAGCACGACAGAATGCAGAAATAGAAAAACAGAAGAGAAAGTTAGGCATATTCAAAGGAAGCAGCCCACATTATAAAGCACTCCTGGGAAAAACCTCTGGTTCAAGGCATAAACGCCGTAGAGGCTGCAAGTCAAGCGGAGAACAATTGCAGGAGATTGGTGAGATGCTGCTTAACGTAGGTAAAATAAAGCAGCTAAGTGATTTTTCTTCCTTCCAACCAATCGTTTAACTATGAATATTGTATCATGGAACGCTAGGGGGATCAAAAGCTAGACTAAACAGAGAATTCTGAAGCGGCAGATGCAGAAATACAACCCGGATATGTTGTTTCTACAAGAAACCAAATGTAACAGTGTCATCATAGACAGCCTACGAAACAAGGTGGGAAGGAGTTTTGAAGTCCTAGAGATCGAAAGCCAGGGGCGAGAAGGAGGTTTAGCTACATTTTGGGACACAAGGAAGTACCAGATTCTAACAGCTGAGGCAAGCAAAAACTACATAGCACTGGAATTTCAACCAACAGGTAACTCTCAATCTTTCCTTTGCATCAATGTATATAGCCCTCAGAAATTAGAAGATAAGATAAGTTTCCTAGATTCGTTATCCAAACTTATAGAAAGGCACCCTGATGCTAATTACATTTTGGGGGGAGATTTCAATATGATCACATCCCTCCTGGAGAAAAAAGGAGGCCTCAGAAAACTAAACAGGGATGCGGAGGCATTCATTAGTTTCATTGACAATGCCAGAATGGTAGATGTATTCCCTAAAAGTGGTAAATTTACCTGGAACAACAGAAGGAGGGGTGAAAGATTAATAGCATCCAGACTGGATCGTTTCTTAGTTTCGGAAAGCATACTTTTAGATGGAACAACAGTTGAATCGAACATCCTCCCAAGTGGAGGGTCGGACCACTGGCCGATCTCACTAACTGTCGAGCTTCAGGGCACCCCCAAGAATAAACCCTTCAGGTTCGAAAAGTTCTGGATAGAACACCCCAGCTTTCTCTCCATGGTGGAAAAATGGTGGTCAGAACCTTTAGATGAAACAGGATCCAAAATGTTCAATCTTCAAAAGAAACTAAAAAACATCAAAATGAGGTTAAAAGATTGGAACAAAACAGTATTTGGAAATATCTTTCAGGAGAAGATCACCATCGAAAATAAGCTGGAACAAATTCAAAAGGATGGTGCAGCAGGTTGCAGAAACGAAGAAACCCTTGAGCAAGAAAAAGAGCTTACCCAGCAATGGCACAACAGATGCAAGCAGGAAGAATCCTTATGGAGGCAGAAATCAAGAATTCTATGGTTGAAGGAAGGGGAGCAAAATACTAAGTTCTTCCACAGATCAGCCATGGATTATAGAAGTGCCAACAAAATCTTAGAATTAAAAAATAGTGAGGGAGAACTCCTTAGAAATCATAACGAGATATCTGCTTCACTATCGGATCACTTCAGCTTCATAGCACAAGAACCAGGGATCAACAGAGAGGAAGCTATCAAAGAAATTACCAATGTCATACCTAAATCCATCACAGAGGATCGGAACTGGGCCCTAAGAAGAGTAATCACCATGGAAGAAGTGGAGGAGGCAGTAAGAAGTATGCCCAATGACAAAGCTCCAAGACCGGATGGTTTTACTATCAATTTCTATAAAGCATGCTGGCACATTGTAAAGCAAGACATATGGGAAATCGTGGAAGACTCAAGACGCTCCAAAACTATCCTAAAGTCTCTAAACTCCACCTTCATTGCTCTTATACCCAAAGTGGAGGAAGCTAACAAACCAGAGAAATTCAGGCCCATAGCCCTTTGTAATGTCATCTACAAGATCATCTCGAAGGTCATAGCCAATAGGCTAAAGTCGGTCCTCCCTGGCATAATTTCGCAGGAGCAATCGGGCTACGTTGAAGGAAGGAAAATTCTAGACAACATTCTGCTGGCACAAGAGATGATTCATTCACTTCATTCGCGGAAAGAAGCCGGAATGCTTATGCAATTAGATCTATCTAAAGCTTATGACAAAGTAAGTTGGAGGTACCTGGAAGCTGTTCTAGAGGCTTTTGGATTCAGCAGGCAATGGATCAAATGGGTTTTAGCCCTCATAAAATCCCCTAGATATTCCATCCTTGTGAATGGCGCCCCATCTGCCCCCTTCAGCCCCTCAAGAGGCATCAGACAGGGTGATCCCCTGTCCCCTTTCTTGTTTATCATTCTAATGGAAGGCCTAAGTAGAATAATAGCCAAGAAAAAAGCAGAGGGTCAAATTCGAGGTTTGCAACCCATCAGATCCATTCCAGCCACAACTCATCAAAAGTTTGTGGATGACACCATGTTACATGGTACTCCCACAGTAAAAGAAGCTTTAGCTTACAGGGATATTCTCAATCTGTTCAGCAGAGCTTCGGGAATGCAGATCAATTTCTCCAAGTCTACAATTTTCTTCTTCAATACTCATCAGGCTATCCAATCTCATCTGTCTCAGCTTCTGGGGTTTAAAATTGGATCCTTACCTTCGAGATATCTTGGTGCCCCTCTTACTCTCAAACCTTGGCAAAAGGTTCATTGGGAGAAAGTTTTGGCCAGCATGGAAAGGAAGTGGAAACATTGGACAAACAGGACTCTAAATTTCGCAGGTAGACTTATACTAACCAAAGTTGTCCTGCAGGCCATCCCTCATTATCTGTTATCTATTCTTCCTGCTCCAAAAGGAATCCTAAATCAAATGAAAATCATCCAACGATCATTTCTGTGGAGTGGAAACAGTGAAAAGAAAAAATGGTCTTTGGTTGCTTGGTAGAAACTGTGTAAACCTAAGGACAGGGGGGGACTAAATTTGGTTGATCCCTCAGTGGTAAATAGAATCTGTGGAGCCAAAATATGGTGGAAATGGGTCACCGACACAAGCCTTCCTTGGGCCAATCATTGGAAGGAAAAGTATATGCCAAATGGTACCAATCTAGACCTCATAAGAATGCAGGACGCTCCCAACGGCTCGCCAATATGGAACCATGCCAAAAACAACAGAGGCATAGTTCAGGAACATAGTTTCTGGGAGATACGAAATGGCAATCAAGCACTTTTCTGGGAGGATGCCTGGCAGCAATCCCCCAAATTGGACACCCCACATCTAGCACTCTTGAAGCAAAACAATCAAAATGAGGGCAAATTCAGAGTCAATCAATACTGGAACCCAATTAGTGAAGACCCGGATTGGAGGAAATGGACAGTCTTTAACTCAAGCAACAACGAAAACATTCAGGACATCATTCAAGCTTTAAATCAGCAACTCCTCAAAAGGAAAATTCGAATTTCCGAAGAGAATGATAAGCTTAGATGGGGCCCGACAGGCAACGGAGATTTCTCCCTGAAAGAAGCCAGGAGTATAATAGAGAGGGAAGAGCAGCCTGAAACAGTACCCTGGTCCGACAAAGTTTGGGATAGCCTTCAATGGCCGAAGATCAGAACCTTCTTATGGCTTCTTATGCAAAAGAAAACTCTAACATGGGAAAACCTCCTCTAAAAAGGGTTCAGGGAACCCTCAAGATGCCCTATGTGCATGGTTGCAGCGGAAACAATGAATCCCCTTTTTAATTCTTGTGAGTGGGCTAACCAGCTTTGGCAATGGATGGAAGGAATTCTAGGTGCTTCTGATCGGGACAGAGACTCTATTCAGGGAACCATCATCAACTGGAGGAAAAACTTCTCTCGCATTCGAAGAGTTGAAAGCATATGGAAATGTGTCCTTGGTTTTATCGCTTGGACGATCTGGAAAGAGCGTAATCGAAGGATTTTTCAGGAGGAGATTAGAAACATAGAGTTTGCCAAAGACTCAATCACAATTAACATCAAACAACTCATACAAACAAAATGCAAAGAAGTACCGAATGAAAAACCAACGGCTCAGGACTTACGCATCCTGAAGAGCTTTCACTTGGAGTCATCCAGCAATCCACCGATTGGGGGAAACAGGTCACAACCTTCATCGCAAATCCTTAGATGGCAATGCCCGCCGGAGGGAGGCCTAAAATTGAATTTCGACGGGGCTTCGAGGGGCAACCCAGGCACAGCAGGTATCGGAGGCGTAATTCGCAACCAGGATGGTGAAATTGTTCACATCTACTGTAGGGCGCTTGGTGAGAGCACAAACAATGAAGCAGAGTTTGCTGCGCTCGAACAAGGTTTGAAAATTCTAAGGACAATTCGACAAGGCAATGTTATCGTTGAAGGGGATTCATCCCTAGCTATCACGGCGGCCAAACGATTACAAGCAGGAACGAGAGCCAGTAAAGCCACCAAACATTGGAGGTTGGCTAAGGCGACTGAGAATATAGCGGAGCTAATTGCAGAAATGAGAGGCTTGGTGTTCCAAACAGTCAGAAGAAAAGCGAATGGGTTGGCAGACCATTTGGCAAACCATGGTGCAGACAACCAGGACATAATTTTGGACAGCTGTTGGCAGGAGGTGGACTGCCCAATCCTCAAAGGGACATGTGCACAGCTGGCAGAGAAGGATTTATTCCAAGCCGATCAAACCTAGCCGGCGACGGTTTTGGGTTAAGTGACCGGAATTTTGAAATCACCGGTTATGGCAGCAATTATAACCACGGTAATGGGATGATAGGACATTTTTGGCGGTGGATTTCCTGGCGGCGGCAGGCCAGCCAGAGGAATGATCATAACAGATCGCGCCACAAAGCACTCAGCATCAGCAGTATCAAAAATGAGACACCTGGGATGGTTCCGTATGGGGAAGCATCAACTACATTTATGGTGATCTCAAGTGGAGCGGGTTGGATCGAGGATTCGCACAAGGAGGCCAGACCTGCAGGCAATCGGGATGAATCAACCACCACTACGCACCATAGCAACATACCAAACGTACAGAACACTTGGCATAATTCCACATGGATCATCAGCAGCCACATTCGAACTAATTCGACCTGGAGCGGCTCGGCCTATGCGAACATCAATCAAATTTATTACAACAGTACTCCCTCCACCACCCGGATTAAGACAGGCCTCAGGAGGATTTACAAGCGAAGACACTATAAATCAAAGGGTAGACACCCTGTTTTTTCCACAGTGTGTCTTTCTATTGCTAAGCCCGCATCCTCTTTCGGCAATTGCATCAGTTGGGAGGAGTTCAGAAAGTTAGTTATGGACGCGGGGAGTTGCCGGTGCGCTGCTGCGAACCAGGACCTTCAAGATGCGAAAAGAGGGTATGAAACCCGCACGGCAAGTAAGAATAAACGCAAAGTAGCCGAGCTGGAAGCCAAGGCTAAACAGGAGGAAGTTGGGCGCACGGAGGAGGAGATCGCGGAAGAAGTGGACTGGATGAGGGATCCGGGTACTCCCTCGAAGAGAGCTACGCAGTTTGTTAGGACAAAAGCAGAGAGTTGGCGTACCAAAACTCTCATCGCTAAAGCTCTGGAATCGATCGAGAAAGAGAAGCCGCAAATCGTGAATGAGGTGAACCTAACGGAGGCACAAATGGCCAAGATCATCGACTACAACAGTTCACTGGACCGCCGAATCACTACTGTGCATGAAGCCGTTCAAACAGTCAACAGAAAGCTAACTCTGCTCATCAGGATCCTGAGGGACACGGTGAACCCAGCACCCTCGACTTCGCAGCAAGCCACAACTGAGGTGCAGGAGAACGAACCAATCGAGACCCTGCAAGCCAGAGTGGACAATCACGTTCGGGAGATTGGTCTGGATACCATCAGCCGTATGGGCAAGTTCATCTAGGGTCATCCCTCTCACTGTTTCCGGTGTCTCTCTCCATGTTTCGGCCTCTGTCTATTACTGTTAATGTCACATACTGTAATGTTTCGATAGTGTCGAGTAATTAGGCGTCAGTTTTGTTCAAGCCACCCTGCACGGTGTGCACTTAGCAGTTTATTTTTGAACTCTCTGAGCAGGTGATGTGTTTTGTTATCTAGTCTGTCACTACGTCTCGATCAGCTTTCGCAGATTTTTTGTACTATATTTTGTGCTATAATATGAACATCTGATTTACACAAAAAAGAGACATTGGTATAAACATTCTTGTTATAGTTTATCTTTCAAAACTTGGATTTTCCTTTCCACTTTTAAACTTCTTTATTTTTATTTTTGTTTGCTGATTTCTTTTCTCACTTTAGCTTAAGAATTCTTTTCCTTTTGTTTTCAGTTTTAATTTTGGTGACTCTGCCATGATTTATATAAAAAGCCTTCTTGTTACCTAACAATGGTTGGCATACACAGAGAAAAACTGTTAATAGTCTACTATTAGTTTTTTCTTAAAATCTCTTAATAAAGTTTGTTTTTCTTATTATAAAGGTAGACATACTTAGGGAAGAGATTAAAAAACAAGAGAATTTGACAAGGTATCATAAAATTTGAGAAATTTCTTTTTTCATCAAAATTGTAATTATTTTGAGATTGCAATATTTTATTAAGATCTTTCAAAATTCTATTATGAGTTAAAAAAAGTTATTTTTAACCAAGTAAAGACACTTTACAACAAAGCACATTTAGCTTTGAAATTGTCATTCTTAACTCTTAAGGAGTCAATAATTCTCCTTGTCCAAAAAGAATTCTTTCTATAGAGTATTATCCAAAAATATATTTAATCTTAAAATATAAGAGGTCTTATCATGAGCCTGCTTACCATGATCATAGGGGAAAAATAGGCTGACATTACCAACATTGCTAAACAAACCAAGGTAATGGCTTATGATTGCAAACAATTATAACACAAGGGGCATCATCAAGAGCCAACTTGTTCAGTCCAATTATAACCAAGGAATGACATTGTCAACTATCTAGCTACCAAACCAGGACAATGGCTTTTAAGAACTAAAAAAATTAAAAAACAAATAAAAATAAAACAAACATATATAAATGGATTTATCTTTAGGTCAATAATTCTTAAGTAGATGGGATTATAAATCATTGATGATTAAAAGATAACCATGTCTAGACTATAGATGTTTGCTGGCAGCAGTGGCTCTACCTATAACAAATGATTATATTTTAAAAGCTAAGATATAAAGTGACCCCTACTCTATCTCTACAACTAATAAATGATTAATATAGAGTTTTGAAATATTTTAATTTATGAGGAATTTTAAGAAAAATTACAATAAGATGATTCTTACTTTTATTCAGACTAATGAACCTAATCAAACATTCAAAAAATAATTTTCTCCTCTTTAATTATTTTTACTTTAATTTAGGAAAATCTCATTGATATCAAGCAGAGATAACTGGTTCTTCTCTTGTGTGTCTCCATTGTTGTGGTAAAACACAACCCCCCCATTTTTGACTTGTTTACTTCAAATAATGGGGACCCTTTCTATAAAGTTTTTGGCTAAACACCTTTTAAGATTTTTATTAAGTTAATTATCCTACGATTTTGTTAATTTTTCATTTTCTTTAGATTTTCGTTTTGATTGCTTTGTTGAAATCGATTTTTGGCAAGCTTCCCATCGATACTTATTTCGCCTCATTTGGTCAACTGGTTTGTAAATGAAATTCCTTTGAATTCTAATCATTTATGTCGCTTGGGTTAAAAATGTGTAAAATGTACAATATTCCATTTTTGTAATTAAATTAGTTCAATAATGCATTTATTTTAAATATTAACCCCTAGTTAATTATTACTAACATTTTTCATTTTTCACTTATGATCCTATTACATAACCCAGCGAAATTATGGAGCATCGGGATTTCAGTAATTTATTCCAATTTTCTATTTTCAAATAAATTACCAATCTCGAAAACTCAAAATATCAAAGTGGCTGTAGTTTATTTTTATTTTTACCAAGAGTGGCTATAGTTTAGATAGGCAAATTATGATCTAAATAATCTCATTTAGCTTTACTCCTATAACTTAATCAAACCTTATTAAATTTAGACCAACAATAAAATAATATAAAAAGAAATATATAAAAATAATAAAAATTTACAATACGATCGCTCGTTCGCATCACAAGTTCTCAAACGAAGCAATTTAAAAAAAACCCTGATAACTTCATTCTTCCGATCTTCCAATTGCGAAAAGTCAAAAGGATATAAAATACAAAGTCTCGTTATGAACCTTTTAATTTGATTTTCAATTTTGAATTCACTCATACGTATGAATGAAATGGTAGGTTAGTTTAGTTTAATATTAATTTAAATATTTAATAATAAATTTTCAACTTTCAATTAATTAAATTAATTAATATATAAGATATCATTAATTTAATTAAATTAAAGTTAATTATTAATTATATTAATATTAATTAGTTATAAATAGTTAATTTTTTCTTTTGGTCAAGTAATAATGGAGCCTTCTATTAACTGTACAAGTACATTACATATGTTACACGTCTTTGCAAGTGCAAAGACCCAAACAAGAACCAGCTTGTTGTGGGATTGCCAACAACAGGAAAAACAAAGCCAGGATCAAACCAATACTCACAGATTTCCAAAAACTTGTAAACAGGAAGGAGTGTTAAACTCCCAAGGGCTCTCTGTCATCCACTGACAACTTTAGAGCTTCCGCTAAGCTAACAAACCCCTCCAAAAATCGTGGAGTTCCGCTCAACTTCCACTAATCTAGACCTGATGGTAACACAACCACAGTTTAAAAAATTGAAGTCCACCCCTCTAAAGAAATGACGACACTTCTTCACTAATGATCTATCCAAGATCCAATGGTCACAACACTTCCCGACTTCAAAACATGTTCCTCTGCTGTCAACTGTCAATCTCACTACACCAGATCAAACGGCTCACACGTATTTCGGCCGGTTAACTTGCGCACTTCAAATCTACCCGTAAAGCGATTTCCCTCACTCACCTCGCTGATACGTGTCACTAAGTGAATGGAATCAGAGAAAACTAGGAAATACCATTTACAACTTTTCCTCTACCCGAAATCCACTTGTGGGTTTCCCAACCCGTTTCTACTACTCTGGACCCGACAGTAGCTTCAAACCAAAATTTTCAAAAGTTTGAAATCTGACTTTCTAAATAATCGTCGGCACTTCTGCACCATTGATCTATTCAAGATCCAACATTCAAAACACTTCCCGACTTAGAAACAAGCTCCTCGTCTATCAACCATCGATCTCACTCCACCAGATCTAATGGCTCACACCTATTTCGGCTGGTTAACTTGTGCACTCCAAATCTGCCTGGAAAGTGGTTTCCCTCTCTCAGCTTGATGTTACGTGTAATTGTTTGTATCGAATCGGATCCAACAAGGAATTACCGATTACGGCCTTTCCTCAGCCCAAAATCCACTTGTGGGTTTCTCCAACCCACTTCTTCTCGTTAACTGTCGGGTAACTCCCTCGTCCAAACACCATGGATCAGACTCAACCAAGATGTAGCGGTCCAAAATCAATCTCCATGCCACTGCACCCTTGGTCTTCCTCCACTGATCTTGACCATCCGCTCAAATCAGTTGGAATATTGATGCCAATACTATCCGCGGACTGTTGCCACTCAACAAGCAAACAGTTTAAGCATCTATCCACTCCCGCCTGTCTCCTAAGCTTCATCCATCCAGCCTATCAATCCAACAATACCTATCTTTGGAAGCCTGAAAGAGGCAATCCTCTAATAGTTTTCTTGGGGTTATCAGCTCCCAAACGTGCTGAGTGTCCCTTTCGTTACGGATCACTCCTTCATTTTCCAGATGATCAACTAACATATTAGCTTTTCTTTTCACATGGACAAAGTGTACAATTTTTAAGGTTTGCAGGTGGGTATAAATATAGAGAAAGACCTGTGATAGCCTCCAATGTTTCGACACTTTATCCGGTGTCGTCCCATTGCATATTTTCTTGGCCGCTCTAATAATCAATTCTGAATCTGCTTCAATGATGACATTGTGTGAATTTGAGTCCACCAAGATTTCCAAGCATTGCTCTAAGGCCATGAGTTCTGCTATGTTATTAGTGGCCTTCCCCAAGTGGCCATGAAAGATCTCCTTTATTCATCCTTATTCATCTCTTATAACACCCCCAAAACCCACTAACCCTGGGTTGCCCTTAGACGCTCCATCTATATTGACTTTTAGTAAACCATGTGGAGGAGGCTTCCAAATATTTATATTTCCATTTATTTTCCTCACACCCTTAATTATGCCCTGAGGGTCTATAGACTAGAGACCCAAATGCAGTAGTATACATGCATCTTGGGGCAAAGGAGTGTCCTTGGGAGGTTTCCACAACAAGCTTTTGGTTGCATCTTTTAGCTACTCAAAATTTGATCAATTATATGCTGGGGCTTGCTTGCTTTGTTCTTGAAGATCCTACTATTACGTTCTTTCCAGACATCCCAGATAACAAAGTCTGGAACCAGATTCCAGGCTTTATTGATGATTATATTCCCTGAGAAGTTTTTCCTCCAACTCTTCAAAGTGTTGGAGATGTTGAGTCTATCCCTATCAGTGTGCTTAAATGTAAGCCACATAGGTAACATTTGGATGGGCCAATGAAGCCTTTTTTCCGGAGATTCTCCAAAGTTAAAATTTTCCTTTGATGAACTAGCCAAATGAATAACTTTATTTTCATCCAGTGGGGACTCTGCCAAAGAGTATTCCATACTTGATCAAGGTTTTGGTAGTTAAACCCTGTTATTACTTGTTTAACTTCTTTGAGGTTGAATTTTCCTTTAGTGTTCCTTCCCCATCTTAGTTGGTCAGGTAAGGAGGATACCAAAATCCTCCTATGTTCTAGTTCATGAGCAAGAGAGTCTACCTAGGCCTTCAGAGGGCTCTCTTCACTGTGGCCTAGATCCTTCCAAATTCTCCATTTTCCATTGTTCCTTACCTAGTCGTAAAAGTCATTTACCATGAGTAGACCTTTGTTATCGGTATCATGCTTGAGAGATGATAATTCATCCTTATACACATTGGGTTCCTATTGCCAGTTATCCTCCCAAAACTGAGCCAGGTTCCCATCTCAGATCTCCCAGAAATTATGCTGCTGAACAATACCTTTATTTTCCTAGGCAAGGTTCCAAATGTGGGAGCCCTTAATATGCCCTAACATTCAAATGTGATCCTTCTCCTGCCAATTCTTGGCATATTTTTGTTTCCAAAGCTTGGCCCAGGGGGTTTCCGATTCCTTGATCCACCTCCACCAGAGTTTAGCTCCTAAAACTTTACTGAGGGTTTCAGGGTCATGAAGCCCCAAACCACAATGGCTCTTGTCGCAGGCCACTAGAGCTCATTTCCTTTTCTCTTCTCCTCTGCCCCATAGAAAATCCTTTTGTATGCTCCTGATCTATTGTTGAACCCCTTTAGGAGTAGGAAGAGCTGAGAACATGAAAATGGGAATTGCCTACAAGACAGCCTGTGTGAGCACAAGTCGCCCCGCCAAATTTAAAGACTTGCATGTCCATTTTCTGATCTTGTCCTAAAGTTTATTTATTGTTGGCTCCCAAACTCCCTTGCTTAGAGGCTTGACTGTGAGAGGTATGCCCAGATACTTGGAAGGTAATCGGTCCCTTTGAAACCCAAGAATCCTGGTGATGTTTCTCTGAATAGCAATGTCAGTGTTAAAAAAAAAACTTTTCATTTGTTGAGGCTTACCTTTGTGCCAGCTGCCATAGTAAAGTAATTTAAGATTTGTTTATTCACTCTGGCTTTCCAGACTATCGGTATGCCCTACAACATTGTGTAATCCACAAATTGTTGATGAGTATTTGCCTCTCAATCCAAGGTGAGTTTGATACTCTGGATTCTTCCTTCAGCATTTGCCATTTTAATCACTCTCCCTAGCCCTTCCATCATGAGGACAATGAGGAAGGGTGAGAGAAGATCCCCTTGTCTGAGACCTCTGGAGGGCGTGAAGGTTATTGAAGGAGAACCAATGAGCAGGATGGAAAAACTGGTCATGGTAACTAGTGCCATAACTCATCTTATCTAGTTTTGGTTGAAGCCATATGCTCTTAGAACTGCCCTTATATAAGACCAACTTAGCTTGTCGTAAGCTTTCACTAGGTCCAACTGAATGATCATACCAGCTTGTTTGTTGCTTTTGAGAGAGTGTACCACCTCATGAGCTTGGATGATGTTATTGAGGATTTGTCTTCCTTCCACATAGCCTATTTGCTCCTCTGAGATGAGAGCTGGTAAGAGGGGCTTGTGTCTATTGGCACTCACCTTGAAAATAATTTTGTACACCACGTTACATAAAGCTATGGTTTTGAAGCCATCCAAAGTCATGGCTTTTTCCTATTTTGGGATCAAAGCTATGAAGGAAGCATTAAGAGCCTTCAGAACCCTTTTGGATCTTCTTGAGTCTTCCACCACCTCAAGGATATCCTGTTTGACTATTTCCTAGCAGGTTTTGAAGAAGTCTACATTGCACCCATCTAGGCCTGGTGCCTTTCCATTTTTCATTTCATTAATCACTTCACTGACCTTCTCTTTCGACACTGGACTGTTAATATTGTGGTTGTCCTCTCTTATAACCAGCTGAGGGATGCACTGAGTGAAGTTGTTGATGAACCTGGATCTATCCACCAAAGGCTCCTCTGCTATACTGAGGAAGTGTTGAAGAAGGACAACTTCCATATCTTTGTGAGAGACGAGTTCTATCCCTTGAGAATCTTTGAGCTTTGTGATTTTGTTGTGTGCCCTGTGATCCATGGTGGATTTATGAAAGAACTTCATGTTTCTTTCTCTCTCTCTAATCCACTGCACCCTTGGTTTCTACCTCCAGAAAATTTCGTCTTGCGTGCATCTATCTTCCCATTCTTCCTGTATAGAGTCAGCTAGATTTTTCCACTTCTCAGTAAAACCATCTGTGATGTTGATCTAATTGATCTCCTGGAGTTTCTACTCAGCTTCTCTTTTGGCTTTTAATATATTGCCAAATTCCTTTTTGTTCCAATCTTTAAGCCTGGATTTGATATGTTTAAGTTTTTGTTAGAGTAGGAACATTCTAGTGCCTTGAATGTTTAGATCCTCACACCACGATTTTTCAATATTTCTAGTGAATTCAGGGTGAGAGAGCTAGGCATTTTCAAATATGAAGGGTCTATTTCTTGGTGTACCCATAAAAATGGCTTCCAATTGTACATGCCAATGGTCCGAACCTCCAAAGGGAAGAATAGAAGCTGACATGGCAGGGCCTGAAAGAAAAAGGTCCTCTAAAATAATAAATATATCAAGTTTAGAGGTGACTTGTGAAGCCCCTCCACTCTCATTATTCTAGGTGAAGGTCCCATTGATTGTTTCAGTGTCCACTAACCCCATGTTCCTTATGAAGTTCTGGAAGGCCATGGAGTCTCTGCCTAGCTATTTGATCCCGCCTCTTTTCTCTGTAAGAGATCTTATCATATTGAAATCTCCTGCAACGATCCAGGGTATACTAGGGTGTCTCTTAGTTCCTCAAGGGAGGTGAGAAGTCTGAGTTTATCTTCTAGCTTTTGAGGCCCATAGAAATTTGTGATCATGTAAATCCTCTGATCACCTAAAGGTTGACATACCAAAGATAGATAGTTCCTAGATGCTTCAACATCCAGGATTCCAAATTTCTGGGGATCCCAGAGTGTAAGAATCCCCCCCGTTGAGTTATTTTCTTTAAACTCTAGATACTCATACTTGATTGGCCATTTATTATGAATTTCTCTAATCGTATCCATCAAACATTTTGTCTCCTGGATAAAAACCATATCTAGTTTTTCTTCTTTTATTTTATTACTGAGATTTCTTTGTTTCCTTTGATTTCCTATGCCTCTAATATTCCAGGTTGTGAGCTTCATTAAGAAAGGTTTGTAAAGGAATAATGGGTGAGATCTTTCATCTTACCTGAGTTGATCAAGAGTTTCCCACATTCGTTCAACAACTCCTTCTGTCTTTTTCTTCCTCTTTTCCTGCCTAGTTTCTTTGGAGATTGGGCCTATATCTCCTCCATCATTTTCACCCCTCTATGCTCCTGTCTTTCATGATTTCTTTTGACTCCAGAGCCCTTCGGTTGTGATCTCCATAGGAATAGTTGTTGAACCCTATCATATTCCTCTTTTGGTAGGGAGTCCACTCTTTTGGTTGTCCCTTGTTCCAGAAATTTCTCTAGATCTAGATTTTCCCTTTCTAGAATCTCCTGCAGTTCATGGTCCTCCGTTCCCACCTCACTTGGAGTCATTTCATGGTCCCTACTTATCTCCATATTTCTTGGCAGATCCTCCTTTTACTGGTTGTTTTCTATGATATCTTCCATGCTAGCATCCCTTTCCTTCTCAATGATAATGTACTTCATTTCCTAGTTTGTTTCTTTGTTTCCATCTTCTTCTTCTAGGGTCCTAAAGCTATTGTGGCTTGGCTCTCTTTCCTCATTGATCTTTTCTTTGACCACTTTTCACCTTTCCCTTTGCTCCCAACCTTAGTGAAACCCTTGGGATTTTTATCCGCCATTGTTTTCACATTTCTCTCCATATTGTTTGCTGGGCAGTCTTTCTATAGATGCCCATGTTCCTGGAATTTGCGGCACTTAAATGGGATGTGCTCATAGTCCACCGCCTACACCCATTCTTCATCATATACTTCTAAAATTATCGCGTCCGAAAGTGCTCCAAATAAGTCCATTTAGACACATATCTATGCGAAGGAGGTATATTTTCCTTTCAAAGTCACATCTGAGATCTTTAGGAAATACCCCAGTTTGTTTCCTATTGTTTTCAGAGATTCTGGTAGCCAATAATTTAGAGGAAGGGAGTATAGTCTGATCCATACTGGTGCCGATGTGAAAGTTTCGCATTCTGGGACAAAGTTCATCATCCATGGCCGCATGTAGAGGCCTACAGCCACGTAGAAGTATGGTCCTCCTTCAAACACTCTATCTTTATCCTCTAGGCTTGTGAACACTACTGTGAAGAAGCCCTTAGATCCCAGATGAAGGTTTATTTCTCCCTTTGGTTTCCAGTGGCTCCTTATCCATACGTGCAACGCCCTCTCCGTCGACCATAACCCCATGAATTTTCATATAACCGCATATTCCACCATATGATCCCTATGCGCTTGAAGGGCTGGGTCACTTAAGATGACCTGGGGAATGATGTTCAACTTGGATTTGCATACCCCAATTGTCCTTTTTGACTACTACCCCCTTTCTCCTTCTCCTTACTAGCTTCCTGTTGATCCTCTTCCTGTTCATGAGGTCTGTTTCTTCCCAATATTTCCATGTTACTTGCCTCTGTTGTCTTTTCCAGAGGTTTCTTGAAATTCTTCTTTCTAATGTCCTTACTTCTATCCATGACTGCTTGATTGTAGGAGGGAGCAACACTCCCCCCTATGCCTCTCGCTATGGTACCCAACGTCAAACCCTAATGCCAACCCTAGATCAAGTTGCAGAGCCTCCCCCAAAGATGATATCATCAACGTAAACCTTATAAATAGTTAATTTATTTTATAGTAAGATTAAGATTAATTATTAGATAATTAAAATCTAATTTAGGATTATAATTTAATTAAAAATTTTGATTTTTCTTTTAGCCCAGCAACAGAATTTCCAGAATTATGCCATATTTGACTCATCAACTTTGGAGGCTCATAGATTGAGTTTTACTTGGCCAAATGAGGCCTAGGATGGCTCATTGGAAAGATAAAATCAAGGAGAACATTTATGAGGAGGTTTCACTAATAGATTTAATCATTTATTTCATCTAAAATTATGTAGAAGATCAAGCTACAAATTTTTAAACAAAATCAATTTTTGAGTTTTATTTTCTTCATTTTCATTTGCCCAAACCTCTTCTAAGTGCAGATTCATTCATCAATAATATCCTTGGCCAATTAAAATCATCATATACATCAATATAAATCTCAGGTTTTCTTTTCAATTAATTAATTTCATTTGATTGGATTTGTTTTAATGCCAGAAATGACATCTTGATTTTATTGTTGCACCTTAATTTATTTTGATTTCTTTTTTGCAGGAAAACAATAGAAGAGATATGGAGAAAAGGATGATCCAACAATTAAAGATTGGAATTTTGAGAAAATAAAATTTGATTGGGCAGATTTATTCTTGAACAAACTTCCTTCTCAAAAATACCTTTGGAAATATTATAAATAGTAGATTGCAGAATATAATTAAGGGCTTCTCTCCTCTGCAATTTTGGACTTCTAAAAGCACTTCTGCAATAGGAATTTAGAGTTGTAGGAGGGAGGAGAGAAAATCTTAGATCTGAGGATTATTGAGGATTTTTCCTTTGTATCTTGAATTATGTATGATGGGCAGAGTTTGCACTATTGAAGCTCTAGTTTTGAAAGCAGAAGTTCAAGAAATGTAAAGGACTGCTGGAGACGAGGGTCAGAGAAATGGATTCAATAAATTGGTATTTCTAATACTATTGTTTCAAATACTAGTTTCATTTTTATAATAACAAGAATGTGTCATTTTATTCATGTTTGTGTACTTGTGTTGATATGGGTAATTTGTCTCAATATTGTTATTATGTATCTCTGCTCTTATGGGTTAAATTCTGATTTCTGAGTAACTATTTACTCATAAATATGTCTTATAAAACTGATTTATTAAATAGTGATGTGTTGCGAACTATTTCTACATATTATTGTTTAATTATTGGATTTACTGATTTGACAATCAATATCAATTTTGTGAACTACTCCCTGAATGTTGTTGGTTTATTATTTCAGTTAAGAGGTCTCAATAGGATGTGTTTCGGTATTCACAAATGTCAGTTAATTGAACTACTTCGTTAGCTTGATATTAACTAAAATCCAGACATATTTAAATCCCTATCATTTAATTATCTTGCTCTTAGTTAGGTTAGATCTATATCTACCTAATTGAGATAGGATTAGGATTATTTTCTTTTGCTTGCATTATAGAATAAGTTTGCATTTATATTAAGTTCTACATTCTTTTAAGTCCTCTTCTCAAAGAGGCAAAATTTTAGTTGTGGCTTGTCTGAACCCAAATTAGATTAAGGGTCATTCTCTTGCCTGATCAGCAAGAAGAAGTGATCTGATATCCATGTTTGTTGGTAGTTAAAGATACATCGTAAATCAATAGCGATAGGGAAAAGGTAATTGGACCTATTTAAACCAGGCAGAGCCACTACTCCGAATGGAAAAGGAGCTACTTTAAGGTTTGGACCAAGTGGTTATCCCCAATGTTGAAGCAAAATTTTTTTCTCCTCCACGGGTACCTACCATAAATGGTGGGGGAAATTTTGGAAATCTAATCAGTCGTGTCGGTAGCGCACTCTAAAACATGACACTTTCTGCTTCGTTTTGGGTTGGGATATCTGCCTTTGTATCATTGACCTTCCTGGGTTGGGCCATTCATTTCTTGCATTCCATTTGATCTCTACCACGTCATCATGACGATCGATTCTATGGATCCAAAAGTTGCCAAACTTCTAGTTCTGTCGCCGATATGTTCAAGAATTTTCCTTCTATAGTTACACTTAACTCTGATTCTCTGTATCATCCAAAATCATTTTGCATCCTTTCATCTCATTTCGATGATGTGGGAAACATTATGGCCGTCCTTCAACATGGCCTTTCCTGTCGAATTCAGCTCATTATCCGAGAAGTTGAATGAGAGACTCCCTTTCAGTACCTTAGAGCTTGCATTCCCTAATGGAAATTTCTTCACGCTCAATGACAAGTTCACATCATTGGCTTTCGATCGAGTGATTTCGCAGGCATTCGACTTCAGTTCCTCTATTCACATTCCTTGAATTGTGCTAATAGTGCCTTGAGGACCATTGTCATTATTGGTGGTTTCTCTCGCACTTGTGAATAGTATACATCATTGACTAGTAATCAGGTGACATTTTAGCATGTTTGAAGTCAACACATCTATTCACATATTAGAATTTGTACTTTGATCGAGTCATGTTGGAGTGCAAGACCGTGGACTCAGATCACAAAATTCCAGGTTTCAAAGTGATGTGAGATGGTTGTGTTGATATACATGTCTCTTTCAGATGGATGGCTATGAACATACAATGAGTTAACATATGTGATCCTTCTCATTATCGGATGGTTGCGGCCATACCTTGGTTTCATTATGATCCTCATTGACGGATGGTTGTGCCCATACCTAGATCCACTTACATGATCATTCTGTGGATGGTTGTGCCCGTGCCACGATTCATGTATCATTTGACAGAGTTCTCAGTTATGTATATGTATCTTTACTTTCGTGCAGATTTTCCAACGGCTACGGTTCCCCACAAGGATTAACTTACAGTGCAAACATATGCTATCCCCTTCAAGCTTGCAATTAAAAATAATCAGGGTACCTACTAGAAATGGTGGGGGAAAATTTGGAAATCTAATTAGTCGTGTCGGTAGATCACTCTTCAACATGACACTTTCTACTCCGTGTCGAGTTGGGATATCCTCCTTTGTATCGTTGACCTTCCTAGGTTGGGCCGTTCATTGTTTTCCTTCCATTTTATCTCTACCACGTCATCATGACCACCGATTCTATGGATCCAAAAGTTGCCAAACTTCTGTCGCCGATATGTTCAAGAGTTGTCCTTATATAGTTACACTTACCTCTGATTCTTTGTATCGTCCAAAATAATTTTGCATCCTTCTGTCTCGTGCTAATGATGTGGGAAACATTATGGTCATCCTTCAACATGGCCATTTCCCGTTGACTTTAGCTCATTATCCAAGAAGTTGACCGAGAGATCCCTTCCAATACCTTAGAGCTTGCATGCCTTAATGGCAAGTTCTTCACTCTCAACGACAAGTTCACATCATTGGCTTTCGAATCAAGTTATTTCATGGGTGTTCAACTTCAGTTCCTCTGTTCACATTCCTCGAATTTTGCTAATAATACCTTGAGGACCATTGTCATTATTGGTGGTTCCTCTCGCACTTGTTAATAGTATACATCAGTGATTGGTAATCAAGTTACTTTCTATCATGTTCGACATCAACACATATATTCATGTGTTAGAATTTGTACTTTGATCGGGTCGTGTTGGAGTGCAAGACCCTAGACTCAGATCACAAAAGTCTAGGTTGTGAAGTGATGTGAGATGGTTGTCTTGATATACATGTCTCTTTTAGATGGATGGTTGTGACCATACCATGAGTTATCATATGTGATCCTTCTCATTATCAGATGGCTGCGACCATACCTTGGTTTCATTATGATCCTCTTTGATGGATGGCTACGCCCATACCTGGATCCATTTACATGATCATTCTCTGGTTGGTTGCACCCATGCCACGATTCATGTATCATTTGACAGAGTTTGTATTTATGTATATGTATTTGTACTTTCTTGTAGGTTGTCCGATGGAGGACTACAGTTCCCTGCAAGGATGAATTTATAGTGCACATATATGCTATCCCCTTCAAGGTTGCGATTAAAAATAATTTGGGTACCTGCCAAAAATGGTGGGGGAAAATTTGGATTCCTAATCAGTCATGTCGGTAGCTCACTCTTGAACATGACACTTTCTACTCTGTGTTGGGTTGGGATATCCTCCTTTGTATGGTTGACCATCCTAGGTTGGGCCATTCATTTTTTTCCTTCCATTTGATCTCTACTATGTTGTCATGACCATCGGTTCTATGGATCCAGAAGCTACCACACTTCCAGTTGTGTCACCGATATGTTCAAGAGTTGTCCTTCTGCAGTTACACTTACCTATGATTCTTTGTATCATCCAAAATCATTTTTCATCCTTTCATCTTGTGTTGATGGTGTGGGAAACATTATGGCCCTCCTTCAACATGGTCGTTTCCCATCGACTTCAACTCATTATCTGGGAAGTTGACCGAGAGACTCCTTTCGAGTACCTTAGAGCTTGCATGCCCTAATGGAAATTCCTTCACGCTCGACGACAAGTTCACATCATTGGCTTTTGATCGAGTGATTTCACAGGTGTTCCACTTCAATTCCTCTATTCACATTCCATGAATTGTGCTGATAGTACCTTGAGGACCATTGTCATTATTGGTGGTTTGTCTCGTGCTTGTTAATAGTTTACATCATAGACTCGTAATCAAGTGACTTTCTAGCATGTTCAACGTCAACACATCTATTCACATGTTAGAATTTGTACTTTGATCGGGTCGTATTGGAGCACAAGACCCTAGACTCAGATAAAAAAAGTCCAGGTTGCGAAGTGATGTGACATGGTTTTGCAGATATACATGTCTCTTTCAGATGGACGGTTGTGACTATACCATGAGTTATCGTATGTGATCCTTCTCATTATGAGATGGTTGCGATCATACCTTGGTTTTATTATGATCCTCTTTGATGGATGGTTGTGCCCATACCTGGATCCATTTACATGATCATTCTCTGGATGGCTGCACCAATGCCATGATTCATGTATCATTTGACAGAGTTCTCAGTTATGTATATGTATTTGTACTTTCTTGTAGGTTTTCCGACGGCGGACTACGGTTCCCCGCACTAATTCATAAAGGATTTCATCCCTCTCTCTAGTTCGGCCTTCACACTTTAGAGGGCATCTGTTACACAAAATTTTGTCACTGTCCTTGTACTCCCCATTCCTTGATCCTGGAGGACCTCTATAGTGAACCTCACATGTTTTCCCTTCATGAAGAAACCCCCATTATGTCCTTCTCCATGAACAGTTCAATTCCCTTTTGCACCATTTCCCCTGAAACTTCTACTTTTCCCAGTTTACAAGACTGACGCTAATGGCCCTTGTCTTCCTCGTGCCAATATGCAGGGATTAGAACTATGCCTAGCACCGACCAGAGTGATTGAGCTATGTTCCAGTCGCACCGGTCCTGATATGGAAAGCTTTTTAAATTAAGAGACGAAGCTTCCAACTCCAGAAGCTTTGTAACGTAATTTTGGTAAATGGTTTGGCCAGATGGGGTCAAGGATTTTAGTTTGGGCTCCTTTCCCCTATAATGATGGAACTACTTCAAGGGATAAGACCTTCTCCCATGAGAAGAGGATCCATCTCCCATCCATTCATATTATATAAACCTCCCTTTTTCCCAAGCACAAGTTAGTGTTGATGTTTGTGTGCTAGTGCCATTTTGGTTTAGAGTAAACAACAAGCTATTCATATTTGTAGCTATCTAGTTGTGTGAGGGAGAAGTGTGATTTTGTTTGGAGTGAAGCCTCAATGGAAGAGCCTTAAGACTATTGTTGATTGAGGCCATCATGCAATGCTAGTAGAAGTGTGTGGGAACTTGTTCTTGTCAAAGGAGAATTGCAATGGTTGTAATCTCTCTTTGATATCAATATATATGCAACTATTGATTGATTTCCTACATGTTTTGTCACCTTACGTATTCATGGCTTAGTGTTTCTTGACTTGTTAAGTAGGTTGAATTACAATTTGTCTATTATCACAGTTGTTGTTTGCCATTGTTTACTTGTTTCAGGTGCTTGAAGAAGGAAGCAAGAGATAGCTAGAGCGAGGCTCAAGCAAGGAAATCATCAAACAAGATAAGCATACTAAGAGGTAGGCCCTATTAATTGGTTCTAACCTAACAAAATATTCCATAAAATGTATCTGTTATGGCTAGACCCATTATTAGGCTAGAGGAGTTTGTTTGTGTCTGCACTTATAATTTTACTTCACCACAAGGAGGCAAAAAGCAGTTTGCCTATAATCATGCAAAAATCATTGTTAACACACTGATAGAAAAAATCACTAACATCAAACCCAATTCATATAGATAATTTCCTTTTTGATATTTTCATACTATCATAGTTTTCTACATACTCTGAATTTTATCAAGTAGAAAGAGTGAACAAAAATCTTTGCAACACCAATCAATACAAGCATAGAACCTCTACCAAGCAACCAAGGGAATATCCAATAACTATTAATCATTCAAATATCATTGTAATCTAAATACAGGACATTTTTATAATCCTCATCCCTACAATATAATAATATATGCATTCATATTCAAGTTTCTACTAGCATATGGCATAAAATGGTAACTCAAGCAACATTTTTCACCCAACCTTTGTCAAGGAGAATTGCAATAGGTTCATATATTTCTACCCTTATCACTATGTTGTAGTATTCAAAAAACCCCCCATTCATTTTTATTTCAGTTATATAATAAATAATGGTGACCCTTCTTTCATGTTAATGAAACTCTTTAGTTTTCAATAAAGATGGGACATTTTTTAAGTTTGTTATAAAATCTCTTAGGCTTGAAAGTTTCCTCATCGAAAATAAAGTATTATAGGCCCAACCATTAAAATATTATGATAAATCAAAATCTAAATAGGCACTCTTATTACAAAATTGATGCATTATCAAAAGATCTTTATCGGTCTCTTATAATTTCATTACTTTCATTTTGAGAAAGTTATGATAAAGCCATTCCTCAATAAAGCTTCCCCGACCATTAATTTATTCATTAAAGAAGATTTTTCTAAAAGGTTAATACAATTCATGTTCCCATTTTTAAAGGAATATTATAAGAGCTGTCGGACCCATAGCTACCACTTGGCATATCGGACCTTCACAATATCATAACTTTCTAAGTGTGCCACTTACCAAACCTCCCATATCCACTATCTTTGATATCTTTGAGCTCCGATACCTGCCTTCTTCGATATCCTTCTCCTTTGATAACATGAAACCTCTGATATTCCCATATATAGCTATATCGATACTTTCATATCGGTAGCTTGCACTTTAAACTTCCAATATGCCTTCGCCAATATGAAAAATATCACTTCCCACCTCTTATTATAGTTGTTACTTCTTCAAATATGATTTATCGTAAGTTACTAATATAGTAAATTTCTAATGCATCTCCAATTGATTTCTCCAATATTTTTCTTCCCATATGCTGATGTGTGCAAACCCACGTGAAATCACGTTCTAACATTTAATATTTTAAAGTGGTGAATTTATTGTTTTTAAGATTATATTCATCTTCATTCATTACAGTTTGATTCTATCATAATTCACCCTTATAGACAAAGATTGTTGTCTGAAACTCGTTATTTGTGCTAAGTATTTCAGGAAAGGAAGTTATGACCTAGACCTATGTTTTTCATTACAGGCTAGCCCTGACAAGTGTAATTATGAAGAAATGTCTAAAGTAGCCAAAGCAAAGTAGAAACTTGCTGCTCAACAACAATCAACTTCTCCTCCAACTGAAAATGTTGGTACACCAGGATTATTTTCCAACACAACGTATTCTCTAGATGCTCAAAGTGCCCCTTGGGAATCTATCTATAAACTATTTGAGGATGAAGGGTCGAGAGTCACACAAAGAAAAATCACAACCGAGGATTCTACGGTAGTCTCCAATACAACTTACAATACTGATGTGGTGAATTCATTCTTGCATAGGATTGCAGCCTGACCCAAAATCCTTCCTTATACAGATATGATTCAATGGGTTGTTGAAAACTTGAGAATTGCAGAAAGGAAGGTCATGACACAGAAACATATAGTCACCGGGTTATTCACCGAAAATGATTTGAGTGCAATGTACCATTTTCCACAACCTCAATGAAAATATAACAAACAGTTTGTGGAGAAATTCGTGAGTGAATAGGACCATGCATCATAGCATATTAGCGCCTAGAGAAGAGATCTGAAAAATCATAAGCGAGAGGAAAAGGGTATGTATGAAGTTGACCCTATCACTAGTCCCTATTGCTAAATAGCTTCTATGATATGTAGACTCTTTTCTTATTCTAATACACAAAAATTTTCTGATCAATGTACACCATTGATTGATGTTGCCTCAGAAGGTTATATCTTAGATTGGGGGAATATATTGTCTGATAACCTAGCTACTCATATCATGAATTTCAGAAGTAAGTGTAATGTTTCAGAAAATAAAATTCCTTCCTTTCACATGAGTGCCTACATAATGGATACCATGTGTTTTACTATGGATTTCACCTCTATGGGATGGAAGTGGTCCTTATAAGACCCAAACCCTATACACATATATCACGATATTCTTTGGGACTCAAACTATCAATCTCATTTTTATAAAATCTTCCATGGCGTAATTCTGCCTATTTACCAAATCATTTTCGACAAGTCAACTCCTAGGATTTCCCCAAAAGCTGAAGCCGACTTGCTCCAAGTTGGAAATTGGTTTGGTGAGGAGTTATGTACCTATTTCTAAGTCTTTGGTAGTATTTATAACCCCCATTTCTTGCCTATTTATGTCCCTGACAAGCTTCTTGCTCGCAAAATAGCATACCATACAGTTGGGAATGCTATTCAAAAGTCTAAAAGGAGACCAATAAGAAGATGTGGCCTATTTTTCCTCTTTAGCATGGTATATATACTTTAGAGAATTTTAGGCATGCATCCATTGAAATTAATTCTATCTTAGAATTCAATTTCCCTACTATCCCTAACATCTAGTATGATCCCCATCAAACTATCAAGAAGGTTACTGCACAATCAAGCATCAGGAATTTTTCTCATGAACCAGACAATTCCAATGACCTATTTGAAAAAGATTCTACCTATTCAATGGTTACCAGAGAAGTAGCAAAACAATTGACTCCAGAGGACATGATTCAATTCACCCATTACATAACCGTAAGGTTAGCTAATTTTCCTATGAATCCATTAAAACTTCCTCAAGAAAGCATGGTTCATGATGATGTTATAGTTATTGGTTCCACATAAACTATTGATATGCCTCAAACAAAAGAAACAATTTCTTCCTCAGCTTTTTAGACTGAAAGTATTTTGCCTAGTTCCAAGCTTGAGAAAATAGGGGAACAATATAGCCAGGTTTTGAAGGACAACTAACTGCAAGTTTTGAAGGATCCCTTACAAGAGAAGGTCCCAAATACTTCTAAAAGTTTGGAATAGACTCTGATTACAATAAATTCCTTTGAAAATCCTTTCAAAACTCAAGACATTGAAGTTATATCAGCCTTCTCAACCTCCGAGGTTGTATTAAGGGTTGAAGAAATTCCTCTGCTTGATGTATTTTGGAGTCTTAAGCATAAGGTTATTGTTAAAATACAAAGAAAGAAAAGAAAAATCAAGCCATCCCAGGCTTTAGTTCCAGTAAATTCTTCTTTCAAAGTAGTATGGAAAGGCTCTTAGTCCACCCCTTTAGAGGAAATGGGAAGACTCACTCAGTTCATGGGAGTCTATGCTTCCAAAACCATGGAAAAATCCACTGAAGTACATTTGTTGAAAGAAAAGGAAGACAAAATTGTGTTGTTGGAGTAGAGTTTTCAGATCGAGAAACAAAATATTGTCGATCAATGGCAAGAAAAAAAATTTGAACTCCAAAACATTTTTAATGCCCTTAAAGTTCAATATGACACTGATTTGTAGGCCCAAGACACTGAAATACAAGAATTACAAAAAAAGATAGAACAACTAAAGGTTAATCATGAATTGACATAATTCAAGAAGGAAGTAAGAGAGTTAAATACTCTCCTTGCAGAACATCAAATTGTTTTTTGTCAAAAGTTAGCCATTCTTCATGATTTTTGTCATACAACCAATTTCATGGTTGATTAATTAGCATACCTTAGAACTTATTTTGATGATATTGAAGAAACAAGTGCAGGTTTCCTTATGTGGTAGGACACCACTGATGAGAGATTAGCTAATCTTCCCAGAATTGAAGAGTCACACAAGGAAATAGTTTTTAAAGAATGGGGGATTCGTCTTAAACATGTAGAAGAAACAATGTTCAATGCAAGAGATATCTCTAAAATTTGGTGATGATTGAACAACTGCCATTTTAACTAATTATTTTTCAAATCTTAGGGCCAACCCAAATGGAAAAATTAAGGATTTTAACTCAAGATTTAACAAATTATTAAAAAAAATCCCCGACACATCCAGACCTAGTACTGATGTGTAGATTGAATGGTCCATTAGTTCTCTTCCTTCAAATATTGGTATGTTTGTAGATAGAGCTAATAAAATAGTACTACATGATAACATGAAAGAGGCTCTATCTATAGAAACGAGGGTTATGGTCCTTGATAGTAAATCTTCTACTGAGGAAAGAAAGAAAATGAAAAAATTATTTTTAAGGATGAACCTAAGAAAAGGATTCCCAAATATCCTTACGATTTGGAGGGATTACAAAAGGTTTTAAAGACAATGCCTAATGAGATGGTATAAATCAAGAAACAAGTTGTTGAATCTTCAAGGATGTCATTTTGGCCTTTCAAAAATAATTAGTCATCACAACCACAACCTCCTGCCAATTTATCAAATGCAAAATCTGATGAAGATGACGAAGAAGAAGAAATGACCTTATCTACTGATGAAGCTCGATGAAGCTCAAGAAGCTGAAATAGTTGAAGTTCATGATTTATGGGACTTCATTTCGACCACTTCAGAAAATGAAGGAGAATACAAAGTTTTTCTAGTGAGTACTAGAAGTAAAGGACCTGATGATACTTCTCCATCGAATAAAACTCAAAATTCCCATGTTCCTTCTACTAAAGAAAAAGGTATAGTTAAAAAGACTTCTACTACATCTTCGGATTCTGATCTAACTACTTCCAAATCTCCCTCATCATCTAAGACTTTGATAGTATCTGATATCTTTGAATATAATATCATGTAGGACATGAAAAATATCAAAGCCAACATTTCCCTATCTGAGGTCAGTGAGTTAAAAAAAAATAGAAATTTGTACTCAAAGAATTAAATGTAGTCCCTACATCTCCATTACCTTCTATTGTTGTTACTGCAAAAGCCTCAAAAGGGAAAGGAAAACCTCCAAATGTCCCTATAGACAATATTGATTCTTCCGATGCTATTTTGATTAAAGAAAGATCAAATTCCCACACTCCTCGTTTTATTTTGACTTTTTAAATTTTTAATAAGAATGTTCACAACTATTTAGTAGATTCTGGTGCATCATCCAATATCGTGCCTTATTTAGTTTGTCTCCTATTAAATATTTCACCTCAAAAATTTATTGTTCATATTTCTCAATTAGACCGGACAAAATTCAAAGTTTTAGGTTAGATTATCTTCAAATTCGAAAGGTTTTCAAATAATGGATATCTTGGTTGCAGACATCCCTGAATTCTATGGTCTTATTTTAAGCAGGGATTGGTCTGAGAAGCTACACGGTTATTTTGCAACTGATTGGTCACATCTTTGGCTCTCCTACAATGAAAAACCTAATCAAATTCGTGTTGACAAGGAAATGCATATGAAGTGTTCGGTGACTAATTTAGATGAGGAAAATGAACTAGTAGTATTTACAAACAACATTCTTGGAAATTATTCTCTTGAACCTTGATTTGGTAATTTTCCAGCATAAAACTCTCCATTTTTAGTGGATTATGTTTCATCTCAGGATTAAAATTTTTCTCAAAGAAATTCATCTAGATGTATCAATATTGTAGAAAATTGTGTAAATAAGTGTGACAATTTGTTTTGGACTCTTTACTTCAATTGATCAAAATCTAATGATGGTGCAGGAGCTCGTTGCATCCTAGTAAATTATGATGGAGAAAAAAATTTCTTGCTTGCAGATTGGAATTTGATTGCACCAAAAAAAATGTTGAATATGATGCATTCATATAGGGCTTGAAGAAGGCCGTTAGTCTTGATGTCAAGTATATTAAACTTTTTGATGATTCAAAGATTGTCATTAAGCAAGTTAGAAACAACACCAATTATGTTTCTAATCACCTCAATCATTATCACTCTTTGATCCAATATCTAAATTCCCATTTCAATCCACCAATATAGCTCCAATCCCATGATTACAGAATGTTAGTTCTGAACTCCTAGCCAATGTTGCTTCAAAGCACATTCCATCTGAATATTTTAGTCCTGATAGAATTTCATTTGAATTAATTTTTCATCCCTCCATTCCAGATAACATAACCAACCCTTGTGTATTTAATGATGAAAATGACATCTTAAGTTTTTTTATCTTGCGAAGGGTCTTACTCTGATCAAATCATAAATGAAGATGGGCATGACAAGTAGCAAAAAAACTCTTCTGAGAAGAACAATTTTCCTAAGCCTGTAGTGAAATTAGAAGACTTATACTATTTGAAAGATATATTCAAAAAGGTGCCTAATTAAAAAATTCAAAGCTCTACTTTAAGATTTGAATTGGTTAAGCTGGGATATGATATCATAAACCCTAAAACATCAACTTAGGCCTTGGACTTACACCATATGAAATATCTGCTCTCATACATCTATTGAAAAGATAAAAGGATGTATTTGCTTGGATTTATGATAATCTTAAAACCTATGACACATATATCAATCAACATACCATACTTATGCTTCCAGATGAAAAACCAATTCAACAAAAATTTAGGAAGATTCACCCAAATTTAGAAGTTCAAATTAAGACAAAGCTAAATTACCCACTCAAAGCGAAAATCATTTTCTTGGCCAAACATTACAAATGAGTTTCAAATCTTGTGCTAGTCAAGAAATATAATCGATACATTCAAATTCGCATAGATTTTGGGAAGTTAGATCAAGCATGTGAAAAACATAACTTTCCTTTGCCTCTGATGGAACAAATTTTGCATTCTGTTGCAGGTTCTGAACTGATGTATTTCTTAGATGGTTTTTCAAGCTACAATCAAATCCTTGTCCATCCTGAAGCTAGATTTAAAACCACATTCAAAACCAAAAGGGAACATATGCTTACTAAAATATGCATTTTGGATTGATTAATGTTGGAGCTACATTCTAGAGAGCCATGGATATTTCCTTTAAAGGTTTGATTAATAAATCAATTGTTGTGTACTTAGAAGGCATTAAAATTTATTTAAGAAAGAGGAGTAATCATCTTCATGACTTAAAACAAATCATTGAAAGGTGCAGAAAATTTGGAATCACCTAAACCCTAATAAGTCATTCTTTTCTCATAGTGAAGGTAAACTTCTAGGCTTTATTGTTTCCAAGGACAGAAATTGCATAGGTCCTGAAAGAATTATGACAATATAGGAAATCCCCTTACCTCACAACAAAAATTCCATCCAATATTTTCTTGGGAAAATAATTTTTTTCAAACGATTTGTCTCGAATCTTTCACAAATTGTATTTACCTTACATACCATGATAAAAAATAAAGCATCCTATAAATGGGGAAAAATCGAAAGAAAGGTTTTTGTCTCAATAAAGAAAGCCATCATAGATGTTCCCTCATTATCAACACATGATTTTTCTAAATAATTTGTTCTCTACACTTTTTCTTCTAAACAATCTCGTGCAACAATGTTGACCCATTCCAATTAGCAACAAGTTGAAGCTCCCATAACCTTCTTTAGTTCCAATTTATAACGAGCTGAGCTAAAATATTCAAAAAATGAAAAACAAACTTTTGTAGTTTTTAACTCAATAAAGCATTTTAGACCTTTCCTCCTAAAATCATATAGGAAAGTAATCATTCCTTTCCATGTGGTCAAACAGTTGCATATCCAAAAGGAATTATGAGAAAACAGGGCTAACTGGGTTACTACCCTACAAGAATAGGACCTAGAGATAAATCCAACTAAAATAGTAAGAGGTAAAGGTTTTTGCAGATTAATAACTGGAGATTTTGACACTTTAGCTGATGAAGATTCAGGTAATAACGTTGAAATTTCAAAGGTATGTATTCTTGACAGTGAATCTCAGTATGATGATTAAATATTTTATTTTAAAAATGGTTATGCTCCAGTAGAACTCAATTACAAAAGAAAGAGAGATTTGAGGCTTAAATCTAATCAGTATCAACTTTTCAATAATGTCTTGTTTAGAAGAAATTACGATTCTATTTTTTACTAAGAAGTCTAGAGAAACCTCAAGAAAAAAAGTGTTACAGTAACTACATGATGGACCAACTGGTGGACATTATAGTGAGGAAACTACTACTCATAAGATCTTACATGTTGGTTACTATTGGTCTAATCTATTCAAAGATGCTCATGATTATGTCAAAAAATGTAAAGTCTACGAAATACCTTCATGGAGGGAAAAGCAACCAACCTTGCCTTTGCAAAAGGTTAACATTGAATAACCTTTTGAGCAATGGGGACTAGATGTTATATGTGAGATCGTTCCTCATTCTTCTAAACAAGATAATTACATTTTTACTGCTAGAGACTATTTCACCAAGTGGCTAGAAGCAATACCTATCAAGGTGGTCAATTCTGAGACTGTAATCAATTTTATTAATCAATTTATAATTACTAGTTTTGGCCTTCCCTTTTCCCTCATGTTTAACAATGCATCTTATTTTTCTTGAAATGTTATTACTGAATTTGCACTCAAGAGAGGTTAAAAAAAAAAATATTTTGCAAACTCCTATCCTTAGGGAATTGGCTTAGTAAAATCTACCAATAAAAACCTCATAAGAATCATTAAGCAAAATATTGACCAAAATCAAAAGAATTGGCACAAATCTCTAGTCTTTTCCCTATGGGTTGACAGAATTACTCATAAAACCTCTCTAGGCACATCTACCTATCACTTAGTGTAGGAATTTACAGGGTAAGTTCCTCAGAAAGAATACCAAAAGGACACCGCTCACAACCAGATCTCAAATCAATACACCAGTATTTTTGACGTGGTTAAAACCCTCAGAGTGCAAGGAGGGAAACAGTCCACGGCCTGTCCCAACGTGGGTACAGACAATTTATTAATCAAAGAATGAAAATTTACATAAGCTTCTCTCATGCACGGATTCACCGAACAATGACCCTCCATGCGCTTTAAATAGAACTCATGGACCAATCGGGTGTCAAGCCACGGATCAAGTGTCGATAATACCGAGGTGAGAGTGAACCGTCGGATCACTACATATCGTGACCGTCGGATTGTAAGTTACAATATGTACAACGGTAAAGAAAGACACTTTACCTAACTCTATACCTAACTCTAAACTAGACCAAGTTGATCTTAACTATATCCTATGTGTCGGAATATCCTAACATCCCCCCTTAAGAACAACTTGGGATAGGATTGAAGGATTTACAAATATGACACAATAGGAGAAGGAAGGAGGCACTAGAGCCTATCCCCCCTTAGTGACAACTTCCTGAACTCTAAGCATATATCGAAGTTTAGTGAACTTCGCCTCTGTGAGAGCCTTTGTGAAGATGTCTGCAATCTGATCATCTGTTGGACAATATTGTACTTCAAGAGCATGGTCATGAATGAGTTTTCTGATGAAGTGCATGTGTAGTTCGATGTGTTTGCTGCGCTGATGCTGGACTGGATCTTTGCATAGCTGAATGGCACTTTGATTATCACACCAAAGGGAGGTTGGATGCTGCTGCTCAAAGCCAAACTCTGATAGGATCGGACGAAGCCACAAGGCTTCCTTACTAGCTTCCACGGCACCACGATACTCTGCTTCTGCTGACGAAAGAGAAATGGCAGCCTGTTTCTTACAAGCCCATGTAATAGGTCCTGAACCAAGAGTGAAGACATAACCGGCAGTAGACTTCCGATCATCAGGGTCACCAGCCCAATCAGAATCAGTGAAACCAACTAACAGAGGAGCTGCTTTGGCACTGTAATGAATCCCAAACTGTACTGTACCTCGAACATAACGAAGTATTCTTTTGGCTGCTTTCCAGTGACTTTCACGGGGGTTTTGCATAAAACGAGCAACAAGGCCAACAGCAAAGGAAAGATCAGGACGAGTATGGGTTAAGTACAAGAGTTTTCCTACAAGTTGACGGTATAAGGTAGCATCAACTTCAGGAGAAGAACAAGAGACTGAAAGTTTGACTCCAGACTGAAAGGGAGAAGGGGCTGGCTTACAGTCTTCCATGTGAAAATGACGAAGAATATCACAAGCATACTTGGACTGGGAAAGGGAAATACCCTCCTTGGATTGCAAGACTTGAAGACCGAGAAAATAGTGTAAGTGTCCTAAGTCTGTCATTTCAAATTTCTTTTTAAGGATAGACTTCACATGGTTTATAAGGTTGGGATCACTACCAGTAAGGATAAGATCATCAACATAAAGAACAAGGATGATAAGAGAGTCACCCACTTTCTTGGTGTAGACAGTATTGTCAGAATGACACCTAGAAAAGCCAGATTCTAAAAGAAAGCTATCCATTTTGGCATACCAAGCCCGAGGAGCCTGCTTGAGACCATAAAGGGATTTCTTAAGTCGACACACAAGGCTTGAGTCTGTTTGTATGAAGCCAATGGGTTGTTCCATATAGATTTCTTCCTGCAAGTCCCCATGCAAGAAGGCAGATTTAACATCCATTTGATGGACTTCCCATTTTAAAGAGGCAGCAAGGGAAAGAACAAGGCGGATAGAGTTCATTTTGGCAACAGGGGCGAAGGTTTCAGTGTAGTCAATTCCTTCAACCTGTGAAAAGCCCTTAGCAACAAGACGAGCTTTATGTTTATCAATTTTGCCATCTGGTCCATACTTGGTTCTGTAAACCCATTTACATCTTACAAGTTTTCGTCCCGTTGGTAGAGGAACAAGATCCCATGTATCATTTGTCATCAATGACTGATATTCTTCATTCATAGCTGCTTCCCAATGTGGATGGCCTGAAGCTTCTGCAAAAGTGTCAGGATCATGATTTACTGGAGCTTGAGCCAGTAAAGAAGAGGCTCTTTCAAACTGAGAACGTGTACGTCGCTGATCTGTAGGATCACCGGCAAGATCACCTGCTGCATCTCGAGTAGCACGGACCCATCTTGGAAGTTGAGGATCCTGAGAAGGTGGGGGAGGATTGTCATCCTCACTTTCATCATCTGAAGAAGAAATGTTTTCAAAAGTAGAAGAGATAGGAAGAGGTGGCACATCCGCCGGACTAGGCTCGCAGGCCGATTTATTTTCATCAAATTTTACATCTCTTCTAATGATAACATTTTTGGACTTAAATGGAATAAGTCTGTAACCTTTTACATCTTCAGAATATCCAACAAAAGTGCATTTCTCACTCTTAGGTTCTAAAGCTTTATGCTTTTCATCTGGAATATGGGCCCATGCTTCACTTCCAAACACACGAAAGTGACTTACATCTGGTTTAATGGAACTCCAAGCTTCTTCTGGAGTGATATTCTCTAGAACCTTAGTAGGAGTGCGATTGATTATATAATTTGCACAATTAATTGCTTCGGCCCAAAAACTAAGACTGAGTCCTTTAGATTGCAGCATACAATTAGCCATTTCCTTTAAGGTGCGATTTTTCCTTTCAGCTACACCATTTTGTTGTGGAGTGTATGGAACAGTATGTTTCATTTGAATTCCATTTTCAGTGCAAAAGTTGATGAATGTGTTTTTAACATATTCTCCACCATTATCAGTTCGTAGCTTCAGAATTTGATGTCCAGATTGTTTTTCAACAAAGGCTTTGAAGGCCAAAAAAGTGTTAAATACTTCGCTCTTGAGTTTTAAGAAGTATACCCAAGTGCGTCTGGAGAAATCATCAATGAAGGTTAAGAAGTACTTGCAACCAGAGAATGAAGCAACAGGAAGAGGACCACATAAATCACTGTGCACAAGCTGTAAAGGGGCTGAGGCGTGCCAAGAGGCACGTTTGTCAAAACTGTCCCGATGATGTTTTCCGAGTACACATCCGGAACAAACACCATCTCTGCAAGATATCATAGGAAGACCTGTCACCATATTTTCTTTACATAGATGCTGAAGGGAGCGATAGTTTAAGTGACCAAATCGCTCATGCCAAAGTTTGCTCACTTCATCATTATGAGCAACAAATGCTGAGGGAAGATTTGATGACCCAAAGTTGTGAAACTTATACAACCTTGTGGAATCATCAGCAAGACCAGTAGCTAGAATCTGTTTAGGATCTTTTAGATCCTTGATTACAACATCATGAGGTGAAAATTCAACAATTTTGCCTTCACCTGAATGAGTTATCTGATAGACAGATAGAAGGTTGGAGGATAAGGTTGGAACACATAATACATCATTAAACTGACCATTGTCTAGATGAACAGTTCCAGTCCCTACAACACTAAGAGATCTATCATCACCAACATATATATTTTTGGTGTTACAATCTTTTAAAGAAGAAAACATGGCTTGGTTTTTGGCCATGTGATAAGAGACTCCAGAATCAATGAGCCACTCATGAGAATGAGAAGAAGAAGAAGATACATTTAAAGCATAACCAGACTGAGATGATTGACAACGACATGCAGAAAGTGCCATTCCGGAAGTTGAAGTTGAAGTAGGCTCCACATGGATGTTATGTTTCTTCATTGCGGCTTCCAAGGCTTCCATCTTCTTAAAGCATTTAGATTCTAAGTGGCCATCTCGATTACAAAAGTTACAATGTCTGTCAGTCCTCTTCCATTTGTTTTTATTGGTCTTGTCATTTTGCTGAAATGATCTTTCATCTTGAGGCTGAGTTGGTTTAGGACCATTCCTTTGAGGATAAGACTTCTTAGGATTCTTTGAATTTGGTTGCTGCTGGGCGGCTAACGCTTTCGAGGAAGAGTTTCCAAGATTAAGAAGACCAAGGTGTAAGAGTTTTTCTTGTTCTCTTATTAAGGAATCACAAAAGGAGTCAAAGGAAGGGGGTTTGTAGTCTTTGCCTTGACAAACGAAAGCTTCCCTTGTAGAATGGAAAGTGGAAACAAATACAGAGTAGGCTGGTCCCAACTTAGTAAGGATGGAATAAATAAGGTTACCATCTTCTTTCTTAACTTTAACACCTTCCAAGAGATATCTAAGGGTCTTGAATTTGGACAAGAAATCTTCAATGCAAGAAAAATTATTAGGATCCAAAGTAAGCAACTCATTCTCAAGTTGATGGGCTCTAATTTCATTTTTAATCCCAAAAACTTTAGCAAGTTTTTCTAATGCTTCATGAGGAGTTTCAATTTCTGCAATGTGGAATCTAAGATCAGGAGAAACAGACATTCCTATCAAACCACGTGCTTGATCTTGTCTATTTTCCCATTTTTCGGCCTTGTCTTCATCTTTGGGTTTCTTCTCTTGGTCTGTGGCTATTCTGAAGAGACCTTTACTTCTAAGTAAATCTCCCATGTAGGCTACCCATTGGAAGTAGTTAGTGCTGTCAAGAATGACTTGGCATGGACTTTCCATTTTTTGAAAAAAAACTGAAGCTGAAGATGCTGAAAGTAAGTGGTCCAATGGATAGATCTCGAAAAAATAGGCGGTTTTAAAAAAAATGGCTCTGAAAAAGGCTTCCGGATGAAGAAGTTATGGCTTTTTGAAAAAAAATTGTTGACGTTGCCGGCAATGTGCGCGAATGTGCGGGAATGAAAAAATCCGCCCCCACAAAATGGAGACTTGAACCCAAGACCTCTACTCTCTTAAAAAGTCTTTGAACCAATTGATCTATACAAAATATTTGAGAGAGAGAGAGAGAGAGAGAGAGAGAGAGAGGGAGGGGGGGGGGGCCTCGATTTGCGTGCTTGCCTTGGGAAGGCTCTTTTCCCCTACAAAACACAAAACACAAAACCCAACACGAATATGCAAAGAAAAACGAACCTTACGGCTCAGAGTTAGCTTTAGCCAAAAAACTAGAATTTAAAAAAAAAAAATCTCAAAGTTAGCTTTTAACCGAAAAACTAAATATTTTTCTCAATGTTTCTGATTTTCCAAGATCACACTAAGGTGCAGGGAAAAGAGCATACGCATGAGAAAAATCCTTTCTTTCTGTTTCTGATTTGCCCAGATCGCACAGAGTCGCAGGGCAAAGAGCATACGCAGAAATGAAAGGTATAGATCTGGGAAAAAAAAGGCTAAATAAACCGAAACCGAAATAAGCAGAGAGAAAATGACAGTAAACTGCAAAAAAAACACTGTATACCTCCCGATCTGAAAAATGACGCAGCTAGGGCTACCGGAAACCTTTTCGCGTGAAACGAAAGGGGTTCCTCACTGAAACAGATGCTCCGAACGCAACAGAGTAGTCCTCTCGGCCCGAAAGCAGTCAGAAACAGCAGATCTAGGAAACGACAGCCGCATGCAGTTCTACCGGCTTCAGATTTGGATCACCAACGGACGCGGCCCTCAAATAGCTCTGATACCATGTAGGAATTTACAGGGTAAGTTCCTCAGAAAGAATACCAAAAGGACACCGCTCACAACCAGATCTCAAATCAATACACCAGTATTTTTGACGTGGTTAAAACCCTCAGAGTGCAAGGAGGGAAACAGTCCACGGCCTGTCCCAACGTGGGTACAGACAATTTATTAATCAAAGAATGAAAATTTACATAAGCTTCTCTCATGCACGGATTCACCGAACAATGACCCTCCATGCGCTTTAAATAGAACTCATGGACCAATCGGGTGTCAAGCCACGGATCAAGTGTCGATAATACCGAGGTGAGAGTGAACCGTCGGATCACTACATATCGTGACCGTCGGATTGTAAGTTACAATATGTACAACGGTAAAGAAAGACACTTTACCTAACTCTATACCTAACTCTAAACTAGACCAAGTTGATCTTAACTATATCCTATGTGTCGGAATATCCTAACACTTAGTGTATAGAAAAGAAGTTATTTTACCTCCTAATCTAGCTCTTCCTTCACTAACCCTAGTGCAATATAGAGAGGAAGAACCTTGCTCTACTTTACAGTTAAGAATGTCTCAAATTTTAAAGTTAGAAGAAGAAAGAGATAAAGCCAAACAAGCTCATGTTCACAGTAACAATTGGTCAAATTTTCATTTGATATGAGTTCAGTAAGTGATAAAAATTTTGAAATCGGTCACTTAGTTCTGAAATGGGATAAGGCCCATGAAGAAAAAGGAAAACATACAAAATTTCAAAAGTTGTGGCTCGGCCCATTTCAAATCATTGAAAAACTAGGCCCATCAAGCTTTACCCTTCAAGATTTACAGGGAAAGAGGGATTCTATCCCTGTTAATGGGCTAGTTTTAAAAAAATATTTTTCTTGAAATTACTTATCTTGCTGTAAATATGTAGATAATCATATATACATATCGGTGCCTTTAGCTTAGTGGTGTTGGATAATAATCTTTTGACTTCATATTGGGTTCTCTCATCATTAACTTGAATTGTTATTAATTAAGGAAATTTTTTTTAGCAATAAATTATAACGTTGAAGTTTAGTATTACATCTATTACAATCTGTGATATATTTATATCCATTAATTTGAAAATATTTCATGACTTGAAAACCTTAAAATATCTCTTTGTCCTTTGATTAGTCATGAACATTTTTCTTTAAAAAGATAGATATTATTTTGAAGTTTTAGCATCTTTTGACTTTAATTGTCATCCATAACTATTAAAGAGTAATTTTAACTCCCCATCCACTAATTTTACAATTTTCATAGTGTAATTCAAAAATATTAAAAAATAAAAACTGGAAAGGTATGAGGTCTCATGTTAGGCCCCTATACTACTAGTGTAACCCCTTATTGTTATTAGTATAACCCACTTATTATATTGATGTACCCATGTAGTGCCCATATTGTTACTATTATGCTACATAGAAGCCCACCATTGTTACTATTGTGCCCTACAATATTATTGTTATGTAGGCATTGATTGTATTGGGACCACTTAGACTCCTATATATAGAAAGGAGGTATTTTCATTTGTATCATCCAAGAATTGTTCATTTATGTAATGTAAAGGAGGTTGCCCCCTCGAAGATGCTGAATTCTAAGGCGTGGATCTCTCTTTTCTATCTTTTTGTGAGCTGGTTTTATAACATTTGGTATCGGAGCTTTGGATTCTAGGGTTTCGCTGCTCCAAACAGGTCATCGTGGCATTTTCGCTATAACGTTTTTTCTGTGACGTTTCAGAAGTCGCAAAAAAAACCCATTTGAGAAGAATTGGCGCTGAACCTTGGGTCTTAATTTCAGATCTTTTCGCGTGATATTGTCGGAGATATGATCTGTGGAAGTTAGTCTTTTTGCAGACTCTTGAATTACACTCAAAACAGGTGACCTGGGGAAAATCGTCATAACTTTCTTTCTGAGCATCGGATTGAAATTTCGTAAGAAGGTACAGAAAGAGGACGGACTGCAGTTTATGTTTATATATTTTTCAAAGTCAAAGGTTGAAACAGTGACACGTGGCACTTCATACAAGGTTGCTCTACTGAACTAGTCTATAATCAGGTCACTGCAGGAGATTGTGCATAAAATTTTCTTGAAGAATCCAATTTGGATCAGACGTGTGGCATTGGAAAGAGGACATAGAGGGCTACTACAGGTCACAAGTTCAGAACTTAAAGATCTGAAAGTATAGAGTTACAGTCGTTTCAAGGTAGAGCTCCTAAAATCAAGAAAAAGCAAGATGAGGAAGTTTGATGGCAAGGATCCGGTAAATTGGATACTTCAGATGGAGCAATATTTTGATATACATGGTGTACAACTGTTACAAAAGGTATGTATTGCATCTTCATATTTAGAACCAGATCAATTTTTATGGTACAAAGGGCTTTGTTCTCGTAAAAAACTTGTTACGTGGTCAATTTTCACGGAGGAAATGATAGCACATTATGAGGATATAAAGAGCAACACCTTCTTTAGAGCAACACCACAAAAATTGGAAAGATTAAAAGGGCTTTGTGACATAATGGAAAGCAAAATTATGGAAACCAGGAAGCATACCCCTCACAACTATAAAGATGGAAGTGTTGTTTCTCCCAGCCTTCCACAACCTACAAGGGTTACACCACAACAATTGGAAGAAAAAAGAGAAAAAGGGCTTTGTTACA
Source organism: Pinus tabuliformis (assembly GCA_031772625.1). Classification (NCBI taxonomy): domain Eukaryota; kingdom Viridiplantae; phylum Streptophyta; class Pinopsida; order Pinales; family Pinaceae; genus Pinus; species Pinus tabuliformis. Next base: position 717,021,398 of record CM062804.1, read on the forward strand.
ATTGTGATAGCAAATGCACTAAAGGTCATAGGTGTGCTGAGAAGAAATTATTTTACATAGAATATGAAGAGGAGGAAGAAAATGATCAAGAAACATCAAAAGAAGAGGATATACGTCAGGACACCACCCCAGAGAAAGAAGAAATGAATCGAACCATATCTTGTAAAGCATTGGCAAAAATTACCACTCCTCAAACTATCAAGATAGAAGGACACATCAAGAAGAAAAATGTTCAAGAAGTGAAATATCACATCGAGCATCAAGAAATGAATCCGACCATATCTTGTAAAGGACTGGAAGAAATTACCACTCCTCAAAAGATAGAAGGACATATCAAGAAGAAAAAGGTTCAAGTAGAGAAAGATCATATCGAGCATCAACAACAAGTTCTCCAACTTTTAAAGGATAACGCCACTTCGGTGCAAAATCAAATGAAACAACAGGTAGATCAACATCGTAGTGAAAAATGTTTTGATGTGAGTGATTGGGTATTTTTACTGCTACATCTCAAGCAAGCTATTTATGAGAAGGAAATGTTGGCAATACTACATGCACTTAAAAAATGGCGACCTTACCGAATGGGAAGACGCTTCAAGGATGAGGATGTGGAAGCATTGTTTTGTGCTATTTATATTATCCAACCAAATTGGATAAATGAAGCAACGGATGAATGGAAGAAGAACGAAGAAGTATGGCCACTTATTCAAAAGTTGCAAAAGATCCCAATTCAAGCAATATTTCCAGAAATTGAAGAGGAAGGAAAAATCATATTGGAACCTGGAGCAGTCACAGAAACAAGAACCCAACAGCTACGAAATCGATCAATTTCAAAGTATCTCATCAAGTGGAAGAACTTACCCGCTGAATATTCCACATGGGAGGACAAGAATTTTATATAGAAGCATCAAGAACTACTCAAGCGTTGAGGACAACGCTTTTTGAAGGAGAGGGGCATGTTAGGCCCCTATAATACTAGTGTAACCCCTTATTGTTATTAGTATAACCCACTTATTATATTGATGTACCCATGTAGTGCCCATATTGTTACTATTATGCCACATAGAAGCCCACCATTGTTACTGTTGTGCCCTACAATATTATTGTTATGTAGGCTTTGATTGTATTGGGACCACTTAGACTCCTATATATAGAAAGGAGGTATTTTCATTTGTATCATCCAAGAATTGTTCATTTATGTAATGTAAAGGAGGTTGCCCCCTCGAAGAGGCTGAATTCTAAGGCGTGGATCTCTCTTTTCTATCTTTTTGTGAGCTGGTTTTATAACATCTCATCATGAGCCGACTTACCATGATCATGGGAAACTAATGATGTTGACAATATCATGACTGGCCACCAAACTAGGATAATGCCTTATGGCTACATAACTATAAGACAAGAGGTCTCATCATGAGCTGACTTGTTCAATGTCATTATAACCTGTGAATGGCATTGTCATTATCTGACCACCAAACCAAGATAATGACTTTCAAGAAGCTAAAATAAAAAGTTTAAAGGAAAATTAATACCTCTAAAAATTACTACAAGTGGATGGGATATTGATATAATTTGGTCAATTGGCAACCCTGACGAGGCTATGGACGCCCGCTGGAAGCAGTGGTTCTACCAATAAAAAATGAGACTACCTTAATGCTAAGATTCTATAGTTTTCTATTTTATCTTTGCAATTGATTAAATGACTAACAAAGATAATAAAGATTTTCATCAATCACAAGTTTTGAAAATTTACAAAATAATGAGTTCTTTTTATTTAGAGTGATCTTCATCAATCTAAATTTCAAATATTTACATCTTTATAATTCTTTTTCCTTAGTGGTTAAAAAAATCATTTACTTTTATAGAGATAATTTTTTTTCCTAGTATGTCACCAATTGTTGTAATATTCAACAACCCCCAATTATTTTTATTTTAGTTATATAATAAATAATGGGGACCCTTCTTTCATGTTAATAAAACCCTTTAGTTTTCAATAAAGATATGGAATTTTTTAAGTTTGTTATAAAATCTCTTAGGCTTGAAAGTTTTCCTCATAAAAAATCAAGTATCGGAGGCCCAACCCTTAAAATATTACGATAAACTAAAATCTCGATGGGCCTTCTTATTACAAAATTGTTGCATTATTGGAAGATCTTTATCAGACTCTTATAATATCGTAACTTTCCTTTTGAGAAATTTACGATAAAGCCATTCCCCAATAAAGCTTCCCTAACCATTACTTTATTCATTAAAAAATGTTTTCCTAAAAGGTTAATACAAGTCATGCGGCCCCTTTTAAATGAATATTATAAGAGCCTTTGGCCCCATTGTCACCACTTGGTATATCAAGCCTTCACAATATCGTAACTTTCTAAGTGTGCCACTTATGAAACCTCTGATATCCACTATCTTCGATATCTCCCAGCATCGATACCTGCCTTCTCTGATATCCTTCTCCTCTGATATCATGAAATCTTTGATATTCTCGTCTACAGATATATCAGGAGTTTATATCGGGAGCTTTCACTTTAAGCTTCCCATATGCCTTCATCGATAGAAAAACCCCGATATCACATCCTGCCTCTCCTTAGAGTCGTTACTCTCTCAAATATGATTTATTGGAAGTTACTAATATCATAACTTTGTAATACATCTCCAATTGATTTCTTCGGTGTTTTTCTCCTGATACGCTGATGTGTGCAAACCCATGTGAATTCACGTTCTCAAATTTAATATTATAAAGTGGTGAATTTATGGTTTTTGAGATTATAATCATCTTCATTCATTACAGTTTGATGCTATCATAATTCGCCCTTAAAGACAAAGATTGTTGTGTGAAATTCGTTATTTGTGCTAAGTCTTTCAGGAGAATAATTTATCTCTCATACCTATGTTTTTCATTATAGGCTAGTTCCTGTTAGAGTCGGTCTGGTCATCCCTCCGTCAGATATCAAAACTTTTTTTGCATTTCATGTTTAGGTGTCCATTTCACTCGATCAGTTGCATTTCATTAGGAGCATGCCATAAATCTATCAAAAGGGATTTTGTCATTCATTTCCCTCATGCTTTACACTGCTGGTTTAGGTCTGTTCATCAAAATCAAGTCTTAAAAGTCATTTGTAGTCCTGTTTTAGTTTCTAGGTCATAACAGTCATTTTAGTCATTAGGTCTAGGGTTAGTCAATTTGGTCTTCGAAAAAGTATAATAAAGCCAACAGGCCAGAGGGGGGTCCTTGATAAGTTGTTATTTCAAATATTTTAATCGTCATATGGATGGATTATGACTTTTATTCAAAACTTCGTTTTGAAGACAAGTCGACATTTTGTTTTTCTGTAATAATTTCCCAAAATTTTCAGTTCTTGAATTCTTCAGGCGCAGCCCTGGTCTCCTTTCCAAAATTCCATGTCAGCTATTCCTGCAAAAAATTTCCAAAAAGTTCATCATTTCAACCAATAATCAAGGAGGAAACAAAAAGTCAGAGTTTTATTAATTGTGAAAAAGTGCCAGTTGCAAAACATTACAAAAATGGGTTTTGGAGAACCAAAAATCAAATTGATGTCTTTATAAAGGTTTTTCCATGAAGATGAATGTCATTTTGCATGCCAAGGTTGGAGAAAAGAATTTCAAAGTGAATTGGGTGAGCAGTGCGTGTTTTGGAGAGAAATTGGTTGCAACTAGCCGGCGCGGCACACAGAACAGGTGGTGCAGCGCACTGGGAGTTTCTGCCCAGTGTTATTCTGAACGGGCGCGGCGCACTGGGCTCTTAGCGTGGCGCATACAGTCCAAAGCCCGAAATTGTTTCAAACTTCTCCAAATTGCTCATTCCTTGCGTGAATTTTCCAGGTAGGCCCTTCTTCTTGATGTTGCATCAAATTTTGTGCTAAGTGGTGGTGGTTTATGGGTGATAGAGGTTTCAACAAAAACTCTCAAACCCTATCTCTAAAGGTCCTCAATCCAATTGCTATTAGGGTTGCAAATCCATTGTTTTGGTACCAAGGTTCCCCTTCCATTCCATTTTTACCTCATTTCCATCATTCCCTTCTCCCTTATTCCATTTTTCCTTAATCTCATTCTTCCCTATCCTAAAAAATTACTAAACTCCTATTCCCAATTCCCTACCACACATTTCCAAATGTAAAAATCCTAAACCCTATTCCCATACATAAAATTACCCTCCTCTCCCTAATAAAATTTATTTCAATATTCCCTAATCCCCCTACTGTTTTCCCCTTCCTAACATGCCTTGGTTGCATTTGTTTTTTCCCCTTGGTGGCAGAATCCAACTATATTGCACTACAACACAGTAGTTTCATACATCATTAAAGAGCAGTCCCATCACAGTTTATATACAGTAGCATCTTTTCTTCAAGGTATATTATACAGCAGTCATGGCATCTAAGCATTCATCAGACTATGAAGTGGAAACTCAAAGTGACTCACCCTTGGAAGAACAGGCACCCCATAGGCCTCATAAAAGTGGCAGACATGTTAGGGAAGAACCGATTACCCTTACAGAATTGCAGGCCTGCCCTCTTGCAATGCAGTGTTTTTAGCATCAGTCATGCTATGAGTTTTGTCAAAAGGTGGCTAGTGTCCAATTTCATCATGAGCTGGCTCATCCTTTTGTGTTGCATTTGCACAGAGATCAAGCTATCTTGGCTGGTGTCACCTTCACACTTACACCAGAATCTGTCTCATTAGCAACCGGTATACCAAACATTGGTGAACCATGGCACAAGAAACAAAAGATTGACCGGCAGCATTATGAGTCGTACATCAAAACCAGTTTCTTGAGGTAGCTCAAGAGAGTGTTCCTGTTCCGATATTTGAAAGATGAATATGCTCCACTAATGAAATTGATCATGAAATATTTTAGCTGTGAGGGATGGTTCTCTCGTATCTATGCTTATCACATCAGGTTGCTCATGCATTTCACCAGGGTACGGAAGATGAACATTCCGTATTTCATTTGCCGGAACATAGAGAGGATGACCACCTTTTTACAGCATAAAACACCTCAGCAGCAACTTAATAGTGTCTATCATTTTGCTCTTATTAAGATTTTGGTGGTTCATCAGCTTGGATTGTAGGGCATCACTTGGGATGATTTCATCTCTCGTGATTTCTTCAAATATTCACGGGGATTATCAGAGGTTAAGCATGAAGGTGAACCTTCTCATCAGTATGAGCGCCATGAGACTGCTAGTGTGTCGGTATTCATCACATATCAGAGAGGCACCAAACATTTGTTTGTAGCAGCAAAGAGAGTGTTATCTCCACTCAGGGTGGAAGGGGCCTCGCTTCCTCCATCAGCATCACAGGTACAGGATAAAGGCAAGAGGCCAATGCAGGATGAGGGGCCTTCAGGTGAGCCATCAGGTGAACGAGAGACCGAATTCATTCTCATTCATGATGATGATACTGATACGGGTCCACAAAGCGCCAAACTTAGAGAGATCATCCAGGAGCAGCAAACAGAGATCGAAGCATTATCCCTTGACTTGGAGAGGGCTAAGTGGACCATGAAGTACTTGGAGCATAGGAACAAACAGCTTGAGGATCAGTAGGCAATCATGGAGCTACAAAACATTCGTGAGCATTGCCAAGCTGCACAAAGGAGAAGAGTTGAGCTCACGTCATTGGAGCAAGAGATTAATGAGGATCAGGAGGCCAATCATGAGAGACTTAACATGCACTTGGAGAGGCTATTGGACAAGGCCGAAAAGGGCCATGCATTGCTGAGACACATGGATTTCCACTACATGGCACGAAACAAGGTGTGCAAGGCCCGAATCAGGAATTTGAAGGCGAAATTGAGGAAGGCAATCAAGAAGCAAAAGAGGCAAAGGGAGCTCGATCGTCTTCAGATATTGACTGAGGTCTATTTAGCCCAACATAACACTTAGTGAAGAAGCTCCAGCCCAAATTTCAAGAAATATGGGGCATTTTTGGTTTTTTTTTGGAAATTTTTGTGCAAAAAAAAGGGTTTTTCTCCCTGTGCGCCACGCCACGTGGCGCGCGCTTATGATAGGAGGCTCCAAATGCAAAAAAGACTATAGTTTTGGATTTTTCATGAAAAATAATGACTGTTGGTGCATGGACAAGAATTTTTGGCAAGTTTTGAGTCCTCAGGAGGTCAAAAACACCCTAAAAATGACCTCTCTGCCCCTATTTTCACACACAGGAAGCATTCTTGGGAGATTGAAGTTTTGGAGGGGCAAATGGGCACCAAATTCATAAATTCCACTTGAGCTGGAAAGTAGATAGGTAGGGATTTCCAACAAGCACACTTGGGATCAATTTGGACTTCAGGAAGTGCCTCAAACTCAGCCTCAAAGTGGTGCAACGCATACAGAAATTGGCGTGGCGCACAGAGGTTTTTTGACCAATTTTCCACCTTCCAGCTCAAAAATTCGGCCAGTTTGACTAGTTTTGCTTTGTGATGTAATTTTTGACTTATCTTGATGTAATTGGGTGAAAATTATGTAATTTTGGTACTTATTTACTTGTTCTAGAGAATTCATTCATCAAAAAGTGAAAATTTAATGAATGAATCAGTTTCCTACCTTATAGAGGCAAGTTGTTTTGACTACCTAGATTTTAGTGCTTTGTTTAGAATTGGTTGAAACAGCTCCTAGAATGATGAGCTCGACCCCTAGAGGCAAGGAAATAGGTTTTTCTTGCCTATATTATGTAATTTCTAAGTCATTTTCAGGGTTGGACACTAGGGATTGCTTTGGCATATCATTGTACATTCTATCTCTGCATTTTTGGCTAAAGAAAGACCAGGGTTTTGCAGCACTGTTTGGGATCCATGTGGCTTTATTTTTTTGATGGTGTGCTTCTCTAACTAATTTTAAGTTCATTAGTGATATGTGTATCATTTTCCTGTCTCTTCTTCTGAATTTGAACAAATGAGTGATTAAAGTAGAATCCATTAACTGTTATGCTCTGCCTTTGAATTTGTTTAAATTTCCATGTTTTCATCTGTTTAAGGAGAATTCTTGAGACTCTCTTGCTCTCCTTAGCTCCACACCAGTCTGATCTATCCATTCACTCACTTTAAAGCATCAAAACGATTGCCTTCCTTTCCCCAATCAGAACTCTGCAGAAACTGTGCTTCATCCCTGAGCCTAATTTGCCTTTCCCTGTTTCCAGCACAAAACCCCCAAAAACTCAAATCATAACTTTTCACTTCATACCTAGCCTAAAATTAGCTTTTATTACAGTCAACTAGAGCCCCATCGATTATCTTTGTCGAGATTGATCCGGAGAGAGCCCTCTCCTATCCTCATAGGGCTAGCTACGAGGCTGAGCGTGGTTTGATGTGGACCTAGAACCTTGTCTTTTCAGCCTGAGACAAATCTAGGCTCTAACATTGTGGCGACCATATTGGGGAATAAAATGGTTTTCTTGTTGATGTCATTTCTTTTATAAGCTACAGACGGAGCCTGAAGTTATGCCAGGTAGCCTTTGAAACGCTTTTGCTTTGCATTAGCGCAAGTAGATAAACGCTGCTTCAGTCAATCTCCGGTCTAGCTTGTGATCGTGACATCTAACTTGTTAATTGTCCCAGTACATTTATCAAGTTCAGATCTGATTGTTGATGGTGGAAAAGGATCAGACATAACAAGGCTGAAATCATTCACCTGGCAACTTCATTCACTGAAAAATCCGGAAATCAATGCTTCATGGTGACTCCACTGCAGGAAGATCAGTAGCTTTAAGGTTTTTAATATGGATCAGGTCGCAAGAAGATACACTCCCATGAGCCAAGGTCACATCCCAGGTTTTCCAAATAAAATGCCCAAGGTAGATTGGTCAAATAATTTGATTATATTCAGAAATGTGGAAGGTAATGATGCTGCTCTTCATCTGGTGAAATTTCACATTCATGTGCATAAATTAAAGATCAATTTTCCTGAAGATTGTTTGATGAAAATGTTTATGGCTACTTTGGAAGACTAAGCCCGATCTTGGTATGAAAATTTGCCACCGGCGTCTATTTATTTTTTAAAAGATTTTCATGCAATATTCTTTGAAAGGTATAAAGAATCATATCCATCCTTGGCTTTAGTTCAGGACTATTGTAGCCATGTTCATAGTTTTATTGAAAATATTGAGAAAGTTTATGAAGATGATAATTACATGGATGATGAGATCATGGAAGCCTTGTATGAAAATCCATTTTAGTAGCATAAAGAGAGTGATACTTATCAAGATGATCAGGAAAATTTGCAGCAGGATCCAGATCTCAGTACAGTGGAAGATGCAAAGGAGTTTTGCATCTTGACAGCCAACATGAATTACATGAAATGGATCAGCAGTATGAGGAAAACTTGTACACTCCTTCACTTGAAATTAAAGAAGACAATCACTGTTTGAGCAAGAGAAAACAAAAAGTTTTATCTCCTCTTTCTGAAGACGAGATAGAACAACTCTTGAACAGTCATTTTCCAACTCAAGTTAACGCAGATCTGCAATGTGCACATGGTTAAGAAGGTGATGGTGGAACTTCTTCTTCTTCTAAAAAGGATGGCAGTCCTGTAAGCAGCTTTATAGATCAGCAAGTTGAAGATGTCCATATGGCTGAAAGTGATGAAAGAAAAAGTGTCGTTTCAGATCTGTCCATAGAAAAAGACAGCATGTCGGGAAGTCAAGTTTCAATTTTAGAATGTGATGAAGTTAAGTCACCCATTTCAGATTCAGATTGTGATGACCAAGAATACCTTGTGTTGAATCTCATGAAGGAGAACTCTGCTACTGAAAACATCTGGAATAAAGTAGACAAAGTTATGAATCCGAGTGTTCTCATGTCATCAGAAAAAAGCCTGCATAAAGCGATATTCCAGTCAGTTCATGAACAACAAGATGAGGTCTTCGCTCTAGTAAGTGAAAAGGTTTCTTTGGATGAATTTATGGTAGATGATAGAAATGTTAGTGTTGGGTTTCAAGAATCATTTGAAGTTACTTTTCTCATGATTGATGAATGTGATGAATGTAATGAGAATCTGGCTGTCATATCATATCAATATGATCAAAAATATATTCAGACTATAGAAGATCAGAACATTCAGGATTCCTTTTCCAAATCTTCTTCATATGTCTCATGTTTTTAAATGTTCTTTCAAGAGGAGATCTGCTCATCTACTTGTTCATAATTTTTTGAGGACCAGGAACATATTTTTACTAAAGTACATGATGAAGGAAGATCAGAATCAAGAGAAAAAGATACCTTGTTTTTCCAGCAGGAGGTAAATCTTCATGTTTTTCAGGATCCAATGGCAAATTTGTTGCAGTCAGCAGTGAAGGTGATTATTGCAGTATTCAGTGATGAAGGAGATCATGGTCAATCATGTTTTTGGATGCCTAGTTACAAGTATCTGTTGTTGACCAGGAGATCTGATCAGGAGAATCAATCAAGAAGGCATCTGCTTGATTGGTTACATTGGCATTTTGATATAGTTTAACCGTATATTGTCTTGTAAGAAACACGGGTGGTCATGTACTGCCCTCAAGCTTTAAGTTTTAAGTTTAGGTTTTAGTCACTTTGAGTTAGTTTGTTAAATTCCAGTTTTTTAGTCATTTCAGTTTCAAAATTTAGTCAGATTTTCAGTCAATAAATCAGTTAATAGTCTTGTGTCGATTTTTCAAAATAATGGACTCCATGGCCCAATGGACGTAGGCACGGTCTGCTCTCCCAAAGCTCTGTGATTCTTGGCACCTCCAAGGAGCTACCATCCCCATTGGAGCCAATGTTAGAGTCGGTCTGGTCATCCCTTCGTCAGAGATCAAAACTCTTTTTGCATTTCATGTTTAGCTGGCCATTTCGGTCGATCAGTTGCATTTCGTTAGGAGCATGCCATAAATCTGTCGGAAGGGCTATTTTCATTCATCCCCCTCATGCTTTACACTACTGGCTCAGGTCTGTTCATCAAAATCAAGTCTTAAAAGTCATTTGCAGTCCTGTTTCAGTTTCTAGGTCATAACAGTCATTTTAGTCATTAGGTCTAGGGTTACTCAATTTGGTCTTCGACAAATTCTAATAAAGCTAGCAGGCCAGAGGGGGGTCCTTGATAAGTTTTTATTTCAAAGATTTTTATCGTCATATGGATGGATTATGACTTTTCTTCAAAACTCTGTTTTTAAGACAAGTCGACATTTTGTTTTTTGTAGTAATTTTCCAAAATTTTCAGTTGTTGAATTGTTCAGGCGCAACCCTGGTCTCCTTTGCCAAATTCCATGTCAGTGATTCCTGCAAAAAATTTCCACAAAATTCATCATTTCAACCAAAAATCAAGGAGGAAACAAAAACTCAGAGTTCTATTAATTGTGAAAAAGTGGTAATTGCAAAACAATAGAAAAATGGGTTTTGGAGAACCAAAAATCAAATTGATGTATTTATAAAGGTTTTTCCATGAAGATGAATGTCATTCTACATGCCAAGGTTGGAGAAAAGCATTTCAAAGTGAATTGGGTGAGCAATGCATGTTTTGGAGAGAAATTGGTTACAACTAGCCGACGCGGCACACATAACAGGTGGCACGGTGCACTAGGAGTTTTTGCCCAGTGTTATTCTGAACGGGTGTGGCGCACTAGGATCACGCGGCTCACTGGGCTCTTGGTGTGGTGCACTGGGAGCACGCGGCGCACTAGGAGCACGCAGTGCACTGGGCTCTTGGCGTGACGCATACAGTCCAAAGCCCAAAATTGTTTTAAACTTCTCCAAATTGCTCATTCCTTGCGTGAATTTACCAGGTAGGCCGTTCTTCTTGATGTTGCATCAAATTTTGTGCTGAGTGGTGGTGGTTTATGGGTGATAGAGGTTGCAACAAAAACTCTCAAACCCTATCTCTAAAGGTCCTCAAGCCAATTGATGTTAGGGTTGCAAATTCATTGCTTTGGTACCAAGGTTCCCTCTCCATTCCATTTTTACCTTCTTTCCATCATTCCCTTCTCCCTTATTCCATTTTTCCTTAATCTCATTCTTCCCTATCCTAAAAAACTACTAAACTCCTATTCCCAATTCCCTACCACACATTTCCAAATGTAAAATTCCTAAACCCTATTCCCATACATAAAATTCCCCCCCTCTCCCTAAAAAAATTTATTTCAATATTCTCTAATCCCCTACTATTTTCCCCTTCATAGCATGCCCTGGTTGCATTTGTTTTTTCCCCTTGGTGGCAGAATCCAACTATATTGCACTACGACACAGCAGTTTCATACATCATTAAAGAGCAGTCCCATCATAGTTTATATACAACAGCATCTTTTCTTCAAGGTATATTGTACAGAAATCATGGCATCTGAGCATTCATCGGACTATGAAGTGGAAACTCAAAGTGACTCACCCTTGGAAGAACAGGCACCCCGGAGGCCTCATAAAAGTGGCAGACATGTTAGGGAAGAACCAATCACCCTTACAGTGTTTTCAACATCAGTCATGCTATGCGTTTTTTCAAAAGGTGGCTAGTGTCCAGTTTCATCATGAGCTGGCTCATCTTTTTGTGCTGCACTTGCACGAAGATTAAGCTATCTTGGCTGGTGTCACCTTCACACTTACACCAGAATCTGTCTCATTAGCAACCAGTATACCGAGCATTGGTGAACCATGGCACAAGAAACAGAAGATTGACCGATAGCATTATGAGCCATACATCAAAACCGGTTTCTTGAGGCAGCTCAAGAGAGTGTTCCCGTTCTGATATCTAAAGGATGAATATGCTCCACTAATGAAATTGATCATGAAATATTTCAACTGTGAGGGACAATTCTCTCGTCTCTATGCTTATCACATCAGGTTGCTCATGCATTTCACTAGGGTATGGATGACAAACATTCCATATTTCATTTGCCAGAACATAGAGAGGATGACCACCTTTATACAACATAAAACACCTCAGCAGCAACTTTACAATGTCTATCATTTTGCTCTTATTAAGATTTTTGTGGTTCATCAGCTTGGATTGCAGGGCATCACTTGGGATGATTTCATCTCTCGTGATTTCTTCAGAGCTTCACGGGGATTATCAAAGGTTAAGCATGAAGGTGAACCTTCTCATCAGTATGAGCGCCATGATACTGCTAGTGTGTCGGTATTCATCACATACTAGAGAGGCACCAGACATTTGTTGGCAGCAGAAAAGTGAGTGTTATCTCCACCCGGGGTGGAAGGGACCTCGCTTCCTCCATCAACATCACAGGTACAGGACAAAGGCAAGAGGCCAATGTAGGATGAGGAGCCTTCAGGTGAGCCATCAGGTGAACGAGAGACCGACTTCATTCTCATTCATGATGATGATACTGATACGGGTCCACAAAGCGCCAAACTTAGAGAGATCATCCAGGAGCAGAAAACAGAGATCGAAGCCTTATCCCTTGACTTGGAGAGGGCTAAGTGGACCATGAAGTACATGGAGCAGAGGAACAAATAGCTTGAGGATTAGCAGGCAATCATGGAGCTACAAAACATTCGTGAGCATCGCCAAGCTGCACAAAGGAGAAGAGTTGAGCTCACGTCATTGGAGCAGGAGATTAATGAGGATCGGGAAGCCAATCTCGAGAGAGTTAACATGCACTTAGAGAGGTTTTTGGACAAGGCTGACAAGGACCATGCATTACTGAGACACATGGCTTTCCACTACATGGCGCGAAACAAGGTGTGCAATGCGCGAATCAGGAATTTGAAGGCGAAATTGAGGAAGGAAATCAAGAAGCAAAAGAGGCAAAGGGAGCTCGATCATCTTTAGATATTGGCCAAGGCCTCTTTAGCCCAACATAACACTTAATGAAGAAGCTCCAGCCCAAATTTCAAGAAATTTGGGGCATTTTTGGTTTTTTTTGTAAATTTTTGTGCAAAAAACAGGGTTTTTCTCCCTATGCGCCGCGCCACGTGGCGCGCGCATACGATAGGAGGCTCCAAGTGCAAAAAAGTATATAGTTTTGGATTTTTCATGAAAAATCATGACTATTGGTGCATGGCCAAGTAGTTTGGGCAAGTTTTGAGTCCTAAGGAGGTCAAAAACACCCTAAAAATGACCTCTCTACCCCTATTTTCACACACAGGAAGCAGTCTTGGGAGATTGAAGTTTTGGAGGGGAAAATGGGCACCAAATTCAGAAATTACACTTGGGTTGGAAAGTAGACAGGCAGGAATTTCCAACAAGCACACTTGGGCGCAATTTGGACTTCAGGAAGTGCCTCAAACTCAGCCTCAAAGTGGCACGACGCATACAGAAATTGGTGCGGCGCACAAAAGTTTTTTGACCAATTTTCCACCTTCCAACTCAAAAATTCGGTCAGTTTGACTAGTTTTGCTTTGTGATGTAATTTTTGACTTATCTTGATGTAATTGGGTGAACATGATGTAATTTTGGTACTTATTTACTTGTTCTAGAGAATTCATTCATCAAAAAGTGAAAATTTAATGAATGAATCAGTTTCCTACCTTATAGACGCAAGTTGTTTTGACTGCCTAGATTTTAGTTCATTGTTTAGAATTAGTTGAAACGGCTCCTAGAATGATGAGCTTGACCCCTAGAGGCAAGGGAATAGGTTGGATTGCCTATATTATGTAATTTTTAAGTCATTTTCAGGGTTGGACTCTTGGGAAAAGTTTGGCACTCTATTGTACATTCACTTCTGCATTTTTGGCTAAGGAAAGACCAAGGTTTTGCTGCACTGTTTGGGATCCATGTGGCTTTATGTTTTGATGGCGTGTTTCTCTGAGTAACTGTAAGTTTATCTAGTGTTATGTGTATCATTTTCATGCTTCTTCTTCTGAATTTTAACAAATGAGTAATTAATGTAGAATCCATAATTGTTATGCTCTGCCTTTGAATTTGTTTAAATTTTCATGTTTTCATCTATTTAAGGGGAATTCTTGAGACTCTCTTGCTCTCCTTAGCTCCTCACCAGTCTGATCTATCCATCTCACTCACTTTAAAGCATCAAAACGATTGCCTTCCTTGCCCCAATCGGAACTCTGCAGAAACTGTGCCTCATCCCCGAGCCCAATTTGCCTTTCCCATTTTTTCAACAAAACCCCCAAAAAAAACTCAAACCATAACTTTGCACTTCATACCTAGCCTAAAATTAGCTTTTATTACAGCCATCTCGAGCCCCATCGATTATCTTTACCGAGATTGATCCGGAGAGAGCCCTCTCCTATCCTCGTAGGGCTAGCTACAAGGTTGAGCGTGGTTTGATGTGGACCTAGAACCTTGTCTTTCAGCCTGAGACAAATCTAGGCTCTAACAGTTCCGACAAGCGTAATTCTGAAGAAATTTCTAAAGAAGCCAAAGTAAAGAAAAACTTGTTGATCAGTAGCAATTGGCCGATCCTCCAACTGAAAACGCTGATACGCTAGAATTATTTTCCGACACAGTCTGTTCTCTAGATGCTGGAAGTTCCTTTTGGGAATATATCTATAAAATATTTGAGGATGAAGGGCCAAGGGTCACACAAAGAACAATCATAGTTGAGGATTCTACACCAATCTCCAATACAACTTACAGTGATGTGGCCAATTCATTCTTTCATAGGATTGCGACCAGGCCCAAAATCATTCCTTATACAGATCTGATTCAATGGGTTGTTGAAAACTTGAGAGATGAAAAAAGGAAGTTCATGAAACAAAAGAATATAGTCAACAGGTCATTCATCGACAACTATTTGAGTGCAATGTACCATTTTCCACAGCCTCAGTAGAAATATAACAAACAATTTGTGGAGAAATTCATGAGAAAATATGACCATGCATCAAAGCCTATTAGGGCATTGAGAAGAGAACTAAAAAAGAATAAGTGAGAGGACAAGGGTATGTATGCAATTGACTCTCTCACTAGTCCCTATTGCCAAATTATTCCTATGATATGTAGAATCTTTGCTTATTCTAATACACATAAATTTTCCGATCAATGGACACCACTGATTGATGCTACCTCAGAAGGTTATATCTTAGATTCGGGAAATTGTTGACACCTAATCCTCTGCGATTGGGTGAATTTGGAATGTGAACAGTCATCAAGAAGATGAACTGATCAGTCACATTCATGTATATAACAATAGCTACCTAATGAAATAAATGAATCAGTTTTTCTACCAAGTCTGGAGTTACTCCTGGCCTGACATGGTATCAGAGCACAGGTTCCAGGTTCCTTTTTTGGCGTGCCTTGTAACTCCTTTGTCCCATACTCTGCGATAACGCATCTGCCTGCTATTGTGCATCCATTGGTTAACGCCTAAATGTTTGATGAGGCTGCGTGAATGGTGGAAGGAGCCATTTCGCGTTGAATGTGCTCGTATGAACGCTGGTATCGGTTGGTGCCTCATTTGAGTCATTTCGCTCTCACCCATTTCTTAACTTTGATTTTCAATTTCTGGTTCCTTTGTTTCACAAGATTCGGTCGTTCTGTATTTATGTAAAACCGTTCACTGTCGCTACTTGAAATACCATTGAACGCTGGCGACTCTGCATCAGAAGTGAATACGTTGAATAGTTGAAGTCGTGAATGTGTTTGAGCAGCGAGTGTGTTGAATAGTTAGAGCAATGAATACACTAAAGAATCTCTATGCATCGATTCATAGTCTCTGTGTGATGAATGGACTATGGTGAAGGTCGTATTGAAAGCATAGGTTGAACTCCGTTGAATACAACATTGAATGCAACGCTGTAGCGTGGGAATGGAGCGTTGAATACAATGGTGTGCATTGAATCTCTGGTATGAAGCAGTAACTTATGTGGGGCTCCGTGGTTTATATTTTGTGTTGAATAATCTCTGAGTCTCTGTGCGTATTCTTTGTGCATTGGTTAAAACTCCTGGTATGTGCGGTGAATTTTATATGTGTGTTGGTCTGATATTCATATCCTTTGGTTTAATACTCTGTAATGTGCAACATTGAATTGGGTTGTATATGCCTTGGACGCTGTTTGTATATGATATGCTTTGTTTATGTTTTGCATGCGCTGTAACTGTGGCTTGTCGGTTGTATATGCCTTGGACGCTGTTTGAATAGCCATTGGATTTATAGTGTATACAACGGTGATTCTATCATGGGCATTGACATTTTCCATACGCGGTGAACAGCTCTTTGGTTCTAGTTGGAAACGTGTGGCTGTTTATAATATAGATGATAACATTGACCTTCATGGTGGATCATGAATTTATCTGATGTAAAGTAGCGTTGAGGCTGTGATATGATCCCGTGGTGCCCTTTTTTTTTTAGCTTTTGTTTATAATTGGGTTTTTACAACGTGGCACTGTTGATTCTAAAGGATTTAAACACATCATATTATATTGTAAGCAGAAAGGGAGGTTGTCTCATGAATGGATCATGACTGCATTAAAATATCCTGTACATATGGAATATGGTGCATATATTATATGAGGATCCTTGGAGGGACTTAAAGAAGCAGTAAAGTATTTGAATTTTTTTTTGCCCTTTTTTGAGTACAATTTCACTGTACATCAGTAGAAGTTTTTTATCAGCAAAAATTTCTTATCAGTAGAAGTTTCTTATTAGCAGAAATTTCTTATCAGCAGAAGTTTTTTATCAGCAAAAATTTCTTATCAGCAGAAGTTTTTTTTAGCAGAAGTATTTTTTACAGAATAAATTCAATCATCTCTATGGTAGGAATAGTTCTCACTGGCAAGGAGAACTATCCTGAATGGTCCCGGATGATAAAACACACCCTCATCTTCAATGAGTTGTGGAAAGGAGTGTGTGTTGGAGAAGGAGACAATGACCCAGTGCAGCCTACATCAGACAAAGAGCTCGTCATTTAGGAAAACAAGAACAACAAAGACTATGCATTAATCGTAGCATCTGTAAATGAAAAAGTAAGTTGCCATATTTCATCATATTCAACTGCCTTTGAAGCTTTACAAAAACTGAAAGAACTCTATGACTCACATTCTGCACTTGAAGTTGTTCAGCTCATGATTAAACTCTTCACTCCTGAACTGAAAAATAATGATCCTCTTGCTCTTGCATCTAAAGTAAAATCCATAATGCATGATATCAAATCCACTAAGGTTGAGCTGGATATCCCTCTTATTGCTTTTCTCAAGGCACTCTATCCTACTTACTCCAATTATCTTGAGTCTTTACAAGCAAATGGAAATCTTAAAGATATAACCTTTGACTCTCTTGTGAAAAAGTTTGCTGAAAGAGAGAAAGCCTTTGGAAAGAAGATAGTCCCTGAATCTTCTGAAGAGACTGTTTGCCTTGCTCATAAAGAAAAGCATCCTGCTCAAGATTCTACAAGAGGAAGAGGTGGACGAAGAGGAAGATACTTCAGAGGCAGGGGGGCAGACATTCTCAAGCAGAGAAAGCAGATTTGCACTGTATTCGCTGCAAAAGAAATGGATCACATGATGCATCCACATGCAAGCTACCATGGGCCAAAATTGAGCAGAAAAGAAACCAGCAGAAAGGTAAAACTGATGATACAGACAAAGGTAAAGCACCTGAATCCACTCACTATATTGAGGCACAATGTAACATTGGAGTAAATGAAGATTTGTTTAATGCTTCACTTTCTTCTTCGAAAAATGATTGGTTGCTTGATTCAGGAGCAACCTGTCATATGACTCATAGGAAATATTTTTTTGAAGATTTCACTGACAATGTTGATGGAGCAGTATACTTTGCATATTAGTAAAAAATCAAGCCATCAGGGCTTGGCACAATCAGCCTTAAACTGCTTGGTCTTCCAGACTTTCTTCTGGATCATGTTCTATATCTCCCACAGCTCAAGAGAAACTTGTTGTCCTTGGTCCACATCCGCTAGAAAGGTCACTCCATTCATATGTTTTATGGCAAGCTTGAGGTAAGAAAAGCATCTAACCACTCACTTGTCATGAGGGGAATAGAAGAAGAAAGGCTTATCAAACTGCAAGGAACCTCTGCTCATGCACACCATTTCTCATATATTTCTCATCATGAAGAAGGTACACTTCCATCAAGTTTATTATGGCATGCTAGATTTGGACATTTAAACTATGACAGTCTCCGCTTATTGAAGAAAAATGTTGTTGCTGGTTTGCCTACAATTCCTAGGAAACATAAGCAATGTGATGCTTGCATTCTAGGAAAGCATAGCAAACAGTCTTTTCATGATTCACATTCAAGAGAACATAGGAAGCTTGAACTCATTCATTCAGATTTATGTGGTCCAATGGTTGTTCCTTCTGCAAATGGAAATAAATATATCATGACATTTATTGATGATTACACCAGAATGTGTTGGGTTTATTTATTGAAGAACAAATCTAATGCTTTTCAAACATTCAAGAATTTTCATAAATGGATTGAAAATGATGCACAATCTCATGTTGGGGCTATTCGCACTGATAATGGAAAAGAATATACATCAAATGAATTTGAAAACTATCTTTGCCAACATGGGATCAAACATCAAATAACTGTACCTTATAATCCCCAACAGAATGGTGTAGCAGAAAGAATGAATAGAACAATTTTGAATATGGTACGATCCATGCTTTTCTTCAAAAATGTAAAGATAATGTTTTGGGCTGATGTTGTTCTATGTGTTGCATATATAAAGAATAGATGTCCATCTAGTGCTATAAGAAACAAGACTCCTTATGAATTGTGGTATGGACATGTTCCTTCGGTAAAACATCTCAGGATTTTTGGTTCCACCTGTTATGCTTTGATACCAAAGGTACATAGAAACAAACTTGGTGCTAGAAGTCATAAATGTATCTTCCTAGGGTATTCAAACACCTCTAAAGCATACCGCCTCTATGATGAAGTAAATAAAAAGTTTGTTGTATCTAAAGATGTCATTTTTCTGGAATCATCCAAATCTGACAATGTTGTTGAGCGGCAACTTGATCGCTTGGATAGATTCGCAAAAATAAAATCATTTCAAGAATTTGATAATCAGATTCCACATCTTGAAGGGGGGATTCCTATACTAGATCAACATGTGGAATCTTCTTCTGAAGAACAATCTCCCCTACATGAAACTCCAACAATGGATGATGCTTTAAGTGATGTAATTGATAGAATTGGGAGACTCAATCTTGATTCAGTCCCAACTCAATCAATAGAGCAGCCTAGACCATCTCAGAAAGGTCCCCCAAAGTGGCTGACAAAGACACTTGAAAGTGTTCATCCTGATGAAATTGGAAAAACAGGAACCAGAAATTCAAACCGACAAAATGGAGGTGATGTAGATGACTCTAATTCACCTGTTGATATTGATGTTTCTTATGATTGTGAATTGAACTTGTCTACAGATTTTGAACCAACTTCCTTTAAAGAAGCTGCTTCTCATGATGAATGGAAAGAAGCAATGCAAAAGGAGTATGATGCCCTCATAAAGAACGACACTTGGAAGCTGGTTGATCGTCCATTTGGAACCAAACCAATTGGCTGCAAGTGGGTCTACAAGAACAAGTACAAAGCTGATGGCTCATTTGACAAGCACAAAGCTAGGCTTGTGGCAAAAGGTTTTGCACAAAAGGAAGGGGTCGATTATGAGGAAACTTTTGCCCCCATAGTAAAATGGGCCACCATCCGGACACTCTTTGCACTAGCAGCTCAGAACGGTTGGAAAGTCCATCAAATGGATGTAAAAACTGCCTTCTTGAATGGAGATCTAAAAGAAAATGTTTTTATGTCCCAGCCTGAAGGATTTGCTGTGAAAGGACATGAACATAAAGTATGCAAACTTGTGAAGTCCTTGTATGGCCTCAAACAAGCACCACGAGCCTGGTATGAAAAACTAACTGAGCATCTTCTGAAACTCAACTTCAATCATTTTGATCTTGATGATGCAACTTTATTTGTCAAGAAAGTTGGCAAAATAGTTGTATATCTTGTGGTATATGTAGATGATCTTTTAATGACAGGGAACAATGAAAGCTATATTGCATCCATAAAGAAAGAATTAGGAAAACGTTTTGAAATGACTGATTTGGGCTATGTTCATTACTATCTTGGCATTGAAGTAACCCAACATCCAAAATCAGTATTTCTTTCTCAAAAGAAATACATTGGAGATTTGTTAAACAGATTTGGCATGACAGAGTGCAATCCTCTTTCTACTCCAATGGAACAAAACTTAAATCTCACATCTATTGAAGGAAAGGAATTTGAGGATGCAACAAAGTATAGACAGCTTGTAGGAAGTCTCATCTACCTCACTACTACCAGACCAGACATTTCATTTGCTGTTGGAATCCTCTCCAGGTTTATGAAAAAACCTTGTGAGGGACATTTGTCTACTGCAAAAAGAGTTCTAAGGTACTTGAAGGGAACTCAAGACCTTGGAATCAAGTATACACAGGTGGACGACTTCAGCTTGATTGGATACTCTGATTCAGACTTCGATGGAGACAAAGAAACTGAAGTATCTACTTCAGGATATGCTATGGGTCTTGGATCAGGAGCTGTCTCTTGGAGATCACGCAAACAATCAGTTCCAGCAGATTCCACAACAAAAGCAGAATACGTGGCAGCAGCTAAAGCAACGAAAGAAATTGTGTGGCTCAGGAAAATTCTTGAAGATTTGCAGGTAAAACAAGTACAATCAACTCCACTCATGATTGAAAACACCTCTGCAATAAAGTTGGCCAAGAACCCAAAGTTCCATGATCGTACAAAGCACATCAATACTAAATATCATCTGATCTGTCATCATGTTGAGGCAAAAACAATCCATCTCCGTCATTGTTCCACAAATGAGCAAATTGCAGACATCTTCACCAAAGTGCTTGGAAGAGAAAAGCTTGAAAGATTCAGAACGATGCTTGGACTCACCAAGATCCCTTCAAATTAAAGGGGGGAATGTTGACACCTAATCCTCTGCGATTGGGTGAATTTGGAATGTGAACAGTCATCAAGAAGATGAACTGATCAGTCACATTCATGTATATAACAATAGCTACCTAATGAAATAAATGAATCAGTTTTTCTGCCAAGTCTGGAGTTACTCTTGGCCTGACAGAAATATATTTTCTAATAACCTAGCTACTGATATCTTGAATTTTACAAGTAAGCGTAAGGTTTCAGAAAATGGAATTCCTACCTTTTACTTGAGTGCCCACATAATGGATGCCCTATGTTTTACTATGGATTTCACCTCTATGGGATGGAAATTGACCTCACAAGACCCAACCCCTATCCACATATATCACAATATTATTTTTGACTCAAAGTATCAGCCTCAGTTTTATAAAATCTACCATGGAGTAATGCTACCTATTTACCAAATCATTTTTGACAAGTCAACTCCTAGGATTTCCCCATAATTTGAAGTTGACTTTCTCCAAGTTGGAAACTAGTTCGGTGAGCATTTATTTACCTATGTCCAAGTCATTGGTAGTCTTGCTAACCCTCATGTATTTCCTATTTATGTACCTGATAAGTTTCTTTCCCAAGAAATAGCATACCAGACAGTTGGGAATGGTATTTCAAAAGTCTTAAAGGAGTCGAATAAGAATTTGTAGCCTGGTTTTCCTCTTCAGTGTGGTATATATAATTTGGAGAATTTCAGGCATGCAGCCATTGAAATTAATTATATCTTAGAATTAAATTTCCCTACTATCCCTAATAGACAATATGATCCCCATCAAGCTATCAAGAATTTTACTGTGTGATCAATCATAAGGCAGTTTTCTCATGAACCAAACAAGTTCAATGACCTATTTGAAAAAGCTTCTACTTATTCAATGGTTACGAGATAGGAAAAAAAGAGTTGACTCCAGAGGAGATGATTCAATTCACCCAATACAAACTTCAAAGGTTAGCCAATTTTCCTTTGAATTCATTAAAACTTCCTCAAGAAAACACGGTTTAAGATGATGCTATAGTTATTGGTTGCACAAAGACTATTGGTATGCCTCAAATAAAAGAAACAGTGCTTCCTCCTCTTCTGAGGCTGAAGGTATTTTTCCTAGTTGCAAGCTTGAGCAAATATGGGAACAATATAGACAGGTTTTTAAGCACATAGAACCACAATTTTTGAATACTCCCTTTCAAGAGAAGGTCCCAGATGCTTCAAAAAGTTTGGAACAAATTCTAATCACAGTAAAGGCCTTTGAAAAACCTTTAGCAATTGAAGACATTGAAGTTATACTGGCCTTACCAAACTCCGAGGTTGTATTAAGGGTTGAATAAATTCCTCCACTTGATGTATTTTACAGTTCATAGCATAATGCTATTGTTAAAAGACAAAGAAATGAAATAAAAATTGAGTAGTCTTACGTTTTAGTTCCAAGAAATGCTTCTTTCGAAGTAGTATGGAAAGGCTCTTTTTCCACCCCTTCAGAGGAACTGGGAAGACTCACTCCATTCATGGGAGCCTATACTTTTGCAACCATGGACAAAGCCACTGAGGTACAATAGCTTTTGAAAGAAAAGGAAGACAAAATTATGCAATTGGAGCAGATTTTTGAGATCGAGAAACAAGAGATTGTCAATCAATGGCAAGGACAACTTATTGAAATATAGAACAATTTTAATGCCCTTAAAGTTCAATATGTGTCATGTTACTTCCTAAATTAATTTGGAACAATATTAATTATTTCATTTTGGGGCCAATTTTGGATATAGTGGGGCCCATTTGCTTTTATTAGGAGATTAGACTTAGGAGAAGTTATTTTGTTGTGGTTAAGTTCCATGTGGGGGCCACCCACACTAGGGAAATAGACACTCCCTAGTTCAAATTGCATGGAGGGGAAGAGTTGATGGTTAAGTGAGGGCCCAGAATGGAGGGAAAATTGGAGGGAAAGGTGCTCCACAAAATCTATATAAGGAAGGCAACTTTCCACATTTCATCATCCTTTTGGCATATTGATTTCTCTTTGGTTTCTCGAATTGCTTATCTAAGTCACTTGTTGTTCAAAAAGATTTATTCAAGCGAAGAGCTCACCATTTCTTCGGGGGACTTCGAGTGCCACCATAGGAAGGTTTTTATTGATTCTTCCAGAGGAGTATTTCATTGTGGTTTCCAGTAGTTTCATTCATCTCTAGGTGGTGCATATTACTAGAGGACATAACGAAGAGGAGGTTGAGTTTGCTTGTGGTGTCTTGCAGTGGAGTTTGGTTGGGATATTTTCCGAAGAGGAGGAATATGATGTTTGATGTCATTTTTAAGATTTTTGGAGTTGCAAAGTGCTTCTTGGCAGTGTGAATTTCACACTTCATGGGCCAATGCAGAGGCAACATTCGGTACACACGTGGGAGGTAGAGCATCCGTATTTAAGGCTGAACTTTTCCAAGGGAGCTAAGGGAAGAATTTGTGGAGGAGATTTCTACAATTATGGAGCTTAGGAGGAGCTTTTTTTATCGTATTCCTTGTAGCCCATAGTCTTCAGCGGTTTGGAGGGTGTAGGGCATATTGGAGACCGAATTTCGGAGGTTGGATTCAAACCAAACCCTTTTTGGGTTTTTGTGAGTTTTGGTCAAGGAGTATGGGGCTGATTTTATACCATTTCCCGAGTAGTGAAAATGGAGTTACTTGCAAGTCCTTTCCAGCCAGCAGTATAGTTTTCTAGGCAGCACAGAGCATTATAGGAGCAATCATTTTCCAATACTTGATATCATTGTCTCATCACCTGGGTTCTGTCATGCTTGCCATTGAGGCAAGATTAGGTACATTCCTCCATACTAGTGTACTTTCTCCATTGATTAATAAAATTGATTAGCTGGTTCTACTTCTATAGTTTTTATGAGCATTTACTAATTGTTAAAAAAATCTATGTATAAATATTTTTTTCTTTGCATATCACTATTTATTTAAGTTTGGAACATTACAATGGTATCATAGCTTAGATTTTGGCTCGGCCATGGGAGAAATTTTCTATGAGTGAGGAGGACCAACAAAATATTACTTACTAGAGGCAGAGGTACCATAGCAGGGAAAGGGAGTTGGATATTACTCTAGACATAGAGGATTGTGGGAAGACAATGGTAATGGAGGATATGGGGGAGACCAAGAGAAGGGAGGAAATGGCCTTTGAAAATCTCTTGAAGGCCTTGAGAGATTTGGAAAAAGGGTAGAAGGATATATTAGACAAGATCAAGATGCAAAACTACGACTATAACACTCACTAAGAGTTTATATTTGGAGAGACTTCAGGGCCCTCTCATCAACTCAATCACCTTTCACCTACTATGCAGTGGCCATCCATGATTGAGAAACTCAAGCTAATTTATCTTCTTTTATACCTTTGGCGTATGGTGAAACAAGTGGAGGAGAGGATCCATCGTTGATGGGAGAGCATTTCAAGGAGTGGCATTCCATGGGAGTAGATTTCAAAGAGACTCTATATTTCAGATATTATTGCCAACTCAAACAAAATGAGAATGGGAAGGGCTATGGAAGCCATGGTACGAAGAATTATGAGTTGCACCGCACCATTTAGAAGATGTATTTTCCCACCTACGATGGCACTACCAAGTGCACAACACGTTCTTGGGTGGAGAAGTTGGACATATACTTCCATCTCAACATGATGATGAAGGTAGAAACCATCAAGATGGCCACATTTCATTTGGAGGGGGAGGCACATGATTGTTGGTTTCATGGCTTATCCATTCTAGGGCCCGCTGACTTGACCTCCTATCAGGAATTCACATGGAGAGTAGTGGAATGTTTTGATCGGAGGGATCCAGAGGCTAATTTCAGGGAGTTGACTCAGCTCGGGCAGACAGGACATCCATAGCATTATATTTTAGAGTTCTTGAGGGTCTCAGTCATGGTGCCTAATTTTTTAGATGCTAGGAGAGTATACATGTTTCTGGAGGGGTTGATAAAGCCATTGCGAGGACTGGTGAGGTCACACAGACCATCTACTCTTCTCGAGACAGTGACCTGTATGCAAGATTTGTAGGGGACCATCCCCAAGACTTCCATACCATTTCCTCCACATACTCCCTACACTTTGAAGGGAGGTGACACTAGAGCACCTGCAGCACGGAGAGTAACCCAAGGGTAGGGATAATTGGATGATGAGATAAGGAGGGACCTCAGGAGGAGGAAGTTTGGTATAACATGTCGAGAGCCATGGGCACTAGGCCATCGGAGCACAACGGGAAAAGACCATTACATCAAGGTCTTCTCCAATAGCGATCAAGAGGACGAGATGGAGGTTGAGCTTGGTGGAGGAGATAGTGAGGATCCAGGAGGGAGGGGACAACCACCAAAACCACCACAGGGTGGAGCATCTTTGGCACAAGTTGGGGGAGTCCTAACTTCTTTGTTGAGTATTCCCAATTTTTTTACCATGAGGATCAAATGTACGGTGCAGGTAAAATGTGTCTCTGATGCTCAAATGGTCTAGAGAAGGGGCGCCACCACTATAGAGTTTGAGGGGTTTTTAGTCCTAATACCAGGAGAGAGGACTATGCAGTGCACTCGATATGTTCCCGCTCTGATAGTGACTATGGGTAACTATTCGATGATAGAACACTTTTTCGTGGTGGATGTACTAGACACCAATGTGGTGTTAGGTGTCCAATGGCTGTATTCCCTTGGCCAAGTCACCACCGATTGGAAATAGCTTTTGATGGATTTTTTTGGGCCAAATGGCAAGCCGGTGGTTCTTCACAGCATGCATTTGCACACCCCTCAGACAATTTTGACCCATAGGATGGAGGCTGATTTGAGGCATGGAGACATAGCATGGGAATTATAGCTGAGGATTTCAAAGGATGGGGTGAAGGCCAAGCCACCACATCCAAACATACAAGCAATATTAAATAGATATCTAGTAGTCTTTGGAGATATACCACTGGGACAAGCACCTGACAGAGAGTAACCCAAGCACATTATAGAGCTAGAGCATGGTGTGCAAGAAGTCATTACTACACCCTATAGGCATCCCAAAGCCTATAAGGATGAGATTGAGAAGGCCATGAAGGATCTATTGGCGTTGGGCCACATTAGACTGAGTTCTATTGCATTCACTTCTTCAGTTGTGCTGGTGAAGAAGAAGAATGGGACTCTCTGCATGTGTATTGAATACATGGTCGTTAACAAGAAGATGTTGAGACAAGTATCCCATTCTGCATATTGATGATTTGATGAACAAACTTATAGGATCCAAGTACTTCTATAAGATCGATTTGCGGTCTTGGTATCATCATATTTATGTGAGGGAGTACGACATCCAAAAGACAACTTTCAGATGTCAAAATGGGAATTTCTAGTTCCTGGTCATGACTTTTGGGTTGACCAATGCATTGGCTACTTTCTAATTGTGCATGAACCATGTGTTCAGAGGTTAAATGAGGAGGTTTTCACTAGTATTCTTTGGTGACATCTTGATCTATCGCAGGACATGGGAGGAGCATCTATAGCAACTAGAGATAGTCTTGCGTATATTGGAGGAGCAACAGTTCTAAGCCAAGATTTCCAGGTGCGATTTTGGGCTGGTAGAGATGCTTTACTTGGGGAACATCATAGTTGTAGATGGGGTTGAGGTGCATGAGGAGAATATCTGGGCCATTCGGGATTGGCTAGAGCATGTGACAACACTGAGGGGATTTTTGGGCATCTATACCTATTATCAGAACTTCGTGAAGGGATTCTCACAGTTGGTAGCACCACTTACTGATCTGACTAAGAAAGGGGCTTTTGCATGGACAGAGGGAGCTCAGGTAGAATTTTATCACCTCAAGGAGGTGATGAGTTGTTTCCCAATATTGGCACTCCTAGATTTTACACAGCCTTTCACATTGGACTGTGATGCATTGGGTGTGGGGATCAGGGCAGTCTTGTCCCAAGGAGGAAACCCCATTGATTTTGAGAGCCGGAAGCTCTTACCACATGAGATGTATTATTCCATATATGGAAAGAAGATGTTTTTCATAATGCATGCATTGGCCAAGTTTAGACAATACTTGGTGGGAAACCAATTTCAGGTGAAGAAGGATCACAATAGTCTTCGCCACTCCATGGGGCAGCAGGGCCTCAATGACAAGCAACAGAGATGGTTCAACAAGGTCTGGGACTATGATTTTTATATTGAGTATGTATGGGGGAAGCACAATGTGGTGGTGGATGTACTTCCACAAGACCAGTAGGACTCTCGCTCATGAGCATTTTCCATGATTGGAATGCTCAGTTATAGGTAGAGTACTCCAAGGATCGTCAGGCATGCGAGATCTTGGAGGAAAACTATGCAGGTGAGTAGTACAAGATGATGGATGGGGTTATTTATTACAAAGGGCGCATATTTTTGTTTCAGGATCCTAGTTGAGGTAACGCATCCTTCGAACAACTCATGATTCTCCTTTGTGTAAGCACCAGGGGTTTGGGAAGGATTATATGGTAGTGAGAGAGTGCTTCACTTCTAAGGGCCTCAAACGAGATGTTTTGAGGCATGTGTAGGAGTGCGAATATTTCTATAGGAACAAATTAAAGTTGACCCATCTAATAGGATAGTTGCAACCTCTTCCCATCCCTAAGGGGAAATGGGATAGTATCTCTATGGATTTCATCACTGGACTTCCCTCAGTGCAAGGGAAGGATTTTAATTTTGTGGTGTTCAACCGAATGACCAAGTTTGCACACTTATATTCCATACCAATAGGATATTTAGCCTCAAAGGTGGCTGATTGTTTCTTTAGGGAGGTCTTTCTCTTGCATAGACTCCCTAAGACTATAGTCAATGACCGATATAGCCGATTCATGGGAGGATTTTCGCAGGATCTTTTTAGGCTAGTTTTCACTGAGCTTACCCTGAGAACCAACTATCATCCACAGACCGAGAGCCAAACAGAGAGGGTGAATTAGTGGTTAGAGTGTTATCTCATGAACTCTATGACAAGGTAGCATAAGGCTTGGATTTGATGGTTTCATCTGGGAGAGTATTGCTACAACACCACACATCACATTTCCATTGGTATGACTCCTTTCCATGTTGTATATGGTTATGATGCTTTGTCTTTTGCTGACATTGTTTTTGGAGATAGCAGGGCCCAAAAGGCCAAGGATTGGATCCTAGAGAGCCAAGATATCCTCAAGGCTCTTAAGGATAAATTACAAACAAATCAGAACCAACAGAAGATGTATGCTCACAGGCATCGAGTATAGAGGCATTTTGAGGAGGGTGACTTGGTCTACCTTCGATTGCAGCCTTATCAGCAGTCCATGCTGAAGCAGAAGGGGGCCAGCAGTCGAGATTACCCGGGCCTTATAGGGTGATCAAGAGGGTTGGAGAGGTGGCTTACGAGTTAGAGCTACCACCAGGGAGAAGGATCCATAACATTTTTCATGTGTCATGCCTCAAGAGGGTGTTGGGGAAACATGTTACAGTAGTTGTGGAGTTGCCTCCACTTGATGATGAGGGGCACCTGATTTTAGAGTCGGAGGCCATCTTGGAGACTAGGGAGAGGAAGTTTAGGATCTACGTCATCGTAGATTACTTGGTGTGTTGGAAGAGCTAACTATATGAGGATGCTATGTGGGAAGGGGAACACATACTTGAGCATCCGACATTGAAGTTTCTTGGGGATAAGCAACATTTCGAAGGGGAGGACTATCATGTCCCTTCCTAAATGAATTTGGAACAAGATTAATTATTTCATTTTGGGGCCAATTTTGGAGATAGTAGGGCCCATTAGATTTTATTAGGAAATTAGACTTAGGAGAAGTTGTTTTTTTGTGGTTAAGTTCCACGTGGAGGAGAGGGCTCCTTGGCAATGTGAAAATTGGAGGTAAAAGTGCTCCATCAAATCTATAAGGAAGGCATCTCTCCTCATTTCATCATTATTTTGGAAAATTGATTTCTCTTTGGTTTCTCGAGCTGCTTAGCCGAGTCACTTGTTGTTCAACAAGAGTTCTTCAAGTTAAGAGCTCACCCTTTATTCTACAAACTTTGAGTGCCACCCTAGGAAGGTTTTTCTTCATTCTTTTGGAGGAGGATTTAATTATGGTTTCTAGCAGTTGTATTCATCTCCAAGTGGTCTGTATTACTGGAGGACGCAGTGAAGAGGATGCTGAGTTTACTTTAGGTGTCTTGCAATGGAGTTTGGTTGGGATATTTTTCAGGGAGGAGGCATAGGAGGTTTTTTATCATTTTGGAGAGTTTGGGAGCTGGAGGAGAGTGCTCCTTGGTAGGGTGAATTTCACACTTCTTGTGCCAGTGTAGAGGCAACATTTGGTGCACATGTGGGAGGTAGAGAAGCAATATTTAAGGTTAAACTTTGCCAGGGGAGCTAAGGGAAGCATTTATGGAGGAGATTTATACATTTCTAGAGCTTGGGAGGAGGTTTTTGCTTGTATTCCTTGTAGGTCGTATCCTTGAGTAGTTTGGAGGGCGTGAGGCATATTGGAAGCCAAATTTGGGAGGTTAGATTCATACCAAACACTTTCTGAGTTTGTGGGTTTTGGTCAAGGAGCTTGGGGCTGATTTTGTAGTATTTTGTAAGAAGTGGAAATGTATTTTATTGTAGTTCCTTTCCATCCAGTAGTGTAGTTTTCTGGGTAGCGTGAAGCATTAGAGGAGAAGTCATTTTCTAGTACTTAATATCATTATCTCATCACTTGGATTCTGTCATGCTTTCTATTGAGGCAACCCTAGGTGCATTCCTCCATACTATTGTACTTGCTCCATTGATTAATATAATGGCTCAACTAGTTCTACTTCTGAAGTTTTTATGATCATTTCCTGATTGTTCAAAATTTATATGTATAAATCGATTTTTCTTTGCATATCATTGTTAATTTAAGTTTGGAATATTACAATATGACACTGATTTGCAGACCCAAGAAACTTAGATACAAGAATTATAGAAAAGGATAGAAAAACTAAATGTTAATCCTCAATTGACATAATTCAAGAAGGAAGCAGGAGATTTAAATACTCTCCTTACTCAACAAAAAAATTGTGTTTTGTCAAAGTTAGCCATTATTCATGATTTGTGTCATACAGCCAGTTCCCTAGTTGATCAATTATCAGACCTTAGAACTTATTTTGATGATATTGAAGAAAAAATTGCAGGTTTCCTTACATGGCAGGGTAGTGCTGATGGGAGATTAGCTAATCCTTCCATAATTGAAGATTCACACAAGGAAATAGTCTTTAGAGAATGGGAGATTCATCTTAAACATGTAGAAGCAGCAGTGTTCAATGCAAGAGATATCTCTAATAATCTCATTGAGACAATTAGTGATAACTTATTCCAAGTGAATCTCATATCAAACTGCCCCGAGGGAACACTGCCAAATATCAAACTACTCACTAAAATGTGGCAGGAATCATCAAAAAGCAGGTCGAAATAATTGATCAACTATCTAAAATTGACTTGGAAATCCATTGACAGTTTTTAGTCAAACCACACAGCCAATGGTTGATGCTCAGGTGTCTATCCAATACCACCACTCACATGTTTCCATCATTAAGGGACACCATACATATCATCAAGATGCAGATTCAACTGAAGAATCCACTCGAATTGAAGAATATGATAGATATATATGAGCTTCAACAACGAATGGGAGAACAATCCTCTTCACAGGCCTAGATGATTTGTTATAACAAATTCTAAATATGTCTCTTTTGGTTTATTTTAGCGTTGTTTGTTAAAACCGCTTCAAGTTGTTGCTCTATTTTCTATATTTGTATTTTATTTTGAAACTATAAATCCCCTCCATTTGTAATGAGAAAGGGTTCTGAATTTTGGAAAGAAGGCTTTTGTTTGCACTATTGTAACTCAAGTTCCTCTTAATAGAAATTTGAACCAATGCCATTTTCTCATGAGCAGAGTAACAATTTATTGGGTACTATTATCTGTTTATTATTGCTTTGTTTAAGAATTGAATGGAACTATTTATCATATATGTGTTATAGCAATCGTGCATTTTTCACTATTGATATGTATGATTGGAATTATATATTATATGCATAAACAATGAAATATCATATATGTGACAAATTTATTAGTTAATTTAATTAACTATTTAATTAAATTAGTTATCATTTTATGTTTTAACCTCATAATCACACGATAATCTATATTGTCATGTTTCTTATGAAATATTTTTAAATCACATATATAGATAACTTTCTCGGGATAGATATTAAGTTTAAATAATTGTTACTTTAAGTTTTAATAATATCAAAGCATTATAGTTATACTCCATCCATTTCTGATAATTTATTTTATGGGAAACTGATTCCATAATCTCTAGTGGGAGCCACCATTGAAAATGGAAAAGGATCCGATCTAAGGTTCTGACTGGGTGGTTTTCTCACAATGTTGAGGCATGCATTTTGAGTCTTAAAAATTTTTGGCACTAGGAGGGCCATTAGACTATGAATGGAAACAAGGTCTAATCCCAAATCAGAAGGTCAGTCTAAGAGTCAGTCTACCTCAAAGTCACCACCAACTTGAAGATCGCATTCCAAATCACCTAATCCTAGACCCAAATTTGTTCAAACAACCACTAAATCTCCTAACACATTTTCAAATTCAGCTGGCCAAACTTCTACAGAAGCTCCTATAGATCCCCCTGAAGTCCATACTTTGATTCATAGATTGGAAGGAATTTCCATTTCTAGAGAAAACTTTGTTCAATCTAATTTATCAGAAGGAAAATTTACTTCATCCTTACCCTCTTCTGGTTTGTTAACTAGATCCCAGAATGAGAAACTTGGAGTCAAACCTTTTGAGTTTCCATTACCCACTCATCGGAAAAATAAAAGTACTCCAGAGACTCAATCTTCAGCTAGTGGGATTACATCATCCTCTCCACCTCATACTCCTTTTGTCTATCCCACTTCTTCCTCTACCCCTTTACCTTCCTCTTATCATCCTTTGATTCCTTCCATTCACATTCCTCAGCCACAATCAACTGGTTCTATTGTAATTAGTAGCACTATAGGGGAAACCTCTTCAACTGCTCAATCTCCTACAACCTCCACATCATTTGTAACTTCATTTGTGCCTAGTACTCCCATAATGGAAAATAGATGACGTAACAACCCAGGGGTAGTTTAGATGACTCCACCATTACATCTTCTTCCCAAACATCCAGAGAGATGGCTGCCAAAATTTAATCCTGATGATGGTATTCTAGTAGAGGAACACCTTCAGAACTTCATGTTGGCCATTAATATGAATGGGGTCTCATAAGAGGATTATGTTTGCCAAATTTTTTCTTACACATTTGAAGGATCTATAGGGTCTTGGTATTTATTTATTCCTCCTAGATCAACAACAAATTGGGATATGTGTGAAGATTTTTTTTAAAATTTAGGGATGACCAAACAACTGCCACTTTAATTAATGATTTTTAAAATCTGAGGGCCAACCTAAATGAAAAAATTAAGGATTTTAACTGAAGATTTAAAAAATTGTTAAAAAAAATCCCAGACACTTCCAGACCTGGCACTGATGTGCAGATTCAATGATACTTTAGTGCTCTTCCTTCAAATATTTCTATGTTCATAGATACAGCTAATAAAATAGTACTATGTTGGGTCCCTATAATACTAGTGATTGCCCCATTACCACTGTAGTTATACCCCTTATTTATATTGTTGTGCCCCTATTACCCCCATGTTGTTATTTTTGTGCCCCATGGAATCCCTCTATTGTTATTTTTGTGGCTTTATATTATTATTGTTAGGTCAGCTGGATTATATTGTGACTCTTTAGACTCCTATATATAGAAAGGAGGTTTTGTCATTTGAATCATCGAAGAATTGTTCATTTATGTAATGTAATGGAGGTTTCCCCCTAGAAGAGGCTGAACTCTAAGGCGTTGATCTATCTTTTCTATCTTTTCTTGAGCTGGTTTCATAACATTTGGTATCAGAACTTTGGATTTCGGGGTTTCGCTGCTCCAAACAGGTCATTGTGGCATTCTCGCTATAACTTTTTTTCTGTGACGTTTCAGAAGTCGCAAAAATAACCCATTTGAGAAGACATCACATTGAATCTTGGGTGCGAATTTTAGAGCTTTTCACACGATATTTGCGGAGATATGATCTGAGGAAGTTGGTCCTTTTGCAGACTCCTGAATTACATTCAAAACCGGTGACCTGGGGAAAATCATCATAAATTTCTCTCTGCGGATCGGATGGAAATTTTGTCAGAAGGTACAGAAAGAGGACAAATTGTAGTTTCTTGTATGCATGTTTTAGATCCAAAGGTCGAACAGTGACTCGTGGCATGTCGTACAAGTTCGCTCTACTGAACTAGTCTATAAGCAAGTCACTGTGGGAGATTTCACATAACTCTTCCTTCGAGAATCCAATTTGGGTCAGACTTGTGGCATTGGAAAGAGGACACAGAGGGATACTACAGCTCACAAATTCAGAAGCAGATGATTGGAAAGTACAGAGATACATTAGAGGCAATATCGAGCTCCTACAAAGTGAAAAAAGGTGTGTAGATTTTCTTAAATTTTTGCTTAAGCTTGGTTTGAAAATTTATTTTGAAGGAATTCAAAGGGCATAGTAGAGCATTATTATTGGTAACTGATGCCCTGAGGAAAGAAAATGCAAACACCTAGTAAGGAACCTCAAAGCTCTAGCATGACTCATGAGGAAGAGGAAGAAATGCAACATGATATATCAAAATTACAAGACCAAGTGCAACAACTGTCCCTTGCACAAAAAGGAATAGAATCTAAGATGGATGGTTTAAAGAAAGATGTAGAAGCTAAGATGGAAAGAAGGATGGTTAAAGAAAGGTGTAGAGCTAAGATGGACTGTTTAAAGAAAGGCTTAGAAGCTAAGATGATTGACGTGGAAGCTAAGGTGGATGAATTGAAGATAGATTTGAAGACAGACATGGACGAATTGAAGATAAATATGAATAAGTTGCTACAAGAAATGGTCCCTAAGGGTGAAAGGGTACTAAAGGAAACTCATGATGAGAAAAAAAGAAATGTTAATCATGATTCCATAGAGGCTAATGTTGGATTGAAGACTCACCATATTCCAAAAATCGATATGAGGAAGTTTGATGGCAAGGATCCCGCCACATGGATATTACAGATGGAGCAGTTCTTCGATCTCAATAATGTGCAAAACACACAAAAGGTATGTATGGCAACTGTATATTTGGAACCAAATCAGTTTGTATGGTATCAATGGCTTTGCTCTCGTAAACAATTTATCACTTGGGCAATTTTTACGGAAGAATTTATAGCACATTATGAAGATGCAAAAAGCAACACTTTTTTTAGCCAATTGATAAGTCTCAAACAAAAGGGTTCAGTAATGGAGCACATTGAGGAGTTCCAAAAATTGAACATAAGGGTAAAAGATATTCCAGAGGAGCATTGGATTGATGTGTTCATAGGGTCTTTAAAGGATAATATCCAACATGATGTTCGCCTTTGGGAACCTGATTCATTAGAGAAGGCATTCAGGTTAGCAAGAAAAATAGAAAGCAAAATTATGGCAACCAGGAAGCATACCACTCACAGCTATAAAGACAGAAGTGTTGTTTCCCCTAGTCTTCCACAACCTATAAGGTTGACACCACAATAATTGGAAGAAAAAAGAGCAAAAGGGCTTTGTTACAGTTGTGATAGCAAATACACTAAAGGTCATAAGTGTGTTGAGAAGAAATTATTCTACATAGATTGTGAAGAGGAAGAAGAAAAGGAGCAAGAAAGGTCAAAAGAAGAAGATATACTCTAGGAACAAAGCCTAGATGAAGAACAAATAAATCCAACCATATCTTGTAATGCATTGGTGGGAATTACCACTCCTCAAACCATCAAGATAGAAGGACAAATAAAGAAGAAAAAGGTAATAGTGTTGATTGATTCAGGAAGCACCCACAATTTTATTCATTGTAGGGTAGCAAAAGAATTGAATTGCTTCCTATATCCAGCACCAGAGTGTCAAGTGATGATTGCAAATGGAGGAACAATAAATTGCTCTGGAAGGTGCCATAATATCAAGCTATCCATGGGAGAATATGTATTGACTAGCCCAATGCTTTCCATTCCAATGGGAGGTGCTAATGTTGTACTAGGAGTCCAATGGCTACAATCCTTGGGTACAATAGCTTTTAATTTTCAAGAACTTTTCATCAAATTTTCTACGGAAGGAAAGGAAGTTGAATTAAGGGGTATTGCAAGGAAACCAGGAAAGATAATCAGCTCTAATGGTATGACAAAGTTCTAAAAAAGGAGAAAAGAGGTGTAATTGCACAATTATGTTCGCTAGATGTTTCCACATCGGAATCATCTATTTCTCCAGATCTCCAAAAAGTCCTGGAAAATCATTCCAAGGTATTTGAGACTCCCAAAGGTCTCCCACCTATGCGTGATCATGATCATGCTATCCATCTGATTCCAGGAAGTGTTCCTCCAAACATAAGGCCATACAGATATCCCTATGTCCAAAAAAGTGAAATTGAATGTATGGTTGCAAAAATGCTAGAGGCTGGTATAATTCAACCAAGTCAAAGTTCTTTCTCTGCTCCAGTAGTATTGATGCACAAGATGGATGGATCATGGTGCATCTGTCCAGATTATAGGGAGCTCAACAAGCTCACTATTAAAGATAAGTTCCCCATTCCTGGCATTGATGAATTACTGGATGAATTGCATGGATCAATTTACTTCACCAAGTTGGATCTTCATTCAGGATATTATCAAATCAGAATGAAGATTGAAGACATTCCGAAAACGGCATTTAGAACTCATGAGGGTCATTATGAGTTTTTGGTCATGCCTTTTGGCCTTACCAATGCACCTTCAACATTTCAAGGTTTGATGAATTCAATTTTCAAACCATTCCTTAGAAAATTTGTGTTAGTATTTTTTGATGATATAGTAATCTACAACAAGTCTTGGAAGGATCATGTTGAACATGTTGACAAGGTGCTACAACTATTGGAGGAGAAACAATTATATGCAAAAAGATACAAATGTTTCTTTGGAGTCCAGGAGGTAGAATATTTGGGTCATATTGTATCTCATGAAGGCGTTAAGGTGGACCCTAGAAAAATTAAAGCCATTAAGGAATGGAAAATCCCCACATCCATAAAGCATCTACGAGGATTTCTTGGGTTGACAGGGTATTATCGCAAGTTCGTTAAGAATTATGGGAGAATAGTAGCACCTCTAACAACATTATTGAAGAAAGATGGATTTTCATGGACTCCGGAAGCAACAAAGGCCTTCGAAGATCTTAAAGAGGCAATGTGCCAAGCACCGGTCTTAGCTACACTGGACTTCACAAAAACCTTTATTGTGGAACGTGATGCTTCAGGAAATGGAATTGGTGCTGTTCTAATTCAAGATGTAAGACCCATTGCTTTTGAAAGTCGTCCAATCAAGGGAAAGTTTTTAAGCAAAGCTATTTATGAGAAGGAAATGTTGGGAATACTCCATGCACTTAAGAAATGGCGACCCTACCTAATGGGAAGACACTTCAAGGTAAAAACAGATCATGATAGCCTTAAATACTTTTTAGAACAAAGATTATCCTCTGAAGAGCAACAAAAGTGGGTCAGAAAGATGTTGGGTTATGACTTTGAAATCATCTACAAAAAAGGGAAGCAAAATGTGGTGGCAGATGCACTCTCAAGAAAGGATGAGGATGTGGAAGCATTTTTGTGCGCCATTTCTATTATCCAACCAGATTGGATAAACGAAGCAAGGGAGGAATGGAAGAATGATGAAGAAGTGTGGGCACTTATTCGAAAGCTACAACATGATTCCAGTACGTCTGATACATTTAGCTGGAAAAATGATTCATTATGGTACAAAGATCGCTTATACCTCTGTAAGAATTCCCAGCTAAAACAAAAGATTCTTATGGAATTGCACACTTCTCCCTTAGGAGGGCACTCCTGATTTTTAAAAACTTACCACAGGGTTAAGAAGGAATTTTTTTGGGATGGCCTTAAAACAGATATTCAAAAGTTTGTGGTAGAATGTTTGGTTTGCCAACAAAATAAAGTTGAAACAATTAAGACACCGGGTCTATTACAACCTTTATCCATTCCAAGCCAACGTTGGGAGGAGGTTTCAATGGATTTTATCACAGGTTTACCCAAGTCTGAGGGAAAGAGTGTAATCATGGTGGTAGTTGACAGACTTACCAAGTATGCACACTTTTGTGCATTATCACATCCATTTAAATCCAGTATAGTTTCTACTGCATTTATGGAAACAATTCAAAAGCTACATGGAAACCCAAAGATTATTGTAAGTGACAGAGATCCCATTTTCACTGGAAATTTTTGGACAGAATTTTTTTCCTGTCTTGGTACTCAGTTAGCTCATAGCTCATCTTATCATCCTCAATCTGATGGGCAAACTGAGATAGTAAAAAAATGTTTGGAAGGATATCTTCGTTGCTTTGTATCTGATAAACAGACACAATGGGTCAAATGGTTTCCTCTAGCTGAATGGTGGTATAACACTTCCTTCCATACAGCAACAAAAATGACCCCATTTATGGCACTTTATGGGTATCAACCACCATCCATCACATCATATTTAAGAAAAAATTCTAAGGTTCGGGCAGTGGAACATCACATCAAACATCAACAACAAGTCCTCCAACTCTTAAAGGATAACCTCGTGTTGGCACAAAATAGAATGAAACAACAAGCAGATCAACATCGCAGTGAAAGAAGTTTTGATGTAGGTGATTGGGTATTCCTACGGCTACAACCATACAAGAAAATGTCCCTCGAGCAAGCTAAGAAGGATAATAAATTATCACCAAAGTATTATGGTCCGTACAAGGTGTTGCAAAAGATTGCTACTATGGCATACAAATTGGAGCTTCCTGCAGCTTCTCGATTGCACCTAGTTTTCCATGTTTCATGTTTAAAGAAGGTTATAGGCGACAAGCTCCCAGTTCAAACAATATTTCCAGAACTTGACGAGGAAGGAAAAATTATATTGGAATCGGAAGCAGTCACAGAATCAAGAACTCGACAGCTACGAAATCGTTCAATTTTAGAGTATCTTATCAAGTGGAAGAACTTATCCGCTGAATATTCCACATGGGAAATATGCTAGTGAAGAAAGAAAACAATCCAAAAAAGTGACTTTTCAGGATGAACCCAAGAAAACGACTCCCGAATATCCTTGCGATTTGGAGGGATTAAAAAAGGTTTTGAAGACAATGTCTAATGAGATCATAGAAATCAAGAAGCAAGTTATTGAGTCTTCAAGAAAGTCCTTTTGACCTTTAAAAATGAATCAGCCATCACAATCACAACCTCCTACCAAGATATCGAATGCGAAATCTGATGAAGATGACAAAGAAAAATAAATGGCCTTATCTGATGATGAAGCTCAAGAAGAAGAAATAGTTGAAGCTCGTGGTTTATGGGACTTCATTTTAACCACTTCAAAAAAATAAGGAGAAGAGGAAGCTTTTCCAGTGATTATTGGAAGAAAGGGACCCGTTGATACTTCTCCATAAAATAAAACTCAAAATTCCTCTCTTCCTTCTACTAAAGAAAAAGGTACAGTTAAAAATACTTCTTCTACGTCTTCTGATTTTTCTCCAACTACTTCGAAATATCCCTCATCATCTAAGCCTTTGATAGTCTCCAATAGCATTAAATATAATATCATGGAGGACATGAAAAAGATCAAATCCAAAATTTCACTATGGAGGACAGTATGTTAAAACAACAACATAAACTTTTACTAAAAGAATTAAATGCAACCCCTGCATCTCCATTTCCTTCTACCGCTCTTACTGAAAAAGCCTCAAAATGGAAAGGAAAACATCCAAACATCCCTACAGACAATATTGAGTCTTCTAATGCTATTTCGATTGGAGATAGATCAAATTCCTACACCTCCTTTTCTTCTGACTTTTGAAATTTTTAATAAGAATGTTCACAACTGTTTAGTAGATTATGGTGCATCATCCAATATCATGCCTTATTCAATTTATCTCAAATTGAATATTTCAACTCAGAAATTTGTTGTTCAGATTGTTCAATTAGACCGTAAAAAAGTCAAAGTTTAAGGAGAAATGAATTCTATTTTGATTATATTATATTCAAATTCGAAACTTTGTCAAATAATTCATATCTTGGTTGCAGACATCCTTGAATTCTATGGTCTTATTTTAAGTAGGGATTGTTCTGAGAAGCTACATGGTTATTTTGCAATTGATTGGCCACACCTTTGGCTCCCGTACAATGGAAAACCTAATCAAATTCGTTTTGATAGGGAAAAGCATATGAAGTATTCAGTGACTGATTTAGACGAGGAAAGTGAACCTGTAGTATTTACAAACAACATTCTAGGAAATTATTCTCTTGAATCTTTCTTTGGTAAATTTTCAGCACAAAACTCCCCCTTTTTAGTTGATTATGTTTTATCTCATATTGAAATTTTTTCTCAAGCAAATTCATCTATATGTATCAATATTGTATAAAATCCTATAAATAAGTGTGACAAATTGTTTTGGACTCTTTACTTCGATGGATCAAGATATAATGATGGTGCAAGAGATGGTTACATCCTAGTAAATCTTGATGGAGAAAAAAATAATATTTCCTGTAGATTGGAATTCCACTGCACCAAAAATATTACTAAATATGAAGCATTGGTATAGGACTTGCAGAAGGCCATTAGTCTTGATGTGAAGTATCTTAAAATTTTTAGTGATTCATAGATTGTCATTAAGCAAGTTAGAAACATAGAAAGCAAAATTATGGCAACCAGGAAGCATACCACTCACAACTATAAAGACGGAAGTGTTGTTGCCCCTAGTCTTCCACAACCTATAAGGTTGATGCCACAACAATTGGAAGAAAAAAGAGCAAAAGGGCTTTGTTACAGTTGTGATAGCAAATACAGTAAAGGTCATAAGTGTGCTGAGAAGAAATTATTCTACATAGATTGTGAAGAGGAAGAAGAAAAGGAGCAAGAAAGCTCAAAAGAAGAATATATACTCCATGAACAAAGCCTAGATGAAGAACAAATAAATCCAACCATATCTTGTAATGCATTGGTGGGAATTACCACTCCTCAAACCATCAAGATAGAAGGACAAATCAAGAAGAAATATGCTAGTGAAGAAAGAAAACAATCCAAAAAAGTGACTTTTCAGGATGTACCCAAGAAAACGACTCTCGAATATCCTTGCGATTTGGAGGGATTAAAAAAGGTTTTGAAGACAATGTCTAATGAGATCATAGAAATCAAGAAGCAAGTTGTTGAGTCTTCAAGAAAGTCCTTTTGACCTTTAAAAAAGAATCAACCATCACAATCACAACCTCCTACCAAGATATCGAATGCGAAATCTGATGAAGATGACAAAGAAGAAGAAATGGCCTTATCTGATGATGAAGCTCAAGAAGAAGAAATAGTTGAAGCTCGTGGTTTATGGGACTTCATTTTAACCACTTCAAAAAAAGGAGAAGAGGAAGCTTTTCCAGTGAGTATTGGAAGAAAGGGATCCGTTGATACTTCTCCATAAAATAAAACTCAAAATTCCTCTCTTCCTTCTACTAAAGAAAAAGGTACAATTAAAAAGACTCCTTCTGCATCTTCTGATTTTTCTCTAACTACTTCCTAATATCCCTCATCATCTAAGACTTTGATAGTCTCTAATAGCATTAAACATAATATCATGGAGGACATGAAAAAGATCAAATCCAAAATTTCCCTATGGAGGACAGTAAGTTAAAACAACAACATAAACTTTTACTAAAAGAATTAAATGCAACCCCTGCATCTCCATTTCCTTCTACCGCTCTTACTGCAAAAGCCTCAAAATGGAAAGGAAAACATCCAAACATCCCTACAGACAATATTGAGTCTTCTAATGCTATTTTGATTGGAGATAGATTAAATTCCTACACTCCTCCTTTTCTTTTGACTTTTGAAATTTTTAATAAGAATTTTCACAACTGTTTAGTAGATTATGGTGCATCATCCAATATCATGCCTTATTCAATTTATCTCAAATTGAATATTTCAACTCAGAAATTTTTTGTTCAGATTGTTCAATTAGACCGTTAAAATGTCAAAGTTTAAGGAGAAATGAATTCTATTTTGATTATATTATATTCAAATTCGAAAGTTTGTCAAATAATCCATATCTTGGTTGCAGACATCCTTGAGTTCTATGGTCTTATTTTAAGTAGGGATTGTTCTGAGAAGCTACATGGTTATTTTTCAATTGATTGGCCACACCTTTGGCTCCCGTACAATGGAAAACCTAATCAAGTTCGTTTTGATAGGGAAAAGCATATGAAGTATTCAGTAACTCATTTAGACGAGGAAAATGAACCTGTAGTATTTACAAACAACATTCTAGGAAATTATTCTCTCGAATCTTTCTTTGGTAAATTTTCAGCACAAAACTCCCCCTTTTTAGTTGATTATGTTTTATCTCATATTGAAATTTTTTCTCAAACAAATTCATCTATATGTATCAATATTGTATAAAATCCTATAAATAAGTGTGACAAATTGTTTTGGACTCTTTACTTCGATGGATCAAGATCTAATGATGGTGCAAGAGATGGTTACATCCTAGTAAATCTTGATGGAGAAAAAAATAATATTTCCTGTAGATTGGAATTCGATTGCACCAAAAATATTACTAAATATGAAGCGTTGGTATAGGGCTTGCAGAAGGCCATTAGTCTTGATGTGAAGTATCTTAGAATTTTTAGTGATTCATAGATTGTCATTAAGCAAGTTAGAAACATCATCCATTGTGTTTCTAATCACCTCAAACATTATTAATCTTTGATCCAAGATCTAACTTCCCATTTCATTGCATTCAATATAGTTGTAATCCTAAGATTACAAAATGATAGTGTTGATCTCCTAGCCAATGTTGCTTCAAATCTCTTTCCACCTCAATATTTTGGTCTTGATAAATTTTCAATTGAATTAATTTTTCGTCCCTCCATTCGAGATAACATAAACAACTGGAGTGTATTTAATGATGATAATGACATATAAATTTTTTTAACTTCTGAAGGGTCTTTCTCTAATGAAATCATTGATGAAGATGAGCATGACAAGCAGCAAAACAAGTCTTTTGAGGAGAATAATTTTCCTAAGCCCATAGTGAAATTAGAAGAATTATACGATTTGAAAGATAGATTAAAAAAGGTGAACAATTTCAAACTTCAAAGCTCTACTTTAATATTTGAATAGGTTAACGTAGGATCTGATCATAAACCCCAAAACATCTGCTTTCATACATATTTTGAAAAGATATAAGTACGTATTTACTTGGAGTTATGATGATCTTAAAACCTATGACACATCCATCATTCAGCACACCATACCTATGCTTCTAGATGTAAAACCAATTCAACAGAAACATAGGAAGATTCACCCAAATTTAGAAGCTCAAATTAAGACCAAGCTAAATAAGCTACTCAAATCTAAAATCATTTTTCTAGTTAGACATTCCAAATGGGTTTCCAATCTTGTGCCAGTCATGAAAAAGAATGGATACATTTGAGTTTGCATAGATTTTAGGAATTTAAAAACAACATGTGAAAAGGATAACTTTCCTTTGCCTCCGATGGAACAAATTTTGCAGTCTGTTGTAGGTTCTGAATTTATGTCTTTCTTAGATGGTTTTTCAAGTTACAATCAAATCCTTGTCCATCCTGAATATAGAATGAAAACCACATTCATAACCAAATGGGTAAAACATGCTTATCAAAAGATGCCTTTTGGATTGATTAATGTTTGAGCTACATTCTAGAGAGCCATGGTTCCTTCAAAGGTTTTATTAATAAATTAGTTTTTGTGTGCTTAGATGACATTACAATTTATTCAAAAAAGAGGAGTATTCATCTTCATGACTTAAAACAAATATTTGGAAGGCGCATAAAATTTGGAATTTCCTTGAACACTAATAAGTCATTCTTTGCTCTTAGTGAAGGTAAACTTCTAGGCTTTATTGCTTACAAGGAAGGAATTTGCATATACCCTGGAAGAATTAAGGAAATATCGGAAATCCCCTTTTCTCACAAAAAAAATTCCATGCAATCTTTTCTTCGCCAGATAAATTTTGTCAAATAATTTGTCCTAGATTTTTCAAAAATTATCTTGCCCTTATAAACCATGATAAGAAATAAAGAAGTCTATAAATGGGGACAAATCAAAAGAAAGACTTTTCAATAAATAAAGCAAGCCATCATAGGTGCTCCCTCATTATCAACACTCGACTTTTATAAACAATTTGTTCTTTACACTTTTACTTCTGAATAGTCCTATGCAGCAGTGTTGATCCAATCCAATGAACAACAAGTTGAAGCTCTCATCACCTTCTTTAGTTCCAATCTACAATGAGCTGAGCTAAAATATTTAGAAGCTGAAAAACACGCTTTTGCACTTTTTAAGTCAATAAAGCATTTTAGACCTTTCCTCCTAAAAGCACATACGAAAGTATTTGTTCCTTTCCTTGTAGTCAGACAAATTCTTATCCAAAAGGAATTAGGAGAAAAAAGGGATAATTGGGATACTGAACTGTAAGAATATGACCTAGAGATAAAACCAGCTAATATAGTAAGGGGTTAAGGTTTTTGCAGATTAATAACTGGAGTTTTGACACTTTAGCTCATGAATATTCAGGTAATAACATTCAAATTTTAGAGGTATGTTGATATTGAATCTTAGGATGTTGATTTAATTTTTTATTTGAAAAATGGTTATGCTCCATTGGAAATCAATTACAAAAAAAAGAGATCTTTGAGGCTTAAAGCTAAAGAGTATCAACTTGTCAATAATGTCTTGTTTAGAAGAAATTATGATTATGTTTTACTAAGATGTCTAGATAAACCTGAAGCAGAAAAGGCATTGCAGGAACTACACGATGGACTAGCTGGTGGACATTATAGCGAGGACATTATTTCTCATAAGATACTACATGTTGGTTACTATTGGTATACTCT
Source organism: Pinus tabuliformis (assembly GCA_031772625.1). NCBI lineage: Eukaryota > Viridiplantae > Streptophyta > Pinopsida > Pinales > Pinaceae > Pinus > Pinus tabuliformis. The sequence goes on from CM062804.1 coordinate 717,065,267, forward strand.
ATTCAAATATGCTCATGCTTATGTCAGAAAAGGTAAAGTCTTCCAAAAAGTTGCCGGGAGGGAAAAGAAACCAACCTTGCCTTTACATCCAGTTAAAATTGAGCAACCTTTTGAGAAATGGGGATTGGATGTTATAGGTGAGATCGTTCCTCACTCTTCTAAACAACATAAGTACATTTTGACTGCTACGAACTATTTTACTAAGTGGGTGGAAGCAATACCTCTCAAGGTGGTCAATTCTGAGACTAGAATCGATTTTATTGATCAACTTTTAATTACTAAGTTTGACCTTCCATTTTCCCTCATGTTTGACAAAGCATCTTATTTTCCTAGAAACGCTATTAATGAATTTGCACACAAGAGAGATTTTAAACTCAAATATTCTACAAATTGTTGTCCTCAGAGAAATGCCTTAGAATAATCTACAAATAAAAACCTCATAAGAATCATTAAGCGAAATATTGATCAAAATCAAAATAATTGGAACAAAGTTATGGTATTTTCCCTATGGGATAACAAAATTACTCATAGAACCTCTCTAGGTGCATCTCCCTATCACTTAGTGTATGGAAAATAAGTTATTTTATCTCCTAATCTAGCTCTTCCTTCACTAACCCTAGTGCAATCTAGAGAGGAATAACCTTGCTCTACTTTACAGTTAAGAATGTCTCAAATTTTAATGTTAGAGGAAGAAAGAGATAAAGACAAATAAAATCATGCTCACCACAAGAAATTGGTCAAATTTTCATTTGATACAAGTTCAGTAAGTGACAAAATTTTTGAAATCGATGACTTAGTTCTGAAATGGGATAAGGTCCATGAAGAAAAATGCAAACATACAAAATTTCAAAAGTTGTGGCTTGGCCCATTTCATATTATTGAGAAACTAGGTCTATAAAAATTTATCCTTCAAGATTTACAGGGAAAGAGGGATGGTCTTCCCGTTATTGGGGTAGTTTTAAAAAAATAATTTTCTTGGAAATACTTATCCTATTGTAAATATGTAAATAATCATATATACATATCAATGTCTTTAACTTAGTGGTGGTAGGTAATACTCTTTTGACTTCATATTGGGTTGTCATATCCTTAACATGTAGTTTTACTAATTAAAGAATAAGTTATTAGAAAGAAATTATAACATTGATGTTTAGTATTACATCTATTACAATCTTTGAAATCTTTATATCCTTTAATTTGCAAATATTTAATGACTTGCAAACTTTAAAAGATCTTGTTGTCCTTTGATTAGTCATGAACAATTTTCTTTAAAAAAGTAAAGATTATTTTGAATTTTTAGCATCTTTTGACTTTAATTCATCCATAACCCTTAAAGAGTAATTTTACTCCCCCATCCACTAATTTTACATTCTTTAGAGTGTAATTCAAAAATATTATAAAAAAACTAGAAAGATAAGAGGTCTCATCATGAGCCGACTTACCATGATCATGGGAAACTAATGATGTCGACATTATCATGGCTAGCCACCAAACCAGGATAATGGCTTATGGTTGCATAACTATAAGACAATAGGTCTCATCATGAGCTGACTTGTTCAATGTCATTATAACCTATGAATGGCATTGTCGTTATCTGACCACCAAACCAAGACAATGGCTTTCAAGAAACTAAAAGAAAAAGTTCAGAAGAAAATTAATACCTCTAAAAATTATAATAAGTGGATCGGATATTGGTATAATTTGGTTAAATGGTAATAGTGTCAAGGCCATGGACATCTATTGGCAGCAATGGCTCTACCAGTGAAAAATAAGTCTATCTCAATGCTAAGCTTCTATAGTTCTCTATTTTATCTTTACAACTGATTAAATGACTAACAAAGATAATAAATATTTTCATCAATCACAATTTTTGAAAATTTACAAAACAATGAGTTCCTTTTATTTGGAGTAATCTTCATCAACCTCAATTCCAAATATTTACATCTTTCTAAGTCTTTTTCCTTAGTTGTTAAAAATTTCATTTACTTTTACAGAGAAAATTGTTTCGCCCAATATGTTGCCAATTGTTGTAGTATTCAGCAACCCCCCATTTATTTTTATTTTAGTTATATAATAAATAATGGGGACCCTTATTTCATTTTAATGAAACTCTTTAGTTTTCATTAAATATAGGACATTTTTTAAGTTTGTTATAAAATCTCTTAAGCTTGAAAGTTTCCCTCATCAGAAATCAAGTATTGGAGGCCCAACCCTTAAAATGTTACGATAAATTAAAATATTGATAGGCCCTCATATTACAAAATTGATGCATTATTGGAAGATCTTTATTAGACTCTTATAATATCATAAATCTCCTTTTGATAATGTTATGATACAGTCATTCCCTAATGAAGCTTCCATGACCATTACTTTATTCATTAAAAACAATTTTACTAAAAGGTTAATACAAGTCATGTGCACCTTTTTAAATGAACATCATAAGAGCTGCCAGCCCAACATCTTCCACTTGGCATACCATACCTTCACAATATCATAACTTTCTAAGTGTGCCACTTACAAAACCTGTGATTTCCACTATCTATGATATATCATAGCTCTGATACCTTCCTTCTCTAATATCCTTCTCCTCCGATATCATGAAACCTCTGATATTCCCATCTACAGCTATATGAGGACTTTAATATCGGGAGTTTTCACTTTAAACTTTTGATATGACTTTGTCGATATAAAACCCCCGATATCACTTCACACCTCTGCTTATATCCCTTACCTGTTCAAATATGATTTGTCAAAAGTTACTAATATCATAACTTTCTAAGCCATCTTCCAATACACTGATGTGTGCAAAACCACGTGAATTCCCATTCTTACATTTAGATTTGAAAGTGTTGAATTTATGCTTTTTGAGATTATAATCATCTTCATTCATTGCAGCTTGATTATATCATAATTCACCCTTAAAGACATAGATTTTTGTGTGAAATTCGTTATTTGTGCTAAGTCTTTCAGGGGAAGAAGTTATCACTCAGACCTATGTTTTTCATTATAGTCTATTCCATACAAGCGTAATTCTGAATAAATGTCTAAAGTAGCCAAAGCAAAGAAGAATCCTACTACAAAAGCAATAAACTGCTCCTCCAACTAAAAATGTCGATACACCAGGATTATTTTCCGAAAAAGTCTATTCTCTAGATGCTAGAAGTGTCTCGTAGGAATCTATCTATAAAGTATTTGAGGATGAAGGGCCGATGGTCACACAAAGAACAATCACAGCTGAGGATTCTACACCAGTCTCCAACAGAACTTACAGTGATGTGGCCAATTCATTCTTGCATAGGATTGCGACTCGGCCCAAAATCCATCCTTATACAGATATGATTGGATGGGTCATTGAAAACTTGAGCATTGCAGAAAGGAATTTCATGACATAGAAGCATAAAGTCATCGGGTCATTTACCGCCAGTGATTTGAGTGCAATGTACCATTTTCCACAACCTTAGTGCAAATATAACAAACAATTTGTGGATAAAGTCATGAGCGCATATGATCATGCATCAGATCCTATTATGTATGATTTACATTAATTTTAAAGTAATTAGATTAATAGTGTGCATCGATTTTAGTGTAAGAAGAAAAAAATTATTGACAACATGCATTGATTTATGTGTTATAGTAATTCAACCATAAATAAAATACTTGAATTTTCATCTTAAATAAAATCATCAGTGACCTGAAATGTTTGTTTCTTAAAACTGTAAATTATTTGTAATTGACTACATTCTTATCATTCCCATTTTCCATCATTCAACATTGTTAGTCACTCTGCATTCAAACGAGGTAATAGAAAGGGTTTAACACTTCATAAGTCATAGTGACTAAATTTGGAGAAAGGAACTATTAATATTGGAGTGAAAAAGAGACAACATATGATGTTTACTACAATAGATCAAGTTAAATATTTGAATGGCCTATGATTTCAACTACCCTTTTCATATGATCAATATGAAAAGATGGAAAAAATAAAAGGTGCGACAATAAAAACAATAAAAGAAAATAGTTTGATACTGATCACAATGAAGACTATTTGTAGTTAACTACAATCTTATTATTCACATTTTCTATCATTCAACATTGTTAAATTGTCGCTTTGCATTTCAATTTTTTATTTCATAATTCAAGTTATTAATAGTCTCTATCATATCAGAAAACCAAGGTAACTTAGAAAATTTAAAAATAAAATGACCATATAATCTTAGACATAGTTAGCATATTTAAAATGATCAGAATAATTAGATTTTCAACAAATTTTGTGTGGTCGTGCACGATTAAAGTCATCATAGATCCATCTTAAACCTAGATCTATTAAGCACTAAGAGGGATCAAATCCGTTGAGGTGCAAACCTTTCCTCAAATTTTTCACTCAAAAAAGAGGTTTACAGCTCGAGAGATTTGATCCATCTTGATGCTTTATAGATCTTGGGTTAAGATGGATCGAGTTTGGTTTAAATACTTTAAATTATTCCAAATTTTAATTAAATATTTTTTATTATTTAATTAGTTCCTTCCTACAAATAATAATTAAATAATCTCTTTTAATTGTTTCCCTCTTTTCTCAATAGTTAAATATTTTTTATTATTTAATTAATTCTTTTTATTCTAGTCTCTTATAATTAAATAATAAATGTAATTATTTAATTCGTTAACTAAGTCTTCTATAATTGATTTAGTCTAGATCCATCTTAACTCCGGATCTACCAAATGCCAAGAGGGATCAAATCTTTTTGCATCTTAAGATATTGATATCTCAAGAGATTTGATCTCTCTCAATGCTTGGAAGATGTAGAGTTAAGATGGATCTAGGTTTGTTTAATTCCCATTTTAAATAGGCTATATTCCACAAGCATACCATGCGAAATACCGTGGGTTCTCATAAACCTGGACCTCAAAAACCACTAGTAACTTGACCAAGTCAAGTTTACCTTAACTACCCACCTTGTTGGAATTCAGAGGCACAACAATATTAATTAAACACACAGCAGAATAAATCAAGCACATAAACATAGTTTTTAACGTGGTTCACCCAACCAATCTGGGCTACGTCCACCAAACATAGGCATCAGGAATTTATTATTCAAATTGGAGATTACATCAAGAAATCCTCACACTCTCTCAGCAAACATCCGAATGGTTGCCTGTTATATAGCCTAGAGAATCTAACAGCCTCATTAATTCCCTCACATCAAATATAGGAGACATTAACTCCCTCCCAACAACCTGGAGTTAATCTAGGACCTGAATTCCTATTGTTGTCACCAGCTGATATTTTTCCTATTTCATTACAAACAGAAAATCTCAACAATCTCCACCTTGACAACAATTCACCTGATGCCCTGTTATTATTATTTTATCTTTTCTGCAAGCCAAGAGAAGCCAAACACCAGCGTAGCTTCTCCAACAAAACTGGTTTCATGAACATGTCTGCACAGTTCTCCTTTGTATGCACCTTTTCAAGAGAAACTCCCCTTTCAGTGATAACATGTCTTACAAAATGATACTTGATTGGAATATGCTTTGATTTACTATGATAGGCTGGATTCTTAGCCAAATGTATTGCACTTTGACTATCACAAAGTAACCTGATGTTGTCCTGTAACCTACCAAACTCACCAAGCAAACCTTTCAACCAAACCGCCTCTTTGCAAGCATGAGAAGCAACAATGTATTCTGCTTCAGTAGTGGATAAAGCAACAATATTCTGTAGCTTTGACATCCAGCTTATAGCTCCACCTGCAAGAGTAAAGACGTACCCTGAAGTTGATCTTCTCTTATCCAAATCACCTGCAAAATCGGAATCAACATATCCGCAAACAAATTCACTACTCTTAATGTAAGAAATACAATAACTACTTGTGCCTCTCAAGTACCGAAGCACCCATTTCACTGCTGACCAGTGCTCTTTACCCGGATTTTCCATGTACCTGCTGACAACCCCAACTGCATGAGAAATATCTGGTCGCGTACACACCATCGCATACATCAAACATCCTACTACATTGGCATAAGGAATTCGAGACATATAATCCTTTTCTTCATCTGTATTAGGACATAAACTTGAAGAAAGCTTAAAATGGGAAGCTAAAGGGACTGACACAGGCTTCACATTGTTCATACCAAACCTCGAAAGTATTTTCTCAACATACTTCTGTTGTGATAGCCACAGCTTACCATTGCCCCTGTCTCTGAAAATCTCCATGCCCAAAATCTGTCTTGCCTCTCCTAGATCTTTCATATCAAACGTCCTTGCCATCTGAGTCTTCAATCTGTTGATTTCTTCAATGCTTTTGCTTGCTAAAAGCATATCATCAACATATAACACTAAGATAATGAACATGCCATTATTTAACTGCTTAAAGTAAACACAATGATCATATTCACTTCTTACATATTTCTGACTCAACATGAAAGAATCAAACTTCTTATACCACTGCCGAGGCGACTGCTTCAGGCCATATAATGACTTCTTGAGCCTGCAGACAAATTTCGCATTGCGATGCTAAACAAACCCTTCCGGTTGTTCCATATATATTTCCTCATCTAAATCACCATGTAGAAATGCAGTCTTAACATCTAACTGCTGCAACTCCAAATCAAACAAAGCCACTAATGCTAACACAATTCTAATTGAAACAATTTTAACCACTGGTGAAAATATCTCATGAAAGTCTATGCCAGCTTTCTGAGAAAACCCTTTTGCAACCAGTCTCGCTTTGTACCTGTCTTCCGTATCATTCACACCTCGTTTCAGCTTGAACACCCACTTGCATCCCACAGTTTTCCTGCCTTTGGGAAGTTCAACCAGATCCCACGTACCATTCTTACCTAAGGCCATCATTTCTTCCTTCATGGCTGCTTTCCATTTGTCACTATTTGAACCTTCTACAGCTTCCTGATAACACAAAGTTTCATCATCATTAGCGATCAAAGCAACTGAAGTAACATGATCATCATACCTTCTCGGAGGGCGTTTGATCCTTGTAGACCTCCTTAAGAATGTTTCTGGTGCTTCCACAATTGGTTGTCTATCATCTGTAGGAATTTCTTCATGATCGCCATCTGAGACCTGTTCATGACCTCCATCTGAACCATGTTCATAATCTAATTCTGAAACCTGTTCATGACTAGAATCTGAACTATGGTCGTTATGACTATCACTAGAAATGCTGTCAAACTGAATGTGCTGGAAATCAAATACATCATCCTGTTTCAATCTACTATCTACATCTAACTGTACAAGAGAGGATTCATCAAACTTTACATCTATGTTGATGATGATTTTGCGGGTAGTAGGATCCCACAATCTATATCCCTTTGTTCCAACACCATACCCAACAAAGATATACCTTTTAGACTTTGGATCTAACTTAGTCCGCTGATGTTTAGGCACTAGAGCATATGCATCACAACCAAACACTCTGAGTTTAGAATAGTCACAAGGGTGTCCTTTCCATACCTCTTGCGGAACCTTGCAGCCTATCGCCGTTGATGGAGATCAGTTTATCACATAACAAGCTGTTGCCACCGCTTCCGTGCACAACTCCTTTTGCAACCCGGCGTTACTCAGCATACACCTTGCTCTCTCTAGAAGAGTCCTGTTCATGCGTTCAACAACTCCATTCTGCTGAGGAGTATAAACCGTGGTCTTATGTCTTTCGATCCCTGCATCCTTGCAATAGCTGTCAAACTCCTTGGAGGAAAACTCACCACCATTGTCAGTTCTTAAACATTTTATAGTTCTACCAGTGCTGTTTTCTACCAATGCTCTAAACTGCTTGAAAACTGTAAAAACATCAGACTTCTTTTTCAACATGTAGACCCATACTTTCCGAGAAAAGTCATCAATAAACGATACAAAATATGACGAGCCACCATATGACGCTGTAGGGGCTGGACCCCAAACATCTGAATGGATATAATCAAGTATGCCTTTACTAGTATGTTTGCCTATTTTAAACTTTTGTTTACTTTGTTTTCCAAACAAGCAATGTTTACAGAAATCTAACTTTCCAGATCTTAGATTAGGAAGTAACTTTCGGTCAGCCAAAATTTTCAATCCTCTTTCACTCATATGCCCCAATCTTTGATGCCATAAGTGAATGGAACTATTGTCCTGTTCAGGCACCGACACATGATCTGACCCAGTTCTACCTTCTAACTGAAATAGATTTCCTACTTTCTTAGCTTTCATAACTAGTAAGATGCCTTTGTAAATTTTCATTACTCCACCTTGAATTATAGTTTTATATCCATTTGAATCAAGTGCTCCTAATGAAATCAAATTTTTCCTTAAATCTGGTACATGCCTCACATCTGTTAATAGTTTTGTTGTCCCATCAAACATTTGCAGTTGTATGCTCCCAATTCCCACAATATCACATGTTACATCATTACCCATGTACACAACACCATCATCAATTGATTTATATGTTTTAAACCAATCTCTATGTATACACATGTGGTTAGATGCCCCGGAATCTAACAACCAATGTTGATCATGTTTTGAAACATTAACAGACAATACCTCATCACTCATACTTGAACCAGATACTGAACCTGTATCTGTGGTGTCGGCTTCCTTCTTTTCTGTCGAAGAGCCTTCTTTAGCAGCCTGCTTTTGCTTCCAGCAATCCTTTTTCAGATGTCCAGCCTTGCCACAACGCCAGCACTTCACCTTTGGCTTCTTTCCTTTGGACTTTGAGCGAGAGTCGCTATGCTTTCCCCCGGAGTGTCTCTCTCGTGAGCGACCTCTGGCCATCATTACCTCTGATGTAGAGGTGTCTGCATTCGACCTCTTCCTTGTCTCCTCAGCCAACAAGGCTCCAACAACATCATCAAACTCAAGAATTTCTGATGTACTAAAGCTTATGGAAGTAACAAAGTGATCCCAGGATTCAGGCAAAGAACATAATAGAGTTATTGCCTTATCCTCTGAATCAAATTTCACATCTAGACTGTCTAATTGCACCAATAAGGTATTAAAAACATTCAGGTGATCAGCAATTGAGGTACCTTCTTTCATCCGCAAACCGTAAAGCTGCCGTTTCAGGAGAATCCGATTTGTCAAAGATTTCGTCATATAGAGCTTCTCAAGCTTCGACCACAAGCCTACGGTGGATTTCTCTGACATAATGTTGAACAGAACATCGTCGCCAGACATAACCGAATTGCGCTCAGAGCTCTATCATCCATCTCATCCCATTCATCCTCCGTCATGGAAGGAGGCCTTTTGTTTTTCCCCAACATTGCTTTCGCCACACCTTGTTGAACCAGCAGATCGTGCATCTTCACCTTCCAGATCTCAAAATTATTCTTGCCATTAAATTTCTCAATTTCAAACCGGGCACTTTGAGCTTTCGCCATTTGTATCAAAAAACACAATAATCTCCAATAACCAACCAACAATTAAAAAAAAAAACAATTGCCTATGCCTTTCTGCCTTCGCCTTTAAAACAAAAAACTGCCCTTTGCACTTATATTAAAAAAAAACTTTCTGCCATATGCACTTCTAAAAAAAACTCAATATCCCAGCACCTAAATATGCACACACCAGGTATATCACCCAAACGCACCAGCAGTATATTTCATCTGTTAAGTCTTTAATTTCCTGGCCTGTTTTGAGCGTTACTACTCCAAGGATACACAACGCATATATAAAACAAACAACACAGCACATGGATTTAATCTATCCACGCAGTTTTAAATACATAGCAACGCTGTTTCAAATAGATATTTCCACGCTGCTTTTCAATATATATATATACACGTTGCTATCACATATATATCCACGTTGTTATTGTTTTCAAATCTATTCACGCTGGTTTCAAAAACATATGTATCAACGCCGTGTTAAAACATATCAACGTTGTTGGCTGCGCATACCTATTTCAATACATATACACGCTGTTCTAAAAAACATACATCCGCACCATTTTAACTATGAATCAACGCCGTTTTGAAACACCATTCACAAACGTTCCATGATCCATCAGCATTAATATGCATATATAAGAAAAATTACGCCGTTTTTAAATGTACATAACCACGCTATTTTTTAAATAAATCTACGCAGTTTCAATACACATACCCACACTGTTTGAACAGCTCCACAGCGCACCAGGTATTAGATTACCTCCAGGCAGCACCTCCAATCACAATGCACAGCAACGTATACGCAGCAGCAAACATCCACGCACCAGCGCTAATCCACGATCACACCAATCCACCTCCAGTATGCAAGTCTCAGCACCTCCAACATGCTCTGATACCAATTGTTGGAATTCAGAGGCACAGCAATATTAATTAAACACACAGCAGAATAAATCAAGCACATAAACACAGTTTTTAACGTGGTTCACCCAACCAATCTGGGCTACGTCCACCAAACATAGGCATCAGGAATTTATTATTTAAATTGGAGATTACATCAAGAAATCCTCACACTCTCTCAGCAAACATCCGAATGGTTGCCTGTTTTATAGCCTAGAGAATCTAACATCCTCATTAATTCCCTCACATCAAATATAGGAGACATTAACTCCCTCCCAACAACCTGGAGTTAATCTAGGACCTGAATTTCTATTGTTGTCACCAGCTGAGATTTTTCCTATTTCATTACAAACAGAAAATCTCAACACACCTAAAATTAATAAAAAAAATAATAACATAAAATTTTTGTTTTAACATAGGGTTATTTTTATTTTTATTTTTATTTCAAATTTACCTTAACTACCCAACAAAATTGATTAAAAAAAATAATAATGTAGTATTTTTATTTTAACATAGTTTTTTTTTTTTTTTTTTTACTAAGTCAAAATGTTTAGAAGAAATGGCATTACAACATCTCTTGCCTTGAGAGCGCCTCTCGACGCAATAAATAAAAATTTTATTTTATTTTTTAACTTTCTAATTTTTTTTCTGAAAAAATTACATATAATTTTATTTATCCTTATCCTCTCATGCACACAATTAGATGATTTCTAATTTTCTAGTCCACTTCCACCTATTAACTACAACTCACTCTGAGTTATTTAATCATACAATGAGTTAACTATATCATACATTATTTAATTATTTTTTCTTATTCTAGTCTCATATAATTGAATAATTATTTTAATTAGTTAATTAGTTAACTAAGTGTTTTACAATTGAATAAATAAAATTTTTATTTTGTTTATTTTGTTTGTAAATTCATTTCTTCTTTATATATATATATATATATATATATATATATATAATTTATCCTTATCCTCTGGGGCACACAATTAGATGATTTCTAATTTTATAATCCATTTCCACCTCTTAACTCTGAGTTATGTGATCATGCAATTTTTTAACTATATCATATAATTCGTAACCTTTCTTAAACCAAATATTCTCATAAAGTCTTATCCATTGATCTTCAAATTTTTCCATGCAATCTCAATTGTTGATCACCATTTAGTAAGCACATAAATACAATGCTCATCACACTATCAAGAGGCAAGTATTTTGTATATCAAAGCTATCACCTTGCCACTTTGTAATGAAGTAGTTTTAATTTATCTTCAAGCATATTGAGCCATCTACATACTTATTAGTCCCTGCCATCTGGCAATGGCCAGGGACTATAGTAATCGATAATGCCCCTCTTAGCATTAGTTCGGCGGTTTGTTAATTCGACTAATCACGCTATAACCAAAGTTTCTCGACGAAGACCGATTCGCCCCGATTCGCCCTCCAAAGTTTTTCGATATAGATTTATTTTCCTTCTTATTTGGCCTCTTCCCGAGGCAGAAGAGGCTAGACTATATGTTATTTTGGTTTTACACTGTTCATTTTTTCAAAATGTTTTAGCCTACATAACTAATGTTAACATTAGTTTGAGACATCAAAAGTTTGAGACATTAGTTTGAGTTGCTTGCTTGCAGTTAGTTGCTCGGAGTCGCTGGCAGGTAGTTACAAGTGTATGTGAGAGATTACAGGTGTATGTGAGCATGTGTTACAGGTGGATGGAAGATTTGCGCCTCTTCCTAAAACTGTCTGAGCTGTCTGAGCATCTCCTGGATGCTCTGGTCTTCATAGAGTGCGAATGCTATTTCTTCTATCCGTCCGAGAGAGATAGCAGCTCTGGCTGGGCCTGTACCGAGTCTCCCGCTTTAGCATCGTAATGGATCGGCCCATTAGAAATCAGATGATTTTCCCATTAGTAATTGCAGGATCTCGCAGTGCTTCTCCATCGACCAGGGGAAAAAACCTGCCACCAACTTAAACGATGGGGCTGGCGAGCAAGCTGATCTCCTGGACCACCCCATCGTCTGCTTATGGTAATAGCTTCTTCATGGTAAGGTCTTAAACCCACCATAGTACCTGGTTGTTAAGGCAGTGAACATAATTGGAAATCTAGTTTGTTTACAAGAGTTATTTCTGAATAGATGCTACAATCTATGTGAACTTCCTCTGAGCATTGGAAATCTTTCAAAGCTAAGAATTCTAGAAATGGAAGAAAACTATAGTTTATCAGTGCTCCCACCTAGTTTTTCTAGACTTACTTCATTGGAGCATCTAAAATCAGGTGGGTGTCACCTTCCACAGGATATTGGAGATTTTTCATCATTAGAAGTTCTATGCCTGAAATCATACAAATTTTCCTCCCTGCCTGCAAGTTTTAGCAATCTTCCTGGATTAAATAAACTTTACCTGCAGCACTGCACATAACTCATAGAATTATCAACTTTTCCAAAAGAACTGCTTGAACTATTTATTGAAGATAACTTGGGATTAAGGAAGATATCGAGTTGGTCACATATGAAGAGATTGAAGCTACTAAGAATACACAACTGCAGAGAACTTGTTGAATTGCCTGATTTTGCATCCCAGCAATCCTTGCAAAACCTTTCAATTTCAAAATGTGAAAATGTTAAATGTATTGCAGGTTTGGAAGGGCTGAGATCATTGAGAAAATTAAATCAAACCTGTTGTATTTACTTTGTTTTTCAAAATTTTCACTGAAATCTAAATTTTAAGCAAGATCTCTATACATTTACATAGCAGTAAGTACAATTACGTCATGGACATTTTTCAAACTTCTAAGAAATGATAACATTGACCATTATTCACACTGATTTAAACTACAGGAAACACATTGTCTAGAGTTATTCAGCTTTTCTGCAAATGGGGTTCCAGAGAGTTTACAACACAAAATGCAGACCAGTGGAGAGGATTTCGCGCTCCCAGCTCTCACTGAGCGAAGGCATACTCTTACAGTTCCCATGCGGTTCAGGGATCTTATAGTTCCAGTCGGTGAATTAGCACCGTGTAATGATCCAGCTACATAATCAGCGGAATAAGCGGTTTAAGCAAAGGCAAAGCCGGCATCCCCGTTCAATAGCCTATTAAAGAGCCATCACTTCGCTCAGCACCCCTTCCTATTTGAGATTCAGTTGATGACCCATGATCCAATGATTCATTTGATGACCCAGAAAAAGGAGTTTCCCTTGTCCTTGCCTTTGTCTCTATCTACACTTCTAGGTATGTTACTAATGCTGGAGGATCTACGTATGGAACTGAGCGAAGGGAAGAAGCTACTGTATATGGATCTTACTCATGAAGGTCCGTAACTAGCTCTCCATGTCTATAATCTAATAGGGCTAGGTATCGATCTGTAACTGGAAGGAATTTTGCGGGCTCTAAGCGAAGGGATGTTGTTGTTGGGTCTACTGATCTACTTATGGCGTTGATGCATAAGCTGACTCTGTTCCCAGTGCATCTATATCTACCTCTCCTCCCTCCTTTACTGTGGTGATGAGCTACATGGGCCTAGAGCTATATTAGCGAATCATCAGTCACTTTCATGTCTAATGGACTAGACATAGAACCCATAGAACCATAGTGCATCGTACTGAGAATCTGATATCGAAGAAGGGCGCTGCTACGGAGGAAGAAATTCGTTATCAAGAACAAGAATACTCTGAAGCTTGCCTCCACTACACAAATCCAAGGGAAGCGGGCCACTCTCTGCAAAATTTCATGTTTTCTGCCTTCACACTAATCTGGTTGTCACATTATTCGGTATACATGCAGGTTGGCCTTCATCGAACGTGACAGAAAAGCCTCCCAACCTGGACATTTGGTATGCATGCACCCCAGATCCGGAAGAAGCCATTTGATATGCATGAGAGATACGTGGCTGTGTTGAGGCTTTTTTATAAAACAAGTATATCAGTGACCGTTTCATGCCATTGATATAATGTTGGTTAGATATAACAGGGCCTAGACTATGTGTAATCTAATACTCATCATGTGTAATCCAATACTCGACACTTAGTTTATTAGAGTGTATAATGATTGTGTTCCTGATACAAATAATTGGGAACAAATTACTTATTTAATCTCAAGGTTTGTAAAACGTGAGTATGGACTAATAATAGAGGATTTTCTCCTTTTGCTTGCTCCAGGTTAAACTTAGTTATGTCTGAGGTTATCGTTAAACGTAACATATTACTCCAACTGTATTTTAGGTACATGGTTTTCTATTGAACTCCTTTCATTCTATTGTAGGGTATGTCCCACCTAGAGATGATATTCACTGGCCTATTACGTTCATAGCCAAAGTATGGAATAGCTTTATGTTTGTTTATACATTAGTTCTTAGTTGATTTGGTCAACACTCAACTCCATTGATTTATACAGTAGTGTTTACAGTGTATTTTTTATATTCAAGATATATATATATATATATATATATATATATATATATATATATATATATAGAGAGAGAGAGAGAGAGAGAGAGAGACTATCGGTGTTTAAATTCACAGATAAACATTGTATATGTATCTTCGTAAAAATGTTTTAAATTCCTGCCAATAATGCAAATATACTTCTTTTAGCTACTTCTCAAACTTAAATCTCTCTTTCTAATATAGCTTCTCAGTCTTTTTCTCATACAAGTTACATACCCCTTTTGAATGGACATCGACCTTCTTAGATTAGATTCATGTAAGGGCATTGGAGCTCTTTGATGTTGATGCTTGAGAAGAACCTGTGGCACTGACCTAACTTTTGGAATAGACTGGCGCTGCAATAAGGACTTTCAGGTTTGAAAGCAGAATTGGACATTACTGGAACAAGAGAATCCGAGAAGCCAAAAAAGTCATTCTGAGTCTAAGGGAAGTAGTATGATAGTTATTGCTAGCTCTGACTATGCCTAGCCAGGAAAAAGGCAAAAACCTATTCGTCAACCATCTAAGACCGGTTCTGCTTCTATGGCATATTCTTAGACTATTATCCTTGTCCATTAAGGCAGTTCAGGTTCAGTTCCTTTCTGTTAATTCAATATCTGTCTGTCCTGCGAAATCAACAGGAAATTTTGCAGTTACTTTAGCATCTCCGGTAAAGGCAAAAAGAGCTTCGGTTTGGTTGCAGGAAAGAGAGCGGCAGATTCTGGGCATGAATGTGGAGCAGATTCTTGAACAATATTCTTTCGTTCGAACACCGGGTAAGCATTCGATTTGACCTATGTCAGTTGCTCGCATTAGGACAAGAAGAAGAAGGTTCTTAACAAGCCCTTTTCCTGTCCCCACAAGAGTAACTCTTTCGACACTTTCTTGACAACGGTCGACAATAGCTCTGACTCCGCTTTTCAAAGAACCTATGAGTGCAAAAACCGGTAATCCCGCATTTCTGCTCTAGGGTAATCCCGAAAGCCTAAACCATCACTCCGCCTTTAACTCGTTTGCAAACAGTATTCACGCGTTCTATGCAAAAGTGTTCAATGCAGGTGCAGGTGCATTCTCAGGCTGAACTTAATGCAGGGACTTGCTGCCTCGTAGCTTCCCTTGTTTTTTAAGCACTCAAAATCAACAACAATTCGGTGAACTCTATTAATAAGGTATTGCATTTCTTGGATTTGATTTTCACTTATATTTTCATTGCTGATTCAGGAAATTAAATTGTGTTTGATTGATATTATAATTTCACCCTTATTCAATTTTATTCCCCAATCACAATAACTTCTATAAGAAAAAGTTTGAAAACAATTTTTTTTGTCTTTCACACCTAATTTATAATGGGTCTTGACAGTCTGATCTATGTGGAATGAATATCCTCACTTGGGACCATGGGGAATCATGAGAGCTTCCTTGAGTTTTCACTAAATGCTCACCTCTCTAGTTGATTTTGCAATTTTTTAAATCCCTTGATTTATGAAAATTGTGATGAGTGATGGGTATCACTCAAAACATGCTCCTAATAGGGTAATGTGGCCTCATAATCTCATTATAGAGTTTTAACACTCTATAGAAAGCTTATATATTTGTTATAATTATGAAGGCATGGACATGTAATTATTTGCACTTGGTTCCACTTGAAAATTGTTTAAATATTATAAAGGAACTTGCAAGTGGGATTAATACGGTAGAGGGCATATGAATTCCCCAAAACTTACCTTCATGGGAAATGAGGCATTTTTCCTTTTTAAACCAATGCGTGTGTTCAATTTGGGGACAACTTTGGATATTTTCCTTAAATTCATGGGAATCTAAAGTCCTCTCACAAATTAAGGGAAATCTTGTTCTCCCTCCATAAATGTCTCATGGCTGGTAAGTATCCTTGTACAAAGAGAAATTGTCATGTCCGAATGTTAATTTTAATTTTCTTACTTCGGTCATGTTTTATAAATATTCATATATTTATGCAAAGGATTTAGGAAACCTTATCACAATGAGTGACAAGATATTGGAGCATTGAGTCCTTTCATAATTATTATTGTAGGAATCATATAAGCTCTCGTAGTTGGGAACTAGAATTTGAATATTGTTATGAATCTAAATATATATTTATTATGTATGTGAGAACTCGTGGAATGCAAAAGAAAATGTCAATGCATTGAATGGTAATTGCTACACCTTTGCTAAGTATTCCATTAATGAAAATAATAATGCGTTTATAATAAATATAAGGTAAGTTTATGTGTCAATGAGAAATCGTAAGAGAATAACTTATTCAAAGACAAGTTTTGCATAGATGAATAATGAAGAGGGTAAAGTGGAAAGGTTTGAGACCGAGTAGAATGAGCTTGTGAGAGGTTTTCCCCACCTCTGTATTGTAAGCATTTGCAAAGTGTGGGAATGAATAAGGTCTAGCATGCTACAATAAAAAAGTAAACTTCAACTACTTTGCATGATGGCCCTAAAAGAGGATATTAAATAATATTTATCTCGGCAAATGGTCTAATGTTTTAATTTGGACATAGATAATAATAAATGTTATGGAAAATGTGACCAAAAATGTTCCAAGTAAAAGTTAGGAATTTCCTTACTAAGAGATGGTAATAAACATAAGTAATTTAAAATCCAATTCCATGTTAATAATCATAAAAGTAATTATGCAGGGATTGGGATATGATATGGTTGGGCCAAGTGGATTTAGTGTTAACAAGGGGTCATCCTCGAAGTGACATATAAACTTATGGTCTCACATCATCATTCATGTGTCAAATGTATAGATATGTTGACATGGAATTGGTATGAAATCTTTTAAGAGCCATATTTTGGTGTCTCATACTAAAAATGGAATAAAATTTATATCATTGAAAGCCATATCTTGGTGTTTCAAATTAAAAATGGAAAAACAAATTATATCATTGAAAGCCATATCTTGGTGTCTCACACAAAAAATGGAATAAAATTTATACCATTTGAAAGCTCTTGACAAGAAAAAGATAATGGAGACCTAGGAGGTAGGGTTTGAATTGAAAAAAAGAAATAAATATTTTATGAGCCCTCCTTAAGATGACCTAGGGGGTTCAATGTGTTACACCTCCATCCCAACCAACCTTGTGTTATATCACTAGAACTTACATACAATCTTAGCTTCTATTCAATTGAATATTTTGGATGCATTTACTCTAAAACACCCACACAATGGGGCATCAATTTTTTTTCAATTATGTTTTGATGGCTCACTATTAGCCTAAATCTTCTAATTAGATCATTAGGTGAGGAATTGTTGCTCGGCAAGAATTTGCAGAATGCTCATGCATTGGGGACTCTATACAAATTATATTCTAAGCACATCGGTTCCATTGTATATTTTTATATGGGAGATATTTTCCTATTGTAATAAAAAAAGTGATTGCCTAAATCTTATTTAATTCGATGGTATAATTTATTCCCTTTATGATCTACACATTGCTCAATGGATATGTTTCTTGCCTTTGATTGGCCTTGTTAGCTAGTTTGACACAACAAATAGCTTGGTCAATTTTTTATTAAATGAAACATAAATAATATTTATTGGTAGGATATTCCGACACATAGGAAATAGTTAAATATAACTTGGTCTAGTGTAGAGTTAGGTAAAGTGTGTTTCTTTACTATGTACTTTTGTAACTTACAATCTGACAGTCATGATATGTTCTAAACATGAAGTGATCCGACGGTTCATTCTCTCCTCAGTATTTCTGACACTTGATCCATGGCTTAACATCCGATTGGTCCATGATCTCTATTTAAAGTGCATGCATGGTCATTTATAAGGTGACTGTTCATGAGAGAAGCCTATGTAAATTTTCTTTATTTTCCATTAATAAATTGCCTGAAGTGGCCCTGTTGGCTCAAGCAATGGACTGTTTCCCTCATTGAGGGTCTTAACCACACCAAGTATACTGGTGTATTGATTTGTGATCTGTTTGTGAGTGGTGTTCTTTGATGCTTTACCTGAGCAACTTACCTTGTAAATTCCTACATGGTATCATAGCTATTTTAGAGCTGCATCCGTTGGTGATCCAAATCCGAAGCCTGTACAACTGCATCCGACTGTTGTTTCCTATATATATTGTTTCTAACCTCTTTTGGGCTAAGAGGACTACTCTATTGTGTTAGGGGCATCTGTTCTAGTGAGGAACCACTTTTGTTTCATGCGAAAAGGTTTTCGGTAGCCCTAGCTACGTCATTTTTAAGATCCGAAGGTATATAGTACTTTTTGTAGTTTTAGTTATTTATATCTCTATTTATTTCGGTTTATTTATCTCTCTGTTTTTTTATTACCAGATCTATACCTTTCATTTCTATGTATTCTCTTTGCCCTACGACTCTGTGCAATCTGGGAAAATTAGAAACAAAAAGGAAGGATTTTTCTCATGCATATGCTCTTTTCTGTTGCGCCTTAGTGTGATCTCGGAAAATTAGAAACATGAGGAAAGTATTTAGTTTTCAACGAAAGCTAACCTCAAGCCATAAGATTTGGTTCTTTTGCATGGCCATTTTAGGTTGTGTGTTTTTTTTGTTTTGTAGGAAAAAAATGGCTTTCTCAAGTAGGCACACACTCCAAAGCTTCAGTGACTAAAAAAAACCCCCCCTGGTGCTTTCAATGAGAGCCCTGTGGCTTCATCAGATCCTATCAGACTTTGGCTTTCAGCAACAACATCCGACTACACTTTGGTGTGATAATCAAATTTCCATTCAACTATACAAAGATCTAGTCCAACATGAGCGCAACAAACACACTGAACTACACATGCACTTCATCAGAAAGATCATTCATGACCATGTTATTGAAGTGCAATATTGTTCAACCGATCATCAAGTTGTAAACATCTTTACAAAGGCTCTCACAAAGGTGAAGTTTACTAAACTTTGATTTATGGTTGTAGTTTAGGAAGTTATCACTAGGGGGGTAGGCTCTAATGCCTCCTTCCTTCTCCTATTGTGTCATATTTGTACATCCTTCAATCCTATCCCAATTTGTTATTAAAGGGGGATGTTATGATATTCTGGCACATAGGGAATAGTTAAGTATAACGTGGTTTAGTGTAGAGTTAGGTAAAGTGTGTTTCTTTACTATGTACTTTTGTAACTTACAATCCAACAGTCACGATATTTTCTAAACATGAATTGATCTGACGATTCATTCTCTCCTCGGTATTACTGACACTTGATCCATGGCTTAACACCCGATTGGTCCATGATCTCTATTTAAAGAGCATGGAGGGTCATTTGTAAGGTGACCGTTCACAAGAGAAGCTTATGTAAATTTTCTTTCTTTTACATTAATAAATTACCTAAAGTGGCCACGTTGGCTTAGGCCATGGACTATTTCCCTCTTTGAGCGATTTAACCATGTCAAGAATACTGGTGTATTGATCTGTGATTTGTTTGTTAGTTGTGTCTTTTGGTGTTCTATTTGAGGAAATTACCCTGTAAATTCCTACATTTATATTAAATGGTTGTTCCATATAAAATAGTTGATCCTACATATTTTCTTACAAAAAGAGTATGTTACTTGAAAAAATTTACATTTTTTAGATATGGCCTCAACCTAATTTTTCTTCACAATTACATGAATATTACAATTTTATTTGTAAGTATATTTCCTTGTAAAAGGAGCCAAATACACATAAACCCATGAATACATTAAACATTTTACTGATTTACAATTCCCTGAGTGTCTAGGCCCTCATATTGAGGGGATCTTGGCTCCTCAATAACCAATAACTCCTTTATTTGTTGAAAAATGTCTTATTTAGCTTTCCTTGTATTTTGCTAAGATTTCCCTAAAGCTAAGTTATTTGAGGCCATAGAAAGAGAATTCATGTCTTGAGAAAGGAATAGGATATGGAGATAATTTCTTTCCACTTCCAAGAATCAATCTGTTGGTTTTGTAAGTGTAATAAAATCAACACATAGCATTATGAGCTACATTGGCTCAATCCATCTTCGCTAGTTTAGTAGTAATGTCCATCAATACTCTATTCTTTAGTTTATCTGTTTCTTCTTGTATGTGTAGGACGTAATATATATTCTTGACATGTTCCATATCTATATATACATGTTGTCGTTGCTACAACACCCTCCAAAATTTTGGCCTATGCTCAATTTTAGAGCCTTCCTTGGTCTTGTACATTGCTGTCACAAACTTTGAAACTCATTCCATGTGTTTTCTAGAGGCTTTTTTCCCCTTTCTAAGATATGAGAAATGTTGTCTTTTCGCATGTTAGTTGTCGCATCATGTATATAATATTTTTATAGTGGTTTCAAGAGGTCACCTTTGTGTAAATGAGTTGTTCTAACCTTGTAAACATCTATCACAATCATTTCCAAAGTTTTATGCATTCTCACACAAGTTTCATCATGGTCGTCACAAAGTGTATCTTAAGTGTCGCACTTATCGTAAGTTGTTGTAAAGATGTCACACAGATGGAAATTCATTTTCATGTGTCCTAGATTATCTATGTTGCTGTGTCATCAAGTATTCTAAATGTGTGATCACAGTCGAAGCCTTATCACTATTCACATCAATCTCACTGATCCCGCACTTCGTCATTTTCTGAAAGGCTTCCCAAACAAGAAACCTAGCTTCACCTGACCCTAAACTGCGTATTGTGCAATATTAATCACCTACCTATGACCTTTCCTATTTTCATTGCACAATGCACAGTTCCTTCCTCCCAGTACTACTACACTACACAGGTTCCGTGTTCAAGCCCTGATATTGACTCCCAGAATTGCGCAATTCCTTCTCCTAGACTGGCTTTAACTATGCATTGCACAATTCCTTTTCCTAGCCTAGCTTTAACTATGAATTGCACAATTCATAGCCTCAAGCTCATCCTTGAGCTCCTGAATATAAAAATTCTCAATGGCCCAGCCTTTGTTGTCTCCCAGAACTATGCAATGTGCTCACCGAGTGTCCATCCTCTCATCTTGTCACACTGATCTCCATAATTGCATAGTTTTCTCCCTCGACCCAGCCTGAACTACCCACTACACAGTCTCAAAGCTGAAGGCTCCCCTTGACTACCTCAAATATGCAAATCCACAGCAAATAAGCCCTTTTCCTAGCCTTCCATCCGATTTTGGCTCAGTCAATGGATCAATATGCACAAACTTAAACTAGGGGGTTTTTGAACTGATGTTGTCTCATCATGAGTGAATTTCAGAAACAAGTACCTTATTATGCCATGGTGAGATGATGAAGAAGGAGATGAAGGAGTGAAACATGTTGGAAGACATTATTGTAGATGAGTACACAAGCTAATCAATCAAGAGAAATCAAAGGGACGCCAGTTTGTGATCACCATTCAAGACTTGATATCATTGAATATCCTTTATCACCAAGCCATGCGAAGGTGAAAAGAAAAAAATTCTCACTCAGACCCACAACACATAGTAGCAAAAATGTCTTGACACTATCACATCATTAAGTAGTCCACGTCAGCAATGTGATGTCATGTCATGTCATGAGTTGTCACCTGCCACACCACTGTCGTCAATGATGTAAATTATGTTTTGAAAATTTATTGTAAAGTGGAAGTCCAAAGGACATGTATGTAATATGAAGAGTCATGTAAATTTTAAAAATCATAGGAAGTCAAACATCCATGAGGGTAGATGAAGAGTCAGGAGGAAGGTGAAGCATCACTTCCTCATCATTATATATACACCCTCAATGTAAGAGAAAAATACTTTTCATCTTAGCTCCTCCTGCAAGGCATTAGGGATATAAGCTAGTTCTTTTGAGGAGCAAGGAGTTGCTCCAACACTCCATTATTGGAGCTAGTGATGTTCATTGTAGAGATGTGCCTTGGAAATTTTACTTAATATAAGAAGCCCTATGGGCCAATACATTCTTCATGCATGGGTTATGGATATTTGTAAGACTATTCTATGAATGTTTGTGATTCATGTTTTCTTTCATATATGCTAAATTAGTTGAACTATTTTAGTTATTTTGGTACATATCATATTGATAATGTGTTTTAATTGTTATTATTGTTGTCAAATCATCGATGACTATTATGCTGGATATTAGACATATATTCATTGTTACATTGGTTGCAATGACCATTACATTTTTGTGCATATTCTGCTTGATTTTGTACACATCTCTCGTATTCATGTGTGTCTCTACTATAGTGGTACTACTACCTCTCTCTTATAGGCTCACTTTTCCTCCCCTCCATGGTGAAATAACTTTGACACACATACGGTTGAACACTCACCAGGCACACTCCCTTGCTTTTTGACCATTTGCACTCCTCTCTCTTACTAAAAATTAGATCCAAGTCACATCTTGAAGATAACAGACAACGAGGCCATATTCTGGATGGGGCTCCTATCAAAAACAGTGTGAGGTCTAATTGGGACCACATATTGAGGAGACCCCTTAAATGTTGGTGGGTCCAACAAAGTCAACATTTATGGCACTAAAAGGAGGGAAGTTGGTTTTTTATGGTTGATAACCTCACTAACCCCATTCTTACTTCCTCTAGTCAAGGAAGTAAAATTCCCAGAAGCTCCCCTATGCACATTCCTGAAGTTGGTAATTCTTCTCATGCAGAGACTATACAAGCTTACGAAATCTCTTATGAGAAAATCCTGTCCATTCACCCCATCACCCGAAATTTTGTGAGAGTTATTGGATTGATACCTAGAGTAAATAACCTTCCATATTCTACAAAGAAGAACCAAACCACCCCCACCAGGATAGTGGTCTCAATAGTTGAAGATTTGGTTCTCACCACCCTTGAAGAGTTAGAACATTATGAAGAAAATGTAGAAAAACCAGAACAACCTCCAACCTTCAACAGTGGTGACATTTATAACATGGTTCTCTCAAACGATACTTTCTATGAGTTAGGTGGTGAAAAAGAATAAGAAGAAAAGAAATCATATTCTGATGAAGAAGGGGAAGCAATGATGAAGACATGGTAGACCAAGATTTGGACTAGATGACTCAAGGCCCACTTGCATTGTTAGGTGTGTTACACAAAATGTTGAGGCACCTGGAGAAGTTATTAGTGAAGTATGACCCTGATAAAGAAATTAAAGTGGAGGACAATCTAGACAACTTCTACCTACATCTACAAACACTTGAGGTATGTTATGATGACGTTGCATGTAAATTTTTTCCTCATCTTAGATGGAAAATAAATTGTATGGTATCATAGCCTTCCTCCGAAGTTGATCCAAAATTGGAGGGGTTTTAGGAAATTATTTCTTGAAAAAATTGCTGATGATAAAACCCCCACCATGCTTTTAAAAGAGTTGGGAAATCTCGAGATGGAGTAGAAAGAAAAGGTGAAATATTTCAATCACAGTGTTAACTATATCTTAAACATATTTTTGCCAAACAAAAAATCTCATGACTCCATCATAATCGACTATTTCACATCTGCCTTACCATCAAGCATTGTGGAGTTCGTGAAAATAACTGCAAAACCAACATTCGCTAAAACTTTTGAAGAGGCGACCGCAATTGAAAAGGACTTTCATGCAATTGGAGTCATCACAGTTAACGAATCAAAAAATTCCAAAGACACGGGGAAAATGTCTCAATCCTCCATAAGAAAGGCCAAACAAAAGAAAGAAATTGACCTTGAAATCTTGACCTACACTATCAAGTATTTTTCCAATGAGTTTGCAAAATTGAAGCAAAGGTCAAGTGAGACCACCCTTAGTAGCAGCCCTCCCAAGTTTGACTTTCTAAGAAGGAATTCCAACTCCCATAGTAGCAATAATTAGTTGGCGAAGTCTGTACAAAGGTCGAATGTTGTGCTAAATATCAAGAGTATGGGCATGGATCAATACTTTTCATTTCATCAAGAATATCATTCATAAAAAACATGCCCAAAATGGAACCATATTGTTGTGGGGAAAAGTATCCGATGCGGATGACCCTATCCCTACTCTAAAGGTGACAGTCTTTAGCAACAACTGAAAGTAAAGTTTTGATGATTTCCTTTATGAAAGTACAGAGAGAATGAAGAAAGATTAACCAACCTGGTGTCTTTCGCTTAGTCGATCCTTGTCCTCTCTCTTTGTCTCTTGTTCCCAGCTCCTTGCTCTCTTTGCCGGTCCAGCTACACACAGATCCTGCATAAACAAGAGAGCAAACTACAAGATACATGTACTCATAACTGAAGCATGGATTAGGATGAATCAAATATACATGTAAATACAATACATCAATGCAATGCAAGTATATAGGAGAACATGCAAAACTTTATTGATAGAAGTAACAGGTTTTGAGAAGGTTACAACCAATAATGGCTCCAATCCAGCAGCACCTCCCCAGCAGCAAGAACTCTCCTCTTCACCTCTAGTAAAACAATCACCCAATAGCTCTAACTGTAAACCAACAGCACCTCCTTGCTTTACACAAAATTCCAGCCTCCTTAGACCTCATAGAAGAGCTCTATATATAGGAGAGAAGAAGAAAGGATGAGTCAGCTTGAGACTGACATGAAGCTGCCTTGTGTCCTCTCCCTCTTCAGTTAATCTTCAGTTCTTGAGTCCACTTGGAGATCCTTGCTTACACATGGTGATCAAGTACCTCTTACTCATCACAGGGCGAATCTCATGAACCAAGTGTCAGTTTGGAAGCTTCCTGGGCAGTTGACACCTTGCAGGATGACTGTGCCACTTGGCCAATCTCGCCCAGCGCAGGTAGCCTTCATTAATCTTGACTTCCAGCGCAGGTACAAGGAGGGACAGTTGCATTCCAGCGCAGAAGCTCAGTGGAGCAGCTGACATGATCCAAAATAAGCCTGTTTTGAAGTGTTTTCAGGTGGAGAACTGATTGGAAGTGCTGTTGTTTGATGACCTTGTTCTTTTAGGGGTAAGAAAAACATGTTTAGGGACTGAGGATCCCTGTGATTATTGACATTTCATGCTCCATGATGTGAGGCACAAAAATGTCTATAACAGTTGCCCCCTAAAGTATGAGGCCGTTTATCGGGTGAAATGCTTTATCTAGAGGATCCGAAGTTCATTCCAGTGCTGAGGAGTGCCCTGTAATACAATACAATACAATACATTATTTTTCATTCTGTTTTCATGATCTAGCTGAGGCGGGTATTCCCATGCTCAGCTTTATAAATACATTTTGGTACATAGAACAGACGATTGTCTGATGGTAGACAGATAATTTTCTGCTGAAATTATCATCCTTTGAGTAGGATGATCATCTGCTGCAATGATGTACATGACAAATGCTTTTATATTTCCTGAATATATATCGCAGCCCGGATGGATGAAACTAGATCCGGGGTCTTCAAACTCGTTCGATCTTCCCTCTAAGTACAAGTCGATCCATGTGAGAATTGCGCTGAAGTCGAACATGGAAAGACATCGCTTGATTACCGGTCAATAATGAAAACCGTTAACAAGCGCGAGAGGAATCACCAATAATGACGATGACCCTCAAGGTACTGCAGTACAATTCATGTGGCGTGAATAAAGGACTTGGCGTCGAACGCCACGCAAAATCTTCTGGTCGAAGGTCATTGATGTATACCTGTCGCCGGAAGTGAGAAACTTGCCATTGAGGCATGCAAGCTTCAAAGTACTGATGGGGGTGTTCCTAGATCAACTTCTTGGATAATGAGCTGAAGTCGACAAGAAGCGATCCGTCAAAGGAGGGCCTTAATGAATCCCACAGCAATGACACGGAACGGAGCTAATGACTTTAGTTGAGGTGAAAACAAACTGTGACATATGATTCAGGGTGGCGATCATGAATGGATGAAGGATAATGTATGGCAGTGGATGGGACACGGTTGACACTTTCAGAATGACCCCTCTTGAACATATAACAACACTGATGCGATGGATCGGTAGCATTACCCCAAATGTGGATGGTTTGGCGAGGACCATGGTGATGAGACCGGTGAATGAAACAGCCCAACCCGATGTGGTACGGAGGAAAAGTGTCATGTTCAAGAGTGACTTGCTACCATTAAACTTTGATGTTCTCCCAATTTTTCCCCAGTCATTTCTGACCAGTACCTCTTTATTTTTGTCAAGCTTGAGGAGGATTACATATGCTTGTTCTATAACCTGCCCTTCGGGCAAGCCCATCGCTATGATTTAACGAGCCTAGCGATAGGGAAACTCGTTCTCGTCTAAAGACAAGTTTGTCGCTATTTAATCATTTTAACGAGTCTAACGACAAAGAAAACTCGGTCCTTTTCATTTTTAGAGAGTCTGAAAAGGTACGGAAAGTCAACTCCATAATTCCTTTTTCGTCAGCAAATCCCTTAAGTCCGAAAATGTATAAAACAATACAGAAGGGATGGTTGTTCAGTACTTTTAACGAGCCGAACAAGACAAGCGCTCGATCCTTTTGTGCAATAATCCCTCAGGTCCAAAAAGATTAAAATTTAGAGGAGGGATAGCGTTCCGGTCATTTAACGAGCTGGAAGGCCAAAACTCGGCAAACTTTTCATATTTTACGAGTCAGTGAAAAGAGCTGAAAGAAGACTCGTCTTTTGAGGAACGAGTGATAAACAGGGATAGCAATTGATTCCAGGTACAAATTGGAATTTTCCAATCACGGCAGTGTCACAAGGATGGCTAGGTGAAATCACTCTTCGCAGTTGTTTCTCAAAAAGAGGTAAACACACAAATGGAAGTGAATGATCGACCAAATGAACAGTGGAGGTGATGGATGAAAACACGATCAAGGTTCTTATGGCTAATGAATTTACGATCTGAAAAGGTTATTTACCGGTTCATTTTTTCATGAGCTTGAACTCTGGGGGAAACTTTTGCTCACACTTTTCTATTTTTTAACGAGCATAAATTCAGTCATAAAACTGCTCGAATTTGCGTTTATTTTTTAACGAGCATGAACTATATGCGAAAACTGCTCGATATACCAGTCATAAAAAGAACGCCTCCCGTAAGGACCAATTTTTATAGAGCTTATGCCTTACCACAGCTATGCTCACTTTTGGCAAATTTTACTTTTGCCCCACAGGCTTCTTTCATGCAAGTTTGGAAACAGCTAATCTTAAAACCAGATAAATAACCGCCCCTAGCTTGCACTCCAGAAGGTTTGCATGCCCCCAGGTATAGGATAGAATTTCGAGGCTGCCCCTCCTCTCCCCTACCTTTGCTTTTCTTTGGGTGTTCACAGTTACTTGTCATCTTGCCAATCTAATGTTAACGATACTTGTCTTCTCGTTATTCTAAGGGGTCTTACGCAGTACTCAGGCTTCCCGTCGGCCCACTTTTAACAAACAGCTATTTGTGACAATGGAAGAACACTACTCAAAGATAAAACATTGGTATTATTGAGGGAGGCTTGCCTCTTTCTTATTATTCCAAAGACGGTTCGATTTGCTGCCGCAAATCAATCTCTTTCTTCGGCGATGTCTAACGTTGGGTTACTAAAGATGGTGACCACCCGTTGTAGCAATAGAATCTCTTTGAAGGCTGCCCCTGCTTATCCTTCAAAACATTCGTTTTAATGGGCGAGGCTTGAATTCAAAGACGGTTACTATTTGTTACCGCAAACGGTCTTCATCTTCGGTGTCCCTATTACCTAGACAAGGGGAGCGAGAAGCCAATTATCTCACTCACATAACTTTGACAAAAGAATATTATTCCAGAACAACCCCACTTCCTTCCACGGACGGGGTACGGACTAGTCATATTCTTTTGCGGAAATTCTTCCTTATACCCGGGGTTTCTTCTGCCCGAAGCAGACCAGGGTGCATGCCCCCTGGGTTCCAGTCTTTCTTTCCGAATCACTCGCACTCATCGGGAAGAAGGACTGGGGGTGGAGGCGAATCTTGAGTGAACAGACCATTTAGGAGTGGTATTTGACTATTTGCGATGCGAGATCCCGGAAACGAAAGTTGGTCTACGAGCTTGACCACCCTTCCTTCGTGTGGAAAACACATTACTCTAAAGAGTGAGGAGACTATCGCTCCCATGCAATAAATATAGTCCCGCCCAAGGAGTAGGTTATAATCCAAAGGTCCTTGGATGACCATCACGTTCATCTCGACGGTCTTCCCTTTCAATGTAACAGGTACATTGGGGAGGATCCCCAATGGTCGACTGGTTCCTTTATCAAAACCTGAGAGATTTCTCAACTCAGGTAAAAGCGCTGGGGAACCCAGTGCTTTCCAGGCAACAGAGGAAAGGATACTCACAGACGCCCCTTCATCAATGATAGTACCAGCCATGATCATTCTATAGATCTGGACAATGATTCTGAATGGTACACTGGCTGGTAACCGGGGTCTGCCTAGTTGATTCCAATCAAAGGATACAACCAGGTTGCTTGGTGGTGGGACCGAATATACGGCCGGATATGACCCTGATGATGTTCCTTCCTGCGATAAAGGAATGGGCGCATTGCCCTGACGCTCATCGGAGTCAGTGCTGATGAAAAGAACCTGGATGGTGTCATCCTTATTCTCTTCAGTGAGGGTGTCGCATGAAGATGACTCTTCGGCGACGGTGTCATTTGAAGACGGGTCTTCAATGACGGAGTCATTGGACGATAGAACCTTTGAAGGAAGAACCGGGTCAACTGCTGTTTCGACCTTTAGACTTTCGTCTGGTCTGGATTCAGTAGGTTCATTCTCAATGACCGACACTTCAGCTGACCACTTGAGCGGGCCAACTGGATTTTCAACTATCGAGGGATTAGGCACGAGTTTTTGGTATCCAGGAGGAAGTCGTAACGGTGATACCGGACGATCTTCCAAAACTCTCTTTGCCTCATCTAAGAATGGACATTTGTGGATGGCATGATTGTCTTCACACAATAGACAGGGTGATCTTGGTCCCCTTCTTCGTCCTTCACTCTCATTAGTCGACGGATTGCAATCAACATGACAACCAGAGGTTGATGCTACCGGATTGTGCAACCTTGGGGACCAGTCCCTTAGTATCCGGGGAATACAAGGACAATCACGATGGAAGTGGATCCCTTTGCAAATGACACATGGCGATTTAGGCCCGGTCGGTGCAGTGTGTGGGTTTTTGTCAGCTTTCTTCTGCTTGCCCCCAGTCGCCTTCGCCAGAGGCTCCTTCTGCTTCTTTTCTCTCTTCTTCTTTTCCTTCTTCTCCTTGGGAGGCTGACTTTTGCCAGCTCTACCTTGGGAAGATGAAGGATCAAAGGAAGTATCATAAGAAGTGGAAGGCTGGTGGGTAGTTCTAGATTGTTCTGACTGTTGATTCGACTGCTCAGGATTAGTGGCGATCTGGACTACATTAGTTGAAAAGAGCCATACAGGGAGGCCGATTGTCAATCCTGGAAGTGACAATGTAGCCATATGAGGCGCACCAACATCTCCCCAAGAGGAGAAGGGGTTTGGACTTCCGCCAAGGTTATTTCCTTGGTTGGTGGGCTCCATACTTTTCAACTGAAAGATCAACGTGGGAATAACAGGTGATTATGTTCCGCTTAAAACAAATTTTATTAACGACGCTTTTAGACACAAACTTGCTTTTTCATGTTTTAAGAGTCGAGAAAAAGCTAAAGATGACTCTAGTCGCCTTCGATGTATTAACGAGCCCGAAGTGACAAATGCTCGGTTGGACTTTTTCAGTTATAGAGTTTGAAAAAGGCCAAAAGAAACTGCTCTGGAGATCTAGGCAGAGGGTGTGCCAAACCTTTCGCGAAACCACAGAATACGTTTTACGGTACGGGTGGTCGATCTTTGTGAATGCTGTGTTCACTGCATCGTGATCAGTAGGGCGGCCGACACGGTTTCCTAAGGATAAAGGATAAAAGCCTATAGGGGTCTCCCAATATACGCGACGGTACGCGGGAGCTCAAGTCCGTGTTAGTGCCACCGACTCTCAGGAGGAATCACCCACCTTCGTAGAGATCGACAGTCACTATGTTTAACGACGCCGGAACACGTCTCTACCTAGACCTCTAGATGTTTGCGTTAAATTCCAAAGCGTTGTTATGTAAATTGAGTTTATTTTAATGTTGATCTTTCTTAACAGTTTGCCTTTCAGGTTCGCCACGAGATGTATATATACAACTTCCTATATGCAATCTAAGAATGAGAAGCAAATCTTTTCAATCTTTCAACTTTGAAAACCTTAATCTACTTGAGGGAAAAGAAAGACACAACTTTTTCCACAGATCAAAGAACACACACTAAAATGCACATCTTCCTAAATCGTCAAGCATACAGTCAAATGCAAAATGCACAATGCATGTATTTCTTTTCGTTATCCTTAATGTTGATGCTAGACAGAAAGGAAACTGTTGTATAATTTTGAATCTAATTTCAAGTAGAAATAAACAAGCTTGTCCACAATCAAAAAGACACCTTATGATAGACTTGTTTAAAACACAGGAAATGTATAGATTCAAACCATGAAATGAAAAGCAAACAAACTCAAACAGCCATGAACAGTAATAAAACTAGCTCTTAAGATCACAAAGACACTTTTACAGTTCAGGATCTAAGAGGTCACAGCTATACTGGTTCGCTTTTCACAATGGGAAACTGTAACTGAAACAAGAAATACTGAAAGAACATTCATAGTTTCATCACACAACTGAGGCGGAATAATGTCAAGGAGAAGTGGTCTACAGCAAGTACAATGACCAGCAAGCAATCAGCTAAAACTCAGTGAAAACAGGGCCAAGACACAAAGGGAAAGCTGAGCAAGACTATGGCTAACTGGACCAGCGCAGGTTCTAGTCTGCCAGTTTGACTCTCAGCGCAGTTCCCGAAGGGAGCACCTGCGCTGTAATGCAGACTGCCTGTGGACAGCCTGCACTGACACACGAGAGTTGCGTCTGCAAAGAATTCCGGGTCATAAAAAGCTCAAAAATGCACTGTTTTTGCTGAAATAAAAAGCTATAGGTCAAGTACAGGCTAAGGGATGATCAAGAGGATGAAGATCTATCACAAAGAGTAAAGAGTCTTTTGTAGATTAGCTCTTTAAATCTTGAATTTGCTCAGCAAATGAGCAAGAGTAGCAGTCCCTCTACTTCGCTTTTGATATAGTCAAAAGCTTTTCGATTTGGTACTCTTTTCTTCAAGAAATGAATAGAAAAATACTACAAACACCAACAAGATACTAGGCTCCCCAGCGGAGTCGCCAGTTTGTTGTGGGGAAAAGTATCCGATGCGGATGACCCTATCCCTACTCTAAAGGTGACAGTCTTTAGCAACAACTGAAAGTAAAGTTTTGATGATTTCCTTTATGAAAGTACAGAGAGAATGAAGAAAGATTAACCAACCTGGTGTCTTTCGCTTAGTCGATCCTTGTCCTCTCTCTTTGTCTCTTGTTCCCAGCTCCTTGCTCTCTTTGCCGGTCCAGCTACACACAGATCCTGCACAAACAAGAGAGCAAACTACAAGATACATGTACTCATAACTGAAGCATGGATTAGGATGAATCAAATATACATGTAAATACAATACATCAATGCAATGCAAGTATATAGGAGAACATGCAAAACTTTATTGATAGAAGTAACAGGGTTCTGAGAAGGTTACAACCAATAATGGCTCCAATCCAGCAGCACCTCCCCAGCAGCAAGAACTCTCCTCTTCACCTCTAGTAAAACAATCACCCAATAGCTCTAACTGTAAACCAACAGCACCTCCTTGCTTTACACAAAATTCCAGCCTCCTTAGACCTCATAGAAGAGCTCTATATATAGGAGAGAAGAAGAAAGGATGAGTCAGCTTGAGACTGACATGAAGCTGCCTTGTGTCCTCTCCCTCTTCAGTTAATCTTCAGTTCTTGAGTCCACTTGGAGATCCTTGCTTACACATGGTGATCAAGTACCTCTTACTCATCACAGGGCGAATCTCATGAACCAAGTGTCAGTTTGGAAGCTTCCTAGGCAGTTGACACCTTGCAGGATGACTGTGCCACTTGGCCAATCTCGCCCAGCGCAGGTAGCCTTCATTAATCTTGACTTCCAGCGCAGGTACAAGGAGGGACAGTTGCATTCCAGCGCAGAAGCTCAGTGGAGCAGCTGACATGATCCAAAATAAGCCTGTTTTGAAGTGTTTTCAGGTGGAGAACTGATTGGAAGTGCTGTTGTTTGATGACCTTGTTCTTTTAGGGGTAAGAACAACATGTTTAGGGACTGAGGATCCCTGTGATTATTGACATTTCATGCTCCATGATGTGAGGCACAAAAATGTCTATAACACATATCATGAATGCTCTGGTTGCACATTTTATTGACACAATGCTTACTAATGAGTAGACTGAGTTTTCGGAGGAAAAGGAAGAAATTGTTGCAACTAAAGAGACTCCCAACATGGGGCATGAAGTGAACACATTCAGTTACGTACTCATAGTTGGAAATAGAAATGCCAAAAAGTAACCACTGAGTAATGACCTGGCTCAGGAGTAGAACACTCAATATAACTTAAGAAGCTAAGGATTGTTGGGCATGGGATCCCCCCAAGGAAAGTTTTAGGGCTTAAAGCCCAAGTTTTGACTAGGTCTATTGTAAAGACTCTGTGATTTATGGATGCGGAGCGTGAAGATGGTCAATGAGTTAGAGGGTTTTCCACCCTCATTTCTGTAATGTAATGTCCGTTTGAGAGATCTACCCGTGGTCCACGGACCATGGGATAGTATAAATAGAGCAAGAATCTAAGTGTAAAGACATCAATAACTTCATCTAGGAAATCAATGAAGTAGTTAGTCAAAGTGTAGAGTTTTGTCTTTGGGTCGTAGAGTAGGAGAAGGCTCTGCAGCTGAGTGCATGGAGGCCTAGTGGTCCGCAGTTGAGTGTGCGGACCCCTATAGCTGAGTGCACAGGGTAGGTCGAGTCTGTAACCATGGGAAGCATTAATAAATAGGATTTTTATCATATTTCTATGTATCTTTTCCTATTTTATGCATTCAAGTATATTGGGTATGAATTGCAAGTTCATTGTTTATTTACTACGTGAACTTACATAAATGTGCTAACTAAATATAATATAAGGTTTCTTTTTTATGCGAAGATAACTAATTGTTATAAGAAGATAATTAAGATCCATGATGTGACTTAGGGAAATAGTGTAGATCACTGCTCCAGCAGTGCGACAGCCCCACAACCCCTAGTTAGGGCTACGCGAAGGCGAATATATCAGGGCGCAAAGGCCTCACAAGTCAGGGAAGTGTGCAAAGTAACCTGCGTGAAGCTATTCATAGTTGGAACAAATCAACCCCTCAGACATCTCAAGGGTGCAGAAACCTAGTTCCAGCATCTCCCCATACTGCTTCGAGTGAGACCTCAGCCCGCGCTCCATGGATTGTTTCCGAAAGGACCAGTAGTTCAGGGATTTGTTTGGCTAATTAACTCTGAACCTGGGTTAGGCCCCAACAAGAAAATAGATGGTTTTGTTGCCAAGACAAGAATCTACATAGAGATGTCTGATGTCGTACCATTGGAATCCAACTAAGAAATAAATCGAAGATTGGTTGGACAGGAGAATTCACGAGTTCGCGGTGCAAGAGAACAGGAATCTGTGACTATCAAAATAAGACTGGTTAGACTACTACCTGTACATAGAAATCCACGAAATTTTATTCACATCTTTCCCTACTAAGCTGTATGAGTGGATCGAAAAGTTAGCATATATCCAAGGAAGGTGCAAGCTCTACAGTCCTATTATGTGTACCCCAGAGTTGGTGCGCATATTAGAAGCATTAGAGGATAAGATCGCATGCATTGTTAATCACTGGCTCGATCAAATTATAGGAGAATTCATTATTAAGTTCACGGTAGATACTTCAGTCAGCTAGAGCGAGGTAGAGCAATGCTTCCTCAAAGGACCATAAGTTAAGTACGTTAAGTCTCTGAACACTTGGATTAAAATTCTACTGTGTGAAAATCCGATTATGTGAATACATTTGTTTGAGGCTACGCAAAGTGGGAGAATTTATAGAAACGAAGGTAGTACAGAACTAGAAACTAGCCCCTTGATTTCACCTCCGTAAGGGGACAAGGAAGAGCTCGCAAAGGTCTCACCAAGAAGTGCGACCAATTTGATAAGGCAGAGGATTCCACGCATACCACCCCCACCCACACCACCACCAGCTTCACCGCCTTCACCCCCATCTTCCCCCTTACCACCTCCGCCACCACCGTGAGTCAATATGGCGAGCATGATAAATTTTCCAGTGTCCAAGGGAGTATGAAATCAAGATCTAGACCAGTTTTGGTTCATGAAAACATTTGTATGGGAAGCACAGGGAGTTACATATAACAATATAAAGAAGTCGACATTGGTCAGCGCTCTGCAGGATCACATGCTGACCTGGTATATTATGCATTCTAATGACAATCCAAATGCAGGGATCACAGACATCCAAACTGCGTTGAACAGAGAATTTACCAGGCTGAAATCAGAGGCGTAGTCGATCATTGGGTTCAAGGAGATCATGATGCTACCAGAAAAGACTCCTTAGGAGTTGGATGAGAGACTGAAGTGCACAATTCATGAAGCTAATATGACTTTGACAGATGGATAACACCGCGAATGGTTTGTAGCATCGCTAACGCCGCATTTAAGGAAAGCATTATCCCAACAAAGGTTAACAACTCAGGCAGATGCCTTGGAGATCGCGATGAGGCTGCATGAGACCCCGATACAGGATCTGAACCTGGGAGTTCAGCAGATCCATGTGTAGTTGAAAAACTTATGCCTTGAGATGCATAGTTTGAAACAGGACAGGACAGCTCACCCGGAAGTGTGCGAAGAGGTATGGTGTGTTAAATGTAAGGGTTAGGGTCATGAAAAGGACCACTGCCCAGTGTTCATGAATTACCTCGTAGTCAGAAGACTGATGTCATTAAGACCAGAGGCCCAAGTAGTACCTAGTGCAATGCCTGTGTTGTGGTGCGCGATTTGTCAAATGGGAGGAAAGCATGCTATGGACAACTGCCATTTGTTGCAGAAGTACACGTAGAATTCTCAATAGTTGTTTTGTAATTTCTGTAGATCAGTAGGACATGATGAGCAAACCTGTAGGAGATATGAGCTGATGATGAATAGGACTCCCACCAACAAAGTTCAGGCTGAAATGTGGCCCCTTGATCAGAATGCAAGAGTGGCGCAATTCAGGTTTCAGGGGCGTGGATGAGGCTGAGGTTGAGGAGGACGTGGAAGAGGTTGTGAACAACTGATATGTTACAATTGTGGGGGGGGAGGGGTTAGGACATTATGCCCATGATTGTACGAATCTGACCTGTCCATAATGCAGGTATTGTACATTGTTTGATCATGATATGTAGGAGTGTCCCACACAGATAGCGAGGTTGCATGACAAGGGAGTGCTCCAACGTCTCCCAACTCAGAACTTGCAAATGATGAGGTTTGAGCCGCGTGAGGAAGACCCCAATGTAAATATTTTTCTTCGAAGTGGGATAATGATGGGGAATGATAAAGGCAAGTAGTCTAAAGATAGTACTTGGGTTTGCAAGGCTTCAATGAAAGAATGAGAATTTTATTTTTAGTGTACCAAGGAAACCTTCATGGAAGCTAGGAAGAGCTTCATTGATGCCTCCACTTCAGGAAGAAAAGATAGACCGGAGCCAGAAATGGACCCATCAATGCTCACGATGTTCCTAGAAACATTCATGAAGCTACTACATGACAACAAGGCTATAAAGGGATTGTAGGAACTCATAAATAGATGCATTGGGACTGCACTTGGAGAATCCTGCGTAGTCCGGAAGATTGGAAAGCATGCGACAAGGATGGGAAGAGAAATGAGATTGACCACACAAATTGGAGAATATGAGATGGACCAAGTGATTCTGGATTTAGGATAAGATGCGAATGTTTTGCCAAAGGAGACATGGGAGCGCATGGGAAGGCCTATGCTTTAATTGTCTCTTATCCAACTGTGAATGGTGAACCCACAAAAGGTCCTACCTATGGGAATATTGCAAGGAATCATTGTGGATATTAAAGGAGCAAGCACGCTGACAAATTTTGAAGTGATAGAGATTGTTGATGACAACAATCCCTACCCTGTGCTATTATGAATAGATTGGGTCACTAACATGAATGGGGTGATAAATTTGAAGAAACGCAAGATGATTTTTGAGAAAATGTCTTTGCGCGTAGTCGGGCCTTTGGAACATGCAGCAGGATCGTTCTACACGGAGCTAGTGCCCAACTATGAAAGTGATGACAATTTAGATTGCATCTACAAGATAAATACACGATAGCAAGACTGGGTAAATCCCACTGCGGATGGATGAATCTCATGGGAGCATGAAAGCGCCTATACGTTGGATTCGGATGAAGAGATAGAGCAATGGCAGAACCGGTTAGATGAGGTAACCACGCTGAACTGCAACATGATGACAATATCATTGCATTGCATATCAATGGAAGTAAGGGATCTGCCTATGTATGATGGGTTAATCAAGGTAGATGCCTTCCTGACTAGATTTGAAAGAGAGGTTCCGGAACAACAATGTTTCGAGGCTTTGAAATGGGTGCTACATGTTACACTTGCGAGGTGGTCGGGTACGAACCAAGGAAGCTTTGAGGACTGGCACAAATACAGGAGAATGATGTGCATGTTTTTTGGGAAGTCCCATATTCATCTACAAGACAAGTATGACTGACAGGATTATCTGCACATGCAGTTGTCTAGGTGGGAACAGACATATGGTAAAAAACCTACGCGGATGCACATGGACTTCCCATTTAGGAACACGGTCAATAAATAGGTGTTGGTGAGGCAATTGTGAAAATGGTCCCTCTAGTTGGGACGACAAAGTGTGGAAGGAACGAGTGCACAGAAGGCTACCCACACAGAAGCCTTTAATGAAGTGTGCAAAACACTAAACAAGGTATATAATGCGTAGTAGAGTGATTGAGACCTACGCATACCAGCTGTTCTATGGGCTTATAGGACAACGTGCAAGAAATTGATAGGACAAATGCCTTCTAGGTTGGCCTATGGAGCAAATGTTATAGTTCCAATCAAGTAAAGTATGCTTAGTCCATGCATAGCAACGCCGGTAGATATGACGGTTCACGAAGCCTTGGAAGAAGGAATAATTCAGCTGAATGAAGAGTAACACTTGGAACGTGAGGATGGAATCCGACAAGGTGATCTTAGGCTCCAAGAACTCATGAAGGAAAGGTTGAAATTAAGGGAGAAAAGTGCTCTGGTGGAAGCGGAAGTCAAGAAGATTGAGGAAGAAATAAAGGAGGATTTTCTCAGTAAGAAAACCAAGGTGATAAAATGGGGTGCGCACAATTACGTTGACAAATTTGGGGACTACCGTCGAGAGTTGATCAACCTGATGCCTTGGATTGGAACGCATATTATTAAAGGGATAACCCATGGTGGCACGATGCTGATGGTGAATTACGCGACGCAGATAGTAAAAACAAAAGGCAGATTCTCTCAAGGAAAAGTGATGGATGACCGGTTGGAACCCTATACAGGTGGCGTGATGACCTGACTAGCCGTGGGAAGTATAGTCTTAGCACTCCTAGTAGCTGAAAGGAGGCGTAGGACTATAAACTACTCTTCCTAAGAGCTACATGATGTCGGGGGTGCACGTAGAAGCAAAGTGTCACAAGGTCTGCAACCGCACAAGGGGCACTGTGCTACTATGCAGGTTGGCTAGAAAGTGACCGTTGTGGTCACTACTCACGATGTGATGCTTGACTTGAGACCAAATGGAGTGGGCGGTAGGCATTTAGTATGAGTTTTATGGGAAATATTTGGGCAAATCTGCCACCAAGGGAGCATTAATAGACCGGATTTGGGGGGAACGGTAGAATTCAAATTCAAAAGGCACTATAAAATACAAAGGGCTACCCAAAAAATAACACTTGGTCATTTGTGAATTGAGTTGTCGGGCACCCCGCGTAATTTGAACTGAGCCCTGTTTGTCCTATGCAAAGTGTTGGTTGAGCACCTGAGTGAACGGTTGAGAGATTTGTGGACGAACAAGATGGCAGCATTTGAGGAAGCCGGGGAAATCACAGAGATGACTGTTGAAGAAGCCATGCAGACCATGACCATAGAAGATGCCCCTAAGAGCATCGGAGATTATTGAAGAACTCCCTAAATCCCCGTGCATGCTGAGACCGAAGAAAGCCAAACAGCCAATGATTTCGGTGTGTGTGTCCCCTCGAAACCCACTATGAACCAAATTAACAATGGAGGAAAAATGGAAAGCGGTTAACCTGGAAACTGATGAGGAGGAAAAAGATGAGGAAGAGGCCATGGAGGAAGAAACTGAGGCCGCGGACCCTCCAACAAAGCTACCCACATATGTCCCCCTGTGGAAATGGAAGGCAAAGGTGCCCAAGGACCTCGATGAGAGCAAGAGCTCTTTGCAGACTCCACTCCTCCCAGACGACATCATCTTTGAAGGAACACACTTGGGAAGGGTGTCGAGCTTAAAATTCGAAGACTGAGATCTCGCTAACCATGAGAAATTCCATCACTTAGAGTCTGCACAACTCATGAAGCCAAAGTAGAACACCGCGGCGGGAGTTATAGAATTGGAGCCACATAAGTGGTTACACAGAGTCGAAAAGGAAAAATTGTTGAACCTGCTCTAGGTGTCGCATTATCATCGTGCCCCAGTGACTATCTTCATCATCAGGCACCTGCTCTGCCTGGTGAATGGTGGGCTTTTGTGGTTAGAGGATCCCATCCCCATCATAGACCACCTAATCCATCGAATTACCCGGCTTTCGTGTAAAGGTGAATACCCCGCAGACATTTCAGAGGGGAAGAGCAGTGATTTGGCCATCATGGAGGCCATGAAAAAGAAATACAAGATGGAGAAGAAAAACAAAGGCTACGTGATCTCCAGTATCAACAACAAAGAAATCTAAGTGGAAACTCAGATACTGGTGGGTAAGGTCATGTGGAAGTGTCGCATGGACGAGGTACCCGTGCCAATGGTGGCACTTTCTAAACAGTGTGCAGAAGGGGTCCAGTTTAACTGGTCCGAATTATTGTGCAAGGAGTTACTGGAAAATTTCTGTGAGGCATAGGAACAAGGAAAAAATTTCCACTATGCATGGCCTCTGTTATCCATAGTGCTGGTGGCTAGGGAATTGCTAGAGGACAACCAGTTCCCCACAATTGCAAGGGATCTCCCGGAGGTCATGAAGTATGCTTCGATGTGTTTCACTAAGGACGCGAACCGGATTCGTGAAAGAAAAATATTCTGGGTTTTCATGGAGACGAATGTCAGAAGGGGGATTAACGGCAAGCCACGGTTATCACCCACTGTCTACAATGGCCTGCAAAGTTTTGTAGAATTTAAAGCGGACTTTCATCACATCTACCTTAGGGCATGCAAGGACCCTACAAAGAAGTGGAATGAACTACCTTATATAGCCACATATGATGTGATCTTCGATGTGCTTGATATGTGTTACACAAAAATATCGTCACCATGATTATTTGCAGTCAGTATGGATCTATCATCACTTGTACTGTCCTCCTAAGCAAGTCTCAGACCTCAGCTCTTCAAATCAATCTTTGGAAATGAGAGAAAGACATCAAAAATCAATGTAACTCTGGTTCCGCACTTTCTCTCATGATCACCTACAGTCCCGTACCTTCTATGTACAAAAACTGCGAACCCGCCCGCTCTGTCCCTAACGGTGTAGGTGCGGACCCCTGTGAAAGTCAAAAGGCACAAGTTTTATCTTAAAAAACTCACTTTGGGTTAATTCTAGAGGTTTCTAGAAGGAATTTTGACGTGGATTGTTCGCTCTGAGGTGGTTCATGCATCCCAAAAGAGAAGAAGCTAATCCCTTGATCAGAGGAGCTATCCCTTTGAAGGAGGGCTTTATCCCTTTGAAGGAGGACCTAGTAACCTCCCTCCATTGCACTATAAATACAGGCATTGGGATGGTTGCAGGAGAGGTTAGAAGCTGAACATTTTTGAGGGTAAATGCTAGTGAAATCAAGACTTCCTAGTTGAGCTTAAGAGGAGAGATCACACATCTTTTTGGCTTCATTGGGGAGTGAGTGAAACTTGTCAAAGTAGATGAGACTTCTTGCTGGACCTCGGGAGGAGCTTGTACAGCATCAATGCAAAGGTTGTAAAGTTCTTCTTCTTTTGAATTAATACAATCAAACTCATTTTTCTCAACAAGTATCTTATGTTATTTGTTTCATGGACTCCTTGACTTTCATGTTAAATATGTTTTATGCAATTGGATTTTCAAGTGCTATTTAATTTATTTACCTTGTTTGTGTTTGCAGATTCGCGAAAAGGAGCTCATTTGGATCGAAGGAGCGAGGGCATCCACAAGCTTGCATTGGACCTAAGGTAGGCCCTAAAAACACTTGTTTCCTATTGTTTATCAAAGCATATTTAGAGAAAGATAGTGTCTAGTTGGTTTGCTTGTCATTAGGTCTTCTTAGATTCTAGGAAGGTCTATCTTGTCCGCAAGATCGACTTATTCCATGTGACAAAATGGCGACTCCACTGGGGACTTGATTGTTTTCCTTGTTTTTACTTTGACCTGAGAAACTCTATTTTTGTTTCTGTTTTTGGCTTGTTGTGTGTAAAATTGGGTAGAGTTTGTAGATCCAGGGTTATTTTTCGTTTTTCATAGCTTTGGGAGAGGACTGCACCCTAGCTGTTTGATACAGTTCGTACCTACCCGCAGCTTGGCTTTTAGCACAGAGCGGGATCGCACCTGTGCCAACCGTGGACCTACGGACCCTGTCAAAATTTTGAAAACCCTAAGATTTCCTCTGTTAGTCAGCTTAGTTTGTGTTATCCACTACCCAGACCTGCACATAACTTGTCAGAAGCTTTCCTTGGATTGATTTCATTAGTGTTAGGGTTTTAGGTGAAATTCCTAGGAGTTTTGCTTGTTGGGTTTGTTTTTCATTTTGGTTGTGTAGTGGCTCTGAGCTTAGAAGCTGTAGGGGCTTCAGATCACCTTAGTGTCTACCAGCCTTCTTATGAGTCTGACCATTGATGAAATCTCCCCTTGTTTGAGGAATCCGCTTTGAGTTTTCTCTTTACAAAACTTCGAAAAGCTTGTGTTTGAGAGTTTGGATTTTCATTTTCAAAAAGAAAACAAAATTGGTTGTTCTTGACTTATTTGTGATTCTGCATAAATTGGTCCTTAGCTTACATCTAGCTAAGTAAAACATCCTTAAAAAAGACTTTTAGTAGGCTTTGACTTCAAATAGGTTTTTATAGTTTGTAGATCTCAAAGTTAGTTATTTTCATTGTTTTGAGTGTTTTATTAAAAAATATAAAAATCTCTTTTGAAAAAAGTTTGTTTTGTAGTGTTTGAGTGCTTTGAAACGAAAAAGGGAAATTTTTGTGAAATAACTAGTTGTCTCGTTTTGAGTGCTTTGGAAAGGAAAAATCTCTTCTTTTAATTTGTTTGATTGAGAAAGATTTGTGTTTATAAAGTATTTGCATTCTCAAACTCTTTCTTAGTTTAGAAGTTCATCGAAGAGAAAAAGATTGTTTAGATCATCTTAGGTGCATTTTTAGTGATTTTGAGTCGAGTCTTCATACCACGAGTTTCATCTCCGCACCTTTGGACTTAAACAAAAACCACTAAAATTAACGCTTAAAGTAAAATTCACCTAGTAACATT
Organism: Pinus tabuliformis; assembly: GCA_031772625.1. NCBI lineage: Eukaryota > Viridiplantae > Streptophyta > Pinopsida > Pinales > Pinaceae > Pinus > Pinus tabuliformis. Next base: position 717,107,625 of record CM062804.1, read on the forward strand.
TTTATTTCTAGGGCTCTGATACACCGACTTAGCTTAGGCTAGTGTCTTGGAGTAGGAGAGTAATTAACTCTCCAAGACAGTAAAAACAAACAAGTAGTTGTATCTTGTGGTAGGGAAGAAATCCAATTGTTGCATTTATGCTCTGGGAAAGCTCCTCTTAAAGGAGAAGCACGAGATCGTGTCCAAACCAGTGTGGGAATCAATCCTTCCTCATTGGGAACGACGCCAGATATTCACATATTAAAAACAGTAAACCTCGGATTAACCATTGTCGAGGAACCTGGGTCACTTGTTGGTAAACCTTGGATTATGTCAAGGAGCCTTCAAGGGGATTGAGCTTGCTACTCTACCCTTGCGTGCGTATCGGATCGTAGACTGTTCCCCCAGGTATATTTGTCTCATTTGGTAACCTTAGTGGCCATATTCTTTAGGACTCTTCCAAAGGTGACAGTGGCGGGAAGATCCCACTATACCTAGAGCAGACGTCGGTTAGACTCACTTGGATTTTCTGGGGGGCTCTCTTCACTCGAGATGGTTAAGTGGAGGAACTTGTGCCAGTCTATTCATTAAGTAGGTTGCTGGGGTAACTGTTCCAACTGCCATTTCTGTATTGAACTCTGCGACGTTGGATTTCATCACCAACTAGTGTTTTCGGTACAGAAAGTCATTGTTTGTGTGTGTTTGATCTCTTAGATTCTTTAGGCGGTGATTCAAATTTGTTTGGTTCTTTAGAGACTTTAGGTGCCTTTCATTGAGATTTTACTTTGTTTGTGTGTGAAGTAGTTAAAAGTTTTGAACTGTGGCTGAATTACTAAGACAGTCCTGTAGACTTCGGGGCCAGTCTCCTGAGTTTGTAAACGTGGCTGAGTTACTGAGGAAGTCCCGTAGACTTCGGGGCCAGCCTCCTGAGGAAGTACCGAGCTAGCTTGAAGGCTTGAAAGTCCTCGTAACTCCTAGAGACAGTAGAGTTGGGTCACCTAAGGAAGGAGAATCTTCTTTGATAGTACATCCTGATTTTCAACCGTTAGTAGCAGAGTATAATCCACAGTCAGTGTCTGTTTCCGAAATCGTTGGTAGCTTTTCGTCTACTAGTGATATAGGTGAAGAACCCGAAATATCCGAGCCTGAAAGTGAATTTGCTGCTACTCCGACATCGGGGTTTGTTTCTCCAACTTCTAGTGGTCCTGGTTCACCTAGGGTAGAAAGAGTTATCACCCAAGATCTTCCTTCTGGACTTATTGCTATTGAAGAACTTGCTCTGGAAGAAGAAGTAGGCATCCCTATCCCTGAAAATCAACCTGTTATTAAATTAAGGCAGCGTGAATCAATTTTTTACAGTCCACCTAGGAGTAGTTCTTGGTATCTTTCTTTGACTAATTTTCTAGAAAACTCAGGGTTAAGTTTTTCACCACCTCACGCTCCTTATCACCCAACACCTAGAGATTTTTATACTCCCGTCAATATGGCAGGACAGTCATCCATGTTTACTCAATCACTCGAATCTTTTTTGTACGGTGGTTCTTATGTTCCCTCCGGGTATCAGTCACTTTCTGGTACTTTTTCGGGAGCATCTCCTCAACCCATTGAGCAAGGGTTATTAACTGGAAACAATGGTACTAAGCCTTTGAGCATAGAAGACATTCTTATGATGTCAGGTTCTATTCCCAATCCTCAACCTGAAGCTGGCCAGTTACCGCCTGGGGGGCAACCTCAAGGTACACAATTTGCATCTGGGGGGAAACCTCAAGGACAATACATACCTATGGGACAATACGTTCCTCAAGGTCAACCCCAGACTCAATATGTACCCCAAGGTCAACCCCAGTATCAATTTATACCTCAAGGTCAACCCCAGTATCAGTATGTGCCTCAAGGGTATCAACCCCAAGGTCAGTACTCAAACCAAGGTTTTCAACGACCCCAAGGTCAAACGTATGTTCAAGGAACGGGAAATGTACCTTTTAATTACCAATCCTACCCTCAACCTGGTTATGGTCCTCAGTATTCTCAACCTGTTATGGGTCAGTACCCCGGAATGAATATAGTGTGGGATCCATCGCAAACTCAACAGGTATTGCAGCGAAGTGTACATTTGTCATCTCAAACTGGACAACCCCTAGTTTCTGGTTCACCCCAGCAACCAGTCCAGGCTAACATTCAAACTTCTGTACCTTCGGTAGTTTTCGAGCCTGGGCCTAGTACACCTCGTACTCTGCCTCAAACGACTGCTACAACTACCGCAACATCTGTTCAATCTACCCCACCTACTTCTGGAGTATCGACAGCTCCGGTTTCTACTGTTCCTATATCTACTCCTTGGACATCATTACCACTGTCTGGATCTACTATTCAAACTTCGGTTCAGATGCCTGTAGGACAACTTGGTTTAAGTACGGTTGTCACAAGTCAACCACAATTCACTTATCAACCGTACCAGGGACAATACCAATTCAGTCCTGCTGTGCAGTAGCCAGTCTATCAGTATCAACCATACCCTGGGTACACTTATCAACAACCTCAACAATCCCAGTACGGTCCAGTTAATCCTGGTTTTCCGGGAGGATACAATATCCCAAACGTGATTCCTATTCCTAGTTATCCTGGACATCCTCCTCCTGGGGCTGGTCTCATGACCCAGAGTTTTAGGGATCCTAATCGGCAGTTACCATTTATCACAACTTTGGACTTACCTGACTTGTCCCGCCTAACGAACGATCCCATTAATTATCTTCCGTTTCGGCTGCCAATGCCGAATAATTTTCCCAGTGACATTCCCAAGTTCGAAGGTAAATCAGGAGAGGACCCGTCGAACCATGTGATGACTTATCACCTCTGTTGTGCATCTAACTCCATCACAGATGATTCAATATGTCTTAGACTTTTCCAACGCACTCTAATTGGTCTTGCGGCCAAGTGGTACATTGAGTTACCGCGAGGCACTTTTTATAATTTTAGTCAGTTAGCTACCTTGTTTTTAACTCATTTTCAGTTGCCAGTCTGATATGACAATGGCACGGAATTTTTAACTTCACTAAAACAATCGACATTCACTTACATTTCAGATCGTATTCATCAGTGGAGACGTCGACGACGTTTAGTGAAGGTATTTATTCCGGATCAGATCTTGGCTGAGTGGTTTGTAAAATATTTGTTGCCAAAGATCACTGAAGATGTTGCTAAAGCCGAAGTTGTTATTGAGGAGCAAGTAATTTCTCAAGCACAGTACCTTGACTTGGTCTACACTCAGTCGGGTATGTTACACGAAAAAATCCCCGATCTTCCCAAGCAAAATCAAATCACTGCAGCTCCTTGTTACACTAAAAAATGTCACCATGACTACTTACAGTTAGTATGGCTCAAATCAACAGTCATGCTACCCTCTTAGGCAAGTCTTATGCCTCTGCTATCCATCTCAAACTCAAAGAAGAGAGAAAGTCTTGTAAAAAATGTGTTTATCTCTGGGGTCGCAGGTTCTCTCTAGCCTTACCTGCGGGGACGCTCACAATGTTCACAAAAGTTGCGTCCTTGGACGCTCTGTATGTTAAGGGACAGGTGCGTCCTTCTGTAAAAGGCAAAATGCGCGAGTTTCATCTTTAAAAAGTTACTTGTGGTTACTTCTAGAACTTTCTAGAGGTCGGTTTGATGAATTGGATGCGCCTCCAGTTGGTTCATGTATCTCTATTAAGGAGGAACTTATCCCATCAATAAGGGAGCTATCCCACCCAAAGAGGGGGATTATCCCATTGATGGTGGACCTGAATAACCTCTTTACAGCACTATAAATAAAGACATTGAGCCAGAGGGAGGAGAGGTTGGAGCTATACATTTTCTTTGGGTAAATGCTGCAGGAATTAGGACTCCCATTTAGAACCTTGTGAGGAGAGATTGTCTTTGCTTGATTCTACTTGGAAGTGGGTGAGCTTTGTCAAAGTAGAGGAAAACCCTTGATGGACCCTGGGAGGAACTTGTACAACACCAAGGCTAGGTTGTAAGAGTTTCTTTGTTTCGTTATTAATACAAACTGGTTTATTTTTCTCAATAGCTTGTGTTAATGAGTTATTTCATGTGTTCCTTGGTCTGCAAGTTGAATATATGTTTTATTATATGAAATACAAGTGCTTGGTAATTGTTTGATTGTTTGTGGTTGCAGGAATTGACTTGAAGGAGGAGCTCATCCGGATCGGCAAGGACGGACTACAACAACAGCGTTTTGGAATAAGGTAAGCCTAAACACTTGTAGTTTTTATGTTTTAAAAGGTATATTTAGAGAAAGATCACTCCATTTTGTCTTGTTTGTCGCTAGAGAGTTTAGACTCCTAGGGAGGTCAGTTGTGTCCGCACAAACGACTTTTTCCGCCACGACAAATTGGCGACTCCGCTGGGGAATCCATTAATGAGAAAGTCTTTTCCTTTGTGTGAACTTTGCTCTGAGAAAATCATTTTTATTTTCTGGTTTTTGACTGTGAGAATTAGTATTTGGGTGGCTTAGCTTTAGATTTAGTTAGATTTGGTTTTTCTTAACTTTTCCAGAAGGACGCACCCTCTAAGTACTGCACAGTGCGTCTTTGGACGCGCTGTTGCCGTTTGCACAGAGCGGGCCCGCACCTGTTATAACGGGTTGCCTGCGTCTTCCTGTAAAATTTAGGAAAATTCCATTTTTTGCTTTAATTGCTTTTAGATTTTGATTTTTCTTAGTGTTTTCTGCCCAGATCCTTTAGTACCCTGTCAAGAATTTTCACCTGAACTTGTTTTGTGAGCTTTGAGTGTTTTAGTGGATTTCAACGAAGTTTAGGCCTAGGGTTTGATTTTTCAATAGGTACTGTAGTGACTTTGATGGTAGAAAGTTGTCCAGCCTTAGATCTCTCTGGTTAGTCAGCCTTCTTAGAAGTCAGGCCTGTCGTAAAGTCTCCTTGTGTGAGCAGCTTGCCATTTAAGTTGTTTTAGGTCGAATTTCGAATTACTTGTTTATAAAGTGTTGATTTCCATTTTACAAAAGAACAAAAAGATTAGAGTTTTGTTTTGGCTAGTTTTTGGTTCTGCAATAAGCTAGTCCTTGATTTGATTGTGATCAAGTAAAACACCTTAGAATAATCATTGTTGGTTTTGGCCTCGTTAAGATTGCTTAGAGTAAATTTACCTTTTAGTTTGCTTATGAGTGAATTTTCGTAGATTTTAATAGTTGTTAAGATTGATTTTTGGTTATATTAGATTTATTTGCTTTATTAAAAGAAAAATACAAAAACATCTTCTTTAAAAGTCTTGTTTCAAGTAGCTTTTTGGTTTTTAAAGAGGAAAAGAGTTTTTTCGTGCATGTAAAGGGCGGTCATGTTTTTATGCTTTGAAAAGACAAACGAATTGTTTCTTTGATTGTCTTCAATTAAGAAGTTGCTTTTATAAAGATTGCATTCTCTCAACTTTTTAGTTAAGCAATTCATCGAAAAAGTAAAGTAGTGGGTAAATCATCCTAGGTGCATTTTGTAGTGGTTTCGAGTCGAGTCAACACACCACTGGTTTCACTTCCATCACCTTTTGAATTAAGAAACAACCTTAAAAGTAACGCTTAAATTAAAATCAATCTAGTAATTTTTATTTTTCTAGGGCTCTAAAACACCAACATAGCTTAGGCTAGGGTCTTGGAGTAGGTGAGTACTTAACTCTCCAAGACTACAAAACCAAACAGATAGTTTATCTTGAGTAGATCAAATCCAATTGTTTCAGTTGCACTCTGGGAAAGCTCCTCTTAAAGGAGAAGCACGAGCTCGTGTCCGAACCAGTGAGGGGATCATTCCCCCCTCGTTGGGAACGACGCCAGACAGTACGTATTACAAACGGTAAACCTCGGATTAACCATTGTCGAGGAGCCAGGGGTCACTTATCGGTAAACCTTGGATTATTGTCAAGGAGCTGGTAAGGGGATTGAGCTTGTTACTCTGCCCTTGCGTGCTGTCGAAGTTTAGACTGTTCCCCCAGGTGTAATTGTTGTGATTGGTAACTTTAGTGACCATAATCTTTAGGGTTCTACCGAGGTGACGGTGGAGGGAAGGTCCCACTGTACCTGGAGCAGACGTCGGTTATACTCACTTGGATTTTCCGGGGGGTTCACTTCACTTCGAGACGGTTAAAGTGGAGGAACTTGTGCCGGTCTATTCATTAAGCAGGTTGCCGGGGTAACTGTTCCACCCACCATTTCTGTACTGAATCCTGCGAGGTTGGGCCTAATCACCAACTAGCGCTTTTGGTCCGGAAGACTACTGTTTGTGTTTGGTGTGACGCTCTAGATTCTTTAGGCGTGTGCTTCAAATTTGTTTGCTTCTTTAGAAGACTTTAGGTGGTTTGATTTGAAATTTTTACTTTGTTTTCGTGTGTTGTAGTTAAAAATCTTTAATTGTGGCGGAATTACCGAGATAGTCCCATCGACTTCGGGGCAAGTCTCCTGAGATTGTTACCGGAATAGATTTGTTAAGAAAACTCCGTAAATCACAGGGTGAATCTCCTGAAGACATTCCGGGTCAGTACGAAGGGTTAAAGGTCCTTGTAACTCCTCCTAGTGACAGTAGAGTAGGTTCACCTGAGGGAGAATCTTCCTTGGTAGTCCATCCAGATTACCAAAGTTTAGAAACAGGTTACAATCCCGAAACTGTTACAGTTTCCGAGCTTGCTGGTAGTTTTTCATCTGCCAGTGAAACAGGCAAAGAACCTGAAATTTCCGAACCTGTTACTCCAACTTCTAGTGTCCCTGATTCACCGAGAATAGAAAGAATTATCACCGAAAATCTACCTTCTGGTTTGATTGCTATAGAAGAACTTGCTCCAGAAGAAGATATAGGTGTCTCTCACCTTGAAGGTCAACTTACTATTGATCTAAGGGAGCGTGAATCCATCTTTTACAGTCCTCCTAGAAGTACTTCTTGGTACCTTGCATTAACCAATTTTTTAGACAACTCAGTCGGTTTTTCTACACCTCGTACTCCTTTTCCACCTGGAGGTATTCATACTCCTGTAAATATGTTTGGTCAGTCGTCCGTGTTTACACAAAGTCCTGAATCTTTTTTACACGGCGGTCCTTCTGTTCCCACTGGGTATCAGTCACTTTCTGGTACCTTTGCGGGGGCATCTCCTCAACCCGTTGATCATGGGTTATTTGCTGGAAACAGTGGTAATATACCATTGGGTGTAGGAGACATTTACATGATGTCAGGTTCAGTTCCCGTTTCCCAACCTCAAGGTGGCCAATTACCACCTGGGGGGCAACCGCAGTTAACGCCTGGGGGGCAACCTCAAGGTACACAAATCGTGTCTGGGGGGCAACCTCAAAGTCAGTATGTACCTATGGTGCAATACTTGCCTCAAGGTCAACCTCAGCCTCAATATGTACCCCAAGGTCAACCTCAGTATCAATATCAACCTCAAGGATGGCAACCCCAAGGATGGCAACCTCAAGGGTATCAACCCCAAGGTTATCAACCTCAAGGGTACCAACCTCAAGGTCAAGGTCAACCCCAGTATCAGTATTTACCTCAAGGTTATCAACCTCAAGGTCAATACTCAAGTCAAGGTTATCAACCGCCTCAAGGTCAGTCATATGTTCCAAGTATGGGAACTGCACCTTACAATTATCAATCCTACCCTCAATCTGGTTATGGATCTCAGTATCCTCAACCTGTTACGGGTCAGTACCCTGGAATGTTAGTGTGGGATCCATCACAGGGTCAACAGGTGTTGCAGCCAAGTGTACAGATGGTTCCTCAAGCTGGACAACCCGTAGTTTCTGGTTCAACCCAGTAACCGCAACCCGTCCAGCCAAATGTTCAAACCTCTGTAGCTTCGGTAGTTACTCAGCCGTCAATTGCACCTAGTACTCCATCTCAAACGGCTGCTGCAACTATCGCTACATCTACCATACTTACTTCTGGAGTATCGACGGCTCCAGTTTCTACTGTCCCTGTTACCACACCTCAGACATCTTTACCGTTGTCTGGATCTACGATTCAAACCATGGTCAACCTCCGTACCAGGGACAGTACCAACCTGGGCAAGCTGTCCAACAACCGGTTTACCAGTATCAACCGTATCCTGGGTACACTTATCAACAACCTCAACAACCCTAGTACGGTCCGGTTAATCCTGGTTTTCCAGGAGGATATAATATCCCAAATGCGACTCATGTTCCTAGTTATCCTGGATATCCTCCTCCTGGGGCTGGTATTGTGACCCAGAGTTTTAGAGATCCTAACCGGCAGTTACCGTTTATTGCAACTTTGGATTTACCCGACTTGACGCGCCTAACGAACGATCCAATTCAATATCTTCAGTTCTGGCCGCCAATGCCAAATAAGTTGCCCAGCGATATACCCAAGTTCGAAGGTAAGTCTGGAGAGGATCCGTCCAATCATGTGATGACTTACCACCTCTGGTGTGCTTCGAATTCTATCTCAGATGATTCCATCCGCTTACGTATTTTCCAGCGTACACTCATTGGTCTCGCGGCCAAGTGGTACATTGAGTTACCATGGGCCTCTTTTTACAACTTTAGCCAGTTAGCTACCTCGTTCTTAACTCACTTTCAGTTGCCGGTCAGATACGATAACGGCACGGAGTTATTAACTTCACTAAAACAATCGACGTCCACGTATATTTCTGATCACATTCATGAGTGGAGACGTCGAAGGAGATTAGTGAAAGTTTTTATCCCGGACCAAATCTTAGCTGAATGGTTTGTCAAATCATTATTACCGAAGATTACTGAAGATGTAGCTAAGGCCGGAGTAGTTACTGAGGAGCAAGTCATTGCTCAGGCACAATACCTTGACTTAGTTTACACTCAGTCGGGTACGTTACACGAGAAGATTCCGGATCTTCCAAAGTCGAATCAAATCGCTGCTGCTCCTTCGGGATCTCATGCCGCTGATGGTATGATTGGTATCGTGACTACGAAGAGCAAGAAGAAGTCTTCCAAGGCTTCAACTACTCCAATTATCACTTTGCCTGATTCTCCGACAGGAGAGTCTTCTCCTGAACTCACCGCCGACATTCACGCTGTAGAGTCATCTACGGCCAAACCAAAAAACGGTGGAAAGAAGAAAGGAAAGAAGAAGGCTAAAGCGGACAAGGCTCCAAAGGAGAAAACTGAAAAGTCGGAAACCAATGACGAAAAATGCAAACCTCGATATCCTTGTCTTATTTGTGAAGAGGATCATTTTACGAGAGATTGCCCTCATCGGGCTGAGGTTGTAAAAATAGTCAAAGGTTCTCCCACTCCTGCTGTGTTAAAGAATCCATTTCCAGAGCAGGAGAATAAGATGATAGGTTCTTCTTCGAATGCCAGTGAAGAACCCATTTTGATGATGTCTCATGTGAGGATTGCGACTCGATCGCAAGATTATGGTAGTAAGGCTCCTGTTGATGGCAAGGAAGCAGAATCTTCTCACTCTAACCCATCAACCTCAGCTCCTGGTTCCGATCCACTACAGATCGAAAAACCTAACCCAGACTTAGTGATTAAGCCGCCCGCCAAGGGTGTACTTCGAAGGTCTGCTTTCAATCCACATGCGAGAGCAGCCCAGAATTACAACATTGTTGAGGACTTAGCTGTTTCACCTTCAGCAATGTCGGCACTCGAAGTGCTGCAATCATGCCAGCACAACGGAAATTGCTTTTGTCGGCTATCGGAGCTGTCGATGTTCAGGACCCGAACCTAATGATCTTTGATCTAGAAAATAGTACGCCACGTCTCCCCCATCAAATGGCTTTCCAAATTCCAGTGATAGTAAAAAACAGGCCTATTCATCGGACTCTGATTGATGAGGGAGCTTCTACGTGTATTATGTCGATTCAATGTTGGAGATCGCTTGGTTCTCCTTCGTTGAACCAATCCCCCACCATCCTTAAGGCCTTTGATGGCCGTGGGTTCCGTCCGTTTGGTATTCTACAAGAATTGCCTATAGGGGTTGAAGGTAAAACCGTTAGTCTGGATGTGGAAGTGGGTGATGCCCCACTAGACTACAACCTTCTTCTGGGTCGAAGTTGGTCATATGCTATGACAGCGGTCGTTTCATCGGTCTTCAGAGTAATTAAGTTTCCACATAACGGTAAGATCGTTACTATTGATCAGCTGACATACTTTTCATCCGACCCAGCCTCTTCAGAGAGTATCCAGCATGTTGGTAAGACGACAATCCCTTATAGGGACGTTGGTGTAGGTTTAGTTAAGGATTCCGGTTTACTGGGAACTTTTCCTCTCCCTCCACTCAGCGCAGATCCTTCGTTTGCAACCATTCATATGATTACATCAGAAAACATTATTTATGATGATCCTTGGTTCGTCCCATCTGACTCTGAGATAGACTCACTCGGTAATGTTATGCCTTTGAGTCCATATGAAATTGCTTATGAAGCTCTCATGTCTTTTACTTACTTTCATTCAACCGAAGTCGACCAAATGAATGTGGTCAGTGAAGAGTCACTTTTCACCTCACCCTTAGAACGGATAACGTTTCCCGAAGTCGTGTCATCTGACGAACAACTTCGCGAAATCCTAAGTGTAGATGATCTACCATGGGAGGATCTCCATCACAGATCTTCGTTTTTACCTAAGGATGATGCATTTGAAAATGATTTTTCATCTATCTTTACCGCTGAATATGTCAAAGACGCTCAGGATCCAACGAAACATTCTGATTCAGAGTTGAATTTAGGGAATATTTCTCGTACTATTCCCATTGATATTTCAGTGAAGCCCGGAATCGAGGAAAACATTCATATAGGTGCCGCATGTACTGAAGAAGAAATCCAAACTTACAAGGCCCTATTCCAAGAATTCCGCGACGTGTTTGCCTGGTCTTACGAGGAAATGCCGGGAATTGATCCTGCCATTGTTGTTCATGAAATAAAGACCTACCCGGATGCTAAACCCGTCCGGCAACGGTTGCGTCAAATTCACCCCGAAAAGCGCTGCGAAATTGCGATTAAAGCAGAAGTCGAAAAGCTGTTGAAAGCAGGTTTCATTTATCCGATCCCGTTAACGGATTGGGTATCGAATATTGTTCCGGTCAATAAGAAACAAGGAACAATAAGAATCTGTATCGACTATAGGGATATAAATCGAGCTTGTCCAAAAGACAACTATCCTACGCCTTATATCGATCAAATTATTGATGATTGTGCCGGAAGTGAAATGTTTTTCCTTCATGGATGGTTTCTCGGGCTATAATCAAATCAATATTCTACCTGCCGACCAACCAAAAACGGCATTCATTTGTCCATGGGGGACATTTGCTTATTGCAAGTTACCTTTTGGGCTTAAGAATGCCGGGGCCACTTTTCAACGGGCGATGTCTTATGCATTTCATGACATCAAGCACATTGTGCAACCCTATCTCGATGATTTGCCTGCTCATTCTTTACATCGAGCTGATCACCTTGTCCACCTACGAGCAATCTTTATGAGGTGTAGGCATTATCGAATTCGGTTGAATCCCCACAAGTGTGTTTTCTGTATAGAAACAGGTCGATTGCTGGGATTTGTTGTTTCAAAAGCCGGCATTCGCGTCGATCCCTCGAAAGTCGAGGCTATCATCAAATTGCCTCCTCCTTCGAGTTTGCGCCAACTCCAAAGTTTGCAAGGGAAAGCGAACTTTTTACGCCGATTCATCCCAAAACTACGCCGAGGTCACTAAAGGTTTTACACGGTTGTTGAAACAGAATGCACAATTCTTTTGGGACGAGATTGCCCAACAATCTTTTGATGCACTTAAACACGCGTTGACCCATGCACCGTTATTGCATCCTCCCAACTACAACCAAGACTACTTCTTATACCTCGCAGCTTCGCATTCCACCATTGGAATGGTGTTAGTTCAAGAAGATGAATTTGGAGCGGAGCATGTGATATATTATCTTAGTAGGACCTTGAATCCCACTGAGCTAAAATATTCGCATGTGGAGAAATTGGCCCTGGCAGCCGTTCAAGCTGTCCAGCATTTCCGTCACTACATTCTTCTCCGCAAAACTACAGTTATTTCGGATTGCAACCCTATGATTTATATTTTGACAAAACAACTGCTAGGGGGCAAGTACTCTAAATGGATTGTCATCCTGCAAGAGTTCGACTTGGAGTTCGAGAAGTCCAAGTCTAAGAAATCCTTAGTTTTTGTGGAATTGATGTGTGATTTCCCGAGTGCTGACACAGAGACTGTGGCAGAGGAGTCCATTGCGGACGAATCTTTGTTTCTTATCAGTACTGTAGATCCGTGGTACGGTGATATAATCATTTATCTCCAAACCCGAACCTTTCGGCCTGAAGCTTCCAAAGCGGAACGTCGAAAAATTCGGTTTCAATCCCAGCCATACAAAATTATTGGAGATACACTTTATCGCCGGGGGGCAGACTTAGTTTTTCGACGTTGTTTAACTCACGAAGAGGCTGAGAGGGTTTTGAATGATTGTCACTCTGGAGCATGTGGCGGTCATATGTCTGGGTATGCCACAGCTCAGAAGGTGTTGCGCGCTGGCTATTTCTGGCCGTCTATGTTTAAAGATTGTATCATTGCAGTCAGGAAGTGCCACAACTGTCAAGTGTTTGATCGCAAGATGCGGGCTCCACCTGCTCCTCTCCACCCTATAATTTCCGTTGGTCCATTCGCCAAATGGGGTATCAACTTTATTACTTGTAACCCTCACTCGGCCAGCGGGCATGCGTATATCATCCTTGCGGTTGATTATTTTACTAAGTGGGCCGAGGCGATGCCTACATTCGACGCAAGCGGCAAAACAGCTGCAGTTTTCGTATTCAATCATATCACAACTAGGTTTGGTGTCCCACAAGCAATCATTACTGACCATGGGAGCCATTTTCGAAACGTCATGATGACTGAGCTTACAAGCCAGCTTGGTTTGGGCCACGATAGCTCTACTCCTTATTATCCGCAAGCCAACGGTTTGGTTGAGTCTATCAACAAAGTTCTAGTTATCATGATCCGACGAACCTGTTAGTTTCAGTCTTTGCAGCCTTCCTTCAGCGATCAAATATGCTCTTTCAAAGTGATTTTGAAGTGTCAAGGTCAAATTTTGTCATTTCAAAGAGTTTTCAAGCAAAATTTGGTCACTAAGCATTAGGTCTAGGGTTTGCTTTCACTCTGTTTAAAGTTGCCCAAATGTCAGTCCATGTCATCATTTAGCTGAGTTTATCATCATTCATAGGGTTGTCATTATCATGTCAGTGTCAAATGAGTCATTTTACACTTTGTTCATGCTTCATGTTGCGTCCAGGCAAGGTCATTTCCCTCTCCTAGGGTTTTGAAGGCAATTTCTCTTGGATGGTCAAATCACCGGAAAACATTGTTTCCAGATGTTCATACACCTTCCCCTACCCTTCACCTACCTTATCAAACACTTCCCAACACTCAGATCCCCCAAATTCCTCATTTTTGCACAAACCCTAGTTTCTAGCTACAACCTGGCAATTTTCTAGGTTTGGCCTGTGTTTTGTCCTTTTCGACCCCTTCCCCTCACTCAATCTCTGAGATTCCACTTTCCCCTGCTTCCTAACATCCCTCCCCACTCCCAAAAATTTTCCCAAGAATTTAGAAGCCCTCTATTCCCTTCATTTCGCTCCATTTCGACAAAATCCCTTGTTTCACACATCGGGACAAGTTTCACTCAAAAGCTGTTTCTGAGCAATCAAAGATGAATTTTGCAAAACTGAGAGAGGTTTTTGTCCACAACATGCCAAGGAAGAAAAACCTCTTTCACGTTTTACACAGGTGTCATGGTTTGAGAGAAATGTCAAAAATACCGGCGAGAACGAAGGTGCTCCAAGGACGGTTGGCCAAAGCACAAAAACGAAGGAAAACGCCCGATCCACTCCAAACTTTGGCCAAAGCCTCTTTGACTGAGCATGGTACTTGATTGGGGACTCCCAGCCCAAATTTCAAGAAATTTGGAGAAAATTTTGTCATTTGTGAATTTTTTGTGCAATTTACAGGTTTAGGCCATTGGAATGGCATTTTGGAGGACTGCTCGGAATTTTGAAAACTTGGCATTTTTGGAAAGGGCATGCAAAGAGAAAAATTACCAATACTTGGGAGAAGCCTAATTTTGAGATTTGAGCCTCCAAAAGCTCAAAATACATCAAAAAAATGACTTTCTGCCCACTTTTTGAGTTGCAGAAAGTGACCTTGGGAGAATTGATTTTTGAGGGGTCAAATCAACTCCAAATCCAGAAATTCCACTTGGGATGGAAAGTAGACAGATCAAGATTTCCAATGAGCCATCTTGCACCTGATTTGGACCAGTGGAACCCACTCAAAAACAGCTGTGAAGGTGCGCGACTAGAACTTCCAGGGGCGCGACCAGAACTTCCAGATTTGCCAGAATTCACATTTTTGGTCAAAAAACACTGTTTTGACTATGGTTGACTATTTTTACTTGTAGATGATGGATAAATGTAATATTTTCATGGCACTTTGGTAGATTTTATCTTTCTTTACCCTTCTAGAAGCTTCCATGATGTAAAAAGTGAAAAATTAATGCATGGATGAGTTAGCTAAGTAATAGAGGTAAGTTGTTTGGCTGCCTATTTTCTAGTTCTTAGTTTAGAATTAGTTCAAACTGCTCCTAGGAAGCTGAGCTCGACCCCTAGAGGTGGGGAAAGGAGTTAGATGGTCTAGATGGTTTATATTATGCTCTCTCCTTCTCATTTTCATGGTTGGACTCTTGTGTAAGGAAGCTTTATTGTATATTGTGCATCTATTTCTGCAATTGAAGGCAAGGAAAGCCAGGGTTTTACAGACATCTTTGAGGATTCTTGTGGATCTGATTGTTGATGGTGTGTTCTCTACATGTTCTTGTAAGTTTGTTTATGTGTTTCACATCTCTCTTATGCTTCTAAATTGGACAGATGAAGTGGTAAAGTTTGAACTCATGTTTTGACATGCTCAGCTTTTTAGTTTGTTCAATTTTAATGTTTTCTACTATCTAGAGAGGATTCGAATTGTGTGTTTGCCCTCTTTAGCTTCTCCTCTATCATCTCTGATCATCCATCTCAGATTAAGACATCAGCACTCATTCCTACCTTGCCCCTTAGATCCCCCTGTGAAAACTGTGCTCAATCCCCGCACTTTGAATTGCACTTCCACCAATTGCCACAAAACCCCCACAAATCATCAAATCAAACCCCTTATCAATTTACTAGCCTAAAATCTTTATTCTTAATTGGTCAGCCTAATCCTATTGAAAGATCTATCAAATCTGACCCGAGAGAGCCTTCTCATACCTCGTAGGGCTAGCTACGAGGTGAAATGGTTTGATGTAGCCTTGAGAGTTTGTCTATCTCAGCCTAGGTGAATTCCAAGCGCTAACATATTGGCGACCATACTGGGGAGAACATATTAATCGTTTGCTCATTGTCGTGTTATTTCATAAGTCTTAGACGGAGCCTGAAGTTACGCCAGAAGCCTTCGAAAACGCTCTTGTTTTACATCAGCGCAAGTAGATAAACGCTGCTTCAGTCTATCTCCGTGGGATTTGTGAACATAGCGCTTCATTGACACTTTACCCCAGTACATATATCAAGTTCAGATCTGATTGTTGATGGTGAACAACGATCAGACACTTGAAAGGCTGAAATCATTCACTGGCGACTCCTTCACTGAAAACTCCAGAGATCGATGTTTCATGGTGACTTCACTGCAGATAGATCAGTGGCTTTGAGATTTTCAAGATGGATCAGATTGCAAGAAGATATGCTCCATTGAGCCGAGATCACATTCCAGGTTTTCCGAATAAAATTCCGAAGGTAGATTGGTCAAGGAATTTGCCTACATTTAAAGATGATGGTCGGAAGGACGCTGCTCTACATCTGGTCAGATTTCACATGCATATTCGCAAATTCAAGATCGATTTTCCTGAAGATTGCTTGATGAAGATATTCTTGGCCACTTTGGAAGGTGAAGCCCAATCATGGTATGAAAGTTTGCCGCCTGCTTGTATTTATTGTTTAAAGGATTTTCATGTTATGTTCATTGAGCGATATAAGGACTCTTATCCATCATTAAATTTAGTTCAAGACTGTTGCAAGCATGCACATAATTTTATTGAAAGCCTTGAAAAGTTTTATGAAGATGACAATTTCATGGATGAAGAGATCATGGAAGCCTTGTATGAAAATCCGTTTCAGCAGCACACAGAAATCTTAGATACTTGTCAAGATCAGCAGGTTGAAAATGGCCATATGGCTGAAAATGATGAAAGAGAAGAGCTTGTTTCAGATCTGCTCACGGAAGAGGACAACATGCATATTGGAGAATGTGGGACAGCTACTTCAGTTCTGGATTCAGATTGTGATAACCAAGCATACCTTGTGTTGAATCCGGAAAGTTTTGTTGTTGAGGTCATCCGGAATAAAGAAGACAAAGTTTTTGATCCAAATGTTCTCATGCCATTAGAACAGAGCCTGCATGAGGAGGTAATCCAGTCAGTTCATGAAAAGCAAGATGACATCTTCATTCAAGTAAGTGAAACAGTTCCTTTGGATGAATTTATGATAGATGATAGAACTGTCATTTTTGCACCTCAAGAATCAGCTGAAGTTTCTTTCCTTATGATTGAAGAATGTAATGAGAATCCGGCTGTCATATCATATGAAGATCACCTACCATATTGTCTGACCACCGAAGATTATAGCATACAGGATTACCTTTCAGATTCTTCATATGTTTCATGTGCTGAAATGTTTTTCCAAGAAGAGATTTGCTCATCCATTTGTTCGGAGTTTTTTGAAGCCCATGAGCATACTTGTATCGAAGCACATGATGAAGGAAGATCAGAGTTTGAAGCAAAAGACACCTTGATCTTTCAGCAGGAGGTGGCAGCGGCAAATCTTCATGTTTTTCACGATCCTCTAGTAAGTTTGTTGCAGCCAGCAGTGATAGTGTTTATTGCAGTATTCAGTGATGAAGGAGAATATGGTCAGCTATGTTTTTGGATGCTCAGTTATAGGTTTATATTGTTGACCAGAAGATCTGATAGAAAGAATCAATCAAGAAGGCATCTGCTTGATTGGTTGCATTGGCATTTTGATATAGTTTGATGGTATTTTGTCTTGTAAGAAACACAGGTGGTTGTCATCATGATTTCAAATCTTGATGGACTGCTGCCCTTCATAAGCTTTGTAAGTTTTGTTTTAAGTCAAGTCATGAGTCATTTGTGTTTGGTCTGTTGAGTAAGTTTTTCAAGTTATTTCAGTTTGCCATCGAGTCAGTTTGAGTCAAGCATCAGTTAAGTTTCCGCTTATAGTCAAAGTCAAATAAAGTCTTTTTGAGTTGGTTATTTTTTCTATTAGTTGACTCCATTGCCCAATGGCTGAAGGCACTGGTCTGCTCTCCCAAGAGGTCTGAGGTTCTTGGCACCTCCAAGGAGCTACCATCCCCATTGGAGCCAATGTTAGTGTCAGTCTTTGCAGCCTTCCTTCAGTGATCAAATATGCTCTTTCAAAGTGATTTTGAAGTGTCAAGGTCAAATTTTGTCATTTCAAAGAGTTTTCAAGCAAAATTTGGTCACTAAGCATTAGGTCTAGGGTTTGCTTTCACTCTGTTTAAAGTTGCCCAAATGTCAGTCCATGTCATCATTCAGCTGAGTTTATCATCATTCATAGGGTTGTCATTATCATGTCAGTGTCAAATGAGTCATTTTACACTTTGTTCATGCTTCATGTTGCGTCCAGGCAAGGTCATTTCCCTCTCCTAGGGTTTTGAAGGCAATTTCTCTTGGATGGTCAAATCACCGGAAAAAATTGTTTCCAGATGTTCATACACCTTCCCCTACCCTTCACCTACCTTATCAAACACTTCCCAACACTCAGATCCCCAAATTCCTCATTTTTGCACAAACCCTAGTTTCTAGCTACAACCTGGCAATTTTCTAGGTTTGGCCTGTGTTTTGTCCTTTTCGACCCCTTCCCCTCACTCAATCTCTGAGATTCCACTTTCCCCTGCTTCCTCACATCCCTCCCCACTCCCAAAAATTTTCCCAAGAATTTAGAAGCCCTCTATCCCCTTCATTTCGCTCCATTTCGACAAAATCCCTTGTTTCACACATCGGGACAAGTTTCACTCAAAAGCTGTTTCTGAGCAATCAAAGATGAATTTTGCAAAACTGAGAGAGGTTTTTGTCCACAACATGCCAAGGAAGAAAAACCTCTTTCACTTTTTACACAGGTGTCATGGTTTGAGAGAAATGTCAAAAATACCGGCGAGAACGAAGGTGCTCCAAGGACGGTTGGCCAAAGCACAAAAACGAAGGAAAACGCCCGATCCACTCCAAACTTTGGCCAAAGCCTCTTTGAATGAGCATGGTACTTGATTGGGGACTCCTAGCCCAAATTTCAAGAAATTTGGAGAAAATTGTGTCATTTGTGAATTTTTTGTGCAATTTACAGGTTTAGGCCATTGGAATGGTCTCACCCCGGGTGAGACCATTTTGGAGGACTGCTCGGAATTTTGAAAACTTGGCATTTTTGGAAAGGGCATGCAAAGAGAAAAATTACCAATACTTGGGAGAAGCCTAATTTTGAGATTTGAGCCTCCAAAAGCTCAAAATACATCAAAAAAATGACTTTCTGCCCACTTTTTGAGTTGCAGAAAGTGACCTTGGGAGAATTGATTTTTGAGGGGTCAAATCAACTCCAAATCCAGAAATTCCACTTGGGATGGAAAGTAGACAGATCAAGATTTCCAATGAGCCATCTTGCACCTGATTTGGACCAGTGGAACCCACTCAAAAACAGCTGTGAAGGTGCGCGACTAGAACTTCCAGGGGCGCGACCAGAACTTCCAGATTTGCCAGAATTCACATTTTTGGTCAAAAAACACTGTTTTGACTATGGTTGACTATTTTTACTTGTAGATGATGGATAAATGTAATATTTTCATGGCACTTTGGTAGATTTTATCTTTCTTTACCCTTCTAGAAGCTTCCATGATGTAAAAAGTGAAAAATTAATGCATGGATGAGTTAGCTAAGTAATAGAGGTAAGTTGTTTGGCTGCCTATTTTCTAGTTCTTAGTTTAGAATTAGTTCAAACTGCTCCTAGGAAGCTGAGCTCGACCCCTAGAGGTGGGGAAAGGAGTTAGATGGTCTAGATGGTTTATATTATGCTCTCTCCTTCTCATTTTCATGGTTGGACTCTTGTGTAAGGAAGCTTTATTGTATATTGTGCATCTATTTCTGCAATTGAAGGCAAGGAAAGCCAGGGTTTTACAGACATCTTTGAGGATTCTTGTGGATCTGATTGTTGATGGTGTGTTCTCTACATGTTCTTGTAAGTTTGTTTATGTGTTTCACATCTCTCTTATGCTTCTAAATTGGACAGATGAAGTGGTAAAGTTTGAACTCATGTTTTGACATGCTCAGCTTTTTAGTTTGTTCAATTTTAATGTTTTCTACTATCTAGAGAGGATTCGAATTGTGTGTTTGCCCTCTTTAGCTTCTCCTCTATCATCTCTGATCATCCATCTCAGATTAAGACATCAGCACTCATTCCTACCTTGCCCCTTAGATCCCCCTGTGAAAACTGTGCTCAATCCCCGCACTTTGAATTGCACTTCCACCAATTGCCACAAAACCCCCACAAATCATCAAATCAAACCCCTTATCAATTTACTAGCCTAAAATATTTATTCTTAATTGGTCAGCCTAATCCTATTGAAAGATCTATCAAATCTGACCCGAGAGAGCCTTCTCATACCTCGTAGGGCTAGCTACGAGGTGAAATGGTTTGATGTAGCCTTGAGAGTTTGTCTATCTCAGCCTAGGTGAATTCCAAGTGCTAACAGAACCATTGGTGTTCATTGGTCGAATTGGCACAACATGTTATTTTCAGCGCTATGGGCATACCGAACCTCAGTAAAAAATTCAACAGGGTTCACTCCTTTCCAGCTAGTTTATGGCTTAGAAGCTGTGTTACCCATTGAATGCGAAATCCCATCACTTCAAATGGCTGTCGAATTACTTCCAGCTACTTCCGAAGAGGAGAAACGTTTATTGTACTTGGCTAAATTAGATGAGACTCGACGTGACGCTACATTGGCAATCGAGACTCACGCGAAACGAATGAAAGCTCAGTATGATAGAAATGTAACCCTCGAAGTTTTTCGGAAGGAGACCTAGTACTATTATATGATCAAGCTAACGATAAGCTAGGTGCCGGAAAATTCGTTCCCATGTGGCATGGGCCCTACATTGTAAAGCGAAAGCTAGCAAAAGGGGCTTATGAGCTAGTTGACTTTGATGGGGACTCTTTGGGTAAACCCAGAAATGGACTTTACCTAAAGAGGTATTATGCTTAAATGATGGGTATGGAGAAATTTTTAGATAGGTTAGATTTTCTTTCTAGCTAGCAAGTGTGTTAGTTTAGTCAGTGTGCTTAGCTTAGAGAGTGTGGTTTTTCATCGTTATTCTGGCTTATCTTGGTTTTACTCTTGATATTGCAAATGTCGACGCCTCTCCAAACATACATTGGATTTGCTGATGGTGCTTGTCGTAGTACACGGAACATCTCTTCCGCAGCTTGGGTTATCTATTCGCCCTCTGACGAGTTAGTTTCTATGCATGGGGTAAGCCTCGGTCAAACAACGAACAACATTGCAGAATACAGTGCAGTGATTGAATTATTATCCGAATCTATTTCATTTGGAATTCGACGTTTGATAGTGAGGTTAGATTCTGAACTTGTTGTATTACAGCTTAATAGAGTTTATGCCATTAGGAATCCTGTGTTATTAAGGTTGTTTTTGAGAGTGCGTCTCTTGGAACGTGAATTTGATTACATTGAATATCAACATATTCCAAGGTCTTTGAATACATTAGCAGATGCAATTGCTTCTCGAATGTTGGACAGACATTTACGATAAATCATGCAAGTAAATTTAAAAAACATTTCATCACATATGTTAAACAAGATAAGCCGGTAATAGTGATATATATAGATAGAAGTGTGTCAAAAAATATATACATCGTCTTCGATCATAGGTTGAAAACACCTTATGATCGGCAAAATGATAGTACAAAAAGTCAAAATGTCACATGTGACTACAAAAGTGACTAGTCAATCACTGGTGGTGCTCTCTGTATGACACCACTGCGCGGGCTACCTTACGCAAAAATCTCCTAAACGGTCCAGGGACCGCGACTACGAAGCGCTGAAGCCGGGTAGGGATGTCATCCATAGTAGTCTCAGGTATATCTGCCGTGAGACGCTCTAGATCATGCTCCAACTCAGCTAGTACTTCTGCAGCCGCGTCCTGTGGGGCCGGTACCGGTGCAGCTGGATGTAGTCTATCAAAAGGCCGGAGGTTGGCTGGACGCTGTGGACCAACATCTGCATTTTGAAAATTTTACTGTTAGTTTTGAGACGATATATATGAAAAATAAAAAAAAATACATAATTAGAGAACTTGTGAAAATAAAAGTACCTCTGTCATCCCATTGTTCTCCCGGTGGAAGAACCATGTCCGGATCACCTCTAAAATCCACTCCGGCATACGGAAAGTCCTGTATCGAAAAAACCTGGTCCTCTAACCAGTGAAAGTAACTATCTGAGAATCGAACCACTGTCGCACCCTCGTCAGGATGCCGGGCCATCACCGCAACCCATCGTATCAGCTTTGGCTCCCGAGGACCCAAGATATCAACAGTGAGTTGCTGAGGGATCAGCATTGGAACTCTCTCCAAGGCAAAGCTCACGACTAGAGGCCCATATCCAAAAGTCTTTAGTCGTCCATTCTTTGCCTTGGTCAGTTGGCTCTTCATATGAGCCGACACAGCTTCACACCAGTTGAAAATGGTGCCTTGGTAACAGTCAATTGCCATCCGCATTTGGGATCCGGAAGCAATGTGTAAAGCGGCCGCGCCGCAAATTCTGGTAACCGTGAACGCTATGACTTTGAGTTCAGGCAGAGTGATGTGTTTTATCTCTATGCCTTTTGAATGGTGAGCCCCAGGTGTGCACCACTCGTCGCGGAGACTATCAAGGGATTGGCCACCCGGCCTAGTCCCTGCAAGACTAAGTTGCTCACCTCTGTTCGGCAAGCCAGTGAGAAAGTATACATCCGAGGGCTCTATCTCGAGCTGGTGCCCTCCTATGTAAAAGCATTGTTCTTGAACGTTCCATCGCTCAACCAGCCATTCCAAGAATCTTACCTGGCCCCTCATGCCCGGTATGGTCCAATATTTGTATAATCCGCATGCTCTTAGGGCATCCAGGGAAGGTTGATGATTTATTGCAACTTCATCATCCTCTACATGCTCTCTTTCTCTCCAATCTAACATGGTTAATACCCTGCACATCAAAAATAGCAATTAGAAATTGATTTGGGAATTTTTGGTAGTTTTTTTAGGGAGTTGGGGTTTTGAAATGCGCACTTCTCGGAAGACGCACCCCGGCTTTGTAGCACAGGGCGCCCGGACGTGGCTGGCCTGAAGGCGGGCCACGTCTTCCGACCATTTTCCCGTATGAGAAAAAGTCGGGGGACGCGGGTCACCCGAAGGGCACCCGCGTCCGCCGAGAGGCGCATTCCAAAACCAAAACCCCCCAAAAAATGAAACTAAGACCTAAAAATTGATTCTAAACGGATAGAAATGCAGAGTAGGATGTGTAAAATACCTGGATAAGACGGCGTTCGATTCCGACGGTCGGATTTTCCGCAGCGACCACGGGAAGTTTCTTGTCAAAAGCTCCTTTTTCAACCTCAACAGTGAAACGGTAAAAATGACATGGTAAAAGGTCTTTTTATAGGTTTTTTGGATGAATTTTTATAGGTTTTTTGGATGAATTAGTTCATTTTTTACCATGAAAAGATAGTTTTCGATGTATTTTTGCCTATTTTAAACAGGTATGAGTAATGTGTTGCTTTTGTGCAGGACAAAGGGATTTCGAGGGAAATTGTCATTTTTCACAAATAAAAATATCAGAGTCATCTTTTAAGCCCTTTTCTGACTCCTAAAACATGAAAAGATCGCCGAGCGTTTCTTTTACACTCGTTAAAACGGAATTAAAAGACGGTCCCCTTTTAGCTCTTTTCTGACCGCAAAATCAGGAAAAGATTGCCGGGTTTTTGTCGTTTCAAACTCGATAAGGAAATAAAACGACGTGTCCTTGATCGCTTTTTACTTTTCAGGTCAACGACACTATTATGAAAGTACTCCTTGGTCGCAAGATCAAGCGGTTCCCCCAGGTATTATTTTATACTTTTTCGGGCTTGAGGGACACAAATATACGAAAAAGTTCAACGTGGAGTCTCCTTTTGTTTTTTCAGACTCTCTAAAAATGAAAAACGCCGAGTTTCTCCTATACTGGGCTCGTTAAACTTTTACAGTAAAGGACCTGTTCAATTACAAACAGGAACGAACCACTCCTTCCTAGGGTTCGAATTTAAACTAGGTTGGACTCGTCCGAAGGATGAGCTTATAATCAAGCATATGTTATCCTCCTCAAGCTTGTTAAAAATAAAGAGGTACTTGCCAGAAATGGTGGGGGAAAAGAGAGAAGAATGAACCTGTTTGTTACCTTTTGTCTCAAAAGAAACTTTATTACCACTCTTGAACACGACACTTTTCATTCACCTGGGTTGGGAAATCTTTTACCTCACAGTTGACCAAACCACTTTGAAAGTCTTTAACCGGGTTCCGGGGATTAACTTTGAGTTATTCGTCACCAAGCCATCTGTTGTGTCGTTATGTGTTCAAGAGGTCTGCAAGCAAAACTTTCATCTGCAAAATACTTGTCATCCATTTGACCATCCTTGAGTCAGTCTTTACAGCAACATTTCTTCAACTTGAACAATGATTTCGTGTTGCGGGCTTGCCTGCAACAGGTCGCTTTCTATCGACATCGACACATTATCTAGAAAGATGACTTAGGAATCGACAGTACCTTGAAGTCTGCATGCATCAATGGCAGGTTTCTCGCCTTTGACGTTAGTTTACATCATTGACTTTCGATCAAAGGATTCCGTGAAGTGTTCGACATCAAAACATCTATTCACATTTCACGGGTTGTGCTTGGTACTTTGAGAACCATTGACATTACTGGTGGTCTCTCTCACGCTTGTTAACAGTTTACATCATCGACTGGTAATCAAGTGGTTTCTAACATGTTCGACATCAAATCATTTAAATCACATGGCTAGAATCGTACCAATTCGGGAAGTAGAAGTGAAGACCCTGGATCTAGTTTCTACCATCCAGGCTGCGAGGAGTTTTGTATTCATTATCTATGTAGACTAATCATAAACAGATGGCTGCGTCCATACTGTGTCTACAAAAGTCTATAAAAATGATGTACTGCAAGATCATTCCTGTATCAGAGTAGTTAGTCCATTAGTTAAAGTTTTGAATCTGAGTATGGGAATGCCTACCTCAGTGATGATATAATCTTATACATGTATTTTGTGTTGAAAATTGCAGGTTCCAACCAGGTCATCCACAAGACAATCCTTGAAATGATAAAGCGCTTCACCCTTCCTAGAATTACAAAACCCTAATCTATTCCAGGCTTCGCACTTTAGGGGGCAATCTGTTACACTAAAAAATGTCACCATGACTACTTACAGTTAGTATGGCTCAAATCAACAGTCATGCTACCCTCTTAGGCAAGTCTTATGCCTCTGCTATCCATCTCAAACTCAAAGAAGAGAGAAAGTCTTGTAAAAAATGTGTTTATCTCTGGGGTCGCAGGTTCTCTCTAGCCTTACCTGCGGGGACGCTCACAATGTTCACAAAAGTTGCGTCCTTGGACGCTCTGTATGTTAAGGGACAGGTGCGTCCTTCTGTAAAAGGCAAAATGCGCGAGTTTCATCTTTAAAAAGTTACTTGTGGTTACTTCTAGAACTTTCTAGAGGTCGGTTTGATGAATTGGATGCGCCTCCAGTTGGTTCATGTATCTCTATTAAGGAGGAACTTATCCCATCAATAAGGGAGCTATCCCACCCAAAGAGGGGGATTATCCCATTGATGGTGGACCTGAATAACCTCTTTACAGCACTATAAATAAAGACATTGAGCCAGAGGGAGGAGAGGTTGGAGCTATACATTTTCTTTGGGTAAATGCTGCAGGAATTAGGACTCCCATTTAGAACCTTGTGAGGAGAGATTGTCTTTGCTTGATTCTACTTGGAAGTGGGTGAGCTTTGTCAAAGTAGAGGAAAACCCTTGATGGACCCTGGGAGGAACTTGCACAACACCAAGGCCAGGTTGTAAGAGTTTCTTTGTTTCGTTATTAATACAAACTGGTTTATTTTTCTCAATAGCTTGTGTTAATGAGTTATTTCATGTGTTCCTTGGTCTGCATGTTGAATATATGTTTTATTATATGAAATACAAGTGCTTGGTAATTGTTTGATTGTTTGTGGTTGCAGGAATTGACTTGAAGGAGGAGCTCATCCGGATCGGCAAGGACGGACTACAACAACAGCGTTTTGGAATAAGGTAAGCCTAAACACTTGTAGTTTTTATGTTTTAAAAGGTATATTTAGAGAAAGATCACTCCATTTTGTCTTGTTTGTCGCTAGAGAGTTTAGACTCCTAGGGAGGTCAGTTGTGTCCGCACAAACGACTTTTTCCGCCACGACACTCCTTCGGGATCTCATGCCACCGATGGTATGATTGGCATGGTTAACACTAAAAGTAAGAAGAATTCTTCCAAGAATTCTTCCCCTATCATAACCTTGCCTGATTCCCCAACAGGAGATTCTTCTGCAGAGATCTCCGCCGATATTCACGTTGTAGAGTCATCTACATCCAAATCAAAATCCGGTGGGAAGAAGAAAGGAAAGAAGAAGAATAAAATGGACAAAAGTTCAAAGGAGAAACCTAAAAAGGCAGAATCCAATGATGAAAAGCACAAACCTCGTTATCCTTGTCTCATTTGAGACGATGAACATTTTACAAGAGACTGCCCTCATCGTGCAGAGGTTGCGAAGATTGTCAAGGGTTCCTAAACTCCTGCTGTTTTGAAGGATCCTTTTCCATCTCAAGACAGTAAGATGATAGGTTCATCCGCGAATGCCAATGAAGAACCCATACTGATGATGTCCCATGTTAGGATTGCGACTCGATCACAAGATTATGGTAGTAAAAGTCCTGTTGATGGTAAAGAAGCAAAATCTTCTCATTCTAATCCATCAACCTCAGCTCCCGGTTTCGATCCACTACAGATCGAGAAACCTAATACAAACTTGGTAATCAAACCGCCTGCCAAGGGTATACTTCGAAAGTCAGCTTTCAATCCACATGCGAGAGCGGATCAGAATTATAACATTATTGAGGATTTAGCTGTTTCACCCTCAGCAATGTCAGCTTTGGAAGTGCTGCAATCATGTCCACCACAACGTAAATTACTTTTGTTGGCTATAGGAGCTGTTGATGTTCAGGACCCAAACCTAATAATCTTCGATCTAGAAAATAGTACACCGCATTTGCCTCATCAAATGGCTCTCCAGATTCCAGTGATAGTAAAAAATAGGCCTATTCATCGGACTGTAATTGATGAGGGAGCCTCAACGTGTATTATGTCGATACAATGTTGGAGATCGCTTGGTTCTCCTTCGCTAAATTAATCCCCGTTGATTCTAAAGGCCTTTGATGGCCGTGGGTTTCAACCTTTTGGCATTCTACAGGATTTTCCTATAGGGGCTGAAGGAAAAACCGTTAGTCTAGATGTGGAGGTGGTTGATGCCCCTCTAGATTACAACCTTCTCTTGGGTCGAAGTTGGTCTTACGCTATGACAGCGGTCGTTTCATCGGCCTTTCGAGTAATAAAGTTTCCAAACAATGGAAAGATCGTAACAATAGACCAGTTGGCTTACTTTTCATCCAACCCAGCCTCTTCGGAGAGTATTCAGCATGTTGGTAAAACGACTATCCCATATAAGAATGTTGGAGTAGGATTAGTTAAAGATGTCGGTTTACTGGGAACTTTTCCTTTTCCTCCAATCAACGCATCATCTTCATTTGCAACCATTCATATGATTACATCAAACACCATTTTTTATGATGATCCTTGGATTGTCCCTTCTGAATCTGAGATAGACTCATTTGGTAATACCATGCCTTTGAGTCCATATGAAATTGCCTATGAAGCCGTGCAGTCTTTTTCCGACCCATGTTCAACCGAAAATGACTTAATGAAAGTGGTCTGTGAGGAATCACTTTTCACATCAACCTTGAATTTAACTACGTTTTCTGAACTTGTTCACTCTGACGAGCAAATTCGTGAAATCCTATGTGTAGATGATTTACCATGGGGAGATCTCCATCACAGATCTTCGTTTTTACCTGAGGATGATCGTTTTGAAAATGATTTCTCATCAATTTTTACAACTGAATATGTCAAGGAACCTCAGAATCCAATGAAACATCCTGATTCAGAGTTAAATTTGGGAAACATCTCTTGAACTATTCCTATTGACATTTCGCTTAAGCCCGGAATTGTTAAGAACATTCATATAGGTGCCTCGTGTACAGATGGTGAAATTCAATTATATAAGGCCCTATTTCAAGAATTCTGCGATGTGTTTGCCTGGTCCTATGAGGAAATGCCAGGAATTGATCCTGCGATTGTTATTCAAGAAATCAAGACTTACCCAGACGCTAAACCCGTCCGACAATGTTTGCATCAAATTCACCCACTAAAAGCTGCTACAATTAAAGAGGAAGTTGAAAAATTATTGAAAGCAGGTTTCATTTATCCGATCCTGTTAACGGATTGGGTATCGAATATTGTTCCGGTTAACAAAAAGCAGGGAACAATAAGAATATGCATCGACTATAGGGATATCAATCGAGCCTGTCCAAAGGACAATTACCCAACTCCCTATATCGATCAAATCATTGATGATTGTGCTGGCAGCGAAATATTCTCCTTTAGGGACGGTTTTTCCGGATACAATCAAATTAACATTCTACCTGTCGATCAACCACAAATGGCTTTCATTTGTCCATGGGGGACATTTTCTTATTGCAAGTTACCTTTTGGGCTTAAGAATGCCGGAGCAACTTTTCAAAGGGTGATGTCTTATGCGTTTCATGACATCAAACACATTGTGCAGCCATATCTCGATGACTTGCTTGCTCCTTCCTTACATCGAGCTGATCACCCCGTCCATTTACGAGCAATTTTTATGAGGTGTAGGCATTATCGGATTCGGTTGAACCCACACAAATGTGTCTCTTGTATAGAAACAGGTCGATTACTGGGATTTGTAGTTTCGAAAGCCGGCATTCGCGTTGATCCCTCGAAGGTCGAAGCTATCATCAAATTGCCTCCTCCTTCGAGTCTTCCCCAACTCCAAAGTTTGCTGGGGAAAGAAAATTTTTTACGACGATTCATTCCTAACTACGCCGAGGTTACAAAGGGTTTTACCCAGTTGTTGAAGCAAAACACTCCATTCTATTGGGATGAGATAGCTCAGAAATCTTTTGATGCACTCAAACACGCGTTGACCCATGCACCGTTGTTTCATCCTCCCAATTACAACCAGGATTACTTCTTGTATCTCGCCGCCTCTCATTCCACCATTGGAATGGTTTTAGTTTAGGAAGATGAATTCGGAAATGAAAATGTGATATATTACCTTAGTCGAACTTTAAATCCAACTGAGCTAAAATACTCACATGTGGAGAAATTGGCATTGGTTGTTGTTCAAGCTGTCCAACATTTTTGTCACTACATTCCACTACGCAAAACTATGGTAATTTCATATTGCAACCCTATGATCTACATTTTGACCAAGAAATTGCTAGGGGGCAAGTACTCTAAATGGATCGTTATCCTGCAGGAGTTCGACTTGGAATTTGAGAAATCTAAGTCTAAGAAATCTTTAGTTTTTGCGGAGTTAATGTGTGACTTCCCGCGTGCTGACACGGAAACTGTGGCGGAGGAGCCCATTGCAAACGAATCCTTATTACTAATCAGCACTTTAGGTCCGTGGTATGGGGATATCATCGTTTATCTCCAGACCCAATCCTTTCGGCCAGAAATTTCAAGGTCAGAACATCGAAAAATTCGATTCCAGTCCCAACAATTCAGGATTATTGGAGATACTCTTTATCGCCGTGGGGCGGATTCTTTTTTTCGACGTTGCTTAACTCACGAGGAAGCTGAAAGGGTTCTAAATGACTATCACTCTGGAGCGTGTTGTGGTCATATGTCTGGGTTTGCCACAGCCCATTGCTCGCTAGCTACTTCTGGCCGTCTTTATTTAAAGATTGTATTACGGCGGTCCGAAAATTCCACAACTACCAAATTTTTTATCGTAAGATGCGCGCTCCACCTGCTCCTCTCCACCCTATAATTGTCGTTGGTCCTTTTTCCAAATGGGGTATCGATTTTATTACATCTAACCCTCACTGGGCCGGGGGGCATGCATATATCATCCTTGCGGTAGATTATTTTACTAAGTGGGCTGAGGCGATGCTTACATTTGAGGCAGACGACAAGACAGCTGCAATTTTCATGTTCAATCATATCATTGCTAGGTTTGGTGTCCCACAAGCGATAATCACTGATCATGGGTGTCATTTTCGAAACGTTATGATGACCGAACTAACAGGCCAGCTTGGTTTACGTCACGATAGTTCAACCCCTTATTATCCACAAGCGAATGGTCTGGTTGAATCCATCAACAAAGTTTTAGTTATCATGATCCGACGAATCATTGGGATTCATCGGTCGAATTGGCACAACATGCTATTTTCAGCGATTTGGGCATACTGAACTTCAGTAAAAACATCAACTGGGTTCACTCCTTTCCAACTAGTCTACAGTTTGGAAGTGGTGTTACCCATTGAATACGAAATCCCGTCACTGCAAATGGCCATCGAGTTACTTCTAGCCACTTCCGAAGAGGAAAAGCGTTTGTTATACTTGGCTCAATTAGATGAGAATCGACGTGATGCTGCATTGGCGATCGAGACTCACGCAAAACGAATGAAAGCTCAGTATGATTGAAATGTGACCCCTCAAAATTTTTCAGAAGGAGATCCCTATGTGGCATGGTCCCTATGTTGTCAAGCGAAAGCTAGCCAAAGGGGCCTATGAATTGGTAGACTTTGACGGGGACTCTTTGGGTAAACCCATAAATGGCCTTTACTTGAAGAGGTATTATGCTTAAAAGAATGGGTATGGAGATTTAGTAAGGATAATTTTTCTTTCTAGCTGGTGTGTTTTAGTTTAAACAGTGTGCTTAGCTTAGAGAGTGTTTTTCGTCATTATTCCTGCTTATCTTGGTTTTACTCTTGATATTGCAGATGTCGATGCCTCTCCAAACATACATTGGTTTCGCTGATGGTGCTTGTCGTAATACACGGAACATCTCTTCCGCAGCTTGGGTTATCTATTCGCCCTCTGGCGAGTTAGTATCTATGCATGGGGTAAGCCTCGGTCAAACAACGAACAACATTGCCGAGTATAGTGCAGTGATTGAGTTATTATCTGAATCTATTTCATTTGGGATTCGGAGTTTGATAGTGAGGTTAGATTCTGAACTCGTTGTATTACAGCTTAATAGAGTGTATGCCATTAGAAATCCAGTGTTATTAAGATTATTTTTGAGAGTGCATCTCTTGGAACGTGAATTTTATTATATTGAATATCAGCATATTCCAAGGTCTTTAAATACATTAGCAGATGCAATTGCTTCTCGAATGTTAAATAGACATTTGCAATAATCATACATGTAAATTTAAAACCATTCCATAACATGATTTACAAGATAAGCCGGTAATAGTGATATATATAGGAGTGTGTCAAAAAATACATCGTCCTCGATCATAGGTTGAAAAACACCTTATGATTGGCAAAAATGATAAGTACAAAAAACAAAAATGTCACATGTGCCCACAATAGGCGATCATCCTATCATTGGTGATGATCTCTATAAGAAACCACTGCACGGGCCACATTACAAAGGAACCTCCTAAAAGGTCCCGGGACCCCAATCACATAGCGCTGAAGTCGACGAGGAATGTCTTCTATAGTGGTCTCTGGAATATCTCCTGTCAAGCGCTCGACATGACCCTCCAACTCGCCCAAAACCTCTGTTGATTCGTCCTATGGGGCTGGCGCGGGTGCAACTGGTTGCCTCCTCTCATAAGGCCGGAGAGCGGCCGGTCGCTGTGGAACCACATCTGCATTTGAAATTTTTACTATCAGTTTTGAGACGATGAAAAAATAACAAAAAATTAAAATAGAAAAATGTTGAAAAGGATTTTACCTGACTCGTCCCACTGCTCTCCTGGTGGAAGAACCATGTCTAGGTCACCACGAACATCTATCCCAGCATAAGGGAAGTCCTGAATAGAAAAGACCTGGTTTTCCAGCCATTGGAAATACTCAGGTTTGAATCGAGCAACCTCTGTCCTCTTGTCTGGGTGACGGGCCATGACTGCGACCCATCACATCAGTTTGGGCTCTCGAGGAAGCCCAGCTCCAACAGTAAGGTGCTGTGGGATCAGCATAGGAACCCTATCCAGGCCAAAACTCACAACCAAAGCCCATAACCAAAGGTCTTTAGTTGTCCATTTTTGGCCCTGGTCAGTTGGCCTTTCAGATTGGCCAACACGACATCGCACCAGTTGAAGATGGTGCCTTGAAAGCAATCAACTGCCATACGCATCTGGGATCCGGTGGCAATATGTAATGCGGCAGCTCCGCAAATTCTGGTGACAGTGAACACAATCACCATGAGCTCAGGACGGGATATGGTCTTTATGTCTATCCCTTTGTCTCTAGCCTGGTTGTTGCA
Organism: Pinus tabuliformis; assembly: GCA_031772625.1. Lineage (NCBI taxonomy): Eukaryota > Viridiplantae > Streptophyta > Pinopsida > Pinales > Pinaceae > Pinus > Pinus tabuliformis. Next base: position 717,139,421 of record CM062804.1, read on the forward strand.
GTACTCTAGCCTAAGGCTATCAACAGACTGGCCACCTGGCCTAGCCCCAAACAGAGTCAAGTCTTCGCCTCTCTTAGGCAAACCAGTCAAGAAATATATGTCCGCCGACTCGATTTCGAGCTGGTGGCCACCAATGAAGAAGCACTGGTCCTGTATGTTCCATCTGTCAACCAACCACTGTAAGAAATCCACCTGAGCCCTCATGCCAGGAATGGCCCAGTATTTTTACAATCCGCACGCCCTCAAAGCATCAAGTGAAGGCTGATGATTCCATGCGGCAGCATCCATGTCCTCATGCTCTCGTTCACGCCAATCTAGCATGATGTACTCTCTGCATCAAGTATAAAGACAAATTAAAACGCTAGAAAATATTTCGTGTGGTCCATTTTTGAGAATTTTTGGGTTAAAAAGCCTTGCAGCGGGGACCGCACCCTCCAGGTTAGACACAGTGCGTAGGACCGCACTTTGTCTACACGGAAAGTGCGGACCCCGAGCTTTTTCCCAATGGAGAAAAAGTCGGGGTCCGCAGGCCCGCAATGGTAAACCTGCGGGCCCCCGCACGCGGGTTTTGTGCCTAAAAACCCTCCCAAAAATGAAATAAATGACTAAAACAAAAAATTAAACGGCTAAAAATGAAGAGTGAGATGATGTGGATTACCTGGAGAAGACGGCGTTCGATTCCGACGGTTGGATTTTCTGCAATCTTCATGGGAAGTTTTTTGAGCAAAAGCACTATTTTCTCACCCAAACTCAAACGGTAAAAATGAATTGACAAAGGCCCTTTTTATAATTTTTTTGAGTAAATAAATTGCAAATTTGTTTATGTTTCACTTTGAAAAGGTATTTTGTGACATTTTTATCCATTTCAAACAGGTATGAGTAATGTTTGTGTTTTTGTGCAGAGTAAAGGATTATTCAGGCGAAATCTATCATTTTCGACGAAAAAACATGTAGATTCATCTTTGAGCTCTTTTCTGACTCCTAAAACATGAAAAGATTGCCGAGTGTTTCTTTTAAACTCGTTAAAATGGAATTAAAAGACGGTCCACTTACAGCTCTTTTCCAACCATAAAAAACATGAAAAGATTGCCGGATTTTTGTCATTTCAAATTCGATATCGGTCATAAAACAACGTGTCATTGATCGCTTTTTTACTTTTTCGGGTCAAAGGCACTAATGACGAAAAGTACTCCTTGGTCGTAAAAGATCAAGCGGTTCTCTCAAGTATTATTTTATACTTTTTTGGGCTTGGGAGACACAAATTTACGAAAAAGGTCAACCCTGGAGTCTTCTTAAGTTTTTTCAAACTCTCTAAAATTGAAAAATGCCAAGTTTCTCCTATACTAGACTCGTTAAAATTTCACAGTAAAGGACTTGTTCAATTACAAACAGGAACGAACCACTCCTTCTTAGTGTTCGAATTTAAACTAAGTTGGCCTCATCCAAAGGATGAGCTTATAATCAAGCAAATGTTATCCTCCTCAAGCTTGTCAAAAATAGAGAGGTACTTGCCAGAAATGGTGGGGGAAAAGAGAGAAAATGAGCCTGTTTGTCATACTTTGTAACCACTCTTGAACACGACACTTTCATTCACCTGGGTTGGGAAATCCTTTGCCTAATAGTTGAACAAACCACATTGAAAGTCTTCAGCCGGTTTTTGGGTATTAACTTTGGGTCAATTGTCACCAAGCCATCTGTCGTGTCGTTATGTGTTCAAGAGGTCACTGCCAATAAGCCATTCATTTGAAAAATATCTGTCATCCATCTTGACCATCCCTGAGTCAGTCCTTGCAACTAAATTTCTTCAACTTGATCTATGATTTCGTGTTGTGGGCTTGCCTACGACGGATCGCTTTCTATCAACATCAGCTCATTATCTAGAAAGATAATCTAGGAATCGTCAATACCTTGGGATCTGCATGCCTCAATGGAAGGTTTCTCGCCTTTGACGACAGTTTACATCATTGACTTTCGATCAAAGGATTCCGTGACATGTTCGACATCAATACATTTATTCGCATCTCATGGATTGTACTGGGTACTTTGAGAGCCATTGACATCACTGGTGGTTTCTCTCACACTTGTTAACAGTTTACATCATTGACTGGTAATCAAGTGGTTTCTACCATGTTTGACATAAACACATTCATTCACATGGATAGAATCGTACTGTTTCAGGAAGTAGAAATGAAGACCCTGGATCTAGTTTCCACAATCTAGGCTGCGAGGAATTTTGTATTCATTATATAATGGACTATTCATAAACAGATGGCTGCGTCCATACTGTGTCCACATGAGTCTATACTTGTGATGTTTTACAAGATCATTCCTGTATCAGAGTAATAGTTAGTTTTTCTAGTCAGTTTTGATCTGAGTATGGGAATGCCTACCTCAGCGATGATATGATCTCATATATATATCTTGAATTGAATGTTTTTATAGGTTCCAACCAGGCTCTCCACAAGATGATCCTCGAAATGATAAAGTACTTCACTCTTCCTAAATGATAAGAAATCCTCATCTACTACAGACTTCGCACTTTAGGGGGCAATCCATTACACAAAAATATCGTCACCATGATTATTTGCAGTCAGTATGGGTCTATCATCACTTGTACTGTCCTCCTAAGCAAGTCTTAGACCTCAGCTCTTCAAATCAAGCTTTGGAAATGAGAGAAAGACATCAAAAATCAATGTAACTCTGGTTCCACACTTTCTCTCATGATCACCTGCGGTCCCACACCTTCTGTGTACAAAACCTGCGGACCTGCCCACTCTTTCCCTAACGGTGTAGGTGCGGACCCCTGTGAAAGTCAAAAGGCACAAGTTTTATCTTAAAAAACTCACTTTGGGTTAATTCCAGAGGTTTCTAGAAGGAATTTTGACGTGGATTGTTTGCTCTGAGGTGGTTCATGCATCCCAAAAGAGAAGGAGCTAATCCCTTGATGAGAGGAGCTATCCCTCTGAAGGAGGGCTTTATCCCTTTGAAGGAGGACCTAGTAACCTCCCTCCATTGCACTATAAATACAGGCATTGGGCTGATTACAGGAGAGGTTAGAAGCTGAACATTTTTGAGGGTAAATGCTAGTGAAATCAAGACTTCCTAGTTGAGCTTAAGAGGAGAGATCACACATCTTTTTGGCTTCATTGGGGAGTGAGTGAAACTTGTCAAAGTAGAGGAGACTTCTTGCTGGACCTTGGGAGGAGCTTGTACAGCGTCAAGGCAAAGGTTGTAAAGTTCTTCTTCTTTTGAATTAATACAATCAAACTCATTTTTCTCAACAAGTATCTTATGTTATTTGTTTCATGGACTCCTTGACTTTCATGTTAAATATGTTTTATGCAGTTGGCTTTTCAGGTGCTATTTAATTTGTTTACCTTGTTTGTGTTTGTAGATTCGTGAAAAGGAGCTCATTTGGATCGAAGGAGTGAGGGCATCCACAAGCTTGCGTTGGACCTAAGGTAGGCCCTAAAAACACTTGTTTGCTATTGTTTATCAAAGCATATTTAGAGAAAGATAGTGTCTGGTTGGTTTTCTTGTCATTAGGTCTTCTTAGATTCTAGGAAGGTCTATCTTTTCTGCAAGATCGACTTATTCCGTGTGACAATATGTGGCCGCCGGAGTGGCATGCTCCGCACATCTCTGCAATGGAAAAATCTATTGCACAAAAGAAGAAGGAGGAGGCAAAACTACGCATGGCATAGTTGGCGGAAAAGAGAAAGAAAGAAGTAGCAACAACAAAAGCGCAATAGGCATGGGACGCTATGCAGACAACAGTAGAATAGAAAAAGGCCACAACAGTAGCAGCATAGAAGGCAACAGAGAAGGAGCGTGAGGGCCAAAAGTCACCTTCACCAGAGTATGAGCAAGAGATGGAAACAAAGATAGAGAAGGGTGGCATGGACCCATAGACAGTGTCGACACTATTGAAGTGCCAATGGCTGAGAGAGAAAATGGGGTCCCGCAAGAAGGTGAAATCATCTAAGCTATCGATCGACCCGATCACCCCCTTGAGGGTGATCTACATGATATAGGTGAGATAATGCGTGACATCACCACAGAGGCCCTCCAGAACTTTATAGAGGAGAATCAAATTGTGTTTGGGGCCCTCCAAGCACAAATTTAGGAGTTGCAGGTATGCAATCCTCACGCTAGTACCCTGTCGACCAACCTCGTAGTTGGAATAGCCGCAGCCGAGGAAATGTTGCACACTCATACAACCAACGTAATAGTGCTACTAGAAGGGGCATTGGTTACAACAATTGAGGTCGACTGGCCTACGATTACTACATTGAAGGGGATAGGGATCAACATGGTTGCACTCCCGCGGGAGACACTCTATGTGCTGCAAGATGGGATTACTGCAGAACTATGGGCTAGGGAGATTCGCGCGTTGTAGATGCTGAGTGGGCAGAAGATCAACATGGAGCAGTTGAGCTTGCAGCGCGATGAGGTTGTGTCTCCGAATAGGCTGATGGTGCAGGTACTGGAAGAAGCCTGCCAGATGGTTCCTGAGCTGGCCATCCTAGTGGAAGCACCAATAGAGCCGTGCATCCAGAGGTTAGCAGCAGGGGTGTGTGAGGCACAAGAAGAAATGGTGAAGGTTCAGCTAGAGCTTAACCTTCAGATAGTAGAGTTGTTGTTGAAGGCACAGCCTTCAACTCCTCCAGAGGTAAGGGAATAGTGCGCTAGCGCCATTACATCAGGGCTAGAGGAGATCAACAGTGCAGTAAGGGACTGCACTAGAATGTTGGAATAATCTTTCGAGGTCCTCAGAAATCTGCAGGAGGACCCGAACATATAGTGCTTGGAAATAGAGGCACGTGAGCTATGGCAGTAGTATGACAACTTCAAAGGGACTGCACAAACGGTGACCCTCACTAAAAGTTTCATGCGAATGCAACAGGCCAAAGTGCTTAAAGAGGAAGTGCATGCACCGTGACACAAAGAAGCAGTTTTGAAGGCATGTGTTTAGCCTTGGATCGATGAGGCCTTTGTAATCATAGAAACAATTAAAGTCAAGCTCGCACATATGCAGGAGAGCAGTTATGATATCGCAGTATCATAACAATGGGTACATGAGATTCATCAGGCAGCCGCTCAGCGTGCTGCCGACCTTGCAGTCGTCGGAGCATAGTTGGGAGGTCTCTGTGTGAAGATCTCTGCACCGATAGAGTGAGTTGAGGACGAGTCACAATGTTTATGTTGGGGGCCTATTGGTCATGGGATCCCCCAAAGGCAAGTTTTGGGACTTAAAGCCCAAGTTTTGACTAAGTCTATTGTAAAGACTCTGTGATTTATGGGCACGAAGTGCGAAGATGGTCAATGAGTCAGAGGGTTGTCTTCCCTCATTTCTGTAATGTAATGTCGGTTTGATAGATCTACTCATGGTCCGCAAACCATGGGATTGTATAAATAGAGCGAGGCTCTAAGTGTAAAGACATCAATAACATCATTTAGGAAATCAATGAAGCAGTGAGTCGAAGTGTAGAGTTGTGTCTTTGGGTCGTAGAGTAGGAGAAGGCTCTACAGCTGAGTGTGCAGACCCCTGCAGCTGAGTGCATAGGGCAGGTCAAGTCTGTAACCATGGGAAGCATTAATAAAGAGGATTTTTACCATATTTTTGTGTATATTTTCCTATTTTATGCATTGAAGTATATTGGGTATGAATTGCAAGTTCATTGTTTATTTACTACGCAAAATTACATAAATGTGCTAAATAAATATAATATAAGGTATCTGTTTATGCGAAGATAACTAATTGTTATAAGAAGGTAAGTAAGATCCGTAATGTCACTTAGGGAAATAGTGAATATCACTGCTCCAGCAGCGTAGAAGCCCCAAAACCCCTGGTTAGGGCTATGTGAAGGCCTCGCAGGCTGGGGAAGTGCGCAAAGTAACCTGCTCGAAGATATTCACAGTTGGGCAAAATCAACCCTTCATACATCTCAAGGGTGCGGAAACCTGGTTCCAGCATCCCCCCATATTGCTTGGGGTGATACCTCAGTCCGTGCTCCACGGACTATTACCGAAAGGGGCAGTAGTATAGGGATTTGTTTGAATAATTAACTCCAAGGTTGGGTCAGGCCCCAACAAACCAGCAAGGACTGGCTCCTACACAAGAGTTGACAAAGAAAAAATTGAAGGAACATTTGTTAAGGATTATCACTCTACCCATCAACTCAATGCAGAACACTTATAACAAGTCCAAAATGAAGTTACAGTAGAAAGTACTTCTGCGAGTAGTGAAAGTAAGTCCATTACTCTGAAAGTAGCAGACAATCCAACTCCCCCAAACACTTTGGTAATCTCTCTCACACTATATTACAACATAGTTGAAGAAATGAATAAGGCTCGCATGAATATCTCACTGTTTGAATTAACAAATATCACGAGCTAGTGGGACATGATCCTGTTACACTAAAAAATGTCACCATGACTATTTACAGTTAGTATGGCTCAATCAACAGTCATGCTACCCTCTTAGGCAAGTCTTATGCCTCTGCTCTCCATGTCAAACTCCAAAAAAGAGAGAAAGTCTTGTATAAATGTATTTATCTCTGGGGACGCAGGTTCTCTCAACCTTACCTGCGGGGACGCTCCCAGTGTTCACAAAAGCTGCGTCCAAAGACGCTCTGTATGTAAAGGGACAGGTGCGTCCCCCTGTAAAGGTTAGAATGCGCAAGTTTCATCTTTAAAAAGTTACTTGTGGTCATTTCTAGGGCATTCTAGAAGGTTGTTCGACGTGTATTGGGTGCCTCCAGATGGTTCATGCACTCCTATCAAAGAGGAACTTATCCCATCAATAAGGGAGCTATCCCACCCAAAGAGGGGATTATCCCATTGATGGTGGACCTGATTAACCTCCTCTTGAGTACTATAAATACAGGCATTGGGCCAGAAGGAGGAGAGGTTGAAACTATACATTTTCTAAGGGTAAATGCTGTAGGAATTAGGACTCCCATTTAGAAGCTTGTGAGGAGAGATTGCCATCTTTGCTTGTTCTATTTGGAAGTGGGTGAGCTTTGTCAAAGTAGAGGAAGACTCTTGTGGACCCTGGAAGGAGCTTGCACAACACCAAGGCTCAGGTTGTAATGGTTCCTTTTGATTACCTTTAATGCAAATTGGTCCATTCTTCTCAATAACTTGTTGTTTATGGGTTATTTCATGTACTCCTTGGTCTATATGTTGAATATGCTTTGTTTTATGTTATAATCAGGTGCTATTTAATTGTTTGACTGTTGGTGATTGCAGGTTTTGGAGAAAAGGAGGAGCTCATCCAGATCAACAAAGCTTGGACTTCTACAACAGCGTTTGGACAAAGGTAAGAACGAAACACTTGATTTCTCATATCATAATGCATGTTTAGAGAAGGATAGCTCTGGTTTGTTTTGTTTGTCATTAGAATGTCTTAGACTTCTAGGAAGGTCGGTTGTGTCCGCACTCTTGACTGATTCCGTGTGACAGATCCTATGCACACTCGAATAATCCATCTCAAGTAATGATGTTTCTTCACAAAAGGGATCTAATTCTAGTAATCCCTCTAGCTCTCTAGAGTCTTTCTTTAATGCTTTAACATTCGATGTAAACAAACTATGCCCTTCATTTCTATTTACATCTGAAATTTTCAATTATAATGTACATAATTGCTTACTTGACTATGGTGCATTAGTAAATGTAATGCCTCTACCTGTCACAAAGAAAATCATTGCAAAGTAGGATAAAATAGATGCAAAAATCATTTAGATGGAGAAGACTCTTGTCCATGCAATTGGTGAGATAAAAAATGTGCTTATTCATTTATCATATGATCATCGAGTTCATAGATGTATAAATATAGTAATTTTGGATATTTCGAAAGCATATGGTGTATTATTGAGTAGAGACTATTCCAACAAGTTACAAGGGTATTTTGCAACAGACTAGTCACACTTGTGGCTTCTGTATAAGGGCATAAAAAATCAGATCTGGTTGAAATTAGAGTGGTACGTGAAACACATGGTAACTCCCTTAGAGGGAGAGAATGATCCAATCACTTTCATGCATCTTGTCTTTGGAAACTGCATTTTGGAAACTAAACTGGGGTGTTATCTTGCTCAACCATCCCGAGTCCCACCAGATACATAGTTGGAGCTCCTTCCTAGTCCAACTGGTGAAAATGATATTTGTACAGTTAGAAGTAATAAGAATAATAGTACTAATGTAGTACGTAGCCCTTGTACATATGATATGTGGACTTTTTATTTTGATGGTTCCAAAATAAAGGAGGGCTTTGGAGCTGGTTGTGTTTTAATATACCTATGACAGAGAAAACATATGATCTCTAGTTGCTTGGAATTCGAGGGCACAAACAACACTGCAGAATATAAAGAACTCATCTTCGGTTTGCAAAGACCCATCGACCTCAACGTCGCGGTTCTCAAAGAAATAGGTGAATAAAAAATTATTGTACGAAAGGTACGTGATACCATAAAATGTGTGTCACCTCACCTCAAAAGTTACCAACAAGAGGTATGGCGTTTAATCTCGCATTTCCAAGATTTTAATATTATCTTTGTTCCTAGGATGCGTAATGCAGTTGAGGATGCATTGGAAAATGTTGTTGTTAAATTATTATCACTTAGGGATGATTTTTATCTAGAAATTATTTATAAACCATCCATCCCTGATGATATTACTAATTTACGTGTTTTCAATGATGACCAATAGATACTGCATTTTATGGCGAATACTGATGTATTAAAATATGCAGCCATTGATGAAGACTAGCACGAGAAGGCAAGATGCAGCTAACATAAGAAAATAAAATCTCATGCCAAAAGGTATGGTATCATTGGAAAAGCTATATGACTTGCAGAATCACTTCCAAGGTCCAGTCAATGAGAAAACCCATGGCTCAACATTGTCGCATGAGTAGATAAATATGGGAACATAAAAGGATCTAAAGTATGCCAATATTGGTACTTTCTACAAACCATAGGAGCAGCAAGCTTTTATCCACCTATTCAAGCAATACCAAGATGTATCCACGTGGACGTATGCCGAGCTCAAAACTTATGACATGCAAATTATCCAGCATGTAATCCTAATCAAAGAAGGGGCCAAGATGTTCCAACAAAATTTGTGGAAGTTACATCCAACGCTTGAGCCTCTCACTAAAAAGGAGTAAAGGAAACTGTTGGATGCTCGAATCATATATAAAGTGAAACATTCTACCGGGGTATCAAACTTGGTCCCAGTAAGGAAGAAGTCTGGGGAAATACACTTGTGTGTTGATTTTCATAACTTGAATCGTGCCTCAAACAAATATGATTGCCCTGTGCCGTCTATGGAACAAATACTGAAAATGGTTTCAAGGTCAGAGATGTTATCTTTATTGGATGGGTATTCATAATGCAGCCAGGTTCTAGTCTCAGAGTTTGATAGAATTAAAACAAGATTCTACAAAAAGTGGGGCATGTTTGCATTCAAGCGAATTTATTTTGGGTTGATTAATGCAGGTGAAACATTTCAATGCACCATGTACATTGCATTACACAGATTGGTTGGACAAAGCATGGTCATCTACCACGATGATGTCACGATTTTTTCTAAGAAGAGATCCAAACACATATGCCATTTGTGGAAAAAAATTTAGCATTGTCATAAGTACGGGATATCCCTTAATCCCAAAAAGAGTACTTTTGCAGAATCCAAGGGTAATCTCTTGGGCCACATAATTGCTAAAAGTGGGATTAAAGTAGACATGAAGAGGGTCAAATCAATTACATAGATTCTATTCCCGGTGAAAAAGAAAGGTATGCAATCCTTCCTGGGGAACATCAACTTCTTCCATAAGTTCATCTCCAATTATGCTCATATTGTCAAGCCAATACAAGAGATGGTAAAGAGGGATGCAATCTATATATGCGATAAAAGGGAAAAGGACACATTTTTCCATATCAAGCAAGCTATTACAAAAGCACCTACTCTATACAGCCTAGATTTCAGCAAGGATTTTATGCTCTACGCCTTTGATTCTAGCACTTCTATCACTATTGTGCTTACACAAAAGGAGGATCATAGAAAAGAGCAACCAATATCTTTAATGAGCACTAGGCTTTAGGGACCTGAACTCAACTATCCTTCCATTGATAAACAAGCTTACGATGTATACAAGGTGGTGAAGCATGTTTGATCCTATCCTTTGAAAAATCACTATATCATCTTTGTTTCGCACCCAATGGTCAAATCATTGTTTGCTCAACAAGATCTGGGTGAGAGAAGAGCGAACTAGATGACCAGGTTACAAGAGTACGATTTAGAGTTCAAACCAGTTCACACAATCAAGGGCCATTGTCTATGTCAATTAGTAATAGAAGCAATGAATGCAAAAAAAGAAGAATGTCCCTCTGGATGGGAACAAAAGATCGAAATGAACAATGTAGAGCGAACTTCTCTCGTTATTATCACAGACTCTTGGTACGCAGATGTGCACCAATAAATTGAGCACGACATCGTGCCCTCTCATTTATATACATGGTAGAAGAGGGAACTTAGACTCAAATAATTATCTTATCAATTGGTGCATGGGATGATTTTCAGAAAGGACCATAATGGAGTATTGGTCAAGTTTTTGGAAGTGCATTATTTAGAGAAAGTATTACGTGACCTCCATGATGGACCAATCGGGGGACATTTTGTATGAAACACCACTGTGCATAAAATCATTTGGGTCAGTTTCTATTGGCCCACATTGTTCAAATATGCTCACGCTAACGCCCGCAAGTGTCCAGTCTGTCAAAGGTCTATCAGCCAAAACAAGAAGTCAACCACCCCATTATGACCTATCATAGTGGAAGAACATTTTCAACAATGGGGCTTGGATGCCATTGGAGAAATATTTTCACATTCATCAAAGAAAAATTGTTATATTATCACTGACATAGACTTCTTGACACGATGGAAAAAAGAAGTTCTTCTTAAACAGGTGAATGACTAGGAAGTCATCATTTTCCTTCAACAAAATAGAATTTCCAGGTTTGACATTCCTACTTCACCTTTTTTTATAATGCAACATACTTTTCAATGGTAAAACTCTATGATTTTTCATTATAAAATGGAATTGTATTGAAGAATTCAACTATTTATTATCGACAAAGGAATGGTCTTGCTAAGCCCACAAATAAGAACATCATATGTATCATAAAAAAGAACATATTCTCTTAACAAAGGAACTAGCGCTCCACTTTGGTAAATGCTTTATCGGTTGACGAACTCATGCCAAATACTTCTCTGAACACATCCCCTTACTTATTGGTCCATGGAAAAGAATCCATCCCCCATCCTAGCATTACTTTCCTTCTCTCCAACTTTCACAAGAATCCCAAGGCAATCCATGCTTATTAGTGTAGTGTAGGATGGACACCCTTCACAGGTTGCAAGAACAAAGGATGAAATAAAAAGAAATATCTTCACTCCATCATAACCATATCAAGAGGTGGTTCAAATGGAAGTCTACAGGGAAGAATAACTTTAGTGTGAGTGACTAAGTCTTGAAGTGGGACAAACCCAACAAGGACAAAGGAAAACACACCAAGATTCAATCCTTATGGATTTGACCATTCACTGTCAATGAGAAGCTTGGCCAAAACATGTATCATCTGCAATCACTTTACAAAGGATTGACTCTCTCCTCGTCAATGACCAAGCCTTAAATAATTATTTTCAATGATGATCTCGAGTTGTACCCTACACTATGTACATAGTATTCTCTTGTCTTTTTTATTTTTTTATGTTTCATCATTTAAATAAATGTTTTGTGTCAATGTTTTTCCTAGCTTCTTTGTTTGTGGAAGATTTAAAAGGGAGTATTGTGGCACTTCAACATTTGGCTAACCTTATTTCCATCTTCCTTGCGTTGATTATATCTTTTGGTCGATGAAGTTCCGATAGAAAATACGATCTATTCATAAGGAGTGTTTTGTTTAACCTGTGAACATGTGTCTATTCACTCATGCCCACACTCTGTTTTTATGTTTCAGTGTTTTCATGCCTATCCAATTAGTAGAGATGGATAAGGGGAAAATATAAATGAGAAAACCTAAATGGGAGGTCTCTATATGCTTCTCTGAAGGGACAACCTATTATACACTCAATAAGTAGGGATCCCTCTTCCACCCATAAAATGAGTAAGTTCCAATGCACAATCCTATAAAATAAATAAATAAAGGTGGGAAAAGAGAAAGGCTTCCTGCGCGTAAAGGTGAAGCAAGCAACTTTGTCTGGGTACTGTTCGGATTCAGTGGGGATTTTTTTTTTCATATAGTGACTCTGTCAGGGTACTGTCAAGGCCTGCTGGAAGTGGAGCATCACCAGAGATGAAAAAAACATACTTTGAAAATCTTAAGATCGTGAATTTCACTACCTTTCCCAACTTGAAACTTTGTGATGTTGTTGAATCTTATGATGTGTTCAACCAAGAAAGGTATAGAGGGGACCATGTTTATTCACAGGGTAAGTGGGGATATCAAATTAATATACACGATGAATCAATACTCCCCGAATAACCAAGACCCTTCAAAGAAGAGCTAACCAAGGAAGAGAAGATGGAATTCTACTAGTGTGTCACCAAGTGTTGCCATTGCTATACCACCCTCCAAAAATTTGGCCTACGCTCAATTTCAGAGCCTTCCTTAGTCTTGTACATTGTCGTCACAAACTTTGAAACTCATTCCTTGTGTTTTCTTGAGGAGTTTTTGTCCCCTTTTCAAGATATGCAAAATGCCATCTTTTCACATGTTAGAAGTCACATCATGTATAAAAGATTGTTCTGGTGGTTATACCAAATGTAGATCTTAACCCCGTATAGAAATTACCTGCATACGAATTGTAAAGAAAGAAAATAAACAATGATGAGAGCATACAAATATACACAGAGATTTTCACCTGGATCCCAAAACTGAGACTACCAGATTGACTTTTCATTATTTTCTTTCAATTTTATAATACATATATATACACGCCAAAGCATCCATAAACCTCAATCCATTAACCCTGGATTAGAACATAACCATAGTTACCTTGATCGGATCTACAAAATACCATGGATACAAAAACCAGCATGCCCAAAACCATGCAAAAAACCATAGTTACATCTGCCCACCTAATATAGGGTCCAAAATTCGTTTCTCGGGGCACTACCTCGGACTCGTGCAAGGGGGGTTACCACCCCCCTCCATACCCCCCGACACGTCAGGTATTCATGGAAATAATATAACACAACCCAACATTGTCCCACTTGTTGTTTTCTTTCCACAAGAGAGCTTAGTCATTGATCCAACCCCAGCAACACCCATTATTTCTCTATGCCAAGAGAACTTCTCAGTGCTCACATACTTTGTCAATGCATCTGGAGTATTCTTCATAGTGTCCACCTTTACCAACAACATCCTTTTGTCCTCAACCATATCCCTCACAAAGTGATATTGAACATCAACGTGCTTTGTCTTTGAATGATAAGCAGAGTTTTTTGCCAAGAAAATTTCACTTTGGTTGTCAAAATATATCCTTATAGCTCATTGTACTAACCCCATACTTTAACATAATCTATGCAACCAAACGGCTTCTTTTCTTACATGAGTGCCTACCATTTATGCTGCCTCTGTAGTTGAAAGTTCCACTACAGACTGTCTCTTACTCATCCAACTGACTGCACCTCCAAATAGGTTAAACACATACCCACTTGCAGATCTTCTTTGATTCAGATCTCCACCCCAGATTGCATCAAAAAATCCAAGGATGTAAAAAACTCTGTCCAATCCTGGTCGTCCTTGGTAGCACAAACCATAACCACTAGTGCCACATAAATACCTGAAAAATCGCTTCACTAATGTCCAATGCTCCTTCCCTACATTTTACATAAACTTGCTCAATACTCCCACTACATGTGAAATGTCTAGTCTAGTCCAGACCATTTCATACATTAGGCTACCAACTGCACGTTCATATGGAACATGGGATATGTCCTCTTCCTCTTCTTGTGCCTTGGGACATTGTTCAGCAGATAACTTTACACCTACTGGAATAAGAACCTTCATCAGCTTATTATCTTGCATATTAAGCCTTTGTAGTACTGCCTCAACATACTTCTTCTCAATAAACCAGAGCTTCCTCTTTTCCTAATCTTGTTTAATTTCCATGCCCAAAATATATTTTTCACAACCAATATCTTTCATGTCGAATTTGGAGTACAATTGGGTCTTCAAATCCTGGATAATTACTTTGTCATTTCCAATCAACAACACATCATCCACATACAATACCAGATAAATAACACGGTCACCAATTAATCTAAAATACACATAATGATCTGATTTGCTTCTGGTCAAGCCAAGTCACCATATAAATGTATCAAATTTCCGATACCACATCCTTGATGATTGTTTTAACCCATACAAAGACATTTTTAACTTGCATACCAGTTCTTTCTTACCCTTCACCACAAAGCCTTCAAGGTGCTTAATGTAGATCTCTTCTTCCAGATCCCCGTGAAGAAATGGTGTCTTCACATCCATCTTATCTACCTCAAAATAAAAAGAAGCAGCAAAAGATAAAAGTAATCTAATAGAAGCTACCTTGGCAACAAGAGAAAAAATATCTCCAAAATTAATTCCTGACACTTGGGAATAACCCTTTACTACCAACAAAGCTTTGTATTTCTCCACCTTTCCTTCTTCTTTCATCTTCTTCTTGAATACCCATTTGCTGCCAATGGGTTTCCTTCCACCTGACAACTCCACCAGATCCCAAAGCTCTCTTTTTTGTGCAATGATGCCATTTCATCAACCATGGCCTCTTTCCAGAATTTTCCATCCTCTAAATCTATTGCTTCCCTCACAGTTATGGGATCATCATCAGTAATAGATAAAGAAAAAATTGAATAGAAAGAAGATGGACTATACCTTTCTAGCTACCTCATTTCTTGAACTTATCTTCTCATAGCCGAAGTTTGTGGCACTTCATATTCTGATTCCTCTTCTGTTGTAGAGTCTGGTTCTTCCTCCTTTGGCTCAAATTCTATCTTCTCAGTTTCCTTTGGTAGGAATTCATGTTTAATAACATATTTTACCTCTCCAAACACCACATATTGGTTGTACGCAACCTTACTTGTTTTTTAGTACACTTCTTACATAAGGTTTCAAATTCCTTCTTGCAAAACTCTCCATCATTATCTGTCCTCGACACCTTTATCTTCTTCTCTGTTTGGTTTCCACCAGAAACTTAAATTCTTTAAACTTGTCAAAGACTTCAAATTTCTTCATGAGGAAATATATCCATGTATCCTTGAGAAGTCATCTATAAATGATACATAGTACATAGACTTTCCGAGTGATGGAACTGACAAAGGTCCAAACACATCACTATGCAAAATCTCTAATATTTGTTTAGCCCTCTTACCACCAGAGGGGAAACTCACCTGATTCTACTTCCCATATAGACAATTTTCATAGAAATCAAAATCCAGAGAATTATTAGACATAACTTCTACCATACCATTACCATGAAGTATTCAAAGGCCCTTCTCTCCACTATGTCCAAGCCTTTGATGCCACAGCATGGTCTCTTCTCCAGAGACCACTAGATTTTCTACTCCACTTTTAGGAACCATAGTACTATTGCACCCATCAATAATAGTGTTACCTTGAAGCTTGTATAGAGTTCCAATCCAAACTCCCCGCATCAATACCAGTGCTCCCCAAACCATCATGCAGGTATCTTTCTCGAACACTGTTTTTACACCTGAATCATCTAGCTTGCTTACAAAAATCAGATTTCTAGCAAATGCAGGAATATGTAGAACACCCGAAAGTGCTCTTATCCTTCCACCTTGCAACTTCAACATGAATTTTCCATGACCAATGATTCTATACTTCTTTTCATCCCCTAAGAAGACATCACCACCATCATATTTCTCATACTTACAGAACCACTCTCTGTGGGGAGTGAAGTGAAAGGATGCACCTAAGTCAATCAACCATGCCTCATGATCTACATGTTTACTTGAAGAAGAAGACAAACACACATCCCCACCTTCATTTGAGGTGGTTTTTTCCTCTACAGAAGGAGCATCATCACATCCCTTTCCTTTCCCAGGAGATTTAGATTTACAGTCCCTTTTGAAGTGCCCTTCCTTTCCACATTTCCAACACACCTTGATAGGTTTTCCTAGAGATTTAGATCTCCCTCTAGATTTAGATCTCCCACTCAAGGACTTATTTTTGTTTATGTTTTGGGACCTTCCTCGTATAGACAAGGCATCACCATTCTAGCCCTCCATATTTTTCCATCTCATCTCCTCCCAAAATAAGGATGAGACTATTCCATCAAACTGCAAGGTAGTTGCATTGCTACCTATTGCAACAACCAGACTATCCCATGAATCTGGTAAAGAACATAAAAAACTGATGTACATATCTTCATATGAAATTTTAATATCAATAGATAATAACTAGCTTACCACAGTATTAAATGAATTTAGATGCGATGTCACCGAATCTCCATCTTTCATGCTTAGGTTATACAACTTTTTTCATAGGAATATTTATTCACCACAGACTTAGATTGGTATAAAGTCTGTAATGTGTCCCACAAAACCTTCTTCGAAGCTCCCCCTGATACATTTAACAATACTGAATCTGAGACACACAATCGTATTGTGCTCTTTGCCTTCCAATCCAACTTTTCCTAGTCTTCAGCTGACATTGTTGTTGGTTTAGTACCCAAATCTACCACAATCCATTGATCTTTATCCACTAGTAGATCTTCCATATTGAGTTTCCACAACTCAAAAATTTGACCATTAAATTTCTAGATCTCTATCTTTCCACTGCTCGCCATCTTCTTTCTCCACAAGAATCGATCCCGCGGATCTCCTACTAAACAAGTTCTACCACAGGCCCAAACAAAAAAACCCTCAGAGACAAAGGCATCCCCTCAAAGCCAAAACAACTTTGATACCAAATGTAGGTTTTAACCTTGTACAAAAATTACCTTCATATGAATTCTAAAACCAAAAATAAACAATGGCGAGAGCATAAAACCTAAAACAAATATACACAGAGATTTTCGCCTGGATCCCAAAACTAGGACAACCAGATTGATTTTTCATTATTTTCTTTCAATGGTACAATACATATATATACATGCTGAATCATCCATAAAAACCAATCCATTAACCCCGGATTAGAACACAATCATATTTCCCTTGACCAGATCTACCAAATACCATGGATAGAAAACCAACATGCCCAAAACAATGTGTGAAATCCATGCACAAAACCATAGGTAGGACTGTCCACCTAATATAGTGTCCAAATCTTTTTCCCCAAGGTGCTGCCCCGGACCCTATGCTGAGGGGCTACTACACCCCTGCATACCCCCCTGTGAACCCCCCATGTGTGGGTTAGTCGTGGAAATAATATAACGCAACTCAACATTTTCAAGAGGTCAACTTTGTGTAAATGAGTTTTTCTAACCTTGTAAACACTTCTCCCACTAATTTTCAAAGTCTTAAGCACTATTCCACAAGTGTCGTGATAGTCATCGTAAAGTGTATCTTAGTTGTCACACTTGTTGTAAGTTGTCATAAATTTTTCACACAGAGAGAAATGCATTTTCATGTGTCCTAGATGATATATTTTGTTGTGTCGTCAAGTATTCTAAGTGTACCATCATAGAAAAAGTCTTATCACTATTCACATCAGTCTCACCAATCCCGTACTTAGTCATTTTTTGAAAATATTCCCAACCAAGAGACCTAGCTTCACCTAACCTTCCCGAATTGTGCATTGTGCAGTCTCAGTCCTCTACCTATGACCTTGCCTTTTGTGTTAGGGTCCCACCCTAACCCCCTTATTTATGTAGTGGGATCGAGTCATAGTAAAGAGTCAATAAAGCCCATATTAATAATTGTAAGTGGTTAACCCGTAATTAATGACGGGACCACAGTTAGTTGCAAATGGGCCATGGTATTAGATAGACGGTATTAATAAAACCCATGATATTGATCCATGGTATTGCATGTGTGAGTCATATATAAAGGATAGAGACTCCCTGCGAGGAGCATCGTGTGTTATTTTTTTATCGAGCTCTGCTCTATTGGAGGTTGCCCCCTCGAAGAGGCCAGTGAACATTGCTTTCTGAATAATAAAATATTTGTTTTTGTCTCTCACTATTCTATGTTCTAGGTATCTTTCTTCGCATATTTTGTATTTGGGTATCTTTTTGCAGGTTAAGAGCATAACAAGTGGTATCAGAGCACTTTCCAGGGCCAATGGGATCTCCATTTCTTAGCAATTTTTTTTTTTTTGGCTAGAGACGTGTTCCGATGTCTTTAAACCACGAGATTTGTCGTTGAGCGCATAAACCTGTAGATTTGGGGAGGAATGTACGTAGGAAATACAAGAGGTGGTCACGCTTCTTAGACTCCCTTGTAACCCCTGTGGGTACCCCTTCGAGTAGTAGCACATTAGACAGAACCGCGTACGGAGTGTCTTCCAAGTACCTTCTAGGTATATCAGAAGCCCTTTAGTTCCTCTGCAACCTCGCCATAGATAAATCGTCGGCCGTCTTGCTGCTACAGTACACCAAGAAAATGTTATGTACCTAGGGGGGATAATATGGGGTACCAAGGGAGGTACCCAAGGTAATAATGTAATAATGGGATGGGCCATAGTAATAAATAAGGTGGTTAACCCATGTCATGTAAGGGACCACAAGTAGTTAATAATAATGTAATGGGCCCATGGTATTAGTTGATGGTATGAGGAAACCATGGTAATGATGCATGGTATTGTACGTATGAGGCTTATATAGAGGCTAGAGACTCCACATGGAGAGATATGAAGAGGAAGTGAAGTATTATTGTATGAACAGGCATATGGCTTGTGGAGTGCTCTCCTTCCTTAAGGAGTGAATGTATGGTGTTGCCCTACCATAAGGGTTTTGATCAATAAAGTATCATTTCATATTATTTCTGGGTTTATTTGCATTATTTTATACGTTTATATCAGATCTATAATATTCTGGGTTAGATCTACAACAAGTGGTATCAGAGCATTTCTATCTATTCAGAGCATTTTGATAATAAGAAGCATTTCTATCTATTCAGATCTTATTTCTATCTATTTCTATCTTGTTATTCTTGGGTATATTTATATTTTGGTATCAGATCTACAACAAGTGGTATAAGAACTCTTTCTTGGGCAAACCGTGGAGATTTTTTTTTTTTTTTTTTTTTTTCATTTTTGCAGGGTTTCTGGGGCGGCGAGTTGCAGGTCATATCTGTACGTTTTGGTGCAAGATCTGTAGAATCTAATTGCAGATTTGTATTCCTTGTGAAAAAATACCCAAATTCAAAAAAAAAATCAGTCGAATCGGAATCCGGATGAAGGAGATATCACTGATCTAAAAATCAGCGGGGTTGCAGACAATTTTCAGGGCAGCGAGTTTGCGGCACAGATCTAGACGTCCTGGTACAAGATCTACAAAATCTAATTGCAGATCTGGGTTCTTTGGGAAAAAATACCCAACTTCAGAAAAAAAATCAGTCGAATCGGAGTCCGGATGAGGGAGATATCGCTGATTTAAAATCAGCTCTTTTTTTTCAGAAATTTTGGGTGACGACGGGAGAATAGCAGCGCAGATCTGAAATTCCAGTGTCTGAATCAGGATTTCTATCACATGGGCAGATGCAGAATGGTTGTTCCATTTCCAAAAACAGATTATAATAGAGATTCTGAGCAATATTGACAAAATTGTGACATTTTCAAATTTTCACCAAGTAACTGAATTTTTTCCCAAACCATTCATGGCTTCTAGCAAGGTTCTATACTTTACAGGAAAAGATGATGGTCCTACTATTGAAGAATACATAAAACACCAGAAGTGGGCATGGGAAAAAAATTGGAGGAATTCATGGTGGTATTGTCTCAAAGATGAGGCTTACAAATGGTATCTCTCACTTGATAACAAACAGTTGACCAAACTCTCAGATGCAGAATTTGAAAAAGTACTTTTAGACAAATGGTCTCGTGCTAGAAAAAAGGAGAATGAGCCACGTAAAGGGTTATTTCCTACTGGTATATCTTTATTGCAGGTTCATGGATTGATTCAGAAAGAGAACATCATTGTTTCTATCAATCCTAGTTGTAAACATAATTTTATCAGTGTTAATTTGGCAAAAAAATTGCAAGTCCCAGCAAAACAAATTGAACATACACAGGTTGATAATGAGAATGTTCAAGTGTACAAGGATTTGAAGATTTCTATGGATAAATATGTGTTGCATGGTGATTTTTATGCTTCAGAGATGGATAATATGGATGTTGTTTTGGGATATCCTTGGATGGAATCCGTGGGTACTATCAATATTAATGTGCAGAAGAAATTCCTGAAGCTATGGTATAAAAAGAAGAAAATTACATTACAAGATATTTCCATCCATAAACAGGTAGAGCATATGGAGGTTGAAGCAGAAGATGTTCAAGGGACTGACATATCAGATGATGAGCCGTTGATGATCGACAATCAAACACAAACAGAGGTTGCAGAAGAAAAGGGTACAGGTGATGATACATCAGACGAGGGCTCAGTGGTTGAAGTCATATTGAAAAAGAAGACACCACAACAGGCACCACAACAAGATGAAGTCAAGCAAAAGCCATCGTGGGTTAAAACTTCAACATATCATCACCCACATCACCCCGCACGACAACCATCATGGAAACCAAGTAGTCACATGATGGATAGAAAGGAGAGACGATCCACCTACTGCACATCAACACAGAAGAGCTGCCACGGTCAACTTCCATCTCAAGCGAGCGAGGCACCAGCGAGATCGAGGGTTCACCTTTCTCTTGGATGGCTAGATGCACGTGCATGGTATCAGTGGACTACTCTTTTGAGTAGATCTTATTATTTGTGTTCTTCCCATGTTTCGGGGACGAAACATGTTTAGGGGGGTGGAATGTTATGTACCTAGGGGGGATAATATGGGGTACCAAGGGAGGTACCCAAGGTAATAATGTAATAATGGGATGGGCCATAGTAATAAATAAGGTGGTTAACCCATGTCATGTAAGGGACCACAAGTAGTTAATAATAATGTAATGGGCCCATGGTATTAGTTGATGGTGTTAACACCCAGGTTGTTCCCTATGACTCCCAAGGGAATACGGCCGGGGTAACCACTAACCAATCTTTGGACGACAGTTTCTAGCCAAACTGTAGTCAGAGAGGGCTCTCTCTTTATAACTTATCTCTGTTTGTAATGATTTTAGGCTAGCTATAAGTTCAGTTCTGTTTTGAGTTTTTTGCTTGGATGATAATTTCAATCAAGGTGCTTGTGTATTTTCCAAGGAGTTCTAGTCCATTGGGCTATGGAGTCAGTGGTCCTTTAGATGCTTGATGTGCTGATGTGATACTGTAGTGATGCTGCAGAGCTAGATTAGTGTCTGAGAAATAACGTTTGTAATAGTGATGGAATGGAGTGTATCCAGTTAGTGCAAGGCAATTAAGAATCTTATAGTTTAACTGTTGGAGTAAGACAGTGGGAACATTGACCTAGGAGCATTTAAGAGTTTCTAGGTGATATTCATACATATAGAATTAACAGACACATGAGCAATTAAGAATTCATGTACATATTTAACCCTGAAGAAAAACATTTACAGCAGCAAAAATTGAGCACAAGGTGTAATAAAACAGATCTTGTACTATTCTTTCTTTTTACTGCTAGCTTAGTGTGAGGTAAGTTTGATTTGATAAACACAAGAAAAACAAGAACATAGTTTTGAAGAAAACTTGTTATTTCGTCAGATAGCACAGGAATTCTGCATCAACACATGGAGCATCCTCCAGACACCAAATAATTTCAGGAAATCACTGAGCTCATCCAGCCCTTTGTATTAGATAATTCTGAAGGTGTACAATACAAGTGTTCTCATAGAGAAAATTACCAACCCCTTATGAGTTACTCAGGGGAGTTTATATACAAAATTTACATCAAAAATATCAACGAATGAGTTAATATCTCATTTATGATATGCTAATCTCCGGAATGCAGTAGCTGAAGGAGTGAATGCAGCCGAAATTCCTTTATGCTTCAGCTGTCAAATAGTCAGAAGATATTTGGACTTTATGACTGTTAGAGTCGGTTGGAGATGCGCTGTTCAAAACTCGGCTAGCTGTCATCGTCTTACGTGATGAGTCACCTTTTAGATGCTTTTAAATGCTAACCCTTTTCCGCTGTTTGTCTTCTAGGGACCTGGAGCTGGCAGTGGCCGAATGACTGAAGCTACCGTGGCAAAATCTGGAGCATTGCCTGCCACCAATCCTCCTTAGGCATTTGATGTCTCCGTATCTTTATTAAGGTCTCATCGGCCTCTGTATACCGCCAAAAGTTAGGAGGAGTTTCAAACAAATGGTTTGCCTCATTTTCAATGAAGAATAGGCCTTCCAGTTTAGTGTACAAGCTCTGTCCTGTTGGTGGCCCTGTTTGCTCAGGAGTACTGCCAGATGCAGTGATTTGATTTTCAATATAAGTGACCATCCTGTTGGTAAATTGATCTCTGGTGATCAATCTCCCTGTGCTGCTTAATAGGCTGGGCAGTCCCCTTGCTTGCAGCATTCCCATTTTAAGTTTATACTCCTCCACCTCAGCCTGTATTTCATAGCATTTTCTCTCCACAGTTTGCACATAACTTCTGAGAGTTAGCACCTTTTTAGCTGTGAGGATGGCCTCTGTTCTGTTGTTGATGCCAATGGCTGCCAGCTCCTCTTTGTCCTGCCCGTTCAAAAAATCTATCAGTCTGTTTGCTTGCTCAGGTCTGTTTCCCAGCACTGTTTTGGCCCTCTGGATTTCTGTCTGTGCTTGGCCAATCAAATCCATTTGCTCATGGATTGTCTTGATGGATCTCCATTGTTTGGTGATATTTTGGCTAATCTTACCCCATAAAATTCTTTTTAAGTCGGCCAGGGCACTTTCCAGATTTAGCTCCTTCTCCAAGGCCTTGATTTTGTCTTTTAGGGCCTTTATTTCTCTGGCCTGTTCTGCTACAGTTACTTTTGATTTGTCATACTTGGCCTCCAGTTCTGCCAATTTTTCCTTGGCCCTTTTTATCTCATTTGCCTGGAGCTCCATTTCCTTGATGGCATTAGTTAATTCTTCTATGCTTGCACTGGCATCTGGGGCCGTTGTTGTTCCTGCTGCTTCTGATGAGGGGGCCACTGCTGCCCCTGTAGTTGTTGCTGTTGTTGAAGTTGTTGGAGGAGCTTGGGATGTGGATTCTCCCTGTTTGTCTTGTAGTGCTCCTTCTAGCTCTTTCTCCAATTCCCTGATCCTCTGGTCTTGCTGCATTAGGAGGTCTAGTTGGTCCTCAGCCCGTTTTTCCTTTTGAAGTTCAGCTGTTTGAGGGTGCTCTGTGGGCTGCAGCTTCAACCTCTTCTTCAGTGCATTCAGGTCATCATCTTTCTTCTTCATGAGGGCCTTCACACCCTTTGGATCACTAGGATCGTGTCCAAGATCAATGATGATGTCCTCCAAAGATTTTATTCTATTATCTTTGGCCAGTGAGGACATTCTCTCAAAATCCAACTGTGTGTTGGTATTCTTTAGGGACTCTTTCAGCTCATGGGCCATGGTGGCCTTTTCTACCAAGGTGGCATAGACCATTTCTCCAGCTTGCTTGTGGAGTTCTATTTGGTCTATGGGATGAATGTCTTTGGCCAAGACCTCCACCCTTGTTTTCACAAAATCTGCAGATGATGTAGGCTGAGATTTTGTAGGCTTGAAATGACTGAATATCATTTTTTCTTCCTTAATGTCATATACAGACATTAATCTCTCTTGCTGGGCTGGTGTAGCATCTATAAATTGCTTGTATACTTCACCCCTCAGCAGCTCATTCTAAGCCTTTATTTCTTTGAAAGAAGCCTTGGTGCTCTTGGGCTTCTTGGTCTGCTGGGAAGAAGATGACACCTCCAAACCAAACTGCATGCCTTGCTCCTGTTGGAATGAGCTGGTACTAGTGTGCTGGCTTGCTTCCCTGTCTTTCCTTGAATTGTCAAGGAATTCCTCAGTGATGTCTTCAACTTCTGGAGAGTCAGCCCTTTGCCTTTTGGCCTCTGGCTGATGGGAGGATCCACTAATAGGAGTGGACTCTTCTCTGTCTCTTTTAGTACCCCTCTCCTCATGTGCTGGGGTCTGCAAAATTGGTGCTATTAGTGGCTCAGTTTGTGGAGGAGGAGTTTTCTCTTGCTGCCGTTCTGTGAGCTCCTCTCTCTGCAGCTCATTTTGCTGTTCAGTTTGCTGCTGAGTTGAAGGGACAGCCTTCTCTTTTACTGCTTCCTCCTCAGCACCCATTATCCCTTTTCCTTTGTCTAAGCCTGGTGCTGCTGTAGAAGGTGCTTGTGTGGCTGGTGCAGTCCTTGAGGTTGAGGTCCCTTCCCCTACTGAATGAGGCCGTTTGAAGGGTACCTGCTGCACAGAGTCTAGGTCAAGAGTCTTTTCTAATTCTTTGACATTCTTTACCATCATTTCCTCTTCAGTTAATTTGTCAACTATAGAATCCTGTAGCCATTCCTGCTGGTTGGCATATTTTTCAATATGGGGATAACTGCAATGTTTAATGCCTATTAGTCTGTATTTCATTCCCCTAGTAGAAATGAAGCCTTCAGGGTCATAAGGGACCCATCGAAAACTGTATGACAGCTGGTATTTGCCTTTGAGGATCTGGTCAGCCTCTTCCCAACCTTCCTTTTTATTCATGATGAAAGGGCCCAGCTGATGTTTGAACTTGAGGTGGGCTTTCTTTTTGGAGCTGTGGAAGTGGGTAAGGTCAGACTGAATCAGCTGCCTATAATATTCAAGGGCAAATATCCTCATAGGCACATATTTTGGGAGCCTAAATGGACAAAGCTCACAGCCATACACTCTGATGACTATATGATCCTCATATAGGTACCAATCACCTATTTTGGACTTCTTGGAAAGCTGCAAAGCTTTCTGTATTTCAGTTGATATTCTGGGAGGAGGAGCCCTCATCAACAAGCAGGAGACAGGGTATACAAACTGGTCAATAAACTCACAATAGGAATAGGGTGACATTTGGACCAGGTGATAAACAGATGTCCAGAAGATGACAGATCTTCTTTCCCCTCTATAATCCAGCTTTTTAATGTAGCATGGAAAAACCTGGGACTGATAATACATGAAAAGATGATAGATGTAAGAGGAGTATTTGAAGACACCCTGTCTGTCCACTTTTCTCAACTTATCATGAATTTTGTTAGCTATGAACTTAGCAAAGTTAAACTTGCGGGCAGGGGGCTGGCCTGGACTATAAACAGACAGCAAAACCAGCATTGTTCCTTCCACATGCTCACTGGTTCTGTACCCCAGCACATAAGAGATCATATCTAGTAGTAGTCTGCCTGTTTCTGTAAAGGAGACATCCATATAGGGAGGTGGCCCTGCAGGCTGGCACTCAGGTTTCATGAATGTCCTGGTGACATTCTGAATCTCCTCACTAGTCATTTTGGCAGCAGCATCCAGCAGATAATTCATGGAAAAGGGAAATAGCAGCTCAGTCTGGTCAAAGTGGAGCATTTTATTAATGGATTCAGGATTGATGTGAAAGAGGATGCTCCCAGATGGAGATTTAACGGCTCTCTGCTGTACATCATAGTTTTCAGCACATAGGCGCACAATCTGAGGGAAAACATTAATAGAGGGGAGGCAGTAGTATGGTAGGTTTGACTCCCATATCCCATAGGTGTCCTTGCCATTCAAATAGTCTTCTCTCAACTGCCTGAAGGTCTGCATGAAGTCCCTATTACCCACAAAGTCTTCAATAAGGGAGTCCCTGTCAACAAGAGGCAAGGCCTCCAGGTCTTTGTTTGGGGCATTTAAAGGAGTAACATTGAGAGCTGTGGGTGCAGGGGCAGCCATTGTATAATCTGATTGTGAATAATGAGATTGCAGTGGTTTACAAGGCTCCTCAGAGTTCAGTAATAGCCTCAATGTTGTCAATGCTTGAACTTTTCTTCACAGTGAAAGAGGTTGGCTTGTTTCTGCAGGTTTTAGCAAATTCACAAGGGTTGTGAATTGTTAGGAATGCTTTGCAGAGGGTGTGCAGGATCTATCTTGGTTAATTTGCAGCTGGCCTATACTCGGCAAAAGGGAACAATGCCGAGCACCTTGAGAACAATTTTATGGTTTTAGGCGCGTGGGTTGACTGTTTCGATGCCGAATTATAGTGCAGAGGCAATGTAGGTTACTTTAGTTGACTCTCAGGTAGTAGACAGAGTTGGATTTTAGGATTTTGACCAGTGTCCAATGGTGAATTAGCAGAGAAATGGCATGCATGGGGCAAAACATGAGATTTACAGTGAATACCTGGATAAACGCTCGACAAGCCTGCGGGCCGAACCGTGAATGCTTTGTGGTGGTCGATTCGATGAGTTGGCACGGTACAAATTCGAATTTTACAACTTGAGGGGCAGTCTGGCGCAGCAGCAGCAGCAAGAGCTCAGTGTATTTTCGCTTGAAAATGACATAAAATGGCTAATTCGGGCCTTGATAACGGTAATTTTGGCAAAAATGGCTTATTGGCGCTTTTCCGCCAATGACATCAGCATGACGTCACGGCGGGCCCGGGTACGGAGGTGACACGGATGGTGAGGTGGAGGCCATCGTGGCTGGACATGTCAGCGGGCAGATGCGGTGGCAAGGCTACGTGGAGGGCCGCGCGGCGCGGGAGTGGGCGGCATGTGTGACGTCATAATGACGTGGGTGATGGCGTGTGGGAGGGGCGGTATCGGGTTGGTGGTAAGCGGGTTCCCCGCACCGCCTTTGCTGATGAGTGGTATTGGGAGGAGGGGCTCCGAACAACCCCGGCGTTTGACACGCGTCCAGGGTACGGAGCGGGAAACCACTTTCCCCGGACGCTAAAGGTCGGCAGATCCGGGCCCAAGAATACCCGCCCACCGTTAGATCATGGGTGGCGGAAGATCAACGGCTGGCGGGCCCTCCGACGGATCGTGCAGGTTTGGGGGTCCCGCCAGCCTTAATTAAATATTCATTTAAATATTTGCAGCGGAGAACTATAGGAAAGGGGGTTTTTGTTGTTTTTTCGGGATTTTAATGGGTTTTTTCATAATTTCAAAGGGGTTATGGGTAGGAAGGGGTTTTTATAGGGTTTTTCTTTGCAAATGACGGTTTGATGAGTGCAATGAGTTGAAACAGGGGATAGAGATGAGGTACAGGTTCATCAAAGTGACCAGATGTCATTTTGATTCCTTTTTAGAGAACATATGGCTATAATGCCAAGGGGAGGGATATTTATACAAAATTTGGGGTTTATACACCATGGTGTTAGTACTAGTAGGGGAAAGGTAATATAGGGGATTTACATAGTAGAGTTAGAGTTAGTATGGGGAAAATGAGAATGAAGGGGAAAATCACTAAGTTTATTTAAAACTTACTTAGTTTAGGGAGTAGATCAAAATGAAAAGAATTTTACACAGGAAATGTGGCTTTTTTAGATGAACAAGAACCATCCTAAAACCTTAGAAATTTCTCATCAATCTCCATGGATGAAGGGATGTTAGTAATAAGAGTGGAAGGGGAATTTTGGGGAATTAGACATGCTCCTTTGCCTTGCCTTTCTTATTTAAACCAGCAAGATTCAATCTGGAATGAACACCACTTCTGCAACCCCATCTACTTACCCAGCTACTTTGTCTAGCATTTTTTATTTCTTCTTGGAGGGTGCACTTGGACTTGCAGACCCTTACTTGCCTTTTCTTTTCTTTGGCTTTTTCTTTTGTTTTTCTATCTACTTCTACCCTTATTTCTTCCAAGGTCCCAGATTAAGCTGTTGGGAGCCTTTTCTTCTCTACCTGAACTACTTGTCTTCCAAGATTAAACAGTTTGGACAGACTCTTTCTCTAATCTACAACTGCAAATTTAAACCATGGAATGATCCAGATTAGACTGTTGGACCATCCATCAAAATTTAAGTCCATACCAAGCTGTAAGCACAGATTGGATTCTCTTGGAAATATGTGATCTTTGAATCATCAAAGCAGAGCATATTTGGAACTTCTATAGCCAATCATGAAATATGAAACCTATTGGTATAGGTAGCTAACAGTGGCTCCACATGAGGATGGTTTTTTATTTGAAAGACCAAGAACAGCAGGTCAGATTGCCTTGGCCCTTGACATGTTTTTGCCAATCTTGAAATTTGCTGCTTTGAAATGCCAAAATTGTGTGTTTCTCTTCTTGGTAGACCTCTGATTCTATTTACCTTTTACTGGCAGTCAATAAACTTGGAAAACTGCATTTTTACAATCTTAAACAGAAAATAATATATACATCTGCATATATACAAGGGAACCTCAGGCTGTACTCATGGGTAATAGTCAAAATAATGCTTCAGCATCCTGCCATTCACAGGACCTTCATCCAAGTCAGTTTCATTAAGACTTTTTAGGAAGTAAGTGTTGTTACCTTGCACTGCTTGGACAGCAAATGGTCCTCTCCACAAGGAATCAAATTTTCCATGTTTTCCTTTGTCTTCTCTTCTTGCATCCCACTTGAGGACTTTGTCTCCCACACTGAAATCTTCTGCCTTAGTTTTGCGGTCAAAAGCCTTCTTTAGCTTTTCTTGTAACACTTGAGCTCTGCTGAAAACTTGATCTCTGGTTTGCTGCAGACATATGATTTGATTGATTCTTCTTTGCATATCATTTGGTTCAGCTTGGCTTTCTTGAAGAAGCTTCATAACAGGCACTCCTAATGATGAGGGGAATTTGGCCTCTAATCCATAAACCAATTCATATGGGCTGGTCCCAATTGATCTTTTGGTTGTTAGTCTATCTGCCCATAGGGCATTCACAAGCTTCTTATGCCAATTCTTTTTGTTCTCTTCTAGCACTTTCTTTATGATGTTTACCAGACTTTTATTTGATGACTCAGCAAGGCCATTTCCTTGAGGATAGTATGCAGTGGAATGGCCCAGAGTGATGTGAAATTTATGGCAGAAATTGACCATTTTCTTGGATCTGAAAGCAGCAGCATTGTCTGTTATTATTTTGTCAGGACAGCCAAATCTAGCCAATATGTTGTTCTCCAAGAACTGAATGATAGTAGAATCATTTGCTTGTCTGCATGGGGCAGCCTCAATCCACTTAGTGAAGTAGTCTGTTGCTGTTAAAATCCATCTGTGTTGGCCTGAAGATGAGGGATGAATTTCCCCAATGAAGTCCAAGCCCCATTGCTGAAAAGGTCTTTCTGTTGCAATAGGTCTTAAGGGAAGTGGCAGCAACTGTCTTTTTCCCTCAAACACTTGACATTTATGACATGAGGTGGTGAATTTCTTGACATCAGAGAACATGGTGGGCCAGTAGTACCCAACCCTTAGTATTTTATCCACCGTGGACTTCCAGTATAAGTGTCCACCACAGTCACCTGCATGAAATTCTTTTATGATATTGTCAGTTTCATTCTCAATTAGGCAGTTTAGCAATATTCCTTCATGGTTTTTCCACAGTAAATTCCCATCCATAACACAAAATTTAGAAGCTTTCATTTTTAAGAACCTACACTTAGTTCTAGATAGTCCTGGGGGAGCACACAGGTTTTGTAACACATAACAGATATCAGAATACCAGGGGGATTGTTCAAAGGCTACATTGATCTTTGGAGTCGCCAGCTCCGGTTCACTGTCCAGCTGGTTAATGTCTAAGGCTTGGAAATTTGCTTCTGTCATTAATTTGGCCAGGCCTTGCCCTTTTATTAATTTTGTAGGTTTTATCTCAATGTCAAATTCCAAGATGTTGGCAATCCATTTTCCTCTTCTGCCCTCTAAATTTTCTTGGGTGAGAATGTCTTTGACAATAGGACTTGGCACATATGCTATAACATGGGAATAAAGGATATAAATCCTAAAGTCTTTAATGGCTTTGACTAAAGCATAAGCTTGCTTTTCCATGATTTGATACTTTAAAGGTGCATCTCTAAGAGCTTTGCTAAAGAAAGCAATTGGCTTTTCACTTCCTTGGTCATCTTTTTGCAACAAAACGGCAGCAATAGTACGTTGGGAGGCAAAAGAGAAAATGATAAATTCTCTGTCAAACTGAGGATTGGTCAACACTGGGGTTTGGGTAAGGGCCAATTTTATACCTTCAAAGGCTTGATTGGCTTCAACAGTCCATTTGACTTTTGAATCTTTCCTTAGCATGTTATTTAATAATCTGATTAGTTCTGCTAAGTTTGGGATAAACCTTCTTAAGAAATTGATTTTTCCCAAGAATCCTTGCAACTCTTTGACATTTCTTGGGTGGGGCATTTGTAGGATAGCCTGTATCCTATCTGGGTCAATTCTAATGCCATCTTTAGAAATGATGTGGCCCAATAGCTTACCTTCCTCTAAACCAAACAGGGATTTCTTGGGATTCAAGGAAATTCCATATTTTCTGCATTTTAGGAAGATCTGTCTCAGATGTTTTATATGTTCTTGGTCTGATTTTGAGAAAGGTGTTAGGTCATCTAGGTAAATGACTAAAAAGTCATGAATCTCCTTGGCAAAGGCAATATCCATGGCTCTTTGAAAAGTTGCCCCTGCATTTTTCAATCCAAAAGGCATCTTTACATATTTGAAAGTTCCCCATGGGGTTGTAAATGCTGTTTTGTCCTGATCATCAGGGTGAACTAAGATCTGGTTGAAACCTGAGAATCCATCAAGTAGAGAAATTCTGGAAGCCCCCACTACTCTCTGCAAAATGTGATCCATCTTGGGTAAGGGGTAATTGTCTTTGAGGGATACTTGGTTCAGATTCCTCAAATCCACACACAGCCTAATTTCACCAGTCTTCTTTCTTGTAGGGACCAAGTTGGAGATCCATTCGGAGAATCTGATTGGTGCTATGATGCCTGCCTTGAACATTTTTTATACCTCTTGTTCCATTGCTGGGAGAAGCATAGGATTGATTCTCCTCAGTTTTTGTTTAAAGGGCTTTTGATCAGGTTTGAGAGGGATTGTATGCTGGATAACAGAGGTGTCATAGGACTTTAAGTCCTCATAACTCCATGCAAAGACATCCTGGAACTCTTTAAAGAGGTCAATGTACTTAGGCTTTTGGTCAGGAGGTAAGGAAGAAGATAATTTGATTATCTTGGGCTTGTCAATTGTACCTATGTTGCATTCTTCAATGGCTGCATTTAAGGGCTGCATTTTTGGTTTTTTGGGGATATCATTTGAATCAAAGATGTCCTCTAGTGGAGTTAGGCCTGTTGGTAAAAAATTGTCTTTCAGCTCTATGATTTCAGTTTCAGCATTGGCCACCTCTTCAGAGTTAATTTGTTGAATTTGCTGAATGTTTTCCTTGTTGAAAATGGTTGGATTTAGCATTTGTTTTGCAGTTCTAGGTGATAATGGGTGAGTAATCTGTTGAAACTGTATTTGTGATTGACTTGCTCCACCAAGTATTTGTGATTGACTTGCTGTATCAAGTATTTTTGATTGACTTGTTGTATTAGTGTCAATATTTAATCCTGCAAATTCTTGTTGCAGAGTTAAAAAATGGTTTATTTGCTCGTCATCCTCAAATACTTGCCAATCATTAACATTGTTTGGAATGGAGGGTCTGTGTTTTACTTCAGCTGTAAAACGGTGATAGGGCTCAAAAGGCAGCTTGCAGGTACTTGCAAAGGTGGCTAAACTATGAGCATGTAGATTATGGGTTCTAGGAATTTTAGTGATTTGGAATTCAGAGAAAAAGTTTAGTACTTCAGCAACAGCAGACCTATAAGTCCTTAGTCTTTTGTCATTGGTGACAAAGTTTCCCTTCACTTGTTGAATAACTAAATCTGAATCACCCATGATTGAAACCCTGGCAGCTTGTAAGAATTTTACTAACTTGAGGCCTAGTAAAAGAGCTTCATATTCTGCCATGTTATTAGTACATCTGAAGTTTAATCTATAGGCTCTGCCTTCTGCATGACTATTTTCTTTGTTGTGTACCCAAACTCCAACTCCTGCCCCTAACTTGTTGACTGAGCCATAAAATTCAAGGAACCATAGAATATCCTGTTGGGAAGGAGATTTAATGATCTGTTCATGGGCTGGCAATGTGAGTAGCAGTTGTGGTTTTTCCTCTAGCTTGTCTTCTAGGACAGTCTTCATCGTTTGATTGGGTATGCTTGAGATTTAGAACAACAGCAGTATCTAGTGTTTGATTGACTGTTGTTTCATGGGTGATAATTCTTTCATTTGATCTTCCTCTTGTATGAGTATCTTGGTGTCAACCTCACCTTTTAAGGGAGTTGTGGTGTTATTGAAGAGGATGTATGAGTCTATGTCTGAATGGACAGCATATATGGGAAAGTTTTGGGGCTTTTCTTCACTGCTGACCATGTATTTCATAAGTGTTTCTCTGTACAGTATTTTTGGTTGCCCAAAAACAAAGATGGTGGCATATGACATGTCTAATTGTAGGGAACCTTGGAGTTTAGCTCCCCATGATCTTGATAACAGCATCCCATACTTAGGTGGGATATCAGCAACTACCACATCCACTAGGATTGTCTTGTTTGGGTATTGAACCAGAGACACACATAAGTCTTTTATGAGACCTAAACACTTGACTTGGCTAGAGTCAAAGGAAAACAGGTCCTTGTATGGTCTTGTTATGTCTAGATTCAATCTCTCCATGACTGCTTTTGGCATGAGATTGTGAGAGGCACCTGAGTCAAACATTGCATTATGTAATATTTTATCATGAATATGTAAACTGACATAGAAAGGTAATACCCATGTGACTATCATTTTTCCATCCACTTCTGGGCCAAACAGGAGTTCTGGGGTGTCATCCAGCACATTGACATCATCTTTGTTGCTAGTGAGTTGCAGGGACTTCTTAATTTGTAGTTTGTAGATGTCATGCTTGGCTAGTTCTGAAAGCGGGATTGCTACTTTTAGTTTGCCAATTTCAGTTTCTAGATCAAAAGATTTTTCGGATTGGGTCTTGGGGTTATAGGTGACAGTCCTTTCCTTGTTCATTAAATCTTTTTCTTGATTGTTATCTTGACTTTGGGACTTATCCTTTTTACTCATCTCTTGAGGAGAAATAGTTGAATAAGGATGAGAAGGGGGAGTGACCATAGGCTGCTGTTTTAAGGATAGTGGTTCCGTGATCTCCTCAACAATCACTTCTTCTGTATGTGAATTTATTTTGTCATTAGTTTCTGTGACCATGACTCTTTCAGGCTGCTGATTATCCTTTTTCTTTTCAGGCTGTTTAACATTCACAGTTCTGCTCCTCAGCTTGTATTGTTTATGGACTTCATAAACAGCAGTGTCATAGCCTTGTTTGAAGTCAAAGGATTCACCTGATTTAGTTTGGAACAGTTTGATTTCATCATCCTCATGATCTTCTTGTGTTAAGAAAACTTGACTTTCACCATCTAGACCCATTAAATTAATCTCAGGATCTTCATTGGGCTCTATTGATGTGGAAGTTTCTGCATAATTTTCTTGGAAAGGGGGTCTTATGTCTTGGTCAGCACTGGTCTTGCCGACATTTGGGTTTTGAGTTCTCCTAAAATTTGGATTCCTAGGAGGGTTATTTTGTGGTGCTTCCCATGATGATTTTCTCTCAACTGATTCCACTCTATCCCCCAATCTTTTCATTCCATTGAGTATTGCATCCAGCTTCTGATCAAAGGCAGAGGGTTCCTCTTTGAAAGAAGTCCTCTTTTCCAACCTTGCCCTGTTTCTTTTGGCAATTAGGTTGGCTTCCACTGTAACAGCAACCCTTTGGGCCTCTGCAAGGGATTGAGGATCTCTTTCCTTCAACTGATACGCCATGTCAGGGTCAAAACCATCAGGGAATTTGTACAAGGCTAAATCAGGAGGAGGTCTTAGATTTTGTGGAATTGCATTATATACATTGTTAAATCTTGCACAATACTCCAAAATAGTCTCTTGGGGACCTCGTTTGATAGTGTCATATTCCCCAAGTATGTGCAGAGGATCTTTCTTCTTGTCCCATCTACTAGTGAAGGCTTGAGACAGTTCATCAGGAGTTGCAATGGAGTTTGCATTCAGGGATCTAAACCAAGTTCTCACATCCCCAGTTAGGCTTTGAACGAACATCCTCATTCTGACACTGTCATCATCTATTTCATAGGTCTCAAAATGGTCTTGCATCTTCTTAGCATGCTGAACAGCTGTCAGAGGACCATTGGAGTCAAAATATGAGATTTTGGTTTGGTAATCTTGGGGTAGAGCTGCAGCATTAGCTGGTATCTGCAAAGGTGCATATCTGTTAGCCATATTTACAGGGTTTAGAGGATTAACAGGGGCAGCTGGGATAATAGGAACGGTGGGTACCACAGGGGTAACAAGTAGGGGTGAACTTAGAGTGTTGGTCAAGGGGATATGTGCAGTGGATGAAGATGTGAGAGGAGGACTTTGAGATGTGGATGGTGAACTAGGGGAATTAGGGATAGACCGGAAGAGGACCTTGCATGGGGTAGAGATAAGGCTAGGATGATCTGAGTCCGAGGTTAAATCAGCAGGCTGCTCCTGTCTTTGCTGCCTCCTGATGTTTCTAGGGATGGTATTTGGATTATCAACAATGATGGGTGGATTAGGGTCAGGATTTGCCCTAGTGTGCCGTGGATTTTTCTTAGGAGCCAGCTTCTAACTGTTTTTTAGGATTTTGTAGGAACTTTTTATATCTGTAAGGACTGGATAAAGATTTTGGAATGGCTATATATACTTCAAAGATGAGATGAAGATTCTCTGAAAGAGCTCTTCCCTAAAAATGTCACTGTTACACAGAAACAGTTTTGAAGGCCTCTTGACTTGTTTCAGGCTTGATTTCAAGCTTTGAGGGATGTATAGAAATTGGAAAATCCTAAGAAGTCCCCAGTGGAGTCGCCAATTATGTTAACACCCAGGTTGTTCCCTATGACTCCCAAGGGAATACGGCCGGGGTAACCACTAACCAATCTTTGGACGACAGTTTCTTGCCAAACTGTAGTCAGAGAGGGCTCTCTCTTTATAACTTATCTCTGTTTGTAATGATTTTAGGCTAGCTATAAGTTCAGGTCTGTTTTGAGTTTTTTGCTTGGATGATAATTTCAATCAAGGTGCTTGTGTATTTTCCAAGGAGTTCTAGTCCATTGGGCTATGGAGTCAGTGGTCCTTTAGATGCTTGATGTGCTGATGTGATACTGTAGTGATGCTGCAGAGCCAGATTAGTGTCTGAGAAATAACGTTTGTAATAGTGATGGAATGGAGTGTATCCAGTTAGTGCAAGGCAATTAAGAATCTTACAGTTTAACTGTTGGAGTAAGACAGTGGGAATATTGACCTAGGAGCATTTAAGAGTTTCTAGGTGATATTCATACATATAGAATTAACAGACACATGAGCAATTAAGAATTCATGTACATATTTAACCCTGAAGACAAACATTTACAGCAGCAAAAATTGAGCACAAGGTGTAATAAAACAGATCTTGTACTATTCTTTCTTTTTACTGCTAGCTTAGTGTGAGGTAAGTTTGATTTGATAAACACAAGAAAAACAAGAACAGAGTTTTGAAGAAAACTTGTTATTTCGTCAGATAGCACACGAATTCTGCATCAACACATGGAGCATCCTCCAGACACCAAATAATTTCAGGAAATCACTAAGATCATCCAGCCCTTTGTATTAGATAATTCTGAAGGTGTACAATACAAGTGTTCTCATAGAGAAAATTACCAACCCCTTATGAGTTACTCAGGGGAGTTTATATACAAAATTTACATCAAAAATATCAACGAATGAGTTAATATCTCATTTATGATATGCTAATCTCCAGAATGCAGTAGCTGAAGGAGTGAATGCAGCCGAAATTCCTTTATGCTTCAGCTGTCAAATAGTCAGAAGATATTTGGACTTTATGACTGTTAGAGTCAGTTGGAGATGCGCTGTTAAAAACTCGGCTAGCTGTCATCGTCTTACGTGATGAGTCACCTTTTAGATGCTTTTAAATGCTAACCCTTTTCCGCTGTTTTTCTTCTAGGGACCTGGAGCTGGCAATGGCCGAATGACTGGAGCTACCGTGGCAAAATCTGGAGCATTGCCTGCCACCAATCCTCCTTAGGCATTTGATGTCTCCGTATCTTTATTAAGGTCTCATCGGCCTCTGTATACCGCCAAAAGTTAGGAGGAGTTTCAAACAAATGGTTTGCCTCATTTTCAATGAAGAATAGGCCTTCCAGTTTAGTGTACAAGCTCTGTCCCGTTGGTGGCCCTGTTTGCTCAGGAGTACTGCCAGATGCAGTGATCTGATTTTCAATATAAGTGACCATCCTGTTGGTAAATTGATCTCTGGTGATCAATCTCCCTGTGCTGCTTAATAGGCTGGGCAGTCCCCTTGCTTGCAGCATTCCCATTTTAAGTTTATACTCCTCCACCTCAGCCTGTATTTCATAGCATTTTCTCTCCACAGTTTGCACATAACTTCTGAGAGTTAGCACCTTTTTAGCTGTGAGGATGGCCTCTGTTCTGTTGTTGATGCCAATGGCTGCCAGCTCCTCTTTGTCCTACCTGTTCAAAAAATCTATCAGCCTGTTTGCTTGCTCAGGTCTGTTTCCCAGCACTGTTTTGGCCCTCTGGATTTTTGTCTGTGCTTGGCCAATCAAATCCATTTGCTCATGGATTGTCTTGATGGATCTCCATTGTTTGGTGATATTTTGGCTAATCTTACCCCATAAAATTCTTTTTAAGTCAGCCAGGGCACTTTCCAGATTTAGCTCCTTCTCCAAGGCCTTGATTTTGTCTTTTAGGGCCTTTATTTCTCTGGCCTGTTCTGCTACAGTTACTTTTGATTTGTCATACTTGGCCTCCAGTTCTGCCAATTTTTCCTTGGCCCTTTTTATCTCATTTTCCTGGAGCTCCATTTCCTTGATGGCATTAGTTAATTCTTCTATGCTTGCACTGGCATCTGGGGCCATTGTTGTTCCTGCTGCTTCTGATGTGGGGGCCACTGCTACCCCTGTAGTTGTTGCTGTTGTTGAGGTTGTTGGAGGAGCTTGGGATGTGGATTCTCCCTGTTTGTCTTGTAGTGCTCCTTCTAGCTCTTTCTCCAATTCCCTTATCCTCTAGTCTTGCTGCATTAGGAGGTCTAGTTGGTCCTCAGCCCGTTTTTCCTTTTGAAGTTCAGCTGTTTGAGGGTGCTATGTGGGCTGCAGCTTCAACCTCTTCTTCAGTGCATTCAGGTCATCATCTTTCTTCTTCATGAGGGCCTTCACACCCTTTGGATCACTAGGATCGTGTCCAAGATCAATGATGATGTCCTCCAAAGATTTTATTCTGTTATCTTTGGCCAGTGAGGACATTCTCTCAAAATCCAACTGTGTGTTGGTATTCTTTAGGGACTCTTTCAGCTCATGGGCCATGGTGGCCTTTTCTACCAAGGTGGCATAGACCATTTCTCCAGCTTGCTTGTGGAGTTCTATTTGGTCCATGGGATGAATGTCTTTGGCCAAGACCTCCACCCTTGTTTTCACAAAATCTGCAGATGATGTAGGCTGAGATTTTGTAGGCTTGAAATGACTGAATATCATTTTTTCTTCCTTAATGTCATATACAGACATTAATCTCTCTTGCTGGGCTGGTGTAGCATCTATAAATTGCTTGTATACTTCACCCCTCAGCAGCTCATTCTGAGCCTTTATTTCTTTGAAAGAAGCCTTGGTGCTCTTGGGCTTCTTGGTCTGCTGGGAAGAAGATGACACCTCCAAACCAAGCTGCATGCCTTGCTCCTGTTGGAATGAGCTGGTACCAGTGTGCTGGCTTGCTTCCCTGTCTTTCCTTGAACTGTCAAGGAATTCCTCAGTGATGTCTTCAACTTCTGGAGAGTCAGCCCTTTGCCTTTTGGCCTCTGGCTGATGGGAGGATCCACTAATAGGAGTGGACTCTTCTCTGTCTCTTTTAGTACCCCTCTCCTCATGTGTTGGGGTCTGCAAAATTGGTGCTATTAGTGGCTCAGTTTGTGGAGGAGGAGTTTGCTCTTGCTGCCGTTCTGTGAGCTCCTCTCTCTGCAGCTCATTTTGTTGTTCAGTTTGCTGTTGAGTTGAAGGGACAGCCTTCTCTTTTACTGCTTCCTCCTCAGCACCCATTATCCCTATTCCTTTGTCTAAGCCTGGTGTTGCTGTAGAAGGTGCTTGTGTGGCTGGTGCAGTCCTTGAGGTTGAGGTCCCTTCCCCTACTGAATGAGGCCGTTTGAAGGGTACCTGCTGCACAGAGTCTAGGTCAAGAGTCTTTTCTAATTCTTTGACATTCTTTACCATCATTTCCTCTTCAGTTAATTTGTCAACTATAGAATCCTGTAGCCATTCCTGCTGGTTGGCATATTTTTCAATATGGGGATAACTGCAATGTTTAATGCCTATTAGTCTGTATTTCATTCTCCTAGTAGAAA
This sequence comes from Pinus tabuliformis, assembly GCA_031772625.1. NCBI lineage: Eukaryota > Viridiplantae > Streptophyta > Pinopsida > Pinales > Pinaceae > Pinus > Pinus tabuliformis. Next base: position 717,177,950 of record CM062804.1, read on the forward strand.
TGAAGCCTTCAGGGTCATAAGGGACCCACCGAAAACTGTATGACAGCTGGTATTTGTCTTTGAGGATCTGGTCAGCCTCTTCCCAACCTTCCTTTTTATTCATGATGAAAGGGCCCAGCTGATGTTTGAACTTGAGGTGGGCTTTCTTTTTGGAGCTGTGGAAGTGGGTAAGGTCAGACTGAATCAACTGCCTATAATATTCAAGGGCAAATATCCTCATAGGCACATATTTTGGGAGCCTGAATGGACAAAGCTCACAGCCATACACTCTGATGACTGTATGATCCTCATATAGGTACCAATCACCTATTTTGGACTTCTTGGAAAGCTGCAAAGCTTTCTGTATTTCAGTTGATATTCTGGGAGGAGGAGCCCTCATCAACAAGCAGGAGACAGGGTATACAAACTGGTCAATAAACTCACAATAGGAATAGGGTGACATTTGGACCAGGTGATAAACAGATGTCCAGAAGATGACAGATCTTCTTTCCCCTCTATGATCCAGCTTTTTAATGTAGCATGGAAAAACCTGGGACTGATAATACATGAAAAGATGATAGATGTAAGAGGAGTATTTGAAGACACCCTGTCTGTCCACTTTGCTCAACTGATCATGAATTTTGTTAGCTATGAACTTAGCAAAGTTAAATTTGCGGGCAGGGGGTTGGCCTGGACTATAAACAGACAGCAAAACCAGCATTGTTCCTTCCACATGCTCACTGGTTCTGTACCCCAGCACATAAGAGATCATATCTAGTAGTAGTCTGCCTGTTTCTGTAAAGGAGACATCCATATAGGGAGGTGGCCCTGCAGGCTGGCACTCAGGTTTCATGAATGTCCTGGTGACATTCTGAATCTCCTCACTAGTCATTTTGGCAGCAGCATCCAGCAGATAATTCACGGAAAAGGGAAATAGCAGCTCAGTCTGGTCAAAGTGGAGCATTTTGTTAATGGATTCAGGATTGATGTGAAAGAGGATGCTCCCAGATGGAGATTTAACGGCTCTCTACTGTACATCATAGTTTTCAGCACATAGGCGCACAATCTGAGGGAAAACATTAACAGAGGGGAGGCAATAGTATGGTAGGTTTGACTCCCATATCCCATAGGTGTCCTTGCCATTCAAATAGTCTTCTCTCAACTGCCTGAAGGTCTGCATGAAGTCCCTATTACCCACAAAGTCTTCAATAAGGGAGTCCCTGTCAACAAGAGGCAAGGCCTCCAGGTCTTTGTTTGGGGCATTTAAAGGAGTAACATTGAGAGCTGTGGGTGCAGGGGCAGCCATTGTATAATCTGATTGTGAATAATGAGATTGCAGTGGTTTGCAAGGCTCCTCAGAGTTCAGTAATAGCCTCAATGTTGTCAATGCTTGAACTTTTCTTCACAGTGAAAGAGGCCGGCTTGTTTCTGCAGGTTTTAGCAAATTCACAAGGGTTGTGAATTGTTAGGAATGCTTTGCAGAGGGTGTGCAGGATCTATCTTGGTTAATTTGCAGCTGGCCTATACTCGGCAAAAGGGAAAAATGCCGAGCACCTTGAGAACAATTTTATGGTTTTAGGCGCGCGGGTTGACTGTTTCGATGTCGAATTATAGTGCAGAGGCAATGTAGGTTACTTTAGTTGACTCTCAGGTAGCAGACAGAGTTGGATTTTAGGATTTTGACCAGTGTTCAATGGTGAATTAGCAGAGAAATGGCATGCATGGGGCAAAACATGAGATTTACGGTGAATACCTGGATAAACGCTCGACAAGCCTGCGGGCCGAACCGTGAATGCTTTGTGGTGGTCGATTCAATGAGTTGGCACGGTACAAATTCGAATTTTGCAACTTGAGGGGCAGTCTGGCGCGGCAGCAGCAGCAAGAGCTCAGTGTATTTTCGCTTGAAAATGACACAAAACGGCTAATTCGGGCCTTGATAACGGTAATTTTGGCAAAAATGGCTTATTGGCGCTTTTCCGCCAATGACGTCAGCATGACATCACGGCGGGCCCGGGTACGGAGGTGACACGGATGGTGAGGTGGAGGCCATCGTGGTTGGACATGTCAGCGGGCAGATGCGGTGGCAAGGCTACGTGGAGGGCCGCGCGGCGCGGGAGTGGGCGGCATGTGTGACGTCATAATGACGTGGGTGATGGCGTGTGGGAGGGGCGGTATCGGGTTGGTGGTAAGCGGGTTCCCCGCACCGCCTTTGCTGATGAGTGGTATTGGGAGGAGGGGCTCCGAACAACCCCGGCGTTTGACACGCGTCCAGGGTACGGAGAGGGAAACCACTTTCCCCGGACGCTAAAGGTAGGCAGATCTGGGCCCAAGAATACCCGCCCACCGTTAGATCATGGGTGGCGGAAGATCAACGGCTGGCGGGCCCTCCGACAGATCGTGCAGGTTTGGGGGTCCCGCCGGCCTTAATTAAATATTCATTTAAATATTTGCAGCGGAGAACTATAGGAAAGGGGGGTTTTGTTGTTTTTTCGGGATTTTAATGGGTTTTTTCATAATTTCAAAGGGGTTATGGGTAGGAAGGGGTTTTTATAGGGTTTTTCTTTGCAAATGACGGTTTGATGAGTGCAATGAGTTGAAACAGGGGATAGAGATGAGGTACAGGTTCATCAAAGTGACCAGATGTCATTTTGATTCCTTTTTAGAGAACATATGGCTATAATGCCAAGGGGAGGGATATTTATACAAAATTTGGGGTTTATACACCATGGTGTTAGTACTAGTAGGGGAAAGGTAATATAGGGGATTTACATAGTAGAGTTAGAGTTAGTATGGGGAAAATGAGAATGAAGGGGAAAATCACTAAGTTTATTTAAAACTTACTTAGTTTAGGGAGTAGATCAAAATGAAAAGAATTTTACACAGGAAATGTGGCTTTTTTAGATGAACAAGAACCATCCTAAAACCTTAGAAATTTCTCATCAATCTCCATGGATGAAGGGATGTTAGTAATAAGAGTGGAAGGGGAATTTTGGGGAATTAGACATGCTCCTTTGCCTTGCTTTTCTTATTTAAACCAGCAAGATTCAATCTGGAATGAACACCACTTCTGCAACCCCATCTACTTACCCAGCTACTTTGCCTAGCATTTTTTATTTCTTCTTGGAGGGTGCACTTGGACTTGCAGACCCTTACTTGCCTTTTCTTTTCTTTGTCTTTTTCTTTTGTTCTTCTATCTACTTCTACCCTTATTTCTTCCAAGGTCCCAGATTAAGCTGCTGGGAGCCTTTTCTTCTCTACCTGAACTACTTGTCTGCCAAGATTAAACAGTTTGGACAGACTTCTTTCTCTAATCTACAACTGCAAATTTAAACCATGGAATGATCCAGATTAGACTGTTGGACCATCCATCAAAATTTAAGTCCATACCAAGCTGTAAGCACAGATTGGATTCTCTTGGAAATATGTGATCTTTGAATCATCAAAGCAGAGCATATTTGGAACTTCTATAGCCAATCATGAAATATGAAACCTATTGGTATAGGTAGCTAACAGATGGTATGACGAAACCATGGTAATGATACATGGTATTATATGTATGAGGCCTATATAGAGGCTAGAGACTCCACATGGAGAGATATGAAGAGGAAGTGAAGTATTATTGTATGAACAGGCATATGGCTTGTGGAGTGCTCTCCTTCCTTAAGGAGTGAATGTATGGTGTTGCCCTACCATAAGGGTTTTGATCAATAAAGTATCATTTCATATTATTTCTGGGTTTATTTGCATTATTTTATACATTTATATCAGATCTATAATATTCTGGGTTAGATCTACAACAGAACAGCACTCGGAGAGATTACTCGCCCGTACTATAAGGTAGTCGGGTTGTACGGCTAAGGTTATGGTTGATCCTCCTTAGTTAGAGCCCTGAAACATTGGGCCGAGTACTACTGTTAGACCCTTATGTATATTGCGATCTGTAGCACCTGACACTCCTCGAGACCATAATTCCCTTTTCTATCTGGGGATCACGGATCATCTCTGCCATATCAGTGAGTAAAGAGGTACACCAGTAGCAGACATCAGTCCCGTAGTTCAGAGTTAGCAGACCAGCCATTCCGATCTATTAGATCCATCAGATCCGCAGCAACAATCTATTCCGCCGCTTAGAGCTATCCGATCTGCCAATCAGATCTTTCAGATCCACATGATCTGAGTAGTTGTGTGGGGTTCCTATACTGGGGCATGATTTTCGCAGGACTTTTGGTAGCATTGACATTTTGAGGATTCGACTACTGCAGTATTCCTAAGGAAGGAGTAAAACTCCGTTATGAGTTTTCAGGAAAAAAAAAAAAAGGTCTGAGATCTCCCGGGGTGCTTATTGGTGATCTAGCCCATCAAAATCAGGACGACGAGTTGAGCATGGTGGTATCATTCAATTCTTAGTGAAATTTTTTTTTTTGGGTGGTCCCAATTTTCAAGAACATCAGGTCGGTGCATGGTAGAAACTAGAGCTCAAGCTATGGCCAATGAGAGGATGGACAAACTTGAAGAATCCTTGTAATCCCTCCAAATTCAGCTTGACCGACTAACTAGCATAATCCCGAGCATAATCCCGACGGGCAAGGAGGAAGCCCATGAGGAGGCGTATATTGGTAATGGACACGGTGAGGGTGAGTCTAGCCACTCTCTTCACCTCTGGGGCCCCCACCAACAATCCCGTCCGTGACCTCCCAAGTTGGATATGCATAAATTTGATGGTTCTCACCCGGCAACATGGATAACACAAATGGAGTAGTATTTCAATCTGAATAACATCTTAGATAATGAGACTCAACTTATGGTGGGGAGCATGTACTTGGACAATGAAAGGTGGCAATGGTGGGAATGGCATCGACGTTGTAATGGACCTTTTAGGACTTGGACCTCCTTCAAAAAAGCTCTTACAGAACACTTTGACTAGGAATCTTCTTTTTTGGGTCGTCTTACTAAGCTCTGACATACTGGCACAGTGGATGATCATATTACAGCCTTTGAAGCCTTAGCCTTCCGCACTAGGGGTCTCTCAGATGTGTTCTACATGGAATCTTTTATCAGCGGTCTTAAAGAAGCCATAAAAGCCCATGTCTTACTACACCACCCTCCCACATGGACGAAGGCTTGTAAAGTAGCTCGTAACGTGGAACATGCGTTAGCAGCCTAGTACAGTCACCCAAATTTCACCTCTAAGGGTCGCCCCCCACAGGCTCACAACACGACTCAAACACTTAAGGTTCAAAAGGTGTCACCTGCAGAAATGGCCGAAAGAGGAAAGCAAGGATTATGTTACTACTGTGATGAAAAATACTCCCCAGGTCATAAATGCAAGGAGCCCAAATTTTTTCAAATTGATGCCACTGATTATAGCTCATCGAAGGAAGATCCACCATTGGTGGAACATGAGGCGGTAGAAGAGGACAACCAAAAGGAAAATGTCCCTGACGAACCAATTATTTCGCTGCATGCTTTGGTAGGGATTTCTTCACCTCAAACTCTCAAAATCAGAGGTTTTATTAAACATCGCCTAGTAGTAGTCTTGATTGATAGTGGAAGTACACATAATTTCATCCATCAAAAAGTTGTGGAAGCAGTGCATTGTTTTGTACGAGTAGTTTCTAACTTCCAAGTCCAAATTGCGGATGGGGGCACAATGAAATGTGAAGGCCACTGTGAAAATTTCAAACTTCAAATGGGGGATTATCAGTTGAAGACCCGCATGTTTGCCATACACATGGGAGGGTGCGACATTGTCCTCGGTGTTGAATGGCTTCGCACTCTTGGGCCAATCACAATGGATTTCCAGGAATTATATATGAGTTTTAAGCAGAACAACTCCACACATATCCTCTGTGGACTCCAGGCAGGAGCTCCCTCTATCATCAGCTTGCATAGGATGGAAAAACTGCTAAAAAAGGGCCATCATGGAGTTATAGCTCAATTTAATGCCATCTAGGCAGTCGAAACCAAGTGTCTGCCGATTCATCCTGAGATGCAACAAATTTTAAATAACCATTTGCCGGTCTTTGACAAGCCTCATGAGCTTCCACCCTCGAGAGGGGAACATGATCATAGCATCACCTTGGTTCCAGGGGCCCAACCCCCAAATGTGCACCCATACAGATATCCGTTCACCCAAAAGAATGAAATAGAAAAAATAATCAAGGAACTTTTGGAAGCAGGTGTCATTCGTCCCAGCATTAGTCCTTATTCGTCACCGGTGGTCATGGTGCTCAAGAAAGATGGAGAGTGGCAGATGTGTCCAGAATTCAGGGCCCTCAATAAGTTGACAGTCAAAGATAAATTTCCCATCCTGGTGGTTGACGATTTGCTGGATGAACTCAATGGGGCTCAATTCTTCACTAAGCTGGATCTTCGCTCGGGCTACCACCAAATTCGCATGAAGGAAGTCGACATTCCAAAGACTCCTTTTAGAACTCATGAAGGCCATTATGAGTTCCTGGTCATGCCATTTGGTCTTTGTAATGCCCCCTCTACTTCTCAAAGCCTTATGAAATACCTTCTCAAACCATATCTCAGGAAATTTGTCCTTGTCTTATTTGATGACATCCTCATCTATAGTTGCACTTGGGCCACACATCTTCAACATGTAGATCTACTCTTGCAACTGCTCCGCAAGAATAAATTATTTGTCAAGATGTCCAAGTGTTCGTTTGGCATGGAAGAAGTTGAGTATTTGGGCCACATTGTGGGGTGTGAAGGTGTCAAGGTGGACCCCAAAAATATCCAGGCAATGCAGGATTGGCCTCAACCTAAGACCTTGAAGAGCTTGAGAGGATTTTTGGGTCTCACAGGCTATTATCACAAATTTGTCCGCCATTATGGTCGCATAGCGAAGCCCCTCACTCAACTCCTGAAGAAAAATTCATTCTTCTAGAATGAGGACACACAATAGGCATTTACAGCTCTCAAAAATGCCATGTGTTCCACTCCAGTCTTAGCACTACCTGACTTCACCAAATCTTTTTTCATTGAATGTGATGCTTCGGGTATGAGTATTGGGGCGGTCTTAATGCAGGAAGGGTGACCTTTGGCCTTCACAAGCCAACAACTAAGTGGGAAGAATCTGGGCCAATCTACCTATGAGAAGGAAATGATGGCCATTTTACATGCAGTAGAGACCTGGCAACCTTACTTATTGGGGTAACGTTTCCAAATCCGCACAGACCATCACAGTCTTAAATATTTTTTGGAGCAATTCCTATCCTCCCCACAATAAAATAAATGGCTCGCCAAAATGCTGGGATATGATTATGAGATCATTTAAAATAAAGGGCAAGAAAATAGTGTAGTGGATGCATTATCTCGCCAAATTGAGGAGGGAAGTACCCTGCTATAAATTTCCCTTCCCATTCCAGAATGGATTGAAGAAGCTCACGGGGAATGGTTTTCACATCGAGGGCTCTCCCAACTCATTTCTCAATTGCAGGCGGATCCAAATTCCACCAAGGGCTACTCATGGAAGGATGAGATTCTTCGCTACAGGGACAGAGTCGTAATATCACCAACATCCACCCTCAAAAGTCGCATTTTGGTAGAATTGTACTCATCCCCCATTGTAGGACATTCAGGCTTTCAGAAGACGTATGCTCGCACCAGAAGATCATTTTTTTGGACCGGCATGAAAAAGAATATCCTCACTTTTGTAGTAGAATGCGATGTCTGTCAATGCCACAAAGGGGAGACTGTCAAAGCACCAAGCACATTACAACCGTTGCCCATCCCGGCAGCAATATGGACGGAGGTTTCTATGGATTTCATTACAGGTCTTCCAAAGTTAGGAAACAAGTCAGTCATCATGGTGGTTGTGGACAGACTTTCGAAGTATGCTCATTTCTGTGCCCTACCCCACCTATTTACACCGACTTTGGTTGCTTAATCTTTCACGGATCAGATCTTCAAATTGCATGGCATGCCCACTTCTATTGTGTCTGATCGCGACCCGATCTTCACCAGTAATTTTTGGCAAGAACTCTTCAGGCTACAAGGCACCCAGCTAAAACTCAGTACTTCTTATTATCCACAAATGGATGGTCAAACGGAAGCCGTCAACAAATGTCTGGAAACCTACCTTAGGTGTTTCACTTCAGAAAAGCAACATCTTTGGGTACAATGGTTACCTCTGGCTAAATGGTGGTATAAAACCAACTATCATGCCACCACCAAAATGACTCCCTATGAAGCAGTATATGGTCAACTCCCTCCTTCCCCTACTTCTTATATCAAAGGGGGCTCAAAGGTACAAGCAGTGGATCAACTCCTACAAAATCGCGCAACCATGCTTGCCCATCTTAGAGAGAATCTTCATCAAGCTCAAAACCGCATGAAGCAACAGGTAGACTAGCATCACTCAGAGCGCCAATTTCAATAAGGGGATCAAGTCTTTTTGAGGCTACAACCATATAAGAAAACATCACTCAAAGACAAGGGTTGTCAGAAACTATCTCCAAAATTCTACAGACCATATCAAGTACCTCAGCGCATTGGAGAAGTCGCCTACAAGCTGGCTTTGCCACCTACTGTAAAAATCCGTCCAGTTTTCCATGTCTCATGCCTCAAGAAAGTGATTGGGAACAATTGCAAAATTCAAACCAGTCTACCTGAATTGGACAAGGAAGGGTCAATCTAGCTCCAACCTGAACAGGTCCTAGACACACGAGAAAGGCATCTGCGTGGCGCATGATTAGGGAAGTTCTTGTCAAGTGGAAAGACACCTCGCTGGAAGATGCAACTTGGGAACCATCCACTATTCTTCAGCAGTTTCCACAGCTTCAGCCTTGAGGACAAGGTTATTCTTAAGGGGGAGGGCATTTTAGGGTCCCACCCTAACCCCCTTATTTATGTAGTGGGATCGAGTCATAGTAAAGAGTCAATAAAGCTCATATTAATAATTGTAAGTGGTTAACCCGCAATTAATGACGGGACCACAGTTAGTTGCAAATGGGCCATGGTATTAGATAGATGGTATTAATAAAACCCATGGTATTGATCCATGGTATTGCATGTATGAGTCATATATAAAGGATAGAGACTCCCTGCGAGGAGCATCGTGTCTTATTTTTGTATCGAGCTCTGCTCTATTGTAGGTTGCCCCCTCGAAGAGGCCAGTGAACATTGCTTTCTGAATAATAAAATATTTGCTGTTTTCTCTCACTATTCTATGTTCTGGGTATCTTTCTTCGCATATTCTGTATTTGGGTATCTTTTTGCAATTTAAGAGCATAACATTTTGGCACTATGCAGTTTTTATGCTCAAGTCCTGACCTTCACTCCCATAATTGCCCAATTCCTTCTCCCAAGCTCGCCTTAACTGCACATTGTTTAGTCTCTAGCCTTAAGCTCATCCTTGAGCTCCTAAATGTCACAAATTCTCAATGTCTCAACCTCCATTGTCTCCCAAAACTATGAAATGTGCCCACCCAGTGCTAATCCTCTCAGCCTGTCACACAAATCTCTCGAATTGTGCATTTTTCTCCCTCAGCCCAGCCTCAATTTCACATTGCATAGTCTCAAGGCTCATGGCTCACCTTGACTGCCTGAGTTGCACAACTACGCAGTCACTGAGCCCTTTTCCCATCCTTCAATTAGGTTCTAGCTCAGTCAATGGATCAATATGCACAATCTTAGACTATGGGGTTTTTAGACTAATGTCATCTCATCATGAGTGAATTGTAGAAACAAGTACCTTATTATGCCATGGAAAGATGATGAAGAAGGAGATGAAGGATCGAAACATGCTCAAAGACATTCTTGTAGTTGTTTACACAATTTTATCAACCAAGAGAAAGAAAAGGGACACAAGTTTGTGATCATCATTCAAGACCTGATAGCATTGAAGATCGCTTATCACCAAGGCATGCGAAGGTGAAAAGAAAATCATTCTCAAGTAGACTTGTAGCTCACAGTAGCAATAGTGGATTGACATTGTCACATCATCAAGCAGTCTATGTCAGTACTGTCATGTCATATCATGTCATGAGTTTCCACATGCCACACCATTGTGGTTAATGATGTAAATTATGTTTCGAAAATGTATTTTAAAGTGGAAGTCCAAAGGACATGTATGGAATTTGAAGATTCATGTAAAGATGCAAAGTCATAGGAAGTCAAGCAGTCATGCGGGAAGATGAATATTCATGATGAATGTGAAGCATCACTTGTTCTTTGTTATATATACGTCCTCATTATAAGAGCAATGGACTTTTTGACTTGGCTCCTCCCACAAGGCATTAGAGAGATAAGCTAGTTCTTTTGAGGAGAAAGGAGTGGCTCCAATGCTCTAATATTGAAGCTAGTGATGTTCATTGTAGACATATGTCTTGGAAATTTTGCTTAACATAAGAATCCATATGGGATATCACATTCTGCATGCATGGATTATGGATATTTGTAAGACTATTCTATTAGATATTAGACAAATCTTCCTTGTTGCATTGGTTGTAATGACCATCACATCTATGTGGACTATTCCTATTTATGTTGTATGTGTATCTCTTGTTCATGTGTGTCTCTACTAGAGTGGTACTACTACCTCTCTCTTATAGGCTCACTTTTCCTCCCCTCTGCAGTGAAATAAATTTGACACACATACAATCGAACACTCACTAGGCACACTCCCTTTCTTTTTGAAGGTGAATTTGAACTCCTCTCTCTTGCTGATAGTTCAATCCAAGGCCTATATTTAAGATGACTGACAACTGGGCCATATTTCGAATGGGGCTCCTATCCCAAATGATGTGAGGTCTAATTGGTGTTGGTGCACTAAGATGTCTTATTACAAACAATCTCAATACCTACATTCATTATCAACCCAGAGCAAGTATTTTTATTTCAAGAGTGTCAGCCATATATATGCAGTGAATTCAGAGGTCAATTTATGTTGGAATCATTGTAATTACTAATGACTATCTCTTAAAATTCAATCTAAACAACTCCGAAAGGAATTCATAACAGACCTTGCAATTCTACTTAATCTATTCTGCAAGCAAATAAATTTGAATACAAATAGAAAGAATCACACTTGGAAATATTAACTCGAATTGAAACTAACTTATTTAACATGAAATAGAGATATGATAAATGAACAAAAAATGATAATTGAACAACAAATGACCATATAATCATCTTACGGAAAGCAATCAATTCTAGCTTTGAAATCTATGATAACATTACTTAGAATGAACAAAAAACTGAAATGAACATAACCAATTCGAGAAAGAGCATCACGCATATAACATAACCACTTCAATAAAGAGAATCACGCATATATAATCACACGATTAAGTCCTGAATCTTTAATAAACAACAAATCTAAATTAGAATCGTCAATCCTCATGGTAATGAGAATGATATTAACTTAACAATAACAAACAGTGAAGAATAAACACAAATTATTTTAACACAGGTGAAGTGGTAGATCTTCTCTGGACTAGGCCCAAAGTCGCCAGAAGTCCTCGCTATTAGATATTCAGAACATTATTATGAATTAAAAACATTCTTATTCATTAAAATACATAACAGAGTTACACCATCACCAAGATGAAAGTATTATATGTCCAAAATAATAGTTACAATCTCTGAATTTCTAAACTAGTTGTTCAGTTTGCCTGTTGGCTTTATATAATATTTATGAAAGTAAATAGATAAAAGTGAATCCCCAAGATCAAGGGATCTTGAGGATTTCACAATACTCGATCTTATTTCATCATAAAATATCTTTGGTCTGCCCGGTCTTCCGTTGTCCTGCTTGCCCCAGATGATGTCTTTTTCCTTTAGTGTTATTGTTGTTTTGTCGATCAAAGATAGTAAAAGTTAGTTTTCTATGCCCAAATTTATCTAATGTTCTACTAATCTCTTTTACCCAACTTCAATTGTTGTTTTCTCTATTTTGATCCATAAAACAAAGATAAAAATATGAAGGCAAATGCTAAATTAGGTTATTTACAAGGAGAAAACATACCTTTTTTTCATCCCAACATACTCCCCAGCTTGCTTTATTGCATGTACTCATGAAATCAGATGGTTAAGGTGTAATTGAGTTAAGGAATAGGCTAGGTATACTTCCTCCTTGTATAGCCTGAAACCATTTTTCTTTTTAAGCACAGCGAAAGCCTGGTTCACTTCTTGATCTGTCAAGTTATAATCACTGTGGTACCTATCTGGGGGATACAATATAATTGGGCTTCTATACCAACACCCTATCCACTCAGGCCCCATGGTTAAGACCATGTTACTATATTTATGTAAGCGAGAGGAGGCAACTTTGAAATTCCTGAATCCAAATGGCTCTCTATTTCTGATAGTATTGCTGGAGGCTTCCCATCTCTGTGTGGATGTCGATAAATCTTCTTCTTTGATCTCCTAGAAGTACTCCTTCCCTTCTTTTATAATGTCTGTGTGGAATAGCCCTAATTTTCCCACAAGACCTATTCGTTTCATAAATTGTTTGTGTTGGACAAAGAGGTGCAGGGGTTTTGTAGGCTCTCCCATAACCCATAGGTCTATGCCATATTCTCGTTTCCTAAAAGTATTATGGGCCTTGGCCCATTTGATCTAGTTAGTAGCAAAGAAAAGAAAGAACTAGAATTGCATATCCCCTATGAATGGGCCAAGATTGTTGTCTTTGTCATCTTCTAAAAATAAATTATGCATGTAAATTTCACACAAGAGGCGATGTACCAGCTCATTCTATTCTATGAAACACTTGACAAAGTCTAGGGTAGTCTTGATTTCCATAGACTTTCCAACTTTAACAACTTTGATCTTCAGTAGGAGGTACCTTTCTAGGAGGAACAATGTATAGTTAGTAGAAGGAGCTTGGCATGATAGGGCATCTAAATAAATAGAGAAATCAATATCCAATTTCTCTTTAGACTTTTATAACTTGACCTATGATTTTTCAACCTTCTTTTTCTCAACCTTATAATTTTCAAAAGTTTCATACTCTGTGACTGTGAGTGCCTCAAATTTCTTTCATAATTCTTGGTGCACTCGCAGGGGCACTACTTCCTCTTTATGCCAATTCAATTCCTCCTAAGTCTTGACTAGCTCATTCTGAAATTTCCTAATGATTGCTTCCCTTGCCAATGGAATGTAAGCAGGAATCTCATCAGTTTAGACCTCATCATCCTGTGTCTCCATAGGATTATTCTAAACATCAGCCTTGGCCGCTTCTCGAATCATGCAACAATAAGCTTGGGTGTTCTCTTCAGTATCAGTTTGAATGGAAACATCAACAGTAGGGAAGTCCATTTGAGTTTCCTATGGGCAAACACAAGGATCTTCTGTCTGTATTTAATTTCCTTCTACAAGACATGGATCTGTTTGGCTTTCTTTTGAATAAACCAATGGGGTTTCAATCCGGGTTTCAACATTTTTCCTAGGGAAATATTCAGTTTGGGTCCCTGTGGTCTCCAATTCTACTTTCACTTTCTTAACCCTGACTTCTTCCCTTAACCATTCTCTTAGCTTATTAATTATTTTCTTTCGCCTCCTATATTTCTTGGGAATTGTCCTGAGTCTATCCTCATATGTTGGCTTTGTTGTGAGGCTTTTGACCAGCGGTGGCACAACTGTATTTACTTCAGGTCCCTGTTCAGGTGGAATTGTGTCAACATCAGGGTGGGGTTCTATTGGAACTGTATCTCCCAATGGATCTTCATCTCCCATGTCTCTTTCATCATGAATTTCTCGCTCATGAGACCCCAATGGAATGGTGTCTCCGGAGCAATTTTATTTTTCAAGGCTTTCTTCTAGGTGGGCCTCGTCCTCAGGGGACTTCATAAAACTAGCATTTCCTATTTGATTTTTACCTCCTAGGGTTTCATCTATAGGGTTTTCTTCATCTAGGGGGTCCAGTGAACCAGTAGCTACTACTTGATTTTCCTTCTTTAATGGTTTCTTCTCCATGCACTTATGCTTCAAGGGGTTTTTCCATAGCAGGGACAGATTCCCTTTATTCTTCCAAATTATCAATAAACAACAAGGTTTGATCATGACCAGGACTTCCATCAAAGGCATACTGGTTGGGTGCACAATTTTTCCCTTAAAAATTCTCAAATTTCTCCCTTCCTTCACCAAATATCCCCACGTTTTCCAGTACTCTGGCCACCTCTTTCTTGTAGCCTTGCAAGGAGTCATCTTGTGGACTTGGACGGGGTGTGCGAGATGGCCTAGACTCATTTATTTGAATTGGGGTGTGTCACTGTGACTTCACCCACACAGGGAATCTTCGTTTTTTTAGGCCCGGGGCCACAAAGGAATTCTTCCTATTTTGTGTCCTTTTCTGACTTGTGGCTCTTGCCCCTTGCTATTCAGCTGCTGGGTTTTCTATAGGTGGGGCTAGATCAACATTTACAATATTATCCTAGGTTAGTTGCTGCTGGGCTAGCCCATGAAAGATAATCAATTTGATTAGCCCATGATGACTGATGACTGTATGTGGGTCCTTTGCTTTTCTAACTTGATGAGCAACATCATGCAATAGGGAATTTAAAAAAAACGGGAAGTTAACTGTAATTTTCTATTTTAAAATAGCTAACAGTTTGAGTTGGCAGGGCTTTATCATGTCCTATAATCCATCCCATGTGATGTACCTCTACATGATGGCTACCAATTCTTGCCATGGCTGTCTCAGAGCTGTAAGGTGAACGCCTTTCCCTGCTCGCACCAATTTCTCGTTTGGGTCCTGAAATACTGTGACCGCATTGTGCAAAAGAACATGTTTATCCATCCACCATGTTCCTTCAGCTGGAAGTCTAGTGACTTCAGCTATGACTGCTTTGAAGACCGTTATGTTCCTACCTCTTACCATGGTGCTATCATTCTCCAAATTCTGCAGAAATTCAAGTGTCAGCTCTTCATGAAATCCCTGTAATTTATTCAAATATTGCAGCCAGCTGACGCACTCAAGAATTGCTGAAGCCTATTCTAATACCATGAGCACTGTGGGTTCATTTCGGATGGCTCTACCTCTCGTGGCTATTGTCTTCCGATGACTGGTTCACTTGCATGTACTTCTCTCGTACTTTCACAATTTAGAACAACATCAAAGAACGTTAAGGCTATTGACAGGGAAATGACGTTGTTTTTTGAATTAATATCACATCCAGTCGAGTCACTTGTCTCGTCAGAAATATTTGACACATGATCATAATCAATCCGCATGCTATCCATAATGGTTATCATCCTTCCTCCAATCAGAAATAGTTTGATAATTATCACACATACACAATCATCATGCAATCCTTTAACCAGAAATCAATTTAATAATTATCACACAACTATCCATAAATTGTCACACATGTTGTTCATACGCAAACCATCCCCCCTCCAATGGGAAAAGGGTGTCCATGTCCATAAAGCATGGGAAAAAAAATAAAAAGCATCGATAAATCATAAATGCAAGCAACCAATTAATGAAGGCAGCGTAATATATGTCAATGGAAATCAAAGCAGTACACATCAACAGATTTGAAATGCCCGTAAATTAAAACAGAGTTTTAAACCATTATGTCAAAAGATTTTTGCCTTAAGTGGAAAAGTATCAAATGCATGATTGACGGTAAGTATTAATGATTGTCATTAAAGTGATTGAACAAATATGATATAATGGATATATGATATAAGTTACCATGCATGTTGGCTTTTTAGGAATGCTATTCAAATGGGAAGTTTTCCTTTAGAAACGAATCCATGGGTGGTAATAGGATAAAAATAATTTGATAGTGTCACATAATACTTCAATACCACACGTAGAGACACTGCTGCCAAAAGGCATCCATAGCCTCGACAGGGTTTTTTTAAACCCTTCAATTGTGCCAGATTCCTCCTTTTGATTTTTAGATGATTCTCTCTTTTTTTGCTATAAAGAGACCACTATGCTGACATGGTAACCAGATAATCATAGTTCCATTCACCAGGAGATAACAAAGTGATCAAGCTAGCTTGTGATGAGACCCCCTATCCTTCTGATAGTTTTAATTATCAAGAAGGTCATTACCTTCGTTTGGTGGCCAAAATAGAATGTCACCCGTTACATCCTTATGATCATGGTAAGTTGGATCTTGTCGAGACCCCCTATCCTCTTTAAGACAATGTTTGCTGCATTTTCATATTTTCATGCTTTTATTATAAAAAGAGGGAGGCTCATTTACTCCTTAAGAGTCAGGGATGGCGCAAGAAGTAAAAAATGCCAATGAAATTTATACTATTACCCCTGTATCATCATATCAAAGGGGTTTACCCATTTGAAAGTGTGAAAGATAAACCAATATGGTATTAGAATAATAAACCATTTTATGATGTGTCCAAAGGGAAGATATTCATTGAGTGATTATATATATGCATCATGTGAGCTTTTGAATTAAAGACAGCCATAAAAAGGTTTCATAGGTCATAATGGTATTAACATTACTATTTTTCTTTATCTTAGACGCAAATCCAACCATATGGTTTTTATTCAAAACATAAAAGAGAAATGGAAAAAAGAATGTCCGACGATGAAACAACAAAGATAAATCACAGTTATTCATTCTACCAATTTAAAAAATAAACACACAAAAATAAAAATCATGGTTGTTCAATTGATTGAACAACAATCGTTCAAGTGATTGAACAACAAAATCGTAAAAACACAAAAAGTGTTGTTCAATTGATTGAACAACAAACACACAAAAAGGTCATGTTCAATTGATTGAATAACAATCGTGCAATCGATTGAACAACACACACACAAAAGTTGATGTTCAATTGATTGAACAGCAATCGTTCAATCGATTGAACAAAAAACACGAAAAAAGGTGATGTTCAATTGATTAAACAACAACCATTCAATCGATTGAACAACAAACATGCAAAAGGTGTTGTTCAATCGATTGAACAACAATCGTTCAATCAATTGAACAACAAACACACAAAAATGTGTTGTTCAATTGATTGAACAACAATCGTTTAATCGGTTGAACATCAAACACGCAAAAAGTGCTTTTCAATTGATTGAACAACAAACATGCAAAAAGTGTTGTTCAATTGATTGAATAGCAATCATTCAATCGATTGAGCAACAATATGCACACATGAATATGTGTTTTTCAATTGATTGAACATCAATCATTCAATTAATTGAACAACACCTACGAAACACTCCCAAAGATAAGAAAAATCCTCGTATTTACATGGTGATGCCTAACTAGATTGCAATCAACCATACAGGAATATATACATTATTTAGAATTAAAGAAAAATGAAATTTCATGAGAGAAAAGATGTCGGGCCATTACTCCCTGTAGCTAAAGTTTGCATGATGGGGTCCTCACGTACCTGTTGGTAGAAAGACTCCTTGGTGAGTGGTTTGTGATAAAGATGCACTTGATGCCCATTCACCTGGAAAGAAGGGCCAGACCTATCAATGGTAGTCAAAGTGAGAGTACCATTGTTATGTACTTCTTCAATTTCATAAGGGTTGAGCCACCTACAACTTTCCCGGAAAGTCCTGGAAACTGGAGTCATAAAGGAGTGCCCAATATCCTTTTTGAAACATCTTCTTTTCTATAAGACTGTCATGCCACTTTTCCCTTTGATGTTGAATAATTGCAATACATTGCAAGGAAAGTAGTCAAGCCATGTCCAATTCGTTTATTTGTTGATGTCACTTGGTTTGGGATTCTCTTAGATCCAGTCCCACATCCTAAGCCGTTCATAGATTCCTTATTTCAAATTCAATAGGAAAAATAGGTTCTTTTCCAAACACCAGTTGGCATGAAGAATATCTAGTAGTATTTCCCCAAGTGGTGTGATAGGCCCACAAGGCTTCTGGTAGTCTAGTAGTTAAGTCTCACCGATGTGTTGAGACTGTCTTGGTCAAAATTGCTTTGATGACTTTATTGGTCCTTTCAACCTGCCCGTTCGCTTGCAGGTGATACAGGGAATTCATTCTATGTTTAATGTGGTGGTTTCTGAGAGTGGCTATAATCTTGTGTCCTACAAATTTCCCTTCCCCATCTATTATCACTTCCTGAGGTAAACCATACCGCACAAATAGCCCAAAAAGGAAATTAATTATAGATTCTTCTGTAGCTCTTGGAAAATCTACTGTTTCTACCCACTTTGTCACATAATCTATGGCAACCAGTATGTAGGCCTTTTGGTTTGATGGTGGATGAAATGGGCCAACAAAATCTAGTGCCCACTATTCAAAGGGTTCTATCACCAATTGGGGCTGTAGTGGCATTTCATCGGATTGACCAAGTCGGCTCATCCTTTGGCATCTATCACAAGCCTGGGCATATTTTGTTGGGTCCCTATAATACTAGTGATTACCCCATTACTATTGTAGTTATATCCCTTATTAATATTGTTGTGCCCCTATTGCCCCCATATTGTTATTACTGTGCCCCATAGAATCCCTCTATTGTTATTTTTGTGGCTTTATATTATTATTGTTAGGTCGGCTAGATTATATTTTGACTCCTTAGACTCCTATATATAGAAAGGAGGTTTTGTCATTTGAATCATCCAAGAATTTTTCATTTATGTAATGTAAAGGAGGTTTCCCCCTCGAAGAGGCTGAATTCTAAGGCGTTGATATGCCTTTTCTATCTTTTCTTGAGCTGGTTTAATAACATTTGGTATCAGAGCTTTGGATTCTAGGGTTTCGCTGCTCCAAATAGGTCATCGTGGCATTTTCACTATAACTTTTTTTTTGTGATGTTTCAGAAATCACAAAAAAACCCATTTGAGAAGAACTCGCGCTGAACCTTGGGTTTGAATTTCAGAGCTTTTCACGCTATATTTGCGGAGATATGATCTGAGGAAGTTGGTCTTTTTGCAAACTCTTGAATTGCATTCCCAACAGGTGACCTGGGGAACATCGTCATAACTTTCTCTTTGGGGATTGAATTGAAATTTTGTAAGAAGGTACAAAAAGAGGACGGACTGTAGTTTCTTGTAGGAATTTTTCAGATCCAAAGGTAGAAACAGTGACTCGTGGCACGTCATACAAGTTCGCTCTACTGAACTAGTCTATAATCAACTCACTGTGGGAGATTTCGCATAACTCTTCCTTGGAGAATCCAATTTGGGTCAGACTTATGGCATTGGAAAGAGGACACAAAGGGATACTACAGGTCACAAATTTAGAACTAGATGATCGAAAAGTACAGAGATACATCAGAGGCAATATCAAGCTCCTACAAAGTGAAAAAAGGTGTAGATTTTCTTAAATTTTTGCTTAAGCTTGGTTTGAAAATTTATTTTGAAGGAATTCAAAGGGAATATTAGAGCATATTATCGGTAACTAATACCCCAAGGAAAGAAAATGCAAACATCTAGTAAGGAACCTGAAAGCTCTAGCATGACTCATGAAGAAGAGGAAGAAATGCAACATGATATATCAAAATTACAAGACCAAGTGCAACAACTGTCCCTTACACAAAAAGGAACAAAATTTAAGATGGATGGTTTAAAGAAAGATGTAGAAGCTAAGATGGATGGTTTAAAGAAAGGTGTAGAAGCTAATGTGGATTGTTTAAAGAAAGGCATAGAAGCTAAGATGATTGACGTGGAAGCTAAGATGGATGATTTGAAAATAGATTTGAAGACAGACATGGACAAATTGAAGATAAATATGAATAAGTTGCTACAAGAAATGGGCACTAAGGGTGAAAGGGTACTAAAGGAAATGCATGATGAGAATAAAATAAATGTTAATCATGATTCCATAGACGCTAATGTTGGATCGAAGACTCACCATATTCCAAAAATCAATATGAGGAAGTTTGATGGCAAGGATCCTGCCACATGGATATTACGAATGGAGCAATTCTTCGATCTCAATAATGTGAAAAACACACAAAAGGTACGTATGGAAACTTTATATTTGGAACCAAATCAGTTTGTATGGTATCAATGGCGTTGCTCTCGTAAACAATTTATCACTTGGGCAATTTTTACAGAAGAATTGATAGCACATTATGAGGATACAAAAAGCAACACTTTTTTTAGCCAATTGATAAGTCTCAAACAAAAGGGTTGAATAATGGAGCACATTGAGGAGTTCCAAAAATTGAACATAAGGGTAAAATATATTCCAAAGGAGCATAGGATTGATGTGTTCATAGGATCTTTAAAGGATAATATCCAACATGATGTTTGCCTTTGGGAACCTGATTCATTAGAGAAGGCATTCAGGTTAGCAAGAAAAATGGAAAGCAAAATTATGGCAACCAGGAAGCATATCACTCACAACTATAAAGACGGAAGTGTTGTTGCCCCTAGTTTTCCACAACCTATAAGGTTGACACCACAACAATTGGAAGAAAAAAGAGCAAAAGGGCTTTGTTACAGTTGTGATAGCAAATACACTAAAGGTCATAAGTGTGCTGAGAAGAAATTATTCTACATAGATTGTGAAGAGGAAGAAGAAAAGGAGCAAGAAAGGTCAAAAGAAGAGGGTATACTCCAGGAACAAAGCCTAGATGAAGAACAAATAAATCTGACCATATCTTGTAATGCATTGGCGGGAATTACCACTCCTCAAACCATCAAGATAGAAGGACAAATCAAGGAGAAAAAGGTAATAGTTTTGATTGATTCAGGAAGCACCCACAATTTCATTCATTGTAAGGTAGCAAAAGAATTAAATCGCTTCCTATATCCAACACGAGAGTGTCAAGTGATGATTTCAAATGGAGGAACAATAAATTTCTCTGGAAAGTGCCATAATATCAAGCTATCCATGGGAGAATATGTATTGACTAGCCCAATGATTTCCATTCCAATGGGAGGTGCTGATGTTGTACTAGGAGTCCAATGGCTACAATCCCTGGGTACAATAGCTTTTAATTTTCAAAAACTTTTCATGAAATTTTCTACGGAAGGAAAGGAAGTTGAATTAAGGGGTATTGCAGGGAAACCAGGTAAGATAATCAGCTCTAATGGTATGACAAAACTTCTAAAAAAGGAGCAAAGAGGTGTAATTGCACAATTATGCTCACTAGATGTTTCCACATCGAAATCATCTATTTCTCCAGATCTCCAAAAAGTCCTAGACAATCATTCCAAGGTATTTGAGACTTCCAAAGGTCTCCCACCTATGCGTGATCATGATCATGCTATTCATCTGATTCCAGGAAGTGTTCCTCCAAACATCAGGCTATACAGATATCCCTATGTCCAAAAGAGTGAAATTGAATGTATGGTTGCAGAAATGCTAGAGGCTAGTATAATTCAACCGAGTCAAAGTTCTTTCTCTGCTCCAGTAGTATTGGTGCACAAGAAGGATGGATCATGGCACATGTGTCCGGATTATAGGGAGCTCAACAAGCTCACTATTAAAGATAAGTTCCCCATTCCTGTCATTGATGAATCACTGGATGAATTTCATGGATCAATTTACTTCACCAAGTTGGATCTTCGTTCAGGATATCATCAAATCAGAATGAATATTGAAGACATTCCGAAAACAACATTTAGAACAAATGAGGGTCATTATGAATTTTTGGTCATGCCTTTTGGCCTTACCAATGCACCTTCAACATTTCAAGGTTTGATGAATTCAATTTTCAAACCATTCCTTAGAAAATTTGTGTTAGTATTTTTTGATGATATACTAATCTACAGCAAGTCTTGGAAGGATCATGTTGAACATGTTGACAGGGTGCTACAACTATTGAAGGAGAAACAATTATATGCAAAAAGATCCAAATGTTTCTTTGGAGTCCAGGAGGTGCAATATTTGGGTCATATTGTATCTCATGAAGGAGTTAAGGTAGACCCTAGCAAAATAAAAGCCATTAAGGAATGGAAAATCCCCACATCCATAAAGCATCTGTGCGGATTTCTCGGGTTGACATGGTATTATCGCAAGTTTGTTAAGAATTATGGGAGAATAGCAGCACCTCTAACAACATTATTGAAGAAAGATGCATTTTCATGGACTCCGGAAGCAACAAAGGCCTTTGAACATCTTAAAGAGGAAATGTGCCAAGCACCGGTCTTAGCTACACTGGACTTCACGAAAACCTTTATTGTGGAATGTGATGCTTCAGGAAATGGAATTGGTGTTGTTCTAATGCAAGATGAAAGACCCATTGCTTTTGAAATTCGTCCAATCAAGGGAAAGTTTTTAAGCAAAGCTATTTATGAGAAGGAAATGTTGGCAATACTCCATGCACTTAAGAAATGGTGACCCTACCTAATGGGAAGACACTTCAAGGTAAAAACGGATCATGATAGCCTTAAATACTTTTTAGAACAAAGATTATCCTCTGAAGAGCAACAAAAGTGGGTCACAAAGATGTTGGGTTATGACTTTGAAATCATCTACAAAAAAGGGAAGCAAAATGTGGTGGCAGACGCACTCTCAAGAAAGGATGAGGATGTGGAAGCATTGTTATGCGCCATTTCTATTATCCAACCAGATTGGATAAATGAAGCAAGGGAGGAATGGAAGAATGGCGAAGAAGTGTGGGCACTTATTCGAAAGTTACAACAAGATTCCAGTACGTTTGATACATTTAGCTGGCAAAATGATTCGTTATGGTACAAAGATCGCTTACACCTCTGTAAGAATTCCCAGCTAAAACAAAAGATTCTTATGGAATTACACACTTCTCCCTTAGGAGGGCACTCAGGATTTTTAAAAACTTACCACAGGGTTAAGAAGGAATTTTTTTGGGATGGCCTTAAATCAGATATTCAAAAGTTTGTGGCGGAATGTTTGGTTTTCCAACAAAATAAAGTTGAAACAATTAAGACACCGGATCTATTAGAACCTTTATCCATTCCAAGCCAACGTTGGGAGGAGGTTTCAATGGATTTTATCACAGGTTTACCTAAGTCTGAGGGAAAGAGTGTCATCATGGTGGTAGTTGACAGACTTACCAAGTATGCACACTTTTGTGAATTATCACATCCATTTAAAGCCAGTACAGTTTCTACTGCATTTATGGAAACAATTCAAAAGCTACATGGAAACCCAAAGATTATTGTAAGTGACAGAGATCCCATTTTCACTGGAAATTTTTGGACAGAATTATTTTCTTGTCTTGGTACTCAGTTAGCTCATAGCTCATCTTATCATCTTCAATCTGATGGGAAAATTGAGATAGTAAACAAATGTTTGGAAGGATATCTTCGTTGCTTTGTATCTGATAAACAGACACAATGGGTCAAATGGTTGCCTCTGGCTGAATGGTGGTATAACACTTCCTTCCATACAGCAACAAAAATGACCCCATTTATGGCACTTTATGGGTATCAACCACCATCCATCACATCATATTTAAGAGAAAATTCTAAGGTTCAGGCAGTGGAACATCACATCGAACATCAACAACAAGTCCTCCAACTCTTAAAGGATAACCTCGTGTTGGCACAGAATAGAATGAAACAACAGGCAGATCAACATCTTAGTGAAAGAATTTTTCATGTAGGTGATTGGGTATTCCTACGGCTACAACCATATAAGCAAATGTCCCTCAAGAAAGCTAAGAAGGATAATAAATTATCACCAAAGTATTATGGTCTGTACAAGGTGTTGCAAAAGATTGGTACTATGGCATACAAATTGGAGCTTCCTGCAGCTTCTCGATTGCACCCAGTTTTCCATGTTTCATGTTTAAAGAAGGTTATAGGTGACAAGCTCCCAATTCAAACAATATTGCCAGAACTTGACGAGGAAGGAAAAATTATATTGGAACCGGAAGCAGTCACAGAAACAAGAACTAGACAGCTACGAAATCGTTCAATTTCAGAGTATCTTATCAAGTGGAAGAACTTATCCGCTGAAGATTCCACATGGGAGGATGAGAATTTTATGCAGAAGTATCCATAACTACTCGAGCGTTGAGGACAACACTTTTTTGAAGGAGAGGGGCATGTTGGGTCCCTATAATACTAGTGATTACCCCATTACTATTGTAGTTATACACCTTATTAATATTTTTGTGCCCCTATTGCCCCCATATTGTTATTACTGTGCCCCATAGAATCCCTCTATTGTTATTTTTGTGGCTTTATATTATTATTGTTAGGTCGGCTGGATTATATTGTGACTCCTTAGACTCCTATATATAGAAAGGAGGTTTTGTCATTTGAATCATCCAAGAATTGTTCATTTATGTAATGTAAAGGAGGTTGCCCCCTCGAAGAGGCTGAATTCTAAGGCGTTGATCTATCTTTTCTATCTTTTCTTGAGCTGGTTTCATAACATATTTATTAGCATATTTAAAAATAGTAGGCCAATAATAGTCCATCTATAGTAACTTATGCCCTGACCTATGATCTGTGAAGAGTCCTCTATAGGGCTCATCATGGCAAGCTTTCAGGATGTCATAAATCTGTTATGAAACTAGCTCACAAAAGGATAGAAAAGATAGATCAACGCCTTATAAATAAGCCCCTTCGAGGGGGAAACCTCCTTTACATTACACTAATTAACAATTCTTAGATGATACAAATGACAAGACCTCCTTTCTATATATAGGAGTTTAAGGGGTCATAATATAATCAGAGTCGACATAACAATAATAATGTAAGGGCACAACAATAACAATAGTGGGCTTCTATGGGGAACAATAACAAAAATATATGTACTACATGGGCACAACAATACAATAAGGGGGTTGTATTAATAACAATAAGGAGTTAGACTAGTAGTATAGTGACCTAACATGCCCCTCTCCTTCAAAAAGTGGTGTCCTCAACGCTTGAGTAGTTCCTTCTACTTCTAAAATTATTTTCCTCCCATGTGGAATCTTCAGCGGGTAATTTCTTCCGCTTGATGAGATACTCTGAAATTGATTGATTTCGTAGCTGTCAGGTTCTTGTTTCTGTGATTGCTCCAAGCTCCAATATGGTTTTTCCTTCCTCGTCAAGTTCTGGTAATATTGTTTGAATTGGGACCTCCTGCAACTTTTGAATGAGTGGCCACACTTCTTCGTCCTTCTTCCATTCATATCTTGCTTCATTTATCCAATCTGGTTGGGTAATAGAATTGGCACACAACAATGCTTCCGCATCCTCATCCTTTCTTCAGAGTGCATCTACCACAACATTTTGCTTCCCATTTTTGTAGATGATTTCAAAGTCATAACCCAACATCTTGGTGACCCATTTTTGTTTCTCTTCAGAGGATAATCTTTGTTCTAAAAAGTATTTAATACTATCATGATCCGTTTTTACCTTGAAGTGTCTTCCCATTAGGTAAGGTCGCCATTTCTTAAGTGCGTGTAGTATTGCCAACATTTCCTTCTCATAAATAGCTTTCTTGAGGGACATTTTTTTGTATGTATGTAATCATAAAAATACACAATCACATACATCAAAACTTATTTCATTGTGATGTTGATATGGTTGTTGTTTCATTTGATTATGCACCAAAGTGGCGTTATCCTTTAAAAGTTGGAGAACTTGTTGTTGATGCTCGATGTGATATTTCACTGCTGGATCTTTTTCTTCTTGAGATTTCCTTCTATATTGAGAGTTTGAGGAGTGGTAATTTCTTCCAATGCATTACAAGATATGGTCGGATTCATTTCTTGATGCTCTATGTGATCTTTCACTTCTTGAACATTTTTCTTCTTCATATGTCCTTCTATATTGATAGTTTGAGGAGTGGTAATTCTGACCATTGCATTACAAGATATGGTTGGATTCATTTTTTCTTTCTTGATGTGGTCTTTCACTTCTTGAATCTTTTTCTTCTTGATATGTCCTTCTATCTTAAGAGTTTGAGGAGTAGTAATTCTTTCTAATGCTTTACAAGATATGGTCCTATTCATTTCTTCTTTCTCTGGGGTTGGTTCCTGGTGTATATACTCTTCTTTTGATGTTTCTTGATCCTTTTCTTCCTCCTCTCCACAATCAATGTAAAATAATTTCTTCTCCGCACACTTATTTCCTTTAAGGTATTTGTTATCACAATTTTAACAAAGCCCTTTTTCTCTTTTTTCTTCCAATTGTTGCGTTGTAACCCTTGTAGGTTGTGGAAGGCTAGGAGAAACAACACTTCCATATTTATAGTTGTGAGGGGTAGACTTCCTTGTTGCCATAATTTTTCTTTCCACTTTGTAACAAAGCCCTTTTGCTCTTTTTTCTTCCAATTGTTGTGGTGTTGCTCTAAAGAAGGTGTTGCTCTTTGTATCCTCATAATGTGCTATCATTTCCTCCATGAAAATTGACCATGTAGCAAGTTGTTTACGAGAACAAAGCGCTTTATACCATAAAAATTGATCCGTCTCTAAATATGAAGATACAATACATACCTTTTGTAATAGTGGTACATCATGTAGATCAAAATATTGCTCCATCTGTAGTATCCAATTTACCAGATCCTTGCCATCAAACATCCTCATACCACCCTTTCTTGATTTTCGGATCTCGATCTTGAAACGACTGTAACTCTATAACTTCAAATCTCCAAGTTCTGAAATTTCTTCCTGTGGTAGCTCTCTGTGTTCTCTTTCTAATCCCACAAGTCTAATCAAGATTGAATTCTTCACAGATTTGTTATGTCAAATCTCCCACAATCACCTGATTACAGACTAGTTCAGTAGAGTAAACTTGTACGAAGTTCCACATGTCACTGTTTCAACCTTAGTAACTAAAACTGATATATAGAAAACTACAGGAAGTCGTCTTTCTGAAACTTCTTATGAAATTTCAATCTGATGCAAGGAGCAAAATTTATGACAATTTTCCCAAGGTGACCTGATTGGAATGTAATTCGGTAGTCTGCAAAAACTCTAACTTCCTCAGATTATATCTCCAAAAATATAGCGAGACAGGATTTGAAATTTGGGTCCGAGTTTCAGACTGATCGCTTCTCAAATGGCTATTTTTTTGAGCTTCTAAAACTTTGTAGTGAAAGAGTGATAGTGAAAATTCCACAATGACCTATTTTAGATGAAAATTTGGAGCTTGCCAAAACCCTAACTTCCTCAGACCATATATCCGAAATTAGGACGAGACTAGATCTGAAATTCGGAACCAAGGTTCAGAGATATGTCATCTAAAACGGGATTTTTTGTTAGCTTCTAAAACATCGCAGGAAAAATTTATAGTGAAAATTCCACAATGACATGTTTGGAGCAGCGAAACCATAAAATCCAAAGCTCTAATACCAAATGTTATGAAACTAGCTCACAAAAAGATAGAAAAGATAGATCAACACCTTAGAAATTAGCCTCTTCGAGGGGGAAACCTCCTTTGCATTACATAAATGAACAATTATTAGATGATACAAATGACAAGACCTCCTTTCTATATATAGGAGTCTAAGGGGTCATAATATAATCAGAGTTGACATAACAACAATAATGTAAGGGCACAACAATAACAATAGTGGGCTTCTATGGGGCACAATAACAACAATATGGGTACTACATGGGAACAACAATATAATAAGGGGGTTGTACTAATAACAATAAGGGGTTAGTCTAGTAGTATAGTGACCCAACCAAATCGCATCCTCATGAATGCATCTGCATATACACATACGAAATCCCGTGTGAAAAAGGTATCTGCTAATCCAAGAAAACTGGGCACTGCGCTGGACAATCTGTTTTCTTTCCCTTGTTTTCAAGTGTCTGGGTAGCTTCCACACTACCATATAGTTTGCTACATCTGCATACCATGGCGTTTTGACTGCTACGACAAACAAATGTTCATCTGGAAATTGGTCGTCCACTGGCAATGGATCATTTATCTTTGGAACTTGAGACAAAAAATAAGTGACTGGGTTTTCCTTCCTCGGACGATCCTTGATGGTGATATAAAACTCCTACAAAATCAATAACCAACGAGTCACTCGACCATTTTTAATAGTTTTGTTACCTAAGTACCTAATGGCAGAATAATCAGTATATAGAAAAACTTGATAGCCAGTTATATAATATCTAAATTTGTTTATGGCATAAATGACAGCTAAGAATTGTTTTTCGGTTACTCTATAATTAATTTCAGTAGTAGTAAGATTTTTGCTGATATAATATATAGTATAAGGTTTTCTATCCTCCTCCTGGCCGAGGACATCAACTACTGTTGCACCTGATGCGTCCGTGGATTTGTGAAAAGGCAGTTCCCAGTTTGGTCCACGTAATACTGGTGTTGTCAAAGCTAGTTTCTTTAAATCTGTAAAAATTGTGTCACATTTGTGAGACCATTTAAAATCAACATTTCTAGTTAAAGCATATAAAGGCGCAGCAATTTACGAAAAGTTTTTGATAAATCTGCGATAATAACTTGCATATCCCAGGAAGCTACATACCTCCGTCTGAGTATAGGGTGTAGGCATTAAAAAAATTATTTGTATTTTTGCTAGATCTACCTGTATCCCTACTGTAGAAATATAATGTCCCAAGATTACACCTTTGGTCATCATCATGTGACACTTAACATTGCTTAGACACAGCGTGGTAGCAATGCATCATTCTAAAACATTTTCTAATGTTTGTAGTGCTTGATCAAAGTCACCCCCATATGGGGTAGAGTCATCCATGTAAACCTCAAGTCATCCATTTATCAGATCGGCAAAAATGCTGAGTATATCCCTTGGAAATGTAGTTGGGGTATTACATAATCCAAATGGTAACACTCTGTAAGCGAATGTACCCTAGGGATAGGTGAAGATTTTTTTTTCTTGGTCTTCAGGGGCAATTTGAATCTAATTGTAGCCGTTGAATCCATTTATCAAGGAAAAGAACGGCTTCCCAACCAAAGTATCAAGGACTTGATCAATGAATGGAAGAGGGAAGTGATATTTCTGTGTTTCCTTATTCAATTCCTGATAATCAACATAGATACACCACTTCCCATTTTTCTTGGGGATAACTACCAATGTAGAGACTCATTTGCTATCTGAAATGCGATAAATGAAATTCACATCCAACAACTTTTGTAATTCTTCTTTTACAATGTACTTGAGGTGGGGATTCAATCTCCGTTGAGGCTGTTGAATAAGACGAGCATCCTTTTCATTATAGATATGATGTGTACACAACTATGGGTCTATACCCTTCATATCAGGATAATCCCAGGCAAAAGCCCCTTTATATTTTTGCAGGACCTGAATGAGATTTTGTTGTTGATTGTTGCCCAAGCTATGATTAATGTTTAAAACTTTGCCTGGTTCAATTTCAACAGGCTTGTTGTTATGAACAACAGTTGTCTAGATATGCTGATCATCAATATCATCCAAAGGGTCTGCCAAGGCTTCATTATCAAGAATTTCTTTTAACATTTAACATTTCACATTATTCACATTAGCTAGCAGATTGATAAAATTATTGATAACATCATCTTCAGTTTGATCCTTGAATTCAAGTGCCTCTGCTACTGTAAGTAGTGAACAAATTCTTTATTCCAGGTATGCGGGTGGTGGTTTACATATTTTTACAATGGGAAAACTTGGTTTGGAAGGAGGAGATAAAACAATATTTTTTACAACATCCCCTTTAGCAATAGTCATGCTGCCCTCTCGGCAGCCTATGTAAGAGTCAGTTGTTCCTAGCCAAGGTTGGCCCAAAATCAAAGGGTGCCCATCCAATCGACTCTTTGGGTTTATAATAAGAAAATCTACTGGATACACCCATGAATCAACATAAATCGTAATATCCTGTAAATTTCCCTCTGGCCTTACCACTGAACAATCAGCAAGTTCTAATAGGGTGGTGGTTGGTTCCAGAGTTGTAATGTCGAGTGTCTGATAGGTTTCTATTGTTAAGATGTTAATGGTTGCATCCAGATCAACTAGTGTGTTTGGAAAGGAGCAACCATATATTTGAACCATAACAATGGGATTCCCAGGATCTTCATATTTTATTGGAGTTTCCCCTCCCAAGAGTAAATCAGATAAGGTCCCTACAACATGAATGGTGGGTGAAGTTTTTTCTTTCCTCACAGGCTTCTTTACACATAGCTCTTTAATCGTTTTAGCATAAATATGAATATCTTGGATGGCTTGTAGGAGAGGAATTTTAATACAAAGATTCTTTAGTTCCCCTACAAGATCAAAATCTGGATAAACAATTGGCTCGAGTATTTTTAGCCTTTCGGAGTATAGGGGAGAAGTGACAATGAGATTCTCAGGATCTTTATGTTGATATGTATCTTCTCCTTGTTTTGTTTCTGTATCATTTATAGTTGACAGTATATGTACAGGGGGGGTTTCCAGTTCAATTGATGGTTCGTATTTGTTTTACCTAGGGGTAATGATACATCCCAACCTCAATCTAAGTTCATTACATTCCTTTTTTCCAATCTCATAGTCTGCGCTTTTGACAATTTGCTCTAGTTGAACCAATCTACTATTGGGATTCGGATTCGGTTGAGCTAACAATTAAGGATGCAGAAGAGGCTGAGGATTTTGTTGTAATGGATATGGGACTGATAATGCAAATTGAGGTTGAGGACCTATTCCCATAGGTATATTGGATATCCATAAAGGTTGCTGCCAATTCAGAGGCCAGTTTGGGTTTTAAGAAGTATAAGAAGGCCACTGGGATGGATAGGGATTACCTTGCCAAATAGAAGTAAAAGGAGAATTTGGCCAACCATTACCCGAAAAGGACTGAGTTGGCCAAGGTTTCATAGGAAATGGCTGGGATTTCCAATTCGAGTAAGGTGACTAGCCTTGCCATGCTACTCCAGGGTTTTGTTGCTGATTAAATGGTGAAGAAGGAAACAACTGGGATGTGTCTTATGACATACCTATAGGTTTGGCTTGCCATTGATGGCGTTGGTTCATTAAATATATTGGCTCTGTCTCTTCTTATACTTCCTTGAAAACTTCTTTTAGCCCTAGAAGTGATGGACATTGTTCAGTCACATGGTCCTTGGTGCAGATAGTGCATGTCTGAACCATCTCCAACGGACACTCCTATTGGTAGTGCTTCTTTCGGTAGCATGGGCAGTAAATGGCCAAGTTCTATTCTGCTAAGGCTTGTTTTTGTTTAGCATATAGGATGTCCAGCTACATTGTGAGGGTGCCCAGAATGCCTATCTTGAAATCTTCCAGGAGATTACCAATTTCCATTCATGTTACACCTCCACTGTAGGGTTTGATTCCTTTGGTCATAAGATCTCAGCTTCTCGTTCCTGTGTGTGTGCTTCCTCACGAACACCTAATACACAAGCAAACAATTTCATCGTAATATTCTTGAGAAATATCTCCTTTCCCCATTAAATTTAGAGTATATCGATTCTTCTTTCATTACCTTAATTAAGATAGCTCTTAGGACTTCTTTTGATAAGGTGGTGTGACGACATATCTGCAAATTATAGTGAAACTGCTCGACATATTCTTCTATAGTTTCATTATCATTTGCAGCCATCTTAAAGATTTCTTTTTTAATTCCCTAGTATTGCAAAAATCCTGGTATCTTGTGAGGAAGGAAGTTTTCATGTCATCCCAAGAGTTAATGGTACATCCGCCTAGCCCCATGAACCATCTCAAGACTACTCCTTTCAGAGTAGAAGGGAACGTTTTTAGTTTTTGAGGGTCGATGGTATATTCATATCCTCTGCAGAGAACATCAATATAGTCATATCCTGTGCAGAGAACATCAAATTCGAATAGGAACACAACGGGATCCTCCGTGATCATCCCATGAAAATTTGGGATGCTTCGTAAGGGAATAGCTTTCATAGGGGCATTGGCCACTTGGTTGACTATGGGGTATTCCAATGTTGAGTTTTGACCTTGAGGTGGTTGATTTTCCATTTGGTAAAAAATGTGCCAACATCCTTCAGGAATTTAAGGGGTGTTATTTGAGTAAGCGGAGGATTATCAATCCGAATTGGTTTTGTAGCACTGCCTAGATCTGGGATCATAGGAGATCCTTGTCCAGATGGTTGAGGTCCTGCCTTAGCAGTTCCACTGGTTTCTCACTCTCCTTCTCTTAAGTTACACAATTTTACCTCTTATAGATGATCATAATGTAAATTTATTTTAACTTGAAAGCTCTATTCAGATCCTCCAATTTGGCTATGAATCTCAGCGTAGGATGCAGATGGTGAGCCTACTGCCTAAGGGATTATAATAGGGTTTTTTCTAGTGACAGTTCAGAATCCTATTGATACCTGAGGCTCTGATTTTCTTACGATTTCATCTATAAAAGTTGTCTCCCAAGGCTCACCGATCCCTTGGGTTTTGTGGATTTATGCGGGTGGTTCTGGTATTTTTCTATGTTTTTATTCCTAGTCATTCATAAAAAAACTATTTCTATTTAACCTCAATGATTTTTCTAAAAAGCGATCTGATGAGCAAGAACTTTACTTGCTGGTCACACATCTTCTTACCTCTCATTTTTTTAAAACCTAATTCTCTTACAGCAAGATAAAAGGAAATCACTTTGAAACACTCTCGCTGGCAATGATGCCAAAATGTTGGTGCACTAAGATGTCTTATTACAAACGATCGCAATACCTACTTTCATTATCAACCCAGGGCAAGTATTTTTATTTCAAGAGTCTCAGCACTATATATGCAGTGAATTCAGAGGTCAACCTATGTTGGAATCGTTGAAATTACTAATGACTATCTCTTTAAATTCAATCTAAATAACTCTGAAAGGAATTCATAATACACCTTGCAATTCTACTTAATCTATTCTGCAAACAAATGAATTTGAATACAAATATAAATAATCACACTTGGAAATCCTAACTGAAATTGAAGCTAACTTATTTAACATGAAAGATAACTATGATAACTGAACAAAAAATGACCATATAAGAATCTTATGGAAAGCAATCAATTCTAGCTTTGAAATCTATGATAACATTACTTAGAATGAACAACAATTTGAAATGAACATAACTAATTTGAGAAAGAGCATCACGCATATAACATAACCATTTCAATCAAGAGCATCACACATATATAAACACATGGCTAAGTCTTGAATCTTGAATAAATAATGAATGTAATCAGAATCGTCAATCCTCATGGTAATAAGTATGATATTAACTTAACAATAACAAATAGTGATAAATAAACAAAAAATATTATAACAGAGGTGAAGCAATAGATCTTCTCTTGACTGGGCCCAAATTTGGCAAAATTCCCAGCTATTAGATACTCAGAGCATGATTATGAATTAAACACACTATGCTTCATTGAAATAAGTTACAGGGTTACAACCTCACTGTTACAGGGAAAAGTGTCTATTTAGAACTACTCTATCCCACTAAGGTGTGACAGTTGCTGATGAGCCCCAAAAATGGACAATTATTTGGGCTCATTCAACCTCCTAAGTTGACTTAATCCACCATTCTCATTGGTTTATTGCATGTTTTTTATTACTTTTATGTTAATAGAGTGAATTCGGTTAGTCATTATGCCAACAAGTCTAATGGGTGCTTTGTGTAGCCTTTTTGGTCCACTTGGAGACAAAATTGAAGGTCTTAATGAGCACTTGGCAGCCAAATTCGTGGGAGAACAAGCTAGAGGATTTGTAGGAAGGTGTCCCCCTCATTTATGGACCCTTACCTCGAATTCTCCACCATCAGCTCGGAGTTCAAAGGCCACCAAATCAATGAGCACAAGGGCAGCCAAGCAAGTCAAGTAGGACTGCTGTTAACTACAAGTCTTGGGCAGCCAAGTCCCTAAATTTTAGGAGGACTGTTGGGTCCTCAAATTGTATAAATAAGAAGGCTTAGGGCCTCATTTTGGTTAGCCAGTTAGTCATTTTAGTTAGCCAGTGGATGTTAGCTAGTTAGCCAGTAGATAGTAGCTAGTAGTTAGTCATTTCATAGCCTTGTTGTAGTCATTTTGTAATTCGATTTGTAGGCAATAGATTAGCTTTGCTTTCAGCTCATTCTCAAGCTCTCCTTGTGGACAGTTTTGATGTAACTCTTCATTCTTGATTAATAAAGATGAATCCAGCTTTGCACCAGCTCTAAATCTCTCTTGGGAGGCTGTAGCTCTTGGGGTTGGGCCCATCTCAAGCGCCCAGTACCTCCCTTGTTTATCTTTATGTCTGTTCGCTGCGTTCTTAAAATAAAATCTCCTCTTTAGATCTTGCTTTGTTATTTTGGTTGTTTTTGTTGGTTAAAGAAGCTTTTTATGTTTGGGAATCGATTGGTAGGAGTTTGTCATGCATTTAGATATTTTGGAATGTTCTTGCTCACGTGATGTACATGGTTCTCTTTCCAAATGAGGCTGTTGTTTATTCATTTCATTGACAATAGATTAAGTTAGTTAGGACTTAGTTTGTTTGCAAGAATTCATTGATTCGATTGAATGTGCATTGTGCAGGGCATCTCTATCACTCACTCACATGGTCAAGCTTCATCAGAGCCATCTGATTCGTCCCATATCTAGGCTTCTCTCATCTCCCATCTGCTCTTTTGCCATGTAACCCTACCTTCTTGCCTTTCCATTGCCTAAACCTTCTTTGATGTAAGCTAGACTTCCACACCCTCTCATCACCTCATCCCTCAGTCATTGGGTCATTCCAGGCCCCTACCCTACCTCCCTACCCATTCATGCATTCTCTCCCACTCACCTATCAGTCAAAAACCCAATCACGAAACATCCTGTAGAAGAATTACAGAACTTCTTGTAGAAACCCCTGCAGACTTCCTGTAGAAGTTCACAAACACGGTTGCATGGCATCTTGACTTTGTGAAACTCTCTGAAAGGATGTTAGGGACCCCTTAGACCCTCTCTGAACCTTCCCAACCTTTCCCAAGCATTTCTCCTCCTTGATCCACCTCTGCACAGTGAAAAGCTAGTTAAAAGCACATGCATGATAATTCCAACAACTTAATAAAAAATACAAAAAGATGTTTTCTCCAGATAGTGATAACTTAGACACATGCATTTTACCTTCCTAGAAGTAATGGCATCTCTTTCAGTAGTTTGCATGCTCTCCTTTGTGTCAGTAGGACTAGCTGGTAGAATTAGGGTTTGCTAGGGTTTGCGTTCCTTTTTGGCTTTCATTTTCTTTTCGCAATTAGATTAGCTTCCTTCGAGTTAGCTTTCATCCATCAATTAAAAAGCTTCTTCTAAGAGCTCATAGAAGTTGGCTTAAGCTCCTAGCGGACTTGTGCCAGCTGACCAAGTGACAGCTGCGGCAAGAGCTAGTACTTGTGCATATAGCACCGTCGCTTCCAAGTTTGTTACGAACTACCGGGTTGATAAAATTAAAGAAGGGAGTTCCAGTATTGTAGCATCTAAGGAGTTTGTCATGCATTTAGATCTTTCAGAATGTTCTTGCTCACGCGATGTACATGGTTCTCTTTCCAAACGAGGCTGCTGTTTATTCATTTCATTGACAGTAGATTAAGTTAGCTAGGACTTAGTTTGTTTGCAAGAATTCATTGATTCGGTTGAATGTGCATTGTGCAGGGCATCTCTATCACTCACTCACATGGTCAAGCTTCATCAGAGCCATCTGATTCATCCCATATCCAGGCTTCTCTCATCTCCCATCTGCTCTTTTGCCACGTAACCCTACCTTCTTGCCTTTCCATTGCCTAAACCTTCTTTGATGCAAGCTAGACTTCCACACCCTCTCATCACCTCATCCCTCAGTAATTGGGTCATTCTAGGCCCCTACCCTACCTCCCTACCCATTCATGCATTCTCTCCCACTCACCTATCAGTCAAAAACCCAATCACGAAACATCCTGTAGAAGAATTACAGAACTTCCTGTAGAAACCCCTGCAGACTTCCTGTAGAAGTTCACAAACACTGTTGCATGGCATCCAGACTTTGTGAAACTCTCTGAAAGGATGTTAGGGACCCCTTAGACCCTCTCTGAACCTTCCCAACCTTTCCCAAGCATTTCGCCTACTTGATCCACCTTTGCACAGTGAAAAGCTAGTTAAAAGCACATGCATGATAATTCCAACAACTTAATCAAAAATACAAAAAGATGTTTTCTTCAGATAGTGATAACTTAGACACATGCATTTTACTTTCCTAGAAGTAATGGCATCTCTTTCAGTAGTTTGCATGCTCTCCTTTGCGTCAGTAGGACTAGCTGGTAGAATTAGGGTTTGCTAGGGTTTGCGTTCCTTTTTGGCTTTCATTTTCTTTTCGCAATTAGATTAGCTTCCTTCGAGTTAGCTTTCATCCATCAATTAAAAAGCTTCTTCTAAGAGCTCATAGAAGTTGGCTTAAGCTCCTAGCGGACTTGTGCCAGCTGACCAAGTGACAGCTACGGCAAGAGCTAGTACTTGTGCATACAGCACCGTCGCTTCCAAGTTTGTTACGAACTACCGGGTTGATAAAATTAAAGAAGGGAGTTCCAGTATTGTAGCATCTGAGGAGTTTGTCATGCATTTAGATCTTTCGGAATGTTCTTGCTCACGTGATGTACATGGTTCTCTTTCCAAACGAGGCTATTGTTTATTCATTTCATTGACAGTAGATTAAGTTAGCAAGGACTTAGTTTGTTTGCAAGAATTCATTGATTCGGTTGAATGTGCATTGTGCAGGGTGTCTCTATCACTCACTCACATGGTCAAGCTTCATCAGAGCCATCTGATTCATCCCATATCTAGGCTTCTCTCATCTCCCATCTGCTCTTTTGCCACGTAACCCTACCTTCTTGCCTTTCCATTGCCTAAACCTTCTTTGATGCAAGCTAGACTTCCACACCCTCTCATCACCTCATCCCTCAGTCATTGGGTCATTCCAGGCCCCTACCTTACCTCCCTACCCATTCATGCATTCTCTCCCACTCACCTATCAGTCAAAAACCCAATCACGAAACATCCTGTAGAAGAATTACAGAACTTCCTGTAGAAACCCCTGCAGACTTCCTGTAGAAGTTCACAAACACGGTTGCATGGCATCCAGACTTTGTGAAACTCTCTGAAAGGATGTTAAGGACCCCTTAGACCCTCTCTGAACCTTCCCAACCTTTCCCAAGCATTTCTCCTCCTTGATCCACCTCTGCACAGTGAAAAGCTAGTTAAAAGCACATGCATGATAATTCCAACAACTTAATCAAAAATACAAAAATATGTTTTCTCCAGATAGTGATAACTTAGACACATGCATTTTACCTTCCTAGAAGTAATGGCATCTCTTTCAGTAGTTTGCATGCTCTCCTTTGCGTCAGTAGGACTAGCTGGTAGAATTAGGGTTTTCTAGGGTTTGCGTTCCTTTTTGGCTTTCATTTTCTTTTCGCAATTAGATTAGCTTCCTTCGAGTTAGCTTTCATCCATCAATTAAAAAGCTTCTTCTAAGAGCTCATAGAAGTTGGCTTAAGCTCCTAGCGGACTTGTGCCAGCTGACCAAGTGACAGCTGCGGCAAGAGCTAGTACTTGTGCATACAGCACCGTCGCTTCCAAGTTTATTACGAACTACCGGGTTGATAAAATTAAAGAAGGGAGTTCCAGGAGTTGTAGCATTATTGCTACAATACTGGGGCCCACCATCTTTTTGGCGCCGTTTCCGGGGAAGCGTCAGAGTATTGGTGATTGTCGCTTTTCTTCTATTTTCCACTACAATCTTCTGCTAAGTAGTTTATTTCATTTCCATTATGCAATTTCGTTTATGCAAAAGTATATTAGCATTTCCCGCTTTCATAGATTAGCATTTCAATTCCGCAATTTCCTTTCTGCAAGCGTAGATTAGCATTTCAATTCCGCAAGCGTAGACTAGCATTTCATTCCTGCAATTTCATTTGAGCAAAATAGATTAGTCCTTTCCTGCTTTCATTTCAATTCCGCATTTTCATTTTAGCAAGATAGTTAGTTGCAGTTCAATCTATTTCAGTTTTGCAAGTAGAAGTAGAAAAAAGCAAAAATCAACCAAAAAGATTTCATTTCATGCCTTGTAGGAGTAGAGATAAGTTAGAAAAATGATTGCACAACACCCCCACTACTTCACAGAGCCAACGTTCTCTCTTCTTCGATGGCTGTGATTAAAGAACCCCTGGGTGGACATCAAGGCATATTTAAAGAACCTCTAGGGGAGAAGAAGAAGAAAACATTCCTCTGGAGCAAATGGCTACAAGTAGAAATGTTGGGAGCAACATCTTGTTCAAAGATGAATTTGAAAATCAGATCAAAGATTTCAAGAGTGATATGAGGCATTTTCTTGCGATGCAACTGGATACCTTGTGGATCCAACATAAGCAAGAGGAAGCCAAGAGGGCTTTGGTCATTTTTTGTCCTAGGTGCACTAGAAAGCATCCTAGGAACGAATGTCCATTGTACTCCATAGAAGTGTGTTTTGTCTGTGAAGAATACCATCCTACAGATTAGTGCCCTTCCTTACCCAGATTCAAAGCTGCATATCAGAGAGCCAAAGGAGCCACTGAATCACTCTGTTACATGAACCAAAGTTGGCCGCATGGACCTAGATCTTACCAACAGGAACTGCAAGGGACACCCGAGACCTATTATGACCCTTATCAAGCCACTTTCATGCCTTCTTGGGGTCCCCCTGCTCATCCTTCCTGGTCTACACCTCCTCCTTGGTCATATCCTCCTTGTTCCTTCACAGATCCATATTATGCCCTACCAGTTGCTCATTCATTTCACTCTTATGCTTAGCCACAGCCTCAGTGGAATGCACCTTATCAGGAGTGGAGGCCCTAGTACAACTCTCATCCCGCTCATTTTCCTCCACCACCTGCTCATCCACAACCATCGCCTCCTCCTCCACCAAGGCAACCCCAAATGCCTACCCAACCACAATGCCATCCACATCCATCTCAATTACACACCTCCACTCAACTACCCATACCACCATTTCCAAAACCATACAATGGAGCAGCTCAACCCAATTGCAAAGCTGAGGCACAACATGTGCAAATGACTCCTTTTGAGCTCAATGATGTTCACCAAAGCTCAGGAAGAGTGTTGCAAAACATAGATTATATTGACAACATTGAAGGACCAAAGGAAAAAGAAGATTTCAAAGAGGAGATCAAAGAACCATGGGCTGCACTTGATGAAGAGAAGAGATCAGAATCAGAGATCGAGAGAGTTCCTTCATGGTTACCATCAAATATTCCATGGATTCAAGAGAAAGATCAGCAAAAAGAGGAAGATGAGAAATTCATGTTAGAGGGTGACATGAAACATGATCCAGATCAAAAAAAGAACCAAGGATATCAAAGCTATATTGAGATATGGTTTCTGAAGGCCACTAAGTTGCAGCGGTACTCTCTTCCTCAACTATGTTTGATCCCTTCAAAGTCAGATCATTTGGTCTCTAAAGTCTGGATAGTTGTCCAAGCATGCATTTCGAGCCTTCACATCATTTTTCTCTAATCTCGATGTGCACATGGCTCCATTGGAAGTATTCTTATACTTGAAAATGATTTTGTTTTTCAAGTAGGGTAGGGTAGAGAAAAAAAAAAAGAAAAAAAAAGAAATAGAAAAAAATGGAAAAAGAGGAAAATAGAAATCTAAGGTGAAAACCTCGTCGGAGGCGCCTTAGATTGGCTCATTGATTGAAAACCTCCATGAGGCATTCAATGGGTTGGAAAGAAGAGAAAATAAAAAGGCAATAAGATTTTTGGGGAAAACCTCCCTTGGAGGCGCCCAAGGCAGGCAATTAGGGTGAAAACCTCCATGAGGCGCCCTAGTTGTTTTTCAAAAAAAAAGAGAAAAATAAAAAAGAAAAATAAAACTAATTCCATTGGCTAATTGCAGGTTGCAAGAAGGACGTTTCATGACAGGAGGAGCACTCAAATCAAGGTTAAAGGAATTTTTCTTGTGCCTTCTACAGGAATCTCTGTATTTCTACAGGAAACATCCTGTAGAACCTTTGGATGAACCAAATTCAAGTCTAAAAGGGAATATGATGGTGGGAATCTGTTGATTAGGCCTACAAGCACTTGTGTGTCCATCCCTTGCCTTTCTCCATCATTTTTTTCCACCTCATTGTGCTTCTCATTGTGCTTCTACAGGAACTTCCTATAGAAATTGTGGGAAACTAGACATGGATTTCAAAAAGTGGTTTGGCGAACATGGTAGATTCCTCAAGGGTTCAGAAGTCCTCATGCAATCTTCCAACTCCTCCTCCATCATCTCCATACCTGCATCACAGCCAAAATTCATTTTTTCATACCATGCAACAAAATGCAAAGTGCCTTGAAGCAAAAACACATAGGACAGAATTTGTTTTTGCCATAACTTGAAAACCATGCATCCATTTGACAAACCGTTTTATGGGGAATTGTACAAGGGTGATGGAAACATGCTTGAGCAGTTTCAGCCAATTCCGGTGCACGGTTTCCAAGAAATCAGCCTCCATCACCATCAGCCATTTTTGCATTTTCTCCATATCCGTGCATCCGTTTCAAAACCTGTTTCATGGGGATATGCATATGAGTGATGGTAACCTACCCAAGCAGTTTCAGCCGATTCTGATGCACGGTTTCCGAGAAATCGACCTCTGAAATCTTCAGCCATTTTCCATTTTTCTCGAAATCCGTGCATCCATTGATCACGATTTTGCTATGGGAGATGCATCATGATGATAGAAACATGCTCAGCAAGTTTCAGATCGATCCTCTTTGCCGTTTGGGAGAAATGGCGAAAACAAGTTCTGGTTCTGTGACAATGCAGCAGCAGCAGCTTGAACGTGCAGGTCTGAACGTGGAAATTGTTGGAAATAATACTGAGAGGGGGGGTGAATCAGTATTATTAAGCAATTTACCAAATCTTCCTTATTTGATCTTTTGAATTATTCTTGCATATCAGTACCATAAAATAATGAGCTTGAATAAAGAAAATAGACAGTCACACCAAAGAACACAAGATGTAAGGTGGAAACCCAATGCGGGAGAAAACCACCTGCTGCAATATGTCTCTATCTTCTTTCAAGAAATTCTTTTACAATGATTTTGTACTGGTGCAGTCCTTTACCAGCACGCAGGCTGCAACCTGCAGAGAGCTACAACTCTCTCTCGTTTTCCAGTTTCTCCTGGAAGGGAGCTACAACCCCCTACTTCTTTTCATGAAGAATCAAATGATCAACAAGTATATAACAGATACAGTCCACTACAGATATCAGATCAGTAATTACAGAAATAACCCAGAACACTTTATGAACAGAAATATACAGTCAACAGATCATCTTAAGACAGGGACGCATATTTTCTTTCTGTGGCCTGCGACTGGACGCAGTCTACCCTCCGTTGTTCTGCGTGCAGACGCACTGTTCCTCTATGCTTTTCTGCGACCGGCGCACCCCGAAACACTATCGCGCCGCGTCTTTTGCTTCAGAGACGCACCCAATAACACAGTCGCACCGCGTCCTTTGCCTCAGAGACGCCCCTGAGCCTTTACT
Source organism: Pinus tabuliformis (assembly GCA_031772625.1). NCBI lineage: Eukaryota > Viridiplantae > Streptophyta > Pinopsida > Pinales > Pinaceae > Pinus > Pinus tabuliformis. Next base: position 717,219,214 of record CM062804.1, read on the forward strand.
GTACTGCGTCCCGGCGCACTTGCCCTTCACTGAACCTGCGTCCCTTCAGATATAAAAGATATGAGGACTTCAGAACCAACCCAAACACTCAGATCCACAGATCTGATCATGCGCCATAGAGATCACAGTCCATTAGAAGATTCGCCCTCATAGATCTGGACTAGATCTCACCAAAAGATATTCAACCAAGATGATGCTTAATCCAAATGAACTCCTTTGCTTTATATAGGCAAGCTTCTCCCCAAAACATGGAACAATACCACGAGCCGACACCATAGAAACACAAAACCGTCGGCTAGATACCACGCAAGAAACCCCCACGTGCTTTTCTCTGCCTTGAAATGTGTGCACTGGGCGGACGCACCTCCTGAACGGCTGGCCGGCGTCCCTGGACGCGGGTTCTGTATGGTATACCTGCGGGGACGCACTTGCTGAACATATTTCCTGCATCCTTCTTGATTTATTACCTGAATGGGTTTGCCATCAAGGACAACACCTGAATCATAATGCCAACAATCTCCCCCTTTGGACTTGATGGCAACCACATAATCTTCAGCTTCATTCTCCCCCTTTGACATCAAGTGCAAAGGGTATGCTCCCCCTATGCTCATGCATCTCCAGATCTGTAACCAGAAATCCATCATGAAGGAGATAGAGACATATTGCAGCTATTTCCAAGATCTCCTTCTCCATAATGCCAACAATGCATTATGTGCTCCCCCTGAGCCTATACCACCAATAGGAAGATGATCAACAGTAAGATGATGCATCAACAACCCCCAGCTTTTGCCTGAGGTATTCAAAAGTGTCCCTGGGCAATGGTTTGGTGAAAATATCAGCAACTTGTTCCTTAGAAGGAACATACTCCAACTTGACCTTCTGTTCAAGTACTTGTTCCCGGAGAAAATGGTACTTGATTGGTATGTGCTTGGTTTTTGAATGCATAACCGGATTCTTTGAGATGCTGATTGCACTTGTGTTGTCACATAAGATAGAGATTGGAGGTGTACAAGTGATTTGATAATCCTGCAAAGTCTGCATCATCCAAAGGAGTTGGGTGCAACAAGATGCAGCAGCAACATATTCTGCTTCAGCTGTAGACAAGGCAATTGAACTCTGTTTCTTGCTGAACCAAGAGACCAGTCTGGGACCCATAAAGAACGCACCACCACTTGTGCTTTTCCTGTCATCCACGCTTCCGACCCAATCTGCATCTGTATAGGCATGAAGAGTAAGATCTGTATTTCTAGGATACCATAAGCCATAATTTTGAGTCCCTTGAAGATATTTGAAAATTCTCTTCACTGCTTGAAGATGAGTCTCCTTCGGATTTGCCTGAAATCTTCCAACTATTCCAACTGCATGCATGATGTCTGGTCGGGTACCTGTTAAATATAGTAAACTTCCAATCATAGATCTGTAGGTTGGTTGATGTACTGCTGCAGATTCATCATTTGCACTGAGACTGCATCCTGTGACCATGGGTGTACATACTGGTTTTGCATCTTCCATGCCATATTTCTTCAAAATCTGCTTGAGATACTTGGTTTGAGATAAAAGGATTCCTCCTTCCTTTTGTTGGATTTGCAAACCAAGAAAGTATGTCAGTTCTCCTAGCAAGGACATTTCAAATTCTTTCTGCATGACTGAGGCAAAGCTTTGACTCATAGCTTCTTCATTGCTGCCAAAAATAATGTCATCTACATACACAACAAGTATTAGCAATTTGTCATTTTCAATTTTTATATATAGATTGCTATCTGCTGAACCTTTTGAAAAACCTTGTTGATGAAGATATTTGTCCAACCGGTAGTACCAAGCCCTTGGGCTTGTTTGAGACCATAGAGAGCCTTTTTCAATCGGCATACAAGATTTGGATCATTTCCAAGAATGAACCCATCTGGCTGTTCAATGTACACTTCTTCTTCCAAGTCTCCATTCAGAAAGGCTGATTTTACGTCCATTTGAAATACTTTGAAATTCTGAGAACTTGAGAGAGCAAGGAACATTCGGATGGCCTCAAGTCTTGCAACAGGAGCAAAAGTTTCTTCAAAGTCTATTCCTTCTTGCTGTGCATATCCTTTACAAACAAGTCTGGCTTTGTTTCTAATTACTTCTCCATTTTCATTCAATTTATTTTTGAAGACCCATTTTGTTCCGATAACATTCTTATCCTTTGGTCTAGGAACCAGCTCCCAAGTGTTGTTCTTTTCGATTTGCTCAAGTTCTTCATCCATTGCTTTCACCCAACATTCATCTTTGCATGCCTCTTTCACATTTTGTGGTTCAGTAGAGGAGAGTAATGCCAAATAACTTGAAGCTTCTGCAACTGTTCTTCTAGTTTGTATACCTGCTTCTTTCTGTCCCATGATCTGAGATTCTGGATGGTTCTTTTGAACATATCTGGATGGAGTCTTTTCTTCTATTCTTGTTCGTTCTTCTGCTTCTTCGTGAGGTTCTTGTTGAGATTCTTCTTGCGGTTCTTCTTCTTCATCATTCTGTCTTTGAGGGTGGCTTTCATCTTCTTCGATGTCTTCACGATGTATTTGCCTAGGAATGTATCCCTTCTCATCAACCACTACATCAATGCTGTCAACAATTTTGCCAAGTCTTTTATTGTAGCATTTGTATGCTTTGCTATGTGGAGAGTAGCCAAGAAGAATACCTTCATCTGCTCTAGGATCAAGTTTACCAAGCTGCTCCTCAGTATTCTTGATATAGCATTTGCTCCCAAAGATTTTGAAGTGCTTTACCGAAGGAGTTTTACCACTCCAGAGCTCATGAGGAGTTTGAGTGCTGTTCACTCGGACATTTGTCTTGTTGAGAATAATAACCGCCGCATGTGCAGCTTCACCCCAGAAGGTTGCAGGGGTTCCTGATTCATCAAGCATAGCACGAGCCATTTGCTGGATTGTTCTGTTCATTCTTTCAACCACTCCATTTTGCTGAGGAGTTCTAGCTGTAGAAAATTCTCTCCTTATCCCATGTTCATCACAGAAATCGAAAAATTCATTTGAAGTAAATTCCCCACCTCTGTCAGATCTGAGGCACTTAATTTTGTGACCTGATTCATTTTCAACCAAGGCTTTGAAGGATTTGAATTTTTCGAATGCTTCATCTTTGTGCTTCATAAGTCCTAACCAAACAAACCTGGAGAAATCGTCAATAAATAATATCAAGTATTCCTCTCCTCTAGGTGTTCTTTTTCTGAATGGTCCACATACATCTGTATGTACTAGCTCAAGAGGCATGCTGGCTGATCCTTCTTTCTCTGGAAAGTTAGTTCTGGTTTGTTTTCCAAACTGACATGATCTGCATATGGTGTTGTCAGGAATTTTGATATCTGGAAGATCGCGAACTGCCTGATATTTGCAAGCTTTCCTTATTTGTGAGAAGCTTAGATGTCCCAACCTTCGATGCCATAGCCAGTGCTCTTCATCCTTGCTTAGATAGCATTGTTGTTGTCCTTCATCAAATATGTATAGATTATTTGGAGTTCTTTTTCCTTTGAGAACTGTTTTACCTGTATCAAGATCACGAACAAGGCATCCATTTGATCTGAATATAACCTCGGTTCTTTGATCACACATCTGGCTGACACTTAGTAGATTATGCTTCAATCCATCAACAAACAAAACATTTCCAGCCTTAACATCTTCTTTTAAAGGAGCAATACCTTTTCCTTTTATAGTTGCAGGAGTATCATTTCCAAAAGAGACTTTCTTTCCCTTTTCTAAATTAGAATAAGACTCAAGTTTTTCTTTATCACCTGTCATATGCTTCGAACATCCACTGTCAATGTACCATAGATTTTCTTGTCCTTCTGCATAAAATGCTATCCCACATCTTTCTGTTTGAGGTTCCTTTATTCTCCATGTTTTGGTGCCTGAGGCTTGTTCCTTTTTCTGCTCTTGTACCTTTCTTTCCGGAAACCTGCTTCTGCATTCAAAGTCTTTATGTCCAAAATTATTGCAAATAGAACATTCAACTTCATTTTCAAGAGCTGAAAAGTTGTTATAGGTCCTTTTTGTAATCCCTGTCATACTTCTTTGTTTTTGAGCTTCCCTAGTCATGATTGTTTTATACGCAACACATTGAGCTGCTTTGTGACCAAAGTTATGGCAAGAAAAGCATTGTCCATTGAAGAAGCTTCTGCGATTATTGGATCTACCAGCCAACTGATTGTAATTTCTATTTTCATCTATTCTTGAACCAAATTGAGAAGATTTTACCTGTGGCTGGTTGTGGCTTTTGTTCACCCTTAAGCTGGATTGCCCCTGATAGTTTCTGTTTGACATTTGTCCCTGCTTTACCTGATGATCTTCCTTGTGCTCTTGCTCATTTCTTCTTGCTGCATCAAGATAACTTTTTGAAGTGGATGCTTGAGAAGTTTCTCCATTATAGCCCAAACCTGTCTTATTTAGTGGAGACCGCTGCACACTGATAATCTCATCCAAAGTTTCAGATCCTTTGACAAACTTGAGATTAATAGTTTTTGTTTTCTCAATTTCTTTTCTAAGACCAACAATTTCACCTTCTAATTTTTCAAGATGTTTTTCCTTTTCATCAATTTGGAATTGTAGAGTATCAATAATCATGTTCTTTTCTTCTATGCATCTCTTGAGTCTAGTAATTTCATCATAAAGGTTATCCACATCTACAGCATCCTCATAATCATCATCTTCAAATGCCATTAACAACCTATATTTATTACCTTGTTCATCTTCATCACTGTTTGATAAGCCATCACTATCTTCATGGGTGTAGTAGCTTTTCTTATTTGCGCTTTGTTTCTTGTTCCATCTAACTGGTTCCTTTCCTTTATCCTTATAAGAGCATTTTGCAGCATAATGACCTACTCTTCCACAAGCAAAGCATTTGAAAGGTAGCTTACCTCTGAACCTTCCAGAACCTCTTTGAAGATTTCTGACAAAATTTGATTCTTCTTCCTCTTCTTCTGGATCATGGCTTGCTTCATAGTAATCTTCTTTGCCTGATGCTTTAAAAGCAGCCTCCCTTCTGTCTGATGGTCCTCCCTTTCTCATTTCATAAGCAGTTAGAATTCCATGTAGCTGAGACATAGTAAGAACACGGAGATTTTCTTTTTCTTCTATTGCAGATACTTTGGATTCAAACTTGGGGGATAATGATCTTAGAATCTTTTGAACTACTATGGACTCCTTTACTTCTTCACCCAAATTTTTCATACAATTAACAATCTCATCTACCCGAAGAAAATAATTAGCCACACTTTCATCATTATACATCTTGAGAGTCTCATATTGAATCCTGAGAGTTTGAAGTTTAGCTTGTTTTACCTGTTCATCTCCTTCATAGCTTGTGATCATTTTGTCCCATATTTCTTTTGCTGATTTGAAGTGCATTACCTTCATGAATTCTGTTTGAGATATACTTCCTAATAGAGTACTGACTGCTTTTGCATTTGTTTCATACTTCTTTTTCTCAGCTGGATCTGTAGGAGTAGCTGAAGGAAAAGCATAGCCTGTTTCTACAATGTCCCAAACTTCAGTACCAAGAGATTGAAGATATGCAGTAACTCTTACCTTCCAATAATTGAAGTTTGTCCCATCAAAAACTGGTGGCCTGATTGATGCTTCTCTCTCGTATTTGCTCATGATGAACGATCTACCTTCAAGCGATCAAGCTTTTCTGAAGGACCTGCTCTGATACCAATTGTTGGAAATAATACTGAGAGGGGGGGTGAATCAGTTTTATTAAGCAATTTACCAAATCTTCCTTATTTGATCTTTTGAATTATTCTTGCATATCAGTACCATAAAATAATGAGCTTGAATAAAGAAAATAGACAGTCACACCAAAGAACACAAGATGTAAGGTGGAAACCCAATGCGGGAGAAAACCACCTGCTGCAATATGTCTCTATCTTCTTTCAAGAAATTCTTTTACAATGATTTTGTACTGGTGCAGTCCTTTACCAGCACGCAGGCTGCAACCTGCAGAGAGCTACAACTCTCTCTCGTTTTCCAGTTTCTCCTGGAAGGGAGCTACAACCCCCTACTTCTTTTCATGAAGAATCAAATGATCAACAAGTATATAACAGATACAGTCCACTACAGATATCAGATCAGTAATTACAGAAATAACCCAGAACACTTTATGAACAGAAATATACAGTCAACAGATCATCTTAAGACAGGGACGCATATTTTCTTTCTGTGGCCTGCGACTGGACGCAGTCTACCCTCCGCTGTTCTGCGTGCAGACGCACTGTTCCTCTATGCTTTTCTGCGACCGGCGCACCCCGAAACACTATCGCGCCGCGTCTTTTGCTTCAGAGACGCACCCAATAACACAGTCGCACCGCGTCCTTTGCCTCAGAGACGCCCCTGAGCCTTTACTGTACTGCGTCCCGGCGCACTTGCCCTTCACTGAACTTGCGTCCCTTCAGATATAAAAGATATGAGGACTTCAGAACCAACCCAAACACTCAGATCCACAGATCTGATCATGCGCCATAGAGATCACAGTCCATTAGAAGATTCGCCCTCATAGATCTGGACTAGATCTCACCAAAAGATATTCAACCAAGATGATGCTTAATCCAAATGAACTCCTTTGCTTTATATAGGCAAGCTTCTCCCCAAAACATGGAACAATACCACGAGCCGACACCATAGAAACACAAAACCGTCGGCTAGATACCACGCAAGAAACCCCCACGTGCTTTTCTCTGCCTTGAAATGTGTGCACTGGGCGGACGCACCTCCTGAACGGCTGGCCGGCGTCCCTAGACGCGGGTTCTGTATGGTATACCTGCGGGGACGCACTTGCTGAACATATTTCCTGCGTCCTTCTTGATTTATTACCTGAATGGGTTTGCCATCAAGGACAACACCTGAATCATAATGCCAACAATGAACTCCTGCAGCTTGGATTCGTCCAGAGGACACCTGCACAAGAAGAAACAACCGTGAATCATCAATCAAGCCACCATGCAACTACATCAACACATGCATGCAGCAAATGAGGATCAACACATTCATGCAGCAAAGCAACCACGCACGACTTGCAGGTACGTGACTAAACTTGTTCCTCTGTTTGCATAGATCTAATCTAAAGCATTGCATGAATGAATGAGATGGTGAGATTCAGTTAGAAAGGTAGCAAGTCTGATTGCACTCATCCAGGGATCATCAACGCATGTGTGTAGTCAGTCACGGGGAATTAAAAAAATAAAAAAATAAAAAATAAAAAAAAAACAGACAGTGGTAACTCCAGTGCAACTGATTAATAGAAAGAGGCCATGCAGCTCATCACAGCACTACCGTCTGCATGTGGCCACGTACGCTTGGCCACTGCACTCCCTCACCATGAATCACGCCAAAATTAAATGACGCTCAGCTGACTCTCACACCCTCTATTCAACTGCAGTTACAACTGGAGCATGCATCCACCACTTCCAGATCAGTTAACCAATGGTCCTCTACAAGTTTTCTTCCTGATTTCTTAGATTTCTGTTGTTTTTAAAAAAAATCTCCCACCTATCACAATCTACAGCCGTTTCTACAGGAAGACGTTTTACACAGTAGAGTCTTCCAGAGCAGAGAAGCCCAAGTTTTTCTTCATCCAGTTCGAAGCTTGAAGAAAGAGCGGGATTACTGTAAGAAATTAGTCAGTGGTGGGAACAGGTCCTGGTTAAAGTGCAAATCAAGCTCAAATGAAACTTTACCTTGGTCGTATTTCATATGACATGGCCAATGATAATATCCTAGAAGTTTTCTTCCAAATATGGAGAGATGGAAGAAGGTTCAGTTGCATATGATAAGAATACCAGCAAATCTAGGTTACAAATCTAAGATACATCAGATTTCTTTATGATGGGCAGTTTAAAATGTCTCCATTCTTAGAGATTTATGCATGTTTTTCCGAGGCCTAGATTGTTTGGCTGTATTTGTCTTGGTTAATGTTGTATGTATTTTTCACCAACAAGGGATTTGCATTTATGACTCTCGACACTGTGGAGGCTACTAAGTGAGCCCGTGAGGAACCAAACAAAACCATTGATGGAAGGATTGTTACTGTGAAACTTTCACTTGAGGGACAAAGAAGACTGTGTATATATATTGCAGAAATAACAAGGGTTTCATCTCGGCTCTATATTCAGATCTGTCTAGACATATCACAATGAATATATGTGATACTCAGCATACCTATGATTAAAGGAAATATCTATGGATGTATAAACCTAGGAATATGTATGAACATCATCTTGTCAACCTGCAAGTGTTTTCATCACAGAGATGAAGTTGAAGGATCTGTCCTAGGATCAAGGATCTCAACATTCAATTTATATTAGCCTAGATACCTCAGTGTGAACTGTAATTTGATATCTCTCAATGGGTATTTGAAATAAAATTCCACGGTTGCAATCACAGTTTAGACACACATGGAGATCTAACCTTCAGGTAGACTTCATGGATATGATGAAGAAGCAACAGTGAGGGTCTCGATGATGATGTAACAAACACAAGAAAGACCACCACATAAGGAACAGGCAGAGGAATGAGGGAAAAGGACAAGCTGTTGAGGCCAAAGTAGGGGGTGGTAAAATAACACAAATGCCAAGGGCACCATTTCTTCCATATGATTGCATATACTTGTGCACTCATAACAAGGCTGAGGATTCACTAAGAAAAGCAGCAGACAGTGAGGAAGAAGAGAATAAGGGCGAGAAGACGAAGGCTGCAACAGCCAAGCTGAAAGGAAAAGCACCCTCAGCCAAGCAGGCTAAGACAGTGCCGACTGTTTCTACAGGAAGACAGAGAACTGTTAGCAGACTGTTTCTACAGGAAGACAGAGAACTGTTAGCAGACTGTTTCTACAGGAAGACAGAGAACTATTTCTACAGGAAGTTTGAAAAGAGGGAAGCCAAAGGAGAAATCAGCCGAGATGTTAGCCAAAGAAGCCACCAGGGCCATCAAAGACGAGGAGAGAGATTGGTTGCTCAGAGGATGAGCAACACTTTCAGTAGGGGGGTGATGATGAGCCCCAAAAATGGACAATTATTTGGGCTCATTCAACCTCCTAAGTTGACTTAATCCACCATTCTCATTGGTTTATTGCATGTTTTTGATTATTTTTATGTTAATAGAGTGAATTTGGTTAGTCATTATGCCAACAAGTCTAATGGGTGCTTTGTGTAGCCTTTTTGGTCCACTTGGAGACACAATTGAAGGTCTTAATGAGCACTTGGCAGCCAAATTCGTGGGAGAACAAGCTAGAGGATTTGTAGGAAGGTGTCCCCCTCATTTATGGGCCCTTACCTCGAATTCTCCACCATTAGCTTGGAGTTAAAAGGCCACCAAATCAATGAGCACAGGGGCAGCCAAGCAAGTCAAGTAGGACTGCTGTTAACTACAAGTCTTGGGCAGCCAAGTCCCTAAATTTTAGGAGGACTGTTGGGTCCTCAAATTGTATAAATAAGAAGGCTTAGGGCCTCATTTTGGTTAGCCAGTTAGTAATTTTAGTTAGCCAGTGGATGTTAGCTAGTTAGCCAGTAGATAGTAGCTAGTAGTTAGTCATTTCATAGCCTTGTTGTAGTCATTTTGTAATTCGATTTGTAGGCAATAGATTAGCTTTTCTTTCAGCTCATTCTCAAGCTCTCCTTGTGGACAGTTTTGATGTAACTCTTCATTCTTGATTAATAAAGATGAATCCAGCTTTGCACCAGCTCTAAATCTCTCTTGGGAGGCTGTAGCTCTTGGGGTTGGGCCCATCTCAAGCGCCCAGTACCTCCCTTGTTTATCTTTATGTCTGTTCGCTGCGTTCTTAAAATAAAATCTGCTCTTTAGATCTTGCTTTGTTATTTTGGTTGTTTTTGTTGGTTAAAGTAGCTTTTTATGTTTGGGAATCGATTGGTAGGAGTTTTTCATGCATTTAGATCTTTCGAAATGTTCTTGCTCACGTGATGTACATGGTTCTCTTTCCAAACGAGGCTGTTGTTTATTCATTTCATTGACAGTAGATTAAGTTAGCTAGGACTTAGTCTGTTTGCAAGAATTCATTGATTCGGTTGAATGTGCATTGTGCAGGGCATGTCTATCACTCACTCACATGGTCAAGCTTCATCAGAGCCATCTGATTCATCCCATATCTAGGCTTCTCTCATCTCCCATCTGCTCTTTTGCCACGTAACCCTACCTTCTTGTCTTTCCATTGCCTAAACCTTCTTTGATGCAAGCTAGACTTCCACACCCTCTCATCACCTCATCCCTCAGTCATTGGGTCATTCCAGGCCCCTACCTTACCTCCCTACCCATTCATGCATTCTCTCCCACTCACCTATCAGTCAAAAACCCAATCACGAAACATCCTGTAGAAGAATTACATAACTTCCTGTAGAAACCCCTGCAGACTTCCTATAGAAGTTCACAAACATGGTTGCATGGCATCCAGACTTTGTGAAACTCTCTGAAAGGATGTTAGGGACCCCTTAGACCCTCTCTGAACCTTCCCAACCTTTCCCAAGAATTTATCCTCCTTGATCCACCTCTGCACAGTGAAAAGCTAGTTAAAAGCACATGCATGATAATTCCAACAACTTAATCAAAAATACAAAAAGATGTTTTCTTCAGATAGTGATAACTTAGACACATGCATTTTACCTTCCTAGAAGTAATGGCATCTCTTTCAGTAGTTTGCATGCTCTCCTTTGCGTCAGTAGGACTAGCTGGTAGAATTAGGGTTTGCTAGGGTTTTCGTTCCTTTTTGGCTTTCATTTTCTTTTCACAATTAGATTAGCTTCCTTCGAGTTAGCTTTCATCCATCAATTAAAAAGCTTCTTCTAATAGCTCATAGAAGTTGGCTTAAGCTCCTAGCGGACTTGTGCCAGCTGACCAAGTGACAGTTGCGGCAAGAGCTAGTACTTGTGCATACAGCACCGTCGCTTCCAAGTTTGTTACGAACTACCGGGTTGATAAAATTAAAGGGGCCCACCAGTTGCCTTAGAAACAAACAGAGAAAAACTACTTTTGTGTTTGCTTTATGGACTATAGATAGAGAGGAATAGAAAGAACCAACCTGTGTCTTGTGCTAGTCCTTTGATCCAATCCTTCTCTTCTTTGATAGTCTCCAGCTACCTGCTCCCTTACTTGCCCAGCTTCACAAAGTACCTGTAAGATCACAGAAGAAGAAAACTATACAAAGACATGGATCTGTATTCATAAACAACTTATGATCAGATTTAAGTTAACCATACAAATGTAACAAGCATCAATGATACAAAAGCATGGAGGAAAACTCAAATAGCTTTAATTGATAAAGAAGAAAAGATCCAGGAGGAGTTACAACCAGTGGTTCCTGACCCCGCATCAACCTCCCAGCAAAGAAGCCCTTCTTCACCTCAAACAAAGCATAGATCACCCAACAATCTGATGTTTGTCTGAAAAAACCAACAACAATTCCTTACAATCTGCAAAATTCCAGCCTCTAGATCTCTGGGATGAGGGATCCATATATAGATATCTGTAAGGAGGATGAGTCAGGTTGTGATTTGATTAGTGTCTTCTCTCTGTCAGTTCTTGCTTCCACTTGGAGACTGAAAGCCTCTTACTCATCCTTGGTCGAATTCAGTGAGGCAAGTGTCACTGGAGAAGATTCTGGAAGCTTCCATTGTCTCTCCACCTCGCGGAATGACACTGCCATTTGTCATTTCTCGCCCATCGCACCCCACAGAAGGGACTTTTGAAATGCAACACACCCTCACAGTGTATTTAGGTGCAATGCAACGCACCTAGCCAGTGGAGCAGCTGAAATGATCCTGTTTTGACTTATTCTGAGCAGTTTCTGGTGGAGAACTTCTGGGAGAAGCTGTAATTTGTTGACTTTGTTCCTTTAGGGGTTAGAACAACACTTTTAGGGACTTAGGAGACCTTGGTTTATGGACATTTCATGCTTGGAGTTGTAGGGCACAAAAATGTCTATAACAGTTTCCCCCTAAAGTATGAGGCCGTTAACCTTTTGGTGTCGGGTGAAATGCTTTATTATGAGGATCCGAAGTTCTTTCAATGTTGGGAGGAGACCTGTAATAAGATACAATACAATACATTATCTTCATTCTATTTTCATTATCTAGCTGAGGCGGGCATTCCCATGCTCAGCTTTATAAATTCATTTTCATGTACATAGGACAGACAATCGTCTAAGTGTAGACTGATGATTCTGGTAGAGCCATCATCCTTTTGAGTGGATGATTATCTGTACAGCAATGATGTACATTTAATGTCTTTATTTTCCTGAAAATATATCGCAACCCGGATGGATGAAACTAGATCCGGGGTCTTCAATCTCATCCGATCTTCACTTGAAGTACAAGTCAATCCATGTGAGAAATGTTCCGAAGTCGAACATGGAAATACATCGCTTGATTACCAGTCAATGATGTAAATTGTTAACAAGCGCGAGAGGAATCACCGATAATGATAATGATCCTCAAGGTACTGCAGTACAATTCACGTGGCGTGAATAAAGGACTTGGCGTCGAACACCACGCAAAATCTTTCGGTCGAAGGCCATTGATGTAAACCTGTCGCCGGAAGTGAGAAACTTGCCATTGAGGCATGCAAGCTTCAAAGTACTGAATGGGGTGTTCCTGGATCAACTTCTTGGATAATGAGTTGATGTCGACAAGAAGCGATCTGTCACAAGAGGGCCTTAATGAATCCCACATCAATGACACGGAACGGAGCAAATGATTTTAATGGAGGTGAAAACGATCTAGTGATATAAGGTTCAGGGTGACGGTCATGAAAGAATGGAGTATAATGTATGGTAGTGGGTGAGACACAGGTGACTTCTCTGGATGACTTCTCTTGAACATATCGGCGACACTGATTTGATGGATTGGTAGCATTAACCCCAAATGTGGATGGTATGGCGTGACCATGGCGATGTGACCGGTGAATGAAACAACCCAACCTGACTCGGACACGGAGTGGAGGTGTCATGTTCAAGAGTGACTTGCTACCAACAAAGTTTCTTTGAGTTTTCTTCCCAATTTTTCCCTAGTCATTGCTGACTAGTACCTCTTTATTTTTGTCAAGCTTGAGGAGGATAACATATGCTTGTTCTATAATTTTCCCTTCGGGCAAACCCATCGCTATGTTTTAACGAGCCTAGCGATAGTGAAACTCATTCTCGTCTATAGACAAGTTTGTCGCTATTAATCTTTTTAACGAGTTTAACGACAAAGATAACTCGGTCCTTTTCAAATTTAGAGAGTCTGAAAAGGAACGTAAAGGAAACTCCAAAATTCCTTTTTCGTCATCTAATCCCTTAAGTCCGAAAAAGTATAAAACAATACAGAAGGGATGAATTTTCGATACTTTTAACGAGCCGAACAAAACAAGCGCTCGATCTTTTTGTGTAATAATCCCTTAGGTCCAAAAAGATTAAAATATAGAAGAGGGATAGCACTTCCTGTCCCTTTAACGAGTTGGAAGGCCAAGGACTCGGCAATCTTTTCATATTTTATGAGTCAGTTGAAAAGAGCTTAAAGGAGACTTGTCTTTTGAGGAACGAGTGATAAAACGGGTAGCAGCTGATTCCAGGTAAGGTTTGGAATTTTCCAGTCACGGCAGTGTCACAAGGATGGCTAGTGAGATCACTCTTCGCAGCTGTTCCTCAAAATGGGTAAACAATCAAATGGAGGTGAATGATCGGCCAATGAAAAAGTGGAGGTGACGGTGCAAACATGACCAAGGCTTTAATGGCTAAAGTACTAAATTCACGATGGTTATTTACCGGGGAATATTTCATTTTTTAACGAGCTTAAACGCGAGTAGAAACATTTGCTCATGTCTTATGTTTATTTTTTAACGAGCTTGAACTATGTGCTAAAACTGCTCGATTAATCCAGTTGTATGATAAGAATGTCTCATATAAAAATGGAAATTTTTAGAGTTTTGCCCCACATCCTTTATTTATGCAAGTTAGGAGACGACCAATCCTACGAGTTTAAAGGGTTAGAGGTCCTATAAATTAAAAAAAAAAAAATAGTCGCTCTTTGCTTGCACTCCAAAAGGTTTGCATGCCCCCAGGTATAAAACAGAGTTTCAAGGTTACCCCTTCTTTAGTCCGTTAAAACATTCGTTATACCGAGAGAGGCCTACCTCTTACAAGTTACCAAAAGATTGCTCTATTCACAGCGCAAACAAAACACTTCTTTAGCGATGTCTACCGAAATAAACAAAGGTGAGCGGATGGTATGGCGTGACCGTCCCTAACATAACTTTGACAAGAGGATCTTGTTCCAGTCCAACTCCCTCTTCCAATCACGGACAGGAGTACGAAGGTCATATTCTCTCGCGGAAACCTACCTTATACCCGAAGTTTTCCTGCCGAAGCAAACCAGGATGCATGCCCCCTGGGTTTCAGTCATGCCCCCCCCGAATCACTCGCACTCATCGGGTGGACGGACTAGAGATTGAGACATTTCTTGCATGAAAAGTCCATTCAGGGATGGTATATGACTATTTGCTATGCGTGATCTGGGAAATGAAAGCTGGTCTACAAGCTTGACCACTCTTCCTTCGTGCGGAAAACACATTACTCTAAAGAGTGAGGAGACAATTGCTCCCATGCAATAAATATAGTCTCGTCCAAGGAGTAGATTGTAATCCAGGGGTCCTTGAACTACCATCACGTTCATGTGAATGGTTTTCCCTCTCAATGTTATGGGCACATTGGGAAGGATCCCTAACGGTTGACTGGTTCCTTTATCAAATCCTGTCAGATTTCTTATCTTAGGCAAAAGCGATGGCGAACCAAGAGCTTTCCAAGCAGTTGAGGAAAGGATACTCACAGAAGCCCCCTCATCTATGATGGTACCAGCCATAACCATTCTATATATTTGGACAATAATTCGGAATGGCATACTAGCTGGTAAACGGGGTCTGCCTAGTTGATTCTAGTGGAAGGAGACAACTAGGTTGCTTGGAGGTGGGACCGAATAGACGGTCGGGTACGACTTTGAAGAACTTCCTTCCTACGGTAAAGGAACGGGTAAATTGCCCCCATGTTCGTTGGAGTCTATGTTTATGAAGAGAATTTGGACGGTGTCATCCTTGTTCTCTTCAGTGACTGTATCAACTGAAGATGAAACCTCTGAAGGCAATACCGGGTCAACTGTCGCCTCGACCTTTTGACTTTCGTCTGGTATGGATTCAGATGGTTTATCTTCAATGATAGGTGCTTCAGCCGACCACCTGAGCGGGCCGGCCGGATTTTCAACTGGTGACGGACTTGGCAAGAGCTTTTTATATCCAGGAGGAAGTCGTGACGGTGAAACCGGACGATCGTCCAAAACTCTTTTAGCCTCGTCGAAGAAGGGACAACGGTGGACGGCATGATCGCCTTCACACAGTTTACAAGGAAATCTATATTTTCCTTTTTGTCCTGGGGCTTCACTTTCACTAGTTGACGATGTGTTTTCAACATGATCATCAAAGGTTGACGACACTGGGTTGTGCAAACGGGGAGACCAGTCCCTTAAGATCTTAGTGATGCAAGGACAATCTCTGTGATAGTGGTCTCCCTTGCAAATGACACATGGCGATTTAGGCCTGGTCGGTGTAGTGTGTGGATTTTCGTTAGATGACACTCGTTTGCCCCCATTCGCTTTTGGCTCCTTCTTCTTCTTCTCTTTCTTCTTCTTTTCCTTCTTCTCCTTAGGTACTTGACTTTTGGCTTTAGTAGCCCCATCAAGCGAAGAGGAAGGAGGAGAGGAAGAATTAGAGGAAGTAGAAGGTTGGTGGGTAACTCAGGACTCGTCTAATTGCTGATTCGATTGTTCAGGAATAGTGGTGTTCTGAATGACAGAGGTTGAGAAGAGCCATACAGGCAAACCAATTTTTAGTCCAGGAAGCGACAATGTGGCCATATGGGGTGCACCAACATCTCCCCAAGAGGAGAAGGGACTAGGATTTCCTCCAAGGGGAATTCCTTGGTTGGTGGACTCCATTTTCTCAACCCAAGATTAGCGTAGGAAAGGGGTAATGAATATTCCGTTTAAAATAAATTTTAGACACTTTGACACAACTTGTTTTTTCAGTTTTTAAGAGTCGAGAAAAAAAAAAGATGACTCTAGTCTCCTTTGATTTTTAATGAGCCTGAAGTGACAAGTGCTCAGATGGACCTTTTCCGTTAAGGAGTCTGAAACGGAATGAAAGGGACTGCTCTGGAAGTCTAGGTAGAGGGAGTACCAAACCAATCGCAAAACTGCAGAATACTTTTTGCGGTACGGCAGTCAATCTTCTCGATTGCTGTGTTCAGTGCATTGTGATCGATAGGGCGGCAGACACAGCTTCCTATGGATAAAGGATTTAAGCCTATAGGGGTCTCCCAAAATATACTCGACGGTACGTGGGAGTACAAGTCCATACTGGCACTTATCGTCTCAAAGTGGAGGAATCACCCAACCAACAGTGAGAACAACAGTTACCAGGCTTTACGACGCCGGAATACGTCTCTAGCCTAGACCTCTAAATGTTGTGCGTTAAGTTCCAAAGCGTTGTTAGATTCATTGAATTTATTTTAAGTTGATCTTGCTTATGAAGTTTGCCTTTTGGGTTCACCACGAGATGTAGATGTAATTCCTAAAATGCAATCTAAAGATGATAAACAAACTTTTTATCTCTTTTATGCAATGAAAATCCTAGCTACTAGGGAAAAGAAAGACAGAATCTTTTCACAAAGAGCAAAGAGCACAATGTAAATGCACTTTCCTAAATCAAGCCAAACAGACTGTCTATATGCAAATGCACATGCATGTATTTGTTTTCGACTTCCTTAGTATATGGATGCTAAAAGGAAAGTTGATGCACAAATCTGAATTTCTTTTCAAGCGACAAACATAAACAAGCTTCTTTTCGAAATCAAAAATAGAGATGATTACGACACCTTACGATTTTGAAATGACTACTCGTTTTTTTGACACTAGAAAATCACAAATCCAGACCAAAAGCAATAGTAACAGGATAATCAACCATCAACAACAATCAAACTCTTTCCAACGATTGAAATCGACACTTACGACAGATTCAAATCAAAGGACGACAGTACAATTACGCTACTTTTGCTAAGGAGAACTATAAATTACTCAACAAACACACAAAAACATCTACAGTTCTTTTGTACAAAGGAGGCGGAATAACAGCAAGTTAAAGGAGTTTCAAACAGACATATACTGATCACAGGCAGCAAAATTCAGAGATAGAACTGGAAAGAATGAAACACAAGAACCACAGCTGCACAGGGCTAGTCTGATCAGTGCACCCGTAACACAGAGAATCTGAAATGCAGCGCAGGTTGCCCTTTCGGGAAGTGCACTGAAATTCAGGATCTCTTAACAGTACCTGCGCTGGGCCAGAAACGAGACTCTGTCTGGGTTCCGGGTCACAGTTTGTAGTCCAGTCTTTGGTTTTTGGCCGAGTAAAAAGCAATCAGTAATACAACAATCAGGGGTAGATCTAAGGAGGATCTAAGAGCTATCACAAGGGCAATCAGATAGTTTGTGAATCAGTTGTTTAAATCATAAACAGATCCAGTGAATGGATTGAAGCAGCAGATGTCTACTTTGCATTTGTTATGGAAAATGCAGTTCGAATGCCACTTATAAGTTTATGAAACAAACAAACAAAGAATGATAAACAAAGAAACTAATTAGCTCCCCAGCGGAGTCGCCATTTTGTTACAGGGAAAAGTGTCTATTTAGAACTACTCTATCCCACTAAGGTGTGACAGCTTCCTTAGAAACAAACAGAGAAAAACTACTTTTGTATTTCCTTTATGGACTATAGATAGAGAGGAATAGAAAGAACCAACCTGTTTCTTGCGCTAGTCCTTTGATCCAATCCTTCTCTTCTTTGATAGTCTCCAGCTACCTACTCCCTTACTTGCCCAGCTTCACAAAGTACCTGTAAGATCAGAGAAGAAGAAAACTATACAAAGACATGGATCTATATTCATAAACAACTTAGGATCATATTTAAGTTAACCATACAAATGTAACAAGCATCAATGATACAAAAGCATGGAGGAAAAATCAAATAGCTTTTATTGATAAACAAGAAAAGATCCAGGAGGAGTTACAACCAGTGGTTCCTAACCCAGCATCAACCTCCCAGCAAAGAAGCCCCTCTTCACCTCAAACAAAGCATAGATCACCCAACAATCTGATTTTTGTCTCAAAAAACCAACAGCAATTCCTTACAATCTGCAAAATTCCAGCCTCTGGATCTCTGGGATGAGGGATCCATATATAGATATCTGTAAGGAGGATGAGTCAGCTTGTGATTTGATTAGTGTCTTCTCTCTGTCAGTTCTTGCTTCCACTTGGAGACTGAAAGCCTCTTACTCATCCTTGGTCGAATTCAGTGAGGCAAGTGTCACTGGAGAAGATTCTGGAAGCTTCCATTGTCTCTCCACCTCGCGGAATGACACTGCCATTTGTCATTTCTCGCCCATTTCACCCCACAGAAGGGACTTTTGAAATGCAACGCACCCTCACAGTGTATTTAGGTGCAATGCAACGCACCTAGCTAATGGAGCAGCTGAAATGATCCTGTTTTGACTTATTCTGAGCAATTTCTGGTGGAGAACTTCTGGGAGAAGCTGTAATCTGTTGACCTTGTTCCTTTAGGGGTTAGAACAACACTTTTAGGAATTTAGGAGCCCTTGGTTTATCGACATTTCATGCTTGGAGTTGTAGGGCACAAAAATTTCTATAACACTCACCAAGATGAAAGTATTATATGTCCAAAATAATAGTTACAATCTGTGAATTTATAAACTAGTTGTTTAGTTTACCTTTCGGCCTTATATAATATTTAGAAAAGTAAATATATAAAATTGAATCTTTAGGATCAGGGGATCCTAATGATTTCACAATACTCGATCTGGTTTCATCATAAAATAGATTTGGTCTACCCAGTGTTTGCTATCCTGCTTGCCCCAGACGTTGTCTTTTTCCTTTACTGGCTGGTGTTGTTCTATGGATTGAACAACCATCATCCAATATGCGTCTCTACACATAAAGATAGTAAAAGTTAATTTTCTACACCCAAATATATATAATGTGCTATTTTACCCAACTTCAGCGATTGTTTCCTCTATTTTGATCCATAAAACAAGATAAACATATGAAGGAAAATGCTAAATTAGGCTATTTACGAGAAGAAAACATACCTTTTTCTCGTCCCAATAATTGGAACCACATATTGGTGAGACCCCTTGAATGTTGCTGGGTCCAACACCATCAACACTACCCTATTTCATTAGCATGGGTCATGACAAAGAAAACAAGGGAGCGGTTAATTGCAAATTGAAACAAAAAAATACTTAGATTAAGCTAGAGTTCCTTTTAGCCAAGGCTATAATTATAGGGCTATAACTATGGGTTGAAAAAAACATTCAGTCCACAAATTACATGAAAGGGAGCTATAAATACAAAGGATACCTAAGTAAGTGATTTCCAAAAACACTCTTAATTGGGCCTTACCTTGGCCAGGCGCTGTGAGCTTAAATGAAGGAGATATGACTGATGAACTTACAAGTGGCCACTTCTTTTGTCCATTGTAATGATACACCACAAACCCCACACCTTTTCCAAATCTAGGAAAACTCATGCATGAAAGAAATCACCCATAATCCCAAATATCTTGTCGAGTTTTCCTCCACCATATAGATTAACCACAAATTAAGCCATTTGGAGAAAGCAAGGGGAATAGGTGACCCATGCCCCATCCTTATTCAGATGATGCAATGGGATATTTTTTAAGGTGGTGAGCCTCTTAAGCCTAAAACTTGGATTAATGTTATAAATTATATCTAAGGAATGTAGAGCATTCCTATCGCCCCACTTTTTATCAAGTTCATATGTTCAAGCATGGTTGTGATATTTAAACTGATGATCATCCTCTAAATTCAACTTGTTTTTAACATGAAAGAAAGATAAGTTTGTAAATTGGGAAAAGAATAAATTGACTATTCAAATCAAAGAGCGAAGATGGTTTCCAATTGTGAAGAATTTTTCATGTAATGCTTTGATTAGTAGCAATGAGTCTCTAATAACAAACATGGATTGATATTTTTTCATATGGCTATGCAAAGTCTTAACCAAGCAAATTAGACTACTTTGGTTCCTCTAAGATCATGGATGATCCGCCTCACCTTCTACCACATGATAGTTGGGTCTATTACTTATTTTTGTTTTATGTAGTTTCTTCAAGAATATCTATAGACCCAAATATCTAAACATATAAATAAATAAATAAGTTTTGCTTTAAGACCTCAAGGGATATGCAATCGATAATGTTGTGAATGGGAAGAGTTACAACTAGTTAGTTGGTAGAAATTCGCTTCAATCAGTAATTTAAATTGCAATTTTTCTGTTTTGATCTTCGAATATTGCATTGAATGTCTTACAAGATGGAGGAAAATTCAACTTGATCTTCTCCTCATCAAAAAACAATGTTATTCTACATTAAGAATCCATATTTGTGAGTTGTGTGGACTCGCAATCCCTTAATTATGCATCAATTATTTAAGATGCATACATTGGAACATTAAATGTAGGTACTGAAGCAATATGGATTTGAAACTTGATGGGTGACCTTGGATTTCCTTATATGGAATCAAATCATGCAATGTATTGTGAAAAATAGAGTGCAATACAAGTGGCTCATAAATCCATTACTCATATCAAGATGAAACATAGTTAGCTTCATGCACTCCACCTTAGGAAGTTGATACATGTGAATGTGGTATCTTTTGCTTATTGTATGATAGATGATGAGACTGTTGGTACTTTTACAATGTCATTGGTAGACGCAAAGTCTCTTGTGGTGTTGAGATAATCCCACCTCTTAATCCTCCAAGTTGTGTTAAGAAGGGGATGTCATAATATGTTGTTGGTGGTGTAAACTTGAAGATTTTATTTGTACAGGTTAAGAATTTTCAACCAACAATTAAAATCCAAGTTCAAACAAGTGTTGACTTAACGATGATGCTCAACTATAATCTAAATAGGCTATAGTATTTGGTTGACTTACCCACTATGTGCAAAGCAAAGAAGAAAATGTGGCTTGTCCAATCTCTTTTGGGGTTGAATTTGGTGAAACTTGACCCAATAAACCATATGTTAAGGAAATTGGTTTATGCACTCAACTGCATAAATAAATAGTCTATATATTGATGTAAAAATATAAATTGTGCAAAGAATGTTCTCGCACTGCATAATATTATAATAGTGTTTCTAAACATTATTACTATTTGTTTGGACACAATTTGTACTTCAAATATCTCCACATTCTGATCTATTAAGCAACATTGTATATCCTTATTAATTCCAAAACCCTTACATTCTAATGATGTTACACCAAAACAAAATTTGTGTTAGATAAATAAGATACCAATCTAGATTCATTTTAACCCTAGATCTATCAAGCATTGAGAGGGATCAAATATATCGATGTTCAAACCTCTTTTTTGAGCACAAAACTTGAGTATGGGTTTGCAACTCGATGGATTTGATCCCTCTCTACGCTTGATAGATCTAGGTTGGTTTTAGTCATATGTGGCCATAGAAAAATTATTGAACATCTAATTGATTGGATAATTTTAAATATTTTAAATATGTCTAATACTAATATGATCTATTTAATTTATAATTTGTTCAATTACCTTAGCTCATTGACATGATAGAGGTTATAAATAACTTGAACGATGAAAAATGATGAAATAAAACTTTTGAACGCAAAGTGAATATAACAATGTTGAATGATAGAAAATGTGAATAATAAGAATGTAATCAACTACAAGAGTGTTCATTGTGATCAATATCAAACTATTTTCTTCTATTGTTCTTATTGTCACACTTGCTAGTTTTTCCATTTTTCATATGGATAATATGAAATGAGCAATTGAAATTGTAGACCATTCAAATCTTTGATTCGAGCTATTGTAGTAAATGTCACACTTTGTATTTTTTGCTCTCCAATATTAGTAGTAGCTTTATCCGAAGTCAATAATTGTGACTTATGGAGTGTTAAACCCTAAATAAGTTTCAATGGTAGTTGCTTTCGATTACCTCATTTGAATGAAAGTGACTTACAATGTTGAATGGTGGAAAATTGGAATAATAAGAATATAGTCAAATAGAAATATTTTATAGTTCCAAGAAGAAAATATTTCAAGTGAACATTTTATTTAAGATGAAAACTCAAGTATTTTATCTATGGTTAAATTATTGTAACATAGAAATCAATGCACATCATCAATAAATTCTTTTGCACTTACATTGAAATCAATGCATACTATTAATCTAATTACTTTGAAATTAATGTACATCATACATCTAGCTACATCAAATCAAAAATCAACATCGACAATATGCATCTAGTGCAAGCAATCAAATAGGATTAGACATCAAAATCCACACTGAAATCAATGCATCTAGTGGAAGCAATCAAATAAGATTAGAAATCAACAACCATACTGAAATCAATGCATCCAGTGTAATCAATCAAATAGGATTATGAATCAACATCTACACTAAAATAAATGCATCCATTTCAGTGAATAACATTGTATCCCCCCCCTCACTCTCTCCCCCATCTCTCTCTCTCCCCATCTCTCTCTCCCGCCTCCTCCCTCTCTCCCCCATCTCTCTCTCTCTCTCTCTCTCTCTCTCTCTCTCTCTCTCTCCATCTATATCTATATCTCCCTCAATATCTCCTTCTTTATCTCTCTATCTCACCCCCAAACACACACGCTCTCTTTCTCTATATCTATCTATCTCTCCCTCTCTCCCTCTCTATGTCTCTCTCTTCTTCCCTCTCTCCCCCTTCCATCTATATCTTTATCTCCATCTATATATCCTTCTTTGTCTCCCTATCTCACCCCAAACATACACACACTCTCTCCATATCTATCTATCTATCTCTCCCTCCCTCTTTCTCACTCTCTCTCTCTCTCTCTTCCCATTTTCTCTATCTCTCTTCCCCCTCTCCCTCTCTCTCCTTCTCTCTCTCTTCCCTCCTACTCTCCTCTCTCCTTCACTTTCTCTACATCTCTCCCTTGAAACTCCCTCTCTCTATCCACCTTTCTCCCTATGTCTTTATTCTTCTCTCCCCCTCCAACTCCAACTCTCTCTCCCTTTCTCTATCCTTCTCACTCTCAAGTCCTCTCTTTCCCTTTCTCTTCCCTCGTCATACTGTTACTCTCTCCATCCTCCAACTCTATCATTGTCTTCCCATCTTACATACATTACACCTACACATCTCTCTCTCCCCCTCCTCCCCCACACACATATATATTTCTTGACATTTAAAAAATATTCACATACTTACATTATGCTTACACATCTCCCCTATATATATATATATATATTACATACATTACAATACTTATTACAAAATATATATATATATATATATTATATATATTACATACTTACATTACACACGTCCCCTACACTCAATTAAAATATGCCTCTTAGCGCAATAACCTCTTTTCAATACAACCTTATTATGAACCTTTAAATCTAACTTGAATTTCAAACCATAAAAACTACATTTTAAATCCAAATTTATCTCGAGGAGTGACATGTTACAACATCAACCTTAAAGTATCTAACTACGTAATTTTATTGAATGCTTTCTCGTCATAAATTTATTAAATCTTGTTTTCCATGTTTTCCACGGTATAAATGATATTAATTTACCATATTTTAATTATATTGTTGTGAAATTAAGGTAGTTTAAATTAAAGATAATAATAACAAATAAAATACCGAAACAAGTGTATTGTGAAGTTATTCCTTAAGGAATTTAAATCTCAAATATTCTATATAATACGCACAATTGTCAATTTTATGTACAAGGATAATAAATCACGTGCATCTCACTGGTGGACTTTTAGGCTACAAAATATGTCCCACGTGATATATCCCCTCTAACCCTTTTATTCATCATGGACAACATGGAACCCAAATTACTAAAAGTCAAAAAGTAACGTGCTCACCGAAAAAGTAATGAAATTTTCTTGATCACCTACCAACAAAGAGAATTTGATCATAACAAGGTAATTGAGGTTAGTAATTTGACTTTACTATAACAAAGGGAAAAACTATGGAAAATAACTAAAACAATGACAACAAAATAGGATTGTGAGGGCATCAATGCATCTCTTTGTCAATGACCCCATCTTACCAGAACCATGTACTTCGTGGCTATTTAAGATGTCAATGGCCCCATCTTAACTTAAGGATTATTTTTCAATGGCATAGCATAAAGTTAAGTTTGTTTTCTTAAGTTTTATATTTTAATTTTTGCATTGCTACCATGCCTTTCGTGTTTATTTTAAAGTTCAAACCTTCACAATAAAGATGTTAAAAATAGATATATATTTCAAAAATTATAAAATAGATTCTAAATTACAAAAATAAAAATTAAATTAAATTACGTTTGTTTTCTTAAGTTTTATATTTTAATTTTTGCATTGCTACCATGCCTTTCGTGTTTATTTTAAAGTTCAAACCTTCACAATAAAGATGTTAAAAATAGATATATATTTCAAAAATTATAAAATAGACTCTAAATTACAAAAATAAAAATTAAATTAAATTACGAGATATAAGATTGAAATTTTAAAACATTAATCCTTCTTCTAAAAGAAATGGTGGTGGTCCAACCATGTGTAGAGGACCTCTTTATGTAGGAATGGATCTTTGTGTCCTTTAAGTAATCGAGAGGTGAAGTGGGATTAACGGTTATTATTTTGTTTTGTAGAGAAAGGGTGTGTGACAAGTGCAAGAGAGAGGGTGTGTAGTAGAGTTTGTTAATGAGTAGGGACTATATTGAGTCAAGCTTTGCACTCCGTATAAGGCTAATTTGATATCCAAAGTCGAGGCATGGATAAAAAAGGCTCATTTTATGATATGTGGAGGAAGGAGAAATGTTGCAGGGAAGTGCGGCAGAAAGGGTGTGCGAAGCAATTGGGAAGAAATATGTGAAGAAGATTCGAAATAATATTTTAATATGAAACTGCTACGATTTTTTTGTGCAGAGAAATTATGTGCAGGGGAGTTTTTTAAAGAGAAGGGATTATATCAAGTCAATCTTTCTTCCTCCACACTTCGCATCTGACTAATTTAATATGTGGAGTTGAGGCATGGAAGTTGAGGCATGAACAAGGGAAAGGACTAATTTTGTGAGTGGCCATTTCATCAGTGAGTGCTCTAACACTGTTATGCCTGGCATTGTTATTGTTTTTCCCAATGATGTCAAAACTGACGAAGTTGTAGGTCCCTTATGGGAATTGTGGGAGAAAAGGTGTGTGTGGAGTTTGTTAAAGAACAGGTTCTTCCTCTGCACTTCGCATAAGGATAATTTAATATGCAGAGTTGAGGCATGGAAAAAAGGGGTTAATTTTGTGAAATGAAGAGGAAGGAGAAAGGTTGTGGGTGAAGTGCGATAGATAGGGTGTGTAGAGAAATTGCGAAGAAGTATGTGGAAGTAGCTTTGAAATATTAATTTAATATGAAACTACTGTGATTTTCTTATGCATAGTGTTATCTCAAAATCAGATCCTGATAGGCTGCTGGTCAGGTTGACTCTAAGTAACTATTTCAACCTACTTTACGCTGAGGCTTAGCCTCCTCAACCTGAGAGGGCTCTCTCTTGATGGATTAATGATTTTGATTAAAGATAAGATGGCTAACTCTTATAGAACAACTGTGAAAAATATGAATGGTGGAAACACATTAAACAAAACTATCCATTGGGCTTATGGAGTCAACAACACCTCAATATAACAATGAACTCAACCCTACATGGAAGTCAGGGCATTCAGCATTTAAACATTCAAAACATAAACTCATATGGGACCACACAGTTTATAAATGTATACAGGAAGTCAGAGCACATTCAGTGAATTCTGAGTGATTATACATCCATACCACTGTAAGAATTAAGAAAAGGACAACATCACATATTCTGAACATAAAAAATCCTTCATGAATCCTGAGAAGTAAAGTCAAGCATGTATTACTGAAAATGAGTCTTACATAGGCCAAATACAAGCTTTTCCATAAAATTTTCCAACCCCTTGTACATCAGCTCTTCTGCTATATATAGAGCTCTTTACAGAACTTAGATTCCTCTTCTAGGATGAGGAAAATTCAAATTCTACCTGACCTGACACCTAATGACACTCAAAACTAACTATTAAATGCAAATGACACCTAACTAGCAGTCGTAGAGACCTAATACAACTAGGAGTGTAACTCCTTATCATGATTACAACAACCTTATCTAAGCATTAAACACTCCTTTTGACATATAAAACTCCATGAAGTCGAATTTGATGAAGCCCATAACCTTCCAGTTGGCCCTTGATGACTCATCCTTTTGTTGTTCCTAGAAACTAGGAAACTATCCCTTGCTCTGTTCTGGCTGAAAAATAGGTCTTGGGACAGAGCTCATAACTTCTCATAAACAATGTATTTGGAAAAACTGAAGGAGGCTTTTGTGAATGAATACATGCTTAACAAAAACCTCTCTTGGTTTTTTGAAACACCTTTCCTACCGTCCAGAATATTTCTTTGAAAAACAGGTGTCAAACAGAGAAATATGCCTGTGAAAAACTTGCACCTACAGCAGTTTCATAGCGCAAGTTTGATCATTCATTTCTCTCAAATAATAATGGATTTGAAGAAAGTGGAAGAGGTTTTTGTACTTCAGAATCTTAGGAATGAAAACCTCTTTCACTTTTCAGATATGAGTTTTTAACTGCTTGTTAATCCCCTTGGAAGTCGACTGCTCTTTTCATAACATAAAACTTTGGAGTTCATAAAAGTCTTTCCTTTCCTTGTTTTGCCTTTGCTAGACACTTATACTTCGTGAATGCTCCGTTTCAGACCCTCCTCTTCAAATAATATTTCCCTTTGTCTTACAAAAATGGTCCATCAAATCATAATATGTAGCTACAGCAGTTTCGTAGTGCACTACGAAACTGTTGTGCATTAGGCATCACTTACAACAGTTTCGTAGCACGCTACGAAACTACTGTGTAATTTCAAAAACACAGCTTACATGCCAAATTTGAATGTCTTGAACTTCTTTATCTTGAAATGTCCTTCTCATCTGCCTTGAAACTTGCTTGCCTTGCTTGAGCCTTCAAAGAAATTTTATGTATGCTGACCCTTAGTTTGCCAAGTGCTTCTTATGCATGAAAGGAGCATGACAATAACCAAGAACAAATCTTTCTTACCTTACCCTTTTCCTTTGAAATTTGTTTAGTGATAACAGTTAAAATGTTATCTCAAAATGAGATCCTGATAGGTTGCTGGTCAGGTTGACTCTAAGTAACTATTTCAACCTACTTTAGGCTGAGGCTTAGCCTCCTCAATCTGAGAGGGCTCTCTCTTGATGGATTAATGATTTTGATTAAAGATAAGATGGCTAACTCTTACAGAACAACTGTGAAAAATATGAATGGTGGAAACACATTAAACAAAACTATCCATTGGGCTTATGGAGTCAACAACACCTCAATATAACAATGAACTCAACCCTACATGGAAGTCAGGGCATTCAGCATTTAAACATTCAGAACATAAACTCATATGGGACCACACAGTTTATAAATGTATACAGGAAGTCAGAGCACATTCAGTGAATTCTGAGTGATTATACATCCATACCACTATAAGAATTAAGAAAAGGACAACATCACATATTCTGAACATAAAAAATCCTTCATGAATCCTGAGAAGTAAAGTCAAGCATGTATTACTGAAAATGAGTCTTACATAGGCCAAATACAAGCTTTTCCATAAAATTTTCCAACCCCTTGTACATCAACTCTTCTGCTATATATAGAGCTCTTTACAGAACTTAGATTCCTCTTCTAGGATGAGGAAAATTCGAATTCTACCTAACCTGACACCTAATGACACTCAAAACTAACTATTAAATGCAAATGACACCTAACTAGCAGTCGTAGAGACCTAATACAACTAGGAGTGTAACTCCTTATCATGATTACAACAACCTTATCTAAGCATTAAAAACTCCTTTTGACACATAAAACTCCATGAAGTCGAATTTGATGAAGCCCATAACCTTCCAGTTGGCCCTTGATGACTCATCCTTTTGTTGTTCCTAGAAACTAGGAAACTGTCCCTTGCTCTGTTCTGGCTGAAAAATAGGTCTTGGGACAGAGCTCATAACTTCTCATAAACAATGTATTTGGAAAAACTGAAGGAGTCTTTTGTGAACCAATACATTCTTAACAAAAACCTCTCTTGGTTTTTTGAAACACCTTTCCTACCGTCCAAAATATTTCTTTGAAAAATAGGTGTCAAACAGAGAAATATGCCTGTGAAAAACTTGCACCTACAGCAGTTTCGTAGTGCAAGTTTGATCATTCATTTCTCTCAAATAATAATGGATTTGAAGAAAGTGGAAGAGGTTTTTGTACTTCATAATCTTAGGAATGAAAACATCTTTCACTTTTCAGAGATGAGTTTTTAACTGCTTGTTAATCCCCTTGGAAGTCGACTGCTCTTTTCATAACATAAAACTTTGGAGTTCATAAAAGTCTTTCCTTTCCTTGTTTTGCCTTTGCTAGACACTTATACTTCGTGAATGCTCCATTTCAGACCCTCCTCTTCAAATAATATTTCCCTTTGTCTTAAAAAAATGGTCCATCAAATCACAATATGTAGCTACAGCAGTTTCGTAGTGCACTACGAAACTGTTGTGCATTAGGCATCACTTACAGCAGTTTCGTAGCGCGCTACGAAACTGCTGTGTAATTTCAAAAACACAGCTTACATGCCAAATTTGAGTG
This sequence comes from Pinus tabuliformis, assembly GCA_031772625.1. NCBI lineage: Eukaryota > Viridiplantae > Streptophyta > Pinopsida > Pinales > Pinaceae > Pinus > Pinus tabuliformis. The sequence goes on from CM062804.1 coordinate 717,248,107, forward strand.
TCTTGAGCTTCTTTATCTTGAAATGTCCTTCTCATCTGCCTTGAAACTTGCTTGCCTTGCTTGAGCCTTCAAAGAACTTTTATGTATGTTGACCCTGAGTTTGCCAAGTGCTTCTTATGCATGAAAGGAGCATGAAAATAACCAAGAACAAATCTTTCTTACCTTACCCTTTTCCTTTGAAATTTGTTTAGTGATAACAGTGGCTCCACTTGGGATAGTGTGCTCCTGTAGTACACTAAGAACTCGCAAGTCCAGTGCTTTATCCTTTTATGACAAACTAAAATTTGCTTGACAAGTGTTCCCTTTAAGCTTCTTGAGCCTTCACCTCAGGCTTAAGCTTGATGACCACTGTAGGAGAAAGAAATCTATATTTACTAAAAAAATGCTTAGTCAACTTTGAGCTTATTTGCATTTTCCTACCTACCTACTAGCTGCAATTTCCACTTTAGGTCAAGCAACATGATATTTCCAATAAAGCCAATCAATTGTCCTTTCTGATATTGGAGGCTCTTGATTGCATTCAACCTCAAAATAACCATGATAGTGAGATGACCAAATCAACTTATAATGTATATGATCTTCATAATGCAAATAAAAATGAAATACTGATGTGCAAAACTTTGCCATGTATTCATTTATAGGGTCAAAGAAAACATGGTTATTTTGATAATCATCATAACATTCTATCTCTTCAGACAACTGATCCTCAGCCACACAAAATTCCTTTGATGTGCTATCCAACTGCCTTTCTGCATGATTCTCATAGACAATGTAATTTTCCTCACTATTGTGATCATTATTTGAAGTAAGCTGCTGCAAGGAATTACAAAATTGAACAACCTTTTCCTCTGCCTGAGGGCTATAAAAGCTATTTTCCAGTACTTCTTACTGTTTGCAATCAATTTCATACTCATAATGATATGAAGCCTGACAAATCTGCTGCATCTCTCCATCAATCTCAGAGGATGTAATATGATTTTCATAAGTAAACCCCTGTTGATCTTCATGCTGCATTTCATGAGATGTTATACTTTCTTCTTGGTGTTGAAATGCATTGTTATGAAGAGCCTCTAAAATTTCTTCATCCATAAATTCATCATCATCATAACAATCCTCCAAGTACTGAATAAGACTTAAAGAATGTCTACAGCAATCTTTGAGCAACAATAAGGAAGGATGACATTCTTTATACATCTCATAGAATTCATCATGAAAATTAGCAAGTGAATATATTGAACCATTTTCCAAACCTTTAGACCAAGACCATGCCTTTCCTTCTAAAGTGGTCATAAACATCTTCATGAGACAATCTTCAGGGAAATGAACCTTAAGACTGCGTACATGCATATGGAACCTAACCAAATGAAGAGCAACATTGTCCTTCTTTTCATCTTTGAATATTGGAAGATCATCTAACCAATCAACCTTTGGCATAGGATTTGGAAAACCAGGGATATGAGACCGATTCATAGGAGCATACATGGCATTCATTCTTGCAGTGGAACTCATCTTGAAACTTCATCAAACTACTGATCTTCTAGCAATGGAGTCACCTTCCAATTTCTTATTCGATGTGTGGAGTCGCCAAGGTAGTTTTGCAGCCTCAAAAAGATGTTTGAGCTCCTGCTACCTTCAGAAGTTCAGTCTCTTAATTTCGGGAATGAATAGACTTCAGGCTCCCGGCAGACGTACCAAAATGTTCTATAAGAGTTAGCCATCTTATCTTTAATCAAAATCATTAATCCATCAAGAGAGAGCCCTCTCAGGTTGAGGAGGCTAAGCCTCAGCCTAAAGTAGGTTGAAATAGTTACTTAGAGTCAACCTGACCAGCAGCCTATCACGATCTGATTTTGAGATAACACATAGAAAGGGTGTGCAGGAAGTGCGAGAGAAAGGGTGTGTAGAGAAATTGAGTGCAAGGGAGTTTTCTAAGTAATAAGGACTATATTGAATCATGCTTTCTTCCTTCGTAGGGCGCATAAAGATATTTTAGTATGCAAAGTCAAGGCATGGATAAAGAAGGCTAGTTTTGTGAATGGTGATTTCGTTATTGAGTGCTCTGACATTTTTATGCCTAAGATTGTTATTGCTTTGTCCAATGATGCCAAAGTTGAGTGCGGAGGTGAAGAAGAAGCTTTTAGAGCACTAACATTGACATTGACACTACCATAGCTACTACTAGTGCATTTCGCTCTTATTTCATTTTACACTTTTTTCGTTATCTTAAAATTTTACATATTTAGTTGTGTGGGAGAACAGGTGGATATATCCATGAATTTGTGCAGAATGAAGGATTGTGTAGAAGTAAGGAAGTGCAGTGAAGCACCGCTACACCTGGATGGGGATTGTACGAGAATATGTGAGAAAATGTAGTTTCTTAACTTTAATCACTTTCTTGTTTTGTTTGTTATATATAAAGCGACTAGATATAGCAAATTTGAAGGAGGTGGGGCAAGTTCTAGAGTGGTAAGATTTTTTTTCAGTTTTTAGGAAACATGTAACACTTATGAACCAATGTGCATAATTAATTAATACTAATATCAGTTTTGAAGGAAACGAGGCAAGTTGAGTGACACAAAATTCAAGGAGGAAGTACTCGTGGAGAACTCTACAGGAGGCGTTGACGTTGCAACTTGTTTCTGAACAAGATTTTTGCAAAGCTATTGAAAATTTTACTTTTTCTATTACTTGTCAAGAGCAGAATCATGGTGCGTTTATTCACAATTTTATGCAATATTAAGTGAAGTGTATTTTTTGTGCTGAAAAATGGTTGTGCATAGTAGGGAACAAAAACATTGTTATGTAATGTTTTGTTTTCTACATACATTTCTGTATACCTTCCTCTATACAACATTACATATCATAGAGTAAATCAAAGATATAGAAAAAAAAGCATAGAACTATATAATGTAACAATAATCAAGTGACAATAAATTGAACAAAAATGCACTTCTTAGGATAGTTATCATTGTCTTTAACTGTATATGTTATGCTTATGTTAATTTTCCCAAGAGAAATGGTGTGTAGAGAAATTGTGTGCGAGGGAGTTTGTTAAAGAGTAGGAACTATATCGAGTCAATATTTCTTCATTCATACTCCACATAAGGCTAATTTAATATGCAGAGTTGAGGCATGGACAAAAATGACTAATTTTGTGATATGCAGAGGAAGGAGAAAGGTTGTGGGGGAAGCACGAGAGAAAGGGTGTGTCAAGAAATTGTGTGTGTGGGAGTTTGTTAAGGAGCAAGGACTATATTGAGTCATGATTTTTTCCTCTGTAGTTCACATAAAGATAATTTAGTATGTGAAGTCGAGGCATGGACAAAAAAGTCTATTTTTGTGAGTGGTCATTTCTTTAGTGATTGCTTTCACACTATTATGCCTGAGACTGCTATTGCTCTGTCCAATGATGCTAAAGTTGAGTGCGAAGGTGTTGAAGAATATTTTAGAGCACTAGCATTGACATTAACACTATTATAGCTACCTCTAGTGTGTTTCGCTCTTATTTAAAAAAAAAAACCCATCTTCAACTTTTATAGATTTAGTTGTGCGGGAGAATAGGTTCATAGAGTCGCGAATCTATGCGGAAGGAAGAATTGTGAGGCGGTAAGGAAGTGTGGTGAAGCACTTCCATATTTGGATAGGGATTGTATGAGAATATGTGAGAACATGTAGTTTCTTAACTTTAATCAGTTACATGTTTTGTTCGATATATGAAAAGCGGTTGGATATAGCAGATTTGAAGGAGAGGGGACAAGTTCTAGACTGGCAAGGCGTTTTTCAATTTTCAAGAAACATAATTAATTAATTAATATGGATATGCATATGCATAAATAATTAATACTAATAGTAGATTCAATGGAGACGGGGCAAGTTGTAGGATGGGAATACTTTCAAGAAGTATTCATGGAGAACTGTTCGGGACACATTGAAGCTGCAACCTATTTCTAGACGAGAGTTTCACAAGGCTATTGAAAATTTTACATTTTCTATTGTTTGTCAAAGAGTGAAACAATGGTTATTTTATTTGCACTTTTATGCAGTATTAAGTGAAGTGTTTTTTTGTGCAGAAGAATGGCTGTGGAGTAGGAAACATAAACATTGTTCTGCAATGTTTCATATGCGTACATACATTTCCATATACCTTTCTCTATACAACATTACATATCACATAATACATAAAGAATATAGCAAAAAAAAACACAGACTTGTTTAATGTAATAATAATCAAATGACAATAAAGCAAACCTAAGTGCACCTCCTAGTAAAGTTATCATTGTATTTAAATTGTATTAGTACGTCCATACTATCCACTTTTTGAACTTTGCATCTCATTGCTACAATGTTGTAACGTCTATTGTATAAATGCTCCAAATACTTGTCTATATAAGAAAGTATGCATTGTTTACCTGACAAAAAATGTTCTTGCATCCCAATATCAAATAGGATGTGTTTATGTTGAGACAGAAACCTCACATTTTATGTTTGGTTTATACTTTATTTTTTATTATTTCAAAATAATATATGTTGTGCATTCAAACTATGGAAATAATTTCTTACATTAAGTAAAACGAAAAATAAAGTGTGAGATTTAAATCAAATTACAACTCAATGCCAATGACCAAAGTGTCATTATGCTCAATGGAAAATTTTAATTATTAGTTCGTGCCTCACTAGGGACTATAGTGTTTGCATTGTGGAAAAATCCATTTACTATTAATTATTATTATTATTAATACTTAGTATCTAAAACATATCATGAAATTTTGAAACCTAATATGACGATTCTAATTACTAATTCTTTTAAAGTTGTTGTTATTATTATTATTATTATTATTAGTCGTTTTTTCGTCGAGGACTACAACACTCACTTCATGGCCAAAGTGTGTTGATGATTATGTTCACTACTTATTATTTTGCTGAGTTTTTGCAATTTTAGCCATAATTTTAGGAAAATGATAAATATTCATATTTTCGTGTAAATTTAAAAATCATTTTCTAATTTTAGGAAATCGTATTTCTTATTTTCCATTGCTTGAATGAGGCTTGTCTTTACTTAGTATCTAATACATAAATTGAAAATTTAAAAGGTGTTGTGACAATTGTAACTACTAATTCTAGTTATGTTGTTTGTAGCAGCATTGACGAGGTGTTTATCATGTAGTTTTTTAGCATACATGTTGTGAATGTATGTTCAATTACATTTCATGGAAGCTAGTTACAAATATATTTATTGTCCAAGTTGTACGATGGTCATTTTAATAGTTGCATGGCATGAGAGATTTTATCTGCAAGCTCGTTTTGAATGAAGGTGCAAAACATGTAGCATTTTTGTAAGGTAAATAGTGCATCCTTTCTTTTATACGCGAGTACTTAGAGAATTTATACAATATATGTTACAACCATGTAGCAATGAGGTGCAGAGTTCAAGAAGTGGATAATATGAGAGTGCTAAACATGCTTATGTAATATACGTTATTGTCATGTAGTTGTTACGTCTGAATTGTTTTTGTTCTATGAAATTAGAACCTTTTTTCCCACTTATTTTAGTATATATTTGATCTAATCCATATTTTCAAAAAAGAGAAGATGAACAAAAGTAGAACAGATACAATTAAGAAAATGATAACTTTGCTAAGAGGTGTGTGTTTTGTTTTATTTATTGTCATTTGATTATTATTACATTATATAGCTTTGTGATTTTTTCCCTATATAGTTGATGTACTCTAACTAATAGAAATACTTTTTCAATTTTCAAGAAACATATAATTTTTAGAGAGTCGGATCGAGGACAACAATTACAAGAAAAAATGTACTTTGAATGTTTCTATAAAACATTTTTTCATTTGTACATTTGTTAATTTTTCATTTTAATATATGTAACAAGGAACTGTAAATTAAAATTTATCGAAACTAAAATATATTTAGTATTTTACCTATATGCATAGAAATCAGATTCTATCTAGTAACTATGAACCTAATATTAGAATATACATTAGCGATGACTTTGCGTTATCTAGTTTTTTCTTCATGTGCCACTTCTTACTTAATATCAATCATAATGTCCCTTTAAGCATTGATTTGAATGCGTTATTTATGAACATGGGAAAATAACATATTCAGATGATATAATAGTAGACATGGATGAGGAAGTAGAGGTAACTATGAACACTATTACAGAAGCAGATATCATAGGAGACAAAGTGAAAGGAACATAAAATAGGGAAGAAAGAACAACAAAAAAGTAGCTATGTTGGGGTTTAGTTAACTATATATCAGGTTTTTTTTTCTTGAATTAATTTCAATTCAATCCTCATGTCCCAACAAAAAGAGATCGACTATATGCCATAATTCATCGAAGATATTAGTAACAATATAACATGAAGAATTTTACATGGTGTTGTCTTAGTTACACACCAAACGTTTTTGGAAAAAGAAAATAAAAAAAAGCAATACTCTGTGTAGATTTGATGGATAAGAAATCTAAAATGACAATAACATTGCTTGTGCCAACACAATTTATTGAACAACATGAGGAAAAACTTATTGCAAATGTTGGTGTTTCTATTAGAAATTATTATCTAATTCCAAAGCACAAATACGATAGTAGTGATTGTGAGAAAACTATCTGTCTAAATAGATTTAGCATTGTAGAAAACATTTTTCATGTTTACATAGAGTATCGATTCTTTCCAAATATGATGATTGAAAATATTTCCAGTAGTCAAGATCCCTTTCTAGTTGGCATAATCATTGTCATTGCAATTTCAACAACACAGAGTCCACGAATGCAATGTGTACCAGAAATCAAAGGCAGAAACGCAGAATAGGACAAGACAACGATGTGCTTTGATTTATTTGAATTTTCCAATACCACAAATTTATTGTTCGTCTCTTATATGGTTTACACATATTATTTTACAAATGTTGCATATGTGACAGGTTTAAGTACATGACAAACTTCTTTCAACATATTTTTAAATTCAAATACAATTCAAGAACGTGTTTTTCTACTCATTTTGCTAAAAAATATAGTTAGAAAACAAGAACGATTTTTTCTGAACTTCACATTCCACATTTATATGTTCATTGAAAACATAAAGAAAGTAAAAAATCTAGGAAAAAATTCTTTCTTCGGCAAGAAGAATATGCATAGTAAACTTTATTATGATGTAGCTAGTGTGTGTGTATATATATAAGGAAATGATGATAAAAATGCATTTTATTTCAAGTTGCTAAGTCTTGGTTTTCTATATCAATTTTTACTGCACTTGCAAGGACAACTAACACCAACTAGTGCATATACGAATCCATTTGCGATTGTATATGTGAAATGTAGAAATCCAATTACAACTACTAGAAATATGAATGAGACTATAAATCATTGTACCATTTGCAACAAAGAATTTATCTTCATTTATTTCCATGAATTAAACTGTATCATACATGCAAATGATAAGAATACAATATCTTGTGTTTTAAGAGGTGTGGAATTAGAGAAAGTGTTTCCCAATCTACAAAACATTTCCTATGAGAAATATTGTGTGGAAAAATCAGTTGTTATTGATTTGTTGTCCAATTTCAAGATACATGGTACAATTACAATAAACCTTCAAAATTTGATCATACATACACAATGACAGTTCTCTTTGTTTACATTATCGAGGAATTTGGTGACGATATAATTCTTGTTGCTTGCATTGTCAAGCAATCTACTAATGGAATTTTCATTCCCTTTTTTTTATTATCAAGTAAACTAGTGATGGTATTATGGTTCTCTTTGCTTACTGTTGGGAAGGGGTTCCCCCAAGAGAAGTTTTGGGGCTAAAAGCCCATGCTTTGGGACAATTTTGTAATAAGGTTGTAAAGTCTCCACATTTTGTGGTTGTGGAGCGCAAAGGTGTCAAGAGTCATAAAGGGTTGTCCGCCTTTATTGTTGTAAAGTGTCAAGTCAGTTGGGAAGATCTACCCATGGTATGCGGACCATAGGATTGTATAAAAAGGAGCGAAGTAAGTAAGCTCTAGGTAGTTAGAATCATTACATCTTGGAAGTCTTGGTAGAGAATTCTAAGTGTTTCGGGTCTTAACGTAGGTAGAGGCTCTGCAACTAAGTGCATAGAGGCGTAGGGTGGAAGTCCACAGTTGAGTGCACGGACCCCTGTAGCTGTGTGCACACGGTGGATAGAATCTGTATTAAATTGGAAGATATCAATAAAGAGAAGTATTCTGCAATTACTATGTATTTAATATCTGTTAATGCATCTGATCATATTGTGTTCTAGGTTTATCTTACAATGTTTATTTGATTCACGGATGTATGTGATTCTATCTGGCAATTGAACGTAAGTAAAGATATCAGTTTACACGACGCTAACTGTAATTTATTGTAAGATAAGTAAAACACTTGAGATAACTTGGGAACCTATACAATACATCGTCATAGCTACACGAAAGTACCTGAACTACTAGTTAGGGTTGTGAAAAGGTCAATCTTACACCTTCACGGAGGTACGGAAGGGTGGAATAAAGGGTAGATTGATAGATCCCAAAAGATTAGCGTCCTGCGTAGAAGCTGACATCACAACCATCTCAGGATACGAAAACTTGGTTCCAGCATCCCCCATACTATTTCGGGTGAGACTTCGGTCCGCGCTACACGAGCTGATGCCGAAAGTGTCAATAGTGTAGGGATTTGTTTGGATGACAAACTTTGAACCTGGGTCAGGGCCCACAAAGCCAACAAATGGTTCTGTTGCCATGACTCAGAATCTACATGAGAGATGTGTGATGTCGTATCACTGGAATCCAAATAAGAAAGAGATCAGACACTGGTTGGATAGGATGGTCCACGAATTTGCAACGCAGGAGAACAAAATCCCACGACTGACAAAGGAATAGTGGTTAGACAGGTACCTATATACAAAAATCCAAGAAATATTTTTCTGTTCCTTTCCAGTTGAGTTATACGAGTGAATCGCGAAGCTAGCAGATAGCCAAGGAAGGTGGAGGCTTGACGGTCCTATTGTTTGAACCTTGAAGTTAGTACAGAGGCTGGAAACCTCTGAGGATAAGATCACCCATGTTGTCGATCATTGGCTCGATTGTATCATAGGAGGGTTTGTGATAGAATTCGTGGTCGATACCTCAGTCAATTACAGTGAGGCGTAGTGACGTTTTTTCAAAGGTCCGCGAGGTAAGTACTTGAAATATTTAAATACTTGGATTAAGATTTTATTGTGTGAAAAACAGGTTATGCAGCTACCTTAATGTTCAGAGCTATGCAAAGTGGAAAGACTTATAGAAATGAAGGAAGAAAGGGTCCTAAATGTAGCCCATTGATATCACCTCCTTTGAGTGAGGAAGAGGGAGTAGCGCAGGCTTCTCCATGAAGTCCAGTTTAGTTGATAAAACAAGGGTTCCCGCGACTACCACCTCTACCCACACCACCTCCACCTTCGCCACCATCACCTACGACTTCGCTCACACCATCACCACTTCCACCGTAGTTCAACATGGCTAATTCAGTGAAGTTTCCTTTGTTTAAGGGCTTGGAAAATGACAACCCAGACTAGTTTTGGTTCGTCATAAAAGCTGTATGGGAAGCTCAAGGCGTCATAGATGATCACATGAAGAAGGCAACAATGGTTAGTGCTTTGCACGATCATGTGCTAACTTGGTACATCAAGTACTCTAACAATAACCCAAACACTCGGTTGGCAGAGATCCAGACCGCGCTGAATAAAGAGTTCAGTAGGCCTAAATATAAGGCGCAAATCGATTGCAGGGTTCAAGGAAATCATGATGAAACGAGGTGAGACACCTTGCAAGTTGGATCAGAGATTGAAGTGTAAAATTTGCAAAGTTAATATGAACTTAACAGATGGACAACACTGCGAGTGATTCATGGCTTCGCTCCTGCCTCACCTAAGGGTTGCGCTATCACAATAGAATATTATGACTCAAGTAGAGGCCTTGGAGATTGCAATAAGACTGCATGAAACACCGATGCAAGATCTGAATTTGGGGGTTCAACAAATCCATGCGCAGTTGCAAAACCTTTTCCTTGGAATGAAAATTTTGAAGCAGGACAAAACAGTTCGACCGGAGGCGTGCCAAGAGATATGGTGCCTGAAATGTAAAGGTCAGGGGCATGACAAAGACCACTGCCTGGTCTTTGCGAACTATATTGTGGGAGGAGGATCGATGCCTTTGAGGCCGGAAGCCCAAGTAGGACCAAGCGCGGGGCCTACATTGTGGTGAGCTATATGTCAGGTAGTAGGGAAAGATACGACTGATAATTGTCATTTGCTGTAGAAGATTGTACAAACACCGCAACAACTATTCTTCAACCTTTGTAGGTCAGTATGGCATGATGAACACAACTGCCGAATTTAGGAATTGATGATGGAAAGAACACCTACGTATAGAGTTCAGGTAGAAACATGGCCTCCTGACCAAAGCGCTGGAATGGCGCGAACAAGATTTCACAGGCGTTGAGGAGGTCGAGGTGGAGGAGGACCTAGCAGAGGTCGGGGACAGCTGATCCATTACAATTATGGAGGACCAGGACACTATGCCCATGAATGCACTAACCCACGCGTTCGTTGTGAAAATATTGTACTCAGTTTGATCATGAGATGGAGGATTGTCCTACACTGATAGTGAGGATACATGACAAAGGGGTGATGCCACTACAGCCGACTCAGAACCTACAGATGATGAGGGCTGAGCCTCATGAAGAGGATCTGAGTGTGAATATAGTGCTCTGAAGTGGAATTGCAACGGGTGACGACAAGGGGAAATAACCTGAAGATAGCGCCTGGGTTCACAAAGCTCTAGAGAAGGAGGCTGAATTTGATTTGGAGTGTGCACACGAAATGTTCATGGAAGTGAAGAAGATCTTCGTTGAGGCCTCTACCTCAGGGATTCAGGATAAACCTGCTCAGGAGATGGACCCTTCTATGCTTAAAACCTTTCTAGAGACTTGCATGAAGCTGTTGTGCGATAGCAAGGCTATGAAGGGGCTAGAGGAACTTATAAATAGATGCGCTAGAAACACTCTGGGTGAACCGCGTGTGGTACAAAAGATTGGTAAGCATAAAGCAAGGACAAGACATGAGATGAGACTAACCACTCAAATAGGAGAATACAAAATGGATCAAGTTATTCTGGATCTAGGGTCAAACGTGAACGTTTTGCCAAAGAAGACTTGGGTGCGTATGGGGAGACCCATGCTGCAGAGGTATTTGATTCAGTAAGGATGTCAAATCAGTAAAAGATCATCCCCATGGGACGAATGTAAGGAGTAACTGTAGATATTGAAGGCGCAAGCACATTGGCTGACTTTGAAGTAATATAAATTGTGGGTGACAGCAACCCCTACCCTGTGCTCCTTGTCATTAATTAGGATACTGACATGAATGGGGTAATCAACTTAAACAAGCGAAACATGATATTTGAAAAGAAATCGCTTCATGTAATAGTACCCCTAGAACCTGCTAAAGGATCACACTACACTGAACTAGTCCGCAATTACCAAAGTGATGATTTGGAGTTCATATATAAGATAATAGTGCGAGACCGAGATTAGTTGAATCCGATAGCAATGGACGAATTTACATGGGATCGCAAGAGTTCCTACAACTCAGACTCAAATGAAGAATTAGAGCACTGGAAAAATTGACTACATGAAGTAAGCACGCTGAGCTGTAACATGATGACTTGGTCGTTGCACTGTGTGTCGTCAGAAGTACGAAATCTGCCCACTTATGATGGCTTGAATGATGTGGATTTGTTTTTGGATACATTTGAGAGGGAGTTACTAGAGAAGCAGTGCTTGCAGGCTTTAGACTGGGCTCTGTGGACTATGCCCGAGAGATGGTGGGGTACGCACAAGGGTAGCTTTGATGATTGGCATGAGTGTAGGAGGATGATGAGAACACACTTTGGGAAGTCAAAGGTATGAGTGACAGACAAGTATGATGGGAAGGATGATCCACACACACACTTGGCCAAATGGGCTAAGGCCTATGGAGCGAAGACCCAACTTGAGTGGGTGCACTTGTTCTATCACACTCTGGATGTCATCATGATGAACTAGTACTTGGAGACAGAACTCTGCCATGGAATAAGAGAATGGCATATTCTGCACGAAGGGTTCATAATGACGTTCAGCTTCGAAGACAGGTTTGACTATATTGACAAAGTGCTACAAGAAGTTAAAGAAACAATCTTTAGGATACTGCAGGATCCTTTGGATCTAATTCAACCCGTTTGGACTACTTGCTGAGCCACATGCTGGAATACTATAACATGATTGCTGAAGAAGAAGACAGGGACCCACGAAAGATTAATATCCCTGAAATCGAGGGTCACTGTGAGGTCGAGGGACCATAGATTGTGAATCTTGATATAACTGCACCATTGAAAACTAAAAAGGCAAATATTGGTATTGAGGTAGAGCCCAAATTCATGAAGATTACTGGGATGGTGTAGCGGTAGATAAGGTCACTGAATTGCTCTGCAAATACTAGGATTTGTTCCCTACCAAGTTTACGGAGTTAAAGGGGATAACAAGAGACCTAGGCATTACGAAGATCACGTTAAACTTGACACTAAGCCAGTTAAGCAAAGACCTTACCATCTCAATCTGAAGTATAAGGAGAAGATCTACTTAGAGTTAGATAAGATGCTCACGATAGGCATCATTGAGCTCGTAGAAGAATTTGATTGGGTGAGCCCGATGGTGGTATAGGAAAAGAAGAAGAAGGATGAAATAAGGATATGTGTAGATCTCAGGAAGTTGAATGATGCTTGCGTGCATGACCCTTTCCCGACTCTGTTCACTGATGAGGTATTGGATAATGTAGGTGGCTAGGAAGTGTAATCCTTCACTGATGGGTTTGATGGGTACCATCAGATCAAAATCGTGCTTGAAGGTAGAATCAAGTCGACCTTCGCGACTGAATGGGGATGTTTTCAACACACCATAATGCCTTTCGGATTAAAGAATGTGCCTGCGATTGTTTCACCCATAGTCATTGTTGCATTCAAGGACTTCATTCATAAGTTTTTGGAGGTGTACTTTGATGATTGGACTGTGTTTGGGTTGGTAAAATTCCATGTGGCAAGTTTGTGCTTAATGCTAGATAACTGTTGAAGGTACCAGATTTTTCTCAATCTGAAGAAGTGTCTATTTTGTGTCCCCTTTGGGACTTTTCTAGGTCATGTGGTATGCAGACATAGACTGATGGTAGATCTTGCAAATATTGTAGTGATACTTAACTTGGAGGCACCAAGGAGTGTGAAACAGCTGCGTGAAACCTTCGGACATACTGGGTACTATACGAAGTTTATCAAGGGCAATGTCCATATCACAACGCCTACGGAGAAGTTGTTGAAAAAGGATGTCACATTCTGTTGGAACGAGGACTATCAGAAAATCTTGGATGTGCTGAAGGAAAAAATGGTCACTGCGCCAATTTTAGTCTTCCTAGATTGGAAGAAGGAGTTTCATGTACATATAGACGTGCTGGGAGTAGTACTGACACAGGCTGGCGGAGGAGAATTAGACCATCCTATAGCATTTGCAAGGAGGAGGTTATCCAAGGATGATAAGAACTATTCCACCATCAAGGGTGAAGGATTAGCCATGGTATACGTGCTCGAGAAGTTTAGACACTATTTGCTGGGTGGAAATTTTAAGATGTATACAGATCATTTTGCATTGAAATACCTGGTCAATAAGCCTGTGTTGGGAGGGAGAATTTGCAGGTGGTTGTTATTGTTCCAGGAGTATGATTTTGAAGTTATTGTGAAGCCTAGATGACTAAACACAGGACTAGACCATATATTGCGCATCGAAACAGGAGAGGCACCCACTAATTTGGAGGAAGGATTACCTAACACACAACTATTTGTAGTGCGCATCATGGATGGTCACTTTCAAGACATCATACACTTCCTAACAATAGGAACTGTCCCAAAAGGCTACACCATCTAACAGAAAAAGGAGTTAGTGGTGCGCACGACAAACGTTTCTGTCATTGCCGGAAATCTATACAAAATGGGGTCTGATGAAGTATTATGACGTTATGTACCAGAGCTTGAATGAAGCCGTATCCTCGTGTATGCTTATGGGGGTGACGTGGGAGGCCATTATGTAGGAATAGTGACCACATAGAAGATTCTATGTGCAGGGTTGTGGTGGCCAACCCTCCATCAGGATTCAAAAGCCTACTGCAGAGCGTGCGATGTGTGTCAAAGGACTGGTAGGCCATCACGAAGAGATGAGTTGCCTTTGAAACCACAGATGACGTTAAAACCTTTCGAGAAATGGGCAATAGATTTTTTGGGACTCATTCAACATCAAGAAAAGAAGACGAGTGCGTGGTACATTATCACAATGACTGAGTATTTGACTCGATGGGTGGAGGCATAGCCTATGAAGGATTTTGTAGGAACGACTACTGGGAATTTTCTCTTTGAACATGTACTAATGTGATTTGGGTGTCCAAATAGTTTGATGAGTGATGGCGGTATGCACTTTCTGAATGAAATGATCAATGCGCTGACAGAGGAATTTCAGGGATATCACTAGAAAAGCATGCCTTATCACCCACAGACTAATGGGATGGTAGTAGCATTCAATAAGGTACTAGAGAATGCACTGACCAAAGTTTGTAACACTCAGAGAAGTTATTTGGACCTACGCATACTTGCAGTACTATGGGCCTATCGAACGACATGAAAAAAGTTGACTGGACAAACACCCTTTAGGCTTGTATATGGTGTTGAAGTAGTAATGCACATGGAATACAATGTGCCTAGTCTATGCATAGCGGCACTCATGGGTATGACATCGTGGAGCCCTGGAAGAGAGGCTCGCACAACTTGTTGAGCTTGAGGAAGAAAGAGTTATGGCTAGATTTCGCTAACAGGTCCGAAAGAAGCGGGAAAAAGAATGGCATGATCGACACATTAAATTGCGCACCTTTAAGGTAAATGATCTGGTTTTGTTATATGACAACAAGTTTGATAAATTTCCAGGGAAATTTAGGATGCACTGGCTAGGGCCCTATGTCATTAAGGAGATTACCGATGGTGGAGCAGTTCAATTGGTTAAATTGAACAGAGATCCCTTCCCAGGAAAGGTGAATGCTAGCCAATTGAATCCATACACCAGTGATTTGGACAGGGGACTATATGAAGGTAGCATAGTCTTAGTGCTCCAGGAAGCTGAAAGGAGGCGTGAGAATATAAACTACACTGCCCAGGTTGGGGAACTGCACAATTGGAGGATTGTGCGGAATGAGGAGATGTCACAGGGTTCACAACAGTGCAGAGAGAGCTACGCTACCCAAGTAGAAATCGTGCAGGTCAGCCGGAAAGTGACCATTAAAGTCACTGTTCATGATTTGACGATGAGAATGCAGCCAAATGGAGTGGGCGGCTAACATTTAAGACAAAATTTATGGGTAAGATCCTTGGAAATTTGCCACCAATCTGGCATTAATAAACTGAATGTGGGGGGAATGATCGGATTTGAATTCAAAATGGCCTATAAGTTACATGTGGAGGTCCAATGAGAAACACTTGGCATTTTGAACATTGAGTTGGTGAGCCCTTAGATATGCATGATCCACACATTCTTTGAAGAATTGCTTGACTACCCAGTGTTTGATTGATTTCCAAACTCTGAACACAATTTCATTCATAATTTTATCCCAGGATCTAAAGCTATCGACATCGAAGCAGTGACAGCTGAGGGGGTTGTGATGGAGGTTGTTATGGAGGCAGAGGGAGCTATCCCAGAGGTTGCAGAGGTACTAATGGAAGTCCCCATGTCACCATGAACACCTCGACCAAAGCCTACTCTGGCCAAGGAGAGTGCGAAGGATAAGAAGGGCAAGCAGGATGTGATACCGATGCTTGTGTTTCCTAGAAGAAACCCATAGAAGGACAAGCCCACTACACAATAAAATGGAAAAACCATTAAATTGGAGCTGGAGGAGGAAGAGATTGAGGACATCTTGATGGATGATGAGGATTTGGGGGTGGAAGTGGAGGACGTTGAAGTCGAGGATTTTGACCCTATCACTAAGTTGCCCAAATACATCCCTCCACACAAAGGCAAGGCCAAGGTGCCAAAGGACATCGATGAAAGCAAGGTTGCCCTACACATACCTCTGCTGCTAGACGAGATTGTCTTTGAAGGACCGCGCTTGGGGTGGGTTCTGTTATTGAAACTAGAAGATTGGAACTTAGTTGACATTGAGAAGTTCCCGAACTTGGTGAAAGAAAAACTAATGCACCACATTGTTCACACACCCATCGAGATGACTTCATTGGAACTACGAAAGTGGCTCAGGGGTGTAGACAAGGTAGGACTGCTCAGCTTGCTATGGGTGCCGCACTACAATCACACACCCATTATAGTATCGGTCATCAAGCAGCTGCTATGCTTGGTGCACGATGGGTGTCTCTAGCTGGAGGAGCTAATACCCATCACCCATAAGTTGATCCATAGGATAACACGGCTACCCTATACAGGGGAAAATCCGGCCATGATGTTTGGTGGAAAAGGTGGTGAGCAGGCCCTCGCAGAGGTAATGAAGGAGAAATTCAAGCTCGTGATCAAGTGGTGATGCTATGCCATCTCGAGTATTTGTGACCATGCGGTCAAGGTGGCCACGCAGATTTTGGCAGGAAAATTTATGAGGAAGTGTCAAGCAGATGAAGTGTTGGCACCTGTTCTCGCTCTAGCAGCCTAATGCACTAAAGGAGTTTAGTTTAATTGGGCGCTCTATCTTTGTGGTGAGTTCCTTGCAAACTAATGTGAGGAACAGGAGTTCATCAAGACCTTCTACTATGCGTGCCTCTTGTTGTCCATTATGCTGGTAGCCTGGGAGCTACTTGAAGACAGTCAATTCCCCTAGGTCATGTTGCACCTGCCAAAAGCAGCAAAGTATGCTTCACTGTGGGCGACCAAGGATTCTCGGCACATTAAAGATAGCTAGATCTTTTGGATCTTGATGGAAATGAATATACATATGGCTATCAATTGCAAGCCGCGATTGTTGCCTACAGTGTTTGCCAAACTGTAGGAGTACATGGAGTTCAAGGAAAAATTTCAGCGCGTCGCAATCAGGGCACGGAAGGACCCTAAGAAAAAGTGGCATGACTTGCCTTACTTGGCAATGAACGACATGATATATCCAGTTCTTGATCGCTGGCCGGCAGAGTGGCACACTACCTCAAACTTGGTGGTGGGATCAAGTAATTCTGCCATGTAGCGCAAAAAGGAATAGGCTAAGTTCAAGATGGTGCAACTAGCCAAGAAGAGGAAGAAGGAGGCTGCTGACAAGGCTGAGGTAGAGCGTGATGCCACACAGCAAGCGGAAAGGAAGAAAAGCAGAACAAAGCACAATTTTGACAAAGGCCCGAGGTCGCCTTCACCCGAAACAGAGGAAGAAACAGATGAGCAAACATAGCAGCATGGAGTGGACCTACAGACGACATCGTATCTCATCAAACATCCAAACAAACAAGAGAATGTGGGGCTGTGGAAGAAATCCAAGGCCAATAAGACGTCACTGGACCCAATCACCCTAATAGATGGAGATTTTAATGACATTGGAGATACGGTGTGGGATATCATCGTGGAGGTACTATAACAGTTCGAGCAGTAGCAACAACAACTATTGGGAGCCATCTAGACCGTTCTGTATGAGCTACAAATCCGTGCATCACAGGCTGGCACAGTATCCACCAGCCTCTCCATTGGTATGTCAGAAGCCACCGCGATGCTGCATGTGAAGGAATATCGAGCGATAGTGCTACTAGGTGGAGCCCACAGAAAACGAAGCTGACAAGCCCATCGTCAGTGCCCTCAAGGGAGTCAGGTTGAAATTGGCAGTGCTTCATGGTGAGGCACTCCACCTACTCTAGGATGGGGTGATCACGAAGCCGAGGGCCTGCAAATAGCACGTTGTGCAGGTGATCAATGAACAACAGATTAATAATGTGCAACTGGCCCTAAAACGAGACTTTGCCATCGCCACCGTGACTAAGGTAGCCAACCGAAACAAGCGCATAGTTCAAGTCATGGAGGAAGCATGCTTAATGGTCATGGAGTTGGCAATTCTTGAGGGAGAACCGGTAGAGGAGCTTGTTCGCAAGTTTTCTATAGGGGTGCATGACGCTCACACAGATTTGGCTAAGGTCCAACTAGAGCTAAACCTACAGATTGTCGATTTGAAGTTGAAGGCTCAGCCTTCAACTCCACTGGAAGTAAAGGAGCAACGTTCAACTGTTGTCATAGAGGCAATAGCGGTAGTAGATAGTGTAGTAGCAGATTGCATATGGTTGTTTGAATAGTCGTTCGAGGTCCTGACCAGCCTGCAGGAGAATCTTAATGTACAGTGGCTCGAGACAAAAGCGCGAGAACTACAATAGCGCTATGACGAAGTAAAAGGAACAATGCACGCCATCACTCTCACACAAAGATTAGCGAAGTTGTAGGAGGCCAAAACATTGAACGAATAGGTAGATGCAACGCACCATAGAGAGGCAATTCTGAAGGCGCACTTGAAGCCCTAGTTTGATGAAGCTTATTCGGTCATGACCTCCATTGAAGGCAAGCTTCCTAGTCTACAAGAAACTCAAGAGAAGCTTCAGGCTGACAGTTCAGGACCAGCAACAGAGTAGTTGGATGAACATGCAACCACGTAGTGCACCACCGAGGTTGCCGTCATACAGGTCGAGCTGGGAAGTCTTCACGCTAAGATCTTCACACCCACAGAGTGACTCGATGGTGAGTCACCATGTTTGTGTTGGGGGCCTGTTGCGAACAGGGTCCCCCAAGAGCACTTTTGGGGCTAAAAGCCCATGTTTTGGGAAAATTTTGTAATAAAGTTGTAAAGTCTTCGCATTTTGTGGTCGTGGAGCACGAAGGTGTCAAGAGTCATAAAGGGTTGTCCGTCCTTATTGTTGTAAAGTGTCAAGTTAGCTGGAAAGATCTAACCATGGTTCGCGGACCATGGGATTGTATAAAAAGGAGATATGTAAGTAAGCTCTAGGAAGTTAGAATCAATTAAGCTTGGAAGTCTTGGTGAGAAGTCTAAGTGTTTCAGGTCTTAGCATAGGTATAGGCTCTACAGCTGAGTGTGCAGAGACCTAGGGTGGAAGTCCACGGCTGGGTGCATGGACCCCTATAGCTGTGTGTGTAGGAGTCTGTATTAAACTGGAAGATATCAATAAAGAGAAGTATTATGCAATTACTCGGTATTTACTCTCTGTTAATGCATCTGATTATATTGAATTTTGGGTTTATTTTACAATGTTTATTTGATGCGCAAATGTATGTGATTCTATCTGTCAATTGAATGCAAGTAAAGATACCAGTTTAGTGATGCTAACTGTAATTATTTGGTAAGATAAGTAAAACACTTGAGATACTTGGGAAGCTATACAATACACTATCATAGCTACACAAAAGTACCTAAACTACTGGTTAGGGTTGAGCAAAGGTCAATCATACACCTTCTCAAAGGTATGGAAGGGTGGAATAAAGGGTAGATTGATAGAGCCCTAAAGCTTAGAGATCTACGTGGAAGTAGGGGCAAGGGATATAAACTGACATCACAACAGTCTCAAGGTGTGGAAACTTGGTTCCAGCATCCCCCCATACTGCTTCGGGTGAGACTTTGGTCCATGCTCCATGGGCTGATGCTGAAAGGGCCAATAGTGTAGGGGTTTGTTTGGTTGACTAATGCTGAAGCTGGGTTAGGGCCTACAAATCCAACACTTGCATTGTCAAACAATCTATTTGTGGTTCCACACCTCTCCATATCTGCACACTATGTTTTACTTATTGCTTGAAGAATTTGAGCATTATTGGAGAGATTTTCTGGTTTGTTGGATGATTTAGATATTATTTCATCTTCTGGTTATCTGATTTGCGGTTGGAAAGGAGTAGGGAAGTGTCTGCATTTCTACACATTAGCATATTCATAGTACTAATATTAACATAACCTTATACTTTCTTCTTGAAGAATTTTACTATTTTCGAAAATATTTTTCAGTTTGTTGGACGATTGGGATCCAATTTCATGTTATGGTTAGATGATATACTATTATGTTTTCCTGCATTTTCAAGAAATCTACTATTGGTATTCTAGAGATAGTATTATTTTTAAGTTATCAAAATCAAGAGGTTTTATGCACAAAGTGCAGATATCTCTCTTACTGGTAACTAATATCACTGAATTCCCATGGAATATTGGTGAGGGGTAGGGGTTCGTCTGCATTTCCATGCTTTCATATATCCATACTTCCAATCTTAACACCATCTTCTAATTTCTGGTTCAATAATTTTAGCATTGCCTAAGGGTTCTTTTTCTTCATTTACTAGTACAAAATGCCTAATTAGTTACTAAAACAATGACTAAAATTTGCATATAAATGACCATTTTTCGGTGGGTGACCAATAATAGCTAATTTGCAGTATCTTATAATGCAACCAATTTTTAGTCTTTTTTAGCTTAGTCACTAATTGGTTGTCTCAATTTTATTGTCTAGTAGTATATTTAATCATAAATTTGGTCATAAATTTAGGCAATCTATTGCCACAATTAATGAAGAAATATACAACAAAATATATTACTATATGATCACCAACGAAAACCAATTAATGACCAAAGAAATATGACCAAAATGTTGGTCATATTATAATATACTATAAATTAGTTACTAATAGTCATATATATGCAAATTTTAGTCATCGTTTGAAACCAATTAATGACCAAATAAGTATGACTAAAGTTTGGCCGTATTGTAAGATACTATACATTAACTACTAATAGTCGTATATATGAAATGTTTATTTATCATTTGTAATAAAAAGCCAATCAAGTGTAGTAGTCATTTTTTTTTGTAGTTTCATATTAATTATATAAATGACTAATTTAATGGTTTATATTCATTTCATTTACTTTCATTAATAATCATTATAAACAAGTAATTTAGTCGTATATTATGGTATTTTTTTCATCATTAATCACTATATACTACTAATTTAGTATTTTTAGATTGATTTTATGCGTTCATTATAAATCAACTTAAATTAATTAGTGTGACTTTGCGACTAAAAAATGTCATATAATGTGAATGTTCATCTAATATGAAAACACAAAGTTACATATGTTAATTACAATAATAAATAATACCAAGTCTAACTATAAGTAATCTCAACCACATAAATTATATTATATAAAATGTCAAGTATTAAAATATGAGTTTCCAACTTAATATTGGTTGGACTACAATTTACACATGAAATATTGTTTTGTCACTTCAAAATATTATCATTGTGTTACCAAGGCATTGCAGGTGAATTCACCAACTCTGAAGACTTGACCACTAGTCTCTATATGTGTGTCTTATACAAAATATTAGCTATAAGGGTATCAATAGACCAGTTCTCTTCTCTCTCTCTTTTTCCATTTGTTGTTCTAGTGTTATTATTCTCCACTTTCTTCAATTCCCGCTTCTTACCATCAATACTGAGTTCCTTTTATGAAAATGAAAGAAGATACAATGGAGAGTATAAGACATGAAAGACGATGAACAATAGAATATAAATTAAATTAGACTATAAAGGAATTATATTTGACATATACCTCAACATCAACAATGTCAATGCCATGTTCCCCGGTAAAAGCAATAAAATCGAACAAGTTTTCTTTAGTTGGGCAATAGTGGTCGCTATGTGGCCGGATGACTTGCATAAATGAAGAAAATAAAATGTCACCATAGAAAAGAACACCTTAGTAAACTTAGTATTCAACCTTCAAGGAAAAATTAGGCAAAATCATGCCAACTAAGTTACATGCTACAAATATCAAGTTGTATATTACATATACAATGTGGGAGTGCAAACACAATTCCTATAAAATGTCAAAGCTAAGTATAGAATACAATTAAATTAATTAAAAATGATACAATAATAGGATAGCCTTGTGTACATGTATATAACTTAATAATCTAGAAGAATAAGTGACTAAGTCCAAGGTTGGAGGTCGATGATGTCAAGAATTCCCAAGTCTGATGAGCATTTCTTCAGATAAGAACTACAATTTGGGTCCATTACCACATATGAATAAACAAACTAGTCTATATCAAGTTATTAATGTTTTGCTTATATTTATGTATCACTACAGTATAAGTGGATAAATTGTAAATACAATTCCATTCCCATTGTGTTCCTGACCTATAGTACAATATATTAGCTATGATTTAGAGAAAATTTCCAACATTGAAAATGTGTATCAATCACCACTAATAATCTCCCAAATATGCATAAACAATATGTAGCAATCACGACTAGTAATCCCCCAAATAGGATTATTTTGAACGCAACTTTCATATTCCATTTGCTATATTATTCTTGAATAGAAAATTCACACTGAATTCTAACACCAACCTTCCAATTTGAGGGAACACCTGTGGCCATCCGCATGTATTTTGGAAGCTAGAAAATTCACTCCGTGGAGCCAAGACCTCTATATTGATTAAAAAATTCAATCACTCAAGTCAAAACATCATTGATCATTATAATGAAAAGATAACTATGAGTAGTTTTGATCTATTTTGCATATTTAAATGCAAAGCACCAATAGTTTTCCCATATTTACAATACTTGTAATTTCCAAGATATAACACATCGATTGATTTTTATAGCAAATAATCGATTCAATACAAACAAGGATTTAACATACTATAGCAATACCACCAATGTTTGATCCTCAATTAGTTCATCCTAATTAGCATAAAAACTTCAAGAAAGAGACACAAGTAGAAATAACAAATCCATCAGTTAATAATCAATAAAAAAGGATAAGCTTCTTGTTGAATCTTGATAAACAACTATAAATAATGACAATCCACTACAACTAGTGGTCTATTTCAAAGAGAAATACTAACTGGAGAACTCATCTTCCAAATTATTTTATCTATCCATGAAGCATTTTGTTATCCTCAAAACAGAATTCACATTCAATCTTTTAGGTTTTTGAAGTTACCCAAAGGCCCTACCAAATGTAGTGAATTTCATTGATTTTCATAAAATTCTTCTCGTACTAAGAAAATATAGTTTGACCATGTTATAGACAATTCAAGCAAGCAATTAAAAAATTTGTGTACAATATTTCTTAGAAGACTTAATGTTAAAAGGAAAACTTGCATATTTCGGATAGAAAAAGCAACTTAACAGAGAAGGTCGATATTACAAAAAAATAGATTGGATATAAAACTATAGGTAGAACTAATAAAATCCTAATTGTGATACATTTGGTACATTATTCTAAGTGAAACCAATTAGATACATACACGTTTTCATTTTCATCTTTCTTTCCCATATCTTTAGATATGTTTAGGCACAATCATGCCAATTTGTTATGTGGCTCTCCATCAAACAAAATAATGTAGAATGAGAATTTTATAGGCTATTAGATTTCAGAGAATGCATCAATAAAATCCAATCAAGAAGGAGATTTATAGTATATAAAACAATGATTTCCAAAAGCTCAATATTTACTGTGAAAAAACCCTTCCTGCTGTGAAAATCAATTAGAAAAGAGCATTGAAATGAATGTTAAAAAAAAAAATTTAAATAATTGATCAACTACAATTATTAATATACCAACTAGCTATTTATTCCCTATACCCCTTTTACTATTAAAGGAATGGTTCGTCATCTCATAGAAGAAGCCCCATGGCTTGACATGCATGAAAATTGTTGATGTCTCGCTGTGTTTAGAAGTTGGATTTATGGTTGGTACATCAACCACCTCACTCTCAGTCTCCTCCCCACTAAAAATTGTGGGTTATGCTCCCCTGCACCTTCTCCTCCTCATATATCAACTCACGAATTTAAGTTTAAAATACAAAATAAAATAATGCAGAAAACTAAAAGTATAATTTCAAGCACATTGACACAAAATAATTGGTAAATAAAACTACTATGTTTTTATAATACAATAATTTAGAAAATCAAGAAATATTTTTTTGATGATCCCAAGATCACTTTTGGAAATCCCATTGACAACTTAACTGCATGATTTGTTCATGACAACAAATGTTATCACTCTTAGGTAGTAACTAAAATAATAATAAAAGATTATTTAATTCACCTAATGTGTAATCCTAGGGATTGAAATGGAATCAACTTAGTAACTTTGAGGGTTTGAGTCTTAATGATTCCTTCCCACCTTCAAAAGAATCAACCTCCAATGTGAATAAAAGGTGGGGGAAATGTTGTTGCATAGAGTATGAGACCTTCTTCATTTGATGAAGAAAACAACCCTTCTTGGAAACAACATAAGATATGCTAGAGCCTTGTCTAGTAGCTCATGTCCTCATGTCAAAGGCTTTGTTGACTTCAACTAATGGAATTTTTTTGGAACAATATCATCTAGATGGCTAATTGGAACCTTTGTCTTCAAAGTGGATTTTTTGTAATGCCTAAGAAGACCAACATTGAAGGGGTCATGAATACAAACTTAAACATTTTAGGCTCAAAGTCATGTCAGAAATCATTATTAGCAATTTGATGAATGATTGCATATGGCCCTCCAATGTGTGTAAACAAATCATAAGTCTTGATTTGAGACAATGCTGATGAAATGTCACCAAACATGATCAAAGAAGAGTTGAGATGGTCTCTAAAATGTCACAATACATAATCAACGAGTACACAAAACTGAATTGTACAATAAGCAATCTTACAAATGAAAGTCCTAATATAGCTCTAAATTAGAAGATGAAGGATGTTGAAGTGCATTGTATACTATACCAAATATGGATACAAAGCATAGTAGTTTTCGAATCATGGAAAACAATGTCAGAATACTGGTTTGTTGAATCATGGAAACCAATCTCAAAAAGAGTAATAGTAACAATCCACAGATGTTACAAGTGATTTGAGTAACAATATATTTAGACTTAAGCGTAAATGAAATGTGCAGGTATGAATTATTATCTTTCCAACTCATAATGGATTTGGGTGTACGTCCATAGGAAAAATGTAGAGGATCAACTATGTATTGTGTAATTAAATACTTTTGTGATCAATTGTCAATTATGCAACATACCCAATAGTATTTTGTTAAATGGGCTCAAGAGAGAAAACAATTATCACGATCATCATGGTGTTTATGACTGAGATTTTTCTATCACGATCATCATGGTGTTTATGAGTGAGATTTTTCTATCACGATCATCATGGTGTTTTTTTATTTTTATATGCTTTTTATTGTAATGAGTGTTTTAGTTTGGAAATAGTTTTTAACTTCACTAGCTTTCTTATGACAATGAAAAAGGTTTGAAGATAATGAAAACAAAAGTTTATAAAATGATTGAGACCAAACATGAGAAGAAACATGAGGGGGGAGGTGTTTACTTCTTTGAAAGAATGGGAACTCACATATTCTTCTCTTATTTTGGCTCGTCAAAAGTTGACAAAAGGTTTCCTATCCTAGGAATCTTCTCCTAAACCAACTTTGCAAACTAGTACCATTCAACTTTCAGTATTTTGAAACTTCGACTCCCTATAAAGATGTCAAAAGTAAGCCATTGAGTGTTTCTTCATATTTTATATTCAATTATATGTAAAGTTGATTAAATTGTTGGATGTATTCTGTGTTGACATTCACACTCCCTAATGTAATCCGAGTCATTTGATGTTAAAAGCATGTATGTACATTATCGGGTAAAATGTATCTCATAACACTTCTGTGACCTGAGTCCATGTAGTGATATATTTTGGTTTTAATCTTGGTCATAGATCAATAGTTTTTCATCTTTGAGAACCATGAATGGATGGAAATGCTTTTACCATCTCTTAAGATGTCAACATTGTTGACTAAAATAGTGACTTGATTTATAAGAGCCAGATCTTGTTTCTCTAATGTCTTCTTGATAGGCATGATGAGGCAATGAAAAAGAAGAAAATGAATAAAAAGGAAACATAGATCCACACCATGTCTTATATCTCTAATACAAAAGGCTTAATGAAACCTTGAAAATAAAAATTTTAACAATGCCAAATGCCTTGAATGAGGCCTTATGCCTCAAAACTACTCTCTAGGACCAGTGAAGTACTTGTTTTTGGGTTCATTTTTATCCCTCAAAAAATGGTGATAGCTTGAAAATTTACATTTGTTGTGTATATTGTTTCATCCTCTTTTCAACAATCATTTGAAATACATCTAGAGAACAACATTAATGAGGAGAATCGAAACGACAAAAATAGAATTCAGTCGAATCAGACCTATCTGTATGGAAATTTGGCTAGGAGTTCAATTCAACCATGTCTTCATCCTAACCCAGATTTGATTCAGTCACTATAATGTTGACCAAATCCAAATTTGAATGAGCTAATATTCACCTTGCAATTCATTCCAAAATTTGGACTTTCACAAAAAAATTAGCATGATTGACACTTGAGTTTGTTTTTTCCTGTTTTTCCTTATGCATGAGAAATTTACTAAGGTGTGGAGAGAAATTTCACCTGAAAATACTTGTTGTTATTGGCTATTTGAAACAACAAATTATGAAGAGATGTAATTTTCTATAATCAAAATATGTCACTTCTAACTTGTAAGTTTCTATTTTCCATTTACTATTCCTAGATTGAGCAACTTTTGGGTTGATTTTATAGGTATGTAAGTTCCTATGGCTATTAACTACTCCAAACAGTGTGTGTAGGAACTCAACTTGTAGATAAACCCCTACATGCTTCAAAGTTCAAATAATGTTCTAACTTTTCGTCTCTGCTTTAGTTCCTTCAGTTGCAAAATCCAAATAATGAACCACTGAATTTGTTGGAGAAGATGTTTCTTATTCTAAAAAAATTCCTATGAAGCAGTCTCAAGTCCATTGAGGATGTCATTAACTAAATAATATTTAGAGTAAATATCTCTTTCAAATTTGTCTAAGTCCAAGATTAGCCATATGCAAATTTATAATCCACAATGAAAGTTTATTTTTTTATACCAAGTATAAAACATGACTTGAATGAATATGAATGCAAGGGGGAATCTGTCTTAGTAGCTACTGAGTTATAATTTCGTTAAGAATTTATGAGAAAAATATTTCAATTTCTAGGGATGTTTCCCTGTTAGTCTTAAAAAATTGGGCAAATAAATGATGAGGCATGTGTTCTTTACTGTTGACTATTTTAGACCCTTTATGTGGGCTTCTGAGTAGTTTGTTACTGCATTTTTCTTATAAGTATTTAAATCCATGAATAAATTTGATCCATTACAACACAAATTAGCACCCACAAAAGTGTAAAGTCCCAAGCACCAAGGTGTCAGCTTTGTGTAACTCAGGAAAGCTACTCACTCTCACCTCAATAGCTTGTCCTCTCTGTTTAGGTCGGTCCTTCTCCAACAAGGGGGATATCCCTAAGTAGGATTGTTAAGACTATGAAATCTACAAAGGAGTCAACAGCAATAAAATATTGAATGATCAATCAACTCCACACGAGTGCACCCTAGGGAGGCATGCCAAGCACCTCACACATGTGAACAAGAAGAAGGAATTCAAACAAGGTTTATCAAGTATCAAATATGATCACTAAGGGTGCCCTCGTCACTGCATCCCACCAAAACTTCCCATGTATGAATAGAAAAAATAGCATCCACCATGACATAAATTCACATGTAGCGAAACAAACTACAAGACTAAGGGGATGGTCCCTCCACTCGAGAAAATAATAATGAAATAATTTGATCCACCTCAACATGTGTGCCAAAAGGGGTGCACTCCATTAAAGTATTTTACCATGCAAAAATAAAATTTCTCTCCCGTCAAAACCCCCCAACATGGTACCAACATAACAATAAATTACAAGTTCTACCTAGGCTCGAAATTATGGCACACCACCAACAAGAGATTATTACATCAAATTGCATCATTAAAGACTAATGCATCTGAATACACAGAGATCCATGTCTTATTAAGATGAATATGCTTAAATGTATTTTATAGGCACTAGTTGCACTAACAAATATCTCTATGGAATTGAATGTGGCCTCAAATAACAATATTCTCTGTTTATTTGGTATGAAAATAAATAGTTGTTCTAAAAGGAGAAATATTATAATACGTGTTATCAACACAACATACCAATTTGTAGCAACAAATAACATGATTGGTAAAACACATTGAACAAACTTTGTTGTTCGTGGGATCCTCTGGGGCAATTTCCAGTGCATTTACATAGTGCCAATATTGCTTCATATTCTCCAGCTTGAAATGATCTATTTTATTTAGACTTTGCCTATTTTTCTTGAGCTAAGGACCTCTATTTCAGAAGAAAACGAACTCTACAATTAGTCAAACATTTCAACACTGATATGTTAGGAAACCAGCTCACAAAAAGACAAAAAGATAGATCAATGCCTTAAAATTCAGCCTCTTCCAGGAGGCAACCTCCTTTACATTACACAAATGAACAATTCTTGGATGATTCAAATGACTAAACCTCCCTTCTATATATAGGAGTCTAAGGGGTCATAATATAATCAAGCTGACATAATAGTAATAACATAAGGGCACAAAAATAGAAATAGTTGGTTTCTATGGGGCATACTAATAACAATATGGGGATAATAGGGGCACAATAATAACAATAAGGGATACAATGACAATAGTAATGGGGGAATATGTTATGAAACCAGCTCACAAAAAGATAGAAAAGAGAGATCCACGGCTTAGAATTCAGCCTCTTCGAGGGGGAAACCTCCTTTACATTACATAAATGAGTAATTCTTCGATGATTCAAATGACAAAACCTCCTTTCTATATAGAGGAGTCTAAGGAGTCACAATATAACCCAGCTGACCTAACAATAATAATATAAAGCCACAAAAATAACAATAGAGGGATTTTATGGGGCACAGTAATAACAATATGGGGACAATAGGGGCACAACAATATTAATAAGGGATACAACTACAATAGTAATGGGGTAATCACTAGTATTATAGGGACCCAACAAGCCCCTCTCCTTCAAAAAAGTGTTGTCCTCAACGCTTCAGCAGTTCTGGATGCTTTTGTTAAAATCCTCATCCTCCCATGTGGAATCTTTAGCGGATAAGTTCTTCCACTTGATAAGATACTTTGAAATTGATCGATTTCATAACTGTCGAGTTCTTATTTCTGTGACTGCTTCTGGTTCCAATATAATTTTTCCCTCCTCGTCAAGTTCTGGAAATATTGTTTGAACTGGGAGCTTCTCGCCTATAACCTTCTTTAAACATGAAACATGAAAAACTGGGTGCAATCGAGAAGCTGCAGGAAGCTCCAATTTGTATGCCATAGTACCAATCTTTCGCAACACCTTGTACGAACCATAATACTTTGGTGATAATTTATTATCCTTTTTAGCTTTCTTGAGGGACATTTTCTTATATGGTTGTAGCCATAGGAATACCCAATCACCTACATCAAAACTTCTTTCACTGCGATGTTGATCTGCCTATTGTTTCATTCTATTCTGAGACAACACGAGGTTATCATTTAAGAGTTGGAGGACATGTTGTTGATGTTCGATGTGATGTTCCACTGCTTGAACTTAGAATTTTCTCTTAAATATGACGTGATGGATGGTGGTTGATATCCATAAAGTGCCATAAATGGGGTCATTTTTGTTGCTATATGGAAGGAAGTGTTATACCACCATTCAGCCAGAGGCAACCATTTGACCCATTGTGTCTATTCATCGAATACAAAGCAACGAAGATATCCTTCCAAACATTTGTTTACTATCTCAGTTTTCCCATCAGATTGAGGATGATAAGATGAGCTATGAGCTAAATGAGTACCAAGACAAGAAAATACTTTTGTCCAAAAGTTTCCAGTGAAAATGGGATCTCTGTCACTTACAATAATCTTTGGGTTTCCATGTAGCTTTTGAATTATTTCCATAAATGCAGTAGAAACTGTACTAGCTTTAAAAGGATGTGATAATGCACAAAAGTGTGCATACCTGGTAAGTCTGTCAACTACCACCATGATGACACTCTTTCCCTCAAACTTGGGTAAACCTGTGATAAACTCCATTGAAACCTCCTCCCAACATTGGCTTGGAATGGATAAAGATTGTAATAGACCCGGTGTCTTTATTGTTTCAACTTTATTTTGTTCACAAACCAAACATTCCACCACAAACTTTTTAATATTTGATTTAAGGCCCTCCCATAAAAATTCCTTCTTAACCCTGTGGTAAGTTTTTAAAAATCCTGAGTGGCCTCCTAAGGGAGAAGTGTACAATTCCATAAGAATCTTTTGTTTTAGCTGTGAATTCTTACAGAGGTATAACTGATCTTGGTACCATAACAAATCATTTTGCCAGCTAAATGTATCAGACGTACTGGAGCCTTGTTGTAACTTTCGAATAAGTTCCCACACTTCTTCGTCATTCTTCCACTCCTCCCTTGCTTCATTTATCCAATCTGGTTGGATAATAGAAATGGTGCACAACAATGCTTCCACATCCTCATCCTTTCTTGAGAGTGCATCTGCCACCACATTTTGCTTCCCTTTTTTGTAGATGATTTCAAAGTCATAATCCAACATCTTTGTGACCCACTTTTGTTGCTCTTCAGAGGATAATCTTTGTTATAAAAAGTATTTAAGGCTATCATGATCCATTTTTACCTTGAAGTGTCTTCCCATTAGGTAGGGTCGCCATTTCTTAAGTGCATGGAGTATTGCCAACATTTCCTTCTCATAAATAGCTTTGTGTAAAAACTTTCCCTTGATTAGACAACTTTCGAAAGTAATGGGTCTTTCATCTTGCATTAAAACAGCACCAATTCCATTTCCTGAAGCATCACATTCCATAATAAAGGTTTTTGTGAAGTCTGGTGTAGCTAAGGCTGGTGCTTGGCACATTGCCTCTTTAAGATGCTCGAAGGCCTTTTTTGCTTCTGGAGTCCATGAAAATGCATCTTTCTTCAATAATGTTGTTAGATGTGTTGCTATTATCCCATAATTCTTAACAAACTTGCGATAATACCCTGTCAACCCGAGAAATCCTCATAGATGCTTTATGGATGTGGGGATTTTCCATTCCTTAATGGCTTTAATTTTGCTAGTGTCTACCTTAACTCCTTCATGAGATACAATATGACCCAGATATTCCACCTCTTGTACTCCAAAGAAACATTTGGATCTTTTTGCATATAATTGCTTCTCCTCCAATAATTGTAGCATGCTGTCAAAATGTTCAACATGATCCTTCCAAGACTTGTTGTAGATTAGTATATCATCAAAAAATACTAACACAAATTTTCTAAGGAATGGTTTTAAAATGGAATTCATCAAACCTTGAATTCATTTATTTTACAAGAAGTAAGTGACACCCTTATTCTTTGTTTCTACACCCAATTGCATGAAAAGACTACTTGAAATTAAGATCCTATAGTAGTCCATTGGTTAGTAGGACGTCTTTTTGAAGTTTTTTGTGGCTAAGGTAAGAGAAAATAGTTTGTTTAATATCAATTTGAGCACCCTTCTTCCTCACTACTACCAAGAACTTTACCACTATTTCACCACTGGGACTGTTTGAATTTTTTTTTGAATTCCACACCTACATAGAATTAAGGAGTAATAGATAAGAAATGGGGGGAGGATTTAATAGAAGGGAACCCTAAGACACCAGGAGAATTCACCATCACCCTATTGTAGTTGACATCTTTAGAAGACACACCAATGGTTTAGTTTATTTGAGTTTCTAATGGGTATGATGATAATCTTGCTCATGAATTTTCCATGGAATTACACTCTCAAGAGGAAGACAATGATACAACTGTTTTCGGAGGGTTTTCCATCTCTCTCAGTCTTGAAACCATCAACAGAGTGACCACCTTTCCTCTAGGAATTAGGTGGAGAAAAAAAGACAAGCAAGTAAGTGTCACAACTAGGAAAAACTTCTTCCTTTCAAAAGAGAAGCCTCTATAAGACATGAACAGAGTGAGAAGAGAAAGTATGCCTTACCCTTGGAATGAGGTAGCTTACCATATCCTTAAAATATATCTTGTGTAGGGAGATTAAGTGTGGTTTATGCCTACCACTTCAAGCTGCTCTAGGAGATGAGATTCAAGGCAGCATTACCCCTTTCTTAAAGACTTCGTGTTCCTTATTTCCTCCTACAGTCAATCATGGAGATGAGTCAGAAGGTAAGGGAAGGAAACCACCAACATTTAGCTCACCATGGCCTCATCATGTTGATAGTGGTGGATGCTCTGAACCACTTGAGAATCCCTATCATATGGAACAAATTTGTGGACATGGATAGGGAGACTTTCATAGAAACACAAGCCCTCACACTTGGAGCGACTCCAACCTCTAGTATTGCAGGAAGAGAAGGAAAAATAGAGGAATCAGAAGGAGAAGAGACAGAGGAGGAAGAAGCAGTCAAAAAAGAAGAAGAAGAAACAAAATAATGGGAAAAAGAAGTAGCAGAGATAGAGGAAGGAGAAGCATAAATTAAAGGAGAGGAGAGGGAGAAGAAAAGATAAGAAAGAGTAAGCCCTAAGTATACTTGTCCACCCTAAGGATTAGAAGACACTAAACAGGAAGTACCACAACATTAGCTACATTGGGAACTCCTATAAATCCCAAGAGGAAGAAATCAAGACCAAGTAAAATGTATTTAAGAACCATGAGGAGCACTAAAATTAGACAGGGGAATCTTCAAATGCATACAGACATTCCTATAATTATTTATGATTCACCAAGAAAAAAGGAATAAATAAGACCCAGTGAAGGAAAAATTGAGGAGGTCGCTAGTCCTCAAACCAAAACCAAGTCACCTATGTCACCTGTGAGTAGGCCTACCACTAGGCTTGTCACCTTCAAGAAGCCAAGGACACAACCTTCCTTTGAGGAAGAAGAAAAAGAGTAGCTATAGGAGGGTCAAGGTTTGCTACAAGAGAGACCTGGTTCTCTATAGGAGGGGCAGAGTTTGCTACAAGTAGGACATGGGAAGATATAGGAGAAAAAGAAAGAGTTACAAAAGGAAGCCACCACCTCAAATACTGATGGAAAATACCTATAAGAACTCCAATAACATAGCCCACAACCTAGCATGGGATCCTACTACAAATTCATTTAAGGAGGAAGTATTATCTCTGAAAAAGTTGCAATCCCACTCCTTTATGAGATGGATATAGAGAGAGGTATAACCCACGGGAGGATGCAAATTGCTAAATCTAAGAATGTGTAGGATGTAGGCATCATGGAAGAAAAGGTCATTGAAATGGGCAAAGAGTTAAGTGATTTGAGAATGAGAGAGCCTATATTGAAGGAGCAACTATAGGAAGAAAACATGAGGTTGGGAGAGAGGTTGCAAGATAAAGAAACATAACTTTCCACCATGACACGTCTCTCCATGGAAGCCCTACAATGCAAACAACCATCAAATTATTATTCCCTCTTTCTCAAAGAACAGTGGTTGCAGTTCAAAATAAAATGTTTGGCGCAATATGGATCTATTCCTTCTTAGGACTAAAGGGATTTCATTGAATTTTTCAGCCAAACTAACATGGAAGATAGGGAATAATTGGATGAATTTTATATGCACAATCTCACTTTGAAAAATATGATTTTTTGAGATCCGAATTCAAGATTAGGAGATATGCAACTGATGGCTTGAGCATCCTAGATGACTCATGAGGAGACACAAGTTGAGGAGGAGAAAAAGGTAATGGAAAAGGAGGAGAAGGAACCATTCTATATCAGGGTATAGCTAGTGAGCCCAAAACCTATAATTAGAAATCATAGCCTCATCTCCAATGATGTTTCTTTAGCACTGAAATACATTTCTACCCAAGAGAAGACCATTCTACATTTTGAAGACACAATTAGGATGTTGGGAAGAGAAATTATACAAGCTTTCCAGAGGAGATGGCATGCTTTATCCCACAACCTACAGATCAGAGAATATCACTCTCCTCAAAGTCTAAGTAATTCCCTAGAGAGAACACCAATGTATAAGAGGATCATCTAGAGGATGAAAATCATGTGGATAGGACTCAAACTCAGTCCAGCCATGTTGCTAGGCTTACAAGAAGGAACAAATGAAGCAGAAGGAGTGGACGGAGATAGAGAGGAATGCATGTTTTTACCACTAAGAGGTCACACCATCTAAGGAACCTTGGGATGTCAAGGAGGCCACCAGGGCCATGAAAGAGTTTCACATGGATGGCTGAGTTGCTCAGAGGATGAGCAACACCTTTAGCATGGGGGTGATGATGAGTCCCATCAATAAGTACATTTTTAATATCATTATGCCATGCTACAGCCTTGAAGTTATCCTTCTCTCACATTAATTCACATTTTTTGTTATATTATGCTTAGTAAGAGGAGTAAAAGGTGTTTTTCATAGTATGTGGCCTAATGTGGTTTAATTGCAGGAAAATGAAGCATTTTTTAGGCTATTACTATGTAGGTGATTGATGGAGACAACTAGGAGAGAACCTAGGGTGTTTTTCCACCTCCTTAGCTCCCTATACTCAGATTGGGATCATAGTATACTTTCTCACCAATTCAAATTCATTGGCAGCAAAGTGACTCCTAGTCCAAGTGAAGATCAAGAGGGACAAGATCCACCATTTTCGAGATCAAGGAGGAAACCACTTCTACTTTCAAGGGAGCTTCTTCAGCTACCCTTTTGTATAAATAAACTAGAAGAAGAGGTCATTAGGATTCAAATTTTTTATCTAGCTAGGTTTAACCATTGAACTTCAAGCTTGACATTGTTACTTTAAACTTTTATTTGATGTATTAGATTTACACTTTTTGATAATGAGAAGTTGCATTTTATGTTGCATCTAAGTTAGCTTCAGATGGTTGAGACCCTTGGGTTTGAGATAAACCCATAGGATTTGGTCCCTCTTCTTATACTTATGTTTCTTCTCGATTCCAAGTAGTTCATAGTTCTTTCATTTCAATAGAGATTAATCTATAAAATATTGTGGTTGTCGTCGCTACATCACCTCCCTTGTAGGAGAATGAGTGGAAGGATTCACAATCACAGTCCAAAATAGTGTGTTTATGATTTCTTGGAAATATATTAGTGTTAGTTGATCTATTTTACATTTTCCTTCTATAGCTTAGAAGTCAATTTAGTGATTAGCTTAGTGTTATTTCATAAATTAGATGTTATTTAAATTCAATTCATCTTTTCCATCATAAGTTATTTCATTTTGTTAATGATAAATGGATGCATGCATGTGATTGATTATGGGATTTTTTGATCTATAGGGAAGGGCACATTTAACACTTCCATCTTGAGCTCCTTCATCTTCTCTTCAGACTTCCAAATTCTATCCCAAAACCCTGTTTTATAACTCATTTTTCCTAGTATACTGAGAGCACTCATCCTAGTGCAAGACAAACCTCTAAGAGGTCCTGAGCTTGGCTAGGGTCCCAAAACAACCTCCCTCCATTTTATTCAACTTCCATCTGCTTGTCTATATCCTCAAGAAAACATTTTCATCTTCAAAACTACTCAGATGCCCTTCTGTAGAATTATAGTCTTTCTTGTAGCATTACATGCCTCCTGTAGCAAATTCCTATAGAAAACTTGTAGCATCACTTTCCTTCATTAGTTTTGATCTCCATTGTAACTTTGACTTAGTCTAGATGAATGATGACCCCCAGCTATGATTTTATGATCAGGGGAAGCTCCTAGGCCACCACAACCATTCCTTTTATTCACGACAAAAGCAGAGTAGAGTTAGTTTTGTATCACAAGTATGATGCAAGTAGGTTAATGATTTACAAGAAAGTATGAACTAGGTATATGGTACATGAAATTCTAATTGATAGTTTTATGAATTATGCAAGACAAAATAGTTTCCTTTCTGCAAGTAGATTTGGTAGTTTGATGGATTTTTCAAGATAAAATAGCTTTCTTTTTGCAAGTAGATTAGCCTTTGTCCTTTCATGAGTTTATTAGTTAGAATTTACAATTTGATTCAATGGAATTTACACTTTCATAGCTAGAAATAATTTCCAATTTTACCTTTATTAATAAGCTTTCATTCTAATTCAATAGGAGGGATGGTCTTTGATCACTTTTGATCTAATGTCATAACTAAGGGTGCCATGAGTAGAATCCTATTTGTTGTGCATATAGCACTGTCACCTCGAAGTTTGTATGAACCTTGGGTTGATAATTTGAGTTCAAAAGCCCTTGGGAGTTGCAACATTCTTGGTGCAAGACCAGGGCTCACCACATACAACAAACTCTTTATCTAGATCCACAACCTTCAAAACTAGAGCATTTGTAAGCAAGTGCCTCAATTGCTCAAAACTAGTTGCACATTCTTTGGTCCATTAAAACTTCTTCCCTTTTCACTTCAAAGATATAATGGGATAGGAAATACGTGAGAAGTTCTTGATGAACCTCTTGTAATAACCTACTAGTCCCATGAATGATCTAACCTCATCCACATTCCTAGGTGTTTCCCACTCCATAATAGCTCTAATATTTTCTGCATCCACTACTATGCCTTCCTTAGAAACAACATGTCCCAAGTAATGAATTTTTTTCTAAAAGAAATTGTAATTGTTAAGCTTGGAAAACAACTAATGCTCTCTCAGCAATATTAACATTGCTGCTAGATATTGTGCATGCTCTTCCTCATTCTTATAATATATCAATATATCGTCAATGAATACTATAAAAAACTTGTCAAGATAAGGATGCAACAGATTATTCATCAAACACATGAAAGTAGTTGGATCATTAGTCAATACAAATGGAACCACTACAAACTCATAATTCCCATACCTGGTATGGAATGTGGTCCTGTAGATGTCCTTTTCTTTGATGCATACCTGATGATATCCTAATATCAAATTAATCTTCGAGAACACTGTTTCTCCCTTCAATTGATCAAACAAGTCTTCAATATGTGGAAAATGATACATGTTCTTAATAGTCACTTTGTTCAACTTCCTGTAATCAATGCACAACTTGAGAGTACAATCCTTCTTCTTCACAAAAAACATTGGTGCACCCCAGGGCATCACACTTGGCCAAATGTATCCCTTGCCAAGCATTTCCTCAAGTTACAACTTCATTTCACCAACCCTGGAGTGCTCATCCTATACAGTTCCTTGGATATTGGTGTTGCTCTTGGCATCAACTCAATAGAAAAGTCCACTTCCCTGTGAGGCGGTAACTCTGAAATCTTCGTTGGAAATACATCTTAAAATTACTACAAAACCATATAATTCTTCAAGACTTCAGCACCCTCAACATCCTTTCCTTTGTCACTAGAAATATGAACTACAAAAAAGAGACATGTTGACAGTGCTGGACCTGCCAACATTCACAGGATCTCCCCTATATGAAGTCCCAACTACACCTCACACCATTTGGTGTAGAAATCCCATATGGTGCGATGCCCCGGTTTCCAATTAATTAGAGATTTTCCTTAACTCTTGTTGTTCAAAAATTGAGATTGTTATGCTAGTATCTTTGAAAAGTGAGGTGAGTATGCTTGGTGAGTGTGTAATGTAACTTGTGTCTAGGTTCTCTTACTACAAAGGGGGAGAGTAAAGTGAACCTCTAAGTGAGAGGTAGTAGTACCACCCAGGAAGAGACACACGTGAACCAAAAAGATTATGTCCAAAATCCAGAAAAATAGTCCAAGGTGGATGTGGCAGTTTTTAAAAGTGGAGTACAAGGGAAAACACGTACACTATCCAGTAGATTAGTCAACACGGATGTGACGGTCGTTATAACTAGTAAACAAGAAAGTTTTCTATAATATCCTGTGGAGTTGTCCACAAGGATGAGCCAACAATGATAACCAATACAACACATTCCCAATAATGTAAGTACTAAAACAATGGAAGTAGTTCAACTATCTTAGTACAGGTGAAACAAACATGCATGAAATTTTTTGAAAGAATAGTCTTACAAAAATCTACAAAACATGCATGAAAATGTGTTGGCCTCAATGGGCTTCTAAATTAAACAAAAGTTACAAGACACATATGTACACCATACATCACTAGTCCCAATAGTGGAACCTTGGGTCCACTTCTTGCTCCTCAAAGAACTAACTGAAAAATCTCAAGGCTATGTGGGAGGATCCAAGGTGAAACATCCTTGCTCATACAACGGGAGGGGTATATATACCCAAGGGTGATGCCTAGCCCTTGTGACTCTTAGACTACCCTCATGACCATTCAACTTCCTATGACTTTTCAACTGACGTGACTCTTCATCTCCATGTGTGTGTCCGTTGGACTTTCATGTTACATTACATTTGGTTACAACAAATATGGCCCATAGTAGTGATGTGGCTTTGACAACTCATGACACAACTTGACATGACACTACTAACATGGACTGGATGGTTGTGGTGGAAATTTCATGCTGTTGTGATTGCTAAGTGATGGATGTGTTCTTGGATGTGCTTTGTATTCTCCTCCGCATGGATTGATGTTACGGGGTCTTCAATGGTATTAGTCTTGTAAGATCACTACATGCATGTGTTTCTTTCACTTTCTCTTTGATGAGATTATTTCCTCCATCCAGCTGTAAGTAAGACTTCTAGTGTGTGCGCTCCTTTTTTATCCCATTCGTCATCTTGCCATGATCTATCAGTATACATGTTCCTACAATTCATTCATGATGGGAGGACGTTAAATCCAAAACCTCCTAGTCTAAGATGAGGCATTGTTTCCATGGTCCGGGCCCGGGACATATGATAGGCTGGGAAGAGGGCCCAGTAACTGCATGCTACACAGTTTCAGGTGACAAAGAGGGATACTAGTCATTGAGACTATGTAGAGCGCAGCTAAGGCTTTGATCAGGAACTCCGAGGCACAATCTTTACTGTCAGGAGAAACTACATAGTGGCCACTGGGAGGCAGGATTGCATAGTTGAGATCACTGGTGGCACCTGCAAGGTTAGACCCTAGGAGGCACCTCTACACATTTTTATGAGGGAAGAAAAGACAAGGCAACAGATGGACCAAATGGGTCATTTCTGCATAGTTTCTAGGAATAGTGAGTCCCAGCTGAGGGAAGACACCGGTAGGAAATCTCTGCATAGTTACGTGAGGAAAATAAAGCTCATGTCTCTAAGAATTATGGGGTTCTAGCATGCAGGGAGGAGGCTTGATGACTGATATCGCAAAGTGTGTAGTTTAGGTTGATCTCTGAGGTAGCTTCAATGTAATTCTAAGAAGGAAGGCAAGTTTCTCACTTCTAGGAATGCATAGTGAAACTATCCTAGAGGAAAACATCAAGCATTGCATAGTTCCAGGAAGCATAGGAGCATCACTAAGGGTTGAGACTGCGTAGTGAAGCCCAATTGGGGTCTAGTGAGAGGGGGGTTGTTCGGGCAGAAGGTTTTTCCGGAAAATGACTAAGTTTGGGAAGCAAGTGTACCTATGAGGACTCGACATTGTTATCATACACTTAGCATACAGGCTTCTAAATTAAGCAAAAGTTCCAAGACACATATGTAGACCATACATCACTAGTAACAGTAGTGGGACATTGGATCCACTCCTCGCTCCTCAAAGAACTGACTGAAAACTCTCAAGGCTATGTGGGAGGATCCAAGGTGAAACCTCCTTGCTCATATAATGGGAGGGGTATATATAGCCAAGGATGATGCTTGACCCATGTGACTCTTGGACTACCCTCATGACCATTCAACTTCCTATGAATTTTCAACTGACAAGACTCTTCATCTTCATGTGTGTGCCCTTGGACTTTCCCTTTACATTACATTCGGTTACAACAGATATGGCCCATAGTAGTGATGTGGCCTTGATAACTCATGACATAACTTGACATGACACTACTGACATGGACTAGTTGGTTGTGGTGAAATTGTCAATCTATTATTGTTGCCAAGTGATGGATGTGTTCTTGGATGTGCTTTTTGTTCTCCTCTGCATGGCTTGATGTTGTAGGGTCTTCAATGGTCTTGGTCTTGTAAGATGGTTACATTCATGTGTTTCTTTCGCTTTCTCTTTGATGAGCTTCTTTCACCCATTCAGATGCGAG
The DNA here is from genome assembly GCA_031772625.1 of Pinus tabuliformis. NCBI lineage: Eukaryota > Viridiplantae > Streptophyta > Pinopsida > Pinales > Pinaceae > Pinus > Pinus tabuliformis. The sequence continues at coordinate 717,288,224 of CM062804.1, forward strand.
TGAGTCTTCTACCATGTAAGGTCCTTCTTCATCCCATTTGTCATCTCACCATGATCTATCAGTGTAGATATTCCTGCAATTCACGCATGACGGGACGAAGTCAAATCCAAAACCTCTTAGTCTAAGATGATGCATTGTTTTCCATGGTCCAGGCCTAGGATAGATGACAGGATTGGAAGAGGGCCCAGTAACTATGCACTACGCAGTTCCAAGGGACAGGAAGGGAGACTAGTCATTGATACTACAGAAAGTGTAGCTCGGACTTAGATGAGGAAATCAAAGTCACAATCTTCACTATCAGGAAACAATGTGCAGTGGCCACTGGGAGGCATGATTGCATATTTGATGTCACTAGTGGAACTTTCAAGGTGGGATCCTGGGAGGCATCTCTATGCACTTTTCTGAGGGAAGACAAGACAGGGTAGTACAAGGACCAGAGGGGACAGTTCTGCCCAGTTTCTGGGAGAAGTGAGTCCCAGCTGAGGGAAGACATTGGCAAGACATCTCTGGGAAGTTATAGGAGTCAAAGTAGTTTCAGGTCTCTGTGCATTGCGGGGTTTTAGCAGGCGGGGAGGAGGCTTGATGACTGACCTAATGAAGTGCGTAGTTCAAGTCGAGCTATAAGGAAGTTTCTACGCAACTCTAGGAAGGAAGGCAAGCTTCCACTTCTAGGATTGTGTAGTGCAAGTGTCCTGGAGGAAATCCTCAAGCAGTGCATAGTTCTAGGTAGCAGAGCAACATCACTGAGGGTTGAGACTATGCAGTGTAGCCCATTTGATGTCTGGTGAGAGTGGGGTTGTCCAGTCGAAAGTATTTTCAGGAAAATGCCTAAGTGTGGGAGGAAACTATACCTATGAGCACTCGACATTGTGATCACACACTTAGCATACTTCAATGACATGATAACATAGACCACCTCGACAACAAGACAAAGAATTACCCTTTGTGAGACTATCTAGATCCAAAAGCGACAAGTGCAACACTTGAGATAGACCTTTGGACAACTGCCACAACACTTGCACAACAATGTTTACAACTTTTTGTATGAGTGCGACCAATTTTGAAATAGCTAGGACAACTCAAACACATAGAGACAAACCTTCGAAATTACCATAATAGGGCTGCAAGCATGATAAAGAAATCAACATACCTAAAGATGATAGTTTGTCAAACAAGAAAAAGGGGTGAGGAGACTCAAAGGGAGCTCACAGAATGAGCTCGATTGTTTGCAACCAAAAAGGAAAAACCAAGGAAGCCTCTGAAATTTGAGTGCAAGCCAAAATTTTGGAGGGTATTACAGCCACTACAATAAGGCCCTTTCCTGTTACTATGCTTTTCCTGCATAGTTGTAACCATTCTCACTAATGTAGGCTTCTTCTTACCCTGCAAGATTCTCCTCTCTCCATCATCATCCATGCACTCAATAGCCTTATCATAAAAATCTAACTTAGTCCTATGAACAAAAAATGAATACATACCCAACAACATATTTTATGATCCTAATAGAAGCATATTTAGATGCACAAGATCTTACCCAATGATGAATTCTTTTATTAGTAATTGTAGCCAACTACACCAACCAAGACTTTGCATTCACTTATTTATTCAAGCAAAACTTATCCACCAAGTTAGGACTAATATAACTATAGTTAGATCCAAGATCAATCAAAATAAAAACAACTTGATCACAAACCTTACCTTTTATTGTCAGTTGTCATTCCATCTTACGGTTGTGCCAAATGACCCTATCTTTCATCCCTAGTACAGGTGTCAGGGAAGGATGGATGAAACCTTGTTGTTCCAAAGGGAAAACCGAAAAGGAGAGCCTAAGTCCCAAAGCCATAAAAGAGGGCTGAAATGTTGGAGGTTGAAATCACAGGGGAGGCTGAAATCGAAAGGCGGCTGAAATATCAGAGCCGATATAAAAGGACGAGCAAGCAGCGTATCGGGATTGTGGGATATCGGAAGAAGGATTAGTGAGACCTCGATGGTTTATTTTAAAAGTGACCCAAAATGGCATATCTGAGCCTTAGCATCTCGAGACTTGATATAGGAAGGAGAAGACTTCAGAGAATAATGGTATTGGGATCTCAAAGTTTTGTAACTCCTTATAAATTGAAAATTTTCAAACATCTCTAAGGTTTCCGAGAAAAGGAAATACAAAGGAAATCATTGAATATCTAAGGACCCTAGTGCCTTTTTCGTGTTCCTTTGAACAAGACACATGGCAGCTAGTGATTAGCCCCGAGAGGTAGACATGGTTGATGACGTCAGTATGACATCGTCGTATAGTTGAAATGTGGTAGTTATTTTCGAAATTTTCGAGGGCCTAATGAGGCAAATCTAGATGACATGTATCATCATTCAAGAGGTGCCATGTGGGTATGATGACCTCAGCATGACATCATCTCAAATGTCAACAGTTTGAAGGAAAGGGATTTCGTCACCCTTATTAGAATTTTTTTATAAAAATTTTGATTTGATGGAGGGGCTCTGATGTTGTTGGGATTTGGTCATGAGGACTCAGAGGACCAAGGGCATAGAAAAGGTTGAGCACCTACGTGCTATGTAAAATATTAGAGGTCGGGGTTTTCAGAACTCCTTTGAAATTACATTTTTGAAAAGGTTCCGATGAGAGGGGCTTCCAATGTGTTGTTGGCATTTTGTTTAAAGGGTGCAAAGAACCAAAGGCACAGACCAAGGTTGAGCACCCAAGTGCTATGGAGCTCATCAGAAAAGGAATACATTGTAACTTTGTTTCAATTTCAAATTTGAAGAAGTTTCGATGAGAGAAGCTTCGAGAGGTAGATGCACTTGGTCATAAGCATTCAGAAGAACCAACAAAAAAAAATGAATATAAAGGGAGATAGGCTCTCGAGAGGATATTGAGGGATTTAAAACCTAAGCGTTGAGATTATGGCCACAGCACCCGGTCCTATAGGGGAGAAATAGTAAGGGGGCCAAATTCAAAAGGGGGTGAAGTCATCAGAACTCTATGAATTCGTAAGACTTTTCTAAATAAAACTACGACGAAGGAAGGATTCGATTTTGTAGCACCCAAGCACTATATTGGTGGTCATAGGTGGTGGTTCAATGGTATATGAACAGTAAGGAGCTAAGAACAGAAGGGCTCGATGCATTGAAACTTCGGATTTTTGTAATGGAATTTTAAATAAAGTTATGATGCGCCTTGGCTCCAGAATTGCACCATGGAAATGGTAAGAGTCGTATTGGGCTCTGATAGTGTACCATATAGGAAATAAAGGGATGGATGGGTTAGAATCTATATCGTGGGGCACCCTCAATTCCACCACAACTAACCAAATCCAGCTCCAAGAGCGGAATTTTCAAGTTGTTAAAGGGAGAAAGCGACAGGCGAACTAGTCAATAATCATGGAGGAATATTGTAAAAGAAGTATAGCCAAATCATCAGCCCACCACTAATACAGACATTGGAGCCTAAGTCTACCTAAGGAAATCAGAGGTATCATCATGGAGATATTTTTTTGTGTCCATCATGACACCTCACGTTTCTTGTGTTTTGTTATTTTGTAAATGTTTGCATTTTCAAGAAGAGAATCAAATTTGTTTTGTAATAATTAGGACATTCACATGCTCAGAGAACTATAACATTTGAAGATATTTTGTGATTTTTTTTTCTTCGGTTCTCCCTATAAAAAGACAAAAGAAACTCTTTATAAAGGTTCTGAAATTTTGTTCTCAAGGGTCTAAATTATGTCCTTTTAGGGATTCTAAGTTCTATTTGTAGAGAAAGAGGTTGGAAGTTTTGGTTCAATTTATTTTTCATGAGGTGTTAACTATTATACAAATTTCAAAAGTGTTGAACCTATGATATGGACTCCATTTTCTATTATTAATGAAGAATATCTGGTGATTCTAAGAATAGTAATGTTTGGTATGTGTTCTTTCTCTGTATATCATTTCATACGAGTTTCTCTTCCTTATAAATTGTGTAAGTAGGAGTTGTTTGATTCATTTATAAATCATGGATTTACTTATGTTATATTGTAGAAGGCAGTACCTATGAGATTACATATTTACTATGTTATACTATAGTAGAATGTACCCATGAAATATTGAGTTGAAAAACTTAAAATGCACTCCATAATTTCTACATTTCATTTCCTCACTCTTCCATAATTCTGTTGGGATTTGTTACTTAGGATTTTGAGTTAGTCTATCCCCCTATGATGGATTCCTTCCTTACTTTCCATCTTCCCATATTTGATGCAACGACAAATTGAGTTGCATTTACTGTGTGTAGGCCACCAGACTTGGACATTTATTCTTGGGATGATCTATATGGTTTATTTGTATGTTTGAATCTACCTCTGTGAAAGGTAATTGAACCAGATTTAAAATAATTTTTCCATTCATCTCTTGAGTAGCACTGATTCATCCTCAAAAGAGACTAAGATGTCCTTGGCACTGACCTCTCCTTAACTTGTGGGTTGTCTCTATGAGCATCAAAATATTCTGGCATTGTTTTCGGGGACCGAATCAAAATATTTTCCCTAGGTATGAAATTTTTACATTCCCTCTATTTGGTGAGCAAGGGAAGTGTGGGTTGAATATCTCTCACCTTGGTGACTCCATAGTTTATATCTTTATTTGAAAATCCTGGCTTTCAAGAGGACTCATACTTGCTCTAATACTTGCCAACAGAAAACTCCTCCCATATTTGACCCTCAGAAGATCATATCAATGAGTATTTGGAAATAGAGGACCCTTGTTACTGTAGCTCCCGCAAGATCTTTTTCTGAAGTATCGACTTCCATCTCTCAGAAAGCTGAGATAAAATTCTTCGAGTCCTCCTTCAAAGTTTTGGAATATTCATAAGAATTCTACCAATTGTTTGACTCATTTTATTCTAATGTTAAATCTAAAGGAGCTTCTATCAATTTTCCTCCTCTCATATTCCCTACCTACTGAGGACCTGAAGAATTCAAAGACAGTGAATATTTTAAGGATGAAAAGTTATCTTAAAGTCTAGTAACCTTGGTGAATTTCACTAGCCAATAATATGCAATATCTAAAATGTTTGATGATATTTTTGTAAAATTTTCAAATGTCTAATAATTATATAGAGTCTATATAAATTTTTGGCGATTTTTAAGGTGAAATTGTTTTGTACTATAAAATTTGGGTGAATCATTTTGTGAAAAATGGAAACTAGTGAATCATTCTTTTGGAAAAAGCATGGAAATTAGCCCACTTGCGAATATTAGCCCCTAAAATTTTCCATGGTCAAAGATATCCTCATAAATAGTCCCACTCATAGCTTTGATAGCACTTCTTCACAACTCCATATAGCCATAATCCATATAGGACCTCAACCATGCCCTATGGTAAATCTTCAACCACCTCTGTTGCAAAACATGGATGTCCATGGTTTACTAATCAATAGATATGCTCCACTTAACTTGACTCATCCTTTTAATGTATGCCACAAGATTACCTTAAAAATACGCTGAGGTTCACTGGAGAGGATGATATTTCAGCCCAAAAACATATAGAGATTTTATGCCCATTTGTTGAGAATCTGAATGTATAACATCTTCATGTAGTGTTGAGACTCTTTGTTTAGTATTTGAATGGAGAGGTCAGGAAATTGTTCAAGACTCTGCCAAATGCTTCAATTAATAACTAGGAGTAGATGGAGAATGCTTTCATGCATAAATGGGGTTAGAAAAGGGACTATGGCTATATTATTACAAAATTTAATGCAATGAAGAAAAAACATAATGAATATGTTTCAGAATTATAAGGAGGTTCAATAAATTATATAACAACCTTCCTGTAGAAATTAAACCTCCACAAGTTGCTTCCAAAGTGGTTTTTACTAGAGCCTTTGAACCAGAGTTTGGTTTACCCTTAGAGAAATAAATTCTTGTACTCTAGACCAAATCCAAACAGATTCCCTGGAAGTTGAAGAAAATTTCACCTCTACTGGGAAATGGAAAGGGAATGTGGAATACGGTGACAAGAGGAGAGGAAAGGAAGAATCCAACTCTTCAGGTCTAGTAAAGGAAACTGAAGAACAAAATTTAGAAGATATGAACAAGTTAATAAGGAATTTGTCTAACAAACTAGTGAAATTGGAGTTGGAGAAAAAAAATCCCCCTCGACAAAGTCAGCCAATTCCTAGAAGAAATTGTAATACTCAATAGATGAGACCAACTTTGGAGCTCTTGCAAAGGGAGAGAAAGGATCAACAAGGTCATATTCAACCTCCTCTATACCTAGAATATGACGCAGAAGAGAATATTGAAGAAACCATAGAAGCTCATGAAAATTATTTATCTTCTCTCTCAAAGGGAGAAAATGAAATAGAAACCAATGAAGGAGAAGGGGATGGTGTAGAGGCCTCACTAGATGATGATGATATAGATAGTTATTGTAAGAATTTTTCTCACTTCATGCAAGCCTAGTTTCATAGGAAATATGATCTTAGGTCATGCAGGAAAAGGTCCAGGGGGGGAAATCAGAATGAAGAAACTCTTCATTTAAGTTCCCCCAAGCTAGCAGATAAAGGAAAGAAATTTCTCAACCCTACCCCACCATCTAAGAAAGAATCCTCCCATCCCATCCCAAATGATTCAGAAACCTCGAAAACAAAGAAATTCCCCACACTAATGAATCCAATCTACAATGTGGATAAAGAACCTATCGATTCAACTAAATTTGATCAGAATCCCTTTGCCTTCATTCTCTAAAAAGAGTTATAGAAAGTCAAGATAGTTTTCCCTTTAACTAAATTACTGAAACAACCCTAGAATAAAGCTCAAATGTCTCAGTTTATGAGCTCACCCACCACTACCCCTTTCCAAGATAGTCATAACCTTCAATAAGAGAGGCATATGGTTATGTTTGGACCCCATGTGGACGAGGAGTACCCTTCCACTCCTTTATTCTATGTCACCTTGGTAATTTATGACCTGCTACTACATAATTATATGCCTGACTAAAAGGAATATCATAACTAAATGTTGTTATCTATTATGGAACCATTGGGACTGTGGATAACGAAACCATACAAAGACCTCTTCTCCTTTGATTCCAAAATATTAAAGTGCCTGGGTATGACCAAGGATCTGGTGGTCAATTTGGCTCAAACCCCATCCAAATGTGTGTTAATGGATATTGTAGTGGTTGATATCCTAGCAAGATTTGGTATGCTTTTGTCCAAGTTGTGGGGAATGAAACTTGGGGGAACAATTAAAATGGATTTAACCTATGCTACCATTCCTATGTTTGGTGGAGTAGAGTGTCGACTATACAGGGAATCTAAATTCATGAAGACAGTTGCAAGGGCAGATTGTTCAAACAATGCTCCTATGTATGGTAAGGAGAAAGATTTTTCTTGTCTATTGTTAGAAGAGGATAATCAAATCATGGGAAACACCTAGGTGGAATGTATATATCAGCTGAGTAAACAATCAATGGGGGATGACAAGGTATTGAAATTATATTTCGATGGTTCTTTTTATAGATAAGGAAATGGGGAAAGTGTGTTGTTGGTGTCTCCAGAAGGCCACCTGATCCCTCTCTCTTTCAAGATGGAGTTCGAGGCCAAAAATGTTGTTGAATATGAAGCCTTATTGTTAGGGTTGCAAGCTATCAGAAATATTAACATCGGGTGCTTAAATGTGTTTGGCAATTCAGAGCTGGTGGTGAAGCATATAAAAAATTAGTGTCAAACCGAGCATCCAAGATTAAAGTCCTACCAAAACGAGGCATGGGATTTGATTGAAAACTTCTTCTTAGCTTTAATTTTTAACTTTCTTCCTAGAGAACATAACAAGATGGCGAACTCCTTGGCCATTGCTTCTTGTAATTTTAATCCTCCTCAAAATCCCTTGCTTAGATATGAAGTTGAGGTCAGGTACATGCCTTTGGTAGCAGATAATGTGAATTATTGGTAGGTATTTGAAGATGAAGAACATATCAAGTTCTTCAAGGAGTTCATTAGAGAATTCTCGAACTCGGTAATTGATCAAGAGGATGAGGAGATGGCATGTGAACAATAGGTCTATTGGGAAGAAACCATCGTTCGTCACAAGATATTGCAACTAAAGGGGAATATCATCCACAAAGGATTGGTTCCATTGGAAAGTATTTTTAACTAAAATTATGTGGCTACTAAGCCAACTAAGCAAGAGCTTGAGGAAGACGTGGAAGATTGTAACATTAGTGTAAAAACCCTGGTGAAAATTCCATGTAATAAAAGTTAATAAAGGAAAAATAATAACCACGGTTGATGGGACACTTTTTCCAAGTTGAATGTTGGGAGAAACATCCTAGTGTGGGTGTTCATTGGTTTATTATGGCTAACGAAATTGGAAAAGGAAATGGTTAAGGCTTTTGAAAGGAAAAATGGCATATTTGGCACATTTATTTGTGAAAATAATGGAAATTAAAAGAAAAGGAAGGTGAAAGGTGACATGTTTCATGTGAGGAAAATGAAAGAAAATAATGGAAAATGAAGAAAATAGAAACCTAATTGATAAAAAGGCTTCTCAGGATTTGTTGGTACCTTTTTCAGTGTTACCTTTTGTCATTTCAGCTTTGGAACTCTCTCATTATTCTCTCTCTCTCCCTCCCTCTTGGAAACTTAGAGTTTTCTTGGAGCACTTTGGCACTGGATCAAGAAAATAAAAAGAAGGCAAGAGGAAGGAAGTAGAAATAAAGGAAGAGAAGGATTAAGCAGCTACATCAAGGTTCTTTGCAGGTATCGATTTGCATGTGTGTTTTTCTTGTTAGATTTAGCATGCATGGTATTGCATGTGGTTCTTTGTTGTTATGGCATGGGGTTTTCCATGTGTGATACTGTTTTTAGCATAGCCTTTCCATTTCCGGATAGCCATGGTTTGATGGGGTTCTCATATTTTGGTTCAGCGAGATTGTCATATGGATTTGAAGTTGAGTAAGGTGGATCTCTAAATAATAGAACACACGGCCTAGTAACCCTTGTACCATACTATGGGTAACAATAAAGTTGGATTTATTTTTTCCTCTATGTCCCTAAGAATCCTCGACGGTGAATGGAGGGATATATGATAAATCCTAGAGGTGGGTGCTCTGCATCAAGCCTAGTAATCTTGGGATGGGATATGTGGTAAAACCTGGAGAGTGGGTCTTAATTTAGGGCCTAGTGATCCATTGTGGATTGCGGTAAAGACTGAGAGACTAGGAGACAGGAAAATTCCTCACGGTGTAGGTGGAGAAATTCAATGGCATCCATGCTTGTTTTGGCCTAGTGATCTAGTGGAGATAATGGTAAAGCCTATTATTACATTTTTATTGTGTTGGCCTAGTGATCTAGTATGGATTGCAGTAAATCCTAGTTTCTATTAATGAGGGTGTGGTGGTTTAGCCTTGGGATGCCCTAGTTGGTTATTTTGGTTTGAGCCCCACATTCATGCTTGGAATATGGCATGGGGGTGGATGGTTGAAGAGAGTTTCATCTCAGCCAGTATATGATTGTGTGGAATGTGGTAGTCCCATCCCTTGTTGGTTTTTTCATTCATTAATAGGAGTTTATTTCCTTGGTATATTATGTGTAAATGTAGTGATTTATATGTGTCTATGGCTGATGTATCTTTGATATTTCTATTGTTATTATATTGGTTATAAGCATCTATTATGATAGTGATGATATATGGCTCTCCTCATGTTTTGATTTGTAAATGAATGGATAGTGTATCTATGACCTAATAGATGATAACTCAACTAATGATATAAGGGAACGACGTTTCTTAGAGATTCTTAATAAGTATGAGACCCTTATGCTCAGATCTATTGTTTACACTTGTAGATTACATATTTGTGACATGTTTGACGAAATGTTTGTCATGGCTAGTAGGGGTCCTGTCAAGTACTTCTTCAAGTAATTGCATTTCTATCAGTATTTTGTTGTTGTCTTTCAGTTTTTAAAGTGTCATTGAGTTCTGGGTAGTGACCTCGGCTCTAGTCCTGAAAATTTGGCACAAATCCCAAATTTGTAGGCATAGATCTGAGGAGAAAAATCCCTAGACTCATGCATACCCATGTTGTGGGAGCTTTTGGAGCCTCCTGGACGCATGCATGTCCATATCAAGGAAGTGTATGTGGGTTTAATGGTCTAAAACTTCAATTGGTCTCAACGGTTGGTTACCTGAGTGGTTGGGTTGGCTCTTAAGAGTTATTTTGTTGATGTGGAAGGTTTTTGTGGTGTGTTTCCATCGATTCTGCTTCCTTAATGTCACCTAGAAGGTTGAACCCCATCATAATGGGCTCTCATCACATGTTTACCCCGGTTGGCTGGTTACTTGTGTATATGTGGGATGAGGGTGTTACAGAGTGGTATCAATGTGGGTTTTGTTCTCTTGGGTGGATTATGGTTTACATTCTCCTTGGGTCATATTTGATACCATAGAGTGGTATTCCAGAATGGTTCACCCCTCAGACTAGATGGGCGGTGTGTGTTGATCATGCACTCACATTAGTTGCATGTGTGTTAATCATCTTGTGGTCTATATTATTGTTGCATATGCATGGTGTCGGTCATGATTGTTGTGATGTCACCATCTGAAAGAGGATGTTGTTGTTGTGAAGTGTGTGTTCATGAGTATTTGATTGGTTACATGTTGTTTATGCTTGTGTATTGTCAGTATACATTGGTATGGTTGTTGTTGTCATGCATGAGGTCAAGGTATGTGTAGTTGATTTGGTCATGCATTGATGGCTAGACTCTAGCTAGAATACTTTATATGATTATATGCTTATGTATTATATGTATATATGTTTTCATGATTATGTTTGTACATGTATTACACTGATTTGGATGATCTTGTAGATGAGATATCCTTCCTGAATTATGCTAAGGTATGTTGGTTTATTGTGATTTGTTTTAGCTGACATATTATGCCTTGTAGGAAAGAGATCAAAATGACTTGAAAGATGGTAGTTTACAGAGATTTTCCCTATGAATCAGATGAGCAGTATGGTGTTGGAAACACTTTTGACTTTGTAAACAAATTGAGAATCTTGAAGGAAGAAATAAGGAGTTGTAAGGTAGACAATGACAAAATCATGCATGCACAAGAGAAACAAGTAGAGGTTAATGCAATACTCCTTCTGAGTTTGTCTGAATTGAAATGACAGGGGCCACTTCGGATCAGCCATGGGAAGTAGGAAAGAATTAATGGGGCATATGGTAGTAGGTCTCATGGTGGTCACAGGTTTGATAGAGATGACACGATTAGAGATGGCAGGTTGTTGGATACTCCAGATAGGAGAGGTGGTGGACACATGTACTACTCTAGTTTTGATTTTGATAAGCATTATGATAGTCATCGTTATCATCCTTATATGAGGATTGATAAGGGATACGTTCTAGGTGAACTTAAGAAATAAAATCCACCTACTTTTGATGGAGATGTGAAGAAGACGGAAGATTTAGAGGATTGGATACTTGGGTTGAAGAAGTTCTTCGAGTTGCATAATTACACAGATAATATGAAGGCCATAGTAGCTATCTTCAGCCTGAGAGATAAAGTAGATATCTGGTGGGAATATTGGAAGTGGATCAGAGACATCAAGACAGAGGACTTGATTTGGCATGAGTTCAAGAAGCCTTTTAGGAAGAAGTACTTGTTAGAAAGGTACTACGATGGTAAGGCAAAATAATTATATGAGCTAAAGATGGGATCAATTATAGATGAAGAGTACATGACTAATTTCCTGGAGCTATTGAGGTATGTACCATATCTTAAAGATGAGAAGGCTAAAGTTTTCCATTAGCATTTAGAGATCGAATTAAGTATGATGAGCCTCAGTCACTTGAGCAAGTTATTGGTAAATTGAAGCATTTATATGAGTAGTCAAAGCATAAGAATGAATCTCAACAAGGATGGAAAGGGAAAGATAAAGGTAAAGGTAAATGTAGCTGAAAATAACAAGGCCTTAGAATGAAGAAGAGAATGAAAATGTGGCACCACAAAAGAAGTTCAATGCAGCTAGATTGGGACTTGGATCATAGCAACAACATAGAGGTGATGGTACTAGATGGTTGGAGTGTTGGACATGTAGTAAGGAACACCTTAAGAGAGATTGTCCATAGAGTTAGGGTGGTAGGCCTCAGATATAGTGCAAAGGAGGTGCATATTGTTGGGGATGTTGGTCAGAGCATTCCTCATATCTATGCAGCACTGGATAATATGCACACAGACCATCAGGAATCTATGATTGAAATGGACGGTAATCTTTGTGATCAATTTTTTTCTATTCTTATTGACCCTAGATCTAGTTATAGTTATGTCAGTCTTGGCTTGGTAGATAAGTGTTGTTTGAATAAAGAGGTGCATGCAGAATCTTGGTTAGTGTGGTTGGCTACATGTACAAAGAAAAAATTTCATCATTGGGTAAGAGCTTGTGCATTTGAGTTGAATGGCATGTCTACATCAGTGTACATGAACGTCATGCCTTTGGGATCATATAGTATGATATTGGGTATGGACTGGCTATACCTTCACTTGACCAAGGTGAATTGTTATGAAAAATCCATTGAGTGCTTGAATGACAATGGGGAACCAAGAGTCTTACAGGGAAATATTAAAGCCACATCACTTAGGATGGTGATGGCTATGCAAGCCAAGCGTAGTCGCAAAAAAAGGTGTGTTATTTGTAGTGCATATTTCTAGCAACAAAGGTAAGGATGTTGATGACATAGATGTTTTGAGCAGGTACCCATTTCTGCAGCAACTTCAAGATGTGTTTCCTGCAGAGATTTCAGAGTTGCCACCTCACAGGGAAGTAGGCTTTTTTATTGAGTTGGTACCAGGGGCAACACTATCATCAAAAGCACCATACAAGATGAGCACTCCATAGTTGGTAGAGCTAAAGCTGCAATTAAAGGAAATGCTTGAAAAATGATACATTAGGCCAAGTGTATTATCATGGGGCACACTAGTCTTGTTTGTGAAGAAGAAGGATGGTACTCTCAGGCTACGCATTGACTACAGGAAGTTGAACAAAGTTACCATCAAGAACAGGTATCCATTGTTGAGGATTGATGACTTGTTTGATCAACTCAAGGGAGTAGCAGTGTTCTCGAAGATTGATCTTAGATTCAGATATCATCAAGTAAGCATTAAAGAGGAGGACATTTACAAGACAACTTTCCAAACCATGGGCATTATGAGTTTGTTGTAGTTCCATTCGATTTGACTAATGCTCCAACTACCTTTATGTGTTTGATGAATAGTGTGTCACATCCCTAATTGGACAAGTTTTTTATTCTATTCATTAATGACATATTGGTATATTCTAAAAATGAGGAAGATCATGTTGAGCATTTGGAGAGCAATATTGAGGTTGTTGAGAGAGCATCATTTGTATGCTAATCTCAGTGACTGCATTTTCTTTCAGACTAGGATACGTTACTTGGGACATTTTGTCTCCAAGGAGGGCATACCAATGGATCCAGAAAAGGTAAGAGCTATCACAGAGTGGGCAGCTCCCAAGAATGTGGATGAGGTGAGATATTTCATGGGGTTAGTAGGTTATTACAGGAGGTTCATCGGGAACTTCTTGTAGATTGCTAATCCTTTAATATCATTACAGAGGAAAGGTATGAATTTTGAATGGACAAATGAGTGTGAGGCTAGTTTTTAGTAGCTTAAGCAGTTGTTGACAAATTCACCAATGTTAAAGATCGTAGATCCAGACAAAGAACTTGTAGTATGTATAGATGCTTGCAAGAAAGGACTTGGTGGAGTCCTTATGCGGGAAGGACAAGTGGTATGCTATAAGTCCTAGAAACTGAATGAGAAGAACTATCTGATGCATGATCTTGAGCTAGCAGTGATCATACATGCATTGAAGATGTGGAGGCACTATCTTCTTGGCAAGAGGTTTGTATTGTGAGTGATCACAATGGATTGAGGTATCTATTTGACCAGCTAGGAAAGCTAGATGGTTGGCCATGATTAGTGAGTTCGACTTCAAGTTAGGTACATCAAGGCAAAGAGAACATGATTGCAGATGATCTTAGAAGGCAGATACATGTGAATCATATAGAAGCTATGAGCTCTTATGGAACATACTTATATGATAGGATCTTACAAGCAGGTCAGCAGGATGACAAGTATATGGAGATTGCACACAAGTTGCATCAAAGTATAGGCACAGGTACAAGTAGTGTTATAGGTATGGGTAGAAATTGTGGTACAAGTATAGGTACATGTAGTGGTACAAGTATAGGTATAGGTACAGGTAGTAGTACAGGTACAAGTATAGATGTTGGTGCAGAGGATGTGGACAATCATCTCATGGTAGATGGATTGGTCAGGTTTAGAGATAACATATATGTGCCAGATAGCAGTGAGATCAAGAAGATGATCTTGAGGGAGTTTCATGTGAAACCATATTTAAGTCACCCAGGTTATCAAAAGACAATGACCGTGTTGAAGAAGTTTTATTATTGACCGAATTTGAAGAAGGATGTAACAGATTTATTGGCTAGGTGTTTGGATTGTCATCAAGTAAACGCAAAGTATAAGCATCTAGGTGGACTGCTATAGCTGATTGCGATTCTAGAGTGGAAATGGGAGGTCATTGCCATGGACTTTATCACAAGTTTTCCAAGGATAGTGAGACAACATGATTCCATCATGGTTGTTGTGGACAGACTGACAAAAGTTGTGCACTTCTTTCCAGTAAAGACTATGTATCATCTAGTGATGTGGCACAGGTGTTCATCAGAGATGGAGTTAGATTGCATGGTGTTCCAAAGAAGATTGTGTCATACAAGGATGAAAAGTTCAATTCCAAGCTTTGGAAGGAGTTGTTTGCAAGTTTGGGCATGAAGTTGGCCTTCACTATAGCTTATCATCCTCAGACAGATGGACAGACTGAGAAGGTCAACAGGATATTGGAGGACATGTTGAGGATGTACATGATGCATCGACAACAAAAGTGGTAAGAGTATCTTCCACTGGTAGATT
The DNA here is from genome assembly GCA_031772625.1 of Pinus tabuliformis. Classification (NCBI taxonomy): domain Eukaryota; kingdom Viridiplantae; phylum Streptophyta; class Pinopsida; order Pinales; family Pinaceae; genus Pinus; species Pinus tabuliformis. The sequence goes on from CM062804.1 coordinate 717,303,232, forward strand.
TCACTTACAACAATGGGTATCAAGAATATTTGAAGATGAGTTTGTTTGAGGCATTGTATGGGAAGATTTGCAATACTCCCCTCAGTTGTAGTGATCTGCGTTAACAGGGTGTTGATTGGACCGAACATGTTGGAAAACATGGAACAAGAAATGCAAGTAATCAAGAAGAATTTGAAAGCAACACAAGATAAGAAGAAGATCTATGCAGATTGGAATAGGCTGTTCAAGGAGTTCCAGGTTGGGGAATAGGTGTACTTACGCATCAAACCGAAGAAGAGCTCCTTGCATATTGGATCATGTTCAAAGCGGGCATCCTGGTTTTGTGGACCTTTCAGGATTACTAAGAGGATCAAACCAATAGCCTATCAACTTGCACTACCTCTGATAGTGAAATTTCATGATGTTTTCCATGTGTCATTGCTTAAGAAGTATGTTAAATATGTTGATCATGTGATTGACTCATCTATATTACAGGTGGAGACAGATGGATAATTCCAGTTGGAACTTCAGTATATATTGCATAAAAAGGTGCTCATGCTCAAGAACCAAGAAATAGAGTAGGTTAAAGCGTAGTGGAAGCAATTGGACCTGATGAAGCTACATGGGAGATGGCAGATCAGATGCGGGCTATGTATCCTTCATTGTTTGTTGGTTAAGGAAAAGCAGTTTGGTATGTTGTTTGGTATATGTTTTGGCATATGTTTTGTTGTGAAATTTTTATATATGTACATATGTATGTGGATGTAAATACCTCCATGTGCTATGTTATAAAGCTCCAATAAGAGGTATGGGTGTCATGTCATTATAGTTGCCATGTTGTCATGTTTTCATGTTGGTTTACTTTTCAGCAGGTTGATCATTGTAAATATTGCATCGAGCTATGTTATAAAGCTCCATGGGAAGTATTTTTTTCTTTTCATCGGTTTTGTTGAGGCATAGGTCTGGTTGAACATTGAGGATGGTGTCCCCCAAGGGGAAGGGTTCACTTAATAAAGTTTAATAAAGGGAAAATAATAACCAAGGTTAATGGGACACTTATTCCAAGCTAAATGGTTGGCAAAACATCCTAGTGTGGGTGTTCATTGGTTTATTATGGCTAACAAAATTGGCAATGGAAATGGCTAAGGCTTTAGAAAGGAAAAATGGCATTTTTGGCACATTTATTTATAAAAATATTGGAAATTAGGAGAAAAGGAAGGTGAAAGGTCACAGGTTGCATGTGAGGAGGAAAATGAAGGAAAATAATGGAAAATGAAGAAAATAGAGGCCTAATTGATTAAAGGGCTTTTAGTACCTTTTGTCAGCATTACCTTTTATGAGTTTAGTTTTGGAGCTCTCTCATTATTCTCTCTCTCTCTCTCTCCCTCCCTCTCTCTCACTCTTGGACACTTGGAGTTTTCTTGGATCACTTTGGCATTGGATAAACAAAGGAAAAAGAAGAAAAGAGGAAGGAAGGAGCAAGCAGGGATGAGCAGGATCAATCAGCTACAACAGGGTTATTTGCAAGTATAGATTTGCATCTATGTTTTCCTTTCTAGATTTGGAAGAAATGGTATTGCATGTGGTTCTTTGCTATTATGGCATGGGTTTTGCTAGGTGTGACAGTGTTTTAAACCTAGCCTTTCACTTCCTGATAGCTATGGTTTGATGGTGGTCTAATGTTTTGGTTGAGCTGGATTGTCGGATGGATTCGAAGTTGAGTGAGTTGGATCTCTCAATAATAGAAAACATGGCCTAGTAGCCCCTGAACTGAACTGTGGGTTGTGGTAAAGCTGGATTTTGAGTTGCCTCAGTGGGCCTAGGAATCCTCGACTAGTGAATGGCAGTATATATTATAAATCCTGGAGGTGGGTGCTATCCATCAAGCCTAGTAATCCCGGGATGGGATATGTGGTAAAGCCTAGAGAGTGGGTCTCGGTTTAGGGAGTAGTGATCCGGTGTGGATTTTGGTAAAGCTTGAGGGACTAGGAGAGAAGAAAAATCATCATGGTGTGTAGGTGGCGAAATCTGGTGCCATCCATGCTTATTTTGGCCTAGTAATCTGGTGGAGATCAATGTAAAGCTTGTTATTACATGTTTATTGTGTTCACCTAGTGATCTAGTGTGGATTGCAGTAAACCCTGGTTTCTATTGATGAGGGTGAGGTGGTTTAGCCTCAGGATGCCCTGGTTGGTTCTTTTGGTTTGTCCCACATTCATGATTGGAATATGGCACGAGGGTGAATGGTTGAAGAGAGTTTTGGCTCAGCCAATTTATGGCCAGGTGGAACGTGGTAGTCCCATCCTGGGTTGGCTTTTGCATTCATTAATAGGAGGTTATTTCCTAGGTATCTTATGTGTAAATGCATTAGTTTATGTGTGTATTATATGGCTGATGTATCCTTGATATTTTTGTTGTCATTATGCTGGTTATAAGCATGTTTTATGACAGTGATGATATATGGCTCTCCTCATGTTTTGATTTGTAAATGAATGGATAATGTATCTATGACCTAATAGATGATAATGTAGATAATAATATAAAGAAATGATGCTTCTTAGAAATTCTCAGATAAGTATGAGACCCCTATGCTCAGATATGTTGTTTCCACCTGTAGATTACATATTTGTGACATGTTTGACAAAATGTCTGTCATGGCTAGTAGGGGTCCATTCAAGTCCTTGTTCAAATAATTGCATTTCTATCATTATTTCGTTGTTATCTTTCAGTTCTAAAAGTGTCATTGACATTTGGGCAGTAACCTACTCTCTGTGCCTGAAAAAGTGGCACAAATCCTAGAGTCGTAGGCACAGGTCTGAGGAGAAATGTCCCCAGACGCATGCATACCCATGTTGTTGGAGCATCTGGAGTCTCTTGAACGAATGCATGCCCATATGAAGGGAGCATCTATGGGTTTAATGGTCTAAAACTTCAGTTGGTCTCAAGGATTTGTTACCTGAGTGGTTGGGTTGGCTCGTGGGAATTCTGTTGTTAATGTGGAAGGTTTATGTGGCATGTTTCCATCGATTCCACTTCCTTAAGGTCACCTAGGAGGTTTAATACCATCATAGTGGCCTCTCAGTGCATGTTTACCCTGGTTGGTTGGTTACTTGGGTAGTTGTGGGATGAGGGTGTTACAATTGGCACCGATGGATATCCATGAATCATCAAATTAGCTAAAGGAGTTCCTAGGGAATACAAACAAAGGTACCTGGACCTTTTTAAGGAGTACAAGATGTATTTTCCTAGCCATATGATGATTTTAATATTTTTTTTGTTGGCTTCATACAACACAAAATTCCTTTAAAAGATGGGGTGAAGCCATATAAAAAGATTTTTATGCAGATTAATTCTCTATTGATCCCATCAATTGAAAAGCAGGTGAAGCAATTGTTACATGTTGAGATAACTGTGTCGTTAAGGTACTCTGATTGGTTAGAAAATCTAGGTCCTGTCAGAAAGAAGAATGGAGAAATAAGGATGTGTGTAGATTTCATAATTTTTAATAAGGCCACGTTGAAATATAACTATGCTCTGCCTAAAATGGATTATATTCTATAGAAAGTGGTAGGGTATGCCCAAATGTCCATGATGGATGTGATGGGCCTCTAAATTAGACATAAATTAAGGCTCTTGCCTCTAATTTAAAACATAAATTAAGGCATATGACCATCCTTCAGCACATTAAACCTCTATTTTTGCATTAGATAATTTATTTTTAATTTAATATATTCATTAGGAAGTTTTATGAATAATTGAGTTTTGTGCCTAATATTATTTATTTTTTGTGGAATATTATGAGAATATTGGGCAGATTATGAAGAGTTGGAGGAGGAGAAAATTTAGTGACTTCTTCGCTACTACTGGAGGATCAACAATAAATAATAATTCAACAAGATATTATGGAATTATGGCACAAATTGTGGAACTCCAATGATTGAGAATATCTAGGAATGTGTCCCACTAATCAAGGGCACAGATCCACCAATCATGGGATTAGATCCACTAATCAAGGGATTTCAGTGGGGAAAGATTCCTCTATCCATGGGATATGTTTCCTAATCATTTGTTGTAAGTACCAAGTCGAATTTTCCTCTAGGGAATGATTGAAAAAACTAGGAATGTGTTCCCTACCATTTAATGCAAATTCCTAGTATTGGGGACTAGATCCACTAATCAAGGGATTTTGGTGGGGAAAGCTTCATCCAATCATGGGGAATGATTCCTAATAATTTTGCATAAGTAATAAGTCGAATTTTCCTCTGTGAGAAAATTTTCACTAGTTTTATTGTGGAGAGAGCTTGTATTCTTCCAGCTCCATTGTATATTCTAGCAGGGATGTAATTCTATTGATGAAAATAATGAAGATTGGTGTCATGTTCAGCTTCTAATACTTGTTCTCCTCCATAGGTCTCTAAGTTTCCTTGGTCTTGGCCATCCCAGTAATCTCAGATCCCTTTTGTATCATTTTCTTTCCTTCTTTTCATTGCTTATTCACATGCATCTCTAATTTTTATTTCTTTCTATTTCTGCATTTCGTATTAATGATTTCTTGTTGTAGGATTGAGTTAAATGGTTGATGTAAGTTATTTTGTAGGATAAAAAGAATTATTTCATTCTTGGAAAAGCTTTGGAAGCTCATAGTAATCATTGAGTTGCTTGGATTAGTCTTCTTACTCCCAAATCTAGATTGTTGGACCTCCTTTTTAGCAAAGAACAATAAATTTCTGCTATTTTTTAGAGCATGTTAACGAGATTCAATCAACTTGATTCCACTTGCATTAGATCAAAAAATCATTCTAGTTCATAAAAAAAACTACGCCAGTTCATTTTCACTTGATTTGGTTAGGAATTTTTTAGATTTACTAGCTCACTAGTTCTCGAATTTCTAGATTTTCGACTAGTAATGTTTTTATATTATTACTGCATGGGTTAACAGAGGTCTTTTTGAGTGATTCCACCTAGAATGGGGACCTAAGACATCCTAGTTAATACCAAAATTTGTTCCATCCAATTTTTATTTTATTTTCTTGGTCATTCGATGAATTATTGATCCGAATTGGATCCATGAAAATTATCAAAATGCTATGACTATATCAAATTAGGAGAGACTTCAAAAACTTGTGAACAAAGAGCTAACAGGAAGGACGTCTGAACAGTGGTAGTTTGTAGCCAGAAAGGAACGATGAGGACCTCAGTCAAAGCGCGCTGACCGAGGCCCATGGAGACCGCGCAGGATGTAAATTGGTAGTTACGAAGTCTGGATCGAAAAACGGAGGTCGTTTCTGATGCGCGATTACCGGAGCATCGCTGGGAAAAACCCTTCGAGAAGGAAAGGCCCTAAGCACTCGGTCACATGGGAAGCTGGGAAATCATAGGGAAAGTGCTAAAGTGAAAGGTAGGTCCCGCGCTCTGAAACCGGCGGAATATCGTAGGCACTTTGGGCAGTAAGTGGATTTGGCAGAGAACGAGCGATTCCACACATTGCATGATGCATGTCCAGTATATGAGAGAGAAAACCACCTCTCATAATGGGCTAATGGTCGAGAAAGTCAACCATGCAATAAGAGCAAACACCGTAGGATTTGGGGGCTCCAGATCTAACGACGGAGATTGCGCCCGATGAGAAACCAGATCTGGAGGGAGAAATAATATGTGGCATATCAAAGTTTGAAGTATGATTTGACCGCTGAGTTGGCAGGTGAATCATTACACAACGTAACCGAGATACCGAACCATTTAAAGAAGAGCTGGCGCAGTTCGTGAGAGGACAAGTGGCCACTTCCCTGTGAGACGTTACACAGTGGCGATGACGCAGAGGTAGGGAACTCCAAGCGAACAACAGCAAGCGATTTGAAGAGGCGGAAGAGGAAGTGAAAGTCAACCATGCAATAAGAGCAAACACCGTAGGATTTGGGGGCTCCAGATCTAACGACGGAGATTGCGCCCGATGAGAAACCAGATCTGGAGGGAGAAATAATCTGTGGCATATCAAAGTTTGAAGTATGATTTGACCGCTGAGTTGGCAAGTGAATCATTCCACAACGTAACCGAGATACCGAACCATTTAAAGAAGAGCTGGCGCAGTTCGTGAGAGGACAAGTGGCCACTTCCCTGTGAGACGTTACACAGTGGCGATGACGCAGAGGTAGGGAACTCCAGGCGAACAACAGCAAGCGATTTGAAGAGGTGGAAGAGGAAGTGAACAATCAAGGATGTCTTGGCTTTAAGCCATGAACGAACAGAGAAAAAAAACACAAGCGAGCACTGTAAGAAAGAAGAAAAAACAGGAGACAAAGAGACAGAATAGAGAATAAGCAAGAAGAAGAAAATAGAGAGTCGAGCTAACCTGCAGAATAAGGTATCATCGAGCAGACAGAAGGCTTGAGAGGTTCGAGCAATTCGTAAGAGGATATCTCTCGGGAACTGAGTACCAAATTGCACTCAGTCCATTCAATACTGGTTGAGGTCAAGACTTGGTAAGGCAGAGTTTGTACACTCTAGTGGCTTGGGGAATCCAAGAACCACCCTACTAAGCATTATCTATTTCAGGAGACTCAAATTGAGCTCCTCATTGTAAAAACTCTGCTTTAAAGACACAATAAGCAAAGGTCACCACTGAAAGCTAGACCAGAGATGTAGCTGAGGAGGATTGGGTGAACTCCTTATTAGTTTATTATGTTATGGTATTTTCTTACTGTGTTTCTCGTACTATTTTCCATTTTCCAATGTCTGTGTATTTCGCAATCTGATCGATCTATTGCCTAAGATAACATAGATACACACCAACACGTGAGTCTGTAATACCTTCATTCATTAATTAATTAACTGAGATCACTCAAGAGTGATTTTCAGATCAAGTGGTATTAGAGCTTTAGGCTGTTAAGGTTAGACAAGCTTGTGTTGGATATAGCTGTTGAATGCTAACTAGATCAAAGCTCAAATTAGGAGAAGGAGAGTTGGTCGAAACTAATCCTGAAATTGGGAGAGTCTACCCTCAGAATACAATGTCAGAAGAAGGTTTTATGTGGCCAGACCCTCAATTCATAGATAGTTTCCTAGCCATAAAGTCCATGGTAGAGGAAATGTATAAGGACTTTAGAAAACACAACGATGAAGATTCATCAGGCTCCAAACAAGACAAAGGAGAAGATGAGTCTCACTTCCATGACCACTCAAAAGGCAAAGGGAAAGAAGAAATCTTTCTCACACCTCCTACTAGCCCTGAACATAAAAAGAAGGTGTTGTGGGGAAAAATGCCTATGCAGGACGATCCTATCAACCTAAGGTGTGACAGTGCCTTAGCAACAAACAGAGACAACTATTCTGGTTTCTTCCTTTATGAAATGTGAAAGAAGAGAGATCAATAGACTTACCGGTGTCTTCCGTTTGTCCCTCGATCCGGTCTCTCTTCTCTTTGGGAGTTCACAGCTACTTGCCTTCTCACTCGCCCAGCTTCAACGGGTTCCTGCAAGATCACAAGAGAACAGCTACTTGCGACAAGAGAACAGCTACTTGCGACAAGAGAAGAACACTACACAAAGACAGATATTCACATTCATAACTAGTTTAGGATTAGAAATAAACTAAACATACTAATGCATTCATACATCAAAAATACATAAGCATATAGGAGAAACCAAGATAGCTTTATTGATGAATAACAAGGTTCAGGAAGAGATACAACCCAGAGGGCTCCAATCCAGCATCTCCTTCCCAGCAAATGGAATTCCTATCTTCACCCCCTTCAAAGCATTAAGCACCCAATGATTCCAATCTCAAACCAACAGCAATTCTTTGCAATAACAAAATTCCAACCTCTAGATCTCATGGAGGAGAGATCCATATATAGATGTTTGGAGAGAGGATGAGTCAGCTTGGGATCTGACTAGTGTCCTCTCCCTCTGTCAGTTCTTGAGTCCACTTGGAGTTTCTTGCTTCCACTTGGATATTTGGAACCTCTTACTCATCACCAGTCGAATTCCCTGAGGCAAGTGTCATTTTGGAAGCTTCCTGGGTTTTGACACCTTGAGAAATGAGCCTGCCACATGTCCATTCTCATTCAGCGCAGGTAGCCAATGTTCCCTTTGACATTCAACGTAGGTAGCCAGTGTTGGCTTTGACATTTAGCGCAAATAGCTAGTGTAGCCACTGAAATGATCCTGAATTGACTTGTTTTTGAGCAATTTCTGGTGGAGAACTTCTGTGAATTGCTGTGGTTTGTTAGCCTTGTTCCTCTAGGGGCAGGAACAACATGTTTAGGGACTTTGGATCCCTTAGATTATGGACATTTCATGCTCAATGCTGTAAGGCACAAAATGTCTATAACAGAAGGCATCTTTGATTAAACTAGATGTTAAATTTGATTTACTTATATATGATGGAGAGTTGAATACAGAAAAGCTGGACAATTGAATTAGATAAATTGATGTTTGTTGCAGAGTATCAACTTAGACAAGAGAAAGATTCAACTGGAAAGCTTGTGAGTATCCTTTCCTCAATTGCTTGGAAAGCACTTGGTTCGCCATCGCTTTTGCCTGAAATGAGAAATCTAACAGGCTTTGACAAAGGAACCAGTCAACCGTTAGGGATCCTTCCCAATGTGCCCATTACATTGAGAGGGAAAACCATTCACATGAACATAATGGTAGTCCAAGGACCCCTGGATTATAATCTACTCCTTGGACGAGACCATGTTTATTGCATGGGAGCCATTGTCTCCTCACTCTTTAGAGTAATGTGTTTTCCGCACGAAGGAAGAGTGGTCAAGCTCGTAGACCATCTTTCATTCCCCGGTTCATGCATAGCAAATAGTCATATACCATCCCTGAATGGTCTTTTCACACAAGGAATGTCTCATCAATCCCCAGTCTGTCCACCTGATGAGCGCGAGTGATTCGGGGGACATGACTGAAACCCACAGGGTATGCACCCTCGTCTGCCTCGGCAAGAGAACCTTGGGTATAGGGTTGATTTCCTCGAAGGATATATGACTAATCTGGTGAACTTGTCCTTACAGGAAAATGGGAACAGACTAGAATAAGATACCTTTGTTAAGGTTATGTCGGGTGACACCACTCCTCTTTGCCTATTTCGATAGGCATCGCCAAGAAAGAATTTTATCCGCTACGCGGATGAAAATTTCTTGGTAAACTGGAAATTTTGCTCTATACCTGGAGGCATGCAAACATTTTGGTGTGCAAGCGAAGAGCAACTATTTATTTTTTTAAATTTGTAGGTCCTCTAACCCTTTAAACTTGTAGCATTAGTCGTTTCCTAACTTGCATAAAGAAAGGATCTGGAGCAAAGCTTTGTAAGCTGCAATCTCTACAGAAACGGCATCTTAGATGAGACACCCTTATTATACGACTGGATCAAGCAGTTTTAACGCGGACTTCATGCTCGTTAAAAAATAAACATAAGTAATGAGCAAGTGTTTCCCCCAGCGTTTAAGCTCATTAAAAAATGAACTATTTTCCGGTAAATAACCATCGTGAATGTAGCACTTCAGCCTTTGAAGCCTTGGTCGTGTTCTCATCATCACCTCCACTCTGTATTGGCCGATCATTCACCTCCACTTGATTGTTTACCCCTTTTGAGGAACAGCTGCGAAGAGTGATCTTGTTAGCCATCCTTGTGACACTGCCGTGATTTGAAAATTCCAAACCTTACATGGAATCAGCTGCTACCCGAATTTATCATTCATTCCTCAAAAACGAGTCTCCTTTAAGCTCTTTTCAACTGACTCATAAAATATGAAAAGATTGTCGAGCTATTGGCCTCTCCAGCTCATTAAAGTGACCAGAAGTGCTATCCCTTCTTTATATTTTAATCTTTTTGGACCTGAGGGATTATTACACAAAAAGATCGGGCACTTGTTTTGTTCGGCTCGTTAAAAGTACTGAAAATTCATCCCTTCTGTATTATTTTATACTTTTTCGGACTTAAGGGATTAGATGACGAAAAAGGATTTTTTGGAGTTTCCTTTACGTCCCTTTTCAAACTCTCTAAAATTGAAAAGGACCGAGTTATCTTTGTTGTTAAACTTGTTAAAAACTAATAGCAACAAACTTGTCCATAACAGACAAGCTCGTTAAAACATAGCAATGGGTTTTCCCGAAGGGTAAATTATAGAACAAGCATATGTTATCCTCCTCAAGCTTGACAAAAATAAATAGGTACTCGTCAGCAATGACTGGGGAAAAATTGGGAAGAAAACTTGAAGAAACTTTGTTGGTATCAAGTCGCTCTTGAACATGACACTTTCACTCTGCATCCTGGTTGGGTTGGGTTGCTCCATTCATTGGTCACATCACCATGGTTCCATCACACCATCCACATTTGGGGTTAATGCTACCGATCCATCATGTCAGTGTTGCCAATATGTTCAAGAGAAGTCGCTCAGAGAATTCACCTGTCTCTCACCCACTACAATACATTTACGCTCCATTCTTTCATGACCGCCACCCTGAACCTTATATCACCAAATCGTTTTCACCTCCATTAAAATAATTTGCTTCATTCTGTGTCATTGATGTGGGATTCATAAAGCCCCTCCTATGACAGATCGCTTTTTGTCGACATCAGCTCATTATCCAAGAAGTCGATCTAGGAACAACCCTTTCAATACTTTGAAGCTTGCATACCTCAATGGCAAGTTTCTCACTTCCGCGACAGGTTTACATCAATGGCCTTCGACCGAAAGATTTTGCGTGGTGTTTGACGCGAAGTCCCTTATTCACACCACGTGAATTTTACTACAGTACCTTGAGGATCATTATCATTATCGGTGATTCCTCTCGCGCCTGTTAACAGCTTACATCATTGGCTGGTAATCAGGCGATGTCTTTCCATGTTTGACTACAGAACATCTCTCACATGGATCGAATTGTACTTTGAGTGAAGATCGAACGAGATTGAAGACCCCGGATCTAGTTTCATCCATTCGGGTTGCGATATATATTCAGGAAAATAAAGACATCAAATGTACATCATTGCTGCACAGATAATCATCCAATCTAAGGGATGATGGCTCGACTAGAATCATCAGTCTACACTCAGGCGATTGTCTGTCCCATGTACATGAAAAATGAATTTATAAGGCTGAGCATGGGAATGCCCACCTCAGCTAGATCATGAAAATATTATGAAGATAATGTATTGTATTGTATCTTATTACAGGTCTCCTTCTAGCTTGAAAGAACTTCGGATCCTCATAATAAAGCATTTCACCCGACATCAAAAGCTTAACGACCTCATGCTTTAGGGGGCAACTGTTATAGACATTTTTGGGCACTGCAACGCCAAGCATAAATGTCCATAAACAAAGGGCTCTTAAGTCCCTAAAGGTGTTGTTCCAATCCCTAAAATAACAAGGTCAACTGATTACAACATCTCCCAAAAGTTCTCCATGAAAAACTACTCAAAACAAGTCAAAACTAGACCATTTCACCTACTCCATAGGCAAAGTGTGTTGCATCCCACCTAAATACACATAGTAGGTGCATTGCACGTCAAAAAGCCCTTCTATGGGGTGCGATGGGCGAGAAGGGACAAATGGCAGGGTCAATCTGCGAGGTGGAGAAGCATGGAATCTTCCCGAAACTTCTCCTGTGACACTTGCCTCTCTGAATTCGACCAGGGATGAGTAAGAGATCATCAATCTCCAAGTGGAATCAAGAACTATCAGAGGAGAGACACTAATCAAATCTCAAAAGCTGACTCACCTCCCTTGCAGACATCTATATATGGATCCCTCATCCCATAGATCCAGAGGCTGGAATTTTGTATCTTGTAAGGAAGTGTTGCTGGTTTATTGGTGCAATATCATAGTGTTAGGTGATCTAAGCTTTTCATGAGGTGAAGAAGGGCTTCTTGCTGAGAGGATGATGCTGGGTCAGAACAATTGGTTGTAATTCTCTTGGCTCTTTCTTGATTATCAATAAAGCTATTCAAGTTTTCCTCCATACTCTTGTATGATTTATGTTTTATGCATTTGTATGGTTAATATACATCTGATCCTATATTGCTTATGATAATAGATCTATGTTCTCGTATAGTGTTATGCTGCTTTGATTCTACAGGTACTCTGTGAAGCTGGGTATACAAGAAAGCAAGTAGCAAAATACTATCAGAAGAGAGAGGAATTGAACAAGGAACCAAGCGTAAGACAGAGGTTGGTCTCCTTCATTCTTCTCTCATTTATTTTTCATAAAGGAAAACGAAAGTAGTTTTAAGTTTGTTTGTTTCTAAGGTAGCTACCAGCCTTAGTGGGGTTAGCAGCTCTGCATAGACACTATTCCCGGTAACAAAATGGCGACTCCACTAGGGAGCGAGTAGATTATTTGTTCATCTACATTTGTTTACTTTATAAACTTACAGACGGAGCCTGAAGTCAAGCCAGCTAGCCTTCGAACTGCATTTGCTATGCAAGTGCAAAGTAGATCAATGCTGCTTCAGTCAATCTCCAGGTTTTGTTTATGAATTAAACAATTGATTTACAATCTCTCTAATTGCCCTTGTGGTGGCTCTAGTAACCTCCTTAGATCTACCCCTGTGATTGATTTACTGATTACCACTTGCTTCGCCTAAATCCCTGAACTGAACTGCAAACTGTGACCCAGAACCCAATCAAAGTCTCGTCCCTGGTCCATTGCACTATCTGTTCTGTGAACTTCAAATGCAACGCACTTCACAAGTGTAGTAGGTGCGTTGCATTTCAGTTTCACTGTGTTACAGGTGCACTGATCAGACAAGGCCTTGTTCCTAAATTTTGGTTTCGGTGTTCACTCTTTTCAGATCTATTAAGGAGTTTTGCTGCCTGTAGTCAGTACACCTCTGTTTGAAACCCCTTTCCTTACTGTTATTCCACCTCCATTGTGCAAAGAACTGTAAATGTTTTTATGTGTTTTTTGAGTCATTTTCAGTTCTCCTTTACAAAGAAGTAGCATAATTCTACTATCGTTTCTTGATTTGAAAGTGTCGCAAGTGTCGTTTTCAATCATAAAAGAGAATCTGATTGTTCTTGATAGTCGATTACCCTGTTACTATTGTATTTGATCAGAATTAGTAGTTTTTTCTAGTGTTGAAAGAAAGTTTTCAATTCCAAATCGCAAAGTGTTGTCATTGTCCTCATTTTGTCTTGAAAAGAAACTTGTTAGTAATTGTCGCTTTGAAAAATAATTCAGATTTGCGCATTAGCTTTCTTTTTATCATTTACACATTAAGAAGGCTGAAAACAAATACATGCATGTGAATTTGCATTTATAATGTTTGTTGGTTTGATTTAGGATAGTGCATATAGTGTGTGCTCTTTGCTCTTTGTTGAAAGAACGCCATCTCTCTTTCCTTAGTAGCTAGGATTTTCATTTGCAAAAAGAAGACTAAACAACTGTTTATCATCTTAGATTGCATTTTAGGAATTGTACATCTACATCACGCGGTGAACCTGAAAGGCAAATTTCTTAAGCAAGATCAACTATAAAATAAATTTAATGAATCTAACAACGCTTTGGAACCTAATGCACAACATCTAGAAGTCTAGGCTAGAGACGTATTCTGGTGTCTTAAAGCCTGGTAACTGTTGTTTTCACTGTTCGTTGGGTGATTCCTCCACTTTGAAACGATAAGTGCCAGTACGGACTTGTGCTCCCACGTACCGTCGAGTATATTTTGGGAGACCACAATAGGCTTAATCCTTTATCCATAGGAAGTCATGTTTGCCGCCCTATCGATCGCAATGCACTGAACACAGCATTCGGGAAGATTGACTGCCGTATCGTAAAAAGTATTCTGTAGTTTTGCGATTGTTTTGGTAATCCCTCTGCCTAGATTTCCAAAGCAGTCCCTTTCGTTCCTTTTCAGACTCCTTAACAGAAAAGGTCCATCTGAGCACTTGTCACTTCAATCTCATTAAAAATCAAAGCCGACTAGAGTCATCTTTTGTTTTTTCTCGACTCTTTAAAATTGAAAAAACAAGTTGTGCCAAAGCGTCTAAAATTTATTTTAAATGGAATAATTATCACCTTTCCTACGTTGGTCTTAGGTTGAGGAAAATGGAGTCCACCAACCAAGGAGTTCCCCTTGGAGAAAATCCTAGTCCCTTCTCCTCTTGGGGAGATGTTGGTGCACCCCATATGGCCACATTGTCGCTTCCAGGATTGACAATTGGCTTGCCCGTATGGCTCTCCTCAACCTCTGTCATTTAGAACACCGCGATTCCTGAACAATCGAGTCAGCAACTAAACGATCCCAGAGTTACCCCCCAACCCTCTACTCCAACTCTTCCTCTCCTCCTTCCTCTTCGCTTGATGAAGCTGGTAAAGCCAAAAATCAAGTACCTGAGAAGAAGAAGGAAAAGAAGAAGAAAGAGAACAAGAAGAAGGAGCCAAAGGCGAAAAGGGGAAACCAATCATCGTCTAGCGAAAATCCACACACTGCACCGACTAGGCCTAAATCGCCATGTGTCATTTGCAAAGGAGACCACTATCATCGAGATTTTCCTTGCATCCCTCAGATCTTAAGGGACTGATGTCCTCGTTTGTACAACCTGGTGTCGTCAACCTCTGGTGATCATGTTGAAATTACACCGTCAACTAGTGAAAGTGAAGCCCCTGGACAAAAAGGAAAATGTAAACTTCCTTGTAAATTGTGTGAAGGCGATCACGTCGTCCACCGTTGTCCCTTCTTAGACGAGGCTAAAAGAGTTTTGGACGACCATCTGGTTTCACCGTTACGGCTTCCTCCTGGATATAAGAAACTCTTGCCGAGCCCGTCGCTAGCTGAAAATCCGGCTGACCCACCTTTGTGGTCGGCCGAAGCATCTATCATTGAAGAAAAACCATCTGAATCCATACCAGACAAAAGTCAAAAGGTCGAGGCGGCAGTTGACCCGGTCTTGCCTTCAGAGGTTCCATCTTCAGATGATACAGTCACCGAAGAGAACAAGGATGACACCGTCCAAATTCTTTTCGTAAGCACAGACTCCGATGAACATGGGGGCAACGTACCCCTTCCTTTACCACAGGAAGGAAGTTCATCAGAGTCGTACCCGGCCGTCTATTTGGTCCCACCTCCAAGCAACCTAGTTGTTTCCTTTGACTGGAATCTACTAGGCAGACCTCGTTTACCGGCTAGTGTACAATTCCGAATCATTGCTCAAATATATAGAATGGTCATGGCCGGTACCATCATAGATGAAGGGGCTTCTGTGAGTATCCTTTCCTCAACTGCTTGGAAAGCGCTTGGTTCACCATCGCTTTTGCCTGAAATGAGAAATCTAGCAGGCTTTGAAAAAGGAACCAGTCGACCGTTAGGGATCCTTCCCAATGTGCCCATTACATTGAGAGGGAAACCGTTCACATGACGTAATGGTAGTCCAAGGACCCCTGGATTATAATCTACTCCTTGGACAAGACTATATTTATTGCATGGGAGCCACTGTCTCCTCACTCTTTAGAGTAATGTGCTTTCTGCACGAAGGAAGAGTGGTCAAGCTCGTAGACCAGCTTTCATTCCCCGGTTCACGCATATCAAATAGTCATATACCATCCCTGAATGGTCTTTTCACACAAGGAATGTCTCATCAATCCCCAGTCCGTCCACCTGATGAGTGCGATTGATTTGGGGGACATGACTAAAACACAGGGGGCATGCACCCTGGTCTGCTTCGGCAGGAGAACCTTGGGTATAGGGTTGATTTCCACGAAGGATATATGACTAATCTGGCGAACCTGTCCTTACAGGAAAAAGGGAACAGACTAGAATAAGATACCTTTGTTAAGGTTATGTCGGGTGACACCACTCCTCTTTGCCTATTTCGATAGGCATCGCCAAGAAAGAATTTTATCCGCTATGTGGATGAAACTTTCTTGGTAACCTGGAAATTTTGCTCTATACCTGGGGGCATGCAAACCTTTTGGCGTGCAAGCGAAGAGTGACTATTTATTTTTTTTAATTTGTAGGTCCTCTAACCCTTTAAACTCATAGGATTAGTCGTTTCCTAACTTTCATAAAGAAAGGATCCGGAGCAAAGCTTTGTAAGGTGCAAGCTCCACAAAAAGGGCATCTTAGATGAGACACCCTTATTGTACGACTCGATCGCGCAGTTTTAACGCGGACTTCATGCTCGTTAAAAAATAAACATAAGCAATGAGCAAGTGTTTCCCCCAGCGTTTAAGCTCATTAAAAAATGAACTATTTTCCAGTAAATAACCATCGTGAATGTAGTACTTCAGCCTCTGAAGCCTTGGTCGTGTTCTCATCATCACCTCCACTCTGTATTGGCCGATCATTCACCTCCACTTGATTGTTTACCCCTTTTGAGGAACAGCTGCGAAGAGTGATCTTGTTAGCCATCCTTGTGACACTGCCATGATTGGAAAATTCCAAACCTTACTTGGAATCAGCTACCACCCAAATTTATAACTCGTTCCTCAAAAACGAGTCTCCTTTAAGCTCTTTTCAACTGACTCATAAAATATGAAAAGATTGCCGAGCTATTGGCCTCTCCAGCTCGTTAAAGTGACCAGAAGTGTTATCCCTCCTTTAGATTTTAATCTTTTTGGACCTGAGGGATTATTACACAAAATGATCGAGCACTTGTTTTGTTCGGCTCGTTAAAAGTACCGAAAATTCATCCCTTCTGTATTATTTTATACTTTTTCGTACTTAGGGGATTAGATGACAAAAAAGTATTTTTTGGAATTTCCTTTACGTCCCTTTTCAGACTCTCTAAAATTGAAAAGGACCGAGTTATCTTTGTTGTTAAACTTGTTAAAATCTAATAGCGACAAACTTGTCCATAACAGACAAGAATGAGTTTCACTATCGCTAGGCTCGTTAAAACATAGCGATGGGTTTGCGCAAAGGGAAAATTATAGAACAAGCATATGTTATCCTCCTCAAGCTTGATAAAAATAAAGAGGTATTCGTCAGCAATGACTGGGGAAAAAATTGGAAGAAAACTTGAAGAAACTTTGTTAGTAGCAACTCGCTCTTAAACATGACACTTTCACTCCGCATCCTAGTCGGGTTGGGTTGCTCCATTCACTGGTCACATCACCATGGTTCCATCACACCATCCACATTTGGGGTTAATGCTACTGATCCATCATGTCAGTGTCGCCAATATGTTCAAGAGAATTCGCTCAGAGAATTCACTTGTGTCTCACCCACTGCAATACATTTACGCTCCATTCTTTCATGACCGCCACCCTAAACCTTATATCACCATATCGTTTTCACCTCCATTAAAATCATTTGCTTCGTTCCGTGTCATTGATGTGGGATTCATCAAGGCCCTCCTATGACAGATCGCTTCTTGTCGACATCAGCTCATTATCAAAGAAGTCGATCTAGGAAGTACTTTGAAGCTTTCATACCTCAATGGCAAGTTTCTCACTTCCAGTGACAAGTTTACATCAATGGCCTTCAACCGAAAGATTTTGCGTGGTGTTCGACGCCAAGTCCCTTATTCACACCACGTGAATTGTACTATAGTACTTTGTGGATCATTATCATTATCAGTGATTCCTCTCGCGCCTGTTAACAACTTAAATCATTGGCTGGTAATCAGGCGATGTCTTTCCATGTTCGACTCCAGAACATCTCTCACATCGATCGACTTGTACTTTGAGTGAAGATTGAATGAGATTGAAGACCTCGAATCAAGTTTCATCCATTCGGGCTGCGATATATATTCAAGAAAATAAAGACATCAAATGTACATCATTGCTACACAGATAATCATCCAATCTAAGGGATGATGGCTCGACCAAAATCATCAGTCTACACTTAGGCGATTATATGTCCCATGTACATGAAAAATGAATTTATAAAGTTGAGCATGGGAATGCCCACCTCAGCTAGATCATGAAAATATTATGAAGATAACGTATTGTATTGTATCTTATTACAGGTCTCCTTCCAGCATGAAAGAAATTTGGATCCTCATGATAAAGCATTACACCTGACATCAAAAGATTAATGACCTCATGCTTTAGGGGCAACTGTTATAGACATTTTTGGGCACTGCAACCCCAAGCATAAATGTCCATAAACCAAGGGCTCCTAAGTCCCTAAAGGTGTTGTTCCAACCCCTAAAAGAACAAGGTAAACTGATTACAGCATCTCCCAGAAGTTCTCCATGAAAAACTACTCAGAACTGGTCAAAACTGGACCATTTCACCTGCTCCATAGGCAAAGTGCATTTCATCCCACCTAAATACACACATTAGGTGCATTGCATGTCAAAAATCCCTTCTATGGGGTGCGATGGGCGAGAAGGAACAAATGGCAGGGTCAATCCGCGAGGTGGAGAAGCATGGAATCTTCTAGAAACTTCTCCTGTGACACTTGCCTCTCTGAATTCGACCAGGGATGAGTAAGAGATCATCAATATCCAAGTGGAATCAAGAACTATCAGAGGGGAGACACTAATCAAATCTCAAAAGCTGACTCACCTCCCTTGCAGACATCTATATATGGATCCCTCATCCCAGAGATCCAGAGGCTGGAATTTTGTATCTTGTAAGGAAGTGCTGCTGGTTTATTGGTGTAATATCATAATGTTGGGTGATCTAAGCTTTTCATGAGGTGAAGAAGGGCTTCTTGCTGAGAAGATGATGCTGGGTCAGAACAATTGGTTGTAATTCTCTTGGCTCTTTCTTGATTATCAATAAAGCTATTCAAGTTTTCCTCCATACTCTTGTATGATTTATGTTTTATGCGTTTGTATGGTTAATATACATCTGATCCTATATTGCTTATGATAATAGATCTATGTTCTCGTATAGTGTTATGATGCTTTGATTCTACAGGTACTCTTTGAAGTTGGGTATACAAGAAAGCAAGTAGCAAAAGACTATCAGAAGAGAGAGGAATCGAACAAGGAACCAAGCACAAGACAGAGGTTGGTCTCCTTCATTCTTCTCCCATCTATTTTTCATAAAGGAAAATGAAAGTAGTTTTAAGTTTGTTTGTTTCTAAGGTAGCTACCAGCCTTAGTGGGATTAGCAGCTCTTCATAGACACTATTCCCGGTAACAAAGTTGCAGCAATCAAGACACTATAGATGGATAGGGTTTCTAAAATGGTTTCATTTAGTCATCAGATATAAAAAGGGAATACACAATAACGTTACTGATATGTTATCTAGGCCCATTATAAATGCATCTACTATACTTAAGCATAATTCTATGTTACATGAGAGATACATTGAACAATATGCTTAAGATATAGATTTCAAAGATGCATATGCAACTTTAAGTCAAGGCAAATGAGTAGAAGAATTGGATTATCTTGTAAAGGACTTACTCTTATATCATTGTGGGAAGTTATGCATTCCACAAATTGAAAGAGTAAAGATAATTAGAGAAGCACACACTTATGTAATATCAGGTCACTTTGGGGTAAGTAAAACAGTTGCACAACTGCAAAGATTTTGTTATTGGACAAAAATGAATAAGACAGTTTATAGATATGTAAGAGGGTGTACTATGTGTTTTAAAAGCAAGCCCAGCAGTAGAAAACTAGGCTTGTACACTCCATTACCAGTTCCTTCTCACCCTTGGGAAAGTGTTTCCATGGATTTTGTTGGAGGACTACCTAAATCTAGGAAAGGTCATGATTATTTATATGTTGTTATGGATAGGTTCAGCAAAATGTGTGTTTGATACCTTGTAATAAACATATTATAGTTGAACAAACTGAAAAACTATTCTTTCAACATGTATGAGTTCATTTTGGATTACCCACTTCCATCATATCTGATCGAGACACCCGATTTGTGGGGAAATTTTGGTTAAGTCTGTGGGAACTGATGGACACCAAACTGAAGAAAAGCACAGCTTTTCATCCACAAACTGATGGCCAAACCGAAGTAGTCAACAGGACAGTGATCCAATTGCTCAGAGGATATTGCAGCAAACATCCTAAGCTTTGGGATGAACATTTATGTTATGTGCAGCATGCTTACAATAGATAAAAACATTCTTCTACACGGAGATCTCCTTTTGAGACCTGTTTTGGTTTCACACCAAGGTCTCCTTTGTATTTTGTCTTTGGTAAAGACACCACAGTTGAGGGAAATAGTGATGTGGATAGGGCAACTAGGTTCATTGAGCAAATCCAAGAAATCCACTAGGCAGTACGGGAATAGTTGGAAAATAGCCAAGCCAAATACAAGGCAAGGCATGACAGGCATCAGATGGAGCATAGTTTCCAAGTTGGTGACCAAGTATGGTTGTATATTAGCAAGGACAGGATGCAAGGTGAAGGTAAAAGGCTAAAGCCTATCAGGTATGGACCTTTCAAGATACTTGAGAAGATTGGTGAGAATGCTTTTCACCTTGATCGACCCACTTACATGCACATCTACTCAGTCGTAAATGCAGATTACTTGAGATTATTTGAACCTTCACTAATTGAGGATCCCGAAGAGCAGAGTCAATTGCCTTCTATTGGTGACCTGCTACTTGAATATCTTAATGAATTGTAGGAAGACACAGTTTTGGATAGGAAGGGGAGAACGACACGCAGGGGAGATGTTGAGTACCTCAGAATTGGGCTCAAGGGTTCAAAGCCGAGTAGTGCAAAGTGGATAGAGATTGGACAAGTGAGACAATTGTACCCTCACTTAGTTGATGCTTGAAAACAAACTTTTGGTGGTCCAAAATCTTTTTCAGTAGGAAGGCTGTGATCTGAATTGGATCCATGAAAATTATCAAAATTCTATGACTGTATCAAATTAGGACATACTTCAAAAACTTGTGAACAAAGAGCTATCAGGAAGGACCTTTGAAAGGTGGCAGTTTGTAGCCGGCAAGGAACGACGAAGACCTCGGTCAAAGCACGCTGACCGAGGACCATGGAGACCATGCAGGATGCAAATTGGTAGTTAGGAAGTCTGGATCAGAAAACGGAGGTCGTTTTTGATGCGTGATTTAATCGCATGAAGCTGGGAAAAATCCCTCGAGAAGGAAAGGCCCCGACTGCTCGATCGCATGGGAAGCCAGGAAACCGTAGGGAAAGCGCTAAAGAAGAAGGCGGGTCCTGCGCTCCGAAACTGGTGGAATATCGGAGGCACTTTGGGTGGTAAGGGGGTTTAGCAGAGAACGAGCGATTCCACACATTGCACGATGCGCGTCCAGCGGATGAGAGAAAAAACCACCTCTCATCGTAGGCTAACAGTCGAGCAAGTCAATCATGCGATAAGAGTGAACACTGTAGGATCTGGGGGCTCCAGATCTAATAGCGAAGATTGCGCCCGATGAGAAACTAGATCTGGAGGGAGAAATAAGCTATTGCATATAAAATTCTAAAGTCTAATTTAACCGCTGAGTTGACGGGTGAATTATTACACAACCTAATCGAGATATCAAACCGTTTGAGGAAGAGCTGGCGCAATTCGTGAGAGGACAAGTGTCCACTTACCTATGAGATGTTACATAGTGGCGATGATGCAGAGGCAGGGAACTCCAAGTGAACAACAGCAAGTGATCCAAAGAGGCGGAAGAGGAATCGAACGGTCAAGGAAGTCTTAGCCTTAAGCCATGAATAGACAAAGAAAAAAAAACACAAGCGAGCATTGTAAGAGAGAAGAAAAAGCAGGAGACAGAGAGACAGAACAGAGAATAAGCAAGAAGTAGAAAACAGAGATCCGAGCTAACCCATAGAATAAGGTAGCGTCGAGCAGATAGAAGGCTTGAGAGGTTCGAGCAATCCCTCAGAGGATATCTGTCAGGAACTGAGTACCAAATTGGACTCAGTCCATTCAAGACTGGTTGAGGTCGAGACTTGGTAAGGAAGAGTCTATGCACTCTAGTGGCTTGGGGAATCCAAGAACCACCCTACTAAGCATTATCTATTTCAGGAGACTCAAATTGAGCTCCTCATTGTAAAAACTCTGCTTTAAAGACACAATAAGAAAAGGCCACCACTGAAAGCTGGACTGGAGATGTAGCCCAGGAGGATTGGGTGAGCTCCTTATTAATTTGTTGTGTTTAGGTATTTGCTTACTGTGTTTCTCGTACCGTTTTCCATTTTCTAGTGTCTGTGTATTTTGCAATCTGATCAATCCATTGCCTAAGATAACATAGACACACACCAGCACGTGAGTCTGTAATACCTTCATTCATTAATTAATTAACAAACATCACTCACGAGTGATTTTCAGATCAATTATATTAAATATGTACATCATGTAGGAAATCAGGGGATCCTGTAGGAAATCACTGTAGCATCCTATAGGAAAGCCTGTTTTGAGGCCGAATTAAGAAAAAATCCTCTACGAAGCTAGCAAAGGGTCCCTACTTGTCTCCCAAGCCTTTTGACCATTCACCATCATCTCCAAGCCACCCACCAGATCACCAAAACAAACTAGCTTTCACACTCTCACATGAAAAAAGACAAAAAGAAAAACAAATCTATTTTATTCATTTACATGCACAGTAGTAGAAGGTTTGATGGTTTGAATTTTCATTCTTAGGACAGTAGGATTGCATACATGTTAACTTAGCATTCTTTTGAAGCAAATCCTCTTAGGAGTTAGTTAGAAAATGGTGTGTTTTAGCATTTGATTTCATTATCTTTCCTTGTACTTTCTTTCTTGCAATAGGTTAAGGTTCCATTTCAAACATTTCATTTTCTGCAATTAGTTTAGGATTTGACTTCAATACATGTGCTCCATTACATCATGGTAGCAAAGGAAGGACACATTGTATGCTGCACATATAGTGCCAACACCTCTTAAGTTTGTACGAACCCTGGGTTGATAATTAAATTCGGTAGTCTTGGGAGTTGCAGCATTCTTGTTGCAATACCAAGGCTCATCACTTTTTGGCGCCATTGCTGGGAAGGTGTCAAAGTATGCATTGTTTTCTTCCCTAGTTGATTCATTTCTTTTTAGTTTTTGTAAAAAAAAAAAATCATTAGGCATATTTAATTTCAAAAGTAGAAAATTACTTTGCATTATAGTTTTCATTCAATCATAAAAACAAAAACAAAATTCTCCAACACCAACCCACCCCCCATTTGATTGCATGGTGCAGTAAGATCCATATCACCATTCACTTTTGCAGGTAGAAGAAGAAGATGGCAAAGAATGTAGAAGAAATTGATGGCGATGATGACAATGAGGAAGATCCTATCGGATTTCCCATTCAAGATACTGATGGAAGTGTGCACATGAAGAAAATCCCTCCATATTTTCTTCCAAAATTCCATGGTATAAGGTCAGAGGATCCAAAAACTTTTCTCTTTGAATTTGAGATTGTTTGTAGATCTTATGATTACTTATTAAAAACTCAAAAATTGAGATTGTTTCTGGCAACATTGAAGGATAGAGCTCTTAAATGGTTCATAAGTTTAGGGACTAATCCAATAAGATCATGGAATGATATGCAAAATATATTCCTAGAAAAATATAAAGATCATGATCTTAAAGAAGAAATCTTTAAAATGAATCAACGAGAAGATGAGAGTCTAGAGGATCAATAGAGAGGTTAATGTATAATGTTAAGAGGGAAAAACTACATCATTTAGGATCTGAGACACTAAAAAACCTCTTACTTAGAACAATTAGGGATGAGTGGATTGATCTCCTTAATCTCATGAGTAGAGGTGATGTATATCAATTATCATTTGAGGAAATTTGTGAAACATACAAACACATATCAAGAGGAAAAGCAAGAGTAGGTAAATCAGCATCAAGATCGGTAAGTCAAGCTAAACTTGGAAATTTTTTTGATGACTTTAAAACGGAAATTCTTAGCAATCTAACTAAACAAGTAGAAATGTTAAGAATACAAAATGAGCAAAAATAAGATGTTTGTGTTGTCCATGCATAATCGCATGATGTTAAATGTAGCTCCTCATTACCAAGGTTGAAGAAAGTTCACCAGGAGGACAATGGAGCAAGTCAATTGCCAATACAACAATCTTATGTAGCTCCAAGAGGACCATGGAAGCCTATTCAGCCTGATATGATGCAAGAGCCTAATTCACAAGTTCAAGCCTATGCACATCCACCTCAAAGTAATTGGAACAGGCCTTTTCCTTGGCAACATTGGCCATCTCAACCACAAAACAAATCCTGGCAACAAGGTTGCCAAGGAACTTATGGGAGCCATCCACAATATCCTCAATATATTCCTCAATATCCTCCATACCAAACTCCATGTTATCCATACCATTCACCTCCACCACAACCATAACCTCATCCACATCCATCTCAAATATACACTCCCACTCAACTACCTGTACCACCATTCCCAAACCCGCACATTGAAGTAGCTCAGCCCACTTACAATGCTGAGGTACAACACTTCCAAAAATCTCTTCTTGAGATCAATGGTATTCACCATAGATAAGGAAGAGTATTGCAAAAAAGAGATCATCTTGGTATCATTGAAGGACCACATCCAAAAGAAGAAAATTTAAATAAGAAGACCATAGAACCATGGGCTACGATTGATGAAGAGTAGACATCAAAATCAGAGATCGAGAGAACTCCCTCATGGCTACCATCAAATCCTCCATGTATTCAAGAGAGCAATCAGCAAAAACAGGAATATTTGAAGGTCATGGTAGAAGAAGACATGAAGAATGATCCAAATTATCAAGTGGACCAAGGGCATCACAACTATATTGAAATATAGTTCCAGAAAGTTAAGTTGCAGCAATACTCTCTTCTTCAATTGTGCCTGATATCATCAAAGTCAAATCATTTGATCTCTCAAATTCAGGTAAATGTCAAAGCATACATCTCGAGCCTATGCATCAGTTTTTTTGTCATGTTAATGTGCACATGGCTCCATTGGAAGTATTTTTATACTTGAAAGTGATTTTGTTTTTCAAGTAGGGTAAGGTAGAAAAAATAAAAAATAAAAATAAGAGAAAAAAATAAAAAAAAATAAAAAAAATCTCAGGTGGAAACCTCCTTTGAGGCGTCTTAAATTGACTCATTGATTGAAAACCTCTATGAGGCAGTCAATGGGTTGGGAAGAAAGAAAAGATCCTAGGTGAAAACCTCCTTGGAGGCACCTAGGTAGACCTACTAGTTGAAAACCTCATTAAGGAGGCTAGCAAGCTTATAAGAAAAAAGAGAAAAATAAATAAAATAAATCCTTGCTCCATGCATCTCTTTGATAAATGCATGTACTTTCCAACATCTGCAAGCAACAAGAACAATTTGGTACCAAAGGAAAAGTGGTCAATCCTAGTGAGAAAAAGTAAAATTTTGACTTTCTCCTCCTTTTCTCAAATGCTCCAACAAGGCCAAGGCCATGCCAATCCATCACCCTCATCTATTTTCACCATCCAC